>CM054057.1:334458451-335781311 GCA_028641055.1 Alopecurus myosuroides | reverse complement strand
TGATTTTCATATAAAATTACACCTCCGTAACCGAGCAGACAACTTCGTCTGGAGTCTGGTGGCTGTGTATGGTGCCGCCCAGGAAGAGTTCAAGGAGGCTTTTCTTTGTGAACTGGTAAATCTTGCAAATGATAACCCTCATCCAATTTTAATTGGGGGGGATTTTAATTTGCTGAGGTTTCCACATGAGAAGAGTCGGGGACGGTTCGATGGTCATTGGCCTTTCTTGTTCAATGCTGTAATTGATAGCTTGGATTTGAGAGAGGTTGATATGACCGGGAGACAGTTCACTTGGGCGAATAGTCTGCCAGAGCCTACATATGAAAAGCTAGATCGCGTTCTGATGAGTACTGATTGGGAATATAAGTTCCCATTAGTAACAGTACGTGCTCTTGAGCGTATTGAGGCTTTGTCAGATCATGCCCCAATCCTTCTTTCGACTGGCACATTAAAATCACATTCACAACACCAATTCAAGTTTGAACTTGGATGGTTATTACGTGACGGTTTTGATGAGTTAGTTAAGAAAGTTTGGTGCAGACCGGTCATAGGTCACAACCCTATCACAAGATGGAATAACAAAATGCGCAATGTGCGTAAATATCTCCGTGGATGGGCTAGACATACGACTGGAATGCTAAAAAAGGAAAAAGAGCGTCTTTGTTCCATTATTGATGAGTTGGATCTGATCGCTGAAACTAGGCTATTATCTTTGCAAGAGATTGAACTTAAAAGTCAATCAAATGCGAAGGTGGCACAAATGTTGCGAGAAGAGGAACTCAAATGGTACCAGAGATCCAAGGCACAATTTATCCTGGAAGGAGACTCCAATACTCGTTATTTCCATAATGTAGCCAATGGAAGGCACAGGAAAAAACGAATTTATTCTCTTCACCAGGATGAAGGTCTTGTTGAGGGACAAGAATGTCTCAAGGCTTATATTACAAAGTTTTATAAAGGTCTGTTCGGGTCTCCTGAAGTAAACACTATTACTATGGACGAGACTCGTACATACGATATTCCCCAAGTGTCCCAGGAGGAAAACGCTTTTCTTAATGCTCCCTTTACGGAAGAGGAGATTAAGAAGGCCGTGTTTCAAATGGAACATAATAAGGCACCTGGCCCTGATGGATGTCCTGCGGAGTTTACCAACATTTTTGGGAGGTCATTAAAGATGATCTCATCCAGATGTTTGGATGCTTACATAGTGGACACCTAGAGCTATATCGTCTTAATTTTGGGGAAATCGTTTTGTTACCTAAAGTTTTGGAGGCAGAAAGGATACAACAGTATCGACCCATATGTCTCCTCAACGTTAGTTTCAAAATCTTTACGAAGGTTGCAACCATTAGGTTAAATTCGGTGGCAGATCATGTGGTGAAGCCTACCCAGACTGCATTTATGCAGGGTAGGAATATCCTTGACGGGGTCGTGGTTTTACACGAAACAGTCCATGAGATGCATACGAAAAAACTAAATGGTGTAATTCTTAAAATAGACTTTGAAAAGGCCTATGATAAAGTGAACTGGGAGTTTCTCCAACAGACTCTGAGAATTAAAGGGTTTTCAGAGGAGTGGTGTGCTCTAGTTCGCAGTTTCGTGGTTGGAGGTAGTGTGGCTATCAAAGTTAATGACGATGTTGGCCGATACTTCCAAACCAAAAAAGGCTTAAGACAAGGTGATCCGCTTTCGCCAATATTATTTAATATTGTGGCTGATATGTTAGCGATCATGATTGAGAGAGCCAAGGAAAGTGGGCTAATTGAGGGAGTGATACCACATCTTGTTGATGGGGGATTGTCCATCCTTCAATATGCAGATGATACGATTCTTTTTATGGATCATGATTTGGAAAAGGCTGCGAACTTGAAATTAATCCTTTCAGCGTTTGAGCAACTTTCCGGATTAAAGATCAACTTTCATAAAAGTGAATTGTTCTGTTTTGGCGACGCCCAGGATGCTGTTGCTCAATATGCCGAGTTATTCGGATGCGAGCAAGGTGAATTTCCTATTAGGTATTTGGGGATACCAATACACTATCGGAGATTGACTAATGCAGAATGGAGCAACGTTGAAGAGCGTTTGCAAAATAGGCTTGCTAGTTGGAAAGGAAAACTGTTGTCACTTGGGGGAAGGCTGGTACTCATTAATTCAGTACTATCTAATATGATACTGTATATGATATCGTTCTTCCCTTTACCTAAAGGAGTCTTGAAAAAATTGGATTATTTTCGTTCAAGATTCTTTTGGCAAGGTGACAGCGAGAAAAAGAAATATCGGCTAGCCAGATGGGATGTGGTTTGTAGGCCAAAGGACCAGGGGGGATTAGGGATTCATGACTTACAAGTCAAGAACTCAGCTCTCCTTGGTAAATGGCTATTCAAACTACTAACCGAAGATGGCGTTTGGCAAAATCTCCTTAAACGTAAATACATTGGCTCGAAAGCAGTATCACAGGTTGTGTGGAAACCAGGTGATTCACACTTTTGGGCTGGACTAATGGCGAATAAGAATTATTTTTTTCGCTATGGAGTATTTAAGATTAAGGATGGATCACAGATAAGGTTCTGGGAGGACAAGTGGTTAGGTAATACCACACTCAGAGAACAATATCCTGCACTATACACTATAGCGAGACAGAAGGATGATACGCTGGCTACGGTCATGCAAACATCACCTCCGAATGTCACGTTTAGACGAGACCTCATTGGACCAAGACTTGTATCTTGGAATGCTCTGGTTAGTAGGCTGACCTCGGTTAACTTAACACCGGGCACTGATGAGTTCCGATGGAAAATCACTAGGAACGGACAGTTCTCGGTGGATTCTATGTATAGGGCTATGATCCAATCAGACATGCCAGTCGATATCTTCAAAAATATATGGCTTATGAAGGTACCACTAAAGATTAAGGTCTTTGCGTGGTACCTTCGTAGAGGGGTCATACTTACAAAAGATAATCTTGTCAAACGTAATTGGCACGGAAGTACAAAGTGTGTTTCGTGCTCTCATGACGAAACGATCAAGCACTTATTCTTCGATTGCTCTTTTGCGCGTTCTATATGGTCCGCTATCCAAATGGCTTCGAATCTTTATCAACCCACATCCGTTGCGAATATATTCGGTAACTGGTTAAATGGGGTAGATAAAAGATTTAAAACTATTATTAGGGTAGGAGCGCTAGCCGTTATATGGTCGCTCTGGATATGTAGAAATGACAAGATTTTCAATGATAAAAACTTTTCTCGTGTGCAGGTTCTATTTCGAAGCACAGGTATTCTCCGTTCGTGGTCCATATTACAGCGGGGGGAGTTACGAGGCCTTTTTATGGAGGCGTGTGCACGGCTGGAGCAGGTGGCGAGGGATATTTTTATCCCACATGGATGGCCGCGTGATCTACGGATAGCGGCTCCATAGAGATGACAGTCTACGTCTACTAGATTTGTTTAGACTTGTTGTCTTTTCCTTTTTTTTTCTCTTTCGTTGCTGGATGTCGGCTGTGTGCATTTATAATGCAGAGGCCGGGTGTATTTGCTTACATTAAGTAATAAAAGCCCTTTATCAAAAAAAAAAAATCCGTGAGTCAGTACAGGATCGATGTCGAATGGCTGTCCTTGGATCCGTATGGTGTGGAAGTCACGCACGGCCTTGAACCAGATGCGCCCGAAGCCATCTTGCGAGAATCCTTGGCCAGCACTGTTGAGGAACACTAGGTATGGTCTGCGACGGCGCCATCCATACCCAATGAAAACCACCATGTGCGCAATGGTTCGGCACCTCTTTGATGGCTTGAATGTGTATATCTGACCTCTTGGCAGGTTCTTCAGGTTTTTGTTGCACGTGAATCCTCCCATGACAGGCTTTCCCCGCTCGATGAAATCAATCACCTCGTGGAACTCAAGGTTGCCATGCGCCTCGATGTTGACCAGTCGAATCACTCGATCCTCATGGCCTGGAACATGGGCCGCAACTCCTGTTGGAATTTTAGCCCATGTAAGTGTGCTGAAATAATTGGGCCCAAGACATGTGAGCTCAATAGCAAATCCTGAAATCTCAAAATGGCTCATGTGTACAAGTGAGTGGTGGGAGTGAGAAGTTTAGTCCCACATTGGAAGTTTGAGGAGTTGCACACCACCTTATAAGGTGGAGTGTTGTAGGGATGGCATGTGAGTGAGAACAAGAGAGCCTCTCGCGCACTCCTCCTCCTCCTCCGCTCGCTCGACACGACGCGATCGCGTTTCGTGAATCGAGCCGAGACAATAATTATCTTTATTTTGCTGGTTTGGAAAACCGATTTCGTAGTCGTGACGGACGCGTCACAGATGAGGCGGTTCGGGTCGCTCACACACCGAACCAATCTAGGTTTTGCCACACCTTGTTCCTTGCGCCGCCAACGTAGTCTACTCCATCCCGAGCGCCGGCGTCCACCGGCGAACGGGAGAGCAGGTCTCCGGAACCAGTCGACCTTGTGATCCTGTACGGGAGAGGGCGAATTAGGTTTTTGGGAAGCGCTTCGCGCGACTGCTCGCTGCTTCCACAACGGCTCGTCTGCCTAGCAAGTCAGGCGGTGCTGCGTACCGCCGTCTCAAGCGTCGTCTACTCCGACCCGTCATCGCCAACGTTGTCATCAACAACGTTACTACAAACGAACGGTACGGAATCTGCGTCCTGATCTGTCTGTTTAACATGTCTACTGTTTACATGTTTAGAGAGATCGTGTTGCTATTATTCATGTTGTCTGCTGCATCTAATATGTTCGAGTTTCACATGTTAATAGCTGCTGTCATCATGATTTATATTCTGGAATTAATCGTGGAAATTATGCCTAATTATTCAACAATCCAAAAACCTAATTGTAGGCAATTTCCTGAACTGACTATGGCCCACTTAAGTGATTCGATGAAACCGGAAAAGTTCAATGGTACCACATTTAAGAGATGGCAACTGAGAAGCCAACTCTGGCTCCAGTCCATGAAAGTGTGGGACATTATTATGAGTGGCCTTCCTGAAGGAGCTTCTGACGAGGTTCAGAATAAGTTCAAGGAAGCCAATAATAATTTCAGAGGCTGTATTCTGAGTGTTCTGGAGGGACGTCTGTGCGATGTGTATATGCACATCGAAGACGCTAAGGAGCTCTGGGATGCACTGAACACTAAATTCGGTGCGTCCGATGCTGGCAGTGAGCTGTATATCATGGAGAGCTTTAACGACTACAAGATGGTGAATAACCGTTCTATAGTCGAACAGGCTCATGAGATACAGTGCATTGCGAAGGAGGTTGATCTGCTCAAGTGTGTGATTTCTGATAGGTTTGTGGCTGGATGCATTATTGCAAAACTGCCTTCTTCATGGAGGAGTTTCGCCACATCTCTCAAACATAAGAGACAGGAGATATCAGTTGAAAATCTGATAGCGTCTCTTGATGTTGAGGAGAAAGCTCGGGCAAAGGACACAACTGAGAGAGGTGGTGATTTGCAGTCTAGCGCCAATATGGTGTAGAAAAATCATCACGTCAAGAATAACAGCAAGAACAAAGGGAACTATAAGCCCCAGTTCAATGGTCATGTGAACACTACTGCCTTTAAGAATAATAAGAAGAAGAAGGTGCTGAACAAAGCTGGGCTCGAGTGCTTTACGTGTGGAGCGCTCGGCCACTTTTCTGTGGACTGCCCAGATCGTGCAGACAAGAAAGGGAAGAAAGGCTCCAAGAATGTCAACGTGGTGACCGCTAGCAACACTGATGGGTACGGTAATATACCGATGGTACTTTCAGTTCTTCAATCTCCATGTTGGTGGATTGATACGGGTGCTAATGTTCATGTGTGTGCTGACATCTCTATGTTCACTTCTTATCAGGTCGCACGGGATTCTTCCGTCCTAATGGGGAATGGGTCACATGCTTCTGTTCGTGGTGTTGGCACGGTAGATCTGAAGTTTACTTCGGGGAAGATCGTGCAGCTGAGGAACGTGCAGCATGTCCCTTCTATGAATAAGAATCTCGTCAGCGGCTCCCTTCTTTGCAGAGATGGGTTTAAAGTAGTGTTTGAGTCCAATAAAGTAGTTGTGTCGATATTTGGACAATTTATTGGTAAAGGCTATGAGTGCGGAGGCTTGTTCCGCTTTTCTCTTTCCGAATTTTGCAATAAGTCAGTAAACCATATTTGTGGCAACGTTGATTCAGATGCTAGTGTTTGGCACTCTCGTTTATGTCATGTTAATTTTGGTTTACTGTCGCGGCTATCCAGTTTAAGTTTAATTCCGAATTTCACCATTGCCAAAGGTTCTAAGTGCCATAGTTGTGTGCAATCTAAGCAACCTCGGAAGCCTCACACGGCAGCTGAGGAGAGACACTTGGCACCTCTAGAACTCATACATTCTGATCTATGCGAGATGAATGGTGTGTTGAAAAAAGGTGGAAAGAGATATTTCATGACACTCATTGATGATGCTACTAGATTCTGCTATGTTTATTTGTTGCAAACTAAAGATGAGGCTTTAGACTACTTTAAAATCTATAAGGCTGAAGTTGAAAATCAATTAGAAAGAAAGATCAAGCGTTTTAGGTCGGATCGTGGTGGAGAGTATTTCTCTAAAGTGTTTGATGAATTCTGTGAGGAACACGGTATTATTCACGAGAGGACGCCTCCCTATTCGCCACAATCAAACGGAATTGCTGAGAGGAAAAACCACACGCTGACTGACTTGGTGAATTCCATGTTAGACACTGCTGGTTTATCTAAGGCATGGTGGGGGGAGGCTCTATTGACTTCGTGTCATGTCCTGAATAAAGTTCCTAACAAGAATAAAGAGAAAACCCCTTATGAGGAGTGGGTTGGGAGAAAACCATCACTTTCTTATTTGCGTACTTGGGGATGCTTGGCAAAAGTCAACGTTCCAATTCCAAAGAAACGCAAACTCGGACCGAAAACAATGGATTGTATCTTTCTAGGTTATGCTCAGCGTAGCATTGGTTATAGATTTTTAGTGGTTAAATCCGAGGTGCCTGATATGCATGTTGATACTATTATGGAATCTCGTGATGCAACATTTTTTGAGAATATGTTTCCTATGAAAGATATGCATAGCTTTGCTGAATTTTCTTCTGAATTAATTCCGGAATCTAGTACATCTAGTGATCATACTGAACAACCACATGATGAGAACGTCCTTGAGAAGGATGACAATGAAGCTCCTAAACGGAGTAAGAGACAGAGGATTGAAAAATCCTTTGGTGATGATTTCATTGTGTACCTTGTGGACAATACTCCTACGACTATTGCAGAGGCATTTGCATCTCCAGATGCAGATGACTGGAAAGAAGCTGTCCATAACGAGATGGACTCCATTCTTTCTAATGGGACCTGGGAGTTATCTGAACGACCTTATGGTTGTAAGCCAGTGGGCTGTAAATGGGTGTTCAAGAAGAAGCTAAGGCCTGATGGTACTATTGAGAAGTACAAGGCACGGCTTGTAGCCAAGGGCTACACTCAGCGAGAAGGCGAAGATTATTTTGACACCTATTCACCTGTTGCTAGACTGACCACCATTCGTGTACTACTTTTCCTGGCTGCCTCTTATGGTCTTATCGTTCATCAAATGGACGTAAAGACAGCTTTCCTTAACGGAGAGTTGGAAGAGGAAATTTATATGGATCAGCCTGATGGGTTTGTGGTAAAAGGTGAAGAGAGAAAGGTGTGCAAATTGTTAAAATCTTTGTATGGACTGAAACAAGCACCTAAGCAATGGCATGAGAAGTTCGACAGAACTTTAACTTCTGCGGGCTTTGTCATTAATGAGGCTGACAGGTGTGTATACTACCGCCATGGTGGGGGCGATAGTGTTATATTATGCTTGTATGTTGACGACATACTGATTTTCGGTACAAGCATAATTGTGATCAATGAGGTCAAGTCTTTTCTATCAAAGTGTTTTGATATGAAAGATCTGGGAGAAGCTGATGTAATTCTGAACATTAAGCTTATTAAGGATGAGAGTGGGATTACGTTGACGCAATCACACTATGTTGAGAAGATCTTGAGCCGTTTCGGCTTTATTGATAGCAAGCCTTCTCCAACACCTTATGATCCTAGCGTGACGCTTCGAAAGAACAAGAGGATTACGAAAGATCAATTGAGATACTCTCAAATAATCGGTTCACTCATGTACCTTGCGAGCGCGATGAGGCCTGACATCTCTTTTGCTGTGAGCAAATTGAGCAGGTTCATGTCAAACCCGGGTAATGATCATTGGCATGCACTTGAAAGGGTCATGCGCTATCTGAATGGTACCATGAGCTATGGGATTCATTATTCAGGGCACCCTGCTGTGCTTGAGGGATATAGTGACTCTAACTGGATCTCAGATGTAGATGAGCTCTACGCCACAAGTGGATATGCATTTCTTCTTGGAGGTGGCGCAGTGTCATGGAGGTCTTGTAAACAGACCATATTGACGAGGTCAACCATGGAAGCAGAACTTACTGCTTTAGATACAACCACTGTTGAGGCAGAATGGCTGCGTGAGCTCTTGATGGACTTGCCGGTGGTTGAGAAACCATTACCGGCTATCCTCATGAACTGTGACAATCAAACGGTGATTGCCAAGGTGACCAGTTCTAAGGATAATGCGAAGTCATCAAGACACGTCAAAAGACGTTTGAAGTCTGTCAGGAAATTGAGAAACTCCGGAATAATTACTGTTACGTATATTCAAACAGACAAAAACCTGGCAGATCCCTTTACGAAGGGACTATCACGTAATGTGATAGATAGTGCATCGAGGGAGATGGGTATGAGACCCGTGAGCGTTACACCATAGTGGTAACCCAACCTATGTGATCGGAGATCCCGTGAATTAGGATCTGGGAAGAACAAGCTAGTGGTTTGACTGAGGAGAGTATTTGATAAACCCTCTCTAAGTAATGATGCATAACTCTCAAAGAGCTGTAAGTCAGGTTGGCAACATGCCTTAATGTGTTTATGTTGGCTATTCATAGCAAAGATGCTGTCCTACAGAGCATTCTTGAAAGAACACACATATGTGAGTCCGACTGTAACCGTCGCAGTCTATGAGATTTGGGTGATCTCTAGTAAACTCATGAAGAGACCACGGAGTATGACGCATAGGCTCCACCCGCGGGGTAGGCTACTGGCAGCCAAGTACTAGTTATGACTTTGAGTAAAGTCTATTGGCACAAAACTTGCAATTCAAGGCATAGTCCATTGTTCAAGTTGCTGATAGATGTAGCTTAAGGCTCTAGGCGGAAGTTCAACTTAACAGTCTCTGCTGAAACACTGGTATATAAACAAGTAGCGAGGATTGGCAAATCTTCAAATGGGCATTTGAGATCTGGTGGGGGATTGTTGGAATTTTAGCCCATGTAAGTGTGCTGAAATAATTGGGCCCAAGGCATGTGAGCCCAATAGCAAATCCTGAAATCTCAAAATGGCCCATGTGTACAAGTGAGTGGTGGGAGTGGGAAGTTTAGTCCCACATTGGAAGTTTGAGGAGTTGCACACCACCTTATAAGGTGGAGTGTTGTAGGGATGGTATGTGAGTGAGAACAAGAGAGCCTCTCGCGCACTCCTCCTCCTCCTCCGCCGCTCGCTCGACTCGACACGTCGCGATCGCGTTTCGTGAATCGAGACTCGAGCCGAGACAATAATTATCTTTATTTTGCTGTTTTGGAAAACCGATTTCGTAGTCGTGACGGACGCGTCACAGCTGAGGCGGTTCGGGTTGCTCCCGTATCGCGTGTTGCAACCGACTCGGACGTGCGGCGTGGGCCTCCCACGTCGCACACGTTAGGGTTTTCCGAACCGCATTATAAAAGACGCGTACCGTGGGCGTTGTACACACACCGAACCAATCTAGGTTTTGCCACACCTCGTTCCTTGCGCCGCCAACGTAGTCTACTCCATCCCGAGCGCCGGCGTCCACCGGCGAACGGGAGAGCAGGTCTCCGGAACCAGTCGCCCTTGTGATCCTGTATGGGAGAGGGCGAATTAGGTTTTTGGGAAGCGCTTCGCGCGACTGCTCGCTGCTTCCACAACGGCTCGTCTGCCTAGCAAGTCAGGCGGTACTGCGTACCGCCGTCTCAAGCGTCGTCTACTCCGACCCGTCATCGCCAACGTTGTCATCAACAACGTTACTACAAACGAACGGTACGGAATCTGCGTCCTGATCTGTCTGTTTAACATGTCTACTGTTTACATGTTTAGAGAGATCGTGTTGCTATTATTCATGTTGTCTGCTGCATCTAGTATGTTCGAGTTTCACATGTTAATAGCTGCTGTCATCATGATTTATATTCTGAAATTAATCGTGGAAATTATGCCTAATTATTCAACAACTCCGGCGTGGAGCATCAGATGAGCTGCCCTCCAAATTCTCCCAGCTGCGCAGTCATTGGCCCTACCCTCACCAAGTCGTCTACCTGCAATGTTAATGCAAGAGTTCATGGATGCTAGTCGAAATTGTATTGCAAGCAAGTTCACCATGTGGACAACTGGACATACCAATCAGACGCTCGTAATCGCCGATGTAAGATGGTGTATCCACAGAAAGATTGCTCAAAGCATGGACATTTTGTAAAGCTTCAACTCTCCTTGTCTCCATGTCGGTACTGGCGGAGAATGCCTGGAACACGCAGCTTGGCCTGTGCCCTTGGTGACGCACCCAGGGAATCATGGTAAAACCATTTAGACGCCTATGGATCCATGACCACTCGCGATCAGTGATATAGTCAGACATCTCTGCAAGCATACACAAAGTGATACAAGGAATTATAATCACAATATTAGCAAGCGAACTAGGATATGAAATTAGTTAAACGGCAGTGTTTGGAGCACTCTGGACACAAAGCTTGCTAATTTCTAATCATACTAGACCAGCAGAGTAGAGCAAGAGCAAACACTTGGGGCTTGCTAGGATCCGTAGCAATTGCTTCACGGACCACGGCGGCGGACGCAAAGCACCCTGCACATCTAACACCTTGCCTACGGCTGATCATCTCGAAGCAGTTCCCATCATCGTTCTCACTCCGCTGCAGCCCTGTCGTGCCCTGGGTAGCGCCGGAACCTCGACGACCCAAACCTGGACGCGGGGTGGCGCCGTCAACGTTTCCAGCTAGCGTTGCCGCGAGGCAGGAACGGGCCTGGGGCACTCATGGCGAACGGCGCTGATGTGCCAGATCCATACCCCTGCCGCTGATCGTTCAGACCATCTCTCCCTTTACATGGCCGAGGCCGTACGTGCGCGCAAGAAACCGAACCGGGGCCAGACATGGATTTGGCCAAGGAATGCACACAGAACGCTATATTAGAGTCGGTAGTTGTAAGTTGTGTTGTATTTGTACCTGTACCGGTTTGATACCAAACCGAACCGATCGATGTAGGTCCGATCGTGTTGTAATCTCCTTTATAAGCAAAACTCCTTGATGGGTTACCTACGGCAATTATTCTTCAAACTTGGTATCAGAGCAAAGAACCACATCGATCCGTCTAGGGTTAGGGTTCTTCCTCCGCCGCCGGTGATCTCACATCGGCGATGGCCACCAGTACCTTGGCTCTCTCGACCACGTCCGGCGCCCTCACCTCATCGGCATCCGCCTCCACTTTCGCCCCCATCAATTCCTCCACGATAACCGTGCGTCTTGATCGCACCAATTTCCTTCTTTGGAAAACACAGGTGGTTCCGAGCATTGCAGGAGCAGGGTACTATGGCTACCTCGACGGCAGCTGTCAAGCACCGCCGAAGACTGTCAAGCAGGGGACCGGCGACGCGGCTGTAGACGTCGCCAACCTTGAGTACGCGACCTGGTGTACGCTGGATCAAAGAGTTCTCAGCGTTCTTGTTGGGTCGATGACTGAAGATATCCTCGGCCAGATGGTCGGGAAGAACACTTCCGCTGCGGTCTGGGAGTGTGTTACGGGCATGTTTTCAGCCCAAAAACGGGCCGGTGTGCGCCAGATTAAACGGCAGCTCTCGTCGCTGAAGAAGGACCTGACCGCCGCCGCCTATTATCACAAGATGAAGGCGTATGCGGACACCATGGCTACCATCGGAAGTCCGTTGGCAGATGAAGATCTCATTGACTACATTGTCGGTGGTCTCGGGCCGCAGTATGAGTCCTTTCAGGCCTCGCTCGACATCCTCAGCCATACCAGCCCGGCGCCTCTCAGCCTCACCAGTTTTTACGCCATGCTTCTCTCGTACGAGGCCATGCAGGAGCAGAACAGCTCCGACGCTGCAGAATTTTCATCGTCAGCAAACACCGTCGCTCGGCGTGGCGGTGATGACTACGGACGCCAATTTGGTCGTCCGACTGACAACTCCGGTAGCCGTACCGGTGGACGTCAGAGTGGAGGACAGTCCAACCAGGCTATACCGGTGGCGGCGGCCAAGGCAGTGGCTACCAAGGTGGACAAGGTGGCGGAAATCGCGGCGGCAGCCGCGGTAATAGCAACGGAGGCGGAGGTGGTGGCCGTAAGTGGCGTCCCAAGTGCCAAATTTGCAAAAATTGGGGTCACGAGGCTCTCCAATGCAAGAAGTTCCATGAAACTCGCTCTGGGAACTCGGCCACCCATGGCCATGATGAGGCGCCACACTGGATCTTGGACAACGGCGCTACCGACCACCTCACCAATGACATGGAGCGGATGAACGTCCAGGACAGCTACCATGGCAAAGATCAAGTTCAGGTTGCAAACGGAGCAGGTTTGTCTATTACTCATGTTGGTCATTCCCGTTTAGCTGGTTCTATTCAGCCTATTGCTTTGAATAACATCCTTCATGTTCCTGAACTTAGTAAAAACCTCCTTTCCGTTCATAGAATTCTCTGTGATAACCCTGTTTTTATCGAGTGTCACCGTGATTTTTTCTATGTTAAGGACACGGGCACGAAGCAAATCATTCTTCGAGGTAGAAGCCGTGGTGGTATCTACCCAATTCCTTTTGGTCGCACGTCTTCATCCTCAAGTCGTCAGGCATCCTCTAGTGTCAAGTTATCTTATGAACAATAGCATCAACGCCTCGGTCATCCATCCAATAATGTAGTTCAAACTGTAGTTAAGAACAACAGTCTTTCATGTTCCCCAAACTCTAGTTCTTCTATTTGTGATGCTTGTCAACGTGCAAAGAGTCATCAGTTACCTTATAATCATTCATCTTGTGTTTCTATTGCACCTTTAGAGCTCATCCATACTGATGTTTGGGGTCCTGCGTTGTCTTCTTCCGGAGGTTTTAAGTACTATGTTAGTTTCATTGATGACTATAGTCGTTACTGCTGGATATACCTCCTTAAACACAAGTCTGATGTTGAGGAAATTTTCTATGCTTTTCAGCGTCACGTTGAGTTGACACTTAACACTAAAATCCATGCAGTACAGTCTGATTGGGTTGGTGAGTATCATCGCTTGCATAAGTATTTTCAGCGTACTGGCATAGCTCACCGTGTTTCATGTCCTCATACTTCTCAACAGAATGGCATTGCTGAACGCAAACACCGTCATCTTGTCGAGACAGGTTTTGCCCTTCTCGCGCATTCCTCTTTGCCTCTTCGCTTTTGGGATGAAGCATTACTCACTGCTTGCTATCTTATTAATAGGATGCCTACACCCGTGTTACATAACACTACACCTGTTGAGAAACTTCTTCAGTCACCTCCGGACTACTCGTTCCTTCGCACTTTTGGATGCGCGTGTTGGCCTAGTTTGCGAAAGTATAACTCACGCAAGCTGGAGTTTCGATCCAAAATGTGTGTTTTCTTGGGATATAGCCCTATGCATAAAGGTTATAAGTTCTTGGATCGTTCTACGGGTCGAATTTTCATCTCACGCGATGTTATTTTTGACGAACGCGTCTTCTTGTATGCTACACCTGGCGTGGTGATTGATGTTTCCAAATTAGATCATGTTTCGTTCCCTATGCATGAACCAGCTATTCAGGATGTCCACTTGCGTAATTATGACATGTCCTTGTTGCCACGTGATCCGCTTGTTCCTTTGTCTATTGTTTCTGTGCAGGTTCCAGCCCCGATCGACGTGCATGCTACAGCGTCGATGCATGCAGCGGACGCTGCACCAGCGACGGCTTCGACGCGCCCGTCCCCTGCTGCTTCCGCGCCGGATGGGCCAGCCCAGCGGGCCGAGCAGCGGCCGTCCTCCCCGGCGTCTCCCTCGGCTGGGTCACCTGCTCCGCCATCGCCTGATGGACCAGCCCAGCGGGCCGCGCCTGACGAACCGGCCCAGCCAGCCGGTGTTTCTACACCAACGACGCCTGCTACTGTATCGTCGTCGTACGATGATCGTCCTGCCTTAGCCCCCTCGAGTGCGCCGTCTTCGCCTGGCAGCTCCTCCGTCCCGCCAGCACCTGTGCCTCCATGCCCAGTGGTTACTCGCTCGAAGAATAATGTGTTTCGTCCTCGGAAGATCACTGATGGGACAGTTCGATATGATCCATATCGTCGACGTGCTTTCTTCGCTACTCCTGATTCTCATCGCTCCGCTCTCACTGATCTAGCTTGGCGGACTGCTATGGAGGAAGAGTTTTCAGCTCTTCAGCGCAATAACACGTGGATATTGGTTCCTCGGCCGTCAGCTACTAATATTGTCGGCAGTAAATGGGTTTTCAAGACCAAAGTTTGCCCTGATGGTTCTGTTGACAAACTCAAGGCGCGTCTCGTTGCTCGAGGTTTCACACAGCAACATGTTATTGATTATCACGACACTTTCAGCCCTGTTGTGAAGCTTGTTACTGTGCGCCTGGTGTTATCACTTGCAGTTTCTCGCGGTTGGTGCCTTCGTCGGATTGATGTCAGCAACGCTTTTCTCCATGAGTTTCTCGATGAGACTGTCTATATGCAGCAACCTCCTGGTTTTGAGGATTCTCGGCATCCGCACCATGTGTGCAAGGTTCAGCGTTCCCTATATGGTCTCAAGCAGTCCCCTCGAGCGTGGTATGCTCGATTGAGTGATAAACTTCATGAGCTTGGCTTTGTCTCCAGTAAGGCGGATACTTCCCTCTTTATTTTCTCTCATGCTGGTGTCCACTTATACATGCTGGTTTATGTCGATGACATTGTGATTGCTGGTTCCTCTTCTGTTGCGGTTGATCGGTTGGTTCACACTCTTGCCAGCACATTTCCTATTAAGGATCTTGGACGTCTTGAGTACTTTCTTGGCATTGAGGCTGCCTACAATTCAGGGGGAATGGTCCTTACTCAACATAAATACGCACTTGATCTCTTATATCGTGCGAATATGGAGAATTGTCGGGCTGTCTCAACGCCCATGTCCACCACCGACAAGCTGTCCAGGGATGTCGGCCAGAAACTTGACAGTGGTGACGTTTTTCGATACAGGAGTTTAGTTGGAGGGCTCCAGTATCTGACGCTGACCAGGCCTGATTTATCTTTTGCTGTGAATAAGGTGTGCCAGTACTTGTCGCAGCCCACTATGGTGCATTATGAGGCAGTTAAGCGTATCCTTCGATATGTGAAGGGAACGTTATCTACAGGATTGCAGATTCAGAAAGGATCATCTACCGTGCTGAATATCTATACCGATGCAGACTGGGCAGGATGTCCTGATGACAGACGGTCTACCGGTGGCTTTGTCATATTTCTTGGACCTAATCTTTGATCGTGGAGCTCTCGCAAGCAACCCACGGTATCCAGATCAAGCACTGAGGCAGAGTACAAAGCTCTTGCCAATGGCACTGCTGAGGCGTTGTGGATTCAGTCAGTGCTGAGGGAGCTTGGAGTTCATCAGTCCAAACCACCTGTGTTATGGTGCGACAATCTTGGAGCCACTTATTTGTCTGCTAATCCTGTGTTTCATGCTCGCACGAAACATATCGAGATCGATTTTCACTTTGTGCGGGAGAAGGTAGCCAAGGGAGATTTGGATGTTCGATACATCAGTACAGGAGATCAGCTAGCCGACGTTTTCACCAAGCCAGCTACTCAACAGCTGCTTCGCAGATTTCGCGCCAATCTTAACCTCGTACACGACGGTTTAGATTGAGGGGATGTATTAGAGTTGGTAGTTGTACGTTGTGTTGTATTTGTACCTGTACCGGTTTGATACCAAACCAAACCGATCGATGTAGGTCCGATCGTGTTGTAATCTCCTATATAAGCAAAACCCCTTGATGGGTTACGTACGGCAATTATTCTTCAAACTCGCTAATCCCATCCAAGACCAAAGAAGGTCCCCCTCGATCGCCCTCTCCTCGCAGAGGATATTCCTACTTCCATGAATCTGGCTTTCCAGCCCGCAAAACCCCAACATTTGAAACCAAAAGCTGCGCCTTTTCCTATTTTGCTCCCAACCCTGTAAGAATACGCGAAGAAGGTAGGCTAGGCACGGTACCTGGGGGAGGCCGGAGACGATCTCAGGCTTGCATCGGAAGAAGAGAGAGGGGGGCGGCGGCGGCGCTCCTTGCAGGATGGTTGCGGAGAAAGGGAGGAAGGAGAGCGCTAGGGCTCTAGCTTTTGCACAGCACACCAAGGTGTGGCGTTGCTGAGACCTGAGAGAGCTAATAAATATCACTGCCTCCACGGCTGAGGCCGTGACCAAACCAGTAGAGGCCTGCCACGTGGTATGAGTCTCACTGTATAATAACGCGTGTGAGCCATCGGATGCGCAAGACTTTGGATCTTCACCGTCCAAAGAAATAGTACGAAAGGAGTGCCACACTAATCCCACCGCACCCGCTTTTTTGAGTGAGCCCCACCAGACCCGCTGTGCACCATCCGCCTTCCCCCTTCCCCTAACGTCAGGCCCGTAACGTGCGCCCCCAAACCTCTCTTGCTTTCGCCGACGAGAC
This sequence comes from Alopecurus myosuroides, assembly GCA_028641055.1. NCBI lineage: Eukaryota > Viridiplantae > Streptophyta > Magnoliopsida > Poales > Poaceae > Alopecurus > Alopecurus myosuroides. The sequence goes on along the minus strand of CM054057.1, from coordinate 335,764,481 downwards.
CAACAAATTCAAGAACGGCATGTTATACTTCTCGTTAGTTTGAACCATTTTTCTCGAGCACTCTTAATTTCAAACGCACTCACTTTGACGTTGTATAATTTTTTTAGAAGAATTAATCAATAAGCTTTGAGGGGAGATAATTATCCTGCTGCTGCTGCTGCAGAGAGGGGGTTTGATCACCGGCTCTCGCTATAGCCCTCTCAATGGTTTTTGCTAATGCCGGTAGTCCCCATCGCAATCACCACCGCCCTCTGAGTCGAACGGTGGCTCGAACACAGAATAAATCCCCCTCACCGCCATGGCTTTTGCCACTGCTGACCTCGTCATCGCGCACGAGCGATTGATCACCTAAGGCCGATTCATAGCCAACACCACGGCCAAATCAATCAACGTCGTCGCGCTCCAAAGACTGGAAATTCTATACTCGGCAAAGGCGTGCGTGCTCGACGCGGCCCGCCGGGAAGAAATCTTGGTTGGGGCATCCCGCAACAACAACGATGGCAAAGGAGGCGAAGCAACCATCTCTCTTCGCTCAATGTGACTTTGAGAGAGAAAGAGTGGAAGATTGAGACGATGATACTAGTGAGATAGGGGTAAGGGAATTATGCCCACGTCTCTCGCGCTTCTCCACCCGTGTAACCGATGGGAGGTTTCGGGAGCTAGACTCCACACAACCAAACGAATAGGTTGTTCATAGTGGCTTAGAGCTGTTTTATGTTTCGCGCCGATTTGATTCAGGAGCGCCAAACTATCCAAACACTCGGAATTTGCATCCAGCGGGTCTGGTCTAGCGGCATGCGGGCTACCATTCAAGCTCTGGCCGTCTACGCAAGAAGTGGGATGAAGATTTCATGGAAACATAATGAGTTAGGAGATTATGGTCTGAGGCTGTCATTCGATTGGGGGACTATATGATCCCGATCGGAGAGAACCATGGGGTCGCAGTTTGATGTTCCGCATACACACCCGGAACCCACCACAACATATACTCTCCTCATCATCATGGCAGGAGTTTTTTCCGAAATTGGAGCGGATACCCCAACATACCTCTGGATCAGGTTGATGCATATGGTTTTTGTCACTTTTATTAAGATTATTCAAAGAGTACAAAGCTCAAGGGTCACAAAGGGTTGAAACATGAATAAACCACCAAAAAAGAACTAAAAGTATAGCACGAGCTGTAGGGTTAACATGTTATCATCGTTGCAGGTCGCCAGCCAAGCTGGTTGAAGAAGTCCCGAGCGGCCATCTACAAACGGTTGGACCTAGAAGTCCAATAACTGGTCCCTAAATCATCATCTCTACTTCACCCACTGGCCCAATGACAAGAGCTCGATACAAGACACTTCGGAACATGGTGAAACTACTACTAAACGAGTGTGACATTCTTCTCTGTACACTCTCTATGAATGGCTTGCTACCTCAAGCAAATATCTTTATTGTGCATACGCTTGAACCCCATGACCCCAGGGATGATTCAAACAAGCAAGTAAGGACAACTCGACGAGCGAGGAGCAAGGTTTTTAGATAATAGTGCTTCTAGTCGATATGTGTCGTGATGGTACGTACTCCCTTCATTCAGAAATAGGTGACTCTAGAATGAGAAGAGTCATGTATTTTTGAACGGAGGGAGTAGTACGTACTAGCTTATGTGTATCACGATACATATCTAGTATCCCGATACAAAACCAATACAACATATGCTAAAGCAGTTGTACCGTGGCCTAACTCGAATGGGGTTTGGTTCACGCCATCATTGGCACCGCTCTCCTTCCTGTCATTATAGAGCTAGCCAAGACTCGATGCCACATCATATAGCTTATATCTGCTCGTATTAGATCATCTCCACTCGCTGTCTCCAAAGCCCCCCACCCATATCCCAATGGGGCGCGCCCGGCCGAAACATCGCCCACTCGCGCGCCCCATAGGCAGGTTTCATCCGGGTACACCCGTTATTTCGTCCGGGGCTACCAGGCCGCCCCCGTCCCATGGGGGGGCTTCGGTAGCGCCGGACGAAACGGCACACGCCCAGGCCTGCCCTGCCATTGGACAACAAAAATCCACCAAAATCCCTCCCACGGTCCCACGGTTCATTTGGCTGCCTCCCACCCGTACGGTATGGTCAACTACAGGGGGTGAATAGGTGACTAACAAATTTTCTTGTTTTCTTTTTAGTTTGGGCTAAAGAAATAAACACAAGGTTATCTAGATGTGCAACTAGGTGAACAACCTATGTGATACGAAACAAAGTACGGAACAAAAACAATGTGTAAAGCACAAGATAAACCACAAGTGTAAACAAGTAGACAATGATATGATTCCCGTAGTTCCTTCCCAAGGGAAGTACGTCTACGTTGGAGAGGTGTGGAGACACCTAAGCACTCCAATCATGGATGTGCACACCTTGTTCTCCTTGAGCTTCTCCGGTGAGGGAGATTCTCGTTTTCACTATGAGGTCGACTTGAAGGCGTTGACCAAACCTTTACACAAGGTTGAGGCTACTCCACAAGAGAGATGGAGGCTCTCAACAATCCGAAGCTTCTTGAATAGAGGTGGAAGCTACAAGCACTTGGGTTTGCTCTAGGGTTACAAGGCACCCAAGAGCTCTCAAGATCCGGGGAGATTGAGTGGATGGATTTGCAATTCCTTTGGTGGAATCACTGATCTAGGTGTCCTCTAGCTCTCCACAAAGAATCGGAGTGTTTGGGTGGTTGGAGAGGTAGATCTATGTGTTTGAAGTTCGCATTAATGGCAAGGAGAGAGAGTGTAAAGCTTGGAGCTTGGAGGGGGAAGGTGGAGTGCATTAAATAGCCCTCTTCCAATTCAGTCGTTGGCCACTTTCCCACACCAGCGGTACTACTGGTGCGGTCAGTGGCCCAACGCACAAATGGCTCACCGGTACCGCCACCGGTGGTGAACTGCCCCTGGGAGCGTGAAGACTACTAGAGGTACCGGTGGTACCAGCAGTACTACCGCCCACCGGTACTATCGTTGACCTCCGCCGCTGCCTCCGTGATGTGCTAACAGAGCATTGATTTGGCAGAGGCTCCACCGGTACCGCCACCAATAGTAGCCACCGGTACTACCGGTGACCTCCTCCACTGCCTCCGCGAGGTCCATACCGAACGATGAATTGGTGGTACCACCATCGAAGGTGGCCTAGCTGAAGGACCCAGGAGCGCTGAAAGTACCAGGGGCGGTACTACCGGTGGCTTCACCGGTACTACCGCCGCCTGGGACAAAGCTGCCATGCCTTCATCTTTTAAGCTCTTCGTTGATGGAATATCGCCACGATCCCCTTAAGGATGATTATAGGAAATGTTGGGGAATCATACGAGTGTTGCAAACATATCCTGCATAGACATTATGAGAGATTAGTAATCTTATTGTGTTGTCACCAATTATCAAAACAGAAGATGATCATTCAATCTCCCCCTTTTTGGTAATTGATGACAACACAAAAATTTGCAACACAAGGTCTAAAAAATATGGACGGGGCTCCCCCTAGAGTTATGCTCCCTTCATGATGAATGGACCAAACAAGATACATAGTGTAGAAATAAAAGGGATATCTTGCTCACAGACACAATAATGAACCGAAGGAGTACGAAAGGTAATTAAAACAACGTTCACAAATAGCAACACAACCATTTCACAAGCTTATAAGAGACAACACGAAATAACGAAGCTTGTGAAGAACCCATGCAAATACCCAAACGCATCCTAAATAGATATCTCTTCCCCTTTGTCATCAAGATACCAAAAAGGACAGAGGTTGATGCTAATGCCCCAAGACTCAATCGGAGAGATCGTCCATTCTTGGAGGACGGGACCGACAACGAGAGCTGGTGACTTCTTCTCAGGCTTCCTCATCAGACCAAGTGATAATATGCCCCTTCGAGTCTCTGGCTTGCTACCTGCCCCAAGTGGTGATGTTGTCCTGAACAGGAGACTCAACCATCTCACCGGAATCACGACGAAGCTGCCTAGCAGCCTGAGCAGCCCTGAGGTGATTGAGCTCCTTGTCATAATGCACTTCCCACTGATACTGCTCGATCTTCTTGTTCACACGGAACACTTTCTTTAGAGCACGATCCATCCACTTAAAGGCACCCTCAGAAGGAGGACGAGAGGGCCCAGTGTCATCTTCTTCATCCACCACAACCTGTGGCTTGGCCTTGCCCTTGCGGCTAGCGGAACCGGAGTGCTCAACTGGCTCGGTGTGATCCTTGATAAGTAGCCGCTTCACCTTGTGAGAGACCCCCGAGGAGTCATCGGGATCCTCCGGGTGCTTGTCATACCAAGAATGCAAGATGATCTTCATGATAAGTGGCCCGTAGCAAGCATTTTTCTTGAACACAATGGCAGACCACAGATCATTCCATATGAAATCCATCACATCAAGTTTCGGAGTCAAACCTTGGAGCCGCATGTCATGGGTAAGGAGCATGAGATTCTTGAGGTGGCCTAGGATCTCATTAACATTGCCAACCTTGGGGTTGATGGTTTCACGATAGATGCGAAGCATGATGTCATAGGTGTGGTAGAGCCCCTTTGAGAACCCTACGGCATACTTCTTCCATGAGTAAAGCGGTGCAAGTTGATCCTTGTTGATGGTCTTGTTGGCGGAATGAACTCGAAATCATTCTCTATGATACTCCGGACTATCACCAAATGGACCATGATCCATATAGCCACCAAGAAGATCCCCCACTTCTCCCCACTTGAGGTAAAACTACTCACCCTTGGTCATCGAGATGATGTTACGCACGGTCTCATTGCCAAGGTGGACGATACCTAGGAATTCACACACAAGCCCTTCGTCATAATCCTGGTGCAGCTTCATGATAGGACGAAGGTCGAAAGCATCACAAATAGCAAGAGTTTCTCCAAAATAATCTGTGTTCCTCTCCATGATAGGACGAAGGTCGAAAGCATCACAAATAACAAATGGCGTGTTGAGTAGCTAGATTGTCTTGAGCTTTCCTCATGAGAATATCCCTGTAGATTTGAGCTTGAAAGACGGTGTGGAAACGGGTATCCCGCCCTCGAAACTGAGGTATCAAATGACTTCGCTCAATGACATATGGGTTTTGACGGTGAGTGGAAGGAACACCGAATCGAACACTTGAGATGTTGTCTTCTCCTTTCCGGGAAGGGTCTTCTCGGAAGCAGGAAACATAGGCTTGCGCTTGGGCTGAGATGGATTAAGTGTCTCTTCAACCTCATCAACTCTCGGTGCCTTCCGACCCGCACACTTCTTAGTATGACCTCCCCGTGAGCCACTAGATGATGTGAATGAGAATAGGGAGAAAAGGATAAATAAGAGATGATGCAAATGTTTTTATGCGTACAAATCAAAGGAATCGAGAAAAAGAGTAGTAAGAAAAATCATCGGCGAATAGGGGCACTTGAACATGGAACCATCCTAAAACCAACGAAGATTGTTCCTACTAATCGTATTCGAAATTCCTAGGGTTTGTACAAGTTGCATCTCTACTCTCAAATGCAAGAACATCGAACAATCATGGAGCTCCTAGTTCATCTCCATCTACCAACTAGATGGGAGAGAGAGAGAGAGAGAGAGAGATAGAGAGAGAGCTACATACTGGGGTCCATGGCGCGGATTGGTGAGGGAAGAACAAGCACAGAGCCTCCCACATCGAGGATAGAGCCTCCCGGCGGTGGAGGTGCTCTTCCCGGTGACGGAAAGTGTGAGGTCGGTTGCGGTTTTGGTGGGGAGAGCCTAGGTCGAGTGTGGGAAAAGTTAGATCTAATTGATCCCTTCTTCTGCTCGGCCCTGGTTATCCTCACAAAAATCATAGCGAGCGGTACTACCGGTGGATCCGGCGGTAGTACCGCTCCCTATACTAGCGGAGCAACGAGGTACTGGCCCGCTGGGCAAAAATCCGCACCAGCGTTAGTACCAGTGGATCACCGGTAGTACCGGCGCTTGGGGTTTTCCGCATAAAACATTGGAACCACCGCAACCCAGCAAAATGCGAGGCAACGAAGGCACCGGTGGTTTCACTGAAGGTACCGCCGGACCCAGTTTCTGCGCGCCAAGAGCATAAAATGAAAGCGTCTCTAGCATTAAGAAGATGTTGGAGGACATGATGGTTAAACCTAAGGTGCCCGAGGAACCTCCCCATGTTTTCGATGCGGAAAGTTCGGAAGATGAGTCTATTTTGGACATTACCGAAATGGAAGCTAACATTGCTAAAGCGAAGGTGAAAGCCGCGAAAAGGGCTAAGGTAGGGGACAATTCCTGTGGCTTCAAGTCTCAATCGGCTAATGGTTCGGGGATTAACTCAAAAGTTCCACCTAATTCAAATTGTGACTCTATCCATTCCATTGTTTCAATGCCACACATTTTAAATCTTGGACTTCCTCTGCTTAACACTAATTAATTTTCCTTTTGGAAGTTTGAAATGTATTCTCAAATTTCCGGTTCATGCACCGCCTTGTGGAGAAGTGTGGTTCATGGATTCCATCCTAACAATGCAAGAAATTTGACTCCAAGAGAGGACATTGAGTCTCAACTCAACAAGACCGCCCTTTTTTTCGAGGGTATGCAATTGCATACCTAATTTTTATAGAAGAAAAGAGATAGTGATACAAGCAGAAACGACAGCAGCGGTTACAGGCAACCTAGCTGTCGAAACACACTCCACTCCACACCTAAGCTAAGAGACTACTCGCGAAGCAAAGCTCCAACTCTCGCTCCCGCCCGGTCCCAGCTCTTCAACTCCTCAAGAACTCTCATAGCTAGAATTTCCTCGTTGCAGATTTGCCGGTCGTTGTGGAACACTCTTGCATTCCGTTGTTTCCAAATCAACTAGGTGATTAGGGTTATCAAGGTGTCCACCTGCTTCTTTTGTTTGCCTCTAAACCTCGCCCTAACTGACAGCCACCAGTTTTCGAGCTTATCTATCACGGTCGGGATGGGGATCTGGACAGTCAGACGGGACACACATCTCCACCATACCTGCCTTGTAAACACACACTGTACCAGGATATGGTCCGCCCTTAACACTATTCAAAAGGCTCTCCCACGAGAACACCTCACTCACGTCCCATGATGCAAGACCGCCAAGGAGGCTTGGGGCAGCCTCGACACTTTGTTTCAAGGAAATGAAAGCATCCAATCCTCCAAGTATGATGTTGCTCTCGACAAGGCCAAAAAATTTGTCATGCAAGAGGATGAGACTTTGGAAGAGCTCTATAGAAGAACTGTCACCCTTGCAAATCAATTGAGGGATTTCGAAAAAGAGGAGATCAACGATAGTGGATCAAGAGGAAGTTTGTTAAGGTCATCACTCCTTTCGAGAAGAACCTCGCCACGAGCATTCGTACAAGGTAGGACTACAATTCTCTCAATTCCATTGGTGTTCATAGTGAGTTAGTTGCCATATATCTATCTCACAAGAGTGTCGATGATGCCCTTTCCGTCTCAAGAGGAATGGGAAAGACTCCCTAGTCTTGAAGTCAAAAGCGGTTTCTTGAGTAGAAGAGGTTGAAGAGTATCATGAGTATGAGGAGAAATATGAGCACACATACAAGGGTGCTCACAAGTGCATAATTCTTGCTATGCATGGCTATTGGAAGAGATGGGAAGCTCATAAGTCCGGTGCTCCAAGACCCCCAAGAAAACAGGAACTATAAGAAGAAGGGGAGCGACCAAGGACATACTACAATTGTAGAAGTGCAAATCACTTTGTCAAAGAGTGTCCTTTTGAGCCAAAATAGGAAAATGAAGGCAATCTTGTTTGCAAAGACAAGACCAAGGCTCCACAAAATAAGAAATACACTAGAAGAGTCCCAAGAGCTCTATATTTTCAAAAAGGAGCCATGTTGGAAACGTACATCTATGGAGATGAAGCAGAAGATGAAGTGGTAGGTGTGGCCCATGTCGCCATACCTACCTCTTCCTCTTCATCGGTCTCTCTATTTGAATCCCCCAATAAGAACGCGCATATCCGACCTGCATGTTGATGTGTGTGAAGACAAGTTCATTGGGAGACCTCAAGAGTAAGGTATGAAAGTACAACAGCAAGTTTTCTCTCAGAAAGAAACCGAGGTTTAATCGACCAGTAGGAGAAAGAAATCACTTCTCAAGGTTGTTGGCAGCTGATGTTGGCAGGGCGCACTACCAGGCTCAGCAGCAACGTGGAATCTGCACACAACACAACCAAGATACTTTGCCCCAACGAAATAATGAGGTTGTCAATCTCATAGATTTTGCTAACACAAAGTATTAGATGTATAGTGTGGAAAACAGTACTTGTTTGCAGTAAATGAAAAGAGAACAATGATGGCAGTGAATGAAAGGAAAACAATGTTTCAGTGGTTGTATAATCAGTGTAAAAGAATAGACCGGGGTCCACAGTTCACTAGTGGTGTCTCTCCATAGAAGATAGATAACATGCTGGGTAAACAAATTACAGCTAGGCAATTGGCTGATATAAAGGCTGCACCATAGTGCATATGCATGACATGATGATTACTATGTGATTCATGTGGGAATTACAACATAATTCACAGGCCGTTATCCAACTGCATCTATGACTAATAATCCACTCTTAGAGTGTAATCCAATCAAACCTCGGGTATTTAGTTGCAAACAACAGATTATTCCCTTAAGTAAAGTGCATAATGTAAATAATGAAAACATTGTTGTTTTATCCCTAATGCCAACAACACATCCCTCATCCGTCACATTTGTGTCACTCGAGCATAGATGAAAGGGAGGCATGAACCCACTATCGAGCATAAATACTCCCTCTTGGAATTACAAGCATCAACTTGGCCAGAGCATCTACTAGTAACAGAGAGCATGCAAGATCATAAATAATATAAACATGATAGATTGATAATCACTTGACATAGCATTCAATATTCATCGAATCCCAGCAAACACAACATGTAACATTACAGATAGATGATCTTGATCATGTTAGGCAGCTCACAAGATCTAAACATGGTGGCATAAAGAGGAGAAGACAACCATCTAGCTACTGCTATGGACCCGTAGTCCAAGGATGAACTACTCACCCATCACTCCATAGGCAGGCATGGTGATGCAGAGCCCTCTAGTGATGATTCCCCCTCCCGGCAGGGTGACATGGAGAGCTTCAGAACCTCCCAAACTAGGGTTGACGATGTGTAACATCCCAAGTATGAAAACAACCCCTAGAATGTTTGTTTTCTTGTTCTATTTATGTTTTGCATCATGACATCATCATTGCATTTGTTTTCCATTTGTTTTCATCTGTTTTCCCTTGTTTTCCCATTTGAAATTCAAACAATATTCAAATATTTGTTTCATACTTGTGCTGTCACAATTTTTTTCAAATGAAAATTTCAAATCAAAACATTATTTTTGTTTCCAATAACTTGGAAGTTCAAACCCTTTAAATTGCTTCTTTTCCATGTTTCAATTAATATCAAAAGTGCTCAAATTCAATTAAAATACAAACAACAACTAATTTGAAATATTTGAAAACCAAAAGTTTGCAAACTTGTGCTGTTACATTTTCCAAATGAATATTCAAATCAAAGCAATTAAGTTGTTTCCATTAAAGTTGTAAGTTCAAACTAATTTAAATTATTGCTTTCAATAATTCAATTAATATCAAATTCAATTAAATTCAATTAATTTCAAACAGCAACATATTTTAAATTTTTTTTGAAAGCAAAAGTTGGCAAATGGGTGCTGTTACAATAAACAACATATACAAATTTTTCCTAATTTTTCTAAACCCCAAAACCTATTCTTTTTCTTCCTTTTTCAAATCTGAAAAAAAAAACAGAACAGCAAAATAAAAAAATAAAAAAAAGGAAACAGAGAGGGGTGGGCAGGCCAGCCCAGTTGGGCCAGCCTACCATCCCCACGGCCTGGTATCCCCCACCTCTTTCTTCTACCTCCTGTACGGCACGCATCGCGCCTGTACACGTCGACAGGTACAGAGGAGGAACGGCCGGGAGCTCCTCCTCCCCTCCTATAAACCTAGCTAGCCTCCCTCTGCCCTAGCCCTATCTCCTCCATCTCTCTCTCCCTCGAGCGCCGCCATTTTCTTCCTCTCCCTCTGCCCTGCTCCTCTCTCTCTGAACCTCACCTCCACCGAGCGCCACCTCTGAACCTCCGACGATCGTCGACGTTATGGTTCCCCACCGTCCAAGCTAGCAGCGGGAATCGACCCCCCACTATCCCCTCTTCCACCTCGACACCTCACCGGTGGCTGCAAACCGCTGAATCGACGCTGCCGTCCGGTTGCTGTCACCGCCGTCGTCCACCCCGAGCCCTGCTACTTCTTCAGAGAGGGTGAGCTTCCCTCTGTCACCTTCCTCCCTCCTCCTTCTCTGCACGAGCACGCACGACCACCACCTAGCACCCACGGCACTGTGCACTCACTGCAGCGGCAGCAACTCGCCGCCGGCGAGCTCCGTGCTGTCGCGGTTCAGCTAACTGAACAAAAATTCAGTTAACTGACGCGAACAACACCTCAACCCCCCCCCCCCACGCGTCCCTTTCTGTCACGAGACATGCAGCAGCCCAACTGGTAGCTCCCTTGCGCACACCTGCAGAGGGCTTGGGACCGAATCCCACCCCCGCGCAATAACCCCATCTTTTCCATTTTATTTTCCAGGTCCAGCACAAACCCCTATTCACCGACCAGTCCCTGTTAGTATTCTTCTAGGTCCCTGCAATTATTTTCTAAGTCCCTGGCTGTTGAATAAATGGAGACAGAGAGACAGAAGGCTGCCGCCGGAGAAGATCGGAGGGGGGAAACGCCGCCGGGATCACCCCCGGAGGGCTCCACCCCCCCCTCCGGCGTGTTCATCATCAACATCTACAGCAAGATCAGCTCCATCTTTCCACTGTAATATCTTGGCAAACACGATGTATGATGCAATACTATATTCCCTTGATGTATTGTGTCTCCCCGTCTATGTTTGAGTAGTGAATTGTTCTTGGCAATGGTGAAATAGTTCGTTGATTGGTTGCATACAAGTTTGTTATCTTCTATGATTGTCTTTACGTACAATATATGAGTGCACGCATATGTTGGGGAATGCATGTAAGGTGATCACCGGTAGCATAATGGAGTGGTGGTGACTTGGGAGTGACAGTAACCTGAGACCGAGCCACAAAGTTAAGTTATTGGGGGATATATAGGGGACCTTAGAACGTAAAGCTATGGTGGGACTTTATGTCTTAATCAATCTTGTGCAGTCATTTACTTGGCCACATGATCCATCATAAGGGGTTGTAGATCATTTACTTGACTATACCTATTCATGGCTCCTTCCTAGAAGAAACAACTAAGACTAAAACATGTGCTTCACTAATTGTGACAAGCACACGAACGAAACACCTATTGCTAGAACACTTGCTCCCTTGAGATACTTGAGATATTTGCTGCTTGCTACTTGTGAAACTTGCTTAGAAACTTGCATTTTAAACCTGCTTCACTAGTTACTAGACAAACCACACTCCACGTCACTTGCTTTTACATAGTTAGTTCCTTTTAGTCAAACTTATTGCTTTGCATAAACAGCCATATAAGAGGGTTATAGGGCTGTAGAGAATAGATAGCTTACCTTCAGCTCCTCGTGGGTTCGACACTCAAATACTTATCGAAAGGTACTACAATTGATCTCCTGCACTTGGGAGTCATCAGATAACCCATGATTTTATTTTTTGCTTTGTTTTTATATGTTTTCTTTGAGTCAGGGGTTGTATACTTCTCTAGCAACTCCTTTGTATCTTTATTTTCTTTTTTTAGTTGTGCCAAGTAAAGTTTCTGCCGAGAGTTGGAGTTGGTTTTGGATTTCTCATATTTCTGCCGTCCATCGTAAAAAATCGCATAATTCACAGGAAAAATAGAATGACCTGAATTTTTTTGTGATTATTTCTCAGATAATTCTGCAACTTTTTTGTTGTTTAACTTTTTGATCTGACAACGTAAGTGCCCCAAAAAAAATTCGTATTTATAGACTATTCTGGTTTTGGCAGATTCTGCCATTTTTCTTGCATTTGCTCTTTTACGATGTCAAGTGGATTTCTTTGCTTCACGAAACATCAGTAGCTGTAGCTAATGTTTAAAAGTATCAATAGCACTTGTGCCCATACAGTACCCATGGATTTTTTATTGTTGCACTAACCCTCTAATGCGAATTACTCTTTGAGTGTGGTGTGAAGGAAGTTTTCAAGGGTCAAGAGAAGAGGGTGATATATGTGGTCAAGAAGAGTGCAAGGTCAAAGCTTGGGGATGCCCCCGTGGTTCATCCAAGAAAATTCTAATAAGACTCAATAATCTAAGCTTGGGGATGCCCAAGGCATCCCCTTCTTCATCAACAATCTATCAGGTCACTTCTGTTAAACTATATTTTTATTCGGTCACATCATATGAAGTTTACTTGGAGCGTCTGTTTGTTTTTCTTTTGTTTTATCTTGTTTTCCTTTTTTCCTTCCTGCAATAATATAGTTGGACCCTAGAATTCCTTGTTTGGGAGAGAGACATGCTCCGCTTTTTTGTTTGAATACTTTTTCTGGTAGTATTCTTAGTTTTTCTTCTAGCTGCTACACAATTCCTGTTTAGCTCTTGTTTTCTTTGCATCTCTTATTCAGAGTTGTTAGTTTTAGTAGTGTTGTGTGAGTAATCTCATGTTTTCTTGATGTATCATTTATATGGTTTTTGTTAAAACATACTTTGTATGGTGCTTGTTGGGAAAAGAAACTGTTGCTTGTAGTAGAATTTATAACGGTGCAAGTAGAAGCTTGTATAGATTGTGGCTAGACTTTTTCGTATCATGCTAGATGTTATTTTAATTCAAAAGCCTAGTGGTTATTTATTAGCATGATTAGTCTCAAATACATGAGAGTGTTTAATGTGCAATTGAAAGAATCATGAGTTGTTCTTGTCATATTGAAGCATAAATTTGTGGTGTTCTCCTTTGAATGTTTTATTTGGTTGACTTGGCACATGCTCGCACCATGTCTATGACTACGAACTAGTCACTTATAGCCTCTATGATCATTTATTTTTTGAACTTGTGGTACCACTTATGCTTTGGTTAATGATGTTTGTGCCGCTATGCATGATTATGGCTCTTATGCTCTCTTCATTTGTTGCACCCAGTCTTTTGCTAGCCTCCACCTGTACTGAGTATGAGCTCTTCTCGTGCATCCAACTCCCAAAAACCAAAGTTTGCCCAATGTGTCCATCATACCTACCTACATGTGGTATTTAACCGCCACTCCAAAGTAAATTTCTCATGTGTTACCTTTAAAACTTTCCAAATTACTCCTGTTTAGTGCTCCTGTTTTAGCTCATGAGGACGTAAATATATAATATTCATATCACTTGTTGATTGTAATTTCACACCCTGGACTAGTGACTTCATCCGCTTATCCAATTGATAGAAGAGCTGGCAGCGGGTGCCTAGCCCCAAATTAATACAACAAATTCTCTTCACTATTTTTGCCCCTGATTTATTAGTCAAAGCATAATTGTGTAAACAAAAGAGAAAGAGGGATGACCTTCTACCCAGATTCGTCCTTCTATGGGAGCCGCTCTTGTGAAGTCTAGTTGGCTTGTGACGTACTATATATTATGTGTACCATTCGTTGACATAAGCATACACCTCTCTAAAAATAGACACTCCTCCATGGTATGTGATTGTTGGCAGGCACGCGAGGATTCAGTTAGCCATGGTTTGTGTAAGATGTTTGGGAGGAGTGTCAAACATTTTATACCTCTGTTTAATAAAATAAAAAAGCTCTAGCACATGAGTGATCCATGCTTCCTACTGCGAAGGGCCTTTCTTTTACTTTTATGTTGAGTCTCCATTTTCTAACTTTATGCACAATTGAGAGAGCATAGTTCTATGATCTCAGCTTACATATGCTTTTACATTATTGATGATCAAGTCTATGTTGGTAGCATGTCACCTAAAAAATTATGTGTTTTTATCGTTTACCTACTCGAGGACGAGTAGGAACTAAGGTTGGGGATGTTGATACGTCATAAATGTATCCTTAATTTTTGATGTTCCATGTTGTTTCCTACATGTTTTCTATACACTTTATGTTATTTTTATCCATTTTCCGGACTAACCTATTGACAAAATGCCACAAAGCCAGTTCCCTGTTTTCTTCTATTTTTAGTTTCAGAAAAGTTATTCTGGAAATATTCTAGGCATTGGTAAATTTGAAGCCCGGAAGTCTTAGAATTCCCGAAGGTTCCACAGAGTCCCGAAGAGGCCCGGAGGGGGGCCACGGGGGGCACACCATAGGGTGGCTCACCCCCTGGCTGCGCCTGGGGGTGGTGTGGGCCCCTCGGGCATCCACCGCCATCACCCTTTCGCCTCTTTATTCCCCCCGACATATCAACCCTAAAAATATACCACTTTTTTCCGAGAAACAACCGAGGCCGCCGTCATCGTCATCCTGAGATCGGGAGGGTTCTAGAGCTCTCCCCAGCAACCTGCCGGGAGGGTAATTCATCACTGGAGGGGTCTACACCACCATGCCCTCCTCCGAAGTGATGCGTGAGTAGTTCATCCCTGGACTACGGGTCCATAACAGTAGCTAGATCGTTGTCTTGTCCACTTTGAACCTCATGTTTAGATCTCGTGAGCTTCCCTACATGATCGAGATCATCTTTATGTAATGCTATATGTTGTGTTTGCTGGGATCTAATGAATGTTGAATTCTATGTCTTCTGATTATCAATCTATCATGTTATCTTCACGCATATGTTATTTATGATCTTGCATGCTCTCCGTTATTAGTAGATGCTCTAGCCAAGTAGATGCTAGTAACTCCAAGAGGGTTCATGCCTCCTTTGCATCTGTGCTCGAGTGAAAGAAACGTGATAGATAGAGAATGTGTTGTTTCCATTAGGGAGAAAACAACGGTGTTTACTTAGTTTATATTGTTTACATTACACACTTTTCTTACTGCGATAATCTGTTGCTTGCAACTTAATACCCAATGTTTGTTCGGATGATATTCGGAGGGTGGATTATTAGTCATAGATGTAGTTGGATGACGGTCTATGTATTTTGTTCTAATGCCCGCATGAGACACATAGTAATCTTATGTCTTGCATATGCACTTTGGTGGAGCCTTCATTTCTGCCAATTGCCCAGTTGTAATTTCTTCACCCCACATGTTAATTATCTTTCACGGAGATACACCACTAGTGAACTATGGACCCCGGTCCATTTTCTTATTCTGATAATACACACATTGTTTCCGTTGCTTTCACACTACTTCCACTGCTTTCGTACTGTTGCTACTACTTTCATACTGTTCTCACACTATTTTCCACACCATACGTTCAACCTCTTTGAGTTCAGCAAAACCGGTGAGATTGACAACCTCACTGCTTCGTTGGGGCAAAGTGATTTGATTGTGTTGTGTAGGTTCCACGTTGTTGCTGAACCAGTAGTGCACCCTGCCATCTCAGTTGCATCAACCTTGTGAAGTTACTCCTTCCTCCTACCGGTCGATTAAACCTTGGTTTTTTCTGAGGGAAAACTGTTGTTGTGCTCATCATACCTTCCTCTTGGGGTTTCCCAATGAGTGCAAGACATGCACCATCAGTCCAATATCTTATGATAGTCTTAGAGGTAAGAAGTATTGCTTGGTGATTGTGGATGATTACACAAGATATTGTTGGGTGTATTTCTTCAATAGGAAGAGTGAGACTCAAAAGAGACTCATTGAGTTTATCACTTGGGTTGAGCGCCAACATAATGCAAGCATGATGGCTACCCGGAGTGATAATGGTTCTGAGAACTAAACCGTGGAGTGATTTCTTAGTGAAGAGGGGATTGCTCATGAATATTCCACTCCCTACCCCTAAACAAAATGGTGTAGCGGAGAGGAAGAACCGGTCATTAATGGATGCGACAAAGACAAATATTGCGGATTTCTATTCTCCTTATAATTTTTGGTCGAAGCCGTCTCCACCGCTTGTCATGCTAGCAACCGGTTGTATCTCCGCAATAACTTGAACAAGACTCCCTATGAGATTCTCACGGGCAAGAAGTCAGATGTATCTTACTTCAAGGTATTTGGTTGCAAATGCTTCATTCGTAATAAAGGTAAATGCTTTTCAAAATTTGAGACCAAATCTTATGAGGGTATCTTTGTTGGATATGCCACAAATGATCACGCCTATAGAGTCTACAACAAGTCTACCAGAAAAGTTGAAGAATCTATAGACGTGGTGTTTGATGAGGATAATGGCTCCCAAGGGGGCCGCATAGATCATGGTGTTTTAGGAGATGCAATTCCTCCCATTGTTATAAGAAGAATGTGGATTGGTGAAATAATCCCCAATGAGGGTTACCAGATGACGGAAGGAGAAGGACTATGCTTTACTCAAGTGGAGCAATTGACTACACCCATTGATATACAATCTATACAAGAAGATTCACCAAGCCCTCAAGCTAATGAACAAGGCCAGGATCAAGATACTCCCATTGTTGAGAGAGCTCAACCGGTTGGTGATCCTTCACCCATTGATAATCAAGGCCAAGATCAAGATGGACATGACTCCGATGAAGAAGGTGATGCTCAAGCTATATCCAAGGAAACTTTGGAGGAGATGCTAGCTCGTAGAGCAAAGATAAGGATAGAAAGTCTTGAGCGTGCGGGTCACATGGAGGACATGATTCTTTGGCAAGTTCGAGGAAGGGTTGTCACTAGAAGGAAATTGGTGGATTTTAGCAAGGCGCATCCTTTTGTCTCTTTCATTGAACCCAAGAAAGTATATGAAGTTCTCAAAGATCAATATTAGCTTGGAGTCATGCATGATAAAATCAACAACTTCGAGCGCAACAAGGTTTGGAAGTTAGTGCCAAGACCCAAGGATTGCAAGAATGTTATTGGCACCAAGTGGGTGTTCAAGAACAAGCAAGACAAACATAGCATCGTCATTCGTAACAAGGCGAGATTGGTGGTTCAAGGTTTTTCTCAAGTAAAAGGTGTTGATTTCAGTGAAATACTCCCGTAGCTTTCTTGAATCCATTTGTATCTTGCTTGCATATGCATCTCATCATAATTCCAAGTTATAACAAATGTATGTTAAGAGAGCTTTCCTAAATGGTCACATTTATGAGTTAGTATATGTCAAGCAACCTCTGCGTTTCGAGGACCCCAACCACCCGATCACGTCTATAGGCTCGATAAGGCGTTTGACGAGGGAACGACTCCAGGACCTGTCGGGTGAGCCTACCTGGTCCAAGGCCCAGCACTGAAGCCCAGCGCAAAGGACTGCCCCGTGGCTCTAGAAGGCCCAGCAACGGCCCACCCGCAAGACTTGCGGGGCAAGATGGAAAGCTTCCACCGACTAGAGCTAGGGTTTGTAACCCCCTCGGGTATGGCTTGACACATGGCCGTCTATTTGAAGGCTGAGAGACCAACCCGAGGGGGACATTCGATCTCAGTTTTTCACCACCATAGCCATAGCTCGAGATCCAATCTCTCGGCTAGCGCATCCACCATTGTAACCAATCCTCATAATACAAAGACAAACAAGCAGGAGTATGGGTTTTACCTCCACGAGGGCCCCGAAACTGGGTAAATCGTGCCCCCTGTTAGCCGACGTTGTCACCAACGCCTACTTCATTCTCCTACTCAAAACCTTACCGGATTATCCGAGGAATTTGTCGACATGCATAATCGACAATTGGCGCCATCTGTGGGAATGGCAGGCGCTGGATCCACGACATCATCGGCCTCATATTCATCGAGCTTCAATTGGAGCCCAGAAACCTCGGCTCCTTTCGAGCCAATCTGCTTCGAGTCGCTCATCTACACGCCCCACTCGCCGGAATCCCGCTCGGCGTTCATCGGACTCCAGGAAGGCGTCAATATGACGTTCGGCGATCTCCACTTCCGCGCCAGCAATGGGGGAATCTTACGCTTCCCCGACCAAACCGAACTCGATGAATCGGATTATGAATCCATCTCAAGCCCAGCAATCCTGGAATTGCCACTTAGCGACACCAGACGCAACTCAGAGTTCAGCGGTGCCTCCATCCGCTGCAACACGCGCGACTTCCACACTATCGCGACTGAGGAACCCTCCAAACTCAGCGAGGATCGCTGGCCCATGACAAAGACCTACGAGCCATATCTGTCCCACGTCTACATGGCAGATCCAGTCGAAGAACCCGCCGAAACAGATGCCAGCCTCGCGGCGCGGCAGCAGATTAAGGTTTCGCGAGTCGCCTGGGTCAAAGCGAAGACAGCGGTACAGACAGGCCACCCGTTAGAACCCGGGTCTTCCCAGGAAGATCTGATCGCGTACCACTACCACCTGTCGCTGAAGAGCCGCCAGTTATCGGGCGCCCGCAAAGAGCTCGAGTTACGCAAACAAGCGGCAGAAGCTTCGAGTGCGCACTGTGCCGCGCTATCCAGGATCCACTCGACAGGGAACCAACCCATCAGGAAGGGAAAGTACGTCTCAAAGACCACTCGCATGGACCAAGGGTCTCTCGTCGAGATCAGCAAAACTATCGACACCTCCCTCATGCACGTGGACGACGAGGGCAATGTGAACCCAACGACTCCTGCCGCCGCAGTCCTGGCCGCTGCCACCTATCTACAGGAAAATCAGCCACCAGAAAGCGACCCCCGCGCAAAGCAACATCGCCAAGTCCAAAAAGGGCTAGGCATGGCCGGAGCAGCCATCGCCGCCCAACCTTGCAAAAACGCGGCAACCTCTGAAGCTAATAAAACACCTCGAGTGGACAGAACACCCAGCAGACGCGGGAGTACGTCACCGAGAAGAGGAGACAAGGGATCACCTCACTGTCGGGGGGTTACCCCCGAGTAGGGTAAAGGCAAGTGCTAAGGGCAAGACCATAAGAGACGTTAGGCAGAGTAGCTGGCTACCCGGTACTTGCTACCCGGTCGACTACTATTCGACCGTACACGCTGATGGCCAGGAGAAAGAGTCAAGGAAGTTATTCTACTCCGAGTAGAAGAAGTGGTCCGAGTAGAGATGGCGGTCTCCTACTCGGGCCAGAAGTTAAAGGAGCCGTCCTGACACAGGATCCCGCGTATCCTGGGTCCGTACTGGTGCACTGTTCATCTGCAGAGCGCGTGTTTATCCGCGCCAGGGTGTCAGCAGGGCGGTGCAGGTTAGGGAGCCTACCCTGTGACAGTGTCAGTGATAACAGATCAGCTTCTTGGTTTTGCACAACGACTTTCCACACGGAGACAAACTAGGAAGCCAAAGCTGTCAGCGGGAAGCTGGAAGTGTGCAGTGTGCACACTATGTCGACATCTTGGCTGTATCCGGCTGGGCACCAGTATATAAGGTGCCCTGCCTCCTTCTGCGCGAGGGACGACACTACTAGGGGCTACAGTTGCATAGAGAGAAGGGTGGCTACTCGGCTGTAGGCCAAACTTGTACTGTGGCTACTCGGAGACACACGAATACAAAGAGAGAAAGGCAGGAGTAGGGGTTTTACCTCCACACGAGGGCCCTGAACCTGGGTAGATCTTGTTGTTTGCAGTGGTAGATTCATCCCTCACGCGGCTACTCGCTGCGTGATCCCTCCCCGAGCGCCTCCAGCGTCCAGCGTCCCCACATCTTTAGCCATCCTATGGCATCTGCCGTGACACCACCACGACAGCTGGCGCCCACCGTGGGGCAACCATCGGCGCTGGCTGGAGTTCACGTTCGGACGGGATCCATTTTTGCTACTGGGGAGCGTGTGGTCGGTGGCCTTGTCCACAGATTCGGCTCCTTCGACTTCGTCACCGACAACGCCGGCGATTTCGGCGGCAGGGCCATGCCCGAGGGCGGCTCGGTGCTCTCCTTCGGCTCGCACCTCGTCTACGTCGCCATCGTCATCGACCGCGAGTACCCCGAGCAGGTGCATGTCGCAAAGGATCCCCCTGCAGTCATCGCTGCCCGCGGAAAGCCGACTGGCTGTTCTGTGGACCGCGTGGAGGTGATGATGACCGGTCCTACTGCTGATGCCGGGAAGAGCGTGGCTGCTGCCGCGGGAGTCATCGAGGATCTTGATGGCGCGAGTGCTGGCGGGAGAATGCACAAACCCTACGACGCGCCTCACAACATCCCGGGCTACATCCCTCCTTCCACGACATCGACGATACCGGCATCCGCTGTGCGAGTGGGCATGCCGCCTCCCACTGAGCTCGAGCTCATGACCATGCGGGCGCAGCTCGACCGGCAGCGCCAGGAGCTGCTCGCCGAGCAGGCGGAGCTGGATAAGGTTAGGCTCGAGCTGAACCTGGACCAGAACGAGTACAACCGGGCTCACGGCTTTATGCCCGTAGTGAGGAGGCCTTCCAAGGCAGGCGCTACGCGCCGCAACCTAGGCACCGAGATGGCAGCAGTTGGAAAAACTGCTGGCCAAGCTGCTAGCCAAAACACCGCCACCACCAGACCCAAATACAGCACCCCCGCCAAAACCCTTAGAGCTGCTGAGGCTGTAGCTGCTGAGTTGCCGCATCTTGCTGGCGACGCGCGCGTTAGGCAGCAGGAGAGGCTCAATGAGCTAGTGCTAGAGGCTGCTAGGCAGAACGAGGAGTTCCGGAAAGCCAACCCGGGTGCTGGAGCTTCTCAGGTAGTGCATTCGCATGCGGCTAGATCTAACGATCAGGCCTCATCACCGCATCCCAGCCGTGAAAGGGACCGGAGTGGGCACTCTGGCAGAGACAGGCAGATGCAGGTGTACGACCCGGCTGTCGCCGCGAAACAGCACGTTGTGCCGCGACAGTCCGGTCAAAAACACAACACTGCAGGAGCAGGCTATCAAGCCCATAAAGCTCAAAGCCAGGCGCGAGATGGAGATCGCCCAGGTCCTTCTCGGCATCAGGTTGCTCAGCCTACTCGGCAGAGGCAGCAGCCGCGTGCGATCGCGCCAGCCGTCAACCCGGTGGAGCAACCTGCAGTCGTGCAGGTGGATAGATATGATGATGGCTACTCGGCTATGGGGCTGGCTGGTTATGATATCCTGGATCGCGTGGGTGAGCGTGTGCTGGAGCCTAGTGATGCAGGCACAAGCTGGACCGGATCAACCTATCCGCGCAACTCGAGAGCAAGGGGCCGCCTGGCCCAGAATGCTTTGGCCCACGCATCATGACAGAGCCATCCGTGAAGCAGTTCCGGCTCGCTAGAGGGACCAAGTGCTATGACGGCAGCACCAAGCCAGAAGACTGGCTCAATGACTATGTCACAGCCGTGCACATCGCAGGCGGCAACTGGAGATGGGCCGTGCGGTACATCCCGCAGATGCTAGAAGGACCAGCAAGAACCTGGCTCAACAACCTGCCCAAGCACAGCATCAACTGCTGGCTTGACTTCGCGGAGGCCTTCGTCAGCAACTTCACCAGCACCTACCCGAGGCCGAATAGGCCGCAGCAGCTATCCGCTTGCAGGCAGCGGGAAGAGGAGACGGATCGAGAGTATCTTACTCGGTGGAGCATTCTGAGGAACACCTGTGAAGGTGTGAACGAGGCCCAGGCCATCACTTGGTTTGCGCAGGGCTGCAGACATGGCAGCATGTTATGGCAAAGGCTGCAGAGAGAGATGCCGAGTACTCTCGCTGAGACCATCCGGATTGCGGATCAGTACGCACTCGGAGACCCAACTCAGCCTCTGCTTGACGCTGCTGAGCCGAGAAGGAACTACAACAGCAACAGCAACAAGCGCAATGAATTCCGCAACAAGCGCAGAGGTGACCGGATTGATACCCGGTACGATCCTGAGGAGGTGAATGCTGTGGCTACCGGAGCTGGGAGTAGCCAGAGGCCAAAAACTGCTGGAGCCCAGTACGGGCAGAACCAGAATCAGGGCCAAGGCAACAAGAAGCCGTACAGCGCTTCCCAGCAGGGTAGCGGCAACTCGGGTCCTGCTCCGAACTTTGTCTTCAAGGACATGAAGGATGGCCCATGCAGCTTCCATACTCGGCATCCCGCTAGGCCCGCCAACCACACTACTCGGCAGTGCAGTTGGTGGGAAGAGATCAAGAATGAGGGCCTGCCTCCTCCTCCTCCTCTGCCAGCTGCGAATGCTGCGGTGCAGCCTGCTCGCGCACCCGCTGCTCGGCCTCCAGCTTTCCCGAGAAGAGAGAATGTGAACCATGTGGCTTTAGGAGCCAACCGCTACTTCAACAACGATGGCTACCGCAACAACAACAACTACTACTACTACTACTACTACTACACCCGCAACAACAACAGAGGCAACAACAACAACAACCAAGGTAACAACAACAGCGGCAACAATGGTCGTGGAGACCGCAACCGGTACCAGGAGCATCACGAGAGCTACATGATCTTCACCTCTGAGCCCGTCGACAAGAAGTCTCAGCACAGGCGTGCCATGGAGGTCAATGTTGTGATCCCTGCTGTTCCTCACTACATGCACTAGTGCAACCAAGAGATCACGTGGTCCAGAGCGGATCATCCTAAGGTGATGCCCAACCTGGGTAGCTACGCCTTGGTGCTGGATCCCACCTTCTTGGGTCCTCAGAAGAATGTGAAGTTCAGCAAGGTACTGATCGACAACGGCGGCAGCATCAACATCGTGTACAAGGACACGCTTGAGAAGCTTGGTATGGCCGAGAACATGCTGCTACCTAGCAAGACCACTTTCCATGGCATTGTGCCGGGAGTTTCTTGATCTCCGATTGGCCGAGTATGGATAGACGTGCTATTCGGTACCAGGGAGAACTGCCGCACAGAGAGCCTGCAGTTCGAGGTAGTTGATCACCAGAGCCCCTATCACGCCCTACTCGGCAGGCCTGCTCTAAGCAAGTTCATGGCCTCTACTCACACTTCATATCTGAAGATGAAGATCCCTGGTCCCAATGGCGTGATCACCATCTCTGGTGATTACAAGAAGTCTATGGAGTGTGCCTCTGCTGGTTCTCAGTTGGCGGAGTCCATGGTGATTGCTGCCGAGAAGAAGAGGATGTACGAGGTGGTGGCTATGGCGCAATCCACGCAAGCTGGTGCGCCTGGCATGCCGAGTTCCCAGCACGGGACAGCGTTCCAGGCATCTCAAGAGACGAAGAAGATCCAGGTCGACCCTGAGTTCCCCGACCGTGTTGCCATCATTGGCTCCGGGTTGGGGGAGAAATAGGAAAGCGAGCTCATCCACTTCCTCCGTGAGAATCGGGACGTGTTCGCCTGGTCCAATGAGGATCTACCAGGTGTCCCGAGGGAGTTGGTTGAGCACTCGCTACATGTGCGTCCTGACGCCAAGCCAGTGAAGCAGGCTATGCGCCGCTTTGGAGATGAGAGAAGGAAGGCCATCGGTAATCAGATCACCAAGCTGCTGATAAGCAATTTCATCATGGAGGTGCTGCATCCGGATTGGCTAGCCAACCCGGTCATGGTTGAGAATAAGAAGGAGGACCCCAAGGCCGCTACCGCATGGCGCATGTGCGTCGACTACACCGACTTGAACAAGGCCTGCCCCAAGGATCCTTTTCCGCTACCCCGCATCGATCAGGTGATCGATTCCACTGCTGGTTGTGAACTGTTGTCTTTCATAGATGCCTACTCTGGTTTTCACCAGATAGCTCTCAACCCTGCTGATCAAATAAAGACTGCCTTCATTACCCCGTACGGGGCTTATTGCTATCGTGTCATGTGTTTTGGGTTGCGGAATGCGGGTGCTACTTATCAGAGATGCATGCATAAATGCTTGCATGACCAACTCGGCAAAAATGTGCAGGTGTACGTAGATGACATTTTCATCAAAACGAATAAAACACATACTCTGCTCAGTGACCTTGAGGAAACTTTTGCTAACTTGCGCAAGTATAAGATGAAGCTGAACCCGAGTAAATGCACCTTTGGCGTCCCGGCTGGCAAGCTACTCGGCTTCTTGGTATCCAGTCGGGGCATTGAGGCCAATCCTTCAAAGATAAAAGCTATTGAGAGCATGTCTTTGCCGAGATCCCTGAAGGATGTGCAAAAATTCACTGGTTGCTTGGCATCTCTGAGTCGTTTCTTGGGCAGAATGGGTGAGAAGGCCCTGCCCTTGTATCAATTGATGAAGAAAAGCGACAAGTTTGTCTAGACACCGCAAGCTGATGTGGAATTCAAAGAGCTAAAGGCAATGCTGGGTAGCGCTCCCATCTTGGCTAGTCCGCTACCCAGGGAGCCAATGCTGCTATACATTGCTGCTACCAATCGAGTGGTAAGCATGGTGATTGTGGTGGAGCGAGAAGAGGAAGGCAAAAGTGTGCAGCGGCCAGTGTATTATCTCAGTGAGGTGTTGTCCAGCTCCAAACAGAACTACCCGCACTACCAGAAGATGACTTACGGCGTGTACCTAGGCGCCAAGAAGCTGAAGCACTATTTCCAAGAGCATCCCATCACGGTGGTGAGTTCAGCTCCCATCTCGGATATCATGGGCAACAAGGAGGCAAGTGGCAGAGTAGCCAAGTGGGCAATCGAGCTGGCCGCGTACGCTCCCGCGTATGCGAGAAGAGAAGCCATCAAGTCTCAGATTCTGGCGGAGTTTCTTGTGGATTGGGCTGAGGTGCAGTATGAGCCTCCTACTCCGGTATCCAACTGCTGGAAGATGCACTTTGATGGCTCCAAAATGAAGGAAGGCCTTGGCGCTGACGTAGTGCTTACGTCACCCAAGCGGGATCAACTTAAGTACGTGCTGCAAATTCACTTCAAGGCATCCAGCAATGTTGCAGAGTACGAGGCTGTGGTGCATGGCTTGAAGGTAGCCAAGGAAGTGGGTGTGCAGCGCATCATATGCTATGGCGACTCGGATCTGGTTGTGCAGCAGGTTTCTGGCACTTGGGATGCTCTGGATGCCAACATGGCGTCATACCGCTTCCTGGTCCAAACCATGACGGGATTCTTTGAAGGCTGCGAGTTCCAACACATACACCGAGCAGAGAACGAGGCAGCTAATGAGCTGTCGAAGTTGGGGTCTTCTCGGCAGTACATCCCGGCGGGGATTGCCTTGGAGCATTTGAGAAAGCCATCCATCAAGCCATCCCCCAACTCGGAGTCCATTTTTGTTCCTTCTCTGCCTAATGAAGACGCAGTTCCAATGGAGATTGACTGGGAAGGTGCGAAGGAGGACCCGGGGACTGCAGTCTCCATCCCGGGGACTGGCGCCTGCATCCCGGGGACTGCCCCTCCTTACTCGGGGACTGTCCCTCTCTACTCGGGAACTGCCCCTCCTTACTCGGGGACTGCCCCTCTCAGCTCGGGGACTGTCGCATTCCTTGAAGAAGTCCTTGCAAACCGTTCAGGGCTGCAGAGAGTCAACCCCAACTCAGAAAAAGAGACAGTGGTGGCCGTTCCAATGGAAGTGGACGAACCAGTGTTCCCCGCACGGGAAACACCCAGTTGGGCTATGCCCATATTATCCTTTCTAAAGGATGGCACCCTCCCAGATGATGAGGTTACCGCAAGGCAGATTCAGAGAAGATCCAAGGGCTACACCATCTTCAGAGAAGTGCTGCATAAAAGAAGTCCCACTGGCGTGCAGCAACGCTATGTGGAACCGGAAGAAGGAGAAGAGATTCTAGTGGAAATACATCAAGGGGAATGCGGACATCACGCCTCTTCTCGGGCTCTAGTCAAGAAGGCTTTTCGGCATGGCTTCTTCTGGCTCACTGCTTTGAAGCAAGCTGAAGATATCGTGAGAAAATGCAACGGCTGCCAGAGATTCGCAAGTAAGATCCACATGCCTGCTTCTGAGTTGAAAACAATTCCCATCACTTGGCCATTTGTTGTTTGGTGTCTGGATATGGTTGGTCCCTTCAAGCCGGCTAGAGGCAACATGACTCACATCTTGGTCATGGTTGATAAGTTCACCAAGTGGATTGAAGTGAAGCCTATTCGGAAATGTGATGGAGCCACTGCTGTGAGTTTCCTGAAGGATGTGATCCTGAGATACGGCTACCCGCACAACATCATCACGGATAACGGCACGAATTTTGCTGAGGGTGCAATGGTGAGGTTCTGCAGAGACAAGCACATCCGGCTAGATGTCGCATCCGTTGCGCATCCTGCCTCCAATGGGCAAGTGGAAAGAGCAAATGGCATGGTACTGGCAGGCATAAAGCCAAGGCTGATTGAGCCGCTGCTGAAAACACCAGGGTGTTGGCTAGACGAGTTGCCAGCGGTGTTGTGGAGTCTAAGGACTACCCCTAACCGGTCAACCGGCTACACACCATTCTTCTTGATTTACGGGGCTGAGGCCGTGTTGCCAATCGACCTAGAGCATGACTCCCCCCGAGTAGCCCTCTACACTGAGGCGGAGGCGAGAGAAGCTCGAGAAGATGACGTTGACCTGCTAGAAGAAGCAAGAGAGCTTACTCTGTCACGTTCAGCTGTTTACCAGCAAAACTTGAGGCGTTATCATACCCGGAAAGTGAACCCGAGGGTTTTCCGAGAAGGAGACATGGTCCTTAGGCTCGTGCAGCGCACAGCCGGGACGCACAAGCTATCCCCTCCGTGGGAAGGGCCTTTCATTGTGAGCAAGGCTCTACACAATGACGCGTACTACCTTGTAGATGCGCAACCATCGCAGAAGAACATGCCGGATAAAGCTGGGGAGGAATCCAAGCGCCCCTGGAATGTAGCTCTACTCCGTCGCTTTCATTCATGAGCAAAAGTGTGTATGTACTTTCTTATCCGAGTTAAACTCCTACTCTGCAATCTGAAATTGAAATCGGGGACTGCCCTCGTCCAAAATTGTTCTAAGTGTTTCTATTCTGCTATATCTTTGTCTACTCGGTTGTTGTGCTTAGAATTTCAAAAGCATACAAAGTAATGTGGTTACACTCACCGGACACTCTGCGACTCTGCTGTTGTCCGCAACCCGGCTTCATGGCAAGCCAGAGAACAAGCCAAAGAGTCAATGAACACATGAAAAATTGCAAAGGGAAGGAAGCGTGTGGCAACCGAATAGAGTGTTTTTTTACTGTTTTTTGTTAACTTTTTTCGGCTATGTGGTGGGTAGCGTTACTATGACTGTTTCCAAGTGGCTAAGTATTTGAAACTCCAACCTTGAACTCTTGTGACTCGAATACCAAAAAAGCAACAAGTTGCAGGTAAGAGCTGAGATAAAAAGGAAGAGTGGATGAAAAATGCAACTCGGGGACTCGCATGATAACGCAACCCGGCATCAAGCCAAAGCTGCTCAAATTACTAAGTATAAAATATCAAGTAGAATAAAAACTGAGTAGCAACGGGAAAGATAAATTGTTTGATACATATGCACCCGGCATCCCGGGGATCTGATGAATGTTTCAAAGCATAAGTGTTTCAGGAAAGAACTAGCTCGAGGTAGCGGTGTTCTCCAAGTTGGCGTTGGCGGCGTCCGCTTCAGGGTTGGCAGCAGCTTGATCTGAGGTGGCAGTGGCCACCGAGATGGGGTCGGACTGAGTGCGGGGTAGCACCGTGTCGCCGAGTGTCGTGCCCGAAGATGAGCCCATCTCGGGAGCTGCACCC
Organism: Alopecurus myosuroides; assembly: GCA_028641055.1. NCBI lineage: Eukaryota > Viridiplantae > Streptophyta > Magnoliopsida > Poales > Poaceae > Alopecurus > Alopecurus myosuroides. The sequence goes on along the minus strand of CM054057.1, from coordinate 335,736,979 downwards.
TGGGTGGCGTCCTGGCTCTCGATCTCCTCGTCGCTACCCGCGGCGGCCTTGCCCTTCCCCTTCTCGGCGCTTGTCTCTTCAAAGCAGCCCAAGTCTTCCGACTCGATTTCCTCGTCGTCATCTTCATCACCCTTGCTTTCCGCCTCCGTGTCAGGCTCAGTGAGGCCCTCGATGAAGCGCGCGGTATCGGCGTAGGAGGCGATCTCGTACGCGACTGCCTGGCGGCGAGTCACGCACTCGGGATCTTTCTCCCACTTCGAGTCCCAACGCATCTCGAGGACAGTATTCAGATTTAGATTTTCATACCAACTGCAAATGAAGAGGAGCAGCATGTCGGCGCCTGCCCGAGCTCCGGATGCTCGCCATTTCTTCAACTTGGCTTTGACACCGTTGAGCTTCTCGGCGAGCGCGCGGATGGTTTTTGGCATAGGATCTTGGGGCCAGAACAGCGCATGAAGCTTGAAGGCAGTGGACGCCAGGTCGGTGCCCAAGCCCCTAAGACGCTGAACCTGTCCTTGCAAGTTTGTGAAGCTATCTTCAATCGAAGCCTTGGTGTCCATGGGCATTCCCTTCTCGGTGCGAATTTCTTGTGCCTTAGACAGGGCAGGTTTGCAAGACGAGCAGAGGTCGGGGAAGATCTCTGAAAATTCTATCAGAAAGAATTAGAAACGGAGGCAGAGAAGAGATGGAAATCAAACCACAGAGGAGAAGAAGGAAGCAGGAAGGTGCAGAGAAGCGAGAACTTACTGTTCAGGTCATAGAGTAGCGACTGCAGCTTCCTCTTCCATGCCTCCTCGTCAGCAATGTTCTTCTCTTCAACCTTGCGGAACTCAGCCAGCTGGCTCATGAGGTCCATGTTGCTTTTCTTCAGCACCTCGTTCTCCAACTCAAGGGCCCTCTGCTTGGCCTTGGCTGCCGCCTCCATCTTGTCCTTCTCGGCGGCCAGGTCTATGGCGTCCTGGAGGGCAGCCCTCAATTGGACTTGCAGCGGTTCCATCTCGGTGAGGTGTCTATCCCTGAACTCTACCTCTAGGCTCTCAATCTGCTGCTTCAACTCGGCAGGCTTCAGACAGTCAAGATGCTCCTCACGGAACTTCTTGTACTCTTCTGCGGACAGAAAAAACACGATAAGCAGAGTAGCCAAGAGAAAAGAGTAAGACAACCGAGAATACGGCAACACACCTTCAAGCTCCTTGATCTTGCTTTCTGCAGAGGCAACGAAGACATGGCAATGTTTGTGCTCCTCTGCCATCGCCTCAAATTTGCCTGCAGAGTAGAAGGAGTTAAAGCAAAAAGCAAATACGGGCGTAAGCACGAAACACATTAACCAAATAGCTAGAAGCTTACTCTCGAGCTCTGAAAGTTGGAGGGCACGATTGTCACATCCCAATTTTGGAATACATGTTAACATAGTTGTTTTGCTAATTGCTTGACTAATAAACCTTGGTTGTGTTTGTTTGTGGTTGTTTAAGTGCAACCAAACAAACTAATTATATAAACTTGCAAACTTAAAAGGATAGCAAAGCAGTGAACTAAAAATATTCAACATATTGTTCCAGGGATAAAAATATTCAACATATTGTTCCAATGACTTTGGCAATATTTTCTAAAGTAAATATTGATCAAAGAGTTTTCCAAACACATCTTATGAATCTCATACTTGTTTAATATTATTCCAAGACCCAAATTAAGAAAGAGGAAAACACTTAATAAATTTCCATAAAGGATTATCAGAAAAAGAGGCATTCTTAAATGCTTCACCAAAATATTATCAAATGTTTTTCCAACCTTGCAAGATTAAAAACAAAGGTATTAGAGAGCATTGACTTGCTATCTCTAGTCATATAAATATTTTGGCAAAACATTGTTAAAGAAAAGCCAAGTGCTTTATTAAATAGAAATTCCAATATTTCCAGAAACAGAAAACTAAAACAAGTTACTATTGGAAACTTTCCTCAAATGATTTGAAATTCATACCATTGCTTCCTTATATCAAATAAGGAACACACACAAGAGGAGACCAAGAATTGAATCCATTAAAGCCCTGAAAACATGAATTTTCTCCACAGCAACATTTGGGATTTTGAACAAGTTTGTTCTACAAACTTTTTCCAAATGCCATGAAATAAATACCACATGCTCTATATCATAAATAAGGATGAAAACCAAAAGGAAACAAGTTTTTGAATTGTTTAAGTTTCCAAAAACCCCTGTTTTCTTCACAGCACCTTTTTAAAATTTGAACAAGTTTGTTCTATGAAGTAACTCAAAATGACTTGAATTTTCTACCACATAAGGAACACATCAAATAAGGAAGGTGTGCCAAAAATTATCATTTTTGGAAGCTCCTAAGTAGTCTAATAAATTCAATGTCCATTTTTGTAAGAATTCAAATTTAAACAACTTTGAATTATAAAGTTTCACCAATTGATCCAATTTTCATATATGTGGTGCATCTCAACTAATTAGAATTTTGGGCAAAAGGAAATTAAATTTTGACTTTGTTTGCTTAGGGAAAACAACCATTTTCAGAGAGCAAAGGACCTACTTGTAATTTTCCAGGGACTAAATTGAAATCCTAGTCACACATGGTCTTCTTCTTCCTGTAGATGACGAAGTAGCAGGCATGGAGGCCCATGCTTTCTTTGCTTCGACTAGAAGGTTGCTAGCTAGATAAAAGACCTCAAGTACCTCTCTACCTGCTCCCTCTCTCACCCCACAAGCTCTCTCCTCTCTCTCTGCTAAAAGAAAACAAAAAAAAAAAACCGAAACCCTAGCCGATTTGAGCTCGCCGTCGATTCGGTTGATCCCGAGCTCGCCGCCGGCCGCCGTGTTGCTCATTGTATCCGCCGTGTCGTGGTGGTCCCCCCTGCCAATGGAATCAAGCCAAAATGCCGTGTGGTGGCCGCGCCATCCACCTCTCTTCTCCGAGACCGGCGACTCCGTCGAGGGATTCCGGCCGCCTCGAGCTTCCTCCGCCCTAGCAGATCCTTCCATCACGATCATGGTAAGCGTGGGAGTCCCCCGGTACCCTTTCCCCTCTCCCTCTCCCCCTAGTTCGTGGTCTCGCCGCGGTACCGTCCGGCCGCCGCGTGCGCGCTGTCGCCGCCGCTCTCCGGTGCATCCCAGGAAACGAATCATCCACTAGGTGAATCCCCTCGTCGTAAGAAATCCGTAGGTGGTTTCAATTCGCGAAACGGTGGTCGTTTGCGCCGTTTGATTGCTCGCCGGAGCAATCCCGCCGGCGGGTGACGCGCGCATGACGCAGCGCTTGCGTCATCGCCTTGACCCCGCGCTGTACGGTCAAACCGGCTGGTGGCCCTCGCGCTGGCCCGCGTGGCAGCCCCCGTGGCGCCTGGCCCGCGAGTCAGCCTCAGAGGCTAGCTCTGCCGCGGTAGAAATCGTTCTGGCCGGCCCAGGTTGTTGGATCTGGCCCATCTGAGCTTGTTTTTCCATTTAATTTTCACAGGGAAGTACATGTTTACTTTTGGCTCTAAAAACTTACTTAAAAGATGAATTTTACCAAACCAAAATTCACAGATCTAAAGCAACAAAATATGAACCATCTCCAAGTTGTAGATCTACATTTGGATGGATAGATTCGAAATGAAAAATGATTTGGTAACAGCTACCAGAAACACCAAAATGAGCACCATTTTTATTTTACAACTCAGAATGAAGTGAGGCCAATTGCATTGGAAAGCCATTGAAATTTCCTAACAGTAGCATTTAACCTCGTTTCCAAATTCATTGTATTTTTGAAATGGCATGCAATTTGGTAAAACACCAGAGAGCACTTTGGTGATTTTTATAAATTAATTAAAGATGAATTTTGATGCAAACTAAATTGGATGGTCTTGTACATGTTTAGGGCTATCCAAACCTATAAGGGTTTAATTTTTAGAGCATCCTAGAAAATTTGGTGGACAGATCTTCAAAATGCTTATTTCTGCCATTTTGGCATTTTAAGTAATTAAATTGAGTTATTATATTTTTGTGTTTCCATATTGTTTTCTAGCATGTACAAGTTGTGTGAACTTGTTTTCTAAGTGTTACTTAGCTATTTTAGCATGTTAGATTGTGTGGACTTGAGTTGAGAAGAAATAGAATTTATGTAAGTAGCATATGTTATTCTCTAGTTTATTACTTGCATAGAAGTTTTGATTGATTGATTTGTGTGCAAGTGATTGAATTGTTGTGTTAAGATATTAGATTCAGTACCATGTTAGTACTTATTTTGTGTTGTTATCACCTCTGCTATCTTGCATTTGAGTTGGTAGAGAAGCATGAGTAATTTAATCATTACTATGAAAATGTTTTGGAAAAATTCCCTCATGTGTGGAATTTTTGGTATTAATATTTGTGGTTGCATAGCCACATATTTTTTTGGGTTGTATCCATAGGTCCAGTAGCATTTTGATAAGTTTGTTATGAGTACTTGACCCCTAAAGTTTTCACTTGTGTGAAAATAATAGCATGAGTAGCATTGCCTTGCTTATTTAAGCACCCTATTATTTTCTGCTAGTATTGTTAATACACTAGATGCTAGTTTAGTTTTTTTGTTAACTTTTAGCAAATGGACCAGAGGCATTGTGACCTCTTAATGCTTTGTTATGCTAGTGGAGCACCCACTGGTTTCATTGCATTTTTGGTGGAAACATTATTTCCCCCACACTAGATGTGTTTCTTTTATATATGTTTTGAGTAGATCTTTAAATGCTTTTTAGGCTTATTGCTAGATTAATTCTCATGAAACTAGTACCATTTAGGTACTGTTATTTTGGTTATAGAACCTCTAGATACTTGGTGCTTGTGTTTGAAATAGATTTAAATAGCAATGCTTAAAGTCTAAATTTCATACTAGGATATTCATGTATGCTTTTTGTCTTGTTTTACCCTAGGGAAAACTATGAATCTTTGGTGTGGAAACCAGAGGATGGAATGTCCTTGTGGCATTATTATCTTAGGGTTTTCACCTCTGATAGGTTTCCTCTTAAGTAGCATAAAAGCATGAGTAACACTTGGATGACTAGGAATTAATCTCCTCACATGTGTAGCATTTTAAGCATAGTTTTTCCCTGTTTCCTAGCTATGCTTTTTATGTTATTTTGTGGAATCCAGTAGCATTTATGGTACTGGTTAGAGGAGTATTTTGCCTCTGCTAGCTTGCACACTTGTGCATAAAATTAACTAGTGTAGCCTACACTAGTCTAGTATTTTTCCTAAATTTTCTACTAGTATGAGTAGGAGTTTTTGGATGCTAGATTGTTTGTTTGGAGCACTTTTATAAAAGTGACCAGAGGCTTATTAACCTCTTGGTGAGCATATTTAATAGTGGGACACCCACTGGTATGTTTGCCTCATGGTGGAAAAATAGGTTTGACTTGTTGTCATGAGCTTATTTCACCACTTGAGTAATTTAGCAAATTATGTGTGCTAGCCATAGAGATTGTTGTGGGAATTCTTAGACATCAAAATGTGTTTTATGTGACACCCTACTGTCTAGTAACATGTGCTTTACCCCACTGGTCCATGGTGTTCTTAACTAAAAATCATTGAATTGGCCACACATAAACACTAGGAAAAAAGCAGACTTTTCAACTATAGTTTTTATGCCAATTTTTCTTAAGGGAAAAATTGAGAACTTGGGTGGTACTTCTTGATTGCTTGCTGTATGTATTACTTGTAGCCTTGTTTGTCTTGTTTGGTTCTGAATGTGTGTCCTTTATTCTCTTTTTACGGCGTTAGAAAACGAAGAGGAAGGAAGTGTCGTGAAGCTCTGTTTCAAGTTCCAGTCACTCCAACAACCAGGGACACAAAGAGATACCAGGCAAGCCATCCTGATTGCTTGCTGATACAATACTTACCATTATCTATCATGCATGTTTTACCTCTGAAGTTTTACCAAAACTTGATTATCAAAACTATTTTTGATGTGGAAATTACTACTATACTATATTATAGGTTACTATCATGCCAATAGTTAAACTTGGTAATACCAAGCCCATAGGCCACCATATGGTATTTATTACCATCAAATATACTAGTCCCTAAGTGGACACCCTAAAATTGTGATTCTACAAAACAAAGGCTTTACGGAAAAACCCGGAGGAAAGGCGGATCCTTGTTCTCCGGAGGAATGTGGAAGTGGTCATTTTTGAGAAGGTGGTGTTTTCAAAAATGACACATAACCTAGTCTTCGCCGGACAACCTTTACCGTACTGCCACCCTACCCCAACATGGGCACGGGGCTTAACTTGAAGTTTGTTCTTATTAGTGTGTGCTATCTCACTTGCTATAAGGGGCGTCGTACCCTCGAACCGAATGTCGTCAAAACTCCCAATGTTGAGGCATATAAAGTGTGGGATTAATTTTCCCTCCGGATGCATTCATTGAGGCTCCTGGCTAGGCAGGGTGGGACTTGATGCCGGGGAGAACAACCTCAATCGAGAGATAGGCATATACTAGCTTGAACATAGTGGATGGTTATGATCAGATACCTGATGTTTACATACTGTTGTTACAGTCCGTGGTTGTTTCACGGGAGGTGTACTGGATCTGGTGGATGTGTACACCTCTGCAGAGTATAACTTTTTCGAAGAAGCCGCGTCCTCGGATATGGACAGTTGAATGGCCATGTAGCTAGCATTGTGTCAATGTTTTCAAAAAGGAGTTTTGAAAGGGAAATTTTGGAAAGGAAGCGTTGAACTTGTGAAGTTCGGAAAGGAAGGAAAACGTATACCGTGGAGGTATCGTCGATGATGAAAAGCCAGATGATGTGATACAAAACAGAATGTTTTGCAAAGAAAACCTTTTCTACTCTACGCAAGAATTCTGGAAACTGATTCCAAGAAGTTTTGCAAAGAGAAAATATTCTTTAAACAAAACTTTACCAAACCTCTTGTACATGTGATATCTACAAGAGAAATAAAACTATATTATTTTATTCTGAAGTATCTTCTTCAACGAAGATACAGATTAACCTGACTGCAACTGTGGTGTCATCATATATGAACACCATTGATAGTGAACCCTATTTATAACCTACCTATTCCACCATATAAGCATACTTGCATGTTTAGTAAGTGACATGATGGATGTCTTGCTGAGTACATTCAAATGTACTCATTATGGTTTCGCCCCTGGTATCTACTTATCAGATTTGGAGAAGGAGCCTCCAAAGGATATCTATGAAGAGAAGTACGGAGTTGACGGCTTTGCGAACTAGGATCGTCTCCGGGTCAGCAGCCTGTAGGTTAAGGCGTGACTTGGGCTCAACTACGTTGTGTTTTATTTGTCTTCCGCTGTGTTTGATAAGTTGCCTGCCCCATGTGGCAGTTGCGTTAAACTTGATCATGTGATCTTTTATGTAATACCTTTATGTATTCGTGTAATGGATGATGTATTTCTGTGTGCCAACTGTGTATGTTGTTCACGACTGATCTTTCTGGGATCGTGAATGTATGCATACGTAGGGTTTCAGACTGCCGGTCTGGGGTCCTTACAGAGTTGGTATCAGAGCCATCCTGACCTTAGGAGACCTTAGTTAGCATGGACGTCAGATATGAAAGAAAGATATTTTTGAGTAAAAACCTAGTTACTCTCTACATTATTTTTATCTAAGGGAATTTTAGTATATTTTCCCTCCTTATTGTCTTTTCAAAAGATTCTAAATGCATATCAAGGGCGTCCTTGAACAGTAGTTCGAAGGGCGATCCTTACAGAATTGGTATCTCTCTCGGTTAAGAGTTTATTTCTTCCTTGTTTGCAACTGTTCCGCTCTGTTTTTGAAACATCTCTCGTCTTTGAAGTTTTCTGTCCAGAAAATAGTTGGGGTTTCAAAAACAGATTGTTGCATAGTTTTACCTCTCTCAGTTAAAGGTTTTATCAAAACTTTACTTCTATTATCTTGTTTCCATCCAAAAACTTTTATACTTGCCGATGTCCCGAGAAGACCAAAATAATTGCATAGCTCGTGATGATGGTCAGAAGTAGATATAGTTCTTCAGCCACTTCTAGGATTTTTGGATCAGTCTAGTTTGGAGTATTTTAGCGATGACTCCATGAGTCGTATCCCCCGACGTAGCTCCAATGGAGCCTTGCTTGTGTGTTATGGCTTGCTTATGTGTGTCCGTAGGACTTTGTGCTATTGTGTGGTGTAGAATTTGGTTCATCTAGGCTTCTATATGTTTGTGGGGTGCTCAAAATTTGCAGATTTGCGCTTGCCCCGCTCTTGTTTTTGAATCGCCTCGTGTTAAATTTTTGCAAGCAAAAATGTTAGTATAGTATTCAAAAACAAGAATTTGTTGCTTAGACTTATACTTGTTTTCGCTTCATAATGCGACCTGTCGTGAACCACCACCATTTCCCCACCATCAATGAAAGCACCGTTGGGCCTATATAGAGGACCATCAAGCCACACGAGCTGATAGCGTTGCTACCAGTGATGCACTCCAACGGATAAAGCTCCAACAACGACAACCTTTAAAGAAGAAAAGGCGTGAAGAAACCCAACCAATACTGACCAAAAACCTCTATGTTTTGTCTGTTTGCAAAAGACTCGTTTTACCATGTTGGCTAAATGTCGCATCTGTTTATGTCCCCTTTTAAAAGACCAAACTAGAGAGACCCCCTTTTAAAAGTTATATACCTCCCTCCTCTGGAGAAAAGTGCAAAAGAAGTCTTCACATGCCATGATGCGCAACCCCCTCAAAAGCCAATCCAAAGAGCACAATTCAATGTTCGACGTACGATGACGCTAGTCGTATCTTGTCGGACAAACATTATTTAATAGAAAACTAACAAGACTAACATGTTTTGCCTAATCTTAGGTTGACACCAAAACAAAGCATGTGAACTACTGACAACTCTTTCTAAACCAAAAAATTAAGTGACTTACGACACTTTTTAATCTAGTTGGTAAAAAGGAGAAGTCACGAGAAAATAAGATGATGACCTATTCGTTTACTAGTCAATAGGATATCATGTGTATCTACTTTGGGAAACCAAATTTTAGTAGACATTGTAGGTACTATGAGATTCGGGGTTTAGAATAAGTGAACGATGGAATGGTTATCATAAAATCTAGGAAACAACAGTTTCCTGTTTTTGTTTCTTTGTGTGCTCTTGATTGAAATAAATTGGTGTTTTATTCAATCTTGCTTCCTAACTTATATGGAGTTGTTAGGACTTGTCATTATGTTGTTCTATTACAATAAATCTACCATAGAAAGTGTGTGCATGATTGGAAACTCGAATAAAAATGAAATAGCATTTGGTACCTTTTAGTTTATTATTTGGAATTTTTGTGAGAACTAGATCTTTGTGTGAATGCTTTGATAAAATTTTGTGCTATGTTTTCTTTGAGTCCAGTACCATTTAGGTACTGATATTTTGATGCTTGTACCTATGTTAGCTTGCATGTCTCTTAATAGTAAAGCATGTGTAAGCATTGCTATCAGTATGTACTAGTATTGTTGCACTAGATTAAATAGCCTTATATTTTTATCTAGTATGCAAAGTTTTTTCATGAGTAACCAGAGGTTTAGTACCTATTTTTGCCTTGGTATTAGTAGGCCATAGCCCACTGGTCCCATTGTATTTTGGCTTGAGGATGAAAATCCCCAACCATACACCTGTGTGAAAATAGCATGTTTCACTATGTGTTTGATTTCTATTTTCCACCATGGAAAATATAATTGTTTCTTTTCACTTATGCAAGTGAGAAGTTGATCTCTTATTAGTAAATACTAATATGTTTAGGTGTGATCTTTTTTTTAGCATAATATTCCTTAGGGGTATCATGTTAAGAAATGTTTCACTATCGTCTGCTAAAATTAAATTGTTCGCAAATAAAATAAATTCCTCTTGATTGGTAGATTGTTTGTGAATAATTTTGAATTGAGTGTATGGATTTTTGAAGAGGTTTAGATAACTTTTCATTAATTACATAGCTACTGGTTGTGTGAGTTATACCTTGCTTGTGTGCTAGTAATTGTTTAAGAAAAAAAACATAAATTGCTAGCAGAAATTTCTGCATGATTAATAGTTGTATCATGGGATTGTTTTGTTGTTTGTGCTTACTAACATGAGTAAGTTCTATGTACTGTTATTTAGGTACACTTATATTCATGACTTGCTTGTTTAGTTTTAAACATCATGATAGCATTGTTTGCTTCTCTAGAGTGAAACTAGTTTCACCACTAGAAAATGGTGATTTTTGCTCTAGTATTACCCTTTTTTTTATTTTATGAGTATATGTGTTGATATAGCATGTTTAGGAAGTTATTACTTCTGTTATCATGCCATAAATTATTTAGTTGCATGTTCTATGGTTATAGGATATGATTGTCTCTTATAGCATGCTGGTGTAGATTTTTCATACTAGTGTGTTATTTGTGCAGTCCTATTTTTTTTATGCCTGTGTAATAGGAGTTTTTATCTTGTGTGAAGATGGTGTTTTAGAGTATCTTTATGATTGAATTCATTAGTTTTTAGCTACTGGTTGTTTGCTAATTGTTCATGATTGATGGGTTCCAAAACCTCTAATAAACAATAACCTAGTGAATAAATAGTCTATTCATCTGTGGTGTTGTTTGCTTGCTTATTGGATTTTTGTTTAAATGTTTTACCTTAGCATGAGTTTATACTTGTGTTATGATTGTGCTTAAGAGTATCTTATTAAACTAAAACATCCAAATAAAATCATGAGCATATTAAGTGATAGTTGCTTGTGGTGAGTAATGCCCACTGCCATGGGTATTGTTCTGTCTGTTTGTTTTTACCTTAGCAACCTAACCTTTGCACCCACAAGCTATATTTTTAGCTTCTTATATACCTTATTATGAGAGTGGTACACCACTCCATATGTGTTATGTAAGATGTGGGATATAGCTAGGAACTCATGTAAAAATTTATGGTACATTTCCAGGTAGTTCTGCACTAAAAGGAACTAGTTGGCAGTAGTGATGTTATCAGAAAATTTTAAAATTTGGTGGTTGAGTAAAGTGATAGCTAGAGAAATTTTTAAAGTAAATTTGCTAATTTAGGGATGTACCCCACCTCCCAAGAAAAGTCAAAGGGGGGAAGCACCTGCACTCCAACACTAACATTGTGTTTGTTGGCCCTCCCTTAGCCCTCGCTTGTGAATCTCGGGGACGAGATTCTTTTTAAGGGGGGAAGACCTGTCACATCCCAATTTTGGAACACATGTTAACATAGTTGTTTTGCTAATTGCTTGACTAATAAACCTTGGTTGTGTTTGTTTGTGTTTGTTTAAGTGCAACTAAACAAACTAATTATATAAACTTGCAAACTTAAAAAGATAGCAAAGCAGTAAACTAAAAATATTCAACATATTGTTCCAATGACCTTGACAATATTTTCTAAGGTAAATATTGATCAAAGAGTTTTCCAAAAACATCTTATGAATCTCATACTTGTTGAATATTATTCCAAGACCCAAATTAAGAAAGATGAAACACTTAATAAATTTCCATAGATGATTATCAGAAAAAGAGGCATTCTTAAATGCTTCACCAAAATATTATCAAATGTTTTTCCAACCTTGCAAGATTAAAAACAATAGTATTAGAGAGCATTGAATTGCTATCTCTAGTCATATAAATATTTTGGCAAAGCATTGATAAAGAAAAGCCTAGTGCTTTATTAAATAGAAATTCCAATATTTCCAGAAACAGAAAACTAAAACAAGTTACTATTGGAAACTTTCCTCAAATGATTTGAAATTCATACCATTGCTTCCTTATATCAAATAAGGAACACACACAAGAGGAGACCAAGAATTGAATCCATTAAAACCCTGAAAACATGAATTTTCTCCACAGCAACATTTGGGATTTTGAACAAGTTTGTTCTACAAACTTTTTCCAAATGACATGAAATAAATACCACATGCTCTATATCATAAATGAGGATGAAAACCAAAAGGAAACAAGTTTTTGAATTGTTTAAGTTTCCAAAAACCCCTGTTTTCTTCACAGCACCTTTTTAAAATTTGAACAAGTTTGTTCTATGAAGTAACTCAAAATGACTTGAATTTTTCTACCACATAAGGAACACATCAAATAAGGAATGTGTGCCAAAAATTATCATTTTTGGAAGCTCCTAAGTAGTCTAATAAATTCAATGTCCATTTTTGTAAGAATTCAAATTTAAACAACTTTGAATTATAAAGTTTCACCAATTGATCCAATTTTCATATATGTGGTGCATCTCAACTAATTAGAATTTTGGGCAAAAGGAAATTAATTTTTGACTTTGTTTGCTTAGGGAAAACAACCATTTTCAGAGAGCAAAGGACCTACTTGTAATTTTCCAGGGACTAAATTGAAATCCTAGTCACACATGGTCTTCTTCTTCCTGTAGATGACGAAGTAGCAGGCATGGAGGCCCATGCTTTCTTTGCTTCGACTAGAAGGTTGCTAGCTAGATAAAATACCTCAAGTACCTCTCTACCTGCTCCCTCTCTCACCCCACAAGCTCTCTCCTCTCTCTCTGCTAAAAGAAAACAAAAAAAAAAAACCGAAACCCTAGCCGATTTGAGCTCGCCGTCGATTCGGTTGATCCCGAGCTCGCCGCCGGCCGCCGTGTTGCTCATTGTATCCGCCGTGTCGTGGTGGTCCCCCCTGCCAATGGAATCAAGCCAAAATGCCGTGTGGTGGCCGCGCCATCCACCTCTCTTCTCCGAGACCGGCGACTCCGTCGAGGGATTCCGGCCGCCTCGAGCTTCCTCCGCCCTAGCAGATCCTTCCATCACGATCATGGTAAGCGTGGGAGTCCCCCGGTACCCTTTCCCCTCTCCCTCTCCCCCTAGTTCGTGGTCTCGCCGCGGTACCGTCCGGCCGCCGCGTGCGCGCTGTCGCCGCTGCTCTCCGGTGCATCCCAGGAAACGAATCATCCACTAGGTGAATCCCCTCGTCGTAAGCAATCCGTAGGTGGTTTCAATTCGCGAAACGGTGGTCGTTTGCGCCGTTTGATTGCTCGCCGGAGCAATCCCGCCGGCGGGTGACGCGCGCATGACGCAGCGCTTGCGTCATCGCCTTGACCCCGCGCTGTACGGTCAAACCGGCTGGTGGCCCTCGCGCTGGCCCGCGTGGCAGCCCCCGTGGCGCCTGGCCCGCGAGTCAGCCTCAGAGGCTAGCTCTGCCGCGGTAGAAATCGTTCTGGCCGGCCCAGGTTGTTGGATCTGGCCCATCTGAGCTTGTTTTTCCATTTAATTTTCACAGGGAAGTACATGTTTACTTTTGGCTCTAAAAACTTACTTAAAAGATGAATTTTACCAAACCAAAATTCACAGATCTAAAGCAACAAAATATGAACCATCTCCAAGTTGTAGATCTACATTTGGATGGATAGATTCGAAATGAAAAATGATTTGGTAACAGCTACCAGAAACACCAAAATGAGCACCATTTTTATTTTACAACTCAGAATGAAGTGAGGCCAATTGCATTGGAAAGCCCTTGAAATTTCCTAACAGTAGCATTTAACCTCGTTTCCAAATTCATTGTATTTTTGAAATGGCATGCAATTTGGTAAAACACCAGAGAGCACTTTGGTGATTTTTATAAATTAATTAAAGATGAATTTTGATGCAAACTAAATTGGATGGTCTTGTACATGTTTAGGGCTATCCAAACCTATAAGGGTTTAATTTTTAGAGCATCCTAGAAAATTTGGTGGACAGATCTTCAAAATGCTTATTTCTGCCATTTTGGCATTTTAAGTAATTAAATTGAGTTATTATATTTTTGTGTTTCCATATTGTTTTCTAGCATGTACAAGTTGTGTGAACTTGTTTTCTAAGTGTTACTTAGCTATTTTAGCATGTTAGATTGTGTGGACTTGAGTTGAGAAGAAATAGAATTTATGTAAGTAGCATATGTTATTCTCTAGTTTATTACTTGCATAGAAGTTTTGATTGATTGATTTGTGTGCAAGTGATTGAATTGTTGTGTTAAGATATTAGATTCAGTACCATGTTAGTACTTATTTTGTGTTGTTATCACCTCTGCTATCTTGGTTTTGAATTGGTAGAAAAGCATGAGTAGCTTAATCATTACTATGAGAATGTTTGGAAAAATTCCCTCATGTGTGGAATTTTTGGTATTAATATTCGTGGTTGCATAGCCACATATTTTTTTGTTTTTGTTGTATTCATAGGACCAGTAGCATTTTGATAAGGTTGTTATGAGTACTTGACTCCTAGATTTTTCACTTGTGTGAAAACAATAGCATGAGTAGCATTGCCTTGCTTATTTAAGCACCCTATTATTTTCTGCTAGTATTGTTATTGCACTAGGTGCTAGTTTAGGTTTTGCTAATTGTTGTCAAGTATGACCAGAGGCATTGTGACCTCTTAATGCTTTGATATGCTAGTGGAACACCCACTGGTGTCATTGCATTTTTGGTGGAAACATTATTTCCCCCACACTAGATGTGTTTCTTTTATATATGTTTTGAGTAGATCTTTAAATACTTTTTAGGCTTATTGCTAGATTAATTCTCATGAAACCAGTACCATTTAGGTACTGTTATTTTGGTTATAGCACCTCTAGATACTTGGTGCTTGTGTTTGAAATAGATTTAAATAGAAATGCTTAAAGTCTAAATTGCATACTAGGATATTCATGTATGCTTTTTGTCTTGTTTTCCCCTAGGGAAAAATATGAATCTTTGGTGTGGAAACCAGAGGATGGAATTTACTTGTGGCATTATTATCTTAGGGTTTTCACCTCTGATAGGTTTCCTCTTAAGTAGCATAAAAGCATGAGTAACACTTGGATGACTGTGAATTAATCTCCTCACATGTGTAGCATTTTAAGCATAGTTTTTCCTTGTTTCCTAGCTATGATTTTTAGGTTATTTTGTGGAATCCAGTAGCATTTATGGTACTGGTTAGAGGAGTATTTTTCCTCTGCTAGCTTGCACACTTGTGCATAACATTAGCTAGTGTAGCCTAAAATAGTCTAGTATTTTTCCTAAATTTTCTACTAGTATGAGTAGGAGTTTTTGGATGCTTGTTTGTTTGTTTTGAGCACTTTTATAAAAGTGACCAGAGGCTTATTAACCTCTTGGTGAGCATATTTGCTAGTGGAACACCCACTGGTATGTTTGCCTCATGGTGGAAAATAGGCTTGACTTGTTGTCATGAGCCTTTTTCACCACTTGAGTATTTTAGCAAATTATATGTGCTAGCCATAGAGATTGTTGGGGAAGTTTTTAGACATAAAAATGTGTTTTATGTGACACCCTACTGTATAGTAACATGTGCTCTACCCCACTGGTCCATGGTGTTCTTAACTAAAAATCATTGATTTGGCCACACATAAACACTAGGAAAAAAGCAGACTTTTCAACTATAGTTTTTATGCCAATTTTTCTTAAGGGAAAAATTGAGAACTTGGGTGGTACTTCTTGATTGCTTGCTGTATGTATTACTTGTAGCATTGTTTGTCTTGTTTGGTTCTGAATGTGTGTCCTTTATTCTTTTTACGACGTTAGAAAACGAAGAGGAAGGAAGTGTCGGGAAGCTGTGTTTCAAGTTCCAGTCACTCCAACAACCAGGGACACAAAGAGATACCAGGCAAGCATCCTGATTGCTTGCTGATACAATACTTACCATTATCTATCATGCATGTTTTACCTCTGAAGTTTTACCACAACTTGATTATCAAAACTATTTTTGATGTGGAAATTACTACTATACTATATTATAGGTTACTATCATGCCAATAGTTAAACTTGGTAATACCAAGCCCATAGGCCACCATATGGTATTTATTACCATCAAATATACTAGTCCCTAAGTGGACACCCTAAAATTGTGATTCTACAAAACAAAGGCTTTACGGAAAAACCCGGAGGAAAGGCGGATCCTTGTTCTCCGGAGGAATGTGGAAGTGGTCATTTTTGAGAAAGTGGTGTTTTCAAAAATGACACATAACCTAGTCTTCGCCGGACAACCTTTACCGTACTGCCACCCTACCCCAACATGGGCACGGGGCTTAACTTGAAGTTTGTTCTTATTAGTGTGTGCTATCTCACTTGCTATAAGGGACGTCGTACCCTCGAACCGAATGTCGTCAAAACTCCCAATGTTGAGGCATATAAAGTGTGGGATTAATTTTCCCTCCGGATGCATTCATTGAGGCTCCTGGCTAGGCAGGGTGGGACTTGATGCCGGGGAGAACAACCTCAATCGAGAGATAGGCATATTCTAGCTTGAACATAGTGGATGGTTATGATCATATACCTGATGTTTACATACTGTTGTTACAGTCCGTGATTGTTCACGGGAGGTGTACTGGATCTGGTGGATGTGTACACCTCTGCAGAGTATAACTTTTTCGAAGAAGCCGCGTCCTCGGATATGGACAGTTGAATGGCCATGTAGCTAGCATTGTGTCAATGTTTTCAAAAAGGAGTTTTTGAAAAGGAAATTTTGGAAAGGAAGTGTTGAACTTGTGAAGTTCGGAAAGGAATGGAAACTTATACCGTGGAGGTATCGTCGATGATGAAAAGCCAGATGATGTTATTCAAAACAAAATGTTTTGCAAAGAAAACCTTTTCTACTCTAAGCAAGAATTCTGGAAACTGATTCCAAGAAGTTTTGCAAAGAGAAAATATTTCTTCAACAAAGTTTTACAAAACCTCTTGTACATGTGATATCTACAAGAGAAATAAAACTATACTATTTTCTTCTGAAGTATCTTCTTCAACGAAGATACAGATTAACCTGACTGCAACTATGGTGTCATCATATATGAACACCATTGATAGTGAACCCTATTTATAGCCTACCTAATCCACCATATAAGCATATTTGCATGTTGGTAAGTGACATGATGGATGTCTTGCTGAGTACATTCAAATGTACTCATTATGGTTTCGCCCCTGGTATCTACTTATCAGATTTGGAGAAGGAGCCTCCAAAGGATATATATGAAGAGAAGTACGGAGTTGACGGCTTTGCGAACTAGGATCGTCTCCGGGTCAGCAGCCTGTAGGTTAAGGCGTGACTTGGGCTCAACTACGTTGTGTTTTATTTGTCTTCCGCTGTGTTTGTTAAGTTGCCTGCCCTTTTGGCAGTTGTGTTAAACTTGATCATGTGATCATTTGTGTAATACCTTTATGTATTCGTGTAATGGATGATGTATATCTGTGTGCCAACTGTGTATGTTGTTCACGACTGATCTTTCTGGGATCGTGAATGTATGCATACGTAGGGTTTCAGACTGCCGGTCTGGGGTCCTTACAACGATCCACGGCCGCTTGCTCTGTCTCAGCATCAGTCTTGCGTTCTGCTTCCAGGGCCTCAAGGCGCCTCTTGGCGATGGAGTGATTCCAGAGCAGCCGCCGGTAAAGGGTTGTCCTCTTCATGAGGCTATTCTGAGAAGAAGAAAGAAAGGGAGTTAGACAGTGTTTTGAAGATTTGGCCCGAGAAGACGGCAACTCGGTTGAGTACCCGTCTACTCGGCCCGAATCTCGGGGACTGGATGGTGGTTAAGGAGAAAGAGAAGAGTAGAAGAAGAAGGAAAATTGCAACTCGGAACAAGAAACCACAACTCGGAAAACGCAAACAAAACTCACAGCATAGGTCTGTTCGAGATCTTCAGCGGCCTTGCGGTGGACATACATCTTCGCGGCCAGCGTGCTGGTGGTGGAAGAAATGGTCATGGGATTGTAGCCCATGTCCGCCTTGTTCCAATCAGTGCGCCAGTGATCCAGCGGTCCCAAGGCCAGGCCATTCCAGGTCTTGTTGCCAAGGACCTCGCTATTCCACTCCGCTTCGATGAAGCCTACCCGGTCGATCATCTGCTCGAGCCCCTGGGACACCACCTCAGTCTCTTGGACCTCGCGCGAGTAGATCTAAAGGGGCTTGTGCTTTGCTGGAAACTTGGAGTCCACCGCCGTGGCCTTCTTGCCTTTTGTAAGAGCGAGCCGCTGCTCGGTCTTGTTCAGACTGATGCCATACTGCTTGCTCATCTGCACCATGTAGGGCATATAGCTAGGCGGTTCTTGAGCGCTTGATCCCGCGGTTGCACCTGCAGAGCTGCCAGTAGCGCCAATGGTGAGCTACCCAGTCTTCGCGGCAGGCTTGACGGGCAGTTTTGGTGGTGGCATCTTGGCAGAATCCAGTGCAGCATTGCGCGATGGGTTCTTGCGAACTGGAGCATCAGATTGGATGGCCTTCTTGCCATCGGCATCCGCCTTCTTGGTGATCTGCTTGGCTGGAGGGCTCGGGGCAGTCTTGGTCTTCTTCGCGGGCTGCGGAGAGCTTGGTGCAGTGGGTGGAGCAGCCTGCTGGGTAGGCGGCACAGGAGGCTGGCTACCCGGTGCAGCGTCTGGCTGCGCTTGGCTCTGCGGGTTCTGCTCCACCGCAGTCATCTCTGCCCGCTGCTCGGCAGCGGGATCTGGTCGTGCATCTCTTTGTTCTTCTACCCGCGGCTGGGCCGCGGGGTCATCTTCAACAGCAGCTTCAGTGTTTGGCTGCTCCAGATTCTCTTCCTGCCGCTCAAGGGCGGCGTGGTCTTGGTACTCGGTGTCTTGTTCAGTGTTCTCCCCAGCTGTGGCAGCTGGAGGAGAAGAGGGAGTCTCGTCTTGAGTGGCATCCTGCGCATCTGGTTCTGCGCGGGCCTGCTGCTCCGTGTCCATGTCTTGAACACCAGCGGCCGTGTCCTGGGCATTGGTGCCTTCTTCTTCTTCCTTCGCGGGAGAGGGCGCACGCGTCCTATCCCGTGCGGCTGGCTCCTCCTTGTCCTCGTCAAGATCGATGAGCGAATCGAGGTCAATAGCTGATCGCTTCTTGGAGGCGACGGGAGCCGCAGCAGCTTCGGCGTTCAAAGGATCGCTGAAGAGAAAAAGAAATTCAGAAAAGAAGGAGGGGAAGAAGAACACCAAGAAGCAGCAACAAGATATAAGTTAGAGGGAAACTACTTACCCTTTGTGGGTAGGGAGTGGCCTCCTGGTGGAAACCTTCTTCTTCTTCTCGGCTTTCGGCTTCTTGGCGGGAGGCTCTTGGGCACCACTACCCGTCCTCTTCCGAGTGGAAGGAGCAGCCACCGCAACCGGATCAACGTCGAGGACGTCCTCGTCTTCCTCGTCCGCATCGGCCTCGTCTGCAGAGTAGAGAAGAAACGGTTGAGAAGCGGAAAGAAAGGATAGATTGCGCTACCCGCAACTGCAGAAGCGAGCTCAGTCACCTTCTTCATCGTCCTCGGACCAATCCCGAATGGACGCATCGACGTGGTGCTTACCCTGCTGTTCGGTGTGAGGGACACAGAGGGTAGCCTGGGTGTCATAGGCGGTCTCGTCGTCTTCCTTTCGGTCTGGGTCCCAGTTGGCCTCAAGGAGCTCTTGGTTCTCAGCGAGCTGGCGGTCAAGATGCTGGAAACACAAGCAGGCAATACAAATCAGTTGAGCAATATAAGGAATCCTACCCGGTACGGAATGCAAACGCAAAGCATATTTGGCTAAAGTGCTCTACTCGACATGGCGTGCAAACATAAAGCACATAAAGCCTAGCGGATACTAGTAAGTGCTCTACTCGACATGGCGTGCAAACATAAAGCACAAAAAGCCTAGCAGATACTAGTGAGCGTTTCTACTCGGTGCAGCGTGCAAAGACTAAGCACACTAAGCTGGGAAGCCACCTACTCGGTATCATGATGCACAAGTAAAGCATAAAGTACTAACCTGTCTGATTGGCTTCTCACGGCTATACGGCACGAAGCCGTATTGCCAATTGTCGGTGAGGCCTGTACTCATGATGGAGCGCGCCCAAACGGCCACATCCGCGTTGCTCAACTCGAACGTGGTGGTCCTCGTGCAGTCCCTGTTGCCTCCCATGTAGCACATGAGGTGCGCACGGCGCTGTAGCGGGAGCACTCGCCTGGAAATCCAGCAGGCGATGGGATCGTCGCTTTTGATTCCCATATCCTTCAGCTCGATGAGGCGCTTGTTGATCTGGAGGACGTCGCCTTCCAGTTTCGGCTTGAATCCCCAATTCTGTTGGGTGGGCGCCGTGTTCGTCCACTTAGGAAGCAAAATCCGGTCCACGATTGGCGCTCCTTCTTCGTCAGGGACGTTCTTCACGTAGAAGAAGGTCCGCTGCCACTTAAGCACCGAGTCGAGCCCCTTGATGCGCGGGTGAGGGGTGGAGCCGCGCTGCAGCATCATCGCGCTGCCGGTCTTGGTCATGCTGCGGACGCTCTCTGTGCTTCCCGGCTTGGCCACGCTCTGCTTCCGGAAGAAGAAGTAACGCGCCCAGGTGTGCACCGTGGGGCGCACACCCAGGAACGCCTCGCACACCACGGCGTGGTATGCGAGCATCACCATGGCATTGGGCGGCAGGTGATGCGGCTGGAGCCCGAAGTGGTCGAGGAAGGATTTGAAGAAGTCCGAGACGGGAAGCCCGAATCCCCGCTTGAAGTGAGCGAGGAAGACGACGAACTCGTCCGCCTCCGGTGTGGGGACGAGCTCGCCGTCCGGCTGCCGGCAGCGCACGCCGGGAGGAACCCGGCGGGTATTCACCAGCCACTGGCAATCCGCCAGGGTGACCTCGGATCTAGCCCATCCGGCGCGGGCGTCATCGTCGCGGACCATCGAGAAGAGGGATTTGGTGGAGGTTCGTGGAAACTTGGTGGAAATTGCTAGCCTGCTGGCGTCGCAGGGAGCAGCGGCGCGGCGAGATGCGTGGCGGCGGAGCGCTCTGTGGCGGCGGAGAGGCAGAGAGGCAGGAAGTGAATGAGACCAGGAAGGGGAAGGAGGAGTTACCGAGGGGGTATTTATCCCTCCCCTCGGGTAACCGTTACTAATGGAGTTAGTGGGATCAGTTTGTGCGCGGAGATCGTGCGATGTGGGGTGTGGGCCGGTTAGAAACGCACACAGCGCAGTTTGCATGCGTAACGGCCGCAATTGATCCCACATCGAGATCGTGTGCGAATAACTGCACTTGATGTGACCTAACGGGCCGGTGGGCCCAGGCCGCAGTGATGGGCCCGTGGCCTGCCATATCCCAGGCACCGAGGCGTCGGGGGTGCGAGAACGTGACACGTGCCCAGTTGCAGTGCGGAAAGGTGGATTTGGTCTGCCACGCCGAGATTCTCTCCAGGAATTCCGCGAAGTCATTTTACTCGGCGACAGAGAAGAGAAATAGCTCTATTCGGAAGAGAAGAGACTCGAGCCAGAATTAAGGGCTACTCGGAGGTTCTACTCAGAATCCTAAGGTTCAAAGGAAAGATTGGTTTTTAAGCTGGAAGAGCCCAGTGAACAAGTTCGCAGGACTCTACCAGCTTCGGGGACTAATGTCGGGGGGTTACCCCCGAGTAGGGTAAAGGCAAGTGCTAAGGGCAAGACCAGAAGAGACGTTAGGCAGAGTAGCTGGCTACCCGGTACTTGCTACCCGGACGACTGCTATTCGGCCGTACACGCTGATGGCCAGGAGAAAGAGTCAAGGAAGTTATTCTACTCCGAGTAGAAGAAGTGGTCCGAGTAGAGATGGCGGTCTCCTACTCGGGCCAGAAGTCAAAGGAGCCGTTCTGACACAGGATCCCGCGTATCCTGGGTCCGTACTGGTGCACTGTTCATCTGCAGAGCGCGTGCTTATCCGCGCCAGGGTGTCAGCAGGGCGGTGCAGGTTATGGGGCCTACCCTGTGACAGTGTCAGTGATAACAGATCAGCTTCTTGGTTTTGCACAACGACTTTCCACACGGAGACAAACTAGGAAGCCAAAGTTGTCAGCGGGAAGCTGGAAGTGTGCAGTGTGCACACTATGTCGACATCTTGGCTGTATCCGGCTGGGCACCAGCATATAAGGTGCCCAGCCTCCTCCTGCGCGAGGGACGACACTACTAGGGGCTACAGTTGCATAGAGAGAAGGGTGGCTACTCGGCTGTAGGCCAAACTTGTACTGTGGCTACTCGGAGACACACGAATACAAAGAGAGAAAGGCAGGAGTAGGGGTTTTACCTCCACACGAGGGCCCTGAACCTGGGTAGATCTTGTTGTTTGCAGTGCCAGATTCATCCCTCACGCGGCTACTCGCTGCGTGATCCCTCCCCGAGCGCCTCCAGCGTCCATCGTCCCCACATCTTTAGCCATCCTATGGCATCTGCCGTGACACCACCACGACACTCGCCGTCCCAGGGGAATAGAAGCGAGACGCTGAGGCGACAGCCCGCACAACAATGATGATAGCCCGCGATACCGTGACAGTAGCCCACGGCACCACGGAAGCCGCTCGCGACATCGCAGGAGAGAACCACGGCAGGAAGATAATCGCGACCGGGCCCAATACGACGCGCGGGGAGACATTGTGCAAAGTAAGGTCGATAAGGCTCGCGAACGCAGAAACCGCGCCCGATCATTATCCACCTCCTCTGGCGAGGAAGCGTGCGGCGCGATGTGCTTCAGCAGCAGCATCCGCGACGCACCCATGCCAAAGAGATCCAAACTCACGACAGAAGTCCCGAAATACGACGGCTCGCAGAAACCCAAGACCTGGCTCTCGGACTACCTGACCGCGGTGAAGTGCCATCGCGGAAACAAAATTACAGCCTTGCAGTACCTAAACCTGCACCTCGGCGGTGCAGCCCGAAGCTGGCTCGAAGCAAGACCATACGCACATTACAGATCCTGGGACGATCTCACCCACGACTTGAGAAAAATTTCCAAGCAACATACAAGCGACCAGCGTCTATCGAGGAACTTCAAGCCTACAGACAGAAGAGCGGTGAATCTACCCGCGAGTACATCCAGAGATGGACCATGCTCAAAAACACGGAGGGGAACATATCACAGGAGATAGCGTTCGAAGCTTTCACCAAGGGCGCTCGACGTGCAGCCTTCCGAGAAGAACTAGGGCGAAGCGCGCCCAAATCAATCGGTGAATTAATGGTGATAGCCGACAAATGGGAAAATGGAGAAGAGTCCCTCCGCAACGAGAAAGCCTCCTCACCCGCACATGACGATGATCGCAACGGTGATCGCAGGAGGAGGAAATGATGGCACTACAATCAGGACGATCAATCGAAACTGGTAGCGGCTGAGTTCACAAGAAACCGCGACAACGGATCGCGTGAAATCGCGAGTGGAAGCCAAAACAGACGACAAAACGCCCGAGGAAGACCTCGGAGGATACTGCTCCTTGCACATGTTCACAGATAAATGAACAGGCAAGCTCAAGGCCGCTCACCTCCTCAAGGATTGCCGAAAGTTCCAAGACATCCATGAGGTGTATATAAAGAAGCACAGGATGGCGATAAAGCAAGGATACCCGCAACTGCCGGGAGGAGCCACTGCGAACCACCCGCCGCCCCAACCTCCACCCGCTGGACACCACAACATGGAACTAGCCGCACTTCCTGCACCAGCTAATCCAACCGCAACAAACCAAGGAGGCAACGACTACCCAAATCCCCACGGGCTCCTAGGCATGATACAGAAGGTCTTCCCGTCCCGATGAGTTCAGAAGACCAACACTCGCCATGTTAACATGGCAATACAAGCCCCACCGTCCAAGGACGAATACCTGAAGATGTCCGAGCACCCGATAACCTTCTCACGAGAGGACCACCCTCCACAGGTGTATCGACCGGAGCACGCGGCGCTCGTCATCTAGGTGCAAATAGGCAACTACAACCTAGCCAGGGTGTTCATGGATGGTGGCAGCGGAATAAACATCATATACGCGGATACACTCCATAAAATGAACAACAACTTGGAGGGACTCGTAGAATAAGAAACATCCTTCCATGGGATAGTACCGGGTAAAGAAGTCCGACCACTCGGAACAATTAACTTGGAGGTGATACTCGGAGATCCGCGAAATTACATGAGAGAGTTCCTGGAGTTTGAGGTAGTCGACTGTCCATCGCAGTACCACGTCATTCTCGACCGAACAGCGTTCGCGGGATTCATGGAAGTACCCCACTACGCCTACCTCAATTTAAAACTACCAGGAGAATACAGCACGATCACCGTTAACGGCGACTTCCAAAAGTCAGATAAGTGCGACAACGATTTCCACGAAATCGCAAAATCTTTCGGGATGCAAGAAGAGTTGGAAGGGCTGGAAAAAACCACGGACAACTCCGTGATGCCGCTAACCAAGAAAAATGCTCTAGACCTCGAGTTCAGCTCCAATAGCGACACTCGAAAGCATCAAGTCCACCCAACAGATTCAGCGAAAACGGCGATCGTGTCGACCACCCTGTCATCCGCATAGGAAAGCACGCTCGTCGAACTCCTCCGTGAGTACTATGAGATTTTCGCCTGACAGCCATCTGATATGCCATGGATACCAGAGAGTTCGCCGAGCAGTCATTAGAAGTGTTCAAAGACGCAAAGCCAGTCAAACAAACCACTCGACGCTTCTCCGAGCCAAAGCAGCAAGCACTCAGAGAAGAAGCGAACAGACTCTTAGCCGCCAAGTTCATCAGGGAGATCAAGATTTCCACCTAGTTAGCAAACCCGGTGCTTGTCCCGAAGAATAACCCAGACATCCTTCTTGTGTGCATAGACTACATGTCGGTGAACAAACACTACCCCAAGGATAACTTCCCGCTCCCGCGGATTGACCAGATTATTGACTCCACAACAGGCTGTCAGCGCCTCTCCTTCCTAGATGCCTACTCGGGTTATAATCAGATCAGGATGAAACAGGAATACGAGGAGAATGCAGCATTCATCACACCACACGGTGTCTACGCGCAACATATCAGCGCTGCATGAAAAAATGCCTCACCAAGCTCATTGGCAAGAACGTACAAGTGTACGTTGACGACATTGTCATCAAGGCTCGAGTGGAGGACACACTCCTCGAGGACATTAGAGAAACCTTCGACGCACTCAACGCATACAGAATTAAGCTCAACCCGACGAAATGCGTCCTCGGTGTGCCTGCCGGCGAGCTGCTCGGCTACCTAGTCTCAGCTTGAGGAATAGAAGCAAACCCAGAGAAGATTCAGGCAATCCTGGCAATGAAAGAGCCGACAAATCTCCGTGGCGTTCAACAGTTGGCAGGGCGACTGGCGGCCCTCAGCAGATTCATCGCAAGGTTGGGCAAGCAAGCCCTACCCTTCAACAAATTGTTGAAGAAAACAGATGAGTTTGAATGGACCGCAGAAGCAAAAAAGGTGTTTGTCGACTTGAAAAGAGTTTTGCTAGTAAGTTTGAATGGACCGCAGAAGCAAAAAAGGTGTTTGTCGACTTGAAAAGAGTGTTGCAGCACAGGCGCATACTGGCAACACCTCAGGAAGGGGAACCCCTCTACCTTTACCTAGCCGCAACTAATCAAGTGATCAGTACAGTAATAGTGGTCGAGTGGCCAGAGGACGGAAAAGCATACGGTGCCCAGACCAGTATACTACCTCAGCGAGGTACTCTCGTTGTGCAAACAACGATATCCCCACTACCAGAAACTCGCGTACGGGATGGTCCTTACAGCTCGCAAACTTAAACATTACTTACAGGAGCATACCGTCACGGTGCTAAACGACGCATCACTCGGTACAATCATGAATAACCCCATGGCATCCGGAAGAATCGCAAACTGGAGCATCGAGCTAAGCGTCTGGGACATAATATACACAGGACGCAACGCCCTCAATTCCCAGGTGGTCGTAGAGTTCCTTTGCGACTAGAAAGAGCTGCAAACTCCAGGACCCCCGGAGTACACTGGCTCCTGGATCATGTACTTCGACGGGTCAAAGAGAAACGAAGGAGCGGGAGCTGGTGTAATCCTCATATCGCCAAGACGCGACAAACTACAGTACGTTCTACGCCTCGACTTCCCCGACGATTCAGCATCCAACAACGACGCCGAGTACGAAGCACTCCTGCACGGCATGAAAATGGCGATCGCCTGCGGTGCCACTCGACTGATGATATACGGAGTCTCGAACCTCATCATACACCAGACGATGAAGGAATGCGACATCGTCGCACCAAACATGATCGCTTATCGCAACATGTATAACCTGCTCGAAGGAAGCTTTAAAGGGTGTGAACTGAAGCATATTGCCCGGTCAAGTAACGAAGAAGCTAATAGATTGGCGAACATCGGGTCAACAAACGCCCAGTTCCGCCAGGAATTTACTTCAAGCGGATCAGCAAAAGATCGGTCAAACTGAAGAAGCACACAAAGGTGCCAGCAGAAACAGAAGCCAGTCGACAAAGCGCCATCATTGAACTCGCTCACAACATCTCAAGGCAAGTCTTCCTAGTCGAGCCAATCTGGACGAACAAGTACCTCGATTACTTGATCCGAAAACAGCTCACGGAGGATATCCCTGAGGCAAGGCAGATCGTTCGGTGCAGCAAATCCTTCCGGGTGATAAAAGGCGAACTCAACAAACAGAGTATATCGGGAGTCCTCCAACGGTGCATCACACCCAAGGATGGAAAGGAATTACTACGATCCATACACCAAGGCGACTACAGACACCATGCAAGCTAGAGAGTCATACCGGGAAAGGCTTTTCGAGCAGGATTTTTTCTGGCTAACAGCAGCCAAAGACGCCAAGGAACTAGTCGACGGGTGTGACTCTTGTCAACGCTTCTCGCCCAAACCACACGCACCGGCCACAGAGCTCCACATGATCCCCTTATCCTGGCATTTCGCTTAATGGGGTCTCAAAATGGTAGGACCACTATGGAAGGCAACACCCGGAGGATAC
This sequence comes from Alopecurus myosuroides, assembly GCA_028641055.1. Taxonomy (NCBI): domain Eukaryota; kingdom Viridiplantae; phylum Streptophyta; class Magnoliopsida; order Poales; family Poaceae; genus Alopecurus; species Alopecurus myosuroides. Next base: position 335,710,276 of record CM054057.1, on the reverse strand, counting down.
ACTCATCTGTTGGTCGCAGTCGACAAATTCACCAAATGGATAGAGGTAGTCCCAGTAACATCGCAACATGTAAAGTGCACAGTCCAATTCCTCGAAACCATCGTGTACCGATTCGGCGTCCCTCACAATATTGTCACGGATAATGGGACCAACTTCACAGCCAAAGAGACGAAGGCCTTCTGTGAAGAAAAGGGGATAACTCTCAGCTTCGCCTCGGTAGCACACCCCCAAACAAACGGCCAAGTTGAAATATCCAACGGATTAGTTTCAGCTGGCCTCAAGAAACACCTACTCGACATACTACATCCTGCAGCAGGACATTGGGCCGAGGAGCTACCGCCCGTCCTGTGGAGTCTGAGAACAACTCCAAACATATCCAAAAACTACACGCCATTCTTTATGGTTTACGGCGTTGCATACAACGAAGAAGCCTCCAACATAGCACTCGCGGAAGACATGGACGCACTGGACGAGGCTAGGGACGTCGCATTCGCAAGATCTGCAGTCTACCAGCGAGCACTGCGCAATCACCACACTCGCCGCATCCGCAGCAGATCCTTCGTAGTAGGCGACCTGGTGCTACGACTCAAGCAAGAAAGCGGACACAAGCTCGAGCCACCATGGGAAGGACCCTTCATCATACACAAGGTTATTCCTGGAGGTGCCTATCGCTTGAAAAACCAAAAAACAAGTGGCGTCTACTCCAACCCATGGAATGTGGCGCACCTGCGGAAATTCTATCCCTAGGAGAGTACTTTTACTCGCAAAATAAGCATGTTCCAGCCACATTGTAACCTGAGCAAATATATGGCTTCTCAGTCATTGCAATACAAACATGGTTTCTCAACCATAGCTATACAGACTACTTAGTCGCACCTTTCCTTTTTTACTTTTACATGCTAAAACAACGGTCACACCCCAACACACGGGGGCTACACCAAACTAGCATAAACAATCTTCGAGTGCCTATGCACAACAAACATCTTACAAGGTCACAAGGTGAACACCTTAACACACCTTAATCGACTCAAATGTCTCACAAGGTTACAAGGTACACACCTTAGCACACCTTCAATGAATCAATAAAAACATACAAGGTATATACACCTTAAAAGATACAGTTATCACCGAGTTGTAGCCCCTTGAAGCAGCCACTCAGTCTCTGCAGCGGTCAACCGAACGATCCGCTCCGTCGCAGGCCGCACAACCTCATAGTGAGGAACAAAGTAAACGGCTGCTCCTTGGGTCTCACGAAGCTGCGCCACGCAGTTGAAATTCACGTCTGGATGCCACAGCCATACAAACGCGAGCGCCACTTGAGTGCCGCAAATTGTAACATCCCAAGTATGAAAATACCCCTAGAATGCTTTGTTCTTTGTTTTATTTCAAGCAATGCATCATGTCATCATGTTTACTTATTGTTTGCATTTGTTTTCCATCTGTTTTATCCTGTTTTCACAATTCAAATTCAAATCTTTTTCAAACATGGTTTCATACTTGCTCTGTTACAACTATTGGAACCAAAATAACAAATAAAAACAACCCTTTATTCCTTGTTTTCACTTATTAAATTGTGCTTTAAATCCAACCAATAAATCAATCAATAATTCTCAAATCACCTTTTTAAATTCCCAAACCAAGTTCAAATCAGTACCTTTTGGGAACCATAAAAATCACCAAACATTTCTTCCCTCTAAATCATTCTAAGGCCCTAGGGGTAACCCTATTTTTATTCATGTTTTATTAAAGATTTTTATTAAACTCAAAAACCCTTCTATGTTGAATTCAAACACAAACCACTATTTTAAAATTTAATTTTTGAAAACTAAAGTTGGAATGTGGTTTCTAATTATCTAAAAGGCTTAACCAAATTTTTCTGTGATTTTTGTTGACCAAAACCTTAACAGTTTTCTCTAAAAACCAAACTACAAAAAAAAAATATAAAGCAGAAAAAGAATAAAAGTGGGCAGCAGCTAGCGCGCGCAGCAGATAACCTAAGCCCAGCCCAGCTAGCCTACACCGCGCAGCAGCCCAGCCCGCGCAGCGCCAACTTACCGCTTCGAGCGCGCGGAGATTCGTGCGCGCGCTCTCCGTCGTCTTCTTCCCGTACGGCGCCCATCGGAGGCATCCACGGCGACCGCGCGCGACCACGGCGGCCACCGCAGCGCCTCCAGGCTATAAAAGGGAGCCCTAGCCCCCCTAGGTGTGCCCTAAGCTCTAGGGTTCCTCGCAGCGCCGCCAAATCTCCTCCTCCTCGAGCTGTCCACCTCTCTGCAATTCCCGCCGCCGTCGATCTCTGAAAACCTTCATGGCGCCGCCGCAGTTAGCACCCACCTAGCCACCTCTGCCCAGGAATCAGCTCGCCGTCACCTCCTCTTCCCCTTGGACACCTTCAATCGCCCCGGTGAGCATCCAATCGGCGACGCGATCCTCTCTCTCTTTCCGGCCACCGTGCCTACTTTCTGAATCCAAGGACCTCGCCGTCGTTGCAGGGCCCCTCGTCGACGTTGGAGCACGGGACCAGCATCGCCACCTCGCCCTCGACGTGTTGGACACCTGAGCAGCCGCAGAGGACCACCAGGGGCTCGCCGCCGTCCACCACTGTCCGCGCCACCGCCGTCGTCAGCCTCGCGTCATCATCGTCGACTCCCTGCTCCTCTACAACCACGGTGAGCGCCCACCGTCGCCTTCCCTCTCTCCCTCTGTTGTTTCCGAGCGCGTCCAGCATCACAGCAGCCCCGCAGCACGAGCACAACGACGTTGATCGCCGCCGTTGAGTTTCTGTCAGGCGAGCACGCGCGCGTTCTTCAGTTTCGTCAGTGTAACACGTTTCTGAAGCTTATCCTCCTTGCGCGTCTGTATCTGACAACAAACGCGAACCAGCCCAGTGGTTCAGACAGCGCACAGCGAGGGAGAGGTGCTGGGTTCGAACCCCAGCACCCGCAAAATCCCACCTTTTTTTCTTCCGAGTGCTGACAGGGAGGGCCCCCTGTCAGTCACTCATGTGGCCACGTAGGCACAGCAGCACTCGGGCCCCCCTGGCAGTGGCTGGGTGTGTGTTTCTGTGCGTATAAAAAGATTAAAACAGTTTCTGTTTTTGTTTTCTAATTACTTAAAATAGCAGATTAAGGAATAAACTTTAAAATGCAATATCTTTTGTTTTATAAACCCAACAAATACAAACTTTATATGAAACTTGATCTAAATTTCATAATCTTTCCAAATATGCAATTTGTGTTCTGTTTTGAAATTTCAAAATGCAATCTAAATTCAAATTCAAATAATTCAAATGCAATTTGAAATAATTCATAACTAATTCATACTGTTTTCAAATAATTCAAATAAAATATGTTTTTCACACCTTTTTGAATGCTCTATTCAAATATAAATTTTGTTTTCTGGTTTGAACAATTTAAATTGCCTAAACTATTTAAATCTTGTTTAATTCAATTAAAAATTGTTTAAAATTGTTTAATTCATAACTAATTAATCCAAAGTCCAATTTCAAATTGTGAAACATGTAATCCAACTAAAATTTGATAACCTTTTCAAATATAAAACTTGTAATTGGTTTTGCATACTTTAAATTGTTGAAAACAATCAATACTTGTTCAACACCATTAAGTACCAATAATTCCAAATTTGTTAATGTTTTCTAAAATGATTAACTATCATTCCAATTGCAATTATTTTGTTATCTTATTGTTCCTCATCATGCATGCATCATACTAAGTCATTACACCTGATGCTTAGTGATAGAACAATTAATTCAACTCCAAGCATGGGCTTCCATATGCATCCTTTTGCATATGGAATCCATTTAAACTTGTGTATCATGTCAAGCAAGTTATTTTGGTGCACCTATTAAACATGACATGCATCATCCAATGTTTGTGCACCTATGACATGTATTGATTGCCCGTCTTCCTTCGTTGTTGTTTTTGCTTCTTCTCGATTAGACGACGACGTTGGTACCGACGAGCCTTACGACACCACTACTCAGGACCTAGCCCAGTACGAGGCTGAGCTGCCAGGCAAGTTATCACTCACATGAATCATTGAGTTCCTTTCCACACTTGTTGTCGATCCTATCTTTTTGTCTACTATTGCTAGCCCTATGTATCGTTGCTTGTTCTCCGAACCCATCACATGATACCTTGAGCCCTGATATTGCCACCACCTCCATACCTACAGCCATTGCTTGAGCCTGTTATCATCTAGCATGCTTAGGGTTGCTTTTACTCGAGTCTATTGTCGGTTACTACTTTTACTATCTTATTATCTTGTACCGGGGCTCGTTATTAATCAATCAATCCTGTTAATTGCTAATGGTAATAATAATTGATGATAAGGCACCGGCAGGAGGCCCATGAGTGGTTTTGGAGCCTGCTAGTGTCGACCCTAATAGGAAAAGGGTCTTGTCTACTGATCCATGATGAGCGCACTACCCGCATTTGGGAAGCGAGTATGGGCGCCCCCCTCAACTTGACCTGATTCGCATCTCGTCCAAATCGCCTCATTTAGTTCGTGTTTTCCATTTGCCGCATGCATGTTTTTGCGAGCCCAGCGCAGGGTGGAACTTTTGTAGTCGGCATATAGGGGGACACGTTCTTAGAGTGCTATGAGGGTCCATTTTCTTCTGGGCTCGATTAGCCGTGCGCCCAAGGTGCTTTGGGCTTGATGCGGAGAATGGTTGGTTGTGTAGAGTACCCCGCTTGGTGGGTTAGCTTCCCATCTGGCGGGTTATTCTTGAGTGTACGGCCAAATTGGTGCAACCCTGCAGGGATAATCTTCTCGAGAAGCCGTGTTTTCCGCGGTTATGGATTACTTGGTGAAAGTACTGGCTAACAAGTACTCAGGACAACTTCAACTTAATGATCAATCATGTTTCACCCAATGATTAATAACCTGACTAGTAATAGGTTATTCACACAAATAACTTGATTCACCTTATCACAACTGTGTGAGTTATCCTCGGATTGCTTCTTTGGATAAGGGGCGAGATCCAGGATGGGTTTGGTTGAATTTATCTTCCAGTTGGTTACAATCCTCGATCTTATCTTTTCTGTTAGCCGGAACTTGTAGTTATATTCTGTAGTTGGTTAGAGCAGCCAGCAGCAACTTTTATATCACCCTTTTCTTCCGTTGATCCCAAGCATCTATGCTTGTGTTGACGGGTAACTCCTTGATGAACTGTGAGTCTTGCTTGCCAGTACTTGGATGTACTGACCCCGTTGGGGCTGTGGTTTACGCAGAGTACTACTACGACTACGATGCTTCCCAGGATGGCTACTTTGTGGAGTTCGATGACGCTGCATACGAGTAGTTAGCTGGACCAGGGCAGGATCCAGACCTACGTGGATGGGCTTCGCTTTTCTTTATGTTCTCAGGCTTCTTAAGCCATGGATTTGTCTGTACTCAGACCCTTTGATTGCTTCCGCTGTTGTAATGGATGATATGTTGGGACATGTGTCCTCTGGATGACTGTATTCGATATTTTCTGCCTTAGTGAAGGCCAGTTGCACTTATTTCATTCTTTTGTGTCTTAGAGACATTCTGTGTTATCATTCGTACCAAACTGTTGACGTACCGTGCGTGTATGATTATGAAGTACGTCGACAGTAGTGCCTTTAGGTTCCTAGCGGATAGTTTACTTCGACGGTGGAAGCAGGGCTTGTGTTGTCGCGCATAAGCGCAGGCCTACCAGGAAGCTGGGACGTGGGAGCTTGTTTGCCCCATAATCCAAGCACCTGACTTCCAGTTCGTGCGAAGAGTATCCTCTAGAAACCCAGGGTGCGACAAATGGTATCAGAGCCTGTCTGCCTGTAGGATCCCTTTTTACTGGTCGCAGTTGAGTCTAGAAACTATTTTGTAGCTATATAGGAAAAATGAAACGTGAGAGTAGGAATTCTGCCATTTTTCTTCTTTCCCCACCCACCCACCCTTTTCTGGTAAGGAAGTGCAACGTTGTTTTCTGTTCTCACCTAAACTTTCAAGTTAGGATTTCACGTGTTTTGGGTTCTCTGTAGTACCTCAGGATTTTTGGTCTCGTTTTCCCGATGTTGCTTCAATATCATGTTCTTTTCAACATCCTTTTCGTCCATTGAACCTTGTTGTTGCTTTCCACATCCTTTTTCATCTACCGGAGTCTAATCAAAACCTTCCAAATAATCTGCAGATGGGTCTCAACTACTATCCGCAGGTGGTTCGCATGACTCGCTGTGAGAGCACCGCCGGTTTTCCGGAGTTGCTGAGAGACATGGTTACCTTTCTGGGGTTCCATTGGGCACCAGAGTACCAGGTCTACGAGCACCAGCGAGAGTGTGACCAGACTTGCTACCGGGCTATCGTCTACATTCTGTCGGATGATGGCAGGAGCATTGCACACCAGTACGAGGCAGTAGGGTCCACCGTGGATATGGCAGTGCAGCAGGCAGCGTACGTGAGTGTCACCGTTCTCCGTGCCGACTACTGGGGGTTTGATAAGTCCAGTTTTCGTCACATCCCCCGTGGTTACATCACGGCAGCAGGAGCTCACTTCACTATCCACCGTGACATGGATACCTACGAGACTGATAGCTCCAGGCTCCAGGTCACTGCCCAGTTCGCTAGTCACAGTGATGCCGTTGCTTCCGCACTTTCTCAGGAGTTAGCCTCAGTCAGGGAGCAGCTCCACCTTGCTCTCACTCGTCTGGCGACGTACACCACAGACTTTGTTGGAGACGAGCGCTTCGCACGTGTCGTTCAGCCAGCTGGTCTTCCGTTGCCAGATGCTGGAGGTTACGAGCCGATCAGAGGTCCACTTCTCGATCTCGGAGCTGGTTACACAGGGATTCCCCGCTTTGGAGCACAGGGATACGACGCTTCCTACTTCACGACACCGAGAGTTGCTCTCAGAGCAGTTCCTATCTACATGGATCGTCGTGATACCTACTTCCGTGGGATTCCTCCTCACCGTATCTCTCGTCGTACTACTCACCGCCGTCCTGCGTGATGAGCATGGGAGTACCGTTGTATCCATTACTAGCTGTGTCTAGTTTATCCTTTCGTTTTCGAACCATGTGTTGGTCTGTTGGATATTCTGATGTATTTGAACATGTGATGATGTACCTGTTGGTTATCTATTCAGGCGTCGGAATAATCTATCTTTCGGTTACCAAGTCTATCCTTTTCTGTTGTTGTGCTAAAATGAATTTCTGTTCAGGATGCCTCCAACCAGGAACAACCCGCCACCGCCACCACCAATGGGGGAGCTGTTGGCTCAGATGACCCAAGTGGTGACACAGATGGCCCAGATCCAGGCTAACCAGCAACACAACCAGAATGCTCCAAGGGTCACCATCAAGGACTTCCTCAGCTTGGGTCCAAAAGCTTTCGTGGCAACACGTGAGCCCCTGGATGCTGATGACTGGATCCGTGACGTAGCAAGAGCTCTGGAGATAGCTCATGTTGCTGAAGAGGATAAGGTCAAGTACGCCACCTACCTACTGAAGGGTCAGGCAGCTACTTGGTGGGAGAACTACCAGGCCATGAGGGCTGGCTTTCCTATCAACTGGGGATGTTTCAGAGATGCCTTCCTGAAGCACCACATCCCGGATGGTCTCATGGAAAAGATGCGTGAGGAATTCTGCTCTCTCAGACAGGGCAAGCTGGACGTTCTCGGCTACCAGAACGAGTTCAATCGTCTCGCTCGGTACGCTGGTGACGAAGTGTCCACAGAAGCCAAGAAGATGGCAAGGTTCCGCCGAGGTTTTAACCCGGAACTGAAGTACGCTCTCACCAACATCAAGTGCAAGGACTTCGTCGAGCTTGTGAACACCGCGCTCAATGAGGAGAATGGGCGCAAGGCGTTCGAAGAGTCGCGCAAGCACTCGCGTGAGGGTGGTTCCTCCTCCAACATGACCACCCCTCCGCAGAAGCGCCGCATCTGGGTGCCAAATGGTGCTGTCACTCGGGCTCCAAATGCCCAAGCTTCTCCAGGCTTTGGTCCCCGCCCACCCAACCCATCTCAGATGCAGGGTCAGAGGTTCCCGATGGGGCAGCCAAGGCCGGGTCCTTCTCGCATCGTCACTTGCTACAAGTGCAAGGATACTGGACATTATGCTGACAAGTGCACTCAGAAGCAGCTACCCCTACCTCCTCGCCCCAACACCAACCAGGCTATGGTTCGTGCTCCTCCGGCTAAAGCCTTCAACTCCAACAATAGGCATGTCGGGAGGAACGCGAGGGTGAACCATATCAAGGCCGACAAAGCCGAAGAGGCTGCTGACGTCGTTCTCGGTATATTACCCGTAAACTCTATTCCAGCTAAAGTGTTGTTTGATACTGGAGCATCGCATTCATTTGTGTCAAAGATTTTTGCAAAAGCATACAACCTAGTTCTGGTTCCGCTAAGCAATCAAATGACTGTTCACTCTCCGGGACCGCAAATGTTGACTTCCAAGATAAGCATGGACAATGAGATCCTAATTGGAGGTCGTGTATTCCTTGCTTCACTCATGTTGCTGGGAAATTCTGACATTGATGTCATTCTGGGTATGGATTGGTTGAAGACCCACAAAGCTAAAATTGACTGTGCTCAAAAGTCAATAACTCTCTCCCACACTTCAGGCCAGATAGTCTATTCTCCATATGGAACAACTTCTGCTCAGCTGTTCAGCCTCGATGCCAAACCCCTTCCGGCAATTGAAAATGTTCCGGTGGTTTGTGAATTCCCTGACGTCTTTCCAGAAGAGTTGCCAGGGATGCCCCCGGACAGAGCAGTTGAGTTCGTGATCGAGCTTGAGCCAGGTACTGCTCCAATCTCTAAGCATCCATATAAGATAGCTCCTCCTGAACTGAAATTGTTGAAGGAGCAAATCGATATGTATATGGACAAAGGTTTCATTCAGCCTAGTTCCTCCGCTTGGGGTTGCCCAACTCTGTTTGTTGCCAAGAAGGATCAAACTAAGAGACTCGTGGTTGACTATCGTCCTCTCAACGAGAAAACCATCAAGAACAAGTATCCACTTCCTCGTATCGATGATCTTTTTGATCAACTTGCTGGAGCCTCAATATTCTCAAAGTTGGATTTGAGGATGGGTTACCATCAGATAAAGATCAGAAAGGAAGATATTCCTAAGACAGCTTTCACCACTAGGTACGGTCTATATGAATACACCGTCATGTCCTTTGGTCTCACCAATGCACCGGCGACCTTCTCAAGACTCATGAATTCTGTCTTCCATGAATACCTCGACAAGTTCGTTGTGGTATATCTTGATGATATTCTAGTCTACTCAAAATCCGAGGAAGAGCATGGAGAACACCTTCGTCTCACTCTCATGAAACTTCGCGAGCATCGTTTGTATGCCAAGTTTTCCAAATGTGAGTTCTGGATTCCAGAAGTTGCATATCTTGGTCATATCATCTCTGCCAAAGGCATAGCCATTGACCCGGAAAAGGTTAAGGCAATTGTTGATTGGAAACCCCCTAAGACGGTGAAGCAAGTCAGAAGTTTTCTTGGCTTGGCTAGCTATTGCCGTCGTTTCGTCCAAAACTTTTCCAAGATTGCTAAACCTCTCACTGAGCTCACAAAGAAGGACAAAAAGTTCGTTTGGACTCCACAATGTGATGAGAGTTTCAACCTCCTGAAGACTAAACTCACTTCCACACCTGTTCTAGTTGGCCCCGACACTACCAAACCTTTCCAGATATTCTGTGATGCATCTCTCCAAGGCCTAGGAGCAGTTCTTATGCAAGAACGTCAAGTTGTCGCTTATGCTTCACGTCAGTTGAACCCACATGAGCAAAACTATCCCACTCATGATCTTGAACTTGCAGCAGTTGTGTTTGCCCTCAAGAAATGGAGACAATACTTGTTGGGTAACAAAACTGAAATCTTTTCCGATCACAAGAGTCTGAAATACATCTTCACTCAGCCAGATCTGAACCTCAGGCAAAGGAGATGGATTGAGAAGATTAAAGACTTTGATCTCACCATTTCTTACACTCCAGGCAAGGCTAATGTTATGGCCGATGCTCTCAGTCGCAAATCCTATTGCAATAATCTCATGATCATGGAAAGCCAACCTCCACTTCATGAAGAATTCCAGAAGCTGAACCTTGGTCTTGTTCCTGAAGGATACCTTGCTAGCTTGACAGCCAGTCCAACTCTCGAGGACAAGATTCGTTCTGAACAACTTCGTGATAATGAAATCAAGAAGATTGTGGATCACATCAAGGAGGGCAATGATAAATTCAAGTCCTTCTCAATTGATGACAAGGGAACTGTGTTCTTCGAAGGACGCATTGCAGTCCCCAGATTCAAAGTCTCAAGGATATCATTCTCAAGGAGGCTCATGAAACTCCTCTATCCATTCACCCTGGAAGTACAAAGATGTACCAGGATCTCAAGACTCTGTATTGGTGGTCTGGCATGAGACGTGAAATTGCTCAATACGTTTCTGAATGCGACGTTTGTCAACGTGTTAAGGCAGTCCATCAGAAGACAGCAGGTCTACTCCAACCTCTGAAAATTCCTGAGTGGAAGTGGGACATGATTGAAATGGACTTCGTTACTGGGTTTCCAAAGTCCAAAAAGGGCAACGATGCAATCTTCGTTGTTATTGATCGTCTCACTAAGGTTGCTCACTTCTATGCTGTAAAGGAAACTATCTCAGCTAGCCAGTTAGCAGAGCTCTACACAGCAAAGGTTGTTCCTCTTCATGGTGTTCCATTGGAAATAAGCTCAGACCGTGGAAGTATCTTCACTTCTCATTTCTGGAAAAGCTTTCAAGAAGCATTGGGCACCAAACTTCTGTTCAGCACAGCTTATCACCCTCAGTCTCAAGGGCAAGTCGAAAGAGTCAATCAGATTCTCGAGGATATGCTCAGAGCATGTGGTCTCTCCTTTGGCATGAAATGGGAGGATTGCCTTCCATATGCTGAATTCTCCTACAACAACAGCTACCAGGCAAGCCTAGGCATGGCACCATTTGAGGCACTGTATGGTCGCAGATGCAGGAGTCCAATCAATTGGTCTGGAGCTGGTGAACGTTCACTTTTAGGCCCTGACATTGTTAAGGAAGCCGAGGAGAAAGTTCGTATCATTCGTGACAATCTCAGGATTGCTCAGTCTCGTCAGAAGAGCTATTATGATAGCAAACACAGGGATATGGTCTATGCACCTGGTGATAAGGCATATCTCCGTGTAACTCCCCTCAGAGGCACTCATCGTTTTGGTGTGAAAGGAAAGCTTGCACCAAGATACATTGGCCCTTTCAACATCCTCTCAAGACGTGCACAGAATGCTTATCGCCTTGAACTTCCAGAAAAACTTTCCAAAGTGCACGATGTGTTCCACGTGTCACAACTCAAGAGGTGTTTCAAAGATCCAGATCGTGCAGTTGATCATGATTCCATTGAGCTGCAAGATGATCTATCTTATGAGGAGCACCCTATTCGTATTCTCGATGAGACCGAGCGTAAGACTCGCAACAAGAGCACCAAGTTCTTGAAAGTCCAATGGTCGCATCATTCTGATAAAGAGGCAACATGGGAGACCGAGGAGGATCTTCGCAAGAAGTATCCGGACCTGTTCAATTCTCAGTAGGGAATCTCGGGGCGCGATTCCTTCAAGGGGGGGCGTTTTGTAACATCCCAAGTATGAAAATACCCCTAGAATGCTTTGTTCTTTGTTTTATTTCAAGCAATGCATCATGTCATCATGTTTACTTATTGTTTGCATTTGTTTTCCATCTGTTTTATCCTGTTTTCACAATTCAAATTCAAATCTTTTTCAAACATGGTTTCATACTTGCTCTGTTACAACTATTGGAACCAAAATAACAAATAAAAACAACCCTTTATTCCTTGTTTTCACTTATTAAATTGTGCTTTAAATCCAACCAATAAATCAATCAATAATTCTCAAATCACCTTTTTAAATTCCCAAACCAAGTTCAAATCAGTACCTTTTGGGAACCATAAAAATCACCAAACATTTCTTCCCTCTAAATCATTCTAAGGCCCTAGGGGTAACCCTATTTTTATTCATGTTTTATTAAAGATTTTTATTAAACTCAAAAACCCTTCTATGTTGAATTCAAACACAAACCACTATTTTAAAATTTAATTTTTGAAAACTAAAGTTGGAATGTGGTTTCTAATTATCTAAAAGGCTTAACCAAATTTTTCTGTGATTTTTGTTGACCAAAACCTTAACAGTTTTCTCTAAAAACCAAACTACAAAAAAAAAATATAAAGCAGAAAAAGAATAAAAGTGGGCAGCAGCTAGCGCGCGCAGCAGATAACCTAAGCCCAGCCCAGCTAGCCTACACCGCGCAGCAGCCCAGCCCGCGCAGCGCCAACTTACCGCTTCGAGCGCGCGGAGATTCGTGCGCGCGCTCTCCGTCGTCTTCTTCCCGTACGGCGCCCATCGGAGGCATCCACGGCGACCGCGCGCGACCACGGTGGCCACCGCAGCGCCTCCAGGCTATAAAAGGGAGCCCTAGCCCCCCTAGGTGTGCCCTAAGCTCTAGGGTTCCTCGCAGCGCCGCCAAATCTCCTCCTCCTCGAGCTGTCCACCTCTCTGCAATTCCCGCCGCCGTCGATCTCTGAAAACCTTCATGGCGCCGCCGCAGTTAGCACCCACCTAGCCACCTCTGCCCAGGAATCAGCTCGCCGTCACCTCCTCTTCCCCTTGGACACCTTCAATCGCCCCGGTGAGCATCCAATCGGCGACGCGATCCTCTCTCTCTTTCCGGCCACCGTGCCTACTTTCTGAATCCAAGGACCTCGCCGTCGTTGCAGGGCCCCTCGTCGACGTTGGAGCACGGGACCAGCATCGCCACCTCGCCCTCGACGTGTTGGACACCTGAGCAGCCGCAGAGGACCACCAGGGGCTCGCCGCCGTCCACCACTGTCCGCGCCACCGCCGTCGTCAGCCTCGCGTCATCATCGTCGACTCCCTGCTCCTCTACAACCATGGTGAGCGCCCACCGTCGCCTTCCCTCTCTCCCTCTGTTGTTTCCGAGCGCGTCCAGCATCACAGCAGCCCCGCAGCACGAGCACAACGACGTTGATCGCCGCCGTTGAGTTTCTGTCAGGCGAGCACGCGCGCGTTCTTCAGTTTCGTCAGTGTAACACGTTTCTGAAGCTTATCCTCCTTGCGCGTCTGTATCTGACAACAAACGCGAACCAGCCCAGTGGTTCAGACAGCGCACAGCGAGGGAGAGGTGCTGGGTTCGAACCCCAGCACCCGCAAAATCCCACCTTTTTTTCTTCCGAGTGCTGACAGGGAGGGCCCCCTGTCAGTCACTCATGTGGCCACGTAGGCACAGCAGCACTCGGGCCCCCCTGGCAGTGGCTGGGTGTGTGTTTCTGTGCGTATAAAAAGATTAAAACAGTTTCTGTTTTTGTTTTCTAATTACTTAAAATAGCAGATTAAGGAATAAACTTTAAAATGCAATATCTTTTGTTTTATAAACCCAACAAATACAAACTTTATATGAAACTTGATCTAAATTTCATAATCTTTCCAAATATGCAATTTGTGTTCTGTTTTGAAATTTCAAAATGCAATCTAAATTCAAATTCAAATAATTCAAATGCAATTTGAAATAATTCATAACTAATTCATACTGTTTTCAAATAATTCAAATAAAATATGTTTTTCACACCTTTTTGAATGCTCTATTCAAATATAAATTTTGTTTTCTGGTTTGAACAATTTAAATTGCCTAAACTATTTAAATCTTGTTTAATTCAATTAAAAATTGTTTAAAATTGTTTAATTCATAACTAATTAATCCAAAGTCCAATTTCAAATTGTGAAACATGTAATCCAACTAAAATTTGATAACCTTTTCAAATATAAAACTTGTAATTGGTTTTGCATACTTTAAATTGTTGAAAACAATCAATACTTGTTCAACACCATTAAGTACCAATAATTCCAAATTTGTTAATGTTTTCTAAAATGATTAACTATCATTCCAATTGCAATTATTTTGTTATCTTATTGTTCCTCATCATGCATGCATCATACTAAGTCATTACACCTGATGCTTAGTGATAGAACAATTAATTCAACTCCAAGCATGGGCTTCCATATGCATCCTTTTGCATATGGAATCCATTTAAACTTGTGTATCATGTCAAGCAAGTTATTTTGGTGCACCTATTAAACATGACATGCATCATCCAATGTTTGTGCACCTATGCCATGTATTGATTGCCCGTCTTCCTTCGTTGTTGTTTTTGCTTCTTCTCGATTAGACGACGACGTTGGTACCGACGAGCCTTACGACACCACTACTCAGGACCTAGCCCAGTACGAGGCTGAGCTGCCAGGCAAGTTATCACTCACATGAATCATTGAGTTCCTTTCCACACTTGTTGTCGATCCTATCTTTTTGTCTACTATTGCTAGCCCTATGTATCGTTGCTTGTTCTCCGAACCCATCACATGATACCTTGAGCCCTGATATTGCCACCACCTCCATACCTACAGCCATTGCTTGAGCCTGTTATCATCTAGCATGCTTAGGGTTGCTTTTACTCGAGTCTATTGTCGGTTACTACTTTTACTATCTTATTATCTTGTACCGGGGCTCGTTATTAATCAATCAATCCTGTTAATTGCTAATGGTAATAATAATTGATGATAAGGCACCGGCAGGAGGCCCATGAGTGGTTTTGGAGCCTGCTAGTGTCGACCCTAATAGGAAAAGGGTCTTGTCTACTGATCCATGATGAGCGCACTACCCGCATTTGGGAAGCGAGTATGGGCGCCCCCCTCAACTTGACCTGATTCGCATCTCGTCCAAATCGCCTCATTTAGTTCGTGTTTTCCATTTGCCGCATGCATGTTTTTGCGAGCCCAGCGCAGGGTGGAACTTTTGTAGTCGGCATATAGGGGGACACGTTCTTAGAGTGCTATGAGGGTCCATTTTCTTCTGGGCTCGATTAGCCGTGCGCCCAAGGTGCTTTGGGCTTGATGCGGAGAATGGTTGGTTGTGTAGAGTACCCCGCTTGGTGGGTTAGCTTCCCATCTGGCGGGTTATTCTTGAGTGTACGGCCAAATTGGTGCAACCCTGCAGGGATAATCTTCTCGAGAAGCCGTGTTTTCCGCGGTTATGGATTACTTGGTGAAAGTACTGGCTAACAAGTACTCAGGACAACTTCAACTTAATGATCAATCATGTTTCACCCAATGATTAATAACCTGACTAGTAATAGGTTATTCACACAAATAACTTGATTCACCTTATCACAACTGTGTGAGTTATCCTCGGATTGCTTCTTTGGATAAGGGGCGAGATCCAGGATGGGTTTGGTTGAATTTATCTTCCAGTTGGTTACAATCCTCGATCTTATCTTTTCTGTTAGCCGGAACTTGTAGTTATATTCTGTAGTTGGTTAGAGCAGCCAGCAGCAACTTTTATATCACCCTTTTCTTCCGTTGATCCCAAGCATCTATGCTTGTGTTGACGGGTAACTCCTTGATGAACTGTGAGTCTTGCTTGCCAGTACTTGGATGTACTGACCCCGTTGGGGCTGTGGTTTACGCAGAGTACTACTACGACTACGATGCTTCCCAGGATGGCTACTTTGTGGAGTTCGATGACGCTGCAGACGAGTAGTTAGCTGGACCAGGGCAGGATCCAGACCTACGTGGATGGGCTTCGCTTTTCTTTATGTTCTCAGGCTTCTTAAGCCATGGATTTGTCTGTACTCAGACCCTTTGATTGCTTCCGCTGTTGTAATGGATGATATGTTGGGACATGTGTCCTCTGGATGACTGTATTCGATATTTTCTGCCTTAGTGAAGGCCAGTTGCACTTATTTCATTCTTTTGTGTCTTAGAGACATTCTGTGTTATCATTCGTACCAAACTGTTGACGTACCGTGCGTGTATGATTATGAAGTACGTCGACAGTAGTGCCTTTAGGTTCCTAGCGGATAGTTTACTTCGACGGTGGAAGCAGGGCTTGTGTTGTCGCGCATAAGCGCAGGCCTACCAGGAAGCTGGGACGTGGGAGCTTGTTTGCCCCATAATCCAAGCACCTGACTTCCAGTTCGTGCGAAGAGTATCCTCTAGAAACCCAGGGTGCGACACAAATGAGCTGCTGACGCATGCATTCGCGAACATCCTCCACCCGACGAAACAGATGCAGCAGTCCATTCAGTCGACCGGGAACAACGTCGAATGGGTACATCGCCCGATAGACTCAAGTTAGGGCCTGCCGACAAGACTCAATGAAGAGTTCCGCCTGACTCACTCGATACTGCAGCGTAGCCAGAACAAAGCCTCTGCTGCGATCAGACCAGAAGTTGCATGCATGGATGTTGGAGTTGCTCGACTCGCAAGCCACTCTATTATCCACCCAGTGACCCTCACACGCTCCATCAGGCTCGACAACTACATAGAGAGGAAACGCGTCAGCCCACAAGTAAGAAAACATCAAAAATACTCGGTGGCTTACGGGACTTAGAGAGCATACTCTTCGCGACACTCGCTAGCTCCTCCATCACAAACTACTCATGATCAGCAGCAAGCTTCTGCTTGGACTTGGCAACATACGGCACGCCCTGCAGTGCCTTAAGCTTACGCTCACCATCTGCGATGCGACCGCGAAGTTAAGCAAGCCTGCTCGCATCGGTCAGCACCGGTGCAGTCGAAGGAACTGGCACATTCGACGACCCCCCGCCAGATTCCAGAACCTGAAATGTATATGGGACATGCGACAGCATCAGTCTCAAAGCTGAAGCATCAATCGACGAAGTAACCCAAAAGCATCTACAAATACTCGGGGGCTACTCTACTCTACTCCCATCAGGAGAACACAACGTAAGGCAAAACATCAAATGCTGACACTTTAAAACACTTCGATTGGAAAGAAAAGTACGGGATCCTTCCCAAAGTTTCATTACACAGCCAAGCATACAAAAGAATAAACGACACCTAAGGAACCACGGACTTTCCAGAGATAGCTCCACTCGCAGCAGGCTTCGCACCACGGCCGCGAGAAACTTCCTCGGAAAGCATCTTCGCTAGCTTCTCAGCACGATCGCCAAAGGGTCAGAGTGCTACCTTTTTGCCCAGCGTGTCCCGAGGAAGTTCCAAATACACCTTCTCCAGGTCGCCCGAGACATCGTGCGCCAGGGCAAACTAAATAGCCTTCTTGGCTCTACACTCGGTCTGAGCAAGGGTGCACTCTTGGAGGGGATCGCCTTCGCCAAGGAAAACTCGCAGGAGGCCCTCGAGAGTTGGTGGAACCGGAACTCCCGCAAGAAACCGTTGGTGCCGCTGCGATAACACTCGAGCGGTGTCACATAGAGTGAAGCAAGTCTTCTTTCCGTGCTCCTGCAGTTGAGTGCATACGTACGTCAAAGCGTCGACTCGCATCTCTCCGGACAGCGCCAAGTGTGTTTATAATAGAATGGAACAAGTCAGAATGGAAAAAAGGAAGTAACAAACCAAAAACGAAGATTGGCGAGTAACATACCAGCCAAAGCCTGGGCGGTAGGACGAAGGACGTCGACCAATTCATTGTCGTGCGCAGCGCCCGCGTCCTCCAACTTCTTCAAGGACACGCGAGATTCGGTCAGACGATCAGCTGCATCCTTGCGAGTGGACTCTAACTCCTTTTGGGTAGACTCCAAATCCTTCTTGAGGTCCTTGATCCGAGAGCTATTCTTGCTCTTCTCGGTGTTTAGGCGTGCAACCTCATCTACAACATGGAGCAAGCACGTTAAACAGCAATTCCGGTGGGAAGAAACAGAGCAGGACAAGGAATATGTGCCAGCTTACCTCTTGAAGAACGGGCGTCCCTAAGGCTCTGGTCGCGCTCCTCCCAAAGAGAAACGCATTCCGCCTCGTCCATGACAAGACGACGCCCAAAAGCAGTCAAAGAGTCAAGGATAGCCTGCAAAATTCTCCATGGATTTAAAAGATGTAACTTGAGCCTATACACGACTGAACACAATCAAATATAGCCTCGGGGGCTACTCCCATCGGGAGCACTGTCGTGCACCCGATAAAAACCAAGAAGCAGACGAGAAGGTAAAGACCCAGTTTGAGTCTATAGCCGACTGCGAGCAGTCGACCATAGACTCAGAGGGCTACTCCCATCGAGAGCACTGTCGTGCACCGATAAAAAAGAAGAACAAGCAATAGAAGATGAGAAAATATCACCTTGCCGTGCAGGGTCAACAAGGGGTCAGGCGAACTAGCCGAAACACCCTTGCTCGCTTATGCCCCGTCATCTTCAGGCTGCTGGCCCGAAGGCTAGGGACCGCGTACTCGACAGTACCAACCGCCTTCATAGGGATTGGAGGTCGTCGAGTAGGGTCGGAGCTCGGGCGGAGTCCGCAGTGACTTCCTTCTGCTTCACGGATTGGGCAGAAGACGCGAATTGTTCTTTGCTGATGGCCACAAGATTAAAACAATAGTTAAAAAAGAATAGAAGAGAAAAAAGAACTTCATTTCGAATAGAATACAAGACTCACTCGTCATCATCAACTTCGTCGAGATTTTCCAGGTTCCAAGCAATGGAGATATTTGGCTGATGGATAGTGGGAGGAAGTACATTGAGGGGAGTCGCTTGAATAGGTCTAATCTCCTCGACTGCATCATCACTCAAGGAATTATCCTTGGAAGTCACCTCCTCTTCCTCCGCCCGGTGACGCTTGTGGTGGTGAAGTGGAAGTTCTTCTTCCTCCTCCTCCTCAACAAACTCCTCACTTGACTCTGCGTTCGCAACGCTAGTGTCGGGAGGAGTCTCAAAGGTGCTTGCGAGAAGGTCTGAGTGGCCATCATCTGCAAAAAGTGGCGGGTAGCACTTTGCCACATCGTGGTTCTACAAAGGAAGAAAGAAAGAAGGGCGTTTCAACCAACAAAAACCCCCAAACAGAAGCAAGTATTTAAAAGAAAGAGAAGAAACTTAGCTCACTCGGAGGATGCTCAGCATCGAAAGGAGTGAAGGGACATGGCGAGTGGATTTCCCCTTTCTTCAGGCTGGTGATGCCAGCAATCTTCTTCTCGAATTCTGCATTCGACAGAATGTCGTCGCACGTCCTGCTTGGGTCATTGACGCCCGAAAACTCCCACAGCGGAGTGGGTCTGTCCTGGAGCGGCTGGACCCTCCGGCGTAGGAACGCACCCGCCAAGTGCATCCCGTTCAGAAGAGGACCCTGATCCTTCCGCCGGAGTCGTCCAAACTGCGCGACTAAGGGAGAAACTGTCTTGGACTCTTCGGCTGACAGCGTGTGTGACCAAGATTTCCTCCGCTTCAAGATCGCGAATGGGTGGAATTACGGAACGCTGCCAGCATCATTGTCTTCAACATAGAACCATCTCCGCCGCCACCCTTGCACCGACTCGACAAAATTCATTTCCAAATATGGAAATTCTTTTGTCGACTGGATCCCGAATCCACCGGTCCTCGGCGGCTCCCCGACCTTCTCGCCTGGCAGAGGCTTCTCCCGGAAGATTCGCACTTGGAAGATGTCCTTCCAGAGCCCCCAATGTAGTCGAAAGCCAAGGAAGCATTCGCACAACACGATAAAACACGAGATGTGATGCATTGCGTTGGGGGGAGGTCGTGAAGCTGTATTCCATAGACATACAGCAGCCCGACAAGAAAAGGATGGAGAGGGACCGACGAACCTCGGGCGATGTCCTCTAAGAATATAACGCGCTTGTTAGCACGCGGATTGGGCACCTCTTCTCCCCTCGCCGGCATGCGGACGCGCCAGGAATCCTCAGAGGGGAGCAACCCCTCCCTCTGCATCTCCGCGACGCTCTTCTTTGTCGCATTGGACGAGCTCCACTCGCCCATCTTCTTCGATGGGGCCGCCTCCTTGTCGGAAGCAGTAGATGCGCCGCATTTCTTGCCTCCTTCTATTGGAGCTTATTCTCTCTCACAGAGGAAGGCGGGGCGCTAAGGGAGGAAGAAGATGGAAGTGACCGGAGAAAATGACATTTTCCCTAAGGGCCGATACTTATAGTGACGCCGAGTCGCTGTGAGTCGTTGATCCATGTACGTGGCACGCATCCCGCCGCCACGTGCGGAATGGAAACGAGGAGCCAGAGAGCGGTTACCCCGCACAATCTTTTACGAAAGATTCTGCATAATTATTGCACGTCCAGCGGAAAAACCAGCACGCGACGGCTCGTTTCCGGTCAAAAAGCTGTCAAAATGGGCCCTACGCGCCTTGCCCCACAGCATCACGTCCCATCGGGAGCAGGCGAGTGCACAGTGGCGTCATGGCGCACATCACCACACGAAGATTCTTTCGCATGAAGACTCACAAAACACGGAATTTCTTTCGTATGAACATAGAAGTAAAGCTCACCTCACTCGAGGATTGCAAGGTGAAAACATTGGCACTCGCCATTTTCCCAAGAACAAAAGAGAGGCGCTTGCCACTATTCTGAGACAAAAGACAGCACTTGTTGCGCATCCAAAAGAAAATCACGAGTATGCGGCTCCTGCAGCTCCGCACCATGATGTACTAACCCATCATATCACCCTGGATCGTTCAGCCGACCAGGCACATCCGGATGCCGTATTCTTTGAGTACGAAGGTAAGACCCAAGGATCTCTCCTGTGGTCCTGGAATCGCACTCGAGCCGCGTCCTCCGGTAAATTTTCCGTGTCAACAACACGAAGAAAAATCCTAGCGGACGCGCCGACTACCCCTTTAAGGTTAAGTTCGACTCAATAAGACCTCCACGGCCCAGTCGCAATGATCACCTTGCCGAGTTTGAGTCAAAGGTCTCGAATTCGTGTAGGCTAGAACTGTTTTTGCCTGAGAAGCAATTAATTGGCCTTGATCTTTCGGGAGAGCCAAGAGACTGAGCCATACCCTTCTGCGGAAAAGCCTAGCACAAGGCTCACTTACTGCTCGATACCTGGGTACATCTCATATAGGGTACACACCCTTCAGACCAAGTATGCGACTGACTCATTCGTGAGGTCCAGAAACGGGCTTTCAGTGCTTACTTGACTATTTCCAGTCGAACAAACACTCGGGGCTACCGACAAGGGAACTACTCCAGATCCTGTCGGCTGAGCCTACCTGGTCCAAGGCCCAACACTGAAGCCCAGCACAAAGGACTACCCCGTGGCTCTTGAAGGCCCAGCAACGGCCCACCCGCAAGACTTGCGGGGCAAGATGGAAAGATTCCACCAACTAGAGCTAGGGTTTGTAACCACCTCGGGTACGGCTTGAGACCTAGCCGTATATTTAAAGGATGGGAGAGAAACTCAAGGGGGACATCCAGTCTCAGTTTTGCACCACCATAGCCATAGCTCGAGATCCAATCTCTCGGCTAGCGCATCCACCATTATAACCAATCCTCATAATACAAAGACAGACAAGCAGGAGTAAGGGCTTTACCTCCACGAGGGCCCCCGAACCTGGGTAAATCGTGCCCCCTGTTAGCCGACGTTGTCACCAGCGCCTACTTTGTTCTCCTACTCAAAATCCTACCAGATTATCCAAGGGATTTGTCGACATGCATAATCGAGATCGTTCTATGGACTTAAACAAGCTTCACGTGTGTGGTACAATCACCTTAAAGAGTTTATAGTAGATCGCAGGTTCAATGTTGGATTAATCGATCCCACCATTTTTACCAAGAAGGTTGGAAGTGACTTGTTCACATGCCAACTCTATGTGGATGATATCATTTTTTGGTTTACTAACACCAAGTTCAATGAAGAGTTTTGCAAGCTTATGACCGATAGGTTTGAGATGTCCATGATGGAAGAATTGGAGTATTTCCTTGGCTTTGAAATCAAGCAACATCCCGAAGGAACCTTCATCAAGCAAGCATATATACTCAAGACATGCTCAAGAGGTTCAACATGCATGAAGCCAAGCCTATGAAGACGCCAATGTGCACAACCCTTGACTTTAAACATGATCCGGATGGTAAAGAGGTAGATCAAAAGGTATACCGCTCTATGATTGGCTCTTTACTTTACCTTTATGCATCTAGACCGGATATCATGTATAGTGTTGGTAAATGTGCAAGGTTCCAAGCCTATCTGAGGCAAAGTCATTTGGAAGCGGTTAAACGAATCTTTCGATATTTTGTTCATACCCTCAAATTGTGGTCTTTGGTATCCCAAGGGTTCAAGCTTTGAGCTCATTGGGTATTCAGATGCAGATTACGCGGGAGAGAAGACGGATAGGAAGTCCACATCCGGGGGTTTCCAATTCCTTGGTCGCTCCTTCGTGTGTTGGTCTTCCAAGAAGAAAAATTACATAGCTCTCTCTCTACCACCAAAGCCAAGTACATCTCCGCGGCAATTTGTTGTGCTCAATTGCTATGGACGAGGCAAACTTTAAGGGATTACAATGTCAATTTTGACAAAGTGTCTCTTCTATGTGACAATGAGAGTGCAATCAAGATCGCCTACAACCCCGTTCTTCACTCCAAGATAGAGGATATTGAGATTTGTCACCATTTCATTCAGGATCACGTTGAGAAGGGCGATATTGATCTCTGTCTTATGTGTCTACCAAGGACCAACTTGCGGACATCTTCACGAAGGCCCTTGATGAACCAAGATTTCAGGGTTTGACGAATGAACTAAATGTCATCGATTCGTCTAACTTCACTTGATACCTTGCATAAATACCTCTATTATATGTGTTATTTGGTTTAGACGTAGGCATGGAAATAGGGGGATAGTAACTCAATTCATGAGGCGACACTCCTCGTATTATGTGAAAATCAAACTTTCATGCATATCTAGTCATTTTGTGACTTATTGTGCATCAATGTCAGTAGTGCTTTTGGGCCCAAGATATATCTTCGTGGAGCCAAGGAACACACTCAAACATGGTGGCTTTGGCCACCAACCTTCTCTCTTGAGAAGTTTGGTTCTTTCTTTCTTTTTTCTTTTGCTTGAGCTCTTTGTTTCTTCTTCTTGAGACTATTACTTGAGCTTGGCTTTTCTCGGTTGATTCTTGCAAGCTCATGTATGCCTCTCTTATCGGTTCGAGCTTTTCTATCCCAGGCCCCCTTATCTCAGAAACCATGCTTTCCGTTTTCCAAAATAAAAAATCGCTCATGTTCGTGTCCGTTGTTTACCCTTGGAGTTCTTGGCTCTCGCAGCCCAGAAATTCTATCAACAAGCCAGGAAATTTCCGGTGTCCTGGTACTTGCCCCATAAAATCCCCCCACGTTTCCTCCTGTGCCCGCTCTCTGGACACGTCCGGAAATTGAGGGCGGAATTTTCCGTGGCAAATATCCCGCCCGCAAAAATTTCCATGTCTTGATCCCGGAAATTTCTGGTGACTAGATACTTGCGCCGAAAAATCCATCAACATTTCCTCCCATGCACGCCGTCTAGACACATCCGGAAATTTCGGGCGGAATTTTCCACCACAAATATCTGGCCCCCGGAAATTTCTGTGTTCTGCACCCCGCAATTTCCGACCACCATACCGGAATAATTCGGGGTAAGTTTCGGGGCTCTATAAAGGGTGGCGGGGTACACTGTGCAGAGCGCAGTTCTCTCTCCCCCGCCGACTCTCCATTGTCTCGCCCCAGAACTTGCTGCCGACGCCAAGACCTCCCTAGGACCGCTCTGCCCCGGCTCCTCTCCCTCTGGAACCTCCTCTACGTGGAGGGCTTCTTCCTCCTTCGTTCCATCCCCATTGATCCTGATAGCTGCTCGTTTTTCCTTCTAGGGGTTCATGTTTGTCCTTCCTCTATCCCTTAGGGAAAGTGTTTCTTGTTCCTCGCCCTTCTTCTCCTCTGTCTATTCTCGAGAATCGCCCTGGCTCTCCCTCAGTTCCCCGCCGGCCGCACATTCCTGGCCTCTGTGTTGAATCTCCTAGGCCAGAAATTTCCGGTCCCCATACCGGAATTTCCGCCCCCCCCCCCCCCCCCCCGGAGATTTCGCAGAAGTCCGGAATATCCGGCTTGTGCTTAACTTTTGGACAGTGACATTCTCTTCTCTAGATTACCCTTGCCTGTAGTTTACTCACCTAAATTCGAGCAGTTCCTAAAATTCCCTATGTCGAGTGAATTTTGCAAGCCGGAAATTTCCAGCCCTCGGACCGGAATTTCCGCCCCCCCCCCCCCCCCCCCCCCCCCCGGAAATTTCACTCTGCACACTCATTTCCGATCTGTTCCAATTTTTTCGCGTAAACTTCTATCTCTCCCCTCTTGTTAACGAACATAAGCCTTATCATTTTATTCATATTCCCACTCTCTATCTATTGATGTGCAGATGGTTCGAGCTCCAAGCCCAAGGACACTAGTGGTCGCAAGAGGTATCGGAAGTTTTTCAGAATGATGCATGGGTTTTCGTTGATGAGATAGTCACTCGAAAGCGTCAGCGCGAAGAGCAACAGAATTATGAGCGTTCTCGTGATGAGACGAGGGAAACTCATCTTGCAGCCAAGAAGAAGGGCAAGGACACACTTGATCTCCAGAATATGTCAGTGGTTGAGTTCAACACCTAGTGCATCAAGGATAATTTTCCTCGTGCTCCACGAGACACTGCGATTTGATTCCTTCTTTCGTCATGTGGATCAAGAGTCTCTATTCAAGAAATTCTACACCACCATGAGCAAGTCCATCTTTCCCATCAATCAGATCAACTTTCAGCACATGGCAGCCCGTCCTGAGTACTTTGGCAATGTAGTGAATGTCGTGGAGGCTCTCGGTCCGCGTCATCTTATGGAGATCCAATGCTCTTACAACATTCCTATGATCCAACAGTTCTTTGCCACTGGGGTTTTTTATGACTCAGAGGATATCGGTATAACTTGAATGTCCGGACCACATCAGATTTCTCCTACCTTCCACGAGTTTTCTATAGTGCTTTACTACCCCTTTGCTGGTCTCTTAGTGCCCCGGGGTGCACGGATGCATGTTCATAGTGTAGAGTATGACAAGCACAAGCTATGTGAGTTTTATGGTGCTAATGGTATTATGGGACCTGCTAAGGGGCTCTATCTCTTGTATGATATCCTTCTGTGTATGTTCCGTGAGTCCATTGCTCCCAGTGCTGGCAACAATGATGAGATTCGTGGTGGTCTAGTGAACTTGATGCATCATCCTTATCTGACTTTCACAGAGGGTGATATGGAGTACTTGGAGGCGTACAAAGTTAATATGACGGATTTCATCTTCCACGAGATT
This sequence comes from Alopecurus myosuroides, assembly GCA_028641055.1. Taxonomy (NCBI): domain Eukaryota; kingdom Viridiplantae; phylum Streptophyta; class Magnoliopsida; order Poales; family Poaceae; genus Alopecurus; species Alopecurus myosuroides. The sequence goes on along the minus strand of CM054057.1, from coordinate 335,685,117 downwards.
CACTATGCTATATTTCACCGTAAGGTGCCTCCCTATGATCCCCCATCACGAGTCTTATCAAGTACAAGTATCCTGCAGATGAGAGCCTTGAGTCAGACTGTTAGCCGCACAAGGACGTCAAGTTGTACAAGAAGAGTGTCCATGTTCAGCAGGCAGCACATGATGTTGGTGCTACCAGGAGTGGCCTCCGTGATCCTCGCATGAAGCGTGTTGCTGCTAGGAAGGGCACCAATAAGAGATCTTGGGTGGTGCGTGTTATTAAGAAGGTGGTTTGCATGAACGTTTGCATTCACAAGGAGAACTACAATGCTTACATTGAGCGTCACATTATTCTCACCAACCAGAGTGCCATCATGACTGCGATGAACATTCCTGATGCTCCGCCACCTCCTCCTCCTCGGATTCCGTACCGCAACTAGAACAATAGGGATGTTGACTGGGACATTGGTGTGCCTGATGATGATGATCTGGAGTCTGCTAGTGAGGACTCTACAGGTGACCCTGAGGACGATCCTGAGGACGGTGCAGAGGACTAGGGAGCTTGATCCATGGGAGACTAGACTTCTCTTCTTCCTTTTTGGCATCCTGATGCCAAAGGGGGAGAAAATGTAAGGATCGGTATTTGCATGGGTGGGCACACATTGTGATTTTTTTAGCTTTGTTCTCTCTTTCACTTGTGCCCTTCGTTTTATTCGTGAACTCTAAAATTCATGAACCTTATGTTTGTTAGGAGGCATGTCTCCACGTTATTATCATATGTGATCTTTGTTCCTACTTGTTTTGTATGATTATCTATCGCAAATACATGTGTTGTCATCACTCACCAAAAAGGGGGAGATCGAAAGCTCATGTCTTCTCTAATCCAGTTTTGGTGATAATAACAACACATGTATTCCCCTAATGTTTGTTTAAGTGTTCACAACTGAAGATGTTATATGAATCAAATAAAAAAATCCTCTCCTGTTGGAAAAGATGAATAAAAAACTGGGGGCGGAAAATTCCACAGGAGGCCGGAATATTCTAGAGCTTCAGGGGCGGAAATTCCGGGCTGCCACCTCAGAAATTTCTGGCCTGTTGAAGTTTAGCCTCAAAGAACCAGCGTGTCAAGAACTGCCCGCTCTTTGGACTGGGGCGGATATTTTGGCTGGAATATTCTGGAGGAAATATACGTCCTGTGAAGTTCAACGTGAAGACGACGTGCCGTGCCTGCCTGCTCACTATTAAGGGGCAGAAATTTGGGCCGAAAATTGCCGCCCCCCGGATTATTCAAATATCTGCCCCCAAACTTTTGAAAATACTCGGCTGGTGTGGCTGGAAATTTCCGGCACATACCCCAAAAATTTCCAGCCCCGGAAGACAGCAACGACCATATTTTGGAGAGAGCTATAGATAGTTGTCTCCTACCTTGAGATAGCTAGCACGTCCATTCCTCTCTCTCCTCCATGAATACAAAGCTTTAAATGCTTAGATCTCCCTACTCAACCAACCAAACTTGATGCCCTTCAAGGATTTGGTGGAGAAGACCTAGATCTACATATTCACCAAGCCAAAAATCAATTTCCCCCATAATCCCCTTTGAGATCTTGTATATCTCTTGGTTTCCTTGTCATCCTAGAGAAACCCTAGCGCTTGGAGCTTCCACCTTGTTGCAAGAAGCTTCAGATCATTGCGAGCCTCCAACCATCTTGTGGAGTAGCCTCAACCTTGTGTAAAGGTTTGGTCAACGCCTTAGAGTCAACCTCATAGTGGAAACGAGAATCTTCCTCACCGGAGAAGCTCAAGGAGAATAAAATGTGCACATCTGTGCTATTGGAGTGCCTAGGTGGCTCCACACCTCTTCAACATAGACATACTTCCTTTTGGAAGGAACTACAGGAAACATATCCCTCTCTCCTTGTTTACACTTGTGGTTATCTTGTAGTTTACATATTGCTTCCATTGCATACTTTGTATCCTATCACATAGGTTGTTTTACCTAGTTGCACATCTAGATAACCTTGTGTTCTACTTGTTTAGCCCAATTAAAAAAAGGAAAATATTAAAAATTGTTAGCCACCTATTCACCCCCTTCTAGTAGATCATACCGTACTTTCAGCGCATAGAGGGTGGGGGACTCCGTAGGTGCTCTAGGTGGCTCAGTGGGCGCATGTTAGGGTGCGGATTAGCGGGGCCGGCTTAGCAGAGGTGCAGCGAGACAACAGGGGAGAGTCCCACGGCGGCGCAACGAGCGTCATGTTGTTTTCTTCTTGGAGATGGTTGATACGTCATAAAAGTATCCATAATTTCTGATGTTCCATGTTGTTTTCATGCCATATGCTACATGTTTCCTTTACACTTTATGCCATTTTTATTGATTTCCTGGGACAAACCTATTGACAAGATGCCACATAGCCAGTTCCTGTTTTCTGTTGTTTTGAGTTTCAGAAAAGTTGTTCTAGAAATATTCTCGGAATTGGACGATTCGAAGCAGAGACGTCTTAGAATTCCCGGAGGATCCACGGAGTCCAAAATAGAACCGGAGAGGGGCAGAGGGTGCCCACAACATGGGTGGGCGCGGGTCCCCCTGCTCGTGCCCAGGGCTGGTGTGGCCCCCTACTCGCCCACCGATGTTGCCCTCTCGCCTATATAATCTCCTCGAAGGGTTAACCCTAAACACCCGAGCCTTTTCCACCAAAAACATCCGCAACCGCCGTCATCGTCAACCCTAGTTCGAGAGGGTTCTGGAGCTCTCACCGGCACCCTGCCGGGAGGGGGAATCATCATCGGAGGTCTCTACAGCACCATGCCCGCCTCCGGAATGATGCGTGAGTAGTTCATCCTTGGACTACGGGTCCATAGCAGTATCTAGATGGTTGTTCTCTCCTCTTTATGCCTCATGTTTGGATCTTGTTAGCTGCCCTACATGATTAAGATAATCTTATTGTAATGCTACATGTTGTGTTTGCTGGGATCTGATGAATATTGAATGATATGTCTCGTGATTATCAATCTATCATGTTCTTTTTCATGTGTATGTTATTTATGATCCTGCATGCTCTCCGTTGTTAGTAGATGCTCTGGCCAAGTAGATTCTAGTAACTCCAAGAGGGGGTATTTATGCTCGATAGCGGGTTCATGCTGCCCTTTCACTCACACTCGAGTGACAGAAATGTAAACGGGTGGGGGATGTGTTGTTTCCATTAGGGAGAAAACAACAATGCTTTGTCTATGGATGATGTTATTGTTTACATTACACACTTTGCTTACTGTGATTATCTGTTGCTTGCAACTTAATAGCCAAGGTTTGCTCGGACGACATTTTGAGGGTGGATTATTAGTCATACACGTAGTTGGATGACGGTCTACGTATCTTGTTGTAATGCCTGCATGAATCACATAGTAAAAATCATGTCATGCATATGCACTACGGTGCAACCTTTATATCTGTCAATTGCCCAGCTGTAATTTGTTTACCACACATGCTATCTATCTGTCTTGGGAGAGACACCTCTAGTGAACTGTGGACACCGATCCATTTTCCTCGTACTGATAATACAACCACTTCAATCTCTGTTTTCATACTACTACTGTTGTTTTACTACCGCCATCACTGTTCTCTTTCATCTATTGCAAACAAATATTATTTTCCACACGGTACATTTAACCTCTTTGTGTTCAGAAAAATCGGTGAGATTAACAACTCACTGCTTCATTGAGGCAAAGTGATTTGACTGTGTCGTGTAGGTTTCACGTCGCTTTTGAACCGGTAGTGCGCTCTGCCACCTCAGCTGCATCAACCTTCGGAAGTTATTTCTTTCTCCTACTGGTCGATTCAACCTTGGTTTCTTTCTGAGGTAAACTTACTCCTATGCTCTTCATACCTTCCTCTTGGGGTCTCCCAACGAACGTGTGTTACACGTGCATCAAGCTATTTTTCTGGTGCCATTACCGTGGATGAAGAGGATTTCTGCAAGGGGAGTCTCTCACCTCCAATCATTTTTACTTTGTTATTGTTTTGCTTGTTACTTGATTTATCATGCTTGCTATCCATGGTTGATTTCTTTGAAACTAGATATTATTGGAAAGGTGGGTTCGCGGACGAACAACAAAGATATTATAAGGAACACCGCTTGTCACAAAAAGGGATACACTTATGGGAGCAAATTAATAAATTGCATAACTATGCTAAAAACTTGTGCTCTATTTATAATGTTACTTATTGATTTGATAAATCTTGTTGTTGTAGGAGGTATAAACACCTCCCTTTTCAATGTGAGTATAATGATAATGTTACCATATCTTCTTATGTAAAGGGAAATTATGACTTTTATGATGTGGAACACATTGAAGAATTTATTTCATGGAAGGGTGCATTCGAAATTGCTTATTTGCTTGAAGATATTGATGATGCACCTTATAAATATGAGATTTATGTTATACTTGAATATTTCTTTGATAATTACAAAGTTTGTAATTACTACATAATTAAACATCTTATTAGATTCTCTCCCCCAAAGGGAGAGACTAATGCCTTGCAGGAACCTATGGAAGAAGAAATTGTTGAAACTGGAAGCTCAATTGGTGAAAAAGAGGAGGAGAGTGATGATAAAGAGGAGGAAGAATAGAGTAGCTACCCATGTCTACCTCCCAATGAAATTAACTCTTGAACTCATACCTTATTTGATTTCCCTCCATGCTTACCAAAGGAGGATGAGTGTTATATTGATAATTGTGATGATCGTGTTGATTCTTTTGAAATATCCCTTTTTGATGAAATTGATGCTTGATATACTTGTGACCTGATACTGCTATGAATTAAACTTGTGAGAATGATATTGCTACTGTTATTTATGTTAATCCATGCTACCTTGATAAATCCTATGATAATCCTCTATTTATTACAATTATTGATATGCATGATAATGAAGAAGTTTGTTTAGAAAATTTATATGATAATGCTCTAGATGATGGTCCTATGTTACTTGATGTTATAAATTATAATGTTAGTGAAAATAGGATTGCTATAATCTGTCCCATACCTTTTAAGATGTACCAATCATTTTGCTTTGATATTGCTAAAAGTGGGAAAAAGGAGGAGCTGATTTTAAATTTTGATCCCACTGTTTTGGAGTTTGATATGAATTGTGTGCTTTTAAATCATGAAAAACATTCTTTAAGTCATGTTTATGTTGCTGAGTTTGTTCATGATGCTATTGAAAATTATTATGAGATGAAAATATGGTTGTAGGAATTTTCATGTTACTAAAACACCTCTCTTTTTGTTGAAAGTTTTGAAATTGCTCTGGTTCTACCTCCCCATGATTTCAAGGTTGATCTTCTTTAATATATTTGTTTACAAGATTCCTATGGATATGAAGCGGGTTAGACTTAAAAAATTTTATACTTGCTTATTGATGCTCTCTTTTGCTTAATTCATATTTCTTATGTGAGCATCTTCTTGCTTTTTGTGCCTAGCTAAAATGCGTTAAAGAAAAGCACTTCTTGGGAGATAACCCATGGTTTTATTTTTGCTTTGTTTTTCTCTGTTTTCTTTGACTCAAGGTGTTGTTTACTTTTGTAGCAACTCCTCTGTATCTTTATTTTCATGTATTAGTTGTGCCAAGTAAAGTTTCTAGCGAAAGTTGGAGTTGGTTTTGGATTTCTTCGCAGGAAACAGATTTCTGCTGTCCACTGTAAAAGATCGCATAATTCACAGAAAGATCAAAATGAATTTAAAAAATATGTGCTTATTCCAAAGCTAATTATGAATTTTTTTTCGTTCTTTACGTTTTTTATTCGAGAAACGTAAGTGCCCTGAAAAAATTCGTCTTTACAGAGTGTTCTAGTTTTGACAGATTCTGCATTTTTACTTGCATTCTCTCTTTTACTATGCAAGTGAATTTCTTTGCTTGACAAAACATCAGTGCCTGTAGCTAATGTTTAAAAGTATCAATAATGCTTGTGTCCGTGCAGAACATGTGAATTTTTAATTGTGCACGAACCCTCTAATGTGAATTACATTAAGTGTGGTGTGAAGGAAGTTTTCAAGGGTCAAGAGAAGAGGGTGATATAATGTGATCAAGAAGAGTGCAAAGCCGAAGCTTCAGGATGCCCCCGTGGTTCATCCCATAAAATTCTAAGGAGACTCAAGCGTATAATCTTGGGGATTCCCAAGGCATCCCCTCTTCATCACCAATTTATCAGGTCACTTCTAGTGAAACTATATTTTTATTCGGTCACATCATATGAATTTTACTTGGAGCGTATGTTTATTTTTCTTTTGGTTTTATTTTGTTTTACTTGCTGCAATAATATTGTTGGAACATATCATTCTTTGTGTGGGAGAGATACACGCTCCGGTTTTTTATATGAATACTCGTTATGCTCGTATTATTAGTTTTGCTTCTAACTGCAGCAAAATTCCCCTTTAGCTCCTGTTTTTCATGCATCTCTTATTCCGAGCTGTTAGTTTTAGTAGAGTTGTGTTAGTTCTCTATTGTTTCATTGCTATATCTCTTGGAGAGTTTTTGTTTAGTATAAAATGCTTGGTGTTGGAAAGCAGTAGTAATATTTTCGTGCTTATAACGGTGCAAATAGAAGCTTGTATAGACTGTGGCTAGAATTTTTCATGTCGTGCTAGATGTTATTTTAATTCTATTCTTAGTAGTTGTTATTGTAGCATGACTTGTCTCAAATAGCCGAGAGTGCTTAATGTGCCATTGAAAGAATCATGAGTTCTTGTTGTCATATTGAAGCATGGATTTGTGGTGTTGTCGGGGGGTTACCCCCGAGTAGGGTAAAGGCAAGTGGTAAAGGCAACAATCAGAAGAGAAGTTTGGTCGAGTAGCCGCCTACCCGGTACTTGCTACCCGGTCGACTGCTACTCGGTCTTACAAAAAGATGACCAGAGGGAGATATCAAGCAAGTTATATCTGTTCAAGTAGAAGAGTTGGTCCGAGTAAGATTGGCGGGAACCTACTCGGGCCAGAAGTCAAAGGAGCCGTTCTGACACAGGATCCCGCGTATCCCGGGTCCGTACTTGGCACTGTTCACAGCACTGTTCATCTGGGGACGGCGTGCCTGACAGCGACAGTGTGTCAGCAGGGCGTCGCAGGATAGGGGGGACCTACTCTGTGTTTGCACAGTGATAACAGACTGGTTACTTGGTTTTGCCAACGACTTTCTGCATCAGGACAAGCTTAGAAGCCAAAGCTGTCAGCGGGAACTCGGAAGAAGGACGGTGTGCACACAATGTCGACACTTGCTTGTATTTGGCTGTATCCGGCAGGGCACCGGGTATATAAGGTGCCCAGCCGCCTCCTGCGCGAGGCACGAAGCATTACGAGAACACACGTAGAGATTCTTGACCTAATTCTACCCGGAGAGAGAAGAGTGGCTACTCGGTAGCAAGAACATTTGTACTGTGGCTACTCGGTGAGACACCAGAATACATAGAGAAAGGCAGGAGTAGGGGTTTTACCTCCTCACGAGGGCCCTGAACTTGGGTAGATCGTGTTGTTTGCAGTGTTTGATCTTCACCTCACGCGTCTACACGTCGCGTGATCCCTCCCCGAGCGCCTCCAGCGTCCTTCGTCCCCACATCTTTAGCCATCCTATGGCATCTGCCGTGACACCACCACGACAGTTGGCGCCCACCGTGGGGCAACCAGCGGCGCTGGCTGGAGTTTCCGTTCGGACGGGATCGATTTCTGCTACCGGAGAGCGCGTGGTCTGTGGCCTTGTCCACAGATTCGGCTCCTTCGACTTCGTCACCGACAACGCCGGCGATTTTGGCGGCAAGGCCATGCCGGAGGGCGGCTCGGTGATCTCCTTCGGCGCGCACCTCGTCTACGTCGCCACCATCGTCGACTGCGAGTACCCCGAGATGGTGCATGACGCGGAGGATCCGCCTGCCGATATCGCCGCACGCGGGAGGCCGCTGGGAAGCTCCGCGGACGTCGCGGAGGTGATGGTAGCTGGCTTGGCTGCGGACGCCGGCACGGGTGCTGCTGGCGCTGCGGTCGTTGCTGAGGACCATGCTGGCCCGAGCGCTGGTGGCAGGACTCACCGGCCTTACGAGAAGGAGTGCAACCTCCCGCTTTCCACGACTCCGACTATCCCTGCATCTGCTGCGCGCCCGGGCATGCCGCCTCCCACCGACCTCGAGCTCCTGAGCATGAAGGAGCAGCTCGAGCGGCAGCGCCAGGAGCTACTTGCCGAGCAGGCAGAGTTGGACAAGATCAGGCTAGAGCTTAGCTTAGATCAGCTTGAGTACAACAAGGCTCATGGTTTCACACCAGTCACTAGGTGAGCTAGCAGAGTAGGCGCCACGCGCCGCAACCTAGGTGCCGAGATGGCAACGGTTGTAGAGGCTCCCGCTCAGTCCGCAACCGCAAACACCTCCATTAGGCCTAGGTATAGCACACCCGCCAAGACACTTAGAGCTGCCGAGGCTGTAGCCGCCGAGTTGCCGCATCTCGACGGCGACGCGCGCGCTAGGCAGCAAGAGAGGCTCAACGAGTTGGTGTTGGAGGCCGCCAGGCAGAACGAGGAGTTCCGAAAAGCCAACCCGGGTGCCGGAGCTTCTCAGGTGGTGCACTCGCACGCGGCTAGATCTAACGATCAGGCCTCATCTCCGCACCCCAGCCACGAGAAGAGCCGCAGCGGACGCTCTGGCGGAGACAGGCAAATGCAGGTGTACGACCCGACTGCTGCCGCGAAACAGCTCGCTGTGCCGCAGCAGCCCGGTCAGAAACACAACGCTGCAGGAGCAGGCTCTCAAGCCCATAAAGCTCAAAGCCAGGTCCGAGCTGGAGAGCGCCCAGGACCTTCTCGGCATCCCGCCGCTCAGCCTACTCGGCAGAGGCAGCAGCCGCGCGCAGTGGCGCCAGTCGCCAACCCGGTGGAGCAGCATGCAGCGGTGCAGGTGGACAGATATGATGTCGGCTACTCGGCCATGGAGATGGCTGGCTATGATATTCTGGATCGTGTTGGCGAGCGCGTGTTGGCGCCTGGAGATGCAAGGCACCAGCTGGACCGGATCAGCTTGTCGGCGCGGCTTGAGAACACGGGTCCCCCTGGCCCCGAGTGCTTCGGCCCGCGCATCATGAACGAGCCGTCCGTGAAGAACTTCCAGCTCGCAAGAGGCACCAAGAGTTACAACGGCAGCACCAAGCCGGAGGATTGGCTCAATGACTATGTCACCGCGGTTCATATCGCGAACGGCAACAGGAGATGGGCGGTGCGATACGTCCCGCAGATGCTAGAGGGCCCAGCTCGCACTTGGCTCAACAACTTGCCCAAGAACAGCATCAATTGCTGGCTGGATTTCTCGGACGCCTTCATCAGCAACTTCACAAGCACTTACAAGAGGCCGAATAGGCCACAGCAGCTGTCCGCTTGCAGGCAGCGAGAAGATGAGACGGACCGTGAGTACCTTACTCGGTGGAGCACATTGAGGAACACTTGTGAAGGTGTGAACGAGGCCCAGGCCATCACTTGGTTTGCGCAGGGTTGCAGACATGGCAGTATGTTGTGGCAGAGGTTGCAGAGGGAGATGCCAAACACTCTGGCGGAGACCATCAAGATTGCGGATCAGTACGCACTCGGTGATCCTACCCAGCCCTTGATGGACTCCTCTGAGCCGAGAAGAAACTTCAACAGCAACAAGCGCAACGAGTTCCGCAACAAACGCCGGGGTGACCGAATAGATACTCGGTATGACACCGAGGAGGTGAATGCAGTGGCTGTTGGAGCTGGGGGTAGCCAAAGTCAGAAACCTGCTGGAGCCTACGGGCAGAACCAGAACCAGGGCCAAGGCAACAAGAAACCATTCCGTTCTCCTCAGTCGGGTAGCGGCAACTCCGAGCAGCCGAGGAAGTTCGTCTTTGACGACATGAAGGATGGCCCATGCAGTTTCCATACGCAGCATCCGTCGAGGCCTGCTAACCACACTACTAAAGGGGAACGTAGCATAGAAAACAAAAAATTTCCTACGCGAGAGATACCCGAAAGGCCAAGATCTAATCTATGAGACGAAGTGCAACGGGCAACAAGAGGGTTAAGGAGAACACATACCCTCGAAGACTCAAAGTGGTACGAGATCAAATCTCGTTGTTGGCGTAGTCGTACTCACACCGATCCCGATAGCGAGAAGATGGCACCGCAATCCGGCGGTGCATCCGTGATCGGTCACACGTACGGTTGATGACGACCTCCGTTCCCTCGTTCCAGCGGGGCGCGGAAGTAGAGGATCCCTCGGAACTCCAGCAACACGACGACGTGGTGGTGGTGAAGAATCCCACGGTCAGGGCTTCGCCAAGCCGGAGACCATGAAATGGAGCAGCGGGTGGAGGGAAAGGGAAGTGGCCAAGTGTGTGTAGGAGGGAGAGCTCTCACCCTCCTTTTATAGGAGAGGGGGGAGGCAGCCCAAGGGGGGTGCGGCCAGCCCCATGGTGTGCCCCCACCTCTTCCCTCATGATGTGAGTGGACACTCCACTCACACCCACTCATTTTCCTTTAAACCCCACTTAGAAAATCCAAGAGTTTTTCTTTAATAAATCAATAAAACATTTTTATTTCTTTATTTCAGCATTTGTTAATTCTATTAACAAACATTTGCATAAAGCACCTCGAATCATTTGTTAATTCTATTAACAACCATTCGACGAAAAACCCCTTGAACTATTTCAATTTTCCCCGAAACAATTTCGGTGCTGCCCAAAATATTCTTCGATATTCCGTATCCTCTCAAACGCGTCATCGAACCTTAAGTGTGTCACCCTACGGTTCGCGAATAAAATAGACATGATCGAGACTCCTCTCCGATCAATAATCAACAGCGGGATCTGGAGATCCGTGATGACTCCTATATATTCAACGATGACTCTCGTGATCGTGTGAACCAACAACGCCGTGAACTATTCCCTTTGTCTCGCGATATTTTACTTGTCCGAGATTCGATCATTGGTATCAACCATACCTTGTTCAATCTCGTTACCGACAAGTACTCTTTTCTCGTTCCCGTGATATAACATCCTTGTGATCATATCACGTGCTTGCAAGCGGTTTCGATGTGATATCACCGAGAGGGCCCATAGTATATCTCTCCGTCATTTGGATGGACAAATCCCACTCTTGATCCATGATCCTCAACTAATACTTTCCGAATACTTAACGACACCTTTATAGTCACCCTGTTACGGTGTGACGTTTGATGCCATCAAAGCACTCTTCCGGTATTAGTGATTGACATGATCTCAAGGTCTAAGGAATAAGTTACTTCGTATGTTTGATATAACAATGTAAACTAAATGACTTGATCGCATTGCTATATTCTCTTTGGGTATATGTTCATCACATCATTCTTCTAATGACATGACCCCGTTATTAATAACATCCAATGTTCATGATCAGGAAACCTTGATCATCTATTAATCAACGAGCTAGTTAAAAGAGAGGCTTTACTAGGAACCATTGTTTGTTTATTAAGCACACATGTATCAACGTTTCCGGTTAATACAATTCTAGCATGAGAAATAAACATTCATCATAAACAAGGAATAAGATAATAACCATTTTATTATTGCCTCTCGGGCATATTCCCTTCAGTCTCCCACTTGCACTAGAGTCAATAATCTAGTCTGTAAGCACTTTAACACATATGGCGTACCAGTGTTATTACCATGCTTCGCATGCGGTAAACATCATCAAAAAGATCTGAACTCTTCAGGTCCTATTGTATTTGCATGTTCTTTGCGTCTACACGCATCACTCATTCTCTAATGAGATGGCTTTGTATATATATGGTCAATCGGTGAAAACTTAATTCCTCAGCTTAAACTGATGTCACTAACATTGTGAAAATGTAGCTTCATAGTGTTAGCATTCTTGGAAATTCACCAAGTTCCGGTGATACCTTAATTCCTCAGCTTAAACTGATGTTACTAACATTGTGAAAATGTAGCTTCATAGTTTCAGCATTCTTGGAAATTCACCAAGTTCAATAAAGAACTCCTTGACACAAAATACGCTTATTATCAGTTGTCAACACAACGATATACTTTAGCCTTTGTTGTAGTATCTGTCACAATATTTTAATTTTGAAACTCTTTCAAATCTAGCATGGAACTTTCTTCCATCCTATTGTGCTACCGTTCATCACATATTTTAATTGAGATAAAATTACTTGAATAAATGACAAGACTATTAGTGTAACATATTACAACTAATATTTTGTCATTACTATATAGGAAAACATATCCTTAGCATTTCTAAAATGACACAAGGATCTCTCCCACTGTTGTCTAATCATCATATGAATTATCCTACTATAACATTTTATAGCATAGGACTCATCTGGTTGTGTACATAGCATGGAAACATGACTTAGAAATCTCAATTTCAATGATGCTCATCATGTGTCAAAACACATGAATCCTTCTCAATTATTTTCCATGTGACAAGAACTCCTTCTTGCCATTTTCATATTGACTTACTTCAATATTTCATCTATGTAATTTGGCTACAATCATATCAGGTGCGTCAATCCATCTTTTATAGATATCGATGCCCAATATCTTCTAAGCCTTTCATCAATATGAAAATCTTAACCGTGTTAATTTAAAATACATATTTTCCACTCAACCATATGTCATCTACATAAAGTATTGGAAATATGTCATACGCTCCCACTTAATTTCTTGTAACTTTACAAGCATCTTTATCGTTCATGATGGAATCAAACTCTTTTGATAACTTCATTAAGGTAAAGATTTCAACTTCGCTATGCTTACTTCAACCATTGAAGTGTGCATACCTTTCTAGCAACCTTTTGAATTTTACAAAACTCTCAGACTGTGTCAAGTACACATCCTTGATCAAACTTCCTCAAGAGGAGAGTTGGTTTTGTTATTCAACTGCCATATCATAATATGTAACCTTTTGCTAAAACTATCCGCAAAGACTAAAGCATCACTACTGAAGATCGAAATCTTGTAGTAGTCAACTCTTTGAACTTCGTCGAAAACAACTTTTCGATAAGTATCCATGTCTTTGTCGCTATATAGACCCTTTTGCTATCGTTAGGCATCATGCCTATCGAAAGGACTACCAAGTCACATACTTGATATTCATACAAGGATACTATGGCGGATGTAATGACTCATAGTCAATTTTACGAAGTCAGGGCCCATCATTTGCTTCCTTTATAAGGTCCAGGTCCTTTTGTTGTCAAAACAACACTTTACACTTAAACCACAAGTTGTTCTAAGTACAAAGTTTTTTTTTGGACTTTTCTGGTACAGTTCGCAAACTCATTTGAAGTATCTACAACATTTGTAGTGTCTTCTACTTAGTCAAAATAGTAAACCCCGGAACAACTTCCAGTGCTGCGCTACTCTTGACATGATAACGAAGATTCTCTAATCTCGTTGAGTTTGTACTGTGCTCCCACTCACTTGTTTCGCAAGAACTACTTTCTTGAGAAATCAACCCTTTCTGACAAACAACATTTGTCTTTTGGTTCGGTGATAGGAGAAATACCCAATGTTTTATTTGGGATAACCTTATAAACATATATTTATCCTATTTTGGTTGTAAACATTTTACACATGCTATGCATACCAAAACTTAAGAAAAATGACAATTCGGGTCATTACCCAAACCATATCTTATATGTTGTCAATTTCAGCGGATCATGATGGTGCTCTTTTCAGTGGAAAACGGTTGTCCTTAATGTATAAACTACAAAATTATAATGGCATTTTTATTAATCTTACCATGTCAAACAAGGTTTGATTTTGTCTCTTGAATACTCCAATCTAATGTGGGGTATTCGAGAAGTATAAGTTGTAGAACAATTCTGCAACTTCTCAGATGTTTTGCTAAACTTGTAACTCAAACTTTATACTTTATGATCCAATCATAAATACTTGATTATCTTGTTACATTGATTTTTAACTTCATATTAACAACCTTTTGAACCAATTCAAAATGTCAAACTCTGTTCCCTTTAAATAGATATACTCACATATCTACTTAAATCATCGACAAAATTTTATGAAGGAAAAATTAATCCACCATACATGACTACACATAATGGACTATATACATCAATATGTATAATCTCCACTAAATTAGTCGTCCATTCTACTTTGACCTATGAACGGAATTCTAGTCATCTTTTGGAAGAGGTCTCACAAGCGTCAATTTATTCAAAATAAAATGACTCCGGAAGTCCATCAATATGGAATTCCTTCATGTTTTCCTTTCCGATATGAACTAAAATGGTGGTGTCACAATTTAAGTGAAACTCTTCTATGTCTTGCAACGTTTAGCATTTAGTCTTATAGATGTTTACTTTACCAACATGATTTATATTAACATATCCATCAATTATGGAATATGGTCATAGTTTGAACAATCTCATTTGTTCTCACAAAAGACTAGAACAAAATAACAAATTATTAAGTTCTTCAAATAAATCTTGACTGTTTGGTTCGATACGACAATGAACACAATAACACTTTATTTATGTTCTTGTCATAATCGATTTCATATCTATTACTAGTTCCTTTTAGGCCCTTGTATTTCTTCCATTGCGTTGCTTTGTATGACAACTCATACCAACCAATGTGGTATCAAAATACCAAAGATACTTTGTTAACTAGTAATACATCTATAACTTGTATATCAAGTATATACTCCTGAGCTGGACTTTTCCAGTTATCTTCTTTTCTGCCATATATCTATTTGTAATTCTATTTTCAATATTCCCTTTCCTTTATAGAAGAATCATTCAACATCAAACAATGCTAGTCTTACTAGCTCATTTTCTTTGGCGTGTTAGTCATATACTATCACCCATTGAGTCATACTTTGAGTTTGATTGTTCTACTAATATCACCATATTAATAACATTCTTCTAGATTCCACTCTTAGAATTTTCCGAGTAAGGTAAACTACTTTACCCATACTTCTAATTCATCCCCTCATAACAATTTTATGATTAAGCTACTATAGCTCGAAGGAAGGAATTTAGAGGATAATTTTTAGCATCCAATTTCTTGGAATATTCAAACGCCTAGCGTCTTCAATCATTGCATATATTCAGATAATATAAGCAAACATTGTCACGCTAAATTATACTCAGTCATGTTGCTACAAATAAGTTTCTAGATATCAATATATCTTTCACTTGATTGTTTCTGAAAACAACTCTTTTCAGTTCCTAAATCACCTTGATCAACAAAACATTCTTTTGAAGATAAAGTAATATGGAAGTCACCATGACTCTAGATTCTAAGTAGGAATTGGTTGCTCTTTAGATCAATCAATCATTAACCATATGGAGCTAGGTAGGAAATACCAAAATTATACAATAGGACTCAATTTTAAATTTCACTAATACGGTACCAATCTTAAATGGTATTTACCAGATCATAACAGTTATATCTCAATTAACAATCTAAGTGTAAGGTAGTTATGAGGATGCCAATGACTACTACAAGTTGTGCAAATTCACTTTGATTTGTTGTTCATGATAAATAAGTTCAAGTTAATTCAAAATTAAACCATGAACTCCCACTCAAAAACAACATCCCTCTTAGTCGTCTTTAGTGATTACACGAACCAAATTCACTACACCAAAACCGATCATCACGTGAGATGATGTAGCTTCAAAGGCGAACATCGACATGTTCATCATATCATCTATATGACTCATGCTTTACCTTTCGGTTACGTGTTCCAAGGCCATGTCTGTACATGCTAGGCTCGCCAAGTAGAACCGTAGTATTGCGTGTGTTTCAAGGCCATGTCTGTACATGCTAGGCTTGAAAACACCCGTTGTATGCGAACGTTGAGTCTGTCACACCCGATCATCACGTGGTGTCTCGAAACGACGAACTTTCTTAACGGTGCATACTTAAGGAAGAACACATTATTATCTTGATATTAAGTGAGAGGGATCATCTTATAATGCTACCATCGTTATCTAAGCAAAACAAGATGCATAAAAGGATTAACATCACAAACATCACATGTGAGGATTACTTGATATGATATGGTCCTCCTTGCACTTGATCTCCATCATGTGCATTATGGTATGATCTCAATCATTCCACCGGCGTGGTACCAAGTACCATGGCACCCCAATCTTGATTGTCCATCAATAAGAAGACAATCATATGGATACCTTCCGGTATATCAATAATTTACAAAATAGATCATCTCATAATCAAATTTGTAATATTGACCATGTCACATCACATGCCCAGCAAAAACTAGTTAGACGCCTCTAAATTATTTTTGCATATTTTACGTGGCTTAGGGCTTTCGATGATAGAACCGTTCATACCTACGAACATCAACCACAACGTTGATAAACACATTTTTAACAACCCTTCATAGATTAGATCTTAACTATAGTAGGAGAAACAGACACCCGCAAGCCACTTATGCAATACAAGTTGCATGTCAGTTGTGGAACAAGTCTCATGTACGTGGACATGTAAGGTTAGTCCGGGCCGCTTCATCCCACTATGCCACTAAGATCATAAAATAATCAAGGAGGTAATAACATGATCATCAACGCCCACATACACCTATGTGTTCTACCCGTACAAAACATCTACGCATAGATCCGGCTCTGATACCACTAAAGGGGAACGTAGCATAGAAAACAAAAAATTTCCTACGCGAGAGATACCCGAAAGGCCAAGATCTAATCTATGAGACGAAGTGCAACGGGCAACAAGAGGGTTAAGGAGAACACATACCCTCGAAGACTCAAAGTGGTACGAGATCAAATCTCGTTGTTGGCGTAGTCGTACTCACACCGATCCCGATAGCGAGAAGATGGCACCGCAATCCGGCGGTGCATCCGTGATCGGTCACACGTACGGTTGATGACGACCTCCGTTCCCTCGTTCCAGCGGGGCGCGGAAGTAGAGGATCCCTCGGAACTCCAGCAACACGACGACGTGGTGGTGGTGAATAATCCCACGGTCAGGGCTTCGCCAAGCCGGAGACCATGAAATGGAGCAGCGGGTGGAGGGAAAGGGAAGTGGCCAAGTGTGTGTAGGAGGGAGAGCTCTCACCCTCCTTTTATAGGAGAGGGGGGAGGCAGCCCAAGGGGGGTGCGGCCAGCCCCATGGTGTGCCCCCACCTCTTCCCTCATGATGTGAGTGGACACTCCACTCACACCCACTCATTTTCCTTTAAACCCCACTTAGAAAATCCAAGAGTTTTTCTTTAATAAATCAATAAAACATTTTTATTTCTTTATTTCAGCATTTGTTAATTCTATTAACAAACATTTGCATAAAGCACCTCGAATCATTTGTTAATTCTATTAACAACCATTCGACGAAAAACCCCTTGAACTATTTCAATTTTCCCCGAAACAATTTCGGTGCTGCCCAAAATATTCTTCGATATTCCGTATCCTCTCAAACGCGTCATCGAACCTTAAGTGTGTCACCCTACGGTTCGCGAATAAAATAGACATGATCGAGACTCCTCTCCGATCAATAATCAACAGCGGGATCTGGAGATCCGTGATGACTCCTATATATTCAACGATGACTCTCGTGATCGTGTGAACCAACAACGCCGTGAACTATTCCCTTTGTCTCGCGATATTTTACTTGTCCGAGATTCGATCATTGGTATCAACCATACCTTGTTCAATCTCGTTACCGACAAGTACTCTTTTCTCGTTCCCGTGATATAACATCCTTGTGATCATATCACGTGCTTGCAAGCGGTTTCGATGTGATATCACCGAGAGGGCCCAGAGTATATCTCTCCGTCATTTGGATGGACAAATCCCACTCTTGATCCATGATCCTCAACTAATACTTTCCGAATACTTAACGACACCTTTATAGTCACCCTGTTACGGTGTGACGTTTGATGCCATCAAAGCACTCTTCCGGTATTAGTGATTGACATGATCTCAAGGTCTAAGGAATAAGTTACTTCGTATGTTTGATATAACAATGTAAACTAAATGACTTGATCGCATTGCTATATTCTCTTTGGGTATATGTTCATCACATCATTCTTCTAATGACATGACCCCGTTATTAATAACATCCAATGTTCATGATCAGGAAACCTTGATCATCTATTAATCAACGAGCTAGTTAAAAGAGAGGCTTTACTAGGAACCATTGTTTGTTTATTAAGCACACATGTATCAACGTTTCCGGTTAATACAATTCTAGCATGAGAAATAAACATTCATCATAAACAAGGAATAAGATAATAACCATTTTATTATTGCCTCTCGGGCATATTCCCTTCAACTACTCGGCAGTGCGAGTGGTGGGATCTGATCAAGAATGAAGGCTTGCCTCCTCCCCCTCCTCTGCGAGCGGCCAATGCTAATGTGCAGCCTGCTCGTGCACCCGCAGCTCGGCCGCCAGTGTTTCCGAGAAGGGAAAATGTGAACCAAGTGGCTTTAGGAGCCAACCGTCACTTCAACAATGAGGGCTACCGCAACAACAACAACAACTACAACCGCAACAACAACAGAGGCAACAACAACTACCAGGGCAACAACAACAACGGCAACAATGGGGGCGGAGGCTCCAACCAGTACCAAGAGCACCACGAGAGCTACATGATCTTCACCTCTGAGCCAGTCGACAAGCAATCACAGCACAGGCGTTCTATGGAGGTCAATGCAGTGATTCCTGCTGTCCCTCACTACATGTATTGGTGTGACCAAGAGATCAGGTGGTCCCGAGTAGATCATCCCAAGGTGATGCCCAACCCGGGTAGCTACGCCTTGGTGTTGGATCCTACCTTCCTGGGTCCCGAGAAGAATGTGAGGTTCAGCAAGGTGCTAATCGACAACGGCAGCAGCATCAACATCGTGTACAGAGACACACTCGAGAAGCTCGGCCTGGCCGAGAATATGCTGCTACCTAGCAAGACCACCTTCCATGGCATTGTGCCGGGAGTCTCGTGCAACCCGATTGGCCGAGTGTGGATAGATGTGCTATTCGGTACAAGGGAGAACTGCCGCACAGAGCGCCTGCAGTTTGAGGTGGTTGACCATAAGAGCTCGTACCATGCTCTACTCGGCAGGCCTGCTCTGAGCAAGTTCATGGCCTCTACCCACACGGCATATCTGAAGATGAAGATCCCTGGTCCCAACGGTGTGATTACTATTGCTGGTGATTACAAGAAGTCCATGGAGTGTGCCTCTGCTGGTTCCCAGTTGGCGGAGTCAATGGTGATTGTTGCCGAGAAGAAGAAGATGTATGAGGTGGTGGCTATGGCACAATCCGCGCAGGCTGGCGCGCAAGGCGTGCCGAGTGCCCAACACGGGACCGCGTTCCAGGCATCTCAGGAAACCAAGAAGGTCCAGGTCGACCCCGAGTTCCCCGACCGCGTAGCCATCATTGGCTCCGGGTTGGCGGAGAAATAGGAAAGCGAGCTCATCCACTTCCTCCGTGAGAATCGGGACGTGTTCGCCTGGTCCAATGAAGATCTACCAGGAGTCCCGAGGGAGTTGGTTGAGCACTCATTACATGTGCGTCCTGACGCCAAGCCAGTGAAGCAGGCTATGCGCCGCTTCGGAGATGAGAGAAGGAAGGCCATTGGTGACCAGATCACCAAGTTGCTGATAAGCAATTTCATCATAGAGGTGCTGCATCCGGATTGGCTAGCCAACCCGGTCATGGTCGAGAAGAAGAAGGAGGATCCCAAGGCTGCTACTGCATGGCGCATGTGTGTCGACTACACCGACTTGAACAAGGCATGCCCCAAGGATCCCTTCCCGCTACCCCGCATCGATCAGGTGATCGATTCCACTGCTGGTTGTGAACTGCTGTCTTTCATAGATGCCTACTCTGGTTTCCACCAGATTGCACTCAATCCTGCTGATCAAATAAAGACTGCTTTCATTACCCCGTACGGGGCTTATTGCTATCGTGTCATGTGTTTTGGCTTGAGGAATGCGGGTGCAACCTATCAGAGATGCATGCAGAAATGCTTGCACGACCAGCTCGGCAAGAATGTGCAGGTGTACGTAGATGACATTGTCATCAAAACGAATAAAACACATACTCTGCTTGCCGACCTGGAGGAAACCTTTGCTAACCTACGCAAGTATAAAATGAAACTCAATCCGAGTAAGTGCACCTTTGGTGTCCCGGCTGGCAAGCTACTCGGCTTTCTGGTATCTAGTCGGGGCATTGAAGCCAATCCTTCAAAGATAAAAGCTATTGAGAGCATGTCTTTGCCGAGATCCCTGAAAGACGTGCAGAAATTCACTGGCTGCTTGGCATCTCTGAGCCGCTTCCTGGGCCGAATGGGCGAGAAGGCCCTGCCTCTATACCAGCTGATGAAGAAAAGTGACAAGTTTGTCTGGACTCTGCAAGCGGATGTGGCATTCAACGAGCTGAAGGCAATGCTGGCTAGCGCTCCCATTTTGGCTAGTCCGCTACCCAAGGAGCCAATGCTATTATACATTGCTGCCACTAACCGAGTAGTCAGTGTGGTGATTGTGGTGGAGCGAGAAGAAGAAGGCAAGAGTGTGCAGCGCCCAGTGTACTATCTCAGTGAAGTGATGTCTAGCTCCAAGCAAAACTACCCGCACTACCAGAAGATGACCTACGGCGTGTACCTGGGCGCCAAGAAGTTAAAGCATTACTTCCAAGAGCATCCTATCATGGTTGTGAGCTCTGCGCCCATCTCGGATATCATGGGCAACAAGGAGGCGAGTGGCAGAGTAGCCAAGTGGGCAATCGAGCTGGCCGCGTATGCACCCGCGTATGCGAGAAGAGAAGCTATCAAGTCTCAGATTCTGGCGGAGTTTCTGGTGGATTGGGCTGAGGTGCAGTATGAACCTCCTGCTCCAGTCTCTAATTACTGGAAGATGCACTTTGATGGCTCGAAGGTGAAGGAAGGCCTTGGTGCTGGCGTGGTGCTTACGTCACCCAAGCGAGATCAACTCAAGTATGTGCTGCAGATTCATTTCAAGGCGTCCAACAACGTAGCAGAGTACGAGGCAGTGGTGCATGGCTTGCGAGTAGCCAAGGAGGTTGGCGTGCAGCGCATCATATGCTATGGCGATTCAGATCTGGTGGTGCAGCAAGTCTCTGGCACTTGGGATGCTCTAGATGCCAACATGGCGTCATATCGCTTCCTGGTACAATCTATGACTGGATTCTTCGAAGGCTGCGAGTTCCAGCACATTCACCGAGCAGAGAACGAAGCGGCAGACGAGCTGTCCAAGTTGGGATCTTCTCGGCAATCCATCCCGGCGGGGGTTGCCTTGGAGCACTTGAGGAAGCCATCCATCAAGCCCTCTCCCAACTCGGAGTCCATATTTGTCCCTTCTCTGCCAAGCGGGGAATCTGATCCCATGGAGATTGACTCGGAGAATGCTATAGGAAACCCGGGGACTGCCGCTCCCAACTCGGGGACTGCCGTTCTCTACTCGGGGACTGCCACTCCCTACTCGGGGACTGCTGCTCCCAACTCGGGGACTGCCGTTCTCTACTCGGGGACTGCCACTCCCTACTCGGGGACTGCCACTCCCTACTCGGGGACTGCCACTCCCTACTCGGGGACTGCCACTCCATACTCGGGACTGCTGTCCTTAACCCGGGGACTATCACATTCATTGAGGAAGTCCTTGCCAATCGATCAGGGCTCCAGAGAAGTGCTCCCAACCCTAAAGAGCAACCAGAGGTGCCTGTCCCAATGGAAGTGGACGAACCAGTGTTTCCCACACGGGAGACACCGAGTTGGGCCATGCCCATATTATCCTTTCTAAGGGACGGTACTTTGCCAGAGGATGAGGTGGCCGCAAGACAGATTCAGAGAAGATCCAAGGGCTACACTATATTCCGAGATGTGCTGCACAAAAGAAGTGCCACCGGCGTGCTGCAACGTTGTGTGGACCCAGAAGAAGGAGGAGAGATTCTGCTGGGAATACACCAAGGAGAATGCGGGCACCACGCCTCTTCTCGGGCATTGGTCAAGAAAGCTTTTCGGCATGGCTTCTACTGGCTCACAGCTCTGCAGCAAGCTGAAGATATCGTGAGGAAGTGCAACGGCTGCCAGATGTTCGCGAGTAAGATTCACATGCCCGCCTCCGAGCTGAAGACAATTCCTATCACATGGCTGTTTGTCGTATGGTGCCTGGATATGGTTGGCCCCTTCAAGCCGGCTAAAGGCAACATGAAACACATCTTGGTCATGGTGGACAAGTTCACCAAGTGGATCGAAGTGAAGCCTATTCGGAAGTGCGATGGGGCCACAGCTGTGAAATTCTTGAAGGATGTGATCCTGAGATATGGCTACCCGCACAGCATCATCACCGACAACGGCACAAATTTCGCAGAGGGAGCAATGGTGCGGTTCTGCAGAGATAAGCACATCCGACTAGATGTTGCGTCCGTGGCGCATCCCGCCTCCAATGGACAAGTGGAAAGAGCAAACAGCATGGTACTTGCAGGCATAAAGCCAAGGCTGATTGAGCCACTGCTGAAAACACCTGGGTGTTGGTTAGACGAGTTGCCAGCGGTGTTGTGGAGTCTAAGGACTACCCCTAACCGTTCAACCGGCTACACACCATTCTTCTTGGTATATGGGGCTGAGGCCGTATTGCCAATAGACCTAGAGCATGACTCCCCTCGAGTAACCCTCTACACTGAGGTAGAGGCGAGAGAAGCTCGAGAAGACGACGTTGACCTGCTCGAAGAAGCAAGAGAGCTTACTCTGTCACGTTCGGCTATCTACCAGCAAAACCTGCGGCGTTATCATAGCCGAAAGGTGAACCCAAGGGTTTTCCGAGAAGGAGACATGGTCCTTAGGCTTGTGCAGCGCACAGCCGGGATGCACAAACTGTCTCCTCCATGGGAAGGGCCCTTCATTGTGAGCAAAGCGCTGCACAACGATGCATACTACCTTGTAGATGTGCGCCCATCACAGGCGAACAGGGCAGATAAAGCTGGAGAGGAATCTAAGCGTCCCTGGAATGTAGCTCTACTCCGTCGTTTTCATTCGTGAGCAAAGATGCGTATGTACTCTCAATTCTACTCCGTAATCTGAAATTGAACTCGGGGACTGCCCTCGTCCAAAATTGCTCTAAGTGTTTCTACTCGGCTTTACCTTTTGCCTATTCGGTTGCTCTACTTCAAAATTCAAAAGTACATTGAGTACTGTGTTTAAACCTACATGCCAACTCTTCGACTCTGCTGCTGTCCGAAACCCGGCTTCATGGCAAGCAAGAGAACAAGCAAAAGGTCAATGAGCACAAGAAAAATTGCTAAGGAAGAAAAGAGTGCAGGAACCGAGTAGGGTGCATTTACTTTTGTTCTCTGTCTTCTCTTTCTGGTTAAGTGGTGGGCTGCGTTACTATGATTGTTTCTAAGCGGCTAAGTATTTGCAGCTCTGCTCTTTAACTCTTGTGACTCGAATACCAAAAAAGCAACAAGTTGCGGGTAGAGTTGAGACGAAAAGAGAGAGTGAATAAGAAATGCAACTCGGGGACTCGCATGATAACGCAACCCGGCATTGAGCCAAGGCTGAACAAAATGATTAAGTTGAAAACAACAAGTGTGAATAAAAATGAGTAGCAAACGGCATAAGTAATCTGATACATTTGCACCCGGCATCCCGGGGATCTGATAAGTGTTTGAGGAATGAGCTGCAGGACAGATTCAGGTCGAGGCGGCGTTCTCAGTGGAGGCCTTGGCTGTTTCATCTTCAGTATTGGCTGTGGTAGCGTCCGCTTCAGAGCTGGCGTCAACGGTCTTCGCAGTTTCGTCCTCGGTGCTGGCCTTGGCAGCATCTGCTTCTGAGTTGGCCTCGGTGGCTACCCGGTCTGGAGTGGCCGTGGCCACCGAGACGGGCGCTGTCGCTGAGGTGGAGCCACCGGCTTGGGCGCGAAGGCTAATCGTGTCGTCGAGGGCAGCTCCTGACGAGGTGCCGAACTCGAGCGCGGAGGTGTCAATCGACATCTTCTCGTTCTCGTCCTCCTCATCG
The DNA here is from genome assembly GCA_028641055.1 of Alopecurus myosuroides. Classification (NCBI taxonomy): domain Eukaryota; kingdom Viridiplantae; phylum Streptophyta; class Magnoliopsida; order Poales; family Poaceae; genus Alopecurus; species Alopecurus myosuroides. The sequence goes on along the minus strand of CM054057.1, from coordinate 335,661,126 downwards.
CTACCCGCGACGACCGCGCCCTTCCCCTTCCCGGCCTTGCCACCAGGAGACTCGAAGCAGCTCAGGTCCAGCTCCTCTGTGTCCGTTTCTTCGTCTTCATCCTCCTCCTCGCCTTCGTCCACCTCAGTGTCGGGCTCGGTGAGGCCGTCGATGAAGGTCGCGGTATCAGCGTACTGGGCAACCTCGTGTGCAACCAGCTGGCGGATAGCCACGCAGTCGGGGTTCTTCTCCCACTTGGAGTCCTGGCGCATCTCGCGGACAATCTGCAGATTAAGGTTTTCATACCAACTGGTGATAAATAGCAGCATCATGTCCGCGCCTGCCCGAGCTCCCGATGCGCGCCATTTCTTCAGCTCGGCTTTCACGCGGTGCAGCTTCAAGGCAAGTCCGCATATTGTCGTTGGTGCAGAGTCATCAGGCCAGAAAAGGTTGTGGATCTGGAAAGCGACGCGCACCAGCTCGGTGCCCACGCCCGCCAGTCGCGGGAACTGCCCTTGCATAATCAGGATGCTCTCCTCGATTTCTGCTCTAGTGTCCAAAGGCTCGCCCTTCTCAGCGCGAGCTGCTCGAACCTTTGCTAGGGCAGGCACGCAAGAAGACTCCAGGTCGGGGAAGACTCCTGCAAGAGCTATCGAGAAGATCAGAAACAGTAACAGAGTAGAGATACGAAACGAGTAGCAGAGGAACCAGAGGAAGCAGTGAAGCAAAGAAAAGTGAGCACTTACTGTTCAAATCATGGCGCAGCCCTTGCAGCTGGTTCTTCCATGTTTCCTCGTTGGCTAGGTGCCTCTCTTCAATCAGGCGGAGCCCGTTCAGCTGAGCAAAGAGATCAGCATTGCTTTTCTTCAGCACCTCGCACTCCTGCTCGAGGGCTTTCTCCTTGGCCTTGGCTGCTGTTTCGCTCTTTGCCTTCTCGGCGATTATTCTATCCTTCTCGGCAGCAATGTTGATAGCATCCTGGAGCGCAGTGCGCAGCTGGACTTGGAGCTTCTCCATCTCGGTGGCATGTTCTTTCTGCAGCTCGACAGCCTAGCTGGACAACTGTTGCTGCACCTCAGCAGGTTTGAGGCAATCTTGATGCTCCTCGGCAACTTCTTATGATCTTCTGAGAAGAGCAAAGAGCGGCCAGCAGAGTAGCGAAGAAAGAAACACAAAGACAAGCCGAGAAGACGGCAACGTACCTTCTAGTCGTTTAATCGTGGCTTGGCCACTCTCGACAAAGGCGCGGCAGGTTGAGTGCTCCTCCGCCAGGGCCTTTAACTTCCCTGCAGAGTAGAAGTGGTTAGCGCAAAAAGCAGAAGCGGGCGTAAACAACAAACACAAGAACCGCGTAGCTAAAAGCGTACCTTCAACTTCGGAAAGTTTCAACGTGTTGTTCATCACATCCTTCTCGGCTGCCTCGCCGTCTGCGCGTTCTCTTTCCAGAGCCTCAATGCGTCTCTTGGCAATGGCATGGTTCCAGAGTAGCTGATGGTGCAGGCCGGTCCGCTTCAGTAAGCTATTCTGAGAAGCAAAAGGAAGAAGAATCAGGCAAAGTAATAAAGATTCAACCCAAGAAGGCGGCAACTCGGGAGTGTATCCGCCTACTCGGCCAGAATCTCGGGGACTGGGTGATGGATAAGGAAAAGAAGAAGAGTAGAAGAAAAGGGAAACGCAACTCGGGGAGGATGAGTAGAAGCTTACCGCATAAGATTGCTCAAGGTCCTCTGCGTTCTTGCGGTGGACGAACATCTTGGCGGCAAGCGTGCTTGAATTGGATGAGATAGTCATGGGCTTGTAACCCAAGTCTGCCTTGTTCCAATCGACACGCATATGGTCCAAGTCGCCCAGATCCGTGCCGTCCCAGTTCGAGTTGCCAAGGACCTTGCTGTCCCACTTGGCATCGATGAAGCCAACCAAATCGAGCACTTGCTCAAGGCCCTGGGACGTCACCGCCTTGTCCTGAACCTCGCGAGGGACTTGTCCTGATTTGGGACCGGGGGTCTGGAGTCCACTGCCACGGTTTTCTTCCCTTTCCGAAGAGCAAGTTTTCTCTCCGCGGGGGTTAACCCAACCTGGTGCTGCTGGCTGACCTTCACCATATAAGGTGGGAAGCTGGGCGGATCTACGACATTGGATGCGCCAACGGCATCAGCAGCCACGCCAGGCTCGCGGATAGCCAGCTGAGTGGACTTGGCGATTGTTGTTGGCGGCGGCATCACGGCTGCATCTTGACCGGCGCCACGCGCTGGGTTCCTGCGAACAGTGCCTTCTGCCGGGCCTGCTGACTTCTCGGCAGCCCGCTTCTTCGAAATCTCCTTCTGGGCGGTTGGCCTCTCGGTGGTCTTCTTCTCGGTGGTCTTCTTCTCGGTGGCCCTCTCCTCAGCGGCCTTCTTCTCTGCAGCTTCCTGAGCATTCTTCCTTGTGACCGGCTTGGCCGGAGGGCTGGCTGCGGCCTTGGTTTTCTGCACCAAGGAGGAGTCGGGTGCACTGGAGGAAGTACCCTGCGCGGTGTCTGGTTGCGCATCGCTCAGTGGGTACTGTTCTGTCTCGTCAACGGTCTCAACCCGCTGCCCGGCAGCGGGATCTGGCTGTGAGGCATCTGGTTCTTCTACCCGCGGCTGGGCCGCGGGGTCTTCTTGTTCAGCAGCCCCTGTTGCTGGCTGCTCTTCTTCTTCCTGCCGCTCAAGGGCGGCGTCGTCGTGCATCTCGGTGTCTCGTTCTAGGTTCTCCTCGGCCGTGGTGGCCGGAGGAGAAGGTGGCATCTCTTGGCGAGCAGCGTCCTGCGCCTCCTGCTCGGCGCGGGACTGCTGCTCCTGCTCGACGTCGTGGGCGTCGGTATCCCTGTACCGAGCCTCGTCGGAGTCCTCTTCGTGGGCTGTGGCGGCCTCATTCTCATCGCCGTCAAGGTTGATGAGCTTATCAACGTCAATGGAGGCTTTCTTCTTGGTCTTCGTGGGCGCACGAGCGGCATCCGCATCCAAGGGGGCTCTGAAGAGAAAATTGCATTCAGAAATAAGAAGAGGGCAGAGGAAACTGAGAGGAAACAGCAAAGTGAAAGGATTGGGAATCAATCGAGAAGGAGCTTACCCCTTGCGGGTAGGGATCGCTGGTCGTTTCCTCGTCACGACCTTCTTGGTCGTCTTCTCGGTCGGCTTCTTCTTCTTGGCGGGGGGCTCTTGGGCGCCGCTACCCGTGCGCTTGCGGGTGAGAGGAGCGGCAACTGAAAGAGGGTCGATGACCAGGGCTTCCTTGTCCTCGTCCTCATCCTCGATTTCGTCCTCAGCATCGGCACCATCTGTGAAATAGAAAGGAAGAAAGGCAATTCAGAAGCAGGAAGCAGTTAGTTGGTGCTGCTCGCGATCAGACGGGATAAAATCAGTTACCTTCATCTTCGTCCTCGGAACAGTCATGAAGAGACGCGTCCACGCGATGCTTACTCGTCTGGGCGGCTTCAGGAGGATCAAGCTTGTCCGCGGTCTCGAAGGAGACCTCATCATCTTCCTCTCGGTCATCTGACCAGTTGCCCTCAAAGCGCTCACTGCTCTCAGCGAGCTGGCGATCAAGGACCTGAAGAATAGAGAAATATCGCAAGTGAGCCGAGTAGCATGAAGGCACTCTACCCGACTAGGCGTGCAAACACCAAGCACATTAAGCCTAAGCGATTCGGCTAATTGTCCTACTCGGCAAGGCGTGCAAACATCAAGCACATTAAGCCTAAATGTTTCTCCTAAGTGTCCTACTCGGCAAGGCGTGCAAACATCAAGCACATTAAGCCTAAATGTTTCCCCTAAGTGTGCTACCCGACAAGGCGTGCAAACAACAAGCACACTAAGCCTGAGCAGTTCCGCTAAACGCCCTACTCGGCGCAGAGTGCGAATGGTAGTCGCAGCAAGGAGAGGAAGCTATCTACTCGGATTGCATATACAAGAAGCAGATTAAGAAGGACATACCCGTGGAATCGGCTTTGTGCGGCTGTAGGGGATGAAGCCATACTGCCAGTTGTCCCGAAGGCCAGTGGTCAGGATGGACCGAGCGTAAGCGGCGACATCCGCGTTGCTGAGCTCGAAGGTAGTCGTCCGAGTACAGTCGCGAGGGCCGCCCATGTAGCACATGGGGTGGGAGCGGCGTTGCGGAGGCAGCACGCGGTTACGAATCCAGCAGGCGACTGGATCGTCGCTCTTGAGCCCTTCTCCGATCAGATGGGCGAGCCGCTCCTCCATCTGCATCAAAGTCCTGTTGTTGGATGGCTTGCTCTTCCAATTCTGCCCGGTAGGAGCTCGGTTGCTCCAAGGGGGCAGATTGATGCGGTCCTCGGTCTTGGCCTCCTTCGTGGCGGGGATGTTCTTCACGTACAAGAAGGACTTCTGCCACTTGCGGACAGAATCCAGGCCCTTGATGCGAGGATGGTTGGTGCCCGGGCGCTGCACCATCATGGCGCTGCCGGTCTCGGTTACCCGGCTGCTGGTGTCCGCGCCATCCTTCTTGCCTTGGCTCTATTGGCGGAAGAAGAAGTACTTCGACCACGTCTCCGTCGTGGGGCGAACGCCGAGGAAAGCTTCGCACACCACAGCATGGTAGGAGAGGAAGACAACCGCGTTGGGAGGAAGATGGTGCATCTGGAAACCATAATGATCCAGGAAAGAGCGGAGGAAATTGGACGCAGGAAGGCCGAATCCTCGCGCGAAGTGCGCGAGGAAGACGACGTGCTCTCCCTCCTCTGGAGCCGGAACGATCTCGCCGTTAGATGGCCGGCAGCGAACACCGGGAGGAACCCTCCGGGTGTTCACGAGCCACTGGCAGTCCTCGGCGGTGACATCGGAACCGGCCCAGCAGGCGCGAGCACTATCACCGCGAGCCATGGCGGCAAGCAGGAAGTTGGGAGAGGATTGGAAGGAACTGGTGGAGTGGACGAGCCCGCGGCGGCGCAAAGAGTTGCACGGCGGCGGAGAGCTCTGAGACGGCGGAGGTTCGAGAAGGCAGAAGGGGAAAGTGAAGCGGAAGGAGAAGAGGAAGTTACCGAGGGGTATTTATACCGCACCTCGGGTTACCGTTACGAATTGGAGTAGTGGGATCGATCGTGGCAATAAATCGTGCGGCGTGGGGTCTGTGGCCGGTTGGAAACGCACACAGCGCGGAACGCGCGCGTAACGGCCGCATTAGATCCCACGACGAGATCGTGGGCGATTACTGCGCGTGATGGGACATTACGAGCCAATGGGCCCACTCCGTGAAAACTGGGCGCGTGGCCTGTCAGGTCTTGGGCAGCGAGGCGTCGCAGTCCTGGATGCGTGACACGTGCCCAGTTGCAGCACGGAAAGCCGGATTGTGCTCTGCGCTACAGAGATTCGATTGAAGAAATTCCCTAAGTCTTTTTACTCGGTTACAGAGAAGGAGGCTAGCTTTATTCGGAAGAGAGGAAACTCAAGGTACTCTTCAAAGTGCTACTCGGAGGTTTTACTCGGCATATTGAGGTTCAAGGGCAAGGTTGCCAAGCTTGGTTTTAAGCTGGCAGGGCCCAGTGAACGAGTTCGCAGGGCTCTACCAGCTTCGGGGACTGCTGTCGGGGGGTTACCCCCGAGTAGGATAAAGGCAAGTGGTAAAGGCAACAATCAGAAGAGAAGTTTGGTCGAGTAGCCGCCTACCCGGTACTTGCTACCCGTTCGACTGCTACTCGGTCTTACAAAAAGATGACCAGAAGGAGATATCAAGCAAGTTATATCTGTTCGAGTAGAAGAGTTGGTCCGAGTAAGATTGGCGGGAACCTACTCGGGCCAGAAGTCAAAGGAGCCATTCTGACACAGGATCCCGCGTATCCCGGGTCCGTACTTGGCACTGTTCACAGCACTGTTCATCTGGGGACGGCGTGCCTGACAGCGACAGTGTGTCAGCAGGGCGTCGCAGGATAGGGGGGACCTACTATGTGTTCGCACAGTGATAACAGACTGGTTACTTGGTTTTGCCCAACGACTTTCTGCATCAGGACAAGCTTAGAAGCCAAAGCTGTCAGCGGGAACTCGGAAGAAGGACGGTGTGCACACAATGTCGACACTTGTTTGTATTTGGCTGTATCCGGCAGGGCACCGGGTATATAAGGTGCCCAGCCGCCTCCTGCGCGAGGCACGAAGCATTACGAGAACACACGTAGAGATTCTTGACCTAATTCTACCCGGAGAGAGAAGAGTGGCTACTCGGTAGCAAGAACATTTGTACTGTGGCTACTCGGTGAGACACCAGAATACATAGAGAAAGGCAGGAGTAGGGGTTTTACCTCCTCAAGAGGGCCCTGAACCTGGGTAGATCGTGTTGTTTGCAGTGTTTGATCTTCACCTCACGCGTCTACACGTCGCGTGATCCCTCCCCGAGCGCCTCCAGCGTCCTTCGTCCCCACATCTTTAGCCATCCTATGGCATCTGCCGTGACACCACCACGACAGGTGTTCTCCTTGGAATGTTTTATTTGGTTGACTTGGCACATGCTTACACCATGTTTATGACTACAAACCAATCACTTATAGACTCTATTATCATTTATTTTTTGACTTGTAATACCCTTTATGCTTTGATTACTAATGTTTTTGTCGCTATGCATGATTATGGCAATCATTGCTCTCTTGATTTGTCGCTCCTAGTCTTTTGCTAGCCTTCACCTGTACTGAGTATAAGCTCTACTCGTGCATCCAACTCCCCAAAACCAAAGTTTGCCAAATATGTCCACCATACCTACCTACATGTGGTATTTAACCGCCACTCCAAGTAAATTTCTCATGTGCTACCTTTAAAACTTTCAAAACAATTCATGTTTTGTGCCCCTGTTTTAGCTCATGAGGACGTAAATAGAGAATATTTATCTCACTTGTTGATTGGACTTTACACACCTGGACTAGTGGCTTCATCCACTTATCCAAACGATAGAAGAGATGGCGGCGGGGTGCCCACCCCACTATTTTTGTCACACCCCAGTTTTTGGACTCTTGGACTGTGCTCAAGAAGACAAAAATTAGGGCCAACAATTTTTTTCCAACATGATTGTTTGGACTAACAAGTGTTTGTAATGTTAAACATATTTGCAACACAAGTCTTGTTTCCATATAAAACCAATACCTTATGTTTCTGAGAGATATTCCTATTTTATTTTCCCCTGATGTTTTCATGATGTTACTTGAGAGATTTTTATTCCAAGACTTGGATCATTATGGTTTGCAACTTAAAAAAAACTTTTAACTTTGTTGGATCCAAGAAAACAAGTTTCCAAGATGATCTATGAAAGTTTCCTTTTAACTTTCCTAGAGAAAACAATGTCTGAGAATAAAGCCTAATACATGTTTTCTACCCTTGTTTTCACCAAGCTATAAATTGTTATTTTATGTTTTCCTGACTTTTAATTAATCCTTGATATGTATACTACAAGGCTATAAGATCACTTATATTTTTGGAGAAATAAAAACTATCTTTGGCTTGAGGTGTTTGTGGCATAAAATTAAGGCAGAAAATGTCACTTTTGAGAAACAGATAAAAACAGGAAGTATACCTTTTCCTCCAATGTTTTCATGGCCTTAACTTATTTCAATTTTGTTTTCAAAAGTGGTTTATGAAAGTATATACCTTGGTTAACAAATCCATACCTTGAAAACAAATTTTGAGAATCATTTGCACCTTGAAAACAAACCCAACTTTTTCAACTTTCTATCTGTTTTCAACACTTACAAAATTTCTAAGTCCTTAGTCTGAATTTTCTGAATTTTGCAGTAAACAGCAGGAGATACACTTTTGCACCTTGATTTTCTTTGTGATCCCTTGATCTTTTGGAAGTGTGGCCTGACCCAGTGTGTTTCCCAGCATTCCTACTCGACCAATAATGCATTGGGTTCCTTCTAGAAGCCCTATGCCTGAACTTATTAGAGAGAGAGGAAGAGATGATGTGGCAGAAGTGGGAGCCCATGCCATTGACTATTTTTGGTTGCCACTTGCACCACTTGCACCTTTGTCCAGGATCAGACCTGCAAACACACGCTAGGTAACTAGGGCAAGCCAGTGCACATTTTGGAAATGTCCAAAAAACCTAGGGTTTGCTCTATGCCATGATTGGCATCCACCCGAGCTCCCCATTTTTCCCTTGAGGTTCATACCTTAGCTATAAGTACCAGGGCCGTGCCCTTGCTTTCCCTACACCTCTCTCACTCCCTCCTAGCCTCCCCAAATCATTGGATCCCGAGCCCTTGCCCCTAGAGCCCCTTCTGCTCGAGATCCAGCCACCCGAGAGCACCACGGCCTCGGCCAAAACCTGCTCGATACCCTGCCTTCCAGCCTCTCCCACCACCCTAGTTCCACTACCCACACTCCCCTGAACATCCCAGACAAGGCCCCGAGCCCGCTAACCCCCGGAGGCGCCGCCGCCGTCCACCTCACCGCCGCGGTCACCGCGGCGGGCGCCGTTCGCGTTCCACCCCGTGAGGCCGCCCCGAGCGCCGCTGTCACCTTCCCTCCACTCCCCGACCACCCTGCACCCGCCGCCGAGCGCCAGCAAGCCTCCCCGAGCCTCCCAAGGTGAGCTACGGCCGCCGTCTTTCTTCCTCCTGTTCGGGTTCTGACAGAGAGAGTCGGGGGAGGAAGACGAACAAGCGCCGTCCGATCTGCGATCGACGGCCGTGCTCAAACAAACGTTTTCCCGCGCCTGCCAGCGCGCGCAAGCGCAGCAGGCCGCACCCGCGCCTAGTTGGGCCGCGGCCTCACAGAACCAGCCCGCGTGGCAGTAACTTTTATTCATTTAACTTTTTACAGAAACATGTACTATCATTTTGGACTCGTGAAAAATACTAAAACGGTGAAATAAAATCTGGAAAAATTCATGAACCTTAAGGAATGAAATCTAAACCATAGGAACTTTGCAGATCTAATTTTGGACCCATATTTTGAACACAATAAATGTTTTGCCACAGACTGTCAATGAGAATGTTTTAACTATAACTTTTAAAATTTGTGACCAAATGGAACAAACTAAACTGTTCTGGATAGGTATGGAAAATAGCTATCCAATGCACCTAACCTCGCATCAAGGTGAGTTACAGACTGAAATTTCCATCCAGTTTACTAAACGTCCAGTAGGCTTTTCTTTGAATTGTTTAAGGAGTTTAAAAATGCTTTTTGGAGAAAATCCAATTGGATGAGTTTGGTATTGACTAGGTCTATCATATCCTAGCTTATATTAATTTTTGAAGCTCTAGATTATTTTTGGTGGACAGATCTAGAAACAGCACTTTTCTGTTTCTGTTTTTAATTATGTTCTTGTTTGAAATGATTTGTGTGGATGATTTGATCTTGCTTTCTAGCATGTATAAAGTTGTTAGGACTGGTTATTAAGTTGTTTCCTTACAGTACCTCTACCTTATAAAGTGTGTGCATGTTTGGAATCTGGAATAAAAATGAAATGGCATTGGTTACCTTCTAGTTTTATTATTTGGAATTTTTTTGTGATGCCTAGATCTTTGTGTAAATGCTTTATTAAATTTTGTGCTATGATTGCTATGGATCCAGTACCATTTTGGTACTGTTATTTTGAAGTTAATTTCTCTGTTAGCTTGTATGCCTTTTTATAGTGAAGCATGTGAAGGTTTTGTTATTCTTATACACTAGTATTGTTTTCACTAGGATAAATGGCTTTGTAATATTCTATTTTGTCATACTAATTTTTTTGTCATGAGTAACCAGAGGCTTAGTACCTTTTGCCTTGGTATTAGTGGGCCCATAACCCACTGGTCCCATTTCATCTTGGTTGAGGATGAAAATTCCCAACCATGCTCATGTGAGGAATGAACATGTTTAATTATATGATTGATTTCTATTTTTCCACCAGGGAAAATGTAAATGTTTGTTTTCACTTATGCAAGTGAGAAGTTTGTTTCTTATAATAGGATACTAGTATGTTAGATGTGATCCATTTTCTAATCATAATATTCCTTAGGGGTATCATGTTAAGAAATGGTTTACTATTGAGTGCTAAACTAAATTGTTTGCAAATAAACTAAATTCCTTTTTATGGATAGATTGTTTGTGAATGATTTAAATTGAGTGTTTGGATTTTTGAAAAGATTGATATAACTTTTCATCAAATTCATAGCTACTGGTTGTGTAGGTTATACCATGTTTTGCTTGCTAGTAATTGTTTAAGAAAGAAGAAATTGCTAGAATTAATTTGTGCATGCTTAATAGTTGTTTCATGGAATTATTTTGATGTTCTTGCTTCCTAGCATGAGTATGATTTTTGTACTGTTATTATTTACATTTATATTCATGACTTGCTTGATTAGGTTTAAGCAATCATGATAGCATTGTTTGCTCCTCTAGTATTGAACTAGTGTCACCACTAGAGAATAGTGATCTTTGCTATAGTATTGTCATCTTTTATTTTATGAGTATATGAGTGTATTATAGCATGTTTAGGAAGTTATTACTTCTGTTATGATACCATTAATTATTTAGTTGCATGTGCTATAGTTGTGGAATATAATTATTTCTTATAGCATGCTTGTGTAGATTTTCCCTACTAGTATGCTATTAGTGCAGTCCTATTTCTATGTTTTTAATAGGAGTATTATCTTGAGTGAAGATGGTGTTTTAGGTTATATTTATGACTTGATCCTTTGGCTATTAGCTACTGGTTGTTTGTTAAAATTTTCATGATTGATGGGTTCCAAAACTTTGAGTAAACTCTAAGCTAGTAATTAAATAGCCTATTCATCTGTGGTGTGTTTACCTGCTGGTTGGAAATGGTCTGAGTGTGTACCTTAGCATGAGTGTCATGTTTGTGTTATTTGTTGTACTTGTGTTATTTGTTGTGCTTAAGAGTATCTTATGAAAATAAAACATCCAACTAAAATCATAAACACATTTAAGTGATAGTTGCTTGTGGTGAGTAATACCCACTTCCATGGGTATTGTTCTGTCTGTTTGTTTTTACCTTAGTAACCTAACCTTTTGCACCCACAAGCTATATTCTTAGCTTCTTATATATCTTGTTATGAGAGTGGTACACCACTCCATATGTGGTATGCAAGATGTGATATATGGTTTCCTGAACCATATGCTTGTCTGACGATAGTTGTGTACCCTGAGAGTTATGTGAGACAGTTTTCTCGGTAACGTTTGTGAGTTGGCGCCATTATACTTTTGCTTGATGTATGTGTTGTTGAGCTTAGTTGTGTGTCCTTTAGACCTGAGTGCGTGTCTTGTATTCTTGTACGACGCTAGAAAACAAAGAAGAGGAAGAAGCAGTTGTGGAGCTGTGCGTTAAGTTCAAGCTACTTCAAGGCCAGGGACATTAAGAGACTTGAGGCAAGCCATCCTGATGCTTGCTGTTATAATACACTTATCATTATCTATCTTGCATGTTTTACTTCTGAAAAGTTTTACAAAAAATTTGATTTCCAAAAAACTATTTTTGAGTGGATACTACTACTATATATATACTACTATTATGCCAGTAGTTGATACTTGGTGTTACCAAGCCCATAAGCCACCATATGGTATTTATTACCATCAAATATATTAGTCCCTAAGTGGATACCTTAAAATTGTGTTTTTACAAAACAAAGGCTTTATGGAAAACCCGGAGAAAAGGCGGATCCTTATTCTCCGGAGGAATGTGGACGTGGTCATTTTTGGGAAAATGGTGTTTTTTAAAAAATGACACATAACCTAGTCTTCGCCGGACAACCTTTACCGTACTGCCACCCTACCCCAACATGGGCACGGGGCTTAACTGGAAGTTTGTTCTTGTTAGTGTGTGTTCTATCTCAACCGCTATAAGGGACGGGATCCCTCGAACCGATTGTTGCCAAAACTCCCAATGTTGAGACATAAGAAGTGTGGGATTAAGTTCACCTCCGGTCGCATCAGTTGAGGCATCCTGGCTGGCGGGGATTAGCTCGGTGCCGGGGATGACCGGTAAAACTCAACTGAGAGATAGACACATTCTAGCTTGAACATAGTGGAAGGTTATGATGAGTGATCTGATGTTTCACATACTGTTGTTACAGTCCGTGGTTGTTCACGGCAGGTTTACTGAGTCTGGTGGATGTGTACACCTCTGCAGAGTACAACTTTTTCGAAGAAGCCGCGTCCTCGGATATGGACAGTTGAATGGCCATGTAGCTAGCATTGTGTCAATGTTTTTCGAAAGGATGTTTTCGAAGAGTAGTTTTGAACTTGTGAAGTTCGGAAAGTAAGAAAATCTTGTACCGTGGGGGTACCAATGATGAAAAGCCAGAAGTTGTTTTTCCAAGAAGTTTTGCAGAGAAAATCTTTCTTCTCTAAGCAAACATCTGGGAATTGATTCCAAGAAGTTTTGCAAAGAGAAATCTTTCTCCTAATAAAGTTTTATAAAACCTCTTGTACATGCGATATCGACAAGAGAAACAAAGCTATACTATTTTCTTCTGAAGTATCTTCTTCAGCGAAGATACAGATTAACCTGACTGCAACTATGGTGTCATCCTGTATGAACACCATTGATAGTGAACCCTATTTATAGCCTACCGATCACACCATATAAGCATTCTTGCATCTTAGGTAAGTTACATGATGGATGTCTTGTTGAGTACATTCAAATGTACTCATTATGGTTTCGCCCCTGGTATCTACTTGCCAGATTTTGAGAGGGAGTCTCAGAAGAAGATCGACGAAGAGGAGTACGGAGCTGACAGCTATGCGAACTAGGATCGTCTCCGGGTCAGCAGCCTGTAGGTTAAGGCGTGACTTGGGCTCTACCGCGTTTTGTGTGTGTTTAGTCTTCCGCTGTGTGTGTGTTGTGTGTTGTCCTGCGTGACAACCGTGTAGTCTTGGTCATGTGACCATGCGTCTTTGTAAGTGTTGTGTAAACGTGTAATGGATATTGTATCTGTGTACCAGCTTGATATGTTGTTCACGACTGAATTCCTGGGATCGTGAATGTATGCATATCAGGGGTGTCCTTGAACAGTGGTTCGAAGGGCAGGCCCTACAGAGTTGGTATCAGAGCTATCCTGACCTTAGGAGACCTTAGTTAGCATGGACGTTAGCTAGTACCCTGGCAATGGAAGTAAAACAAACCAGGTCATTAAGCTGATTATTTTTCAAAAGGAATCCATACTTCATCCCCTCTGGGTTTCAAGAAAACTCTACTTACACTCAAGTTAAAAGGGGGGCATTTTAAAATTTTGCACACTATTACCTAACTTAACCCACTTTAAAATCTTGTGTAGATGGAAGTTATCTTCACCAAGTCCTTCCGGCTGAGATCGCATGCACCTTGCTACCGCCGTTTTGAGGAGGATTTGATCAAGATGGCTCATCTTATCGGTCGTCCCACACCTGAGTTGAAGGGAGCCCAGATTCACCATGATGGACGAGAATTGTCCTGGTTGGTTGTCTGTACCATCCGTGCACCTCTGCTAGCACCGTCAACCCCAGAGATCATCTGGGATGTGGTGGAGAGCAGTTGGGAAGATGGCATCCTTAGGGTAATGCAGTTGGTCATTGCCAAGCTCGCGAACTTCTTTCGCGACAAGTTTGCAGGAACCCCTTATAGGTACTTTGGAAGACGCGACGAGGATGACAAGCCAGTAGAAGTCACTGGAGACTTTGTGTTTGCTCGTTACTTCCAGCACCTGGAGGGACAGCTGTACAACACCCAACTCTCCCTTGATAGAGTAAGGGCAGATCATGACCTCCGAGGAAGAGAGATAGACCAACTAGAAGCCAGTCTTGGTGCATCTTCGGTTACCGAGCGTCGTCTCAAGGTACTGAAGAAGACAATGAAGTACACTGACTCCCAGCACCGCACACGAGTGAGAGCCCTTCAGCTTCAGCTTGCAGCCAGCAAGGCTAGAGTGGAAGAGCTGGAGGAACATCTACGCGCTTCCTCGAGCACTTAGGATTGCCGCGAGATGTTAGGAGTTGGGTAATCCCCACTGAGACGCTTGCTTGTCTGTATGGTGTGAACTCTGTTAGAGCTTTGTGCGTGCTAGTTGTGTCGTAAACCTTATGCTTAGCCTTGAGGACCCTTAAGTTAAGGTGTGCTTGTTAAGACGCTGTTCCATGCTTATGTCAATCTTGGTTTGAGTTGGCGTTTGTTTCTTCGACGTTTGCTCGTTGCTGTGGTGCCTATCGTTCTCATCTCCATTATGAGCCGGTATGTGTCACCAGTGTTCAAAAGAAAACCACCTTTAGTTGTTTTCACCTTACACCGTTCCTTGTCTTCAGCATGGCCAGCAATCTACCTCCATCACCCGAGCCGACAGTTGCTCCACTGTTTGCTCTGCTGAGGGAAGGAAGTGAAGCCGCTCGTGCTGAACTTTTTGCCACCCGTGTTGCCCTGGAACAGTTGACTCAGCTTGTCACCATGAACGCTGAGGATATTGTTTTCCTTATGAGAGAATACCAGCAACTGCTTGCTGGAGAAAGCCGCAAAAGGAAGACAGTGACGCCAGGAGAAACTAGTTCATGGGTGCCTCGCAGCGTTTTGCCTGCGATGCCACAATCTTCAAGAAGGCGTGTGAAGGTCAAGCCTAGAACCACGAGTTGTTTTACCTGTGGACAGGAAGGACACTTTGCTCGTGATTGTCCCAAGAAGAACCATATCCTAGCCCATCCTGATGAACCCCAAGAACGCCAAGGTCCATCGCATAAGAAACGCAAGAATCTGATGAGTGGACCTCGAGACCAAGCTGATGTTGCAGAAGCATCTGCAACTCATGCCAATGGTACGTTTTCGAACCTAACCTGTGAAACCCCTTGCTTGCTTGTCGTTATACCCTGAGAAACCCGACGTAAATGGAACACTAGAAGTGTCACGTCGGACTAAACAAAATCTAAACGATACTAACCAAAACCTCCATCTAATTTTGGTATACCACCCTCCAGAGTAAATTAAGCTTTTGCCACAAAAAAAATTGTTGCCATCTTACAGAGTTGATAGAACTACAAGTCTTTTAGGAACTCCAAAGAGATGCATTAATCTGGAAATAAGATTACACCAACAGGAAAAGATTCTAAGAAAACAAGATACAAGTCTGTTTTCCAGCACAGACCACTACACCTACTTTGGTGTATACCCTAACCTTACCAGACTCTCACCAGTAAGAGCCTAGTCTGAAGGTGAGCTACTCTCACCTGAGGCAGAACCCCGAGTCAGTCGACGACGGATTCCCTCCAGTCTTCCAGGCTTAGTGCCACCAGCGTGAGCCTCCACTGGCGCAACCACCGGCGCCACCACTCGTCTTTCTTCCACCACGGTCTTGGTCCGGATACCATACCACCAGTCGTGGATGTCCCAGCATGCGAAGATCATGCCTAACAGGATCACTGTGACCGATCCCACCAAGCAGCAGCTGAAGGATAGCACGATGAGGAAGTGCTCCAAGAAATTTGCTCGCTCCAGCAGAGAGACGTACTCCTTAAAGAAGTCATTGATTAACTGGGAAATGAAGCTCATCGTGAGGTGAGATTTGGAGGAACACAGCCACCCTTTTTATAGCAACAAGAGCAGAGTCCTCTCCTTCGTCAAGCACTACGCGGGAAGAGCCAAGGAATCCAGCCGCAGTGCTCATAAATGGCGTGAAAACACCGCGCACCTCTTCACCAAGTGGCCAGAGCATCGACCTGTCACACTCGTAGCAGTCCTACAGCGGGGTGTCAGCCCATCGTGGACTCACAGTGGGCGGGACACCCTGATTGCTGAAAGTGTGCGCACCTGATGAGAAGAAAAGGCCACAAGGAGAAGGCGAAACAAGGAGGGCATCGACTGCCAAGTGAGCCCAGTCCCACACGTCAGCAAAACACTGGAGAAAAACCAGGGTGCATCTAGCTTCTGAGCTTTCCTCCCAATCATGGGAAGCCTACTAGCTGTTTGTAGCCTATACCCTGCCAAACTAGGTTTCTGTGACCACTTATGGGTGGCCAGAACTTTCCTGTCAATTTTAGAAAAGTGAAATTTCTTGTTTTGGGGGTACCTTAGAAAAGCAACTTTTCTGGAACAAGTTGTCCTTTCTCACCCTGGCTTGATAACATGGTTTTGAGGAAAAACCATGAGTTCAAGTTTAAAACATGGCACCCAAACCTTGAAAAGGAAAAATAATTTACCTATGAATTTTGGTAAGGTAAATCAAAGGGGGGAAGCCCCTGTAAGTAATGTTACAAACCATCAACACATGTTTGTAAACAAATCATCTAACATTGTTGTTTTGACCATACCCTCTTCTCGTTTGCCTGCGAATCTCGGGACGAGATTCTTTTAAGGGGGGAAGGTCTGTCACACCCCAGTTTTTGGACTCTTGGACTGTGCTCAAGAAGACAAAAATTAGGGCCAACAATTTTTTTTTTCAACATGATTGTTTGGACTAACAAGTGTTTGTAATGTTAAACATATTTGCAACACAAGTCTTGTTTCCATATAAAACCAATACCTTATGTTTCTGAGAGATATTCCTATTTTATTTTCCCCTGATGTTTTCATGATGTTACTTGAGAGATTTTTATTCCAAGACTTGGATCATTATGGTTTGCAACTTAAAACAAACTTTTAACTTTGTTGGATCCAAGAAAACAAGTTTCCAAGATGATCTATGAAAGTTTCCTTTTAACTTTCCTAGAGAAAACAATGTCTGAGAATAAAGCCTAATACATGTTTTCTACCCTTGTTTTCACCAAGCTACAAATTGTTATTTTATGTTTTCCTGACTTTTAATTAATCCTTGATATGTATACTACAAGGCTATAAGCTCACTTATATTTTTGGAGAAATAAAAACTATCTTTGGCTTGAGGTGTTTGTGGCATAAAATTAACGCAGAAAATGTCACTTTTGAGAAACAGATAAAAACAGGAAGTATACCTTTTCCTCCAATGTTTTCATGGCCTTAACTTATTTCAAAAAAAAATCAAAAGTGGTTTATGAAAGTATATACCTTGGTTAACAAATCCATACCTTGAAAACAAATTTTGAGAATCATTTGCACCTTGAAAACAAACCCAACTTTTTCAACTTTCTGTCTATTTTCAACACTTAGAAAATTTCTAAGTCCTTAGTCTGAATTTTCTGAATTTTGCAGTAAACAGCAGGAGATACACTTTTGCACCTTGATTTTCTTTGTGATCCCTTGATCTTTTGGAAGTGTGGCCTGACCCAGTGTGTTGCCCAGCATTCCTACTCGACCAATAATGCATTGGGTTCCTTCTAGAAGCCCTAGGCCTGAACTTATTAGAGAGAAAGGAAGAGATGATGTGGCAGAAGTGGGAGCCCATGCCATTGACTATTTTTGGTTGCCACTTGCACCACTTGAACCTTTGGCCAGGATCAGACCTGCAAACACACGCTAGGTAACTAGGGCAAGCCAGTGCACATTTTGGAAATGTCCAAAAAACCTAGGGTTTGCTCTATGCCATGATGGCATCCACCCGAGCTCCCCATTTTTCCCTTGAGGTTCATACCTTAGCTATAAGTACCAGGGCCGTGCCCTTGCTTTCCCTGCACCTCTCTCACTCCCTCCTAGCCTCCCCAAATCATTGGATCCCGAGCCCTTGCCCCTAGAGCCCCTGCTGCTCGAGATCCAGCCACCCGAGAGCACCACGGCCTCGGCCAAAACCTGCTCGATACCCTGCCTTCCAGCCTCTCCCACCACCCTAGTTCCACTACCCACACTCCCCTGAACCTCCCAGACAAGGCCCCGAGCCCGCTAACCCCCGGAGGCGCCGCCGCCGTCCACCTCACCGCCGCGGTCACCGCGCAGGGCGCCGTTCGCGTTCCACCCCGTGAGGCCGCCCCGAGCGCCGCTGTCGCCTTCCCTCCACTCCCCGACCACCCTGCAACCGCCGCCGAGCGCCAACAAGCCTCCCCGAGCCTCCCAAGGTGAGCTACGGCCGCCGTCTTTCTTCCTCCTGTTCGGGTTCTGAGAGAGAGAGTCGGGGGAGGAAGACGAACACGCGCCGTCCGATTTGCGATCGATGACCGTGCTCAAACGAACGTTTTCCCGCGCCTGCCAGCGCGCGCAAGCGCAGCGGGCCGCACCCGCGCCTAGTTGGGCCGCGGCCTCACAGAACCAGCCCGCGTGGCAGTAACTTTTATTCATTTAACTTTTTATAGAAACATGTACCATCATTTTGGACTCGTGAAAAATACTAAAACGATGAAATAAAATCTGGAAAAATTCATGAACCTTAAGGAATGAAATCTAAACCATAGGAACTTTGCAGATCTACTTTTGGACCCATATTTTGAACACAATAAATGTTTTGCCACAGACTGTCAGTGAGAATGTTTTAACTATAACTTTTAAAATATGTGACCAAATGGAACAAACTAAACTGTTCTGTATAGGTATGGAAAATATCTATCCAATGCACCTAACCTCACATCAAGGTGAGTTACAGACTGAAAATGCCATCCAGTTTACAAAAAGTCTAGTAGGCTTTTCTTTGAATTGTTTAAGGAGTTTAAAAATTCTTTTTGGAGAAAATCCAATTGGATGAGTTTGGTATTGACTAGGTCTATCATATCCTAGATTAGATTAATTTTTGAAGCTCTAGATTATTTTTGGTGGACAGATCTAGAAACAACACTTTTCTGTTTCTGTTTTTAATTATGTTCTTGTTTGAAATGATTTGTGTGGATGATTTGATCTTGCTTTCTAGCATGTATAAAGTTGTTAGGACTGGTTATTAAGTTGTTTCCTTACAGTACCTCTACCTTAGAAAGTGTGTGCATGTTTGGAATCTGGAATAAAAATGAAATGGCATTGGTTACCTTCTAGTTTTATTATTTGGAATTTTTTTGTGATGCCTAGATCTTTGTGTAAATGCTTTATTAAATTTTGTGCTATGATTGCTATGGATCCTGTACCATTTTGATACTGTTATTTTGAAGTTAATATCTCTGTTAGCTTGTATGCCTTTTTATAGTGAAGCATGTAAAGGTTTTGTTATTCTTATACACTAGTATTGTTTTCACTAGGATAAATGGCTTTGTAATATTCTATTTTGTCATACTAAATTTTTTGTCATGAGTAACCAGAGGCTTAGTACCTTTTTCCTTGGTATTAGTGGGCCCATAACCCGCTGGTCCCATTTCATCTTGGTTGAGGATGAAAATTCCCAACCATGCTCATGTGAGGAATGAACATGTTTAATTATATGATTGATTTCTATTTTTCCACCAGGGAAAATGTAAATGTTTGTTTTCACTTATGCAAGTGAGAAGTTTGTTTCTTATCATAGGATACTAGTATGTTAGATGTTATCCATTTTCTAAGCATAATATTCCTTAGGGGTATCATGTTAAGAAATGGTTTACTATTGAGTGCTAAACTAAATTGTTTGCAAATAAACTAAATTCCTTTTTATGGATAGATTGTTTGTGAATGATTTAAATTGAGTGTTTGGATTTTTGAAAATATTTATATAACTTTTCATCAAATGCATAGCTACTGGTTGTGTAGGTTATACCATGTTTTGCTTGCTAGTAATTGTTTAAGAAAGCAGAAATTGCTAGAATTAATTTGTGCATGCTTAATAGTTGTTTCATGGAATTATTTTGATGTTCTTGCTTCCTAGCATGAGTATGATTTGTGTACTGTTATTATTTACATTTATATTCATGACTTGCTTGATTAGGTTTAAGCAATCATGATAGCATTGTTTGCTCCTCTAGTATTGAACTAGTGTCACCACTAGAGAATGGTGATCTTTGCTATAGTATTGTCATCTTTTATTTAATGAGTATATGAGTGTATTATAGCATGTTTAGGAAGTTATTACTTCTGTTATGATACCATGAATTATTTAGTTGCATGTGCTATAGTTGTGGAATATAATTATTTCTTATAGCATGCTTGTGTAGATTTTCCCTACTAGTATGCTATTAGTGCAGTCCTATTTCTATGTTTTTAATAGGAGTATTATCTTGAGTGAAGATGGTGTTTTAGGTTATTTTTATGACTTGATCCTTTGGCTATTAGCTACTGGTTGTTTGTTAAAATTTTCATGATTGATGGGTTCCAAAACTTCGAGTAAACTCTAAGCTAGTAATTAAATAGCCTATTCATTTGTGGTGTGTTTACCTGCTGGTTGGAAATGGTCTGAGTTTGTACCTTAGCATGAGTGTCATGTTTGTGTTATTTGTTGTACTTGTGTTATTTGTTGTGCTTAAGAGTATCTTATGAAAATAAAACATCCAACTAAAATCATAAACACATTTAAGTGATAGTTGCTTGTGGTGAGTAATACCCACTGCCATGGGTATTGTTCTGTCTGTTTGTTTTTACCTTAGTAACCTAACCTTTTGCACCCACAAGCTATATTCTTAGATTCTTATATATATTATTATGAGAGTGGTACACCACTCCATATGTGGTATGCAAGATGTGGGATATGGTTTCCTGATCCATATGCTTGTCTGACGATAGTTGTGTACCCTGAGAGTTATGTGAGACAGTTTTCTCGGTAACGTTTGTGAGTTGGCGCTATTATACTTTTGCTTGATGTATGTGTTGTTGAGCTTAGTTGTGTGTCCTTTAGACCTGAGTGTGTGTCTTGTATTCTTGTACGACGCTAGAAAACAAAGAAGAGGAAGAAGCAGTTGTGGAGCTGTGCGTCAAGTTCAAGCTACTTCAAGGCCAGGGACATTAAGAGACTTAAGGCAAGCCATCCTGATGCTTGCTATTATAATACACTTATCATTATCTATCCTGCATGTTTTACTTCTGAAAAGTTTTACAAAAACTTTGATTTCCAAAAAAATATTTTTGAGTGGATACTACTACTATATATATACTACTATTATGCCAGTAGTTGATACTTGGTGTTACCAAGCCCATAAGCCACCATATGGTATTTATTACCATCAAATATATTAGTCCCTAAGTGGACACCTTAAAATTGTGTTTTTACAAATCAAAGGCTTTATGGAAAACCCGGAGAAAAGGCGGATCCTTATTCTCCGGAGGAATGTGGACGTGGTCATTTTTGGGAAAATGGTGTTTTTTCAAAAATGACACATAACCTAGTCTTCGCCGGACAACCTTTACCGTACTGCCACCCTACCCCAACATGGGCACGGGGCTTAACTGGAAGTTTGTTCTTGTTAGTGTGTGTTCTATCTCAACCGCTATAAGGGACGGGATCCCTCGAACCGATTGTTGCCAAAACTCCCAATGTTGAGACATAAGAAGTGTGGGATTAAGTTCACCTCCGGTCGCATCAGTTGAGGCATCCTGGCTGGCGGGGATTAGCTCGGTGCCGGGGATGACCGGTAAAACTCAACTGAGAGATAGACACATTCTAGCTTGAACATAGTGGAAGCTTATGATGAGTGATCTGATGTTTCACATACTGTTGTTACAGTCCGTGGTTGTTCACGGCAGGTGTACTGAGTCTGGTGGATGTGTACACCTCTGCAGAGTACAACTTTTTCGAAGAAGCCGCGTCCTCGGATATGGACAGTTGAATGGCCATGTAGCTAGCATTGTGTCAATGTTTTTCGAAAGGATGTTTTCGAAGAGTAGTTTTGAACTTGTGAAGTTCGGAAAGTAAGAAAATCTTGTACCGTGGGGGTACCAATGATGAAAAGCCATAAGTTGTTTTTCCAAGAAGTTTTGCAGAGAAAATCTTTCTTCTCTAAGCAAACATCTGGGAATTGATTCCAAGAAGTTTTGCAAAGAGAAATCTTTCTCCTAATAAAGTTTTATAAAACCTCTTGTACATGCGATATCGACAAGAGAAACAAAGCTATACTATTTTCTTCTGAAGTATCTTCTTCAGCGAAGATACAGATTAACCTGACTGCAACTATGGTGTCATCCTGTATGAACACCATTGATAGTGAACCCTATTTATAGCCTACCGATCACACCATATAAGCATTCTTGCATCTTAGGTAAGTTACATGATGGATGTCTTGTTGAGTACATTCAAATGTACTCATTATGGTTTCGCCCCTGGTATCTACTTGCCAGATTTTGAGAGGGAGTCTCAGAAGAAGATCGACGAAGAGGAGTACGGAGCTGACAGCTATGCGAACTAGGATCGTCTCCGGGTCAGCAGCCTGTAGGTTAAGGCGTGACTTGGGCTCTACCGCGTTTTGTGTGTGTTTAGTCTTCCGCTGTGTGTGTGTTGTGTGTTGTCCTGCGTGACAATCGTGTAGTCTTGGTCATGTGACCATGCGTCTTTGTAAGTGTTGTGTAAACGTGTAATGGATATTGTATCTGTGTACCAGCTTGATATGTTGTTCACGACTGAATTCCTGGGATCGTGAATGTATGCATATCAGGGGTGTCCTTGAACAGTGGTTCGAAGGGCAGGCCCTACAATTTTGCCCCTGATTTATCATTCAAAGCATAATTATGTAAACAAAAGACAAAGAGGGATGACCTTCTATACCAGATGCGTCCTTCAATGGGAGCAGCTCTTGTGAAGTCTAGTTGGCTTGTGACAAACTGTATTTTCTGTTTACCATTCATTGACATAAGCATACACCTCTCTAAAAAAATGTTTTCAATACCTCTGTTTAATAAAATAAAAATCTCTAGCACATGAGTTAATCCCTGCTTCCCTCTGCGAAGGGTCTTTCTTTTACTTTTATGTTGAGTCTCCATCTTCTAACTTTATGCACAATTGAGAGAGCATAGTTGCCATTCTGAGTTTAATGTGCATTTGTCCAAGAAACATTATTAATTGATTCATGATGTGTTATTATTTGCTCTCAAATTATTTGTTCTAGTCACCCACTTGAACTTTGAAGGTGTCCTGGCATTTATGTTTTGTCCCACTCTTAAGGACAAGCAAAATATCACTTTGATATGTTTTCTTTATGCTCGAAACAAACATATAACTTTAAAGTGCATTATTATTCATGATCTTTTATTTGTGTTAATTCTCATGATGCAAGGTGATTGCTAAGTTTCATTGTTAAAATTATATCTATCATGCTTGAAGGGAATATGCCCGAGAGGCAATAATAAAATGGTTATTATCTTATTCCTTGTTTATGATGAATGTTTATTTCTCATGCTAGAATTGTATTAACCGAAAATGTTGATACATGTGTGTTTAATAAACAAACAATGGTTCCTAGTAAAGCCTCTCTTTTAACTAGCTCGTTGATTAATAGATGATCAAGGTTTCCTGATCATGAACATTGGATGTTGTTAATAACGGGTTCATGTCATTGGAAGAATGATGTGATGAACATATACCCAAAGTGAATATAGCAATACGATCAAGTCATTAAGTTTACATTGTTATAGAAAACATACGAAGTAACTTATTCCTTAGACCATGAGATCATGTCAATCACTGATACCAAAAGGGTGCTTTTATGTCATCAAACGTCACATCGTAACAGGGTGACTATAAAGGTGTCGTTAGGTATTCGGAAATTATTAGTTGAGGATCATGGATCAAGAGTGGGATTTGTCCATCCAAAATGACGGAGAGATATACTCAGGGCCCTCTCGGTGATATCACATCGACACCGCTTGCAAGCACGTGATATGATCACAAGGATGTTATATCATGGGAACGAGAAAATAGTACTTTTCGGTAACGAGATTGAACAAGGTATGGTTGATACCGACGATCGAATCTCGGACAAGTAAAATATCGCGAGACAAAGGGAATAGTCACGACGTTGATGGTTCATACGATCACGAGAGTTATCGTTGAATACATAGGAGTCATCACGGATCTCCAGATCCTGCTGTTGATTATTGATAGGAGAGGAGTCTCGATCATGTCTATGTTATTCGCGAACCGTAGGGTGACACACTTAAGGTTCGATGACGCATTTGAGAGGATACGGAATATCGGAGAAAAGTTTGGACAACACCGAAATTGTTTCGGGGAATATTGAAATAGTTCAAGGTGGTATATGTTAATGTTTTATTAACAAATAGTTCAAGGGAGTAAGTGTTAATGTTTGTTAATGGGATTAACAAATATTAAAATAAATAAATAAAATTGTTTTATTTATTTATTAAAGAAAACCCTTGGAATTTTGGGTGGGAATTGATGAGAGAATGAGTGGGTTGAGTGGAGACTCCACCCACATGATGAGGGGAGAGGTGGAGGCACAAAAATTTCGTGGATGCCTCCCCTCCGATAAATAGAGGTCATGAGACCCCTCTCCCTCACACACTTGGTGTCATCTCCATCTCCATCCTCCCGCCGATCCACCTCATGTTCATGGGCTTGGCAAGCCCTGAACGAAGTTTTCTCCACCACACCACGCCGTCGTGCTGCTGGTTTACGAGGGATCCTCTACTTCCGCGCCCCGCTGGATCGAGGGAACGGAGGTCGTCATCAACCGTACGTGTGACCGATCACGGAGGCACCGCCGGATTGCGGTGCACATCTTCTCGCTATCGGGATCGGTGTGAGTACGACTACGCCAACAACGAGATTTGATCGCGTAACGCTTTGAGTCTTCGAGGGTATGTGTTCTCCTTAGCCCTCTCGTTGCCCGTTGCACTTCTACTCCTAGATTAGATCTTGGCCTTTCAGATGTCTCTCGCGTAGGAAATTTTTTGTTTTCTATGCAACGACCCCTTTAGTGGTATCAGAGCCGAATCTATGCGTAGATGTTTTGTACGGGTAGAACACATAGGTGTATGTGGGCGTTGATGATCATGTTATTACCTCCTTGATTATTTTATGATCTTAGTGGCATAGTGGGATGAAGCGGCCCGGACTAACCTTACATGTCCACGTACATGAGACTTGTTCCACAACTGACATGCAACTTGTATGGCATAAGTGGCTTGCGGGTGTCTGTTTCTCCTACTATAGTTATGATCTAATCTACGAAGGGTTGTTAAAAATGTGTTTATCAACGTTGTGGTTGATGTTCGTAGGTATGAACGGTTCTATCCTCGAAAGCCCTAAGCCACGTAAAATATGCAAAAATAAATTAGAAGCGTCTAACTAGTTTTTGTTGGGCATGTTAATTGATATGGTCAATGTTACAAATTTGATTATGAGATGATCTCTTTTGTAAATTACTGATATACCGGAAGGTATCCATATAGCTGTCTTATTTTTTATGGACAATCAAGATTGGGGTGCCATGGTACTTGGTACCACGCCGGTGGAATGATGGAGATCATACTATGATGCACATGATGAGATCAAGTGCAAGGAGGACCATATCATATCACGTTATCCTTTCATGTGATGTCTGTGATGTAAATCCTTTTAATGCATCTTGTTTTTCTTAGATAGCGACGGTAGCATTATAAGATGATCCCTCTCACTTAATATCAAGATAATAATGTGTTCTTCCTTAAGTATGCACCGTTAGAAAGTTCGTCGTTTCGAGACACCACGTGATGATCGGGTGTGATAGACTCAACGTTCGCATACAACGGGTGTTTTCAAGCCTAGCATGTACAGACATGGCCTTGAAACACACGCAATACTACGGTTCTACTTGGCGATCCTAGCATGTAGAGACATGGCCTCGGAACACGTAACCGAAAGGTAAAGCATGAGTCATATGGATGATATGATGAACATGTCGATGTTCGCCTTTGAAGCTACATCATCTCACGTGATGATCGGTTTTGGTGTAGTGAATTTGGTTCGTGTAATCACTAAAGACGACTAAGAGGGATGTTGTTTTTGAGTGGGAGTTCATGGTATAATTTTTGAATTAACTTGAACTTATTTATCATGAACAACCAATCAAAGTGAATTTGCACAAATTGTAGTATTCATTGGCATCCACATAACTACCTTACACTTAGATTGTTAATTGAGATATAACTGTTATGATCTGGTAAAAATCATTTAAGATTGGTACCATATTAGTGAAATTTAAAATTGAATCCTATTGTAGATTTTCGGTATTTCCTACCTAGCTCCATATGATTAATGATTGATTGATCTAGAGAGCAACTAATTCCTACTTAGAATCCAGAGTCATGGTTGCTTCCATAGTACTTTATCTTCAAAAGAATGTTTTGTTGATCAAGGTGATTTTGGAACTGAAAAGAGTTGTTTTCAGAAACAATCAAGTGAAAGATATATTGATATCTAGAAACTTATTTGTAGCAACATGACCGAGTATGATTTAGCGTGACAATGTATGCTTATATTATCTAAATATATGCAATGATTGAAGATGCTAGGCGTTTGAATATTCCAAGAAGTTGGGCGCTAAAAATTATCCTCTAAATTCCTTCCTTCGATCTATAGCAGCTTAATGATAAAATTGTTATGATGGGATAGATTAAAAGTATGGGTAAAGTCGTTTACCTTACTTGGAGATTGCTAAGAGTGGAATCTAGAAGAATACTATTAATATGATGATATTAGTAGAACAAGCAAACTCAAAGTATGACTCAATGGGTGATAGTATATGACTAACATGCCAAAGAAAATGGGCTAGTACGACTAGCATTGTTTGATGTTGAATGATTCTTCTGTAAAGGAAAGGGAATATTGAAAATAGAATTACAAAAAGATATATGGCAGAAAAAGAAGATAACTGGAAAAGTCCAGCTCAGGAGTATATGCTTGATATACAAGTTATAGATGTATTACTAGTTAACAAAGTATTTTTGGGTATTTTGATACCACATTGGTTGGTATGAGTTGTCATACAAAGCAACGCAATGCAAGAAATACAAGTGCCTAAAAGAAACTAGTAATAGATGTGGAATCAATTATGACAAGAACAGTAATAAAGTATTATTGTGTTCATTGTCGTATCGAACCAAACATTCAAGATTTATTTTAAGAACTTAATAAGTTGTTATTTTGTTCTGGTATTTTGTGAGAACAAATGAGATTGTTCAAACTATGACCATATTCCATAATTGATGGACATGTTAATATAAATCATGTTGCTAAAGTAAACATCTATAAGACTAAATACTAAACGTTGCAAGACGTAAAAGAGTTTCACTTAAATTGTGACACCACCATTTTAGTTCATATCGAAAAGGAAAACATGAAGGAACTCCATATTGATGGACTTCCGGAGTCATTTTGTTTTGAATAAATTGACGCTTGTAAGACCTCTTGCAAAAGATGACTAGAATTCCGTTCTTAGGCCAAAGTAGAATGGACGACTAATTTAGTGGAGATTATACATATTGATGTATATAGTCCATTATGTGTAGTCATGTATGGTGGATTAATTTTTCCTTCATAAAATTATGTCGATGATTTGAGTAGATATGTGAGTATATCTATTTAAAGAGAACGGAGTTTGACTTTTTAATTGGTTCAAAAGGTTGTTAATATGAAGTAAAAATCAATGTAACAAGATAGTCAAGTATTTATGATTGGATCATAAAGGATAAAGTTTGAGTTACAAGTTTAGCAAAACATCTGAGAAGTTGCGGAATTGTTCTACAACTTATATTACTCGAATTACCCCACATTAGTTTGGAGTGTTCGAAAGACAAAATCGAATCTTGTTTGACATGGTAATATTAATAAAAATTCCATTATAATTTTGTATTTTATACATTAGTGACAACCATTTTTCCACTGAAAAGAGCACCATCACGATCTGCTGAATTTGACAACATATAAGATATGGTTTGGGTAGTGACCCGAATTGTCATTTTCATAAATTTTTGGTATACATAGCATGTGTAAAATGTTTACAACCAAAATAGGATAAATATATGTTTATAAGGTTATCCCAAATAAAACATTGGGTATTTCTCCTATCACCGAACCAAAAGACAAATGTTGTTTGTCAGAAAGGGCTGATTTCTCGAGAAAGTAGTTCTTGCGAAACAAGTGAGTGGGATCACAGTACAAACTCAACGAGATTAGAGAATCTTTGTTATCATGTCAAGAGTAGCGCAACACTGGAAGTTGTTCCGGGGTTTGCTATTTTGACAAAGTAGAAGACACTACATGTGTTGTAGATACCTCGGATGAGTTCGCATACTGAACCACAAAAGTCCTAAAACTTTGTACTTAGAACAATTTGTGGTTTAAGTGTAAAGTGTTGTTTCGACAACAAAAGGACCCGGACCTTATAAAGGAACCAAATAATGGGCCCTGACTTCGTAAAATTGACTATGAGTCATTATATCCGACATAGTATCCTTGTATGAATATCAAGTATGTGACTTGGTAGTCCTTTCGATAGGCTTGATGCCTAACTATAGCAAAATGGTCTATATAGCGACAAAGACATGGATTTTTACATCCTTTGAAAGTTATACTTATCGAAAAGTTGTTTTCGACGAAGTTCAAAGAGTTGACTACTACAAGGATTTTGATCTTCCCTAGTGATGCTTTAGTCTTTGCGGATAGTTCTAGCAAAAGTTACATATTATGATATGGCAGTTGAATAACAAAACCAACTCTCCTCTCGAGGAAGTTTGATCAAAGATGTGTACTTGACATAGTCTGAAAGTTTTGTAAAAATTCAAAAGGTGGCTAGAAAGGTATGCACACTTCAATGGTTGAAGTGAGCATAAAGAAGTTGAAATTTTTACCTTAATGAAGTTATCAAAAGAGTTTGATTCCATCATGAACGATAAAGATGCTTGTAGAGTTACAAGAAATTAAGTGGGAGCGCTATGACATATTTCCAATACTTTATGTAGATGACATATGGTTGATTGGAAAATATGTAATTTTAAATTAACACAGTTAAGATTTTCATATTGATGAAAGTCTTAGAAGATATTGGGCATCGATATCTATAAGAGATGGATTGAAGCGCCTGATATAATTGAAGCCAAATTACATAGATGAAATATTGAAGTATGTCAATATCGAAATCACAAGAAGGAGTTCTTGTCACATGGAAAATAATTGAGCAAGATTCAAGTGTTTTGACACATGATGAGCATCATTGAAATTGAGATTTCTAAGTCATGTTTCCATGGTATGTACACAATCAGATGAGTCCTATGCTATAAAATGTTATAGCTGGATAATTCATATGATGATTAGACAACAGTGGGAGAGATCCTTGTGTCATTTTAGAAATGCTAAGGATGTGTTTTCTTATATAGTAATGACAAACTATTTTTTGTAATATGTTACACTAATAGTCTTGTCATATATTTAAATAATTTTATCTCAATTAAAATATGTGATGAAGGGTAACACAATAGGCTAGAAGAAAGTTCCATGCTGGATTTGAAAGTGTTTCAAAATTAAAGAATTGTGACGGATACTACAACAAAGGCTAAGTATATCGTTGTGTTAACAACTGATAATAAGCGTATTTTGTGTCAAGGAGTTCTTTATTGAACTTGGTGAATTTCCAAGAATGCTGATACTATGAAGCTACATTTCCACAATGTTAGTAACATTAGTTTAAGCTTAGGAATTAAGGTATCACCGGAACTTGGTGAATTTCCAAGAATGCTAACACTATGAAGCTACATTTTCACAATGTTAGTGACATCGGTTTAAGCTGAGGAATTAAGGTTTCACCGATTGACCATATATATACAAAGCCATCTCATTAGAGAATGAGTGATGCGTGTAGACGCAAAGGACATGCAAATACAATAGGACCTGAACAGTTCAGATCTTTTTTATGATGTTTACCACATGCGAAGCATGGTAATAACACTAGAACGCCATATGTGTTAAGTGCTTACAAACTAGATTATTGACTCTAGTGCAAGTGGGAGACTGAAGGGAATATGCCCGAGAGGCAATAATAAAATGGTTATTATCTTATTCCTTGTTTATGATGAATGTTTATTTCTCATGCTAGAATTGTATTAACCGGAAACGTTGATACATGTGTGTTTAATAAACAAACAATGGTTCCTAATAAAGCCTCTCTTTTAACTAGCTCGTTGATTAATAGATGATCAAGGTTTCCTGATCATGAACATTGGATGTTGTTAATAACGGGGTCATGTCATTGGAAGAATGATGTGATGAACAAGTGAATATAGCAATACGATCAAGTCATTAAGTTTACATTGTTATATCAAACATACGAAGCAACTTATTTCTTAGACCATGAGATCATGTCAATCACTGATACCAAAAGGGTGCTTTGATGTCATCAAACGTCACATCGTAACAGGGTGACTATAAAGGTGTCGTTAGGTATTCGGAAAGTATTAGTTGAGGATCATGGATCAAGAGTGGGATTTGTCCATCCAAAATGACGGAGAGATATACTCTGGGCCCTCTCGGTGATATCACATCGACACCGCTTGCAAGCATGTGATATGATCACAAGGATGTTATATCATGGGAACGAGAAAAGAGTACTTGTCGGTAACGGGATTGAACAAGGTATGGTTGATACCAATGATCGAATCTCGGACAAGTAAATTATCGCGAGACAAAGGGAATAGTCACGACGTTGATGGTTCACACGATCACGAGAGTTATCGTTGAATACATAGGAGTCATCACGGATCTCCAGATCCCGCTGTTGATTATTGATCGGAGAGGAGTCTCGATCATGTCTATGTTATTCGCGAACCGTAGGGTGACACACTTAAGGTTCCATGACGCATTTGAGAGGATACAGAATATCGAAGAAAAGTTTGGACAACACCGAAATTGTTTTGGGGAATATTGAAATAGTTCAAGGTGGTATATGTTAATATTTGATTAACAAATAGTTCAAGGGAATAAGTGTTAATGTTTGTTAATAGGATTAACAAATATTAAAATAAAGAAATAAAATTGTTTTATATATTTATTAAAGAAAACCCTTGGAATTTTGGGTGGGAATTAATGAGAGAATGAGTGGGTTGAGTGGAGACTCCACCCACATGATGAGGGGAGAGGTGGAGGCACCAAAATTTCATGGATGCCTCCCCTCCTATAAATAGAGGGCATGAGATCCCTCTCCCTCACACACTTGGTGTCATCTCCATCTCCATCCTCCCGCCGATCCACCTCATGTTCATGCGCTTGGCGAAGCCCTGAACGAAGTTTTCTCCACCACACCACGCCGTCGTGCTGCTGGTTTCCGAGGGATCCTCTACTTTTGCGCCCCACTGGATCGAGGGAACGGAGGTCGTCATCAACCTTACGTGTGACCGATCACGGAGGCACCGCCGGATTGCAGTGCACATCTTCTCGCTATCGGGATCGGTGTGAGTACGACTACGCCAACAACGAGATTTGATCTCGTAACGCTTTGTGTCTTCGAGGGTATGTGTTCTCCTTAACCCTCTCGTTTCCCGTTGCACTTCGTCTCCTAGATTAGATCTTGGACTTTCGGGTGTCTCTCGCGTAGGAATTTTTTTGTTTTCTATGCAACGACCCCTTCAATGCTTGTGTTTAAAGTACTATGGTCTCAGCTATACTTATTCTTTTACAATTTAGATGATCAAGTTTATGTTGGTAGCATATCACCTTAGAAATTATATGCTTTTATTGTTTACCTACTCGAGGACGAGTAGGAACTAAGCTTGGGGATGTTGATACGTCATAAACGTATCCATAATTTCGGATGTTCCATGTTGTTTTCATGCCATATGCTACATGTTTCCTTTACACTTTATTCCATTTTTATTGATTTCCTTGGACTAACCTATTGACAAGATGCCACAAAGCCAGTTCATGTTTTCTGCTGTTTTTATTTTCAGAAAAGTTGTTCTGGAAATATTCTCGGAATTGGACGATTCGAAGCCTAGAAGTCATAGAATTCCTCGAGGATCCACAAAGTCCAAAAGAGAACCAGAGAGGGGAAGAGGGGTGCCCACACCATGGGTGAGCGCGGGTCCCCCTAGCCGCGCCCAGGGGTGGTGTGGCCCCCTGCTTGCCCACCGATGTTGCCCTCTCGCCTATATAATCTCCTCGAAGGGTTAACCCTAAACACCCAAGCCTTTTCCACCAAAAACATCCGCATCCGTCGTCATCGTCAAACCTAGTTCGGGAGGGTTCTGAAGCTCTCCCCGGCACATGCCAGGAGAGGGAATCATCACCGAGGGCTCTACACAACCATTCCCGCCGCCGGAATGATGCGTGAGTAGTTCATCCTTGGACTGCGGGTCCATAGAAGTAGCTAGATGGTTGTTATCTCATGTTTATACCTTATGTTTAGATCTTGTGAGCCGTCCTACATGATCAAGATCATCTTATTGTAATGCTACATGTTGTGTTTGTTGGGATATGATGAATATTGAATGCTATGTATCGTGATTATCAATCTATCACGTTCTTTTCATGTGTATGTTATTTATGATCTTGCATGCTCTCCGTTGTTAGTAGATGCTCTGGCCAAGTAGATGCTAGTAACTCCAAGAGGGAGTATTTATGTTCGATAGTGGGTTCATGCCTCCCTTTCACTCACGCTCGAGTGACAGAAACGTAAACGAGTGGGGGATGTGCTGTTGCCATTAGAGAGAAAACAACAATGCTTTGTCTATGGATGATGTTATTGTTTATATTGCAAACTTTGCTTACCACGATTATCTGTTGCTTGCAACTTAATACCCGAGGTTTGCTCGACTGACATTCTGAGGGTAGATTATTAGTCATAGTCGCAGTTGGATGACGGTCTATGTATCTTATTGTAATGCCCGCATGAATCACATAGTAATTATCATGTCATGCATATGCACTATGGTGCAGCCTTATATCTGTCAATTTCCCAACTGTAATTTGTTTACCACACATGCTATCTATCTGTCCTGGGAGAGATACCTCTACTGAACTGTGGACCCCGGTCCATTTTCCTCATACTGACAATACAACCACTGCAATATATGTTTTCATACCGCCGCTACTGTTTTACTACTGTCATCACTGTTCTCTTTCATCTACTGAAAACAAATATTATTTTCCACACGGTACGTTTAACCTCTTTGTGTTCAGCAAAACCGGTGAGATTGACAACCTCACTGCTTTGTTGGGTCAAAGTGATTTGATTGTGTTGTGTAGGTTCCATGTTGCATCAACATTCGGAAGTGCGCCCTGCCACCTCAGCTGCATCAACCTTCGGAAGTGATTTCTTTCTCCTACTAGTTGATTCAACCTTGGTATCTTTCTGAGGGAAACTTACTGTTGTGCTCTTCATACCTTCCTCTTGGGGTCTCCCAACGAACGTGTGTTACACGCGCGTCAGTGGTGATGAGCCGAGGCACCGGTGCTACGCGAGCACGTGTCGGATAAGGGTGAGGAGGTGCGTCTCCTGGACAAGGTTAGGGCGGAGGGGGGCTCGCCGGCAGTGACCACAAACGGGCGGCGCTCTCGGGCTGCCGCGATGCCGGGCTCGGCATTGCTGCGTCCCTCACTGACAAGGGATCAAAAAGGAAAACGGCTTCCCCACTAGGTGTAGGGTTTTATTTCAAAACACTTTCATATTGTAAGATTTTCCAGAATCCAAACTTTGTCAATACAGATTTTGCAAAATATTCTTCTGGTCCAAAGGGAATATAGGTCTAAGGGGGTTAAGGGGGCGGGGTTGGTTAGTGATATGTGTCCTGAGGTAGGTGTGATGAATGTGGTCTTATCCTGGCCATCTTCCAAAAGTAAATAAAATGTTAAAATGCTTTTCTAATTTATTTGATTTTTAGGGCAGAATCAAGATAGGAGAAAATATGCATTAGTTTCTTAAGAACATATAAAATATTTGTGCATCTTTGGGTTCCCTATTACTTAGGGAGTGCATCTGATTTTTTGGTGTATTTTTAGAGAAGTATAGAATATAATTCCTTTGGAAAGGTAGGTTTTGTGAATATTGGAAAGCATTAATAAACAATTTTCTTTTGGGTTTAAATGATGCGGGGCTGGCCAATTCTGAGCTCCATGAGGTAGAGGGCTCTGAGGAAGGTCTCCTCTGGTCACCTCCCATCAAGGTGAAAATATTTTTACTAGGGTATCTATTTTTACCAAGATTTCGGAAGTGAGAAAACATGGGTGAAAAGTGAAAATTTACTTAACAACCCATATGTTATTTTTGCATATTGAATTTTTGGGGTTTTATAAAATATACTTCCTTTGAAAAGTTAGGTTTAATGGTTTTTTGGAAAACAGAATAAAAGAAATTATAAATGATTTCAAATTTGGGTTTTGGGTCCAAGGTGGTGTGGGTAAGGGAAAGTGGAAACCAGCGGAGAAAATATCCAGGCCATAGGGAAAAAGGTTTGGGAGTGTTAAATCAAACGGTAGTGGAAAACATCCGAAAAACATGGAAAATTCAATATTTTTTTGTGGGAGGGGAAAGATTTTAAAGCTCAATTTTTTTGGATGTTACAGGGGGTGCCGGAGGGGGGACAGGACCTAGGACTGCACCTCCTGACCAACTACATGGGTGCTGGCCCCTCCTAGGTGAGGCACCCTACTCCCCTGCACTTTCCTTATTTGGTTTCGAAGAGAAAATTAAAAGACCAAAGGGAAAGGAAGCAAAAAGGAGAACAGGGAAATGACTCCACCTAAAAGGAAAATACTCCTAGTCCAACTAGGAGTCCAATCCGAAGTGGGGGAGGCTTGGTGCGGCCGGCCCCTTGTGGGCTGCGGATTGGGGAAGGTACTACTCCCCCCAAGGCAAATCTCCCTCCTCTCCACCTATAAAAAAGACCCCAACCCCTTGAGAGAACACGCAACAATTAGCCTAATGCCTTCTCTCTCAATATTGAATTAGAGCCTTTAATTAGAACCTCTTATTTTGAGCCCCTCTAATTGAATTAGAGCTCCTTATAATTAGGGTTTTGAGGTGTCCTCTCCCAATTAAATCGAGCTTCTAATTACTCTCTCTCTCTCTCTCTCTCTCATGTATTGAGAAATCCACCTTCATATATACACCTGCAGTGCCTAGTCCTAGACGGTGAAATTCTGCAGAACTTGATTCGACGTATGTGTGTGAGCTCTCAGAGGGGTAACACGTGAGACCCTCACTCTGTTGGATCGATATGCTGGATACTGGGAGTCAACAACATCCTCACCCACAGCTTGTGCCAACAGGCTTCATCGACATCTCTTCCGCAACTACGATGTTGGTAAACAATCCCGAGCTGGGCCATGGAATTATTATTCGCTTGTATCTTCATAGTTAGATCTTGGAGGTTGTGTAGCATGCATGGCGAATTTTTTTAAATTCCCGTACACCCAACCTAGTAGGATTGACAATTCCTTTGGAGCAATCACGGATCTAGGTATCCTCCAACACTCCACAAAGTATCAAGATATTTGGGTGGATGGAGTGAGAAATCTAGGATTTTGAAGCTTTGCATTAATAGTGGTGAGAGAGAGAGTGTGTGTGTGAAACTTGGGTCTTCAAAAGGGACAAGACCCTCTTAAAGCGTTTCTCAGATCTGGCCGTTGGGGAGGAATCCCGCAGGGCCAGAGGTTCTAACCCAAGGGGCGAAACTTCCGACCCAGGTAAAGATACTGCCCAACAGTCTTCACGCTTCCCGTTTCTTCAGCCTGCACAACCGGATGTTCTGGTGCCTTAACCGGAAGTTTCGGTCATCGGAACTTATAGTTTATACACCGATGGACTTTCGATTCCGAGGACGTTGGTATCAGGACCAACCAGAAGCTAACCAGAAGCTAGTCCCAAGAAAATTGTGGAACTTCTACGGATTGGAATTTCCGCTTAAACTATCGATCCATCCGCTTTAGAATATCCCGAACCAGGACTAGATAAGGGCTAACCGAAAGCTTGTCCGGAACTAATTTTGGAACTTCTGCGGGATGGAACTTCCGGTAGTTTGACCGAAACTTCCAGTTCCTCGAGCTTTCTCTTTTGATCACTGAAATCTTATGCCGTGCGATTCATCTTTTTGGTGGACAACTTTTTGTCCAAATGCACCTGTATACTTAAGCACACATTAGTTTGCACAAGGTGTTGTCATTAAACATCAAAACCACTCAATGATGAAATGCACTTTCACTTACATTATGTACTGTGCTTAAGCTAGTACTTTGTTGCTTTCAACTTAATTCCTATAGAGACAGGCATGGAAGCGCTCTCGAAGTGGAATATTATTTTATAGATGCATGCTTTGGCGGTCTATATATATTTGGCATAATGCTTACATGAATATAGCCACAACCTTTCTTGTTGTCATAATATTGTTGCCCAATTCTGTCAATTGCCTAGTTGTGATTTGTTTACCCAACATATTTGTTTTGTTATTTATGGAGAGACACCACTAGTGAAATTACGGCCCCGGTCAATTTTTTTACATTGATTACAATCTCGTTTACTCGTTTTTCACTATTACTAACTTTATGGTCTGTTTTTACGATTATTGCTTTCAACTATATTTTTCACACTATACGTTTAACCCTTTGTTTTTAACAAGACGGGAGGAGTGACAACCTTACTGGAATGTTGGGGAAAATAAGTTGGTGTGTTGTGTGTAGGTCCACTACAAACCTCACTGAAGACTTTTAATCCTACTGGTTCGATAACCTTTGTCTCACCATTGAAGGAAATTTGCTACCATGTTGCATCACACCTTGCATTTGGTGTTCCCAAGAGCGTTAACTGCACTATCAGCGTTCGAAACACTTATTATTCTAAATGAACTTGATGAATATGTTGTAATCACCCGTTCCTTATCAAAACGGTTGCTTATACTCTAAACACGTGATCGATGAAAAATATGGGGCACACGACATAGAGGAAATCTACTATATGAAGAGCTAGATCTCCTTGGAGGAGTCGAGAGTATGGACCTACCTAACCACACACACATAGCAGGAAGAAATGGAGGGGGCCCAAAGATTTAAACGTACTTAATAATTGGAATCAAGCCAAGCAATCGTAGTAAATTACTAAATAAGGTGTTGAGCTCCGATGATTTTTTGTTTGCTATTTTCTATTGGTAGTAAGCTAGTACAAGTTGGGCAGTTGACCGAGGAGGATCTTGAAGTGTTTGTACACTTTTGTCTCGTAATATTAAGCGTTAAGATCCGGATTCATAATGTTTCCATTGTATCACTCAAAAGGATGTAATATTTTTGTAACAATGTTCCGTAAATGTTATATGAACGACTTGCACACTATAAGAGGCAACATGCAAGGGTGTGTTGGGTCACCGCACAAGTGATATTTCATAATAAATATCTAAAACATTGATACCAATGTAGCTATAAGGGCCGAAGGGTCAAAACAATTTTCATTGATTCATCAAGATATTCGTCAACAAGGAGCACGAAAAGAGGGTCTCTATAATTATATTCCTTGTTTTCAAGTGCATAAGACTCCAATAAATTATTTTTATTGCAAGATAACTCATTTGGCAATGCTTGGGAACAATTGCATGATTCAGATTTTTATCTCTGCACGATTCCAACATCTCGAAAGTTTCCTTTATTGCTTGATCTTAAGAATTCTTCATGTCCACGAAAAGGGAGAGTTTGCAAAGGAAGATACCTTACAGTACCTTAAACAATAATCAACCAAAATTTATTCCCCTCGGTGCTTTTCTCATATCACACATAAACAATTTTCTTTTGCAATGCTTAAACATTTTTTTCGAATCTACTGTTTAGAAGGCCGCTGACACGTACAAAACATGTCTCGTTGTGCAAGCTGGAACATATTTTCACGCTTTATGGAAATTTGTCCCCTATAAAACGACTATCCAATTTCCTCACTTTTTTGGGCAAATTCTATGGAAAATGCTGGTAATCCCCCGGAGGATGATCCTCCGGGTCTCAGTAGCTGGCCCCACGTACCACAACCCCATCCACTCCTTTTTCTTATCCTCCCCGCACAACACACGACAACCTTTGGCCCACGCACCACAGCCCCATCCACACGCCGCACCACAACCCCATCCCCACGCCACCGTCGCCGCCCCATCTGGGGAACTCGTGGTGCGTCCCCGCCGCTGCCCCTCTGTCGGCGGCGCGGAAGGAGCAACTGCGTCCCCGCTGCGGGGATGGAAGGGCTCGGCTTCGGAGCGAAGGGAGGGCCCCGCTTTGTGGCGGAGGGAGGGCTCCGCGTCGTCGCGCGCCCAGACGTCGACGGCGCCGTGGTCCTGGGCGGCAGGCGGCGGGGCGTGGTGCGAGGGGTCGTCGTGCTCCATCCCGCGAGCCGAGCGATACGAGCGGGACAGATGGACGGCGAGGCGGCGGACGGCCCATCTCTGCCGCCCCACGGCGTTCCGGAGGTTGGGTGGCCGGCGTGGACCTGAACCACGGCGACCTCGCGGCGCACTCCCCTCCGAGCTGGGCCTCTGACCGACATCGCGGTCCTCCACCTCAACTCCAACCGCTTCGCCGGCGGGCTCCCGGACTCCCTCCCGAAGCTGCAGCTGCTCCACGAGCTGGACGTGAGCAACAACCTCCTCCCCGTCGCCGTCTTCCCCTGGAAACACTCAAGTAGTTCCACGAACTGGCCTCGAGCAATGGCGAGGTCTCGCTGATTCGCGTGGTTCCCGCTGCTCGACAGCACTCAAGTGATGCTCACGAAGGGCGACTTCTTTGCTCCCGAAGACTGGCACTGTGGGATTGTACACCGGGGGGGATTTTTTTTTGTACAAATGGTTGCTACAATAGGGTTTTTTCGTTTGCTTTTTTTGTACAATTTTTTTGCTACTGTAACTCCGGCGAGGTCCGATGTTTTGCTCTAATAGCATAATTTTTTTGCTACAATAAGGTTATTTCTTTGCTTTTTTAGTATAATTTTTTTCTCTGCTATTCCTCCGGCGACGGCTCCGGCGAAATCAACTTTTTGCTACTGTAGCAAAAAAAAAATTGCTACAGTAACTCCGGCGAGTCTCCGGCGAGGTCTGTTCTTTTTGGGGGTGAAACGTTTTTTCGCTACGGGAGCAAAAACGGGACTTTTTTTTGCTACGGGAGCAAAAACGAGATTTTAGTCAAAAAAGTGACACGTGTCAAGCAGGGGACCCGGGGGATGAAAAATTTCTATCGCCCAGTGCTTTCCCAAGTCTATTCATTAACATGAGCTGTACAAAGTGGGCTTTTTTGGAGAACATGTAGTACAACGTGGGCTGTGAAGTAGAAAACGCCCACATATGTTCCTTCATCTCCCGCCGACTGCTTGCCAATAGGCGGGAAAGGTTCTTCTTATCCCGCCCTTTCTCATACCCCGCAATCTTCTCCTATAAGATTCTTATTTTTTTTTAGGGCATTCTTCTCATATAAGATACAATCTTTCCTTTCGCAAAAACCGAAGAGCCGAAACCGACAGCACGCCCACCCAGACCACCAATCCAGCGATGCCTCCCAAGCGCAAGTCCTCCGCGACCGCCTCGGCGGCGGCGACCGCGATGCCGTCGAGGATCACTAGGAGCATGGCCGCCGGGAAGGAGGCCGCGGTCGCTCCGGCCAAGAAGGAGGAGCCTGAGGCGGTGCCGGTACCAGCTCCGCCGCCGGCCGGGCAGAAGGGGAGGAAGAAGGCAAAGAAGGAGGAGGCTGCGGTGGTGGAGGAGGAGGACGTGGGGGCGCTGCTGTCGCCTCCTGTGGCGGCCAAGCAGAAGGGCAAGAAGAATGCGAAGAAGGAGGTGGCGGCTGCGAAGGAGGAGGTTGATGGCGCTGTCGTCGAAGACGGGAAGCGCGTCGTCGTCGAGGCCTGGTGAGTGCGCTGCGTCCGGTACACGTGACGGTTAGGGTCTGCCTTTTGGGTTCTCGACGATTTTAATTAGTTTAAAGTCGGATCTAGCTGGGTTTCGGGTACGATTAATGGATGACACGATGGCGTCTTATGATTAATGGATGGAAATGTGTCGTTTTAGGATTATTTCGTAGCCTAGACGGGAAAAATGTGCCATCTTATATTCGGGGTAAAATGAACTGACCGATATCCAGCAGTCCTCCATATCATTTTTTTTTAGTTTACTTGATATTGCGTAGTAAATATTCCATTGATTCTTTAGGGAACCTAAGGGAATGGTTTCACCTGTATTAAATTTGACCACCTTTGAATCTGTAGTTAAGAACGCCAGAAATGTGTTTTTGTGATGTGTGACCAACCATGTATATCATGTGTTCCGACTTCTAGATAAGTAGAATAGCAGTTACAAGTCGGAATATATTAATTTATTTACTCTTCTAAAATGTAATTATACATTTGCAAACTTTGACTGAAAACTTAGGTTCACTCTAGCGGCTGCCATCTTAACCACTGTCGAAGCCAATATGTCTATTAACTAGACTGGAGAATCACATATCTTCACAATACCCTTGCTTGCTAACTTGTTGAATTAGTCCTTTTTTACCACAACTTGTTTAATGCAGTTAGTAAGAGCGAGCCTTTTTTTTTTAGATTTAGCCATTTAACTTTCTGGTTCTTGTAATATTACTTTCATTAGATGACTGTTCTTTAACAGGGTTTTCCCCCTTCAGCATCCCAAATTTAACTCAAAATTAAATTAATTTTGTTTACAAGAGCTCAGCTGTATAAACTTATTCCTCCCTTTTTAGTGGAACCTTCTTTCCATTATTGTAATTCAACAAAAGAAAAAACCATAAGCAAAAACATGCTCTTTATTGCTTCCTGTAAAATATATCTTTTTCTTATGATTTCTCATGTACGATGCAGCCTTTGTTCTGTACTGTGGGACTCAAAATATTTTGACATAATTACATTTGATCCGAACGTACTTTTCTATTGCACATTGGAAATCATATACTAAAATCTCTTTCGCCAGTTAAATGTTCTTGCAAGTCTTCCAACTTCTATCTGTAAACTCAATATGATCTGGTATTAAATTTGATAATTCTGGTTATGTTATGTTGTGCTTCCCTTTTAGGCTCTTATCACTTGCTTTTATTTTTGTTGAACTTTCCAGTACCCAGTGCCAGCAGTTTAAGAAGAGAGCTGCGAAGGTTAAGGAGGATCTTGAAAGCGCCGTCCCTGGTGTTTCTGTGGTAATCAACCCGGCAAAGGTATCTTCACGGTCTTATAATCATCATAAACTTTGCCACGTGTTTTTTTTTGCATTTGTTTCCTTTGTTCATCAGCATCCTTTTTGTCTAATTCTCAGCCACGCCGTGGGTGCCTTGAGATACGTGAGGAAGGTGGTGAAGTGTTCATCTCGCTTCTGGTAATCTGCTTAACTGTCTCCGGGTTAATTTCTGTATCACATTACACTGCTCAGTTAACTATGAAGCTCATATTCATTTGAAAGCTTGCTAGCTATAATTTGAAAAGTTGGCTTGGTGTGGTTTGATTTTTTCATGCTAGCCAGCAACTTAAACCAACCCTGCTGCAGACTTTAATACCATTATAAATATGTTTATGATGTTGGTTATGATGGACCATAATGCTGAAAATTGACATGCAGAACATGCCACGGCCCTTCAAGAAGATGAGGGACCTTGACATGGACAAGGTCATCCAGGAAATCGTCAAGAAAATCTCTTGAAGCTGATGTGGCCGTAATCTAAGGATGGGCCTCTTTTGCAATGCGAAGCTTTAGGTCTACTAGTCTCCGGTAGGAAGTTGATATGGCAGTGGCCATATAAGTCGCGATCTCCGTTCTGTTAAGTGTGCTATGAAGCTAAGACTTGCTGAATTAATCGCAGTGGCAATAGATATTATTGTCTGTTCGTTCCTGGTATATGCCTGTGTTTCTGATCGGGTTCTCTCGTTTTAATGTGCTGAATCCTTGATTGCTCAGTGATATGACATTACCTGGATGTTCTAACGATTTCATCGCTGTAGTGCTAGGAGGCTATTGGCACTTCTAAATTTTGGATTCTATAACTACTTTGTAAGGCACACTTTTCTGAATCGTGTGGCGTCAATCGTCTCTTAATGGAAAGTAGTCAACAATCGGTAGATTGATTTGTTTGCTGTAGTTTGCCCACGGCTGGCTCTTCCCTTTATATTGACAAAACAATCTGTACAACATGATTACAACTCATGTATACAAGGAAATTTGCCGACCTAGTCGGATACGATCTAGTCTGCCTAATACACCCCCTCAATCTAAACCGTCGTGCAAGGTTGAGATTGGAACTAAACCGACAAAGCAACAGGCTTAGTGCTAGTTGATCTCCAGAGGCAATGAATCGTACATCGAGAGCACCCAAAGCGACTTTCTCACGCACAAAATGGAAATCAACCTCGATATGTTTGGTACGAGCATGAAACACCGGGTTGGTAGAGAGATAAGTGGCGCCCAAATTGTCACACCACAAAACAGGAGGCTTGGGCTGAGGAACACCGAGACAGACTGGATCCATGTTGGTTCAGCTGTACCATTAGCAAGAGCCTTATACTCTGCTTTTGTACTGGAGCGGGAAACTGTGTGTTGCTTGCGAGAGCTCAAAGAGATAAGATTGGAACCAAGGAATATAGCAAACCTGCCACTAGAGCGGCGGTCATCAGAACAGCCCACCCAATCCGCATCAATGTAGATATTCAGAAGAGTAGACGAGGACTTTTGAATCGGCAAGCCGGTAGAGACGGTTCCCTTGACATACCTAAGGATCCGCTTGACCACTTCATAATGAACTGTAGTCGGCTAGGTTAGAAACTGGCTAACTTTGTTAACTACAAAGGAGATATCTGGACGAGTTAACGCCAAATATTGAAGACCACCAACCAAACTTCGATAGCGGAAAGAATCATCATCAGAGAGACGGCCCCTTGCTCATGAGACAATTTGTCCGAGGTAGACATCGGAGTGGCAATAGCACGACATTCCTCCATGTGAGCACGATGAAGCAAGTCCAAAGCATACTTATGTTGTGTCAAACGCATGCCCGCATGGGTATAGTGATGTAGCCCACCCAACTCCACCAAGTGCACCGATGACAAGATCACGCGCAAAGGCCATCCATGATAAGGTGAACTCGCTCCTCTCGCTCCATACTTTCGGTCACGTGGAGGATGGTGCGCTACCTCATAGTTCCACACTTTGCGTGCTCAGGTTCAAACCCACCACGGAGGCCCCGGAAAGTACCCAAGACGATGCGCAAGAAGATACGAAGAAGGGCGGTGAAGACGGCGTCGGATTCGGAGTCCCAGAGGAGAAGTTGGGGGGAAATACCCCTCCCCGGCCTCAGGAACCGGCCAGGCCGGCCTCTTCCACCCCCAGGCCGGGCACCCAGCAGAGGGGGCCGGCCTCCACCTCGGCCTCGGGCCGGCCTCCTCCCCCCAGGCCGGACCCCCTCCAGAGAGGGCCGGCCTCCAGGCCGGCCTCCCTCTCTCCCCCCTCGGCCCCAGGCCGGCCCCCCCTCCAGGCCGGCCCCTGCGCCCACCACGGCCCCAGGCCGGCGTGCGCCTGGAGGCGCCTCCCTGCCCCCATCCCGGCCCCATGGCCGGCCAGGCTGGGCCCCCAGGCCGGCGTGGGCCAAAATGCACGCAAATGACTCGATTTCGCCCCCGTTTTCGCCTGCTTCGACCCCCGGCTATATAAGGACGACCCCGAGCTAGATCTAGGGTTTTAGAGTTGAATTTAGAACATTTGGAGCTCGGCTCTCTTGTATCCCTCTTTGAGGAACTACTCCTCCGGTGTGTACCGAGGAACGTATCAAGGCTACTCCTCCGACTTCGTCGAGGATCGTATCAAGGCACATCCCAACTACTTGTCCTCTCCCTATCGGGTTTCAGTCAAGAGTTGTCCAATCTTCCTCTCGTTATCTTGAGGTTTTATTGGCGTAGTGGTACCGGCTACGGGTGTGAGACGGTTTGTATCAAGGTGAGTTCAGTTGGATCGATTGTTCCGTAGGCGGCCCTCGGGGCTTAGTTGACGGGAGGTTGGATCTTTCGGTTTTTGCGATTTATCCCGATTTGTGTGTTGCCCCGCGTTCCCCCACGTTCCCCCTCTATTCCCCATCTCGTGTTCTTACCGTTCTTCGTGTTCTTCGTTCGTTCTTCGTCGATTCGTGAAGATCGGGCCAATCTAGGAGTCCAACTCCATATCATCTGGTATCCAGAGCGAGATTGACACGAATCCGACACCCCATCCCCTCCCCTACCACCAATTTTTCTTCTATCCACCATAAATTCGAAAATTTCACAAAAATAGCCACAAAGGGATTTCGACCGATCTGTTGATTCATTGATTTTTTCGTGGTTTTGCTTCACAGATTTGTTGCCAAATACCATTCCCCATCTTTCCATTCAGCCACTTTTCCCAAATTCGCCCAAATTTTTTCTTGATTTTGAAGGAATTTCGAATTTGAGCCAAAATCTCAGAAAATCTCAGCTCTTCGATTTCCGGACAGATTTTGAAACTTGTTTTTCTTTGTCGTTTTTGATCCGAATTGAGTGCAACAAAGTGCTACGCGACGCCCACGACATCACCTACGCTTCCACATCAACGGATCGCCACGACATCGACTCCCCCACGGCCGCAAGTCCGTGATCATCAATAAGAGAGGTATAACTTGCTTCCGCTTGAACCACCCACCCCATTGTGTTACTTACCTATTCGGACTAGTTCTTTTTACACCGCTTGGCATCGCATTTGTGGCATCGAGAGTGCGAGGTTAGCGCTTGTGAGAGATTAGATACGAGTAGGCATTGGCACTTTGGAATCCATCAAAAAGAGAGAAAAAAAAGAGAGAGAAAATAGAAAAAGAAGAAAAGGATCGGTGCCAATTGCTTTCCATTGTAGGAACGTGTAGCATTGCGTCGCAAAAGAGAAAGAGTGACCGATTGCCACGGTGCGAATCTTGTTGCCTTTTCAAATTTGTGGTTTGAGCTAGCGTCCTCCTTGAGTTAGTGTGGCATTGAGCATTAGTCTACGTTAGGTCCATTTTGTTGTTCGCTCGTCCATTGGTCGCACTAACCCATT
Organism: Alopecurus myosuroides; assembly: GCA_028641055.1. Taxonomy (NCBI): domain Eukaryota; kingdom Viridiplantae; phylum Streptophyta; class Magnoliopsida; order Poales; family Poaceae; genus Alopecurus; species Alopecurus myosuroides. Next base: position 335,616,489 of record CM054057.1, on the reverse strand, counting down.
TTTCCCTTGCGTGTGTGTGTTCCACCATATTTCCATCCTATAGGTTTGGTTTTTGTGCTAACTTTTCTTTGAATCTTTTCAACGATTGACAACAAACTTTTCTTCGGTTTTGTCGATTTTTCCTCGCCACTTTCCTAACCTATTTGCCTTCCATATAACGACAATTATACGTAGCGCCCTCGATTTTTCCTCGTTTGCGGTTTCTTTCGATCTTTTTGGATTCGTTCTTGACATACCGCCCTACACCTAGGCTCGTCCACTAGCCTCAATACGACCAAGAAAGGTAACGTTGGGTAAGTGAGGCGTCCATTTCTTCAATATCACCCTTGTGTGTGTTTTTGAGATGGCTAGGGAAGGAGTATTCACAAGTCCGAGCTCGGAAGACGAAGGCAATCCATTCTACAACGACAATGCTTACGCCAACTTCATCACCCACAATGACCACTTTCAACTCCGCGAACTCGTCAAGGACGGGTTGCAACGCTATGAGCGTCGACTCCAAGAGCAAGAGGCTCGATTCAATGATCAAATGACGAGCATCAGCATCAACTTGGATAATCTTGCCAATCGCCGTCATTCATCATCGTCCTCAAGGTCTCGTCGCTCAAGCCACCACAATCAGGATCCTCACCAACCTCGTCGCCATGATCGCCATGATCGCCACAACGTGGAGGAGGGTGGACAACCTCAACAACCACCACCACCTCCTCCACAACCTCAACAACCTCCGCGACGAAATTGGTATGAGGATAGCTCGCCATCACCACCACCTCGACATCACCAAGGCCGTGGTGACCCTCTTCAACAACCGCAACGCCCGGACCTTCGACAACACCATCATCCTCCACCTCCACAAGGCCACGCTCAAGACTATGGCCACAATGATTTCGTGGAAGATGCTCGTCAACATCGAAGGCCACCTAGGCGCCATGCGCGTCCCAACAACAATGACCGCCAAGAACATGATCATCCTCAACACCCTCGAGTTGAACAAGTGCTTCCGCAACACCCTCGCCAAGAACAAGAACGTCCTCGACAACAACACAATGGCCATGATGATAGTGAACGCCGTGAAGCTAGGCTCCGTCACCACCAACAACCACCACCTAATGACCACCGGCGTCATCCTCCCCATCATGATCGCTACCGCCAAGACAATGAGGATGAACCCTATAATGATTCACCTCCCATTTATGATGAAGACCCCCATGAGCGCCAACATCGTCCACAAGTGGACAACAACATGAGTGCTCTTCGTTTCAATGTCCCCAAGTTCAATGGTGAGAATGATCCCGAAGAATATCTTGCTTGGGCTCTCAAAGTTGACAAGATCTTCGGCATTCACAACTTCACCGACAAGAAGATGGTTTCTCTAGCATCTTTGGAATTCGAAGGCTATGCACTATTATGGTGGGATCGTCTACAAGCCGAACGAGTCCGCAATCGCATTGCTCCTATTGCCACTTGGAATGAGATGAAGAAATTCATGCATGATAGATTCGTTCCTCCTCACTACAAGCGTGACCTCTTCAAGAAGCTCCAAGAACTTTGTCAAGGTGTGAAGTCCGTTGATGAGTATTACAAGGAAATGGAAACATCCTTGATTCGAGCTCATGTGATAGAATCTCAAGAGCAAACAATGGCCCGCTTCCTCAATTGCCTCAACTATCCTATAAGGAAGATCGTCGAGTATCAACCGTATGACAACATTGTGGCCCTTGTCCACCAAGCTCTCAAGGCGGAACGCCAAATTGCGGAAGATCTCAAGTATAACAAGCAAAAGGCTTTCTTCAACTCAAGACCATCATCCTAATCTCCAATGACACAAGTTCCTCCTCCAACTACCACCAAGAACAACACTCGAGCCTCTAGTGCTCCCAACAAGTCTTCCCAACCATTCAAGAAGCAAGTGCCTCCCACCTCATCCTCAAGTGCTCCTCAAGTCAAGTCAAGCACTATTACTTGCTTCAAGTGTGGTGCTAGTGGACACAAGTCCTTTGAATGTTCCAACAAGATGATCATGATTGTCAACCAAGACGGTGAACGTGATTCTATGAGCGAAGGCGAATACTATGCCTTGCATCAAGTTGCTCTCAACTCTTTGGACGTGCCCAACGATGATGAAGAAAGTGTATATTGCGATGAGGACAAGAATCCATCGCTAGTGGTCACAAGAGTCCTCACTACTTCTCCTCAAGATGAGCATGATCAATGGTGCAATCTCTTTAAAACAAGAGCCGGTATTGATGGCAAGTCAATCAAGGTCATCATCGATGGTGGAAGTTGCCACAACTTGGCTAGCAAAGAGCTTTGCGACAAACTCAAATTACCTTACAAGCAACATCCTCATCCATACCATGTCCAATGGCTTAGTGACTCCGGCACCTTCAAGATTCAACACATGGTCTCCGTGAATTTCAAGATTGGTCCCTATGAAGACACGGTAGATTGTGACGTTGTTCCTATGACCGTGTGTCATCTTCTTCTTGGTCGACCTTGGCAATACGACAAGAGTGCTATCCATGATGGGCGTACAAATCACTATAGCTTAAAGTGGAATAACAAGACATTTGTGCTTCGTCCCATGTCTCCTAGCCAAGTGATCACCGACAACGCCAAGACTCTTGCACGTAAACAAGAAGAGCTCAAGTCTCGTGAGATGAGTGGTGAGAGAGTGATCCACCTAAAAGAGAGTGAGAGCCACAAGCCAAATATGAGTGGAAAAATTCCGAGTGTTGCCAAAGGACTTGCCTTACTTGCCACCAAAAGAGAGATGCGAGAGCTACGAGATAACCCAACCATACTTCACTTTGTCCTATTGTGCAAAGGGGAAGCACTTGAAACTAACGACATGACAAATCTTCCTCCATCCTTGTTACCTTTGTTGCAGGAATTTGAAGACGTCTTTCCCGATGAGCTCCCTCCGGGCCTTCCTCGCCTACGAGGAATCGAGCACCGCATTGACCTCATTCCGGGCGCCCCCCTTCCAAATCGCGCTCCTTACCGCACCAACCCCGAGGAGACTAAGGAGATTGAGCGCCAAATCCAAGAACTACTCGAAAAAGGTTTCATTCGCGAATCCCTTAGCCCTTGTGCCGTGCCGGTTATCCTTGTTCCAAAGCAAGATTCTACTTCCCGCATGTGTATGGATTGTCGCCCTATCAATGCTATCACCGTTAGATATAGACATCCTATTCCTAGGCTCGATGACATGCTTGATGAATTGAGTGGTTCTACTATCTTTTCCAAAATTGATCTTAAAAGTGGTTACCATCAAATTCGTATGAGTATAGGTGATGAATGGAAAACGGCTTTCAAAACAAAACTTGGCTTGTATGAATGGCTTGTTATTCCCTTTGGCCTTTCGAATGCCCCATCTACCTTCATGCGCCTCATGAATGAAGTCTTGCATCCTTTCATTGGCAAATTTGTTGTGGTTTACTTCGACGATATTCTCATTTATAGCAAGTCTTTGGAAGATCACCTTGATCATGTTTCACAAGTATTGTTGGCTCTTCGCAAAGAAAAACTTTTCGCCAATCTTTCCAAATGCAATTTTTGCACCAACAAGCTTGTTTTCTTGGGTTTTGTGATCTCTTCCAGCGGTATTGAATTAGATAACAAGAAGATTGAGGCAATTAGGAATTGGCCCAACCCTACCTCCGTGGGTGAGATAAGGCGCTTTCATGGCCTTGCCGGTTTCTATCTCCGCTTTCTCAAAGATTTTTCAACTATTGCTTGCCCTTTGAATGAACTTACCAAAAAGAATGTACCTTTTGTTTGGGGCAATGCGCAACAAAAAGCTTTTGACACACTTAAGAAATGCTTAACCAAAGCTCCTTTGCTTGTCTTACCGGATTTTGAGAAAACTTTTGAGATTGAATGTGATGCTAGTGGTATAGGAATTGGTGGCGTTCTCATGCAAAACAGACGCCCTGTTGCTTACCATAGTGAAAAACTTGATGGCGCTAAACTCAATTACCCCATCTATGATAAGGAACTTTTTTCTTTGGTTAGAGTGCTAGAAGTTTGGCAACACTACCTTTGGCCGAAAGAATTTGTCATTCATTCCGATCACGAATCATTGAAATACTTGAAAAGCCAAACCAATTTGAACAAGAGGCATGCTAAGTGGGTAGAATTCATTGAATCTTTTCCTTATGTCATTAAGTACAGGAAAGGTAAAGAAAATGTGGTAGCCGATGCCTTGTCTAGGAAAGAGTGCCTTCTTACACGTCTTGACATCAATGTGATTGGTTTGGATGAGATCAAAGACTTATATGATTCCGATACTTTCTTTGGTACTATGTTTGAGAAATGCTTGCCTAACCGAGGTTTTGATGATTACTATCTTCACAAAGGTTTCTTGTTTAAGGATAACAAATTGTGTATCCCCGAGTCCTCTCTTCGTTTGTTGTTATTGAAGGAATCACATGAAGGAGGTCTCATGGGACACTTTGGGCGCGACAAGACCTATGCCATGCTCTCCACCAACTACTATTGGCCCAAGATGAAGCATCAAGTTGAGAGACATGTCAAGAGATGTTCTACATGCCTCCGAGCTAAGTCCACTTCCAACCCCCATGGTCTTTACATGCCATTACCTATCCCACATGCACCTTGGAGTGATATTAGCATGGATTTTGTGTTAGGCCTCCCACGAACTAAAACCAACATGGATTCAATCTTTGTAGTCGTGGATCGTTTCTCTAAGATGGCACATTTCATTCCTTGCAACCGAACCGACGATTCTTCACATGTTGCTACTTTGTTTTTCAGGGAAATTGTGCGTTTACATGGTGTACCTACTTCCATTGTCTCGGACCGCGACGTCAAGTTCACCTCCTACTTTTGGAAGACGTTGATGGCCAAGCTCGGCGTCAAGCTACTCTTCTCCACCACCTATCACCCACAAACGGATGGACAAACCGAGGTCGTCAACCGCACACTCTCTTCCCTACTTCGAGCATTGATCAAGCCCAACTTGAAGAATTGGGAGGAATACATCCCACACGCCGAGTTCGCCTACAACCGTGCTCTCCATCAAGCTACCAAGAAGAGTCCCTTCGAGATCGTCTACGGCTTCAACCCCAACACCGCCCTCGACATACTCCCTTTGCCTCTACGCGAGCGAGCAAACATGGACATCGACAAGCGCACCGACTACATCAAGAAGCTACACAACTCCACAAGAGCTACGCTTGAGAAGCATTTCGAGCACCAAGCCTCTATCATGAACAAGAACAAGAAACCCATGGTGTTCCAAGAAGGTGACCTCGTGTGGCTACACTTGCGCAAGGACCGTTTCCCCGAAGAGCGCAACTCCAAGCTCAAGCCAAGAGGCGACGACCCCTTCAAGGTCATCAAACACATCAACAACAACGCCTAAAAGCTCGACTTACCGCAATCCAAGTACCTCGTCCACAACTCCTTCAATGTCAAGGACATCTCTCCCTTCCATGGATACCCAAGTGATGAAGACGACGCCGAGTCGAGGTCGACTCTTTTTCAAGGGGGGGGGAGATGATGTAGCCCACCCAACTCCACCAAGTGCACCGATGACAAGATCACGCGCAAAGGCCATCCATGATAAGGTGAACTCGCTCCTCTCGCTCCATACTTTCGGTCACGTGGAGGATGGTGCGCTACCTCATCGTTCCACACTTTGCGTGCTCAGGTTCAAACCCACCACGGAGGCCCCGGAAAGTACCCAAGACGATGCGCAAGAAGATACGAAGAAGGGAGGTGAAGACGGCGTCGGATTCGGAGTCCCAGAGGAGAAGTTGAGGGGGGGGGGGGAAATACCCCTCCCCGGCCTCAGGAACCGGCCAGGCTGGCCTCTTCCACCCCCAGGCCGGGCACCCAACAGAGGGGCCCGGCCTCCACCTCGGGCTCGGGCCGGCCTCCTCCCCCCTCAGGCCGGACCCCCTCCAGAGAGGGCCGGCCTCCAGGCCGGCCTCCCTCTCTCCCCCTCGGCCCCAGGCCGGCCCCCCCTCCAGGCCGGCCCCTGCGCCCACCACGGCCCCAGGCCGGCGTGCGCCTGGAGGCGCCTCCCTGCTCCCACCCCGGCCCCATGGCCGGCCAGGCCGGGCCCCCAGGCCGGCGTGGGCCAAAATGCACGCAAATGACTCGATTTCGCCCCCGTTTTCGCCTGCTTCGACCCCCGGCTATATAAGGACGACCCCGGGCTAGATCTAGGGTTTTAGAGTTGAATTTAGAACATTTGGAGCTCAACTCTCTTGTATCCCTCTTTGATTAACTACTCTTCCGGTGTGTACCGAGGAACGTATCAAGGCTACTCCTCCGACTTCGTCGAGGATCGTATCAAGGCACATCCCAACTACTTGTCCTCTCCCTATCGGGTTTCAGTCAAGAGTTATGCAATCTTCCTCTCGTTATCTTGAGGTTCTATTGGCGTAGTGGTACCGGCTACGGGTGTGAGACGGTTTGTATCAAGGTGAGTTCAGTTGGATCGATTGTTCCGTAGGCGGCCCTCGGGGCTTAGTTGACGGGAGGTTGGATCTTTCGGTTCTTGCGATTTATCCCGATTTGTGTGTTGCCCCGCGTTCCCCCACGTTCCCCCTCGATTCCCCATCTCGTGTTCTTACCGTTCTTCGTTCGTTCTTCGTCGATTCGTGAAGATCGGGCCAATCTAGGAGTCCAACTCCATATCACATAGGAGGCCTCAATGCCCAAAAATAATGAAAATGTCCAAGATATGGGAAACGCTTGTGCCAAGACTTGCACAAGGCGATCAACAGCTGCTGGAGACGATCCCGCAATCACAATATCATCAACATAAACCAACATAGTAACATCATCATGGGTGAAGATGAACAATGAAGTCTGGAGATAAAACCAAGCTCATGAAGTTTATCACTGAGCCGTGCGTGCCACACACGTGGAGACTGCTTCAGACCATATAGGGCACGCTGCAACTTGCGCACATGCTGAGGATAGCGAGAGTCCTCAAAGCCAGGAGACTGCTGCATATACACATCTTCCTCAAGAAAACCATGGAGGAAAGCATTACTGACATCAATCTGACGAAGGCTCCAACCTCGAGACACAACAAGCGACAGAACCAGAGGAATGATAACTGGTTTAACGAGAGGACTGAAGGTGTCATGATATCTTCCAACAATATTGGTTCTAGGATGACGTCGGACAAGACGCCACGTATGATTGCACTGCAAAGCATCAAATTCAGCTTCCATAGCTGAACGCCAGGCCGGTTCTGAGAGAGCACTGCGATGAGAAGCAGGTTCCGCAAGAAACATGCGGCGTCGGCGATAGGGATTATAACGAACTGTGCCATCCTTAAAATCCTTGGGGCGATGAATATTATTGCATGCTCGAGTAACAATCGTCGACACAGGTGGCACGGATAGCGTAGACGGCACGGCAGACTCAGGCGAAGGAGTGGCCACGATGGAGCGATCAGGCGACGGAGGCGTTGGCGAAGAAGGCTACTCCGAGGCCTGTGCATCATCACCGAAGCCCGGTGGGCTTGGCGGAGACGGCCCAACTGAAGACGGGCTGGAGGGACGAGGCCGCGAGGCGTGGCGCGGTCCAGGAGACGCCTGGTCGTGCTCTGGCTCGGTCGATGAGGCATGCAGAGGCACATGCAGGTCGAGAACAAGTACGTCGATCGCGGCCGGCACATCGATGGATTCCTGCACCGGCAAATCACGAGAAACACCGGGAAGATCAAACTGTAACAAATTCATGTCATATATGCGTATATTGGGACCCTGAATAGCTGGTTCTTGGGCAGGAAAAGACACCGGATGTAAGATGGAGACATCAATGACAACACTAGGAGTAGCAAAAGGAAACATTTTGTCTCATAAAAACAACATTGCGAGAAATATAAATGCGGCCAGTGCTGCGATCAAGACACTTGTAGCCTTTATGCATAGGACTATAGCCAAGAAAAACACACATCTTGGAACGAAACTCCAGTTTACGCAAATTATACTTGTGGAGACTAGGCCAACACGCACAACCAATAGAGCGGAGAAAAGAATAATCAGGGGTCTGGTGCAACAACCGAGTGGCAGGTGCGAGATTGTTGAGAACATGGGAGGACATCCGATTGATAAGATAACATGCGGTGAGAAAGGCTTCATCCCAGTAATGAAGAGGAAGATATGAATGGGCTAAAAGAGCTAATCCCATCTCGACAAGATGTCGGTGCTTGCGTTCAACAATGCCATCTTGTTGAGATGTGTGGGGGCATGACACACGGTGAAGAATACCTGTACGACGAAAGAAAGCGTTGAGGCGATGATACTCACCACTCCAATCAGACTGCACTGCACGAATCTTAGCATTAAGAAAACGCTCAACATGTGTTTGAAAGAGGTAAAAATATCCTCTACATCGGATTTGTGTTTGATTAGATAAATCTAGCAATGGCGACTGTAGTCATCAACAAAACAAACATAATATTTGTAACCTCCAGATGAGGGCAAAGCAGGGCCCCAAACATATGTATGAACGAGTTCAAGTGGAGCAGTGGAGACACGATGAGAACGAGTGTAAGATAATTGAGGACTCTTAGCACGTTGACATGCATCACACACAGAAGACTCAAAATCTGTTTAACACGGAAGGGAATTGTTCTTAACAACACTTTGAACTACATTATTAGAAGGATGAACAAGCCTTTGATGCCATTGCCTAGACGAGAGCTGAATACTAGAAGTAGCATGTAGAGTAGATCAAGAAGACGCCCGATGAAATGGTACAGGATAAAGACCCACCTGTCTTCTACCTTGAAGAATGATTTTCTTCGTGGCCTTGTCCTTAACACATAAAAATTCACGATGAAGTTCAATGAAGACATCATTGTAACTAAAGATACAATGAACGGAGAGCAAATTTTTGCTAATATTAGGAACGTGGAGAATATTTTTAAGGTGAAGAGAATGCATAGGACCGGCTAAACGAGAGTGACCAATGTGCAAAATTGGCAGACCTGCACCGTTGTGACTTGAACTTGATCCCTGCCGTGATATGGTTCATGCACGTGAAGCCGTTCCATGTCATGAGTGAGATGATCGGTGGCGCCGGTGTCCATCAACCAGTGGGGTTGGTATTCAGGGTGGTTCTGGCTGGTAGAAGCGGTGTTGCTGGAGCGAGGAACATCACCATTCAGGAACTTGCGACAGGCGGGTGCCTCATGGCCCCATATGCCACAGAATTGACAGCGCGGACGAGAGCGACGCCCGCCATGACCACCGTTTTGACCCCCTCCACGGCCGCCATCACCGTACCCACCGTTGTGACCGCCCCCACGACCGTCGTTCTGGCTGTAGGAGCTGCCACCATCATAGCCACCGCCGTTGTAGCCTTGCTGGCCACCACCTTGGCCGTGGTGGTAGTAGCCGCTTCCACCACCTTGACCTTGGTAGCCGCTGCCATGCTGGCCACCGCCTCCTTTGCGACCACCTTGATAGCCGCCACCTTGCTGCGCACCTCCACGACCGCTGTTCTGGCTGTAGGAGCCGCCACCGGAATTGCGTCCATAATCACCACGGCGTGCAGCATTGGCCGAAGAGGAGATATCAATCTCAGGGCCTGTTAGGTCCTGCATGGATTCATGAGAGACAAGCATTGCATAGAAATCAGAGAGGTGGATGACGGCGTCAGGATTAGTGTTGGAGAAGACATTGAGCGACGCCCGGAGGGGAGCAAAGGCACTTCCCAAACCAGCCAGGATGTAGTCGATCAGTTCCTCGTCGGGCAAAGGGGCACCGACGATCGCCTTAGCATCAGCGAATCCCTTCATCAGGTGGTAGTAGTTAGCCGCACCCATGTCGTTCCGCTGCGTCGTCGCCAGCTTGCGACGATAGGCACGGGTACTCTCCCGTCGCTGAGCAGAGAACATGGAGGTGAGGGAGCTCCACACGGAGGCGGAGGTCGTGCGCCCAACCATCTGGGCAAGGATTTCTTCGGTCATTGACCCGAGGAGCAAGCTGAGGACGCGCTAATCAGTGTGCAACCACACGTTGTAGTCAGGATTCCGGTGGTTCTTCCATCCGCGGCGGTTCCGGTGGTGATGGTTTGCGCCGGTGCAGGGGTGGTTCCATCGATGAACCCGAGCAGGACTGATCCTGTCAGATTGGGGATGACCTGGGTCTTCCAGAGAAAGAAGTTACTCCGGTCTATATGGACGATGATGGAGTTGGGCTCGTTAGCCGGAAGGGCACCGATGGCGGAGGAGGTTTGGATGGAGGTAGTGGTCATTGCCCTGGCGGCAGTAGAGGAACCCTAGAGCGTATGACTCTGATACCAAGTCAACAATCGGTAGCTTGATTTGTTTGTCGTAGTTTGCCCCGTGATACGTGATATCCCACAAGTATAGGGTATCGTCTGTAGCCTTTTCTATTAGTAAGAGTGTCGAACCCAATGAGGAGCTAAAGGTAGGATAAGTATTCTCTCAAATTTTATCAACCACTGATACAACTCTACGCACACTAAACGTTTTGCAACATCTAGGAAATAAAACTAGAGTAATAATACGGGTAAACAAGACAATTTGCAGGATAATAAATACATGAAAGTAAAGTTAGTTGCTGCATCAATAAAGTATACTAAATAACTATAAACTAACAGTAACATGAGTGTGGAAAATTGGTGGAAAGTGTGATAGATTTGTCCATGATCAAATAGTCAAATACAAGGTTGATATTCTCTTTTATGTGGGAGAGGCAAAGTTAACAAGCTCTCATTATCCAATAATTGCAAGTACTTATGATTGGAACTTCAGCAAACATCCGTAACTACTAGAAGATACATTAAGGTAAAAATACCCAACCATAGCATTAAGATCAAAAGGTACTCTTTATCCCATATGCTTTAATCACTAGATTGGGGTTCATGTTTCCGTCACTCAAGCAGCCCGCCTCTAGCTTTCTCCACATACTACAAAACCTATGATGTGATCCATGCGCGAATAAACATATGATGGCACCATAGGACTGTAACAAATTCAATATATAGCTCAAACCATCCATAAAGATTCAACAATCAATCATATGACAAAAGGGATCTACAGAAACATGGCATAGATGCAATACGTCATGTGTAAATAATTTATAACGTCAAACACCATGTTTACATAGGGCGGTACGGAGGTGGGTGGAAGGATGAACCACTGTATACAAGGAGGAATTAGCGATGGAGATGGCGGTGAAGACGGTGGAGAGGATGGAGAAGGGGCAGCACGTGAGGTGCAGGGCGGCGTCGGCAGCCGTCGGCGGCGCAGAGGGCTCCTCCTGCGCCGGCCGACCATCATGGGGGAGCTCCGCCCCTTAGAATCCTTCCTCCATGGCTTCTTGGTTCTATAGATGAGCCCTCCCCCATAGAGATGAGGCCATGTGGGAGTGATGCATGTAAAATGCATAGATGAATTTTGCATATTTTCACATGGTTTTCTATTACATATTGCATCATATAAGGGTATAATTCAATGCTTTATAGTATTTTGGGGTTAAATTACAAAGTCCCCCAACTTTTATGGAATTAACCCTGCCTGTCAGAAACCCCGTTTTCTATATTTTTGACGTTTCAGGGGGCAAACTTCCGCGAAATCACCTGAAAATCTGCGGGGGTCATTTTCTTGGAAGGAGAAGACTTGCGGGCGAAGGATCCACGAGAATTGGGCAAGGAGGCCCAAAAGAGGACCCTCCACGCGGCCAGATTCCTTGGCCGTGTGACAGGCCCCCTTTTGGCCCCTGTGGCCCCAATTCCTTCCATCTTCGACTTACCGACTCCGTCTTGACCTAAAACCGACTATAAAAAGGGTCCCCCGTACCCTTACGGAGAAGAGCGCTACCGAAACACCAAAACAGAGACTAGAAGTTCCAGATTGGAGGGGGAAAACTCCGGCGGGGCGCCGCCGGTGTGATCTCCTACCCCTCCAACGTCATCTCCATCGACATCTCCATGAAGAGGGAGTAGTCCACCCCAGGGCTATGGGTTTGTGGAAGTAGCACTTGTATCTCTCTCTCTATGTGCTTCACTAATTAGATCCGTATGTGTTGCCTCACATGATTATGGGCACCGTTGTAATTCCTATCTGGTGGATCTTTTCTATGAGTTATTGAATCTGAGATTGCAATTGTTTCTCTTGAGTTATTTGAGTAGATGTATCTTATGTACCCCGTTTTTATTTGCTAGCTTTGATCAATCTAGTTCTTGAGAGCGTGTGTGGGGTGATGGGTGCATTAGTTGGAGTAACGAGGGGTGGCTAGTGCTGTGAAAGTGACAGAAGTTCAGCGATCCACTTAGGTTTTGTTAAACCTTTCTTAGTTACCTCACTAGGGATAAAAAGGAGTACCTTGTTACCGGGGATTTGAAGTGACACTAATCAATCTCCATGACTAGATCTAGCAAGTTCTTACTTCAACTTCATGTCACATTGCTTAAAGCTATACTCTGGTTTTTTCCTTAATTATCGAGGTGTTATGATTTATTTCGCATCTTGGTGGAGTATAAGAGGGATCAATATGACCGTAGAGATCTCTATGCTAGGACGTCATGCCCATATGAAAGTACTCAATGTTAAACATGTTATTGTAATCTCACATGTAATTCTTTATGTCCACCGTCTACCACTTTATTTGAGAGAATGCAAGTGTGAAACCATGAACCCCGGTCCTATTTTAATTATAAGAAAACACTCTAGTTACTTTGCTGCAATTTACTTTACTTGCACTTTACTTTACTTGTATCTCCAATTCGAATTTACATTATCTCCATCACCACTTGCATCACAAAAATACAAAAACAATCCATTGCATATTTATTTTCTCATTTGCATTTAGTAGTAGATTTAATTATTGCACATTTACTTTCAGTTTTGCATTGCAATTTAGAAGTATCACACCTTGTGCTTGACAACCACTTGGTGAGGTTGAGGGCACAAAATTCTCTACTTGTTTGCAGGATCCTGGAGGAAGCTTGGAAGACAACTGCTGAAATACTGGCTCCCCAAGAGTTTGATATAAACCCTCGAGTCACCCTCGTGGGGAAGAAGGCTTGCCACTAGCTACACACTATGCATTTGGAGTCTCAACCTAGCCATCATGGAGGCAAAATTCGTGGCTTTTGGTGGCTGCCCAAGAATTAGGGTTTTCCTCTCCTTATATGTGATGGGGCAATGCTCCCCGGGCCTCCGATGGATGGCCCCTTGATCCAAGAGCACTTGGCACCTCTAGAATCTTCCTAGGGACCCTTCTCAGCCCTAATGAGGCCCCAAAGTCGTGTCTTTGCCGAATCCATCAAATATGGTAAGAGTTGGACTCAATCACGTCAGCAATTCCCGTAATCCCGTAATCAGGTATTTGTCCTCCAGTAAAACGGGTCCAGAGGTCTCATACAAACTCGGATTGGGCTGTTATTGGGCTTAAACGAAAGCTATGGAAATGTCCAACAACTTTGTAGGAAATTGCATCTTCAATTGACGTTGTCTTCGGGGGTGAAACTAATGATCTCTAAAAACTGTTGGTGGACAGATTTCAGAAAAGTCAGAGTCCTTCTCCCACAAGTCTCCTTTTGTGTTTTCTTGTTAATTCCTACACATCAAAGTGTAAAACAAGAACTTGTGAACTTTCAACCATTAGTAGGTTAGTCCAATAAATAATATAAAACCATAGTAAATACATAGGACAATTGGTAGAAAACAAGCATGGAGCATCAAAAATTATAGATACGTTTGAGACGTATCAGCATCCCCAAGCTTAACTCCTGCTCGTCCTCGAGTAGGTAAGTGATAACAAAATAAGTTTTGAGGTGATATGCAGCAAACACAACCTTGATCGACATTATTGTAAAAGCATTGCAATCTGAGGTCAAAGTACTCTAATCATAGGCATGATAGATATAATTCCGACAATGTAACTTAGCAGCTATATTGCAACATGGAAAGTAACACAAATAAAAGATCATGAATAATAATGCACTAGAAAGTTATACGTTTGTTTCGAGCATAAAGTAAATATAACAAAGTGATATTTCTCTTGTCCTTAAGAGTGGGGCAAAACATAATTGCCAGGGCACCTTCAAAGTTCAAGTGGATGACTAGAACAGATAGTTTGAGAGCAAGTAATAACACACAATGAATCAATTAATAATTTTTTTGGGACATGTGCACATTGAACTCTGAATGGCAACTACGGTCTCTTAACTGTGCATAAAGTTAGAAGATGAGGAATCAACATAAAAGTAAAAGAAAGCCCCTTCGCAGAGGGAAGCAGGGATTAACTCATGTGTAGAGCTTTTTATTTTATTAAATAGAGGTATTGAAAACAATTTTTTAGAGGTGTATGCTTATGTCAACGAATGGTAATAGAGTTCTTGTCATCTTCCATACTAAACAAGTTGAGAGCGGTTCCGAATTATTTATATTAAGCATTTATAGCATTCTCTTTATATAGTATGATACTCCTCTCCACCTTACTTTCGCATACCATGGCTAGCCGAATCCTCAGGTGTCTGCCAACAATCTCATACCATGGAGGAGTGGCTATTTATTTGTTTAGCTTTTTTGATGTTATAATGGTCTAACCATCTCTTTGCAAAATTAATGACGAGAAGATGAAGCATGCAATTCAGGGTACTTAAATAGTATGGAAGACAACAAACCCACCTACTACTTCCTCATGACCTAAAACAGGGACACAAAACAGGAATAATTATAAAAGTTTAAAGGTAGAACATGAGAAATTTACTTGGAGTGGCGGTTAAATACCACATGTAGGTAGGTATAGTGGACACATTTGGCAAACTTTGGTTTTTGGGAGTTGGATGCACGAGCAGAGCTTATACTCAGTACAGGTGGAGGGTAGGAAGAGACTGGAGCGACAAATTAAGAGAGCAATAATGGCCACAATCATGAATAGCGAAAAAATATATTATTAATCAAAGCATAAATGGTATTAAAAGTAAAAAACTAAATGATCATAGAGGCTATAAGTGACCGATTTGTAGTCATAAACATGGTGTAAGCATGCGCCAAGTCAACCAAATAAAGCATTCGAAGGAGAATACCACAAATTTATGCTTCAATGTGATAAAAAACAACTCATGATTCTTTCAATGACACATCAAGCACTGTCAGCTATTTGAGACAAGTCATGCTACAATAATAACTACTAAGCATAGAATTAAAGTAACATCCAACATGACATGATAAAGTCTAGCCACAGTCTAAACAAGCTTCTATTTGTACCGTTATAAGAATGAAATATTTTACTCTTCTCCAACACCAATTAACTTGTTTGAAACAAATATCATAGTTAATATTCATCAAAGACCAGAGATCTAATCATATATAACTGAAGCAAACTAACAAGCTCTCAACAAAATACGAGTGGAAAACAAGGGCTAAACATAGTACTAGCAAGAAGTGAACACTCACAGAACAGTAAGAATGAAAACCAGAGTGTTCTAAGCAATGAAAACGGAGCAAGTCTCTCTCCCACACAATAATGATATGTTCCAACTAATTTTATTGCAGCTAGTAAAATAATAGAAAACAAACAGACGCTCCAAGTAAAGTTCATCTGATGTGACCGAATAAAAATATAGTTTCACTAGAAGTGACCTAATAAATTGTTGATGAAGAAGGGGATGCCTTGGGAATCCCCAAGCTTAGACGTTTGAGTCTTCTTAGAATTTTTTGGGATGAACCACGGGGGCATCCCCAAGCTTTGGCTTTATACTCTTCTTGATCACATTATATCATCATCTTCTCTTAACCCTTGAAAACTTCCTTCACACCACACTCAAAGTAATTCGCATTAGAGGGTTAGTGCAGAATAAAAAAATTCATGTGTTCTGCATGGGAACAACTGTTATTAATACTTTTAAATATTATCTATAGCCACTAATGTTTCGTGAAGCAAAGAAATCCACTCGACATAGTAGAAGAGAGAATGCAAGTAAAAACGCTTAATATGCCAAAACCAGAACAGTCTGTAATGACGATTTTTTTGGGGCACTTAAGTTGCTCAAATTGAAAAACGTAAACAACTAAAAAGTTTTGGAATTAGTTGAGGAATATGCACAAAAATTTGTAGGTCATTTTGATCTTTCTGTGAATTATGGTGGATAGCAGAAATCTGTTTCCTGCGCAGAAATCGAAAACTAACACCAACTTTCGCGAGAGACTTTACTTGGCACAACTAAAACATGAAAATAAAGATACAAAGGAGTTTCCACAGAAGTATTCAACATCTTGACTCAAATAAAACAGATAAAAACAATGCAAAAAATAAAACCATTGGTTATCTCCCAAGAAGTGCTTTTCTTTAACGCCTTTTAGCTAGGCATGAAAAAAGAAGGGATGCCTTGGGCATCCCCAAGGTTTGATGATTGAATATTCTTAATACTTAATTGAGGTGCACTTGAGAGTCCCCCAGATTGAGATTTTCTCTTCTCATTCATCTCGTATCACCATCTCCATTGGATCTTAAATACTACATTCACATAAAACTTGTCAAAAACTCATTAGTAGTGTTAGTACTCATTAAATAAAATCCACTCATGTTCAAGTATTGACAAGTTTCATAATATTTACTAAACATTAGCGACTGTATATACTAAGGTGTTCATGACTTCCGTTGTCCATCGAAAAACTAATGAAATTAATAACACAAAGTACAATATTGAATAAACTGAGAAATCTGTCAAAACTGAACAGTCTGTAAAGATGACTCTCAACGAGATAGTTAGGTATCTAAAATCGAAAAACTCAAAGCTAATGGAAGACATATCATAATCTCAGGTTTATGCACAAAACATTTCAGATCAAAATACTATTATGAGATTTATCACGATTTTTTACAGTGAAGCACATGAATTCTGTCTAAACAGAATCAGCCAGTAAAGATCGAATTATTAGACCTATCTACGTACCTCAAATCAGAAAAAGTTATTCTAATGAAAGAAATATAATAAGCATTACTTTGCACTCAAGAAATTTTAGATCAATATCACGTTCTGGTGATTTTAAACATTTTATACGGTGAAGCACCGAAAATCTGTTTCCGGACAGCAAAGCAAAACTATCAACTTCCAAGTAACTAGAAAGTACAATTATCAATTTACTTTTATGATACAGAGGAATATGTACAATATATACAATATACATAATATATACAAGTTTTTAACTGAGAATCTTCCATGGAAAGATTTTTTTTGGTTTCATAGGCATGAACACAAGTGTTCAAGGTCGACCCCACTTAACCATTACTCATCTTTCCAATCACTTTCCGTTTCGAAAACATTTTAGAAAACAAGTACAACTATTTTTTTGTAATTCGTGTTCCCTATCTATAACTAAATATAGCAAACAACTTAAAACTGAAAATAAAACTACGTAGAGACAAAGCAAACAAGTGCACACAAGAACATTCACCCCACGCTATTGCTCCCCGGCAACGACGCCAGAAAAGGTCTTGATATCCCACAAGTATAGGAGATCATGTGTAGCCTTTTCTATAAGTAAGAGAGTCAAACCCAACAAGGAGCTAAAGGTAGGATAAGTATTCTCTCAAGTTCTATCAACCACTGATACAACTCTACGCACACTAAACCTTTTTCAATATCTAGGAAATAAAACTAGAGTAACAATACGGGTAAACAAGATAGTTTTGCAGGATAATAAATACATGAAAGTAAAGTTAGTTGCTGCAGCAATAAAGTATACTAAATGACTATAAACTAACAATAACATGAGTGTGGAAAAGTGGTGGAAAGTGTGATGGATTTGTCCATGATCAAATAGTCAAATACAAGGTTGATATTCCTCTTTTATGTGGGAGAGGCAAAGCTAACAAGCTCTCACTATCCAATTATTGCAAGTACTTATGATTGGAACTCTAGCAAACATACGTAACTACTAGAAGATATATTAAGGAAAAAATACCCAACCATAGCATTAAGATCAAAAGGTCCTCTTTATCCCATATGCTTTAATCACTAGATTGGGGTTCATGTTTCTGTCACTCAAGCAGCCCTCTCTCTAGCTTTCTCCACATACTACAAACCCTATGATGTGATCCATGCGCGCATAAACATATGATGGCACCATAGGACTGTAACAAATTCAATATATAGCTCAAACCATCCATAGAGATTCAAAAATAAATCAAATGACAAAAGGGATCTACAGAAACATGGCATAGATGCAATACGTCATGTGTAAATAATTTATAACGTCAAACACCATGTTTACATATGGCGGTACAGAGGTGTGCGGGAGGATGAACCACTGTATACAAGGAGGAATTGGCGATGGAGATGGCGGTGAAGACGGTGGAGAGGATTGATACGTCATAAATGTATCCTTAATTTCTGATGTTCCATGTTGTTTTCATGTTGTTTCCTACATGTTTGCTATACACTTTATGTCATTTTTATCGATTTTCCGGACTAACCTATTGACAAGATGCCACAGAGCCAGTTCCCTGTTTTATGCTGTTTTTAATTTCAGAAAAGTTGTTCTGGAAATATTCTCAGAATTGGAAAATTCGAAGTTCGGAAGTCTTAGAATTCCCGAAGGTTCCAGGGAGTCCCGAAGAGGCCCGGAGGGGGGCCACACCATAGGGCGGCTCGCCCCTGGCTGCGTCGGGGGGGGGGGAGGAGTGGTGTGGGCCCCACGAGCCTCCATCGCTATCGCCCTTTCGCCTATTTATACCCCCGATACGTCAACCCTACAAATATACCACTTCGTCCTGAGAAACACCCGAGGGCGCCGTCATCGTCATCCTGAGATCGGGAGGGTTCTAGAGCTCTCCGCGGCACCCTGCCGGGAGGGAATTCATCACCGGAGGGGTCTACACCACAATGCCCTTCTCCGAAGTGATGCGTGAGTATTTCATCCCTGGACTACGGGTCCATAGCAGTAGCTAGATGGTTGTCTTCTCTACTTTGTACCTCATGTTTAGATCTCGTGAGATGCCCTACATGATTGAGATCATCATTATGTAATGCTACATGTTGTGTTTGTTGGGATCTGATGAATATTGAATGCTATGTCTTCTGATTATCAATCTATCATGGTATCTTCATGCTTATGTTATTTATGATCTTGCATGCTCTCTGTTATTAGTAGATGCTCTGACCAAGTAGATGCTAGTAACTCCAAGAGGGAGTATTTATGCTCGGTAGTGGGTTCATGCCTCCTTTGCATCTGTGCTCGAGTGACAGAAACATGACGGATGGATGATGTGATGTTGCCATTAGGGAGAAAACAATGGTGTTTACCTAGTTTAGATTGTTTACATTACACAATTTGCTTACTGTGATAATTTGTTGCTTGCAACTTAATACCCAACGTTTGTTCGGATGATATTCGGAGGGTGGATTATTAGTCATAGATGCAGTTGGATGACGTTCTATATATTTTGTTGTAATGCACGCATGAATCACATAGTAATCTTTATGTCTTGCATATGCACTACGGTGCAGCCTTCATTTCTGTCAATTGCCCAGCTGTAATTTGTGCACCACACATGTTATTTATCTTTCACGGAGAGACACCACTAGTGAGTTGTGGACTCCGGTCCATTTTCTCATTCTGATAATACACACACTGCTTTCACACTGTTTCATACTGCTGCTACTGCTTTCATACCGATCTCCTATTTTTTTCCACACCATACGTTTAACCTCTTTGCGATCAGCAAAACTGGTGAGATTGAGAACCTCACTGCTTCGTTGGGGCAAAGTGATTTGATTGTGTTGTGTATGTTTCACGTTCCTTCTGAACCAGTAGTGCGCCCTGCCATCTCGGTTGCGTCAACCTTCTGAAGTCACTCCTTCCTCCTACTGGTAGATTAAACCTTGGTTTCTTACTGAGGGAAAACTGCTGCTATACTCATCATACCTTCCTCTTGGGGTTTCCCAACGAGTGCAAGATCTGCACCATCAGGATACTTTTCTGGCACAGTTGTCGGGGAGGAAGATAAATTCTGCAAGGGGACTCTCTCACCTCCAATCTCTTTACTTTGTTTTGGTTTTTCTTAGTTTATTTTATTTTTTCTTGTTTACTTCTCTTTATCAAAAACACAAAAAAATAGTTCTTATTCTAGCTGTAGTTTTATTCCTGTTTTTAGTGTTGTTAAAATGACTACTCCTGAGAACACTAAGTTGTGTGACTTTACTAACACCAACAACAATAATTTCATTAGCACACCTATTGCTGCACCTGATGATTTTTAAGAGATAAAGTCTGCCCTATTAAACCTTGTTATGAGAGAGAAATTTTCTGGTGTTAGTATTGATGATGGTGCTGCCCATCTTAATAATTTTGTTGAATTATGTGAGATGCAAAAATATAAAGATGTAGATGGAGATATTATTAAACTGAAATTGTTTCGTTTCTCTTTGAGAGGAAGAGCTAAAGGACGGTTGCTATCTTTGCCTAGAAATAGTATTGATTCTTGGACTAAGTGTAAAGATGCTTTCATTGGAAAATATTATCCTCCTGCTAACATTATATCTTTAAGAAGTAGCATTATGAATTTTAAGCAACTTGATAATGAGCATGTTGCTAAATCTTGGGAAAGAATGAAATCTTTATTAAAGAATTGTCCCACTCATGGACTGACTATTTGGATGATCATCCAAACCTTTTATGTAGGGCTGAATTTTTCTTCAAGAAACCTTCTATATTCATCTGCAGGAGGAACCTTTATGTCCATTACCTTGGGGTCAATAATAAAGCTTCTTGATGATATGATGTTAATTTATTTTGAATGGCGCACAGAGAGAGATACAACTGGTAAGAAGGTAAATTCTGTTGAAGAAACCTCCTCTTTGAGTGATAGACTTGATGATATTATGTCTATGCTTGTGAATGGACATGCTCCTATTGATCCAAATAATGTCCCTTTAGCCTCTTTGGTTGCTCAAGAAGAGCATGTTGATGTGAACTTCATTAAAAATAATAATTTCAACACCAATGCTTATAGGAATAATTTTGGTAGCAACAATTTTAGGACATATCCTTTTAATAGTGGTAATAATGATAGAACTGGAATGTCTAATGAAAGAATTTCAGAAGTTGAAAGAGCCACTAAAGACTTTATGCAAAAACAATATGAGCAAAATAAACTATTTACTAAATCCATGGAGGAACAATCTGTTATGCTAAGAAATATCATCTATCAAATTGAGAGTTTAAATAGAGAAATATTTGGGTTGCAAGTTAAAATTGCTCATGCTAAAACTTCTATTTCATCCATGTCCGAAGCTCAATCTTCTTTGATTAATAGAATGACTGCTAAAACTGAAACCATAGATGAGAATCCTTTTGCTGCTACAAATGCCATCCAAATTCGAATTGATGATAATGTTAGGATGTTAGCTAAATTGCATGCTAGATGGGAAAGAGAAGATGAAATAGCTAGAAAGAATAATATAGCTAATGTTTGCACCATTACCACCACTAGTAAAACTGAAGCTTCTCATGCTAGTAAACCTTCTACTATCAATGGTAAAGTAATTAGTGTTGGAAACACTCCCACTTCTGCTATTAAAAAAAAATGCAAAACTGCCTGAAACTGCTAAAAATGTTCCTGATAAAGTGCTGAATTTTTTAGAAACATGGGAGACAATGTTCCCATTATCATTGATAAAAATTATCTTGATTTTAATGATTGCAACATAACTGAAGTGATTAATTTCTTACAAAAGCTTGCTAGCTGTCCTAATGCTAGTGCTATGAATATGGCTTTCACGAAACATATTACAAATTCTGTCATGCAAATTAGAGAGAATGAATCAAGATGTGAAGCCTCTATCCCTAGGAAGCTAGATGATGGTTGGGAACCCATTATTAAAATGAAAGTGAATGTTTTTTTATTGCAATGCTCTATGTGATCTTGGTGCTAGTATCTCTGTTATGCCTAAGAAACTTTATGATATTCTTGATTTACCACCATTGGTACCCTATTATTTGGATGTTCGTCTTATTGATTATATTAGAAAGAAACCTTTGGGGAGAGTTGATGATGTTCTTATCATGGTTAATAATAATCTTGTCCCTGTTGATTTTGTTGTATTGAAGATTGAATGCAATGCTTCTTGTCCAATTGTTTTGGGAAGACATTTTCTTAAAACTGTTGGTGCTGTTATTGATATGAAAGATGGGAATATTAAATTTCAGTTCCCACTCAAGAAAGGTATGGAACAATTTCCTAGAAAGAGAATTAAGTTGCATTTTGATTATATTATTTTAATAAACTACAATTTGTATGCTTCTTCACTTGAAAACACTTGATTCCACTTTTCTGTGCCTAGCTAAAAGGCGTTAAAGAAAAGCACTTCTTGGGAGATAACCCATGGTTTTATTTTTTACTTTGTTTTTCTCTGCTTTCTTTGAGTCAAGGGGTCGTATACATCTGTATAAAATCCTTTGTATATTTATTTTCATGTTTTAGTTGTGCCAAGTAAAGTTTCTGACGAGAGTTGGAGTTGGTTTTGGATTTCTGCACAGGAAACAGATTTCTGTTGTCCACCGTAAAAAATCGTATAATTCACGGGAAAATCAGATTGACCTGAAATATTTTGTGCTTATTCTTCAGCTAATTCCTCAACTTTTTCGTTCTTAAAGTTTTTCGATCTGAGGAACGTAAGTGCCCCGAAAAAATTCGTATTTACAGACTGTTCTGGTTTGGACAGATTCTGCCATTTTTCTTACATTTGCTCTTTTACGATGTCAAATGGATTTATTTACTTCACGAAACATTAGTGGCTGTAGATAATGTTTAAAATTATAAATAGCACTTGTGCCCATACAGAACCCATGGATTTTTGATTGTTTCACTAACCCTCTAATGTGAATTACTCTTTGAGTGTGGTGTGACGGAAGTTTTCAAGGGTCAAGAGAAGAGGGTGATATATGTGATCAAGAAGAGTGCAAGGTCAAAGCTTGGGGATGCCCCCGTGGTTCATACCAGAAAATTTTAATAAGACTCAAGCATCTAAGCTTGGGGATTCCCAAGGCATCCCCTTCTTCATCAACAATCTACCAGGTTACTTCTAGTGAAACTATATTTTTGTTCGGTCACATCATATGAAGTTTACTTGGAGAGTCTGTTTGTTTTTATTTTGTTTTATCTTGTTTTATTTTGTTTTCCTTGCTTAAATAATATAGTTGGACCCTAGCATTCCTTGTTCGGGAGAGAGACACGCTTCGCTTTTTCGTTTGAATACTCGTTACGCTCGTATTCTTAGTTTTTCTCCTAGTTGCTGCAAAAAAATCCTGTTTAGCTCTTGTTTTCATTGCATCTCTTATTCAGAGCTGTTAGTTTTAGTAGTGTTATGTGAGTACTCTCATTTTTTTTCTGTATAATTTAGAGAGTTTTTGTTAAAACCTATTTTTTATGGTTCTTGTTGGGAAAAGAAACTGTTGCTTGAAGTAGAATTTATAACGGTGCAAGTAGAAGCTTGTATAGACTGTGGCTAGACTTTTTCGTATCATTCTAGATGTTATTTTAATTCTAAAGCCTAGTGGTTATTTAGTAGAATGATTAATCTCTAATAGCTGAGAGTGTTTAATGTGCCATTGAAATAATCATGAGTTGTTCTTGTCATATTGAATCATAAATGTGTGGTGTTCTCCTTTTGAATGTTTTATTTGGTTGACTTGGCGCATGCTCACACCATGTTTATGACTACAAACCAGTCACTTATAGCCTCTATGATAATTTAGTTTTTGAACTTGTGGTACCACTGATTCTTTGATTAATAATATTTATGTCGCTATGCATGATTATGTCTCTTATGCTCTCTTGATTTATCGCTCCAATTCTTTTGCTAGCCTCCACCTGTACTGAGTATGAGATCTACTATGCATCCAACTCCCAAAAACCAAAGTTTGCCAAATGTGTCCACCATACCTACCTACATGTGGTATTTAACCTCCACTCTGTCACGACCCCGGACCCAGAGATATACATACTGTTATGTGCTCCTAGACATGGACTCACAAGGGCTTCAGGGTTACTAGCCCCGGCCGCAACAAACAACGGCAGGCAGACTGGATTCATCGGCACGTAGTCCGGATCCCCAGTCTACTACTCCTTGTATCCATGCTAGTCATAACCAACTATGCATATCAAAGCGTCCACGAATCGAAAGAAACTGAAGGAAACGGGACCAAAGCTATACAGAGATGCTATGTGTCCAGAAAGTGCAACAACAATCGAGGGTTACTGGGGTTACCTCGCCCCAGGCCGATCACATCGACAGGCGGGCTCGGACATGGATCATCGGCTCCACAACCCCTCGACTTCGACAACTATGCAGGCATAGCCAAAACTGTATAACAATGAGCTCGAAACCAACAACCGATCAAAGCAGCACTCTAGACATGAAACTTGTATTAAACAGGTGTTACTAGAGTATAGCTTACAGGCAGAGGTCACACGACCCAACATTACATCAGACAACGGAAGGCAAATTATGTTGCTAATCAACAAGAACCAAAAAGGCCTAAGAGGCCGCAACATAAGGCGACGTCCCAGCCCATAGATTCCAGGCTGCTACCTGGGAACCCCAAACTACTCGTCGATGTCCACGTTGAATCACCACCGATGAAGTTCTTCTCCTGAACCAAAATTAAGCAAACCTGAGTACGGGAGGTACTCAACAAGACTTAATTAACCTATTATATATCTGCTATTTCGAAAAGGGTTTCATGAAGGCTGATTTGCGTAAAGCAAACTTTGTTTTGCAAGTTGAGGAGGGAATAGCACGGCTCATAGAATACTTTGAAAACAGATGAGAAAGCTACTCAACTACTGAGATCATCATCTTCTTGCATTCCACCAAGTCCTTCTCATTCCCACACTAACTCATGCTACAAGGATCACCCCTCCCGGCATCTCCGGGGAGGCACCCTTCAATCATGGTTAACAAGTTTTAGTCATTCCGTTGAAGTTATCTATGATCACAGAATCCGTTGCCAAGTCGTCCGTAACCGTGGACACGGCTTCTCGAGGAGATTTATCCCTGCAGGGGGTACACTTTACCCACACGTACCATCCGACTCTTAACGCCACATGTACGCTCGTCCATGGAGCGCGGCAGAGGGTGGCTGGCCACGACCTTTACCTTGCTCGACCCTATCCATGAGTCAACCCAAACAGGGCCACCCCTTCAACAGGGAGTTGGCCACCTCCTGACGGCACCTGTTCTGTGAGTCGGGATCAAGATCCGAGTACGTCCATCACTTGTCCCGGTCACGCCCTAAGTTTTCTCCAAATCGTTTTCTGACTCACACGCAGATGGAAAGATCAAACAACGTGACTCATGGACGTGGCCAAACAAGTTAGTTGGTCGAGCGCGGTCTGTTAGGCCCCGCGTGTGGTTGCACGCTCAGTCTTGGCTTCGAAGGCAAGAACTCGCTCCTAGGGGCATGAACAGGACAAAACACCACAACCCATTGTGGCCTCACATCCATGCCGTTATTTAGTCAAGTTATCAAAGATAATACAAAATACAACAACCTGACAAAGTAGATTCACGTATTGACCAGATTCATCAACCGGATGGATCAGATCACAACTAGGCATGGCTAAGCAAGACTCACAGGGTTTAGCGGAGCGCGCACAAGCAAACCTATAGCTGCTAGGAGCAGTGGATCATGATATCTAGGTTATGCAGTATATAGGAGAACTCTATCTACTGACATCAAATAGTTTGGAACCGGATGCAAAGTACGAGATTCAAATCACTTTGAAATCATATATGAGCAGATAAGAGGTTATGCTTGCCTTGGTTATAAGAAAACCAGATAAAGGATCTTCGGGGATAAGTGCTTGACTTGTCGGTTAAGATCAAGTATTCGCCATTGGATTGCTGGCCTTCTCTTCGGAGTCACGTTCTACCGAGGGGGGGAACAAACACCGAAACAAGAAAAACAACAATCAAACATGGCATCGATGCAATGCACAACATGTATGCATGAGCAAGTTAATGCACTGAAATAAAGTCCTAAACATGATCGTTGGTTGCTAGGGTTCGTATGTCAGTTAGGCAGTTTTAGTGAAAAAGTCCCGAAATAGACCCCGGAGGGGGTTTCGGGCGATTATGAACATGAGTACCATGTTAGTTGCTCAAATGGGTTTGAAAACATCATAACTAGGTTGCACTTGTCATTTTGAGCAATTTGGCATATAACTTTTATTTTTCTAATTTTAGTGAATAAAAACTTATTTTTCTATTTTTAAATTATTAAACAGCATTAAATAAAGGCCAAAAATGAAGTGTGTCAAACATTTATGAAAGTGACATTTTTGGGTAGAGTACATTTTTATGAACATTTCTATGTTTTCATTTTATTTTTCTGATTAACATTTTGGAAGATATTAATCATTCAATTTTATTCATTTTTCTAGAAATAAAAAAAACAGGAATTATGAGGTCACCGTGACCTCACTGTGACATCACACAGAGAGGATGTTCTCTGTGAGCAAGGAATCGATCGAATTTGAACGAATTCATGTGTAAAACAGAAATTAAACTGTACCATGAGCTTGAGAAGGTGGAGGGGGACCTAGGGATGGCGCCGGCTGGCCGGATGGTCGCCGGAGTTACTCCGGCGAGCACAAACCGCGGCGGCGGCCGGAGGTGCTCGGCGGAACGACTAACCAAAGAAGGAGGGAGGAAGGGGAGAGCACCTGGAGGTGCGGTAGATCACAGGGAAGCTTTTTGTGCGGCCAGAGGGGCCGGAGGAGCGGCGCACACGCCGGAATCGGCGGAGGCTCACCGGCCGGAGGCGGGGAAGATGGGCTCGATCCCGCGGTTTGGTGCTGTCCCTGCTCGCATAGCTTAGTGGAAAGGCGGAGAAGAGGATGGAGAAGCGACGGGGAAGCTCAACGGAGCTCGGGGGCGACCGGAACTGCGGCGCACGGCGGAGGCCCGTCGAGCTACGGTTTCGGCCGGAAAAGGTAATACAGAGAGAGGGAGCACTGGAGGTTGGGGAGTACGTAGAGGAGGAGACATCAGGGCTTCACATCCCTTATCTTCTATCCCCAGCAGAGAGGCGAGAGGTGACGAGGAGGTCTAGACGGCGGCCACGCAGCAGGTTGCTGCTTGCATTCTGTCCCAAGGTGGAAGAAAGCAAAGAGAAAAGGGAACTTGCGAAAACCCCCTAGACTCTCTGGATTTTACAAACTAGCCCTTTTCTCTTTTAAAACAGGACATAAAACATTGTTTTGAGGACCTTTTTCAAACCAGAAAAATTGGCAAAAATACTTTTTGGAAAGCTTGTGAAATTTCCAACAACACCATGTGTTTATTTGGTGTGGTTGAAATATTTTTCAGAACAAGATTTTGGGAACCAAAATAAGTACTTTTTGTGGGATTTTCTGAAACCATTTAAATTCAAGTTTTAAATTGGTTCAAACATGATTTAAATTTTTGTTTCCATGCATGTATGATATGAACACACACCACACCCCTAATGTATCAAAAATTGGGGTGTTACAAATCTACCCCCCTTACAAGAATCTCGTCCCGAGATTCCCGAAGGAGAAGAAAGAAGGAACACCGGTTTTGAACAATCTTCTCGAACCTTACGGTTCTCTTCTTGAAGAGGTTGATCCATAGCACTTGCGAAGATTCTTCAGCGCTACACCTTAGGTGAGAGGGAAAACTCTTAGGAATTGATCTTTACAAAGATCGAGTATCTCATGGCTAACTCATGACAGGAGTGTTCATAAAGAACTGTTGAGTTATTGTGCATGAAACACATCAAGATAACGGAGGAAATAGAAGATGGTTTCAAGTGTTCGGACGATTGGTCTTGAAAGGATTTAGAATATGAGCTTTGCACAAGACTTTAAATCCTTTTGAAAAAGAAAGGTTGGACAACTTGTAACACCGAGGTTTCTTCAAACAGAAAACCAAGATGGAAAGTTTGGTCTTGGATACCACAAAGTAATATCCGTAGACGAGAAAAACAAAACACGAGGAACCACTGGAATCATGCATCGGAGAAAAGTGGATACAGGATCATGTTCACTCTTCGGAGTGGACACGAAAGATGAAGGAACTTTCATTCCGTTAAGTTTGTCGAAAACTTGTCAAAGATCGGGATGTTACTTCACGACAGAAGATGAGTAACCAAAAGAAGTTGGAACACCATAACGAAGAAAGAATCCTTGGTCCCACCATAAGGACGAATAACCAACGAGGGTTGAAACACCAGAAGGGATAGGGAATCTCTTTCCTATGGTGGACTTGACGTAGCAATACGTTTACCACATAGTTCAAATCCCATGGCTGGAGTGACTGACAAATTCACACAATGGGTGAGATGAACAGAATTTCAAGTACAAACAACTTGAGGAAGGGAACTGATCAAAGGTGGTTACGAAACACCAAGAGATGTTATCACGAGGAACTTGTTTCCACTGGAACAATGATTTTGGAGGTTCAACGGAGAGATATTGGAAAGATCAACTTCCAAGTTATCCGTGACGTTCTAGATACCAATATCAGACTTATGCAAGCCTTCTATAGGTACTCAAGTGAAATTGAACTTCGGTTCGGAAGAACGATGGGAGAAAACTTGTTAGAATGAACCACACAAGAATTCTCACGGAGAGTGGATGTTCTGACGGATTCAAAGGGCTACAAAATTAGGCCTGCCGGTTAATTGTGTCAACCACAACATCAACCTTGCCGGATTCTGAAACGACCAAATTTGATACCCTTGAGGAAAACACCAACCATCATTGTTGCTTGAGATTCAGCTCTGGTTAGTGGTTGATAACTGAGACTCAGTTTGTATGATCAAAGAGATTGCACCAGTTACCGACGAGATACGTATGTTGGATTCTCAAGACATGGACTATGATGCCAAGCTCAAAAAGATGAGCAGGATTACGGAACTGATGTATTAGCAACTTGTGAAAGACGGTTGCACCTACATAACTTACTTGCAATGAACACATCGGAGTCCTTGTTGGGAAAACGATACACAGATAACAAAGTTCATAGACGTCTTCTCTTTGATGAATCATCAGTCAGTGGCTTGGTTGTGGATGGAAACTTCTTCCAGTGGACGGAGGTAACAACCAACCATCTCAAGAATAGTCCACACATGCATGACCGACTGGGGATTATTCCCGAAGGAACAAGAAAACTTTACTCGGATCCATGGCGACAACTTTCACCTTAAGCACATGAACTGGAGTAAGCCACTTCGAACATCCAGAACACAACTTCGTGATAACACAAAGTTGGTTCTCGAAAGTTTCCAACATTAGTGCCATTGTTCAAAATGAACCTATTGCAACTTGGATAAATAGGAATGTCATCGATGGGTTCGACAACACCCTTATCATGATACTCCAAGCAGAGGGACACATATGATCTATGAACAAGGCCGAATATTGGTCAGACTAAAGGACATGAAGGTATACTCAGGAAAAACACCATGAGTGAAAACACCATCAAGATAGCCCTGGAATCTGGACTTGATCTGACGATAGCCCAAATCAAATCAAGGTAGAATGACAGCATGTCCATTAAAGAGATACTATCATGCTTCAACGCAAAGGAAAGTGGACATCCCATAACTAAGGATCAAGTTAGGCGGAGCTTTTGTCTTTCAACTCTCCAAGTTAGTGATTAAGCTCAACCAACTAGTCCAGGGTATCCAGCAGGGTTCCTTGGAGAAAGGAGTGGTTCAAACTACCCCTCATTTAGACATCACGGTCAGGTAGCAAACCTGGTGATACTTTTAGAAAGACAACCAGA
Source organism: Alopecurus myosuroides (assembly GCA_028641055.1). NCBI lineage: Eukaryota > Viridiplantae > Streptophyta > Magnoliopsida > Poales > Poaceae > Alopecurus > Alopecurus myosuroides. Next base: position 335,586,696 of record CM054057.1, on the reverse strand, counting down.
ATATCACAACCTACCGGTATGTCTTGAAGTTCGGAAGGAAACTTGCTTTTCAAAGCACCCGATAAGGTCTTGAGAGCTTTGGTATGAACCTAACTCCTTGACCAAGAATATGCACCGGAACGAACGGATTTGATAACGCAGTCAACTTCAAACAGAGACCGGGTGTCCAATAGTGCTAAGAAGAATACAGATGTTTTCTTAGCTTTTTCGAAGCAATAAGATTTGTTAGGAATAGCGGATACACACATCAATGAGTAGACCCATCATTCTCAAGCATTCAAGCTTGGAGGAAGAGGGAGGTGGAAACGTGTAGGAGCATCACTTCATCGTTATGGCCATGAAACTCAGCCCGACCTCTTGATACGAAAGAGTGTGATACTCGAAGGTAGAACAGAATAGAAGCTGACAAAACTTCTTCAATCTGCGGATTACAAAACTTTGACCTGGTTCTTAAGATGAACGAGGTACTGGAGTTTGTTTCTCCTGACATCCCAAGGTGGAATGTTTTGACGAAAAACAAGAGCAAAGGCATTGGAAGAATCCAACACTCATATGTAACTTGGTTTCAAAACAACGGATGGAGTTCGGGAAGCAGTTAAGTGTAGGAACGTGCTCTGGAAAATCTTGAGATCACGTTGGATGCACGGGGTAATACTCATTTGTAGAACCCATGCTAAAAGATCGGTATAGCTGAGTTAAGAACAAGATATGTAATTCAAGATGACCACTCTTGTTGTGATCCCTTTTTATTCCAAAAGAAAGCCTACGGCCATGAGAGTTGGAATTCCCTAACCATCCCGAGGTAAAACAGATTCCTCCGGATTCAACGTAACAGAACTTGGGTTAAAGGTCAGCATCCTGTACTGATGGCATGAGCATCACATGGTTATTAAACCACACGACTCAACTCACCACTACTCAGCACATTCCGGGACCTTCGGTTCAGGTTCAAGGGGTAAAAACTAAGAGAAATGAGTAACTACTATCTTAGTGCCTTAAGGACACTATGAGTAGCAATTACGAGGTAGCTTTCAAAAGACAGACATAACTCCGGAAGGATTTGAGCAGGGGGTAACAGATACATTCGAGATGGAAAGCAGATCTCGAGGTTCAGGATTTAGAACTTGGAAACATGTAGGAATGTGGAATCCACACAACTCTGAGAGATTATGATGGATAGGAATCTCCCAGTTTAAGAGATAACGGAACATGGAACACACACGACTCTAGAAACTGAACACTAGGTCAACTTGGGTAAAAGACGTCCTTGCCAGAGAAGGCACCTAGGTTTGGAATGACTAGAAGGGATGGCAAAACCTTTTCAAATCAAAACAGGTAAGATGACCCAGAGTTTAGAGCGATACCAGATAAGGAGTAAAAAGAATCCTAAGAAGGTTTTTCACAACTCATTTGGAGTTTTCAAATAGTTTTCATAAACTCTAGACTCAACATCGACCAAGCAGTAAGGTTTTCCTACAGGCAGTCCTGCTCTGATACCAAGACTTGTCACGACCCCGGACCGAGAGATATACATACTGTTATGTGCTCCTAGACATGGACTCACAAGGGCTTCAGGGTTACCAGCCCCGGCCGCAACAAACAACGGCAGGCAGACTGGATTCATCGGCACGTAGTCCGGATCCCCAGTCTACTACTCCTTGTATCCATGCTAGTCATAACCAACTATGCATATCAAAGCGTCCACGAATCGAAAGAAACTGAAGGAAACGGGACCAAAGCTGTACAGAGATGCTATGTGTCCAGAAAGTGCAACAACAATCGAGGGTTACTGGGGTTACCTCGCCCCAGGCCGATCACATCGACAGGCGGGCTCGGACATGGATCATCGGCTCCACAACCCCTCGACTGCGACAACTATGCAGGCATAGCCAAAACTGTATAACAATGAGCTCGAAACCAACAACCGATCAAAGCAGCACTCTAGACATGAAACTTGTATTAAACAGGTGTTACTAGAGTATAGCTTACAGGCAGAGGTCACACGACCCAACATTACATCAGACAACGGAAGGCAAATTATGTTGCTAATCAACAAGAACCAAAAAGGCCTAAGAGGCCGCAACATAAGGCGACGTCCCAGCCCATAGATTCCAGGCTGCTACCTGGGAACCCCAAACTACCCGTCGATGTCCACGTTGAATCACCACCGATGGAGTTCTTCTCCTGAACCAAAATTAAGCAACCTGAGTACGGGAGGTACTCAACAAGACTTAATTAACCTATTATATATCTGTTATTTCGAAAAGGGTTTCATGAAGGCTGATTTGCGTAAAGCAATCTTTGTTTCTGAAATCGAGGAAGAATAGCACGTCTCATAGAATGTTTTCAAAACAGATGAGAAAGCTACTCAACTACTGAGATCATCATCTTTTTGTATTCCACCAAGTCCTTCTCATTCCCACACTATCTCAAGCTACAAGGATCACCCCTCCCGGCATCTCCGGGGAGGCACCCTTCAATCATGGTTAACAAGTTTTAGTCATTCCGTTGAAGTTATCTATGATCACAGAATCCGTTGCCAAGTCGTCCGTAACCGTGGACACGGCTTCTCGAGGAGATTTATCCCTGCAGGGGGTACACTTTACCCACACGTACCATCCGACTCTTAACGCCACATGTACGCTCGTCCATGGAGCGCGGCAGAGGGTGGCTGGCCACGACCTTTACCTTGCTCGACCCTATCCATGAGTCAACCCAAACAGGGCCACCCCGTCAACAGGGAGTTGGCCACCTCCTGACGGCACCTGTTCTGTGAGTCGGGAACAAGATCCGTGTACGTCCATCACTTGTCCCGGTCACGCCCTAAGTTTTCTCCAAATCATTTTCTGACTCACACGCAGATGGAAAGATCAAACTACGTGACTCATGGACGTGGCCAAACAAGTTAGTTAGTCGAGCGCGGTCTGTTAGGCCCCGCGTGTGGTTGCACGCTCAGTCTTGGCTTCGAAGGCGAGAACTCGCTCCTAGGGGCATGAACAGGACAAAACGCCACAACCCATTGTGGCCTCACATCCATGCTGTTATTTAGTCAAGTTATCAAAGATAATACAATTCACAACAACCTGACATAAATGATTCACGCATATGACCAGATTCATCAACCGGATGGCTCAGATCACAACTAAGCATGGCTAAGAAAGACTCACAGGGTTTAGCGGAGCGCGCACAAGCAAACCTATAGCTGCTAGGTGTAGTGGATCAGGATATCTAGGTTATGCAGTATATAGGAGAACTCTATCTACTGACATCAAATAGTTTGGAACCGAATGCAAAGTACGAGATTCAAATCACTTTGAAATCATATATGAGCAGATAAGAGGTTATGCTTGCCTTGGTTATAAGAAAACCAGATAAAGATCTTCTAGAATAAGTGCTTGACTTGTCGGTTAAGATCAAGTATTCGCCATGGAGTTGTTGGCCTTCTCTTCGGAGTCACGTTCTACCGGAGGGGGAAACAACACCGAAAGAGAAATAACAATCAACCACGGCATCGATGCAATGCACAACATGTATGCATGATCAAGTTAATGCACTGAAATAAAGCCCTAAACATGATCGTTGGGTTGCTAGGGTTCGTATGTCAGTTAGGCAGTTCTACTGAAAAAGTCCCGAAATAGGCCCCGGAGGGGTACTTCGGCAGTTATGAAAGTAGGTACCATTTTAAAAGCTCAAATGAGGTTGAGAACATCATAACTAGGTTGCATTTGTCATTTTGAGCAAATTGGTATATAACTTTTAATTTTCTAATTTGATTGAATAAAAACTTATTTTTCTATTTTTAAATTATTAAACAGCATTAAATAAAGGCCAAAAATGAAGTGTGTCAAACATTTATGAAAGTGACATTTTTGGGTAGAGTACATTTTTATGAACATTTCTATGTTTTCATTTTATTTTTCTGATTAACATTTTGGAAGATATTAATCATTCAATTTTATTCATTTTTCTGGAAATAAAAAAAACAGGAATTATGAGGTCACCGTGACCTCACTGTGACATCACACACAGAGGATGTTCTCTGTGAGCAAGGAATCGATCGAATTCGAACGAATTCATGAGTAAAACAGAAATTAAACTATACCATGAGCTTGAGAAGGTGGAGGGGGACCTAGGGATGGCGACGGCTGGCCGGATGGTCGCCGGAGTTACTCCGGCGAGCACAAACCGCGGCGGCGGCCGGAGGTGCTCGGCGGAACGACTAACCAAAGAAGGAGGGAGAAAGGGGAGAGCACCTGGAGGTGCGGTAGATCACAGGGAAGCTTTTTGTGCGGTCAGAGGGGCCGGAGGAGCGGCGCACATGCCGGAATCGGCGGAGGCTCACCGGCCGGAGGCGGGGAAGATGGGCTCGATCCCGCGGTTTGGTGCTGTCCCTGCTCGCATAGCTTAGTGGAAAGGCGGATAAGAGGATGGAGAAGCGACGGGGAAGCTCAACGGAGCTCGGGGGCGACCGGAACTGCGGCGCACGGCGGAGGCCCGTCGAGCTACGGTTTCGGCCGGAAAAGGAAATACAGAGAGAGGGAGCACTGGAGGTTGGGGAGTACGTAGAGGAGGAGACAGCAGGGCTTCACATCCCTTATCTTCTATCCCCAGCAGAGAGGCGAGAGGTGACGAGGAGGTCTAGACGGCGGCCACGCAGCAGGTTGCTGCTTGCATTCTGTCCCAAGGTGGAAGAAAGCAAAAAGAAAAGGGAACTTGCGAAAACCCCCTAGACTCTCTGGATTTTACAAACTAGCCCTTTTCTCTTTTAAAACAGGACATAAAACATTGTTTTGAGGACCTTTTTCAAACCAGAAAAATTGGCAAAAAATACTTTTTGGAAAGCTTGTGAAATTTCCAACAACAGCATGTGTTTATTTGGTGTGGTTGAAATATTTTTCAGAACAAGATTTTGGGAACCAAAATAAGTACTTTTTTTGGGATTTTCTGAAACCATTTAAATTCAAGTTTTAAATTGGTTCAAACATGGGTTAAATTTTTTGTTTCATGCATGTATGATATGAACACACACCACACCCCTAATGTATCAAAAATTGGGGTGTTACACACTCCAACGTAAATTGCTCATGTGTTACCTTTAAAACTTCCAAAATTACTCCTGTTTTGTACTCCTATTTTAGCTCATGAGGACGTAAATAGAGAATCTTTATCTCACTTGTTGATTGGACTTTCACGGATTCATCCTCTTATCGAATTGATCGAAGAGATGACAGCGGGGTGCCCAGCCCCAAATTAATAACAACAAATTCTCTTCAGTATTTTTGCCCCTGATTTATTAGTCAAAGCATAATTGTGTAAACAAAAGAGAAAGAGGGATGGCCTTCTACCCAGATGCGTCCTTCTATGGGAGCCGCTCTTGTGAAGTCTAGTTGGTTTGTGACGTACTATATTTTCTGTTTACTATTCGTTGACATAAGCATACACATCTCTAAAAAAATGTTTTCAATACCTCTGTTTAATAAAATAAAAGCTCTAGCACATGAATTGATCCCTGCTTCCCTCTGCGAAGGGCCCTTCTTTTACTTTTATGTTGAGTCGCCATCTTCTAGCTTTATGCACAGTTGTGAGAGCATAGTTTCCATTCTGAGTTTAATGTGCATTTGTCCTAGAAACATTATTAATTGATTCATGATGTGTTATTGTTTGTTCTCTAATTATTTGTTCTAGTCTTCCTCATGAACTTTGAAGGTGTCCTGGAATTTATGTTTTGCCTCACTCTTAAGGACTATCGAAATACCACTTTGCCATGTTTTCTCTATACTTGAAACAAACGTATAACTTTTGATGCATTATTATTCATGATCTTTTATTTGTGTTACTTCTCATGATGCAAGGTGATTGCTATGCTTTATAGTTAAAATTTTATTTATCATGCTTGTGTTGAACTTCTATGATCTCAGCTTGCATATGCTTTTACATTTTTGATGATCAAGTTTATGTTGGTAGCATGGCACCTTAGAAATTATGTGATTTTATCGTTTACCTACTCGAGAATGAGTAAAAACTAAGCTTGGGGATTTTGATACGTCATAAACGTATCCTTAATTTGTGATGTTCCATGTTGTTTTCATGTTGTTTCCTACATGTTTGCTATACACTTTATGTCATTTTTATCGATTTTCTGGACTAACCTATTGACAAGATGCCACAGAGCCAGTTCCCTGTTTTCTGCTATTTTTAGTTTCAGAAAAGTTATTCTGGAAATATTCTCGGAATTGGAAATTCGAAGTCCGAAATTCATAGAATTCCCGAAGGTTCCACGGAGTCCCGAAGAGGCCCGAAGGGGGGCCACACCATAGGGCGGCACGCCCTGGCCTCACCGGGGGTGGTGTGGGCCCCTCGAGCCTCCACCGCCATCGCCCTTTCGCCTATTTATACTCCCTGATACGACAACCCTAAAAATATGCCACTTCGTCCGAAGAAACACCCAAGGCCGCCGTCATCCTCATCCTAAGATCGGGAGGGTTCTGGACTCTCCCCGACACCCTGCCGGGAGGGGAATTCATCACCGGAGGGGTCTACACCACCATGCCCTTCTCCGAAGTGATGCGTGATTAGTTCATCCCTGGACTACGGGTCCATAGCAGTAGCTAGATGGTTGTCTTCTCCACTTTGTATCTCGTGTTTAGATCTCGTGAGCTTCCCTACAGGATCGAGATCATCTTTATGTAATGCTACATGTTGTGTTTGGTGGGATCTGATGAATGTTGAATGCTATGTCTTCTGATTATCAATATATCATGTTATGTTCATTCTTATGTTATTTATGATCTTGCATGCTCTCCATTATTAGTAGATGCTCTGGCCAAGTAGATGCTAGTAACTCCAAGAGGGAGTATTTATGCTCGATAGTGGGTTCATGCCTCCTTTGCATCTGTGCTCGAGTGACAGAAATGTGACGGATGGAGGATGTGATGTTGCCATTAGGGAGAAAACAACGATGTTTAGCTAGTTTACATTGTTTACATTACACACTATGCTTACTGCGATAATCTGTTTCTTGCAACTTAATACCCAACGTTTGTTCGGATGATATTCAGAGGGTGGATTATTAGTCATAGATGTAGTTGGATGACGGTCTATGTATTTTGTTGTAATGCCCGCATGAATCACATAGTAATCTTTATGTCTTGCATATGCACTACAGTGTAGCCTTCATTTCTGTCAATTGCCCAGCTGTAATTTGTTCTCCACACATGTTATTTATCTTTCACGGGGATACAACACTAGTGAACTGTGGACCCCGTTCCATTTACTCATTCTGATAATACACACATTGCTTTCACACTGCTTTCATACTGCTGCTACTACTTTCATATTGTTCTCCTTCTGTTTTCCACACCATACGTTTAACCTATTTGTGTTCAGCGAAACCAGTGAGATTGAAAACCTCACTACTTCGTTGGGGCAAAAGTGATTTGATTGTATTGTGTAGGTTCCACGTTGCTTCTGAACCGGTAGTGCGTCCTGCCATTTCAACTGTTTCAACCTTCTGAAGTTACTCCTTTCTCCTACCGGTCAATTAAACCTTGGTTTCTTACTAAGGGAAAACTCCTGATGTCCTCATCATACCTTCCTCTTGGGGTTTCCCATTGAGTCCAAGATCTGCACCATCAAGGATGGAGAAGGGGCAGCACGTGAGGTGCAGGGCGGCACCGGCGGCCGTCGGCGGCCTCCGCCGGCCGACCATAATGGGGGAGCGCCGCCCCTTAGCCCCTTCCTCCATGGATTCTTGGTGCTGTAGATGAGCCCTCACCCATGGAGATGAGGCCATAGGGGAGGTAAAATTCGTGGGTTTTGGTAGCTGCCCAAGAATTAGGGTTTTCCTCTCCTTAGATGTGATGGGACAATGCTCACCGACCCTCCGATGGACGGCCCCTTGATCCAAGGGCTCATGGGAACCTCTATAACCTTCCTAGGGACTCTTATAAGCCCTAATGAGGCTCCAAAGTCGTGTCTTGGCCGAATCCATCAAATGTGGTATGTCTCAATCACGTCACCGATTCACTTAATCCCGTAATCAGATATTTGTCCTCGAGTAAAACGGGTCCACAGGTCGAATACGAACTCGGATTGGGCTGTTTTTGGGCTTAAACGAAAGCTATGGAAATGTCCAACAACTTTATAGTAAATTTCATCTTCAATTGACGTTGTCTTCGGGGGTCAAACTAACAATCTCTAAAAACTGTTGGTGGACAGATTTCAGGAAAGTCAGAGTCCTTCTCACATAAGTCTCCTTTTGCGTTTTCTTTTTAATTTGTACACATCAAAGTGTAAAACATGAACTTGTGCACTTTGGAACCATTATTAAGTTAGTGCAATAAATAATATAAAACCATAGTAAGTACATAGGACAATTGGTAGAAAACAAATTATAGATACGTTTGCGTCCAAAACGTATCTATAATTTTTGATGGTTTCATGCTACTTTTATGCTTTTGATAATTGTTTTTCTATTAAGTTTATGATTTATTTGGACTAACCTAATAATAGTTGCAAAATTGCACAATGTTCTTGTTTTACACTTTGATGTGTAGAAATTATCAAAAATAAAAGAGGAAACCTTGTTGGAGTCGAATTGGGACTTTCCTGAAATCTGTCTGAAAACACTTTTTAAAGATTTCCATGTTAAGGTACAAAGACTGCGTCAAACGGAAATTACTCTAAAGACAAAATTGTGGGGAATTTTGCGAGGAACGTTCTAGATTTAGAATTCACCCAATTCCGAGTCCGGACGGCCGAGATACGCCCGATTTACTGCAGCCCTAGATGGGATGACATGATTCCGGGAGGACATATAAAGGGAAGAAACCTAGCTCGTGGAGAACTCCTACACCCACGAATTGTAGCAACCAAAAGACACATTTTTGCCTCCTCCATGGATCCCATCTCCATGGGGTAGGGCTCCCAAAAATCCATGAAGGAAGGTGGCTAAGGGGCGGTGCTCCCCCCATGATGCTGACGGCGCAGGGAAGGAGTCCCTGCGCCACCGCCGTCGCCACCCTGCGCTCCTTGCTGTCCCCTTCACCATCTTCATCGCCATCTCCATCGCCAATTTGTCCTTGTATAAAATGGTTCATCCTCCCACACACCTCTGTACTTCTCTATGTAAACATGGTGTTTGATGCTATAAGTTATAATCCTATGATCTATGTCATGTTTGTGTAGTTTCTTTGTTTCTAGATTGAATGGTTGAATGTCTTTTGTTCATTAGAGTTGTATGTTGATATGGTACATTCCTTTGGTGTACATTATATTTGTGTGCATATGGATCAAACATCATAGCGTTTGTAGTATTTGCAAGACTAGTAGGATTGCACGTGCACGCACGTGTTTTGTTGAAATATAAATACACGTCTAGCCCCTTTCCATCAGTTCGAGTTTTTGGTTTATATGGCTAGTACAACAATTCTATATGGTATCAGAGCCACGAGGTCTCGAGTTTGAGACCCTGCTCACGCAGTATTTAAAACAAAAGAAAAAAGGTTTCTGCAGCCCGCATCAAACCCACGCTAAGGACTAAAATAGCCTAGACGTGAGGGGAAGTGTTGAAATATAAATACACGCCTAGCCCATTTCCATCAATTCAGACTTTTGGTCTATATGGCTAGTGCAACAATTCTATATGTTTACATGATAAATATTATGATTCAGCTTGCATACTCAAATTTCATTACTGAACAAAACAGATATGACAGTTGACTCATAAATTCCGTAAAAGTGCAGTACAATACAAGCAACATGTCTCCTAAGAGCATCTCCACCGGCACCCCCCGAATGGCCCCTAATGGTCCATTGGGGGCTAGGAACAAAAAACCGCCCACAACGATACTTCCCAAAACAGTCCGCCCATCAAATTTATGTCCGGCACCCCCAACCCACCCGCTAGGGGCATGTCTGGGGCGATGAACATTGTCCGATCAGCCCACCCGACAGGAGGGGCCGCTTTTCATAGAAACCGAAAATATTTTGTTCACATATAACGGTAGGAGCATTCGTTGCACATGCCATTGTTTTACATATATATAGGACAAAATTTAAAACACGATGCCCGTCCTAACATCTATTCGTCGTCCTCGTCCGATGAGGGCCACGGCAGAGTTCCAGGCTCCTCCTGCTCCGGCGCCGGCGTTGGTGGAGGTCCGGGTGGCGGCAGCGCAGGAGCCGCGGGTTGTGCCCGGCGCCGGCGGTGGTGGAGGTCCGGGTGGCGGCAGCGCAGCAGCCGCGTCTAGCGCCGGCAACGGCTCCTGTTGAGGCTCGTCCTGCTCCATATCCTCATCCTCCATGCCTTCCTCCGGGTGCGGGTCCTCCGGCTGCAGTGGCTCCTCGACGATCGTCTCCTCGTCGACTGACAGCACGACATTCTTCTCCGATAGCGCCATTGCGTGGATGATGATGGGAAATTTGTGCCAGAGTTTGAGCCCGATGGCGCGCTTAAAAGGGCCCGATAGGCCGGAATGCGCCGTCTCTCGAGGTGTCGCGGCTGCAGGCAGACGAGGCGGCAGAAGGCGCGTTTTCCCAATGCGTGTCGTTATGTACCACACCCTCCATGGCCGCCACTCCCCTACTTCCGGGGTAACCAAGGAGCCTCCCAATCCCCACGACGCCCAGAATCCCTAAAAAATTATGTCTCCCCGGAGAGGGGGTCATCTCTGCCCCTTCTCCCACACCCCTCATCATCCAACATGGCGACAACTCGAAGAGGCATGCACGGTGGTCATGCAGGGCGCATGGCCGAGGAGGCCGTGGTGGTCGCGACGGCCGTGGAGGGCAAAGAGGCCGTGGTGATCGCGGCGGCCATGGCGGTCATAGCCGACAACGAAGGACTTGCTCTTAGTCCAGCTCTTCCAACCATTGGACAACCTCTTGAGAGTGTCTGATAGAATCACCGCCCTGCTTGAAGGCAACGAGCGGACTTTTTCACACTGCAGCTGGAAGAGTGCCCCAACCGTGTGGAAGCCATCGTGGTCAGCAACGGCGACGAGCTGTTCCTCGGGAACGGTTGGGCGACGTTCACCCGCATGCACCATATGCAGCAGGGCTGGATGCTCACCTTCATCTACGCCGGGAAAGGCAAGATGCGCATCAAGAAGTTTGACGCCACCATGCTCCAACATGACTGCTGCCAGGATGGCGAGGCCAAGAGCAGCGATGGCCAGGAGGAGTAGTTAGGATGCTACATAGAAGATGTTCTAATTCTACAATTTTTCAATTGTATGATCGGGCCACCGATTGGGGTTCGACGTTTGGGTCGCCGCTGTGGCACCCTCCCACCAAATTTGTGGAGACTTGCCCAGTGCCCTCAAAGAGGGCTCCATTAGGGAGTATTGGACACAAAAATAATGGGTGCTAGTGGAGATGCTCTAATGTCTTTAAATGTTGAATAACTCACTTCTAAACAACATGTGGCAGCTTCTATATAGAGATAATATCCATTATGTGTGCTCATATTATTTGGAGAGAAGTATTTGTCAACTGAGCTTCTCTCTGGTCTGGAGAGAAGTACTATTTGGAGATAAGGTATTTGTGCTCATATTATTTGGACATAAATATGCACAATAATAATATAAAAAGTAGCTTGTCTAGCAACATTTAAGAGGTCGTGTCGGAACTTGCATAGCATGAGTGTTTTATAATTAAATGAATGGTCAGCCATTGTTTTTTATATAACATAGCAGTACGGTGAAAAGACAAATCAAAAACTTCTTATATTTGCTTTCTAGATAAACAATGGAAGTAGTACCTGGACGAGTCTTGTCGCTTCACCGTGGTTAAGATTGACACGCCCTGTATAGATATTCCAAATCCTTATACAAATATACAATAGAAAGAAGTTAGGAATCTGAAAGGAGTCTGAAAGCACAATGCATAGATTGGTGGATGATTGATTGTCTAATTGTGGTCTAATGTCTGCAATTCGAGAGAACGTTCAAAGTGATCCAGGTGAGCTCGCATTGCGAATCTTCTAAGCTCAAGCATCCGTAGTTGCAGAGGACACCATTACAGTGGAGGTACACGACGGCAGCGGAGCAGAATCACGCGTCGGATAGATGATGAATCAAATGATCTGTAGTTGAAAATTACAGACCTAGATACTATGCAATTGCATGCATCAACAAGGTGTCTTCGGTGTCTGGTTACCCTAAAACTACAGTTGAAAAAGCAACGGAACAAAAGGGCATTACCACAGTTTTTTCCTCTGTCAAACTCAGTAAGCAACAAAACAAAAGTCTTATGAGGCGAACCTGAAGAAAGTGCGGCTACCAGTGATCACGCCTCGTGCGTGCGCCCAGCAGAGGACGTGTAGGACGGTGTGGGTGTCGGCGTTCAGGATGGCCTCGCTTCCCGGCGTGGAGGGCAGCCTCGTTTGGTGGTTGCGGTCCTCGAGCTTTCCCGTGCTGGACGGTGCAGGGCGTCCTCGGCGTTCCTGCGTTCAAGTCGGGCCTGGACCTTGATTCCCGGCCTGGATGGCAGCGCAACCGTCGTGTGCTGGCTGTCGCGAGCGTCAAGCGGGTCGATCGATTACGGTGACATGCCATTGATTTTTCATCTTCGCCGGATCCTTGGAGGCAGAAGATTTTTTATTCATATGGAATCAATTGTTTAAGATACATGAATCAAACATCACATGGAATCAATTGTTTGTGATACATGAATCAATCATAATCAATTCAATTTCAGGGAATTAAATCCACCTTGGAAGTATCAAACTGAAGCAAAACAATTTTTACGAATCAAATACAACTTGGAAGTATCATACATACAGAACCACATCAGATCATGGAATACATGGAAGGAAAAATCTATGGAAACGGACGGGATCGGTAGGAATCATAGCATGCACAACTCTAGCTGAGCATTTTTCTTATACTAACACAAGAACACATCGGCGGCAGCATCTCCTGCCGTGTCCCGTTAAGGCGTGAAATTAGCAGCCATTAAGAAGTGGACCATTTTTTTCTGTATGCTAATTGGATCATGACCTGTTTTTCTGACACACATACAAGATGCAAAGGGAAAAAAACAAGATGTCTGGGCATCTAAAACCGGTCCAAAGAAGAAGAAGAAAAATACAAAGCAAACGATGGATTCATGCTTCCATACACAAATTCAGAGAAGAAAATGAAAAATAGAAAAACAGATTTGGATCAGAGAATCAGACAATCATACATAAGTTTAGAAATAGATAGGATCTTGTGCAGAACGTACGTTATCTGGACCTAACAAAATAGACCATTAGCCAGCTTCAGATTCTGCTCTCAGCCACTTCATGCCGAGGAAGACGTCTGTGAGGGCGAGCCCTGAGGAGCGGCTATTGCAGGTTATGTAGGAGCTTAGGGGAGCTGCAGCCTGAGCGTGTGGAAGAACGCGTGTCCATGGCCGGCCGTCCGCACGCACAAAATCAAGCTTGGTTAGTGGAGGCCGGCTGTGGATGGGATGACGTGATCTAGCTCCTAGGACCCAGCTACCGACGATGTCCACCCTGTCGTCTTTCTCCCGGTGGGAAACATGGGGTCGGAGAGAGAGATCGAACTGGTCAGAAAAACAAGCCTCGCTTCCCGGCGTCGAGGGCGACGTGGCCACTCCGTGTAGGTCATTGCGGTCCTCGAGCGGTCCCACGCTGGACGGCGCAGGGGATGTGCAGGACGGCGTCCTCGGCGTTCCTGCGTTCAGGTCGACCTCGACCTCGATTCCTGGGCTCCCGGCCCGGATGGAAGCGCAGCCATCGCGTGCTGGCCGTCATGAGCGTCAAGCGGGTCGATTATGGTGGAAGGCTTAGAGGGCTGGACATGCCATTGATTTTTCGTCTTCGCTGGATTAGGAGGCAGAAGATTGGTAGCGGAGAAGAGCACCGATTGTGGAAACAGCTGCCTAGGCCGGCGCCGTCAGGGTCCAGCGCTTGCACGTCCGTCACGGAACCGCGCCGCTGGCCAACGCTTCAATAGGAATCATGGACGGACATGTGCCTGTCTTTTTTTTACGGAAGACTCGGGAGAGATGATATTATGTGAACCGGTATGTTGAACTCAACATCTGAGCGGCATTGACCGTTTGATCCTCCTGTTTGACGGACGAGATTTAATGTATCCCGACATGTTTGCTCTTTTATAAGTAGTTTAGATAAAGGGGGTAGTTCTGTCGGAGTGACAGAAACCTAAGGACTCGAATCGGGATGTTGCATGTGTGGGAGTAAGAGGACCTTGACTTAAGGCTATAGTTGGGGAAACCTTAATGATCATGTTAGTGTTTACGGATGTTCATTAACAGTCCAATCATATAGTATGTGCAATCAAGTTGAGAGCACATATATTTAGCCTCTCCCACGTGGAAAACTGCATCAAAGACAATGAACCAAGTATCTTCACTAGTTAATCTTGTGCAAATTCATCATACTTTTCACCACTTTTCCACACTCATGGTACTGTTAGTTAATAGTAATTTAGTGTACTTTATTGCTGCAACACTAACATTTACTTTCTTGTATTTATTATCTTGCAAAGCTATCTCTCATACCCGTATTATTGTTCTAGTATTATTTCCTAGATAAAGTAAACGTTTAATGTGCGTAGATTTGTATCAATGGTTGATAGAACTTGGGAGACCATTTATCCTACCTTTAGCTTCTCGTTGGGTTCGAAACTCTTACTTATAAAAAAGTCTACACACGATTACCTATACTTGTGGGACATCAAGATCTTTTCTGGCGCTGTCGCTGGGGAGCAATAGCGTGGGTGAATATTCTTGTGTGCACTTGTTTGCTTTGTCTCTAAGCAGTTTTTACTTTTAGTTGTAAGTTGTTTTCTATCTTAGTTTGGATAGGGGATGCGAATTAAAAAAAATTAGTTGTACTTGTTATCTAAGTACGTTTTCAAAAAGAGAGTGATTGGAAAAAGGTGGAACGGTTAAGTGGGGGTCGACCTTGAACACTTGTGTCCATGCCTATGAAACCAAAAAAAAATTCCGTGGAAGCTTCCATTAGTTCTGAATTTTCTAATTTTAGTTACGTAGGTATTCCAAAAAAATCGATTTTCACTGACTGATCAGTTTTTGGCAGATTTCCATGCTTCGCTATAAAAAAATTCGTGATAGATCCCAGAATAGTATTTGTCTCTGAAATGTTTTGTGCGTAAACCTGAGCTTATTAGCTTACTTTCATTAGAATATTTTTTTAATTTGAGTTACGTAAATATCTCATTGAGTGCCATCTTTACAAGTTGTTCAGTTTTCGCAAATTTCTTTATTTATTCAACTAGAAGGATAGCCCGCGCGTTGTTACGGGGGATGCTCTCGAAATTATATTGTAAACACAATTTTATAAGAGATATTGTACATTATGATTTCTACGTGAATATGCGAATTTCAATTGATCATAGTATATATTTAAAATTTAAATTATTAACATAAATAATTGGATGGTTTAAAAAATGGATAATGCGTAGATTGCATGCAGTGATTAAAAAATATTAGTGAAGATGACATGGACATTTGATTGGCTAGGAAAATGAATGATGTGGATAGTTTACATGTTGAGATAGAAAAATAATAAATGCATGCTAGTGGGGTTTTGCTTTATAAGAAGTATAGATATTGTACTTAGTGTTCTTAGTTTCCTTAGTTTTTCGACGGACAACGGAAATTTTGTAGGAAACGTGGGTATATATAGTGGCTAATGTTTAATAAATATCATGAAACTTTCCAATACTTAAACATGAGTGGATTTTATTTACTGAGTACTAACCATACTAATGAATTTTGTGAAGTTTTATGTGGATATAGGTTATAGTATCTAATCAAATTGGTGATACGAGATGAATAAAAAGATGCAAGAGCTCAAACTTGGGGGATGTGTAGGTGCATACCAAGAACATATTCAAGAAGATACAATCATCTAAGCTTGGGGATGCCCGATTCATCCCTCTATTCATCATCACAAATGAGGTTGTCTTGTTCATGATCTATATTCCCCTTTTCACATGATATATATTGCCTTAACATGTATTGTAATTTGATTTATTTATTTTAGGTTTCTTTGTTGTTATTAGGAAGTTTATTTCTTGTTTAGCCTATGTTATTCTAGTTTCTAAAAAAATAAAGTGGCAAGTATTGCCTCTAAAGAGAGGAAGACGATTTTGTTTGTTTGCTGTCGAGAAACAAATTTCTGTTCTTCATTGTTCGAAATTCAAAAAAATCACAGAATGTCATTTGTGGCTGAATATTTTTGACAAGTCCTACTTTTATTTGTTTTAAGTTTTTTGATTTGAGATTCAGAAGTATCCCTACAAAAATCATCTTTACCATCTGTTATGTTTTTGTCAGATTATGTCTTAGTTTTGCATTTCTTCTTTTACGGGGAAAGTGGAGTTCTTTTGATCCCGGAGCATCACTTAGATCTTGGTGGCAGCAGCTAATGCTTAAAAATAAGTTCATAATGTATGCTTAGGAACTGAAGGAAGATTTTATTTTTCGAGGACTAACCCCTCTAATGAAGTTTATTAGAAGTTTTGCGCGAGGGAAGTTTTTAAGTATTCAAGAGTGAGATGATGAAGGAAGATCAAGAAGGGATAAAATCTCAAGCTTGGGGAGGTATATATGGATCCTCCTCTAAAATATTCAAGAATTCATAAGTGTCTAAGCTTGGGGATGCCCAAGGCATCCCCTTCTTCATCAACGATCATCAGTTTTACCTCTGGTACTATATTTCTTTTCCTTTACGCATTATGTGTTATTCTTGGAGCATCAGTTCGTATTTATTATTTGTTTGTTATTGTTTTATCCTCTGGCATTTTAGCTTTTCATAAAAATAAAAAGTACCAAGTTTTACGCATTTAGTTTTAGTTGATGCATATTTAAGGACTTTTGATGTTTTCAGCATTTGCTACTCAATGTACGATTTTCATATTTGTCGCACCTGGACTTCTAGAGGATACTCGCAGTTCCGTTGAACAGTAGTTGATTGGATTACGGGGCTTACCGGCACCCGCATCTCTTACGAGTAGGCCAACACACGTATGTGTGACAACCAACCCCTACTGTTCATCGTCTACGTAAACCATCCCATAGAAATCAGGATACTACCATTGACGTGCTTCATAGCATACACACATGGTACGTCAACGGCGTTGAACAAAATGATAGCACAACATATCTCTAGGACACAAAAGATGGAAATAAGTTGCAAATAGCTCTCACTAGAGCAGAGATAGCAAATACAATCATCCAGAGGACACATGTCCCAACATAACATCATTACAACACAGCGGAAGCATTCAACAGGTCTGAGTACAGACAAGATCCACATAGGCTTAAGAAGCCGGAAACGAAAAGACGGAGCCCATCCACGAAGTCTCGGATCCTGCCCGGGTCCGCTATCTACTCGTCAGCAGCCTCGTCATACTCCACGTAGTAGCCACCATGGGGATCCTCGGAATCGTAGTCTGCGGAAACCACAGCCCCAAAGGGGTCAGTACATAAACGTACTGGCAAGCAAGACTCACAGTTCACCAAAGTGTAACCCGTCAACACCAAGCACATATGCTTTGGGTTCAACGGAAGAAAGGGGTGATACAAAAGATGCGGCAGCGGGCTGCACTAACCAACTACAGATACATACTAAAACTTCCGGCTAACAGAAAGGAGATAAGATAGCGTATCGTAACCGACTATAACTAACTCCAAACAAACCCATCCTGGATCTCGCCCCTTATCCAAAGAAGCAATCCGAGGATAACTCACACAGTTGGATTAATGATGGTTCAGGTTATTGTGTCAATAAACCTATTACTAGTCAAGTTATTATAGTTAGGTGTAAGTTGTCTGAGTACTTGTTAGCCAGTACTTTCACCAAGTCGTCACATAACCGCGGACAACACGGCTTCTCGAGAAGATTCATCCCTGCAGGGTGTGCTCCAGTACCCGTACACACTCAAGCAACCAACTAAAACTCAGGTTGGCTTGACACGACTCGAACCATCTCTACAGCCTGTCCTAGGAGCCACGGAGCTATAAGGTCCCAGCCACGCAGCCGAATACTCAGCGCAAGTGTGCAAAACTCCCGCAGGACGCAACACCCCGGCAATACAGGCCTCGCCCTATATGTGTGCGTCATCATCATCATCAGTAACCATGGGAGCGACCCATTCATGCGTATGAGCCAAATGGAACACCCGAACTAAGTGTGGCTCTTCGGACAAACTGCGGATCAGATCAAAGTCGATGGGGGTTCCATACCACCACCCGGATGCGGTGAGCACGCTCATCATGGATCAGTAGACAAGACCCTTTTCCTAATTAGGGTCGACACTAGCAGGCCTCAAAACCACGCCGGGCCTCCTGCCGGTGCCTTATCATCAAATTATTATTACCCAAACATTAACAGGTTGATTGTTTAACATCGAGCCCCAGAACATAATAAAATATGATAACAGAAAGTAACTGACAGCAGACTCGAGCAAAAACAACCCTAAGCATGCTAGCAAGACACAGGCAACAAGCAACGGGGTTATAGGTGTGGAGGTGAGGCAATATCAGGTTTAAAGGATGACATATGATAGGATCGGAACACAAGCATCGATACATAGGGATAGCAGAATAGACAACGGAAAGTATCGGTATCCAATGTTGAAAGGAACACGATGGTTCATGTGAGTGAATACTTTCTTGCAAACTCAGCAGCCTGGTACTGAGCTAGATCCTCAGAAAGGGTGTCGTAAGGCTCGTCTGTCTCAACGTCGTCGTCTATTCGAGAAGAAGCAAACAAACAACGCAAAGAGACAAACAATCAATAACATGGCATAATGCACAATCATGGGATGATGCATGACCATTTAATTGATGCATCAAAATAAACTAGTTGACATGGTAACAACATGATTAAATGGACCCACATGCAATTTGAGTTGCATATGAAAAGCCCATGTATTATGGTTGAAATAATTGTTTTACAAATAACCAATAGGTGAAAGTGGATTAGTATGATGCATGGATGAGGAAAACAGAAAAATAACAACAATAGAAACAATTTGAAATAAGGTTTACCAAGTTTAGAAATTTATTTATTAAGTTAGGGAATTTTGGTTACTTAAAGGTGTTACACAAGCATTTGTTGTTTTCATCAATTTTAATTGTTCAAAACAAATAACAAAATTCATATTTGGAAAGTACACAAAAATTTAGGTGGAATACATGTTTCATTTGTTGAAAAAGGAATTAGAATGAATTACTTATGAATTAAACAAGTTAAACAAGATTTAAATGAATTTAATTCAATTATTAATATTGATTGAATTTTATTTGTTCAAAACATTAAACAAAATTCATATTTGAAAAGATTATGTTTTCTGGTTTGAAAACATATTTTATATGTTCAAAAATAATTTAGTTTGAGCAAGTTATGAATTTAGCAATTTTAAATGCATTAAATAAGAAACAGTTGTTTTCAACAATTTAAATTATTCAAAATAGAAAACCAAGTTGATATTTGCAAAGTTCATGAAAAATGGGATGGAAAACATATTTTACATGTTGGAATTGGATTTGAATTTCTCAAGTTATGAATTTTGCAATTTAAAAGGTTTAATTAAAGCATTGAATTATTCCACCAATTTCAATTAGGAAAAAATAGTGAACAAATTGCATTGAAAAGATTGAAAACATGTAGCAAATGTTTCACTGAACATTTTGAACTATTAAACATAATTTTTAGGTTATTATTGAATTTATTAAGCAAGTTTTTATAATCATTCTTATTCTAACAATTTTAGTAAACAGAGGAAAACATGCTCAAAATTAATTCAATTGTGAACAAATAAAATACCAATGTGTAGAGTTTGTTAAGACAAATTTTTAGAGACCAAGTTTGCTTAAATTGGACGAGCAGAACTAAAGTTATGAAATTCCAAAGTTTCCAATTTTTTTTGCATTTTCAGTAATTAATTATTTAGTGCAAAAATTGTTACAGAAACATGTTACAAACTTGACATTAACAGAAAGGGCTCAAGATTATGAATCCACAGGATTTTTAATCATTCAAATTGGAGTAATATTCAATTTGATATTGATTTTAGAGTTAATGCCTCAGATCTCTGTTTCTGAAATTCGGGCAGAAAAAGAAAAAACAGAAATAAAAGGTGGGGCTTTGGGGGATCGAACCCAGGACCTGGGCTTGCGCGCAAGGGTGCACTACCAGTGGGGTGTGCTCGAGTTCGTGACAGGGAAGCGTAGCGAGGGAGCTTAACATACAGTTATCGCTGCTAACTGTATTTTCTCTGCAGGTTTCGGTAACTGACAGCGATGGCGGACGGCAGGGCGCCGGCGGCTCGCTGCCCACCGCCACGGTGGCGCGCGTGGGCTTGCGGGTGGTGGCCGGGTGCAGGCTCTCGGCGGTGGTCGTGCGGAGGGTGAGACGCAGAGAGGGGAAGGGAGAAGGAGGAGGAGGGCGATGCCCACAACGATGACGTACAGAGGGAGTCGGTCGGTGGCGCTCGATGGCGGAAACATGGATGGCGGCGGAGCTCCCGGTGCTCCCGGCCCCTGCTGAGGACACGGCGAGGTAGAGGGAGGCGGGGCCTTTCCGTTCCCGGCCCCAACACGGCCGGGAGGGCACCGTGGCGGCGGCGATCCGGAGAGGAAGGCGGCGGTGGCGGAGGAGCTCGGTGAGGTACAGAGAACAGCGAGAGGGGAAGCAGCGTGCAGAGAGAGGGAAAGAGAAAGGTGGCGGCGAGAGGAGAAAGGTGGAGGAGAGAAAATTAGGGCAACGAGGAGGGGTCGAGCTCAGCTAAAAAGAGAGGAGGGCGAGCTCCTGGCCGTCCTTCTCTGCAACTGCTACGTGGACAGGCTCATCTGCCTGCCGTACAGAGGTAGGAGATGAGCCAGGGGGGTACCAGGCCTTCGTGGAGGTTGGGCTGGCCCAAATGGGCTGGATGCCCTTTCCCCCCCTCTCTCTTTTTATCTTTTTCTTTTTATTCCTTTGTTTTTGCTGCAAAGGAAAGGAGAGAGATGAGAGGTTTTTGGGCTAGAGAAAAATTAGGGAAAATGTTGTAGAGTTTTGTTTTTGTAACAACACCATTATACAAACTTTGTTTTCCAAATATTTCAACTTATGGTGTTGTTTGGAAAACAAATGATTTTAAGTGAATTTTTGATATTAATGAATAAGTGAAACTTAATCAATGTAAAGTGTTTTAATTTCAAGTTTTAATGGAACAACTTATTTGTTTGTTTTGTAGTTCTTATTTGAAACATGTAACATAACAAGTATGAACAACAATTTGAATTTTGTTTGAAATTCATATAGAAAACAAATGGAAACAAATGAAATCAAATGCAAAACAATTGCAAACAAAAGCAATTACTATGATGACATGATGCAAAACAATATTAAAACAAGAAACAAACATTCTAAAGGGAGATTTTCATACTTGGGATGTTACAAAACGCCCCCCCTTGAAGGAATCGCGCCCCGAGATTCCTATTGAGAAGAGAAAAGGTCCGGATACTTCTTGCGAAGATCCTCTTCGGTCTCCCACGTTGCCTCTTTATCGGAATGATGGGACCACTGCACTTTCAAGAACTTGGTGCTCTTGTTGCGAGTCTTACGCTCGATCTCATCGAGAATACGAACAGGGTGCTCCTCATAAGATAGATCATCTTGCAGTTCAATGGAATCATGATCAATTGCACAATCTGGATCTTTGAAACACCTCTTGAGCTGTGACACGTGAAACACATCGTGCACCTTGGATAGTTTTTCTGGAAGTTCAAGACGATAGGCATTTTCCGCACGCCTTGAGAGAATGTTGAAAGGACCAATGTATCTTGGTGCAAGTTTTCCTTTCACACCAAAACGATGAGTGCCTCTGAGGGGAGTTACACGGAGATATGCTTTGTCACCAGGTGCATAGATCATATCCCTGTGTTTGCTGGCATAGTAGCTTTTCTGACGAGACTGAGCAATCTTGAGATTGTCACGAATGATGCGAACTTTCTCTTCGGCTTCCTTAACAATGTCAGGGCCTAAGAGTGAACGTTCACCAGCTCCAGACCAATTGATTGGACTCCTGCATCTACGGCCATAGAGAGCTTCAAATGGTGCCATGCCTAGGCTTGTCTGGAAGCTGTTGTTGTAGGAGAATTCAGCATATGGAAGACATTCCTGCCATTTCATGCCAAAGGAGAGACCACATGCTCTGAGCATATCCTCGAGAATCTGATTGACTCTTTCGACTTGCCCTTGAGACTGAGGGTGATAAGCTGTGCTGAACAGAAGTTTGGTGCCCAATGCTTCTTGAAAACTCTTCCAGAAATGAGAAGTAAATATGCTTCCACGGTCTGAGCTTATTTCCAATGGAACACCATGAAGAGGAACAATCCTTGTTGTGTAGAGCTCTGCTAACTGGCTAGCTGAGATTGTCTCTTTGACAGGAAAGAAGTGAGCTACTTTAGTGAGACGATCAATGACAACGAAGATTGCATCGTTGCCCCTCTTGGACTTTGGAAAACCAGTGACGAAGTCCATTTCAATCATGTCCCACTTCCACTCAGGAATTTTTAGAGGTTGGAGGAGACCGGATGTTTTCTGATGAACTGCCTTAACACGTTGACAAACGTCGCATTCAGAAACGTATTGAGCAATTTCACGTTTCATGCCAGACCACCAATACAGTGTTTTGAGATCCTGGTACATCTTTGTACTTCCAGGGTGTATGGAAAGAGGAGTTTCATGAGCCTCCTTTAGAATAACATCTTTGAGACTTTGAACTTGAGGAACCGCAATGCGTCCTTCGAAGAACACCGTTCCCTTGTCATCAATTGAGAAGCACTCATACTTCACATTGCCTGCTTTGATGTTATTTGCGATCTTCTTGATCTCAGCATCACGAAGTTGTTCAGAACGAATCTTGTCCTCGAGAGTTGGACTGGCTGTCAAGTTTGCAAGATAACCTTGAGGAACAAGACCAAGGTTCAGCTTCTGGAATTCTTCGTGAAGAGGAGGTTGGCTTTCCATGATCATGAGATTATTGCAATACGACTTGCGACTGAGATCATCGGCCATAACATTAGCCTTGCCTGGAGTGTAAGAAATGGTAAGATCGAAGTCTTTGATCTTTTCAATCCATCTCCTTTGCCTGAGGTTTAGATCTGGTTGAGTGAAAATGTATTTCAGACTCTTATGATCGGAAAAGATTTCAGTGCGATTACCCAACAAGTATTGCCTCCATTTCTTGAGGGCAAACACAACTGCTGCAAGTTCTAGATCATGTGTGGGATAATTGAGCTCATGTGCGTTCAACTGACGTGAAGCATAAGCCACAACTTGACGTTCTTGCATAAGAACTGCTCCTAGACCTTGGAGAGATGCATCACAGAATATTTGGAAAGGTTTGGTAGTATCTGGGCCAACCAGAACTGGTGTAGAAGTGAGTTTAGTCTTGAGGAGGTTGAAACTTTCATCACATTGTGGAGACCAAACGAACTTCTTGTCCTTCTTTGTGAGATCAGTGAGAGGTTTGGAAATCTTGGAGAAATTTTGGACGAAACGACGGCAATAGCTAGCCAAGCCAAGAAAACTTCTGACTTGCTTCACCGTCTTGGGAGGTTTCCAATCAACAATTGCCTTAACCTTTTCTGGATCAATGGCTATGCCCTTGGCAGAGATGACATGACCAAGGTAAGCAACTTCTGGAATCCAGAACTCACATTTGGAGAACTTGGCATAAAGGCGATGCTCGCGAAGTTTCATGAGAGTGAGACGAAGATGTTCTCCATGCTCTTCCTCGGATTTTGAGTAGACAAGAATATCATCAAGATATACCACAACGAACTTGTCGAGGTATTCATGGAAGACATAATTCATGAGTCGAGAGAAAGTCGCCGGTGCATTGGTGAGGCCAAAGGACATGACGGTGTATTCATATAGACCGTACCGAGTGGTGAAGGCTGTTTTTGGAATATCTTCCTTTCTGATCTTTATTTGATGGTAACCCATTCTCAAGTCCAGCTTGGAGAATATTGAGGCTCCAGCGAGTTGATCAAAAATATCATCGATACGAGGAATTGGATACTTGTTTTTGATGGTTTTCTCGTTAAGAGGACGATAGTCAACAACGAGTCTCTTTGTTTGATCCTTCTTCGCAACGAACAGAGTTGGGCAACCCCAAGCCGAGGAACTAGGTTGAATGTAACCTTTCTCCATGTACATATCGATTTGCTCCTTCAACAACTTCAGTTCCGGAGGATCTATCTTGTATGGATGCTTAGAGATTGGAGCAGTACCTGGTTCAAGTTCGATGACGAACTCAACTGCTCTGTCCGGAGGCATTCCAGGCAATTCTTCTGGGAAGACATCGGGGAATTCACAAACCACCGGAATAGTTTCAATAGATGGCAGAGGATTTGCATTGAGAGTGTAGAGTTGAACAACTGGATTTTCAGCATGGAAGTAGACTATCTGGCCAGAAGGGTGTGTGATTTTGACAGACTTAGCAGGACAATCAATGACTGCTTTGTTGGCTACCAGCCAATCCGTCCCAAGAATGACATCAATATCTGAAGAGTGGAGAGCTATCAGAGATGCCTTGAATGGAAGGTTTCCAATTGTGATCTCGATGTTCTGGCTAACTTTATTGCTTTGCCAGCTAGATCCCGGTGTTTTCACTAGGAGAGGGATAGATGTAACATCCAAGTATGAAAACCCTTAGTTGTTTTACTTGTTGTTTTTATTTAAGCAATGCATCATATCATCATCCTCATATTTATTTCTGTTTGCATTGTTTTCATATGAAGTTTAAACTTGTTATCAACTTCTGTTTTCACACTTGTCTGTTACAACCTTTCAAATAAAGAAGTGCAAACTAAAAACCTCTTTTGTTTTCAAGCAACTCATTATAATTCACCTTTTAAGTTGTTGCAAAAATCAATTGCTCAATTTAATCAATTATTTCCAAGTCTTTCCCAAACTCAAAACAATTCTCAAATCATCAAATTTTTGAATCCATGAAGTGATCACAATTTGGTATTCTTCAAAACATTCTGAACCATAGGGGAAACCCTATTGAAAATAACTTATTTTCTAAATATTAAGTGCTATGGCAAAATTCAACTATTTTGGTTCAATTTCAAAACAGCCATCAAACATTTGTAATTTTGAAAACCAAAAGTGCCAAGTGGTTTATTTTCACCTAAGAAGCTTATCTAATTTTTTCCAAATTTTTATCTACACCAAAACCTATCTATTTCATCCAAAAGCGTTTGCTACAAAAAAAAAACAGCACATCTCTTATTTAAAAAAAAAAAAAAAAAGAGAACAAAACGTTTCAACCAGGTGGGGGAGAAGGCCCAGCCCACCTGGTTGGCCCGATACCCCTCTTCTACCTCCGTACGAACGGTGACGCCATGGACAGCGACCGGCTCCTCCTCCTGGTCCACTCGATGCACCTCCCCCTCCTCTATATCTCCCCCTCTCTCCCTCCCGAGCCAACCCTAACCCTAGACGCATCTTCCCCCCTCCTTTCTTCCCCAGCCGCCGCCGCCTCGAGGAGAGCTCCCTCCTCTGCTGGTGCCACGGCCGCCGGCCGCCGGCGCACCTCGCCGCCGCGTCCGCCCGTCTCCGGCCGTCCCGAGTACCTCCACGCGAAGCCGGTACCCTCTGGTTTCCATTCCCACTCCTTCCCTCTCCTTTCCCCTGTGATTTGGTCATCAATTGCTTCCGTGAAGATCACCTCAAGTGCCTCTGTTCGTCCCTGGCTGTACCGATCTGAAGAAGATGTGCTCTGTTCGCTTGCAGGTTCAGTTACATCTCGTTGGCAGAGCTCAAAACCAACCAGCACCTCAACCAGCAACAACTGCAGCGCAGCAGCCCATCTGGTCGCAGCCCGCAACGCTCAAGCCCCAGGTTGCGGGTTCGATTCCCATCCCCACACCTTTTCTTGTTTTATTTCGGTGCATCCAGTACCAATAGCTTATGCCTAGCCGAGTTGCAATCCCACCAACACCAGCACATCTATCCTAGTGGTTGGGTTCCTTTGCACCAACCAGGAGGTGTAGGGATCAAGTCCCCTCTCTCCCAATTAAAACAAGTTTTATTTTTTTTACAATAGTTTGGTACTGAAATATTTAGCAAATCACCACTAAGCCCCTGGCCTTATTTCTATCCCCTGGAAAAATTTATTTCTAAGTCCCTAGATCCATAAAAATGGCAGATTTGCCCTATATTTTGTAAATTGCATAACTAAATCATCCTAAATCCAAATCCAACATTTTTGATATGTTTTCAATACCAAATTAAATGTTCTATCCAAATATAAAATTTGTTTACTGTTTTGAATATTTTAAATTGGTGCAAAATTTGAATTCTTGTCAATTTCCCTTAAATTTGCAAAATTCATAACTTGTTCATAAAAATTCCAAATTTCACAAACCAAATATGTTTTTCAATCAACTTTTCATGTACTTTCCAAATATAAATTTTGTTTTCTGGTTTGAATAATTTAAATTGCCTAAACAATTTAAATCTTGATTAATTCAATTACAAATTGTTTAATATTGTTTAATTCATAATTAATTAATCCAAAGTCCAATTTCAAAATGTGAAACATGTAATCCAACTAAAATTTGATAACCTTTTCAAATATCAACCTTGTTATTTGTTTTGCACCCTTTAACTTGATGAAAACAATCACTACTTGTTTAACACCATTAAGTAACAATAATTTCCAAACTTGTTAATGTTTTCTAAAATGGTTAACTATCATTCCAATTGCATTTAAATTGTTATCTTCTTGTTATTCATCATGCATGCATCATGCTAAATCACCAACACCTGATGCTTAGTGTTAGAACAATTAATTCAACTCTAAGGCATGGGTTTGCCATATGCAATCTTTGCATATGGAATCCTATTTAAACTTGTGTTTCATATTAAGTAGTTTACTTTGGTGCATCTATTAAACATGACATGCATCATCCCAATGTTTGTGCACATATGCCATGTATTGATTGCCGTCTTCCTTCGTTGTTGTTTTTGCTTCTTCTCGCTTAGACGACGACGTTGGTACCGACGAGCCTTACGACACCACTACCCAGGACCTAGCCCAGTACGAGACTGAGCTGCCAGGCAAGTTATCACTCACATGAATCATCGAGTTCTCTTCCACACTTGTTGTCGATACTATCCTTTTGTCTACTATTGCTAGCCCTATGTATCGTTGCTATTCTCCGAACCCATCACATGATTCCCTGAACCAATGATATTGCCTCACCTCCATACCCACAGCCTTTGTTTGTGCCTGTTCTTATCTAGCATGCTTAGGGTTGCTTTTGCTCGAGCCTGTTGTCGGTTACTTCTTTTATTATCGTGCTATTATTATCTGTTACCGTTCCGGGGGCTCGAATGTTAATCAATCAATCCTGTCAATGCTGCTATTAATAATAATTTGATGATAAGGCACCGGCAGGAGGCCCTTTGTGGTTTTGAGGCCTGCTAGTGTCGACCCTAATAGGAAAAAGGGTCTTGTCTACTGATCCATGATGAGCGCACTACCCGCATGTGGGAAGCGAGTATGGGCGCCCCCCTCAACTTGACTTGATTCGCATCTCGTCCAAATCGCCGTACTAGTTCGGGCTTTCCATTTGCTGCATCATATGCAGGTACGAACCCGAGGCCAGGGTGGAACTTTTGTAGTCGGCATTTAGGGCGGCGTGGTCTTCCAGTGCTATGAGGGTCCTCCTTTTCTTCGGGGGGCTCGATTAGCCGCGCACGCACAGCACGCGGTGCTTTGGGCTTGATGCGAAGAACAGTTGGTTGTGTTGAGTGTCTCGCTTGGTGGGTTTGATTCCCATCTGGCGGGATATTCTTACGTGTACGGTTACTATGGTGCACCCCTGCAGGGATAAATCTTCTCGAGAAGCCGTGTTTTCCGCGGTTATGGATTACTTGGTGAAAGTACTGGCTAACAAGTACTCAGGACAACTTAAACATAATGATAACCATGTTTCACCCAATGACTAATAACTTGACTAGTAATAGGTTATTCACACAATAACTTGTTTCACCTTATTATAACGGTGTGAGTTATCCTCGGATTGCTTCTTCGGATAAGGGGCGAGATCCAGGATGGGTTTGTTTGAAGTTATCTTTCAGTTGGTTACAATTCCTCGATCTTATCTTTTCTATTAGCCGGAACTATTAGTATCTTCTGTAGTTGGTTAGAGCAGCCCGCTGCAGATTTTATAATACCTATCTCCTTCCGTTGATCCCAAGCATCAAAGCTTGTGTTGACGAGTAACTCCTTGATGAAGTGTGAGTCTTGCTTGCCAGTACTTGGATGTACTGACCCCGTTGGGGCTGTGGTTTACGCAGAGTACGACTACGGCTACGATGATCACCAGGATGGCTACTTTGTGGAGTTCGACGACACTGCAGACGAGTAGTTGGCTGGACCCCGGGCAGGATCCAGGACCTACGTGGATGGGCTTCGTTTTTCGTTATTTTCTCCGGCTTCTTAAGCCTTGGATTTGTCTGTACTCAGACCCATTTGATTGCTTCC
This sequence comes from Alopecurus myosuroides, assembly GCA_028641055.1. NCBI lineage: Eukaryota > Viridiplantae > Streptophyta > Magnoliopsida > Poales > Poaceae > Alopecurus > Alopecurus myosuroides. The sequence goes on along the minus strand of CM054057.1, from coordinate 335,558,137 downwards.
GCTGATGTAATGGATGATATGTTGGGACATGTGTCCTCTGGATGAGTGTTTTGCTATCTCTGCCTTAGTGAAGGCTATTTGCAAACTTATTTCATTCTTTTGTGTCTTAGAGACAGTTTGTGCTATCATTTCGTTCAAAGCTGTTGACGTACAGTGCGTGCTTGAATATGAAGTACGTCGACAGTAGTGCCTTAGGTTCCTAGCGGATAGTTTACTTCGACGGTGGGAGCAGGGCTTGTGTTGTCGCGCATAAGCGCAGGCCTACCAGGAAGCTGGGACGTGGGAGCAGGTATGCCCCATAATCCAAGCACCTGACTTCCAGTTCGTGCGATGAGTATCCTCTAGAAACCGGGGTGCGACAAATGGTATCAGAGCCTGTCTGCCTGTAGGATCCCTTTTTACTGGTCGCAGTTGAGTCTAGAAACTATTTTGTAGCTATATAGGAAAAATGAAGCGTGAGAGTAGGAATTCTGCCATTTTTCTTCTTTCCCCACCCACCCACCCTTTTCTGGTAAGGAAGTGCAACGTTATTTTCTGTTCTCACCTAAACTTTCAAGTTAGGATTTCACGAGTTTTGGGTTCTCCTTAGTACCTCAGGGTTTTGGTCCCGTTTTCCCGGTGTTGCTTCAATATCATGCTTTCTCTCAAGAACCTATCGTCCATTGAATCTTGTTGTGGTTTTCCACTTCAAACTCTTCTACCGGCGTCTACTCACAAGGTGTACTCCCATGCTCATCACTGAGTACCGTTGTATCCGTTACTAGCTGTGTCTAGTTTATCCTTTCGTTTTCGAACCATGTATTGGTCTGTTGGATATTCTGATGTATTTGAACTCATGATGTACCTGTTGGTTATCTATTCATGCGTCGGAATAATCTCTCTTTCGGTTGCTGAGTTTATTCCTTCCTATTGTTGTGCTAAAATGCATTTCTGTTCAGGATGCCTCCAACAAGGAACACGCCTGAGCCACCGCCGATCGCTGAGCTCTTGACTCAGATGACTCAGGTCATGGCTCAGATGGTCCAGGTTCAGAACCACCAGAACAACCACCACCAGACTGCTCCAAGGGTCACCATCAAGGACTTCCTCAGTGTGGGTCCCAAGGCTTTCGTGGCAACACGCGAGCCGCTGGATGCTGATGACTGGATCCGTGACGTAGCAAGAGCCCTGGAGATTGCTCATGTTGCGGAAGAGGACAAGGTCAACTATGCTGCTTACCTACTGAAGGGTCAGGCAGCCTCGTGGTGGGAGAACTACCAGGCCATGAGAGCTGGCTATCCTATCACTTGGGGTTGCTTCAAGGATGCCTTCCTGAAGTACCACATCCCCGATGGTCTCATGGAGAGGATGCGTGAAGAGTTTTGCTCGCTGAAGCAGGGCAAGCTCGACGTCATCGGCTACCAGAACGAGTTCAATCGCCTCGCTCGGTATGCTGGAGACGAGGTGTCTACTGAGACCAAGAAGATGGCAAGGTTCCGCCGAGGTTTTAACCCGGAACTGAAGTACGCTCTCACAAACATCAAGTGCAAGGACTTCGTCGAGCTCGTGAACACCGCGCTCAATGAGGAGAATGGGCGCAAGGCGTTCGAAGAGTCGCGCAAGCACTCGCGTGAGGGTGGTTCCTCCTCCAACATGACCACCCCTCCGCAGAAGCGCCGCATCTGGGTGCCAAACAGTGCTGTCACTAGGGCTCCAAATGCCCAAGCTTCTCCAGGCTTTGGTCCCCGCCCACCCAACCCAGCTCAGATGCATGGGCAGAGGTTTCCAGTGGCGCAGCCAAGGCCAGATCCTCCGCGTGTCGTCACTTGCTTCAAGTGCAAGGAGACTGGGCACTACGCAGACAAGTGCACTCAGAGGATGCTGCCTTCTCCACCACCTCGCCCCAACACCAACCAGGCGATGGTCCGCGCTCCTCCGCATAAGGCCTTCAACGCCAACAACAGGCCTGTTGGGAGGACCGCAAGGGTGAACCACGTCAAGGTTGACACAGCTGAGGAATCTGCCGACGTTGTTCTCGGTACATTACCCGTAAACTCTAACCCAGCTAAAGTGTTGTTTGATACCGGAGCATCGCATTCGTTCGTGTCAAAGATCTTTGCTACAGCAGTTAAACTACCTTTTGTTGGTTTGGGTTCCCCGCTAGTAGTAAACTCTCCTGGAGCAACTATGCAAACTTCCAAGATCAGTCATGAGAATCAGATCTTAATTGGAGGTCACATATTCCTTGCTTCCCTCATTCTGCTTGGCAATTCAGACATTGATGTCATCCTTGGCATGGATTGGTTGAAGGCCAATAAAGCTACGATTGACTGTGCTAAGAAGTCAATAACTCTGTTCCACCCTTCCGGCCAGATAGTCTATTCTCCGAAGGAATCAAGTTCTGTTCAGCTGTACACCCTGGATGCTAAACCTCTACCTCTGCTTGAGAATGTTCCGGTGGTTTGTGAATTCCCTGACGTCTTTCCAGAAGAGTTGCCAGGGATGCCTCCGGACAGAGCAGTTGAGTTCGTGATCGAGCTTGAGCCAGGTACTGCTCCAATCTCTAAGCATCCATATAAGATAGCTCCTCCTGAACTGAAGTTGTTGAAGGAGCAAATCGATATGTATATGGACAAAGGTTTCATTCAGCCTAGTTCCTCCGCTTGGGGTTGCCCAACTCTGTTTGTTGCCAAGAAGGATCAAACTAAAAGACTCGTGGTTGACTATCGTCCTCTCAACGAGAAAACCATCAAGAACAAGTATCCACTTCCTCGTATCGATGATCTTTTTGATCAACTTGCTGGAGCCTCAATATTCTCAAAGTTGGACTTGAGGATGGGGTACCATCAGATAAAGATCAGAAAGGAAGATATTCCTAAGACAGCTTTCACCACTCGCTACGGTCTATATGAATACACCGTCATGTCCTTTGGTCTCACCAATGCACCGGCGACCTTCTCAAGACTCATGAATTCTGTCTTCCATGAATACCTCGACAAGTTCGTTGTGGTATATCTTGATGACATCCTTGTCTACTCAAAATCCGAGGAAGAGCATGGAGAACACCTTCGTCTCACTCTCATGAAACTCCGCGAGCATCGTCTATATGCCAAATACTCCAAATGTGAGTTCTGGATTCCAGAAGTTGCATATCTTGGTCATATCATCTCTGCCAAAGGCATAGCCATTGATCCTGAAAAGGTTAAGGCAATTGTTGATTGGAAACCCCCTAAGACGGTGAAGCAAGTCAGAAGTTTTCTTGGCTTGGCTAGCTATTGCCGTCGTTTCGTCCAAAACTTTTCCAAGATTGCCAAACCTCTCACTGATCTCACAAAGAAGGACAAAAAGTTCGTTTGGACTCCACAATGTGATGAGAGTTTCAACCTCCTGAAGACTAAACTCACTTCCACACCTGTTCTAGTTGGCCCCGACACTACCAAACCTTTCCAGATATTCTGCGATGCATCTCTTCAAGGTCTAGGTGCAGTTCTTATGCAAGAACGTCAAGTTGTGGCGTATGCTTCACGTCAGTTGAACCCACATGAGCAAAACTATCCCACACATGATCTTGAACTTGCAGCAGTTGTGTTCGCCCTCAAGAAATGGAGACAATACTTGTTGGGTAACAAAACTGAGATCTTTTCCGATCATAAGAGTCTGAAATACATCTTCACTCAGCCAGATCTGAACCTCAGGCAAAGGAGATGGATTGAGAAGATTAAAGACTTTGATCTCACCATTTCTTACACTCCAGGCAAGGCTAATGTTATGGCCGATGCTCTCAGTCGCAAATCCTATTGCAATAATCTCATGATCATGGAAAGCCAACCTCCACTTCATGAAGAATTCCAGAAGCTGAACCTTGGTCTTGTTCCTCAAGGCTATCTTGCTAGCTTGACAGCCAGTCCAACTCTCGAGGACAAGATTCGTTCTGAACAACTTCGTGATAATGAAATCAAGAAGATGGTAGAGCAAATCAAAGAGGGCAGTGATAAGTTCAAGTCCTTCTCTATTGATGACAAAGGAACTGTGTTCTTTGAAGGACGCATTGCAGTTCCTCAGGTTCAAAGTCTCAAGGATATCATTCTCAAGGAGGCTCATGAAACTCCCCTATCTATTCACCCTGGAAGTACAAAGATGTACCAGGATCTCAAGACTCTGTATTGGTGGTCTGGCATGAAACGTGAAATTGCTCAATACGTTTCTGAATGCGACGTTTGTCAACGTGTTAAGGCAGTCCATCAGAAGACAGCAGGTCTACTCCAACCTCTGAAAATTCCTGAGTGGAAGTGGGACATGATTGAAATGGACTTCGTTACTGGGTTTCCAAAGTCCAAGAAGGGCAACGATGCAATCTTCGTTGTTATTGATCGTCTCACTAAGGTTGCTCACTTCTATGCTGTAAAGGAAACTATCTCAGCTAGCCAGTTAGCAGAGCTCTACACAGCAAAGGTTGTTCCCCTTCATGGTGTTCCATTGGAAATAAGCTCAGACCGTGGAAGTATCTTCACTTCTCATTTCTGGAAGAGCTTTCAAGAAGCATTGGGCACCAAACTTCTGTTCAGCACAGCTTACCACCCTCAGTCTCAGGGGCAAGTCGAAAGAGTCAATCAAATTCTCGAGGATATGCTCAGAGCATGTGGTCTCTCCTTTGGCATGAAATGGGAGGATTGCCTTCCATATGCTGAATTCTCCTACAACAACAGCTACCAGGCAAGCCTAGGCATGGCACCATTTGAGGCACTGTATGGTCGCAGATGCAGGAGTCCAATCAATTGGTCTGGAGCTGGTGAACGTTCACTTTTAGGCCCTGACATTGTTAAGGAAGCCGAGGAGAAAGTTCGTATCATTCGTGACAATCTCAGGATTGCTCAGTCTCGTCAGAAGAGCTATTATGATAGCAAACACAGGGATATGGTCTATGCACCTGGTGATAAGGCATATCTCCGTGTAACTCCCCTCAGAGGCACTCATCGTTTTGGTGTGAAAGGAAAGCTTGCACCAAGATACATTGGCCCTTTCAACATCCTCTCAAGACGTGCGGAGAATGCTTATCGTCTTGAACTTCCAGAAAAACTATCCAAGGTGCACGATGTGTTCCACGTGTCACAACTCAAGAAGTGTTTCAAAGATCCAGATCGTGCAGTTGATCATGATTCCATTGAACTGCAAGATGATCTATCTTATGAGGAGCACCCTGTTCGAATTCTCGATGAGACCGAGCGTAAGACTCGCAACAAGAGCACCAAGTTCTTGAAAGTCCAATGGTCGCATCATTCTGATAAAGAGGCAACGTGGGAGACCGAAGAGGATCTTCGCAAGAAGTATCCGGACCTGTTCATTTCTCAGTAGGGAATCTCGGGGCGCGATTCCTTCAAGGGGGGGCGTTCTGTAACATCCAAGTATGAAAACCCTTAGTTGTTTTACTTGTTGTTTTTATTTAAGCAATGCATCATATCATCATCCTCATACTTATTTCTGTTTGCATTGTTTTCATATGAAATTTAAACTTGTTATCAACTTCTGTTTTCACACTTGTCTGTTACAACCTTTCAAATAAAGAAGTGCAAACTAAAAACCTTTTTTGTTTCCAAGCAATCCATTATAATTCACCTTTTAAGTTGTTGCTAAAGTCAATTGCTCAATTTAATCAATTATTTTTCCAAGTCTTTCCCAAACTCAAAACAATTCTCAAATCATCAAATTTGTGAATCCATGATGTTCAACACATTTTGGTATTCATCATTTCAATCTAAACCCTAGGGGAAACCCTATTGAAAACACACTATTTTCTAAATAATAATGACTATGGCAAAATTCATTTATTTTGGTTCAATTTCAAAACAGCAATAAAACATTTGAAATTTTGACAACTAAAACTACCAAATGGTTTCTTTTCACTTAAGAAGCTTATCTAATTTTTTCCAAATTTTTATCTACACCAAAACCTATTTATTTCATCCAAAAGCATTGGCTACAAAAAAAACAGCACATCTCTTATACAAAAAAAAAAAGAAGAAAAAAAAGAGGAGCACAACGTTTTAATCAGGTGGGGGGAGAAGGCCCAGCCCACCTGGTTGGCCCGATACCCCTCTTCTACCTCCGTACGAACGGTGACGCCATGGACAGCGACCGGCTCCTCCTCCTGGTCCACTCGATGCACCTCCCCCTCCTCTATATCTCCCCCTCTCTCCCTCCCGAGCCAACCCTAACCCTAGACGCATCTTCCCCCCTCCTTTCTTCCCCAGCCGCCGCCGCCTCGAGGAGAGCTCCCTCCTCTGCTGGTGCCACGGCCGCCGGCGCACCTCGCCGCCGCGTCCGCCCGTCTCCGGCCGTCCCGAGTACCTCCACGCGAAGCCGGTACCCTCTGGTTTCCATTCCCACTCCTTCCCTCTCCTTTCCCCTGTGATTTGGTCATCAATTGCTTCCGTGAAGATCACCTCAAGTGCCTCTGTTCGTCCCTGGCTGTACCGATCTGAAGAAGATGTGCTCTGTTCGCTTGCAGGTTCAGTTACATCTCGTTGGCAGAGCTCAAAACCAACCAGCACCTCAACCAGCAACAACTGCAGCGCAGCAGCCCATCTGGTCGCAGCCCGCAACGCTCAAGCCCCAGGTTGCGGGTTCGATTCCCATCCCCACACCTTTTCTTGTTTTATTTCGGTGCATCCAGTACCAATAGCTTATGCCTAGCCGAGTTGCAATCCCACCAACACCAGCACATCTATCCTAGTGGTTGAGTTCCTTTGCACCAACCAGGAGGTGTAGGGATCAAGTCCCCTCTCTCCCAATTAAAACAAGTTTTATTTTTTTACAATGTTTTGGTACTGAACTATTCAGCAAATCGCACCTAGGCCCCTGGCCTTATTTCTAGCCCCTGGAAAAATTTATTTCTAAGTCCCTAGATCCATAAAAATGGCAGATTTACCCCAAATTTTGTAAATTGCATAACTAAATCATCCTAAATCCAAATCCAACATTTTTGATATGTTTTCAATACCAAATTAAATGCTCTATCCAAATATAAAATTTGTTTACTGTTTTGAATATTTTAAATTGGTGCAAAATTTGAATTCTTGTCAAATTCCCTTAAATTTGCAAAGTTCATAACTTGTTCATAAAAATTCCAAATTCCACAAACTAAATATGTTTTTCAATCAACTTTTCATGTACTTTCCAAATATAAATTTTGTTTTCTGGTTTGAATAATTTAAATTGCCTAAACAATTTAAATCTTGATTAATTCAATTACAAATTGTTTAATATTGTTTAATTCATAATTAATTAATCCAAAGTCCAATTTCAAAATGTGAAACATGTAATCCAACTAAAATTTGATAACCTTTTCAAATATCAACCTTGTTATTTGTTTTGCACCCTTTAACTTGATGAAAACAATCACTACTTGTTTAACACCATTAAGTAACAATAATTTCCAAACTTGTTAATGTTTTCTAAAATGGTTAACTATCATTCCAATTGCATTTAAATTGTTATCTTCTTGTTATTCATCATGCATGCATCATGCTAAATCACCAACACCTGATGCTTAGTGTTAGAACAATTAATTCAACTCTAAGGCATGGGTTTGCCATATGCAATCTTTGCATATGGAATCCTATTTAAACTTGTGTTTCATATTAAGTAGTTTACTTTGGTTGCATCTATTAAACATGACATGCATCATCCAATGTTTGTGCACCTATGCCATGTATTGATTGCCCGTCTTCCTTCGTTGTTGTTTTGCTTCTCCTCGCTTAGACGACGACGTTGGTACCGACGAGCCTTACGACACCACTACTCAGGACCTAGCCCAGTACGAGACTGAGCTGCCAGGCAAGTTATCACTCACATGAATCATCGAGTTCTCTTCCACACTTGTTGTCGATACTATCCTTTTGTCTACTATTGCTAGCCCTATGTATCGTTGCTATTCTCCGAACCCATCACATGATTCCCTGAACCAATGATATTGCCTCACCTCCATACCCACAGCCTTTGTTTGTGCCTGTTCTTATCTAGCATGCTTAGGGTTGCTTTTGCTCGAGCCTGTTGTCGGTTACTTCTTTTATTATCGTGCTATTATTATCTGTTACCGTTCCGGGGGCTCGAATGTTAATCAATCAATCCTGTCAATGCTGCTATTAATAATAATTTGATGATAAGGCACCGGCAGGAGGCCCTTTGTGGTTTTGAGGCCTGCTAGTGTCGACCCTAATAGGAAAAAGGGTCTTGTCTACTGATCCATGATGAGCGCACTACCCGCATGTGGGAAGCGAGTATGGGCGCCCCCCTCAACTTGACTTGATTCGCATCTCGTCCAAATCGCCGTACTAGTTCGGGCTTTCCATTTGCTGCATCATATGCAGGTACGAACCCGAGGCCAGGGTGGAACTTTTGTAGTCGGCATTTAGGGCGGCGTGGTCTTCCAGTGCTATGAGGGTCCTCCTTTTCTTCGGGGGGCTCGATTAGCCGCGCACGCACAGCACGCGGTGCTTTGGGCTTGATGCGAAGAACAGTTGGTTGTGTTGAGTGTCTCGCTTGGTGGGTTTGATTCCCATCTGGCGGGATATTCTTACGTGTACGGTTACTATGGTGCACCCCTGCAGGGATAAATCTTCTCGAGAAGCCGTGTTTTCCGCGGTTATGGATTACTTGGTGAAAGTACTGGCTAACAAGTACTCAGGACAACTTAAACATAATGATAACCATGTTTCACCCAATGACTAATAACTTGACTAGTAATAGGTTATTCACACAATAACTTGTTTCACCTTATTATAACGGTGTGAGTTATCCTCGGATTGCTTCTTCGGATAAGGGGCGAGATCCAGGATGGGTTTGTTTGAAGTTATCTTCCAGTTGGTTACAATTCCTCGATCTTATCTTTTCTATTAGCCGGAACTATTAGTATCTTCTGTAGTTGGTTAGAGCAGCCCGCTGCAGCTTTTATTATACCTATCTTCTTCCGTTGATCCCAAGCATCAATGCTTGTGTTGACGGGTAACTCCTTGATGAAGTGTGAGTCTTGCTTGCCAGTACTTGGATGTACTGACCCCGTTGGGGCTGTGGTTTACGCAGAGTACGACTACGGCTACGATGATCACCAGGATGGCTACTTTGTGGAGTTCGACGACACTGCAGACGAGTAGTTGGCTGGACCCCGGGCAGGATCCAGGACCTACGTGGATGGGCTTCGTTTTTCGTTATTTTCTCCGGCTTCTTAAGCCTTGGATTTGTCTGTACTCAGACCCATTTGATTGCTTCCGCTGATGTAATGGATGATATGTTGGGACATGTGTCCTCTGGATGAGTGTTTTGCTATCTCTGCCTTAGTGAAGGCTATTTGCAAACTTATTTCATTTTTTTGTGTCTTAGAGACAGTTTGTGCTATCATTTCGTTCAAAGCTGTTGACGTACAGTGCGTGCTTGAATATGAAGTACGTCGACAGTAGTGCCTTAGGTTCCTAGCGGATAGTTTACTTCGACGGTGGAAGCAGGGCTTGTGTTGTCGCGCATAAGCGCAGGCCTACCAGGAAGCTGGGACGTGGGAGCAGGTATGCCCCATAATCCAAGCACCTGACTTCCAGTTCGTGCGATGAGTATCCTCTAGAAACCGGGGTGCGACAATAGACAATTGTTCCAAGTTGATTTTACTGGTGTTTGCAAAGCATTGAGAGATGAAAGAGTGTGAAGCACCAGAATCGAACAAGACTTTAGCACGAAACGAGTTCACAAGAAGTGTGCCCATTACAACTTCTGGAGATTCCTCTGCTCCCTGGGCCTTGACATGGTTCACCCTCACAGTTCTCAAGACAGACTTGTTTCTGTTGCGGGGCCTAGGCGAAGAAGTGTGTACCGTCACATGATTGACATTAGAGGTAGGTAGTGATGGTAGCTTGTTCTGCGGGCACTTGTAAGAGTAGTGTCCTGGTAGACCGCACTTGAAGCATGTACTAGCAGAACGAGGAGCTGTTGGACTTGGCTGAGATGGAGCACCTCCTGAAGATACCACTGGGGTGGGAGGGAGGGCAAGAAATCCTGCCGGGCTTGGCAAGCAGATGGGCGGTGTTGGAGTGGTATATGGAACCCAAACTCTTCGTTTTTGTGGAGGCATGATAGCTTTTGAGACATTAGCCTGTTCACGAGAGTGCTTACGAGATTCCTCAACCAACTTGCGCCCATGCTCTTCATTTAGAGCGATGTTGATGAGGTCCTCAAAATTCTTGGCCTTGACGTTGGTGAGAGCATACTTGAGTTCCGGGTTGAGACCCCTGCGGAACTTTGCCATCTTTCTCGCTTCCGTGGAGATTTCATCTCCGGCGTAGCGAGCCAGACGATTGAACTCTCTTTGGTATTCGAGAACGTCCAGATTGCCTTGTGTGAAACAATAGAATTCCTCACGCATTTTCTCCATGAGCCCATCGGGAATGTGATGGCGCACGAAGGCTTGCTTGAAATCCTCCCATGTGATTGCCACACTAGAACCTCTCATTTCTTGGAAGTTCTCCCACCAAGACATGGATTGCCCACGGAGAAGGTAGGTCACGTAAGGAACACGGTCCTCGTCAGCCACATGAGCTACCATAAGAGTACGGTTCATTTCACGGAGCCAGTCATCAGCATCCAATGGCTCGGAGGAGTTATCAAACGTGCGCGGATTGAGCTCGAGGAACTCCCGAATAGACACCCGGGCGTTGCCATTACTCCCAAGGTCTTGGTTCTGCTGCATCTGCTTTATAACTTGTGTCATCTGCGACAGCACTTTCCCCATCTCGGGTGGCAGTGTGTGTTCTTCGTGACCACTTTCCATCCTGAAGAGGATACCAAGATTAACACACTAACCGGATATCAAAATCCAATATAAGTGCTTAAAAGGATTACTTCAGACGGTAAATCGACAGCATAGAACAAGGATGGAGGTTAACAACGGATTAACAGATAAGTTGTTACAACGGAAGAGAAGATTTGTGAAGGACGATATCGAAGCAACAACTGGGAAACAGGAGACCACAAACACCTGAGGTACTACGGAGAAAAACCCATCCGGGCTTCTAAAGGATCAATATCTACTGCTTAAGGAATAGAGGATCTGCTTCCGGGGCTTATGTGCCTCCGTTCTCAATCATGAGTAGGCAACATGATAAATCATGTCACAACCACCTCCATTCCTATGGTCTAGTAGATATAACCATCCTAGAGAAACCAGGATACGTGAAATCCTAACTTGAAATTTTAGATGAGAAGAGAAAAAAAACGTTGCACTTCCTTACCAGAAAAGGGAGGGTCGGTGGGGAAAGAAATAAAATGGCAGAATTCCTACTCTCACGTTTCATTTTTCCTATATAGCTACAAAATAGTTTCTAGACTCAACTGCGACCAGTAAAAGGGATCCTACAGGCAGACAGGCTCTGATACCATTTGTCGCACCCGGACTTCTAGAGGACACTCGCAGTTCCGTTGAACAGTAGTTGATTGGATTACGGGGCTTACCGGCACCCGCATCTCTTACGAGTAGGCCAACACACGTATGTGTGACAACCAACCCCTACTGTTCATCGTCTACGTAAACCATCCCATAGAAATCAGGATACTACCGTTGACGTACTTCATAGCATACACACATGGTACGTCAACGGCGTTGAACAAAATGATAGCACAACATATCTCTAGGACACAAAAGATGGAAATAAGTTGCAAATAGCTCTCACTAGAGCAGAGATAGCAAATACAATCATCCAGAGGACACATGTCCCAACATAACATCATTACAACACAGCGGAAGCATTCAACAGGTCTGAGTACAGACAAGATCCAAATAGGCTTAAGAAGCCGGAAACGAAAAGACGGAGCCCATCCACGAAGTCTCGGATCCTGCCCGGGTCCGCTATCTACTCGTCAGCAGCCTCGTCATACTCCACGTAGTAGCCACCATGGGGATCCTCGGAATCGTAGTCTGCGGAAAGCACAGCCCCAAAGGGGTCAGTACATAAACGTACTGGCAAGCAAGACTCACAGTTCACCAAAGTGTAACCCGTCAACACCAAGCACAGATGCTTTGGGTTCAACGGAAGAAAGGGGTGATACAAAAGATGCGGCAGCGGGCTGCACTAACCAACTACAGATACATACTACAACTTCCGGCTAACAGAAAGGAGATAAGATAGCGTATCGTAACCGACTATAACTAACTCCAAACAAACCCATCCTGGATCTCGCCCCTTATCCAAAGAAGCAATCCGAGGATAACTCACACAGTTGGATTAATGATGGTTCAGGTTATTGTGTCAATAAACCTATTACTAGTCAAGTTATTATAGTTAGGTGTAAGTTGTCTGAGTACTTGTTAGCCAGTACTTTCACCAAGTCGTCACATAACCGCGGACAACACGGCTTCTCGAGAAGATTCATCCCTGCAGGGTGTGCTCCAGTACCCGTACACACTCAAGCAACCAACTAAAACTCAGGTTGGCTTGACACGACTCGAACCATCTCTACACCCTGTCCTAGGAGCCACGGAGCTATAAGGTCCCAGCCACGCAGCCGAATACTCAGCGCAAGTGTGCAAAACTCCCGCAGGACGCAACACCCCGGCAATACAGGCCTCGCCCTATATGTGTGCGTCATCATCATCATCAGTAACCATGGGAGCGACCCATTCATGCGTATGAGCCAAATGGAACACCCTAACTAAGTGTGGCTCTTCGGACAAACTGCGGATCAGATCAAAGTCGAGGGGGGTTCCATACCACCACCCGGATGCGGTGAGCACGCTCATCATGGATCAGTAGACAAGACCCTTTTCCTAATTAGGGTCGACACTAGCAGGCCTCAAAACCACGCCGGGCCTCCTGCCGGTGCCTTATCATCAAATTATTATTACCCAAACATTAACAGGTTGATTGTTTAACATTGAGCCCCAGAACATAATAAAATATGATAACAGAAAGTAACTGACAGCAGACTCGAGCAAAAACAACCCTAAGCATGCTAGTAAGACACGGGCAACAAGCAACGGGGTTATAGGTGTGGAGGTGAGGCAATATCAGGTTTAAAGGATGACATATGATAGGATCGGAACACAAGCATCGATACATAGGGCTAGCAGAATAGACAACGGAAAGTATCGGTATCCATTGTTGAAAGGAACACGATGGTTCATGTGAGTGAATACTTGCCTGCAAACTCAGCAGCCTGGTACTGAGCTAGATCCTCAGAAAGGGTGTCGTAAGGCTCGTCTGTCTCAACGTCGTCGTCTATTCGAGAAGAAGCAAACAAACAACGCAAAGAGACAAACAATCAATAACATGGCATAATGCACAATCATGGGATGATGCATGACCATTTAATTGATGCATCAAAATAAACTAGTTGACATGGTAACAACATGATTAAATGGACCCACATGCAATTTGAGTTGCATATGAAAAGCCCATGGATTATGGTTGAAATAATTGTTTTACAAATAACCAATAGGTGAAAGTGGATTAGTATGATGCATGGATGAGGAAAACAGAAAAATAACAACAATAGAAACAATTTAAAATAAGGTTTACCAAGTTTAGAAATTTATTTATTAAGTTAGGGAATTTTGGTTACTTAAAGGTGGTACACAAGCATTTGTTGTTTTCATCAATTTTAATTGTTCAAAACAAATAACAAAATTCATATTTGGAAAGTACACAAAAATTTAGGTGGAATACATGTTTCATTTGTTGAAAAAGGAATTAGAATGAATTACTTATGAATTAAACAAGTTAAACAAGATTTAAATGGATTTAATTCAATTATTAATATTGATTGAATTTTATTTGTTCAAAACATTAAACAAAATTCATATTTGAAAATATTATGTTTTTCTGGTTTGAAAACATATTTTATATGTTCAAAAATAATTTAGTTTGAGCAAGTTATGAATTTAGCAATTTTAAATGCATTAAATAAGAAACAGTTGTTTTCAGCAATTTAAATTATTCAAAATAGAAAACCAAGTTGATATTTGCAAAGTTCATGAAAAATGGGATGGAAAACATATTTTACTTGTTGGAATTGGATTTGAATTGCCCAAGTTATGAATTTTGCAATTTAAAAGGTTTAATTAAAGCATTGAATTATTCCACCAATTTCAATTAGGAAAAAATAGTGAACAAATTGCATTGAAAAGTTTGAAAACATGTAGCAAATGTTTCACTGAACATTTTGAACTATTAAACATAATTTTTAGGTTATTATTGAATTTATTAAGCAAGTTTTTATAATCATTCTTATTCTGCCCATTTTAGTAAACAGAGGGAAACATGCTCAAAATTAATTCAATTGTGAACAAATAAAATACCAATGTGTAGAGTTTGTTAAGACAAATTTTTAGAGACCAAGTTTGCTTAAATTGGACGAGCAGAACTAAAGTTATGAAATTCCAAAGTTTCCAATTTTTATTGCATTTTCAGTAATTAATTATTTAGTGCAAAAATTGTTACACAAACATGTTACAAACTTGACATTAACAGAAAGGGCTCAAGATTATGAATCCACAGGATTTTGAATCATTCAAATTGGAGTAATATTCAATTTGATATTGATTTTAGAGTTAATGCCTCAGATCTCTGTTTCTGAAATTCGGGCAGAAAAAGAAAAAAAACAGAAATAAAAGGTGGGGCTTTGGGGGATCGAACCCAGGACCTGGGCTTGCGTGCAAGGGTGCACTGCCAGTGGGGTGTGCTCGAGTTCGTGACAGGGAAGCGTAGCGAGGGAGCTTAACATACAGTTATCGCTGCTAACTGTATTTTCTCTGCAGGTTTCGGTAACTGACAGCGATGGCGGACGGCAGGGCGCCGGCGGCTCGCTGCCCGCCGCCGCGGTGGCGCGCGTGGGCTTGCGGGTGGTGGCCGGGTGCAGGCTCTCGGCGGTGTTCGTGCGGAGGGTGAGACGCAGAGAGGGGAAGGGAGAAGGAGGAGGAGGGCGATGCCCACAGCGATGACGTACAGAGGGAGTCGGTCGGCGGCGCTCGGTGGCGGAAACGTGGATGGCGGCGGAGCTCCCGGTGCTCCCGGCCCCTGCCGAGGACACGGCGAGGTAGAGGGAGGCGGGGCCTTTCCGTTCCCGGCCCCAACACGGCCGGGAGGGCACCGTGGCGGCGGCGATCCGGAGAGGAAGGCGGCAGTGGCGGAGGAGCTCGGTGAGGTACAGAGAACAGCGAGAGGGGAAGCAGCATGCAGAGAGAGGGAAAGAGAAAGGTGGTGGCGAGAGGAGAAAGGTGGAGGGGAGAAAATTAGGGCAACGAGGAGGGGTCGAGCTCAGCTAAAAAGAGAGGAGGGCGAGCTCCTGGCCGTCCTTCTCTGCAACTGCTACGTGGATAGGCTCATCTGCCTGCCGTACAGAGGTAGGAGATGAGCCAGGGGGTACCAGGCCTTCGTGGAGGTTGGGCTGTCCCAAATGGGCTGGATGCCCTTCCCCCCCCCTCTCTCTTTTTATCTTTTTCTGTTTATTCCTTTTTTTTTGCTGCAAAGGAAAGGAGAGAGATGAGAGGTTTTTGGGCTAGAGACAAATTAGGGAAAATGTTGTAGAGTTTTGTTTTTGTAACAACACCATTATACAAACTTTGTTTTCCAAATATTTCAACTTATGGTGTTGTTTGGAAAACAAATGATTTTAAGTGAATTTTTTATATTAATGAATAAGTGAAACTTAATCAATGTAAAGTGTTTTAATTTCAAGTTTTAATGGAACAACTTATTTGTTTGTTTTGTAGTGCTTATTTGAAACATGTAACATAACAAGTATGAACAACAATTTGAATTTTGTTTGAAATTCATATAGAAAACAAATGGAAACAAATGAAATCAAATGCAAAACAATTGCAAACAAAAGCAATTACTATGATGACATGATGCAAAACAATATTAAAACAAGAAACAAACGTTCTAAAGGGAGATTTTCATACTTGGGATGTTACAATATTTTACTGAAAACTCGAAAAGTCACGAAAAGTTAACTTATTATGTACCATCTAATCCTATGCATGCTAAAAAATTGGCAAAAAAAAAAATGACATGTTTAAGTGCAACTAATAAATACGTTTTCCAGCTCCTGTTTTTCTGGACAGATTCTGAATTTTGTTGTAAGAGTGGCCTCTTTTCATTTTCATTTGATTCTTTTTTGGATCTTACCTTACATTTATAAGTTGGCTACTTAAGAAAACTTTCTGTAATTCAAAAAAAAAATTATATGGTTTAATAGCAACACTTTGGGAATATTATCTATTGCACCAATGTCCAACCGCATAAAAGAATGGATTTTTTTTGTGCGGACGTTTTTTCACAGAGAATGCAGGAACACCAAATAGATAAAATTGAAGAATGTACAAAGCCATAAGATTGGGGATGTCTCTGCATCCCTCTTCACCAATAACCCCTCGGTTTGCAAACC
The DNA here is from genome assembly GCA_028641055.1 of Alopecurus myosuroides. NCBI lineage: Eukaryota > Viridiplantae > Streptophyta > Magnoliopsida > Poales > Poaceae > Alopecurus > Alopecurus myosuroides. The sequence goes on along the minus strand of CM054057.1, from coordinate 335,541,736 downwards.
TTTAAGCTTTGTTTTTTGAGCAACATAGAAACTTGAACAAACTTGGGGTGTCTGTATCTTATTATTTATTTGTCTTAACATCAAACACCAGTTACATTAATAAGTTGATCGTCACATCTTTTACTTATCCCCTGTTTGGAGAGGTGGTTTGAAGTTTACTTGGTTAATGGATAATTTCTTGAAACTTAAAAATGATGTGTAAATAATATTGTTTAGTAGTTTATGTTTTCTTATGGTTAGTTTCAACTAGCTAATAGTGTATATTATGTTATTTTGATGTTAACATGAATTGTCTTGTTCATGAGATGGTATGGCATTGTGGTATCCTCCTCTGAATGATTTACTTGAATCGACTTGGCACATTCTCACACATGTTTATGACTGAAAACAAAAGTCAATCAAAGCCTCGATGATTTATTTTGCCTCAGATTTTTTGTATCACCCGTATGCCATTGCTAATTTTATTCTATCGGAACTATGATTATGACAGTTATGCTTTCTTGGTTGTCGCTTCCCAGTCCATTGCTAGCCTCCACTTTTACTGAGCGGGAATGCTTCTCGTGCATCCAAACCCCTAAAGAGTCCACTATAAATTCCTATGCATGGCATTTCAAACCATTCCAAATAAATTTTCATGTGCTACTGATGACCCACAGGTATAGGGGGTGTATCGTAGTACTTTTGATAATTAAGAGTGTCGAAACCAACGAGGAGCAGAAGGTGTTTACAAGAAGGTTGGATGGAGAGTTCACTGAAAACACTAGCAAACAGGTTTTTAGATGTTTTGATATAGCAGATAAATAAAGTAAGACTAAATAAAAAACAGTAAATATAATTGAAGCTAGTGGCCCAATCCTTTTGAGAGCAAAGGACAAGCCGACTGTTCTACTTATGATTACCGAACGTTCTCGTGGACACATGGGAATTTCCTCAAGTGCTTTCGTTTCATACGGTTGATTAATATTTATCGGTCCGTTAAGTGTTGTGTGGGTGAACCTATGCTAATGCACCGCCCAACTGGGACTAATAAATACTTGTGATTATACCCGTTGTAAGCATCCGCAAATACAAGAAAGTAATTAAGATAAATCTAACCACAACCTTAAAACTCCGGGATCCTACACTCCCTTGTGCATCGGTTTCCTAATGGGGGTTTAGGTTTCTGTCACTCCGGCAACCCCACGATTAGTAGCCAAATAAACAATGCATCCTAATAGGACCATAAAGGTGAAGTATCATGTAGTCGACGTTCATGTGACACCACTAGAATAATAGAACCACAACTTAAATACCGAACCACGAGATATTACTTCAACATAATTCAACTACTAACATCATGACTTCTCCCATGTCCTCAAGAACTAAACGAACTACTCACGAGACATCATATGGATCATAATCAGAGGTGATATAATGGATAATAACAATCTGGTCATAAATGTAAACACCGATAAATCTCACAAGCATCAACTACTAACAAGTAATCCACACCAGGAGAGAGATCTAGTGAAGAACAACAGTAAAGACCCCTAATTGTTACAGCGTGATGAAGGTGGATGATGAGGGTGATGGTGTTGGTGGTGATGATGATGACGATGACGATCTTGATGATACCCGGAGAAATGACGGTGACGATGGCGATGATTCCCCCTCTCCGGTGTGGAATTTCCCCGACAGATTTCTCCCTGCCAAAGAGCTTTTCTCTCTTTGTTGTTTTCCGCCCCAAGGCGGCGGCGGAATATTTCTTCGATGATGTTCTGGGGCTTAGGGTTCCCTGGGGGGTCAAGTACGCGAAAGGGGGCGCCCGAAAGTGGGCCAGGGGGCCAGATCACCCTAGGCGCGGCCAGAAGGGGGGCGCCGCCTGGTGCTGTGGGCCCCAGGTGCCCCCCTCCGGGTGCCCTTCTGGCAAGCATCCTCCTCAGGACTTCTAAGACTCCTCCGGTATCCCCCTCTTCTTCTGATCTTCTGAAATGGGGAATCTCGATGGTGCTTTTTCCATCAGATTTCTGGTCCCGATGTTTATTCTCCAAAAATTATGAAACATGCAAAATAAGATAAAATAACATAATTAAAGCATCATAACATGAAATATATCGATGAATAACATAAATTAACAATATAAAATAGTGATGCAAAATGGACGTATCAACTCCCCCCGAGCTTAGACCTCGCTTGTCCCCAAGCGAGACTGAACTTAGTAAACATGACCACAGGTTTATGGAGTGAGGTGTCGATAAATAAAATACGGACAAGAAGCATCACATATAACAAAGAACAAGTTATTTTAGACAGCAACTTCCTCTCATATAATCAAACTTGAAACAAGTAGAGGAAATCATAATAAAGGTGCAAAAGGAAATCATAATTGGTAAAGGAAAACTTCGTTCTTGGTCAGAGAACAATTAACAGTGTACTTATCTTTCGATCAGAGTCTTTATACTAGAGCTTATATTGCAGAGTTTATCATGCTCAATTATAACAGTCTCTTTGCAGACATTTGTAAATTTTTTCAATGTGGTATTCAAACAGATAAAAACATTTGTACTAAACAAGGAAGAATAAAGAAGATGATTGAGTAAATCAACATATAGATGGATGGATCACAACAACTCAAATGCTTTCTTAAGACAGAAAGGAGTAGGTTTACCGACTCAACATGAAGGTAAAAGATAGGCCCCTCGCCGAGGGAAGCAGGGATTAACTCATGTGCTAGAGCTTTTCATTTGATAAACATAGTATTGAAAACAATTTTGAGTGTGGTGTATGTTTATGTCAACGAATGGAAAATAGAAAATACATTATGTCACAAGCCAACTAGACTTCACAAGAGCGGCTCCCATGAAGGACGCAACTGGTATAGAAGGTCATCCTCTCACTCTTTTGTTTACACAGTTATGCTTTGACTGATAAATCGGGGGCAAAAATAGTGAAGAGAATTTGTATTATTATGTTTGGGGCTGGGAACCCCGACGCCAACTCTTCTAGCATTTGGATAAGCGGATGAAGCCACTAGTCCAGGTGTGTAAAGTCTAATCAACAAGTGCGATAAAGATTCTCTATTTGCGTCCTCATGAGCTAAAATAGGGGCACAAAACATGTGTAATTTTGAAGATTTTAAAAGTAGCACACAAGCAATTTAGTTGGAGTGGCGGTGAGATACCACATATAGGTAGGTACGGTGGACACAAATGGCATGGTTTTAGGGCTCAAGGTTTGGATGCACGAGAAGCGTTCCCTCTCAGTATAGGTTTTTGGCTAGTAAGGGTGGGTAGCAAGCATAAGAGTTGAGGGAAAACAAACAAATACATATATGATAAAACCAATCATGCAATCTTCCTCGAAGGTACAAACAATCTTACTTGAGGATACTAAGCTTATGAGCTAACAAGAAAGAAAGATCATGGAATAATATATCTACTTGCAACTCCCACTTTTCTACTTAAGTCTCATCGTATTGTTGCCACTGACCAATGCCAAGTTTGCCAAAACCAACTAGATTAACTTGATGCTCCAACATTGATACCAATACTAATAACAAGATCAACCATAAGAAAATCAAACTAAAATAAAGTGTAGGAAGTAGATGATGAAACTTCTCATTAATATTCCATTACGGCAACTCAAACCAAAGGATACAACGATAACCAACTAAAGAGTGATACTTCCATACTGCAAACCATCCATATCATATTTTATCTACTCATGGTATGACTATACTAAAAGGTAAAAATGTGAAAGATAAAGGTGTGATACTGCGACACTCCCCCAAGCTTGGAACAAGCCAAGGGTATGCAAATACCAATGACGAATTAATTCTTCGGTGGTGGTGATGAATCCTTCTCAATGAGCTTATCAATTGATTTCTTCAAATCTTCAATTGCGAACATAAGCATACACATCATCTACATATTGTGCTCAATACGGTTTGCATGCTTGTCAGACAGCGAATTCCAGCCATCAAGATTTTCCCTCACACTTCCTTAGGTTGAGAGCTTTCCCTATCTGCACAATTACAACGTTCCATATCCCAGCAAGAAGGCAACTTTGCCTCTGGTACTCTCCTACATTGGTAGTTATGAATTAAATTATGGGCATGTTTCTTTATGCCTGAAAGTGGTGTCCTTGAAGCTAAACAGTGACGTGGGGCCTTCCCTCCAGTGCTCATCTTTGCCGTTTGCTTGGAAGGTTTTGCAACCACTCCAATGCTTGCGATGGTGGCGCGTGGATGCACTCGCGGGTTTTCTTCTACATATCCTTCAGCTCCACTCTCGATCTCCTCCTCCGGCTTCCGGTCTTGGAAATCATTTTCCTTCGGCCCCTTCCCTTTGTTGTTGTTGGCGGAGACCATGGTGCTTCTAATAATGAAAACATATCCTGGCAAAAACGGGTTGAAACAGAAACACGACGAGAAAACAATATATGGACATCGGGGGGTCCGGGGGGGTTAAATATCAGAAACATACATAACGAAAGGAAAGTCCAGGTCGAAAATGAGTCAGAGAGGGGCTCCGGGGCGCCCACACCATAGGGTGGTGCGGCCAGGGGTGGGCCCGTGCCCCCATGTGGTGTGGTGCCCTCGGGCACCATGTCCTACCCTTCTTCGGCTTGGTATTTTTCATATTTTCTGAAAACAAATAATTTATAACTTGGAAGGTAATCCGCGAACTTTTTCTTGGCAGAACTGTTACCTATTCGAAAATAGACTTTATAGATTCTGGAATTTTCCCTCTAATGAACTTCTCCGGAGTCATTACTTGAATAACGTCAATATCTTCATCAAAAGAATCCCCAGAAATATAATGTTTGAGTCTTTGCCCATTTACCACTTGTGTAGTGTATCTTTGAGGGCAGCAATTTTGATTGCACCCGAACAATACACTTCTTCAATAACATAAGGTGCTTCCCATCTCGAGAGTAATTTTCTTGCAAAAAATCTGAGACGAGACCGATACAATAGAACTTTCTCACCAACATGAAACTCTTTTTAAGGACTCTTCTATCATGCCATTGTTTCATTTTCTCTTTAAATAGTCTAGAATTTTCATAGGCTTGACATCTCCATTCATCTAGATGATTCAAATCAAGCATTCTTTTCTTACCAGCAAGTTTAAAATATTTATTTAGTTCTCTCACTGCCCAATAAGCTTTGTGTTCTTTTTCTAAAGGCAGGTGACAAGCTTTTCGATAAACCGATTTATAAGGAGACATACCCATAGGATTTTTATAAGCAGTTCTATAAGCCCATAAAGCATCATTCAACTTATCAGACCAATTCTTCCTAGATTTAACAGTCTTTTGCAAGATATATTTAATTTCTCTATTTGATAATCCTACTTGCCCACTGGTTTGAGGATGATAAGCTGACGCAATTCTATGATTAACAGCATATTTAGCAAGGTTTTTTTCTAAAACCACCATGAATAAAATGAAAACCTCCATCAGTCATAAGATATCTAGGAACACCAAAACTAGGGAAGATAACATCTTTAAGCATTTTTAAAGAGGTCTCACCATCAAAACTTTTTGTAGGTATAGCTTCTACCCACTTAGTAACATAATCAACGACAACAAGAATATGAGTGTAACCATTAGAAGGAGGAAAAGGACCCATAAAGTCAAATACCCAACAATAAAAAGGTTCAATAACAAGAGAATACCTCATAGGAATTTCATTACGCCTAGAAATATTACCAACTCTTTGACATTCATCACAATATAAAATAAATTTACGTGCATCTTTAAAGAGAGTATGCCAATAGAAACCTGATTGTAGAACCTTCTACGCGGTTCTATCTCCAGCGTGATGTCCTCCATAAGCACTACCATGGCACTTTTTTAATATTTCACGTTGTTCTTGATCTGGAACACATCTTTTCATAATACCATCTACTCCTTTATATAAGTGTGGTTCATCTAAAAAATAGTGCCTCAAATCATAAAATAATTTTCTTCTTTGTTGAGCTGTAAATGTTGGAGGCAATTACCGTGAAACAATAAAGTTAGCATAATCAACATACCATGGACTATCCTGGGATTTAACCTTTATTGCAGCCAACTGTTCATTCGAAAAAATATCATTATCAGGAATAGGGTCAAAAGCAATGTTTTACAATCTAGACAAGTTATCAACAACATGATTTTCAGCACCCTTCCTATCCACAATATCCAAATTAAACTCTTGTAAAAGCAACACCCATCTAATAAGCCTAGGCTTAGCATCTTTCTTTTCCATAAGGTATCTAATAGCAGCATGATCAGTATGAATAGTAACCTTCGAATCAACAATATAAGGTCTAAACTTATCACAGGAAAAAACTATAGCTAAGAACTCTTTTTCAGTGGTAGCATAATTCTTTTGAGAAACATCAAGAGTCTTACTAGCATAACGAATCAGGTGGTTGAACAATAGGAGCAGGAGTTAAAGCCTTCTTTAAATTTTCAAAAGCTTCCTTTTAATCATCATAAAAAACAAAAGGTACATATTTTTGAAGAAGATTTGTAAGAGGCTTTGACATTTTAGATAAATCTTTAATAAACCTCCTATAGAAACTAGCATGACCAAGAACACTACTAATACCTTTAACATCCCTGGGACAGGGCATTTTCTCTATCCCTTCCACTTTAGCTCTGTCAACTTCAATACCTCTTTCAGAAATTTTATGTCCAAGAACAATTCCTTCATTCACCATAAATTGGCATTTCTCCCAATTAAGAACAAGATTAGTTTCCTCACATGTTTGCAAAACTTTATCAAGGTGGTGCAAGCAATTATAAAAATAAGTTCCATAGACGGAGAAATCGTCCATGAATACTTCCAAAAAATTTCTTCACAAAAACCATGAAAAATAGCAAACATGCATCTTTGGAATGTAGCAGAAGCATTACACAAACCAAAAGGCATACATCTATAAGCATAAGTACCATAAGGACAAGTAAAGGTTGTTTTCTCTTGATCTTGCTCCCTAACACTAATTTGAGAAAACCCAGAATAACCATCAAGAAAGCAAAAATGAGTTTTCTTAGACAACCTCTCTAACATTTGATCAATAAAAGGCAAAGGATAATGATCTTTCTTAGTAACCTTGTTAACTTTCCTAAAATCAATGCACATCCTATAACCAACCACTACTCTTTGAGGAATAAGCTCATTATTTTCATTAGGCACAACAGTCATTCCTCCCTTCTTAGGGACACAATGCACAGGGCTCACCCATCTACTATCAGCAATAGGAAAAATAATACCAGCATCAAAGAGTTTTAATACCTCATTTCTTACCACTTACTTCATATTAGGAATTAAACGACGTTGATGTTCAACTACTAGCTTTGCATCAGGTTCAATATTAATAACATGCTGACATATAGAGGGAGAGATCCCTTTCAAATCATCAAGAGTATATCAAATAGCTCTAAAGTGTTTCTTCAATATTCCCAATAATATTTTCTCTTCTTCACCTGAAATTTTAGCACTAATAATAACAGGATATATTTTATTATCATCAATATAAGCATATTTGAGATCATCAGGCAAAGGTTTTAAATGAAAAACAGGATCCTCCTCGGATGGTAATGTGGTACCCAAGTCTTCCATGGGTAAATTATGTTTCAGTATCACCGGTTGACAAAGAAGAATATCGTCAATCTCATTTCTCTCTTCCATAAAGACTTCACTTTCATGGTCCTCCATATATTCCTGCAAAGCATTGTTAGGATCAAGAGCAATAGAGGCAAGTTGTTTAACTCTAAATTTGTCATTAGGCAATTCAGATTCATAAGGTGCTCTAGCAAATTTGGAAAAATTGAAATCATAAGATTTTCCATCAAATTTAGTCAATATCTTCTCCCTCTTATGATCTATAATAGCACCACAAGTGTTCAAGAAAGGTCTACCAAAAATAATAGGACAAGTTTTACTAGCAGCCTTACCAGGTACTAGAAAATCAGTAGGATATTTAGTTTTACCACATAAAACTTCCACATCTCTAAGAATACCAATCAGAAAGATAATTTATCTATTAGAAAGCTAAAGAACCACATCGATATCCTCAAGCTCACAAGAACCAATTTCATGCATAATTTCTTTATAAAGCTCATAAGGAATAGCACTGGAACTAGCACCAATGTCACACAAACCATAATAGCAATGATCACCAATCTTAATAGAAAGCATAGGAACACTAGTTTTCTTAGGTCTATTTGGATGTGAGACAATGTCAGAAGCATCCTCACAAAAGACAATATGTGCATCCTCTACGTTTCCACAGATAAGGTCTTTCACTATTTCTATAGCAGGTTCAACATTTATTTGTTCATCGGGTTCAATAGATTTCTTAATGCTCTTATTAACCACACTAGCTACAATATAGCGTTCTTTCACCTTAGCAGGTAAAGACATTTTCTCAATATAAGGCTCGGGAACAGCAGGATTAACAACATGCACTTCTATATTTCTAGAAGGAACAATATCTTTATAAGGTGCATGGTACTTGCTCAATTTCCTTTTAGGAATATCAAGATAGGAGGCAAAAGCTTTCTCACAGTTTGCAAAGATTTGAGAATCAAGACCACAAACAACACTAACATTATAGAAATCATCAGTTCCCATAAAAGATTTAATGCATTCATAATCATAATTTATACCTGACTTTCTACCTTTGTTATTCTCCCATCCTTCAGTGTTTTCTTGAATACGGTCAAGAAGATCCCATTTAGCTTCTTCCTTCATATGTGTGAATGATCCAGAACAAGAAGCATCTAATAAATCCTTATCATGAAGAGAAAGTCTTGCATAAAAATTATTGATAACAATATTACTCGGGAGCTCATGAACGGGACATTTGAGCATTAATAACTTCATTCTCCCCCAAGCTTGGCCAATACTCTCTCCATCATGAGGCTAGAAATTATATATTTGATCCTGGTCTTTATGAATCTCACTAGGAGGATAGAATTTAGAATAAAATAGAGGAACAATCTCCTCCCATCCAATAGATTCACCATTCTTCAAAAATTTGAACCATTCAGCGCCTCTTCCTTTTAGCGATGAAGGAAATAATTTCCTTTTAACTTGATCCATTATAGTATCTGCACACCTGAATAACTCGCATAATTCATGTACAAAGAGCAAATGATCACCAGGATGCACAGTTCCATCTCCATAATAGCAGTTATCCATAACAGGTCCAACAATTTTCATAGGTATTTTCTAAGGATCTAATTCAGCAGATAACTGGTCACCTACTAACCTATTAGTAATGGTGGAAGGTCCCATAAACAGAGAACCAAAAGTATTCTCCACGATGAAATAAAACAGCAGACAGAAATACAAACAACACTCACAGTAAAAGTTTCTCTTACCATTTCTACTTACCAATAACACTTCACTCCCCGAAAACGGCACCAGAAAATAGTCTGGATGACCCACGCGTATAGGGGGTGTATCGTAGTAATTTCGATAAATAAGAGTGTGGAACCCAACGAGGAGCAGAAGGTGTTGACAAGCAGGTTGGATGTAGAATTCACTGTAAACACTAGCAAACGGGTTTTTGGAGGTTTTTGATATAGCAGATAAATAAAGTGCGAGTAAATATAAGACAGTAAATATAATAACAGCGAGTGGCCCAGTCCTTTTGAGAGCAAAGGACAAGCCAGTTGTTCTACTTATGATTACCAAACGTTCCCGAGGACACATGGGAATTTTGTCAAGTGCTTTTGTTTATACGGTTGATTAATATTTATTGGTTCGTTAAGTGTTGTGTGGGTGAACCTATGCTAATGCACCGCCCAACTATGACTAATACATAGTTGTGATTATACCCCTCGTAAGCATCCACAAATACAAGAAAGTAATTAATATAAATCTAATCACAGCCTTAAAACTCCGGGATCCTACACTCCCTTGTGCATCAGCTTCCTAATGGGGGTTTAGGTTTCAGTCACTCCGGCAACCCCACAATTAGTAGTCAAATACACAATGCATCCTCCTAGGCCCATAAAGGTGAAATATCGTGTAGTCGACTGATACGTCTCAAACGTATCTATAATTTCTGATGTTCCATGTTGATATTATGCCAATTGCTACATGTTTTCCGTATGTTTTCCTACGTTTTCTTATGTTTTCTGAGACTAACCTATTAACAAGATGCCACAGAGCCAGTTCCCTGTTTTCTGCTGTTTTCAGTTTCAGAAAAGTTGTTCTGGAAATATTCTCGGAATTGGAAAATTCGAAAGCCAGAAGTCCTAAAAGTCCCGAAAGCATCCAGAAGTCCCGAAGATCCCCGGAGGGGGGCCACACCATAGGGTAGCGCCACCACCCCCTGGCCACACCACCTAGGGGTGTGGGCCCCCTGGGCACCTCCCGGCATCTCCCTTTCGCCCATATATACTCCCCAAGGCATAAACCCTAAAACAATCGAAGTTTTCCACAAAATACATATGTAGCTCCGCCGCCGCCGCCGACAAGTTTCGGGGGACAGATCTCTGTTCTTGCACCCTGCCGAGACAGGGAAGTGCCCCCGGAGGCCATCTCCATCGACTCCACCGCCATCTCCATCGCCGTTGTTGTCTCCTATGATGAGGAGAGAGTAGTTATCCCCCGGGGCTGAGGGCTCTACCAGTAGTTATGTGGTTCATCTCTCTCTCCCATGGTGTGATCTATATGTGATCATGAGCTTTGTAATCTGGTTGGATTCGTAGATATTATTCTTCATCTATCATGCTACTCAAGTGGTTTTGTTATGAGATCTCTGTAAACACTTTGATCATGGTGTAAAGGTGACAGTATGTGCGTTGTGTGGTTTAGCATTATATTTATATTTTGTGTTGGATAACCCTATGAAATTGTGGTGTTTGCGTGGAACCATCTGGGTTCCATGGTGATAGCATGGGGGTTACTTGGTTGGGAACGTGCTTACTCTGAGGAGTGCTATTACAGCCCTACACAATGATTGGTGTTTGTTATTCGACCAGAGAGTGGTTCGGAGTAGCATAGTGAAGAAATGATATTTATGCATTCAATTATGGTTTCATTGTTGAGAGTGTCCACTAGTGAAAGTAGGATCCCTAGGCCCTATTTCCAAGCATTGAAACACTGTTTCCCGCCTGTTCTGCTACATGTTTGCTTGCTGCCATTTTTATTTCAGATTGCTACTATCACTTATTAGCATCCATATTACTTGCATTTTACTCTCTCTTCGCCGAACTAGTGCACCTATATACCTGAAAAGTATACTGGGTGTGTTGGGGACAGAAGAGACTTCTTGTATCTTGATTGCAGGGTTGCTTGAGAGGAATATCTTTGACCTCTACCTCCCTAAGTTCGATAAACCTTGGGTAATCCACTTAAGGGAAACTTGTTGTTGTTCTACAAACCTCTGCACTTGGAGGCCCAACACTGTCTACAAGAATAGAAGCGTGCGTAGACATCAAGCTCTTTTCTAGCGTCGTTGCCGGGGAGGTAAGGTAAAAGGTACTCACATCCTCGGGTGTGAGTGCTCAAAGTTATTTCCTTTAGATTCTGCAATTATATCTTTTTGTTTTTTGTTTTCACTAGTTAGTCTTATTTTTTACTTATTGCTTGTTTTTATTTTTACTAGTTAGTATTAATGAAAAACAACAAAAATATGAAAGAGCTTTATTTTCATTCTAGTAGCAATGTTATTAGCATTAATTATTTGGATACCATTATTTCTAGTCCTATGGAAAAGTCTAAGCTTGGGGAAGCTAGTTTCTATAAACTTTTTATTTCCCCAGCTTTAGAAGAGAAAATTTACTCTGATGATACTTTATCTCCCATATGTGATAAACCTAATGATGCTTGTGATATTTTAAATCCTCCTACTGAAAGCATTCCTTTTAAAACACCCAAGAAAATTGTTGAACTTGTCATGGATAACCGTTATTTTGGAGATGGAACTGTCCATCCTCGTGATCATTTACTCTTTATACATGAATTATGCGGGTTATTCAAGTGTGCAGGTATTTTAGTGGACCAAGTTAAGAGGAGGTTATTCTCTTTATCTCTTAAGGACAAAGCAAGGGAGTGGTATAAGCTGCTAGATGATCCTCATCATTTGGAGTGGAAGGAGCTTGAATCTCTATTTTACTCTAAATTTTATTCCTCTCATCAACTGTATTTAGATAGGAATTACATCTATAATTTTTGGCGTCATGATTGAGAAAGCATTGATCAATCTTGGGGAAGACTGAAAACATTAATACTTAAATGTCCTAACCATCATCTTCCTAAGGAAATAATTGTTACTAATTTTTATGCAAGGCTTTCAGAACATTACTGGGATTATCTAGATGCATGTTCAGAGGTTCTTTCTCAAGTAAGAAGGTTGAAGCTAAATGGGATCTTCTTGAAACAATTGAAACCAATAATGAAGATTGGAATAACAACAAAGGTAAAGAATCAGGTATAAACTATGAGTATGATTGCATTAAGACGTTTGCTGAAACTGCTGATTTTCATGAGCTTAATGCTAAATATGGTCTTGATCCTCAAATGGCTGTCGGTTGGTATAGATCCTTTTCTTCTTATATTAATTTTCCTAAAAAAGGGGACATATATCATGAACCTTTTAAAGACACTTGCATGAAAAATGAAACTGTTATTGATGATTGCAATAAACATGCTCAAACTTCTGAAAGTACTATTTCTTATAAGCATGTTAATTTCTGTGGAGCACTTAGACCTTGTGAAAAGAATCAAATCGAAGAAGAATATTGTATCCATCATAGGAATGAAAAAACTAGAAAGTGGGATAGGGCTCTAAATGATCTTGGTGAAATAGTTTGTGCCCTCTATCCTTTTATTTGTGAACTTTGCTGTAAAGTGGGTCATTTTAATTTTCAATGCTCAAGCCATGATAGTAGCCTTTCGAATCCTATGAGTACTACAAGTTTGTATTGTGATGACATGATCACCCCCAATGGTCATGATGAACTTACATTATTTTTGGGGTGTGAAGAGTTATTAAGAAAAACTTCTTTGATTGATATGAGTGCTTTTGATATGAATAGTGTCTTGCATGAATGCCATCTTTATTGTGTTGAAAATTGCCATGCAAATACTTACATACGAAATATTCTAAAAGAGAACACTTTACCAAAATATGACAGGGCTAATATTTGTTTTCATCTTATTAATGAAGAGGAGGAATCCTCCAAGGTTTGTTCTATTGTTTCTGACAATAAACCAGGGCATGTGGAGAAGCTTCGTTTCAAGCCTCTCCCTCCTACAGAGAGTAAGAAGAAGAAGAAGAAGAAGAAGAAGAAGAGGAGGAGGAGTAAAAAGAGAGAGCTAACGGTATCTCTCCCTAAGCATGTTGCTCATATTATAGCTTTTGCTGATGAGTCTGAACTCGATGATTTTCCTATTCCTGTTATTTATGAAAGTGGCCATGATTGGGAGAAACACACTACTTTTGATATTGAAAATCTCTTTGGTACCAATTCTGAAAATGATGATAATTGCTATACTATTAGTACCATCCATGTTCCTTCCAATGATAATAAAGAAATCTCTGAGCTTGTGGATGATGTGTTTGAAAATCCTTTTGCTATTTATGATATGCTTGATACATCTCTTTCTAGTAAAAATGACGATATGTTTACAAATGAATGCACTTTGAAAGACAACTATTTTATTGCCTATGATGATACTATGCCTCAAGTCTTTGATAAGTATTATAAAAGATGCTATAACATAGGCTATGATTACAATTATCCTTATGAAACTTGTCATAGTTATGGAGGGGTTACCCAAAACCATCTCCCTAATATACAGCTTGTCTATCATGTTGGAGTTCTTTATGATGATTATAATGATTATGATATTTTCAGTCCACCTACTATTAAGGAGAAAATTAATATTGATTGCAAAATGCCTCCTTTATTTGATCATTATGGTGATGATAATGATAATGATAGCTATTTTGTTGAATTTTCTCCTACTACTATTAATAAGAATGAATATGCTTATGTGGAGAGTATTAATTCTTTTATGCATATGGCTCCTGATAAGAATGTTTCTTGTGATAGCTATATTGTTAATTTTATTCATGATGTTACTAAAAGTTATTATGACAGAGGTAAACATAATTTTACGCATCTCCACAGTATCAAGTTTCCCCTCGTTATGGTTAAAATTATGAAGTTGCACTTGTTTTGCTTTCCTATGCTCGTTGCTTTGTGCTTTCATGACTTGTTTTTCTACAAGATTATTTTTCATAGGAAGTGGGTTAGACTTTATTTTGTTTTATGTTTGCATCTTGATGCTCTTTTTCTTTAATTAATATTTCTTATGTGAGCATCTTCTCAAATTATCATGCCTAGCTAAAAGGCTTTAAAGAAAAGCGCTACCGGAAGACAACCCGTTTTATTTCACTGTTTTCAACCTATTTTCCTTCGTTTTATTTGGTGTGCTTTCCACCTGGGTGTTGCCTATTTCCTTATCAAACCCGATGTATCTTTTCTTTTGAGTTTTTGTTGAGCCAAGTAAAGCCTCTAGTGGAAAGTTGAGCCTATATTTCGGATTTCTGTGCAGGAAACAGATTTCTGTTGTCCACTGTTAATTCCTTTAAAAATCACAAAATATTCAAAATGACCTGATTTTTTGTGCTTAATCCTGAGTTATATACGGAACTTTTCTTAGTTGACCATGTTTTTATTTTAGCAACAGAAGATTTTTGAAAAAATCGATCTTTACCTGCTGTTCTGTTTTGACAGATTTCTGCCATTTAACGCATTTGCATCTTAATCTCTTTCTTTGGTGGTTCTTTTGAGAAAAAGAGTTTTAAAATAAGTTATGACAGTAGCTAATGTGTTTTTGAGTGTTAGACTTGTGTTTAAACTGAACCATGTGAATTTATTATTTCAATTGCACTAACGTTTCCAATGAAGATTGTGAGAATTTTGTTGTGAAGGAAGTTTTCAAGGGTCAAGAGAAGAGGATGATATGATGTGATCAAGAAGAGTTAAAAGCCTAAGCTTGGGGATACCCCGGTGGTACATCCAATAAAACTCCAAGAAGACTCAAGCGTCTAAGCTCGGGGATGCCCAAGGCATCCCCTTCTTCATCGACAAATTATCAGGTCACTTCTAGTGAAACTATATTTTTATTCGGTCACATCTTATGTGCTTTACTTGGAGCATATTTTATTTTTGTTTTCATTTTGTTTGGTTTTATTTTCTATAATAAATGGTTGGATCTTATCATACTTGTGTGGGATAGATACACGCTCCGTTTTCATTTCTTAGAACACTCTAGTTTTCATTCTTATTGTTGTGTGAGTGTTCACTTTTTGCTAGTACTGCGTTTAGCCTTTGTTTTCATGTATATCTTGTTCAGAGATGTTAGTTTTTGTAGTTAGGTGGTTCTCATATGTGTGCTTGGTTGATAATAGAAATGCTTATGTGGTATTTGGTATAGTGGAAAAATTCGCATGGTCTTGTAGATCACTAAACTGCTTCACTTGAATCACTGTTGTTGTTTTGAGATATTAATTTGCTTAATGGATAAACGGGAAGGACTAGTAAGTATAAACTTTTATGGTTGGTCTAAGAAACTTGAAACTATGCCACACTTAAATTACCAACTGATAGAAACAATGGTATATGATTGATACGAGTGATACATTTCTGATCGACCTTTTGTTACGCGCTACGGTCGGGGTAGCCAACAGTGACTTGTCACTGCCACAGACCCTCTTGGAGTGATTTGCACTTTGCCTTGTAAGATGATTTACTTTCTGCAATCTTTTAACTTGTGAGTCTATGTTGCGTTTCCTGGCACTTCCACCATCCATATTTGCTAGCCTCTTCGGTACTGTGCATTGCCCTTTCTCACATTGAGAGTTGGTGCAAACTTTGCCAGTGCATCCAAATCCCATGGGAGGACTTTGTTCCCCTACACATAATCCCATATATTATTCCTCAAAACAACCACCATACCTACCTATCATGGCATTTACATAGCCATTCCGAGATATATTGCTGCACAATATCCACCTCCATTATGTTACTTGATGATGAGCTTCATGGTTATTTATGCATACTGCTACACTGGCAAGAGCATGCAGTTAGAGACATCAGAGATATTTCTTTATGAGTTATGAGTACTAAAAGTGTGATGATTCATTGTAATATAGGATGTTGCCCCTACCGGTGAGGATATATAAAAAAATGAAAAAAGCCCAAAAAAAAAAAAAAAAGAAAGAAAGGGCCAAAGAGAGAATAAAGAGAGAGGGGGCGCATCACTATCCTTTATATACCACACTTGTGCTTCATGTTTAGCACCAATACATCAATTTGGAGAGAGTTTTCGTATTATCATTCATTCATAACTATGTGGGGAACTTTACATTATAGAACTTGGCTTGTATATTCCAATGATGAGCCTCCTCAAATGAGCTCTAGGTCTTCGTGATCAAGCAAGTTGGATGCATACCCACAAGTTCCATTGGAGAGCTTTCATAAACTTATAGCTCTATGTGCATCCGTTGTGTGGCAATCGCTACTCCTTGCATAGCTTCGGTTGTAAGACTTTCTCTTGTCTAATGACCACTTTCAGCTTTGTGAGCCTTTCTTCCATTGACCTTCCAACCCCACCCCCCATAATGTTCTCTTAGCCATAACATCCCGGTGCCAGGGACCAACGCAGAACACTTGCTTGTTTTTAGTGCGCAAATAGTTTAAGATTCAAGCATTGCATCGTGTGGAAAGCTTCCTAACAGGGGTTGTGAAGATAGTTTGACGTGCATGATATTGTTGATATTTAAATCTTAAATCATCTCTAATAAACTTTGCACGGTTGATAGTCTTTTCGTATTGATTCATTAAAAGTTTTGCTTCTTTCTTCTTATTTTTTTATGCATTACTTGTTGATATCAAATATAGATCACAACTTTAGTTCATTTGATCCTAGTTTACTTGCTCTACTTTACATATTATGATCAAGATTGTGTGGTAGCATGTCACCTCAGAAATTATTTTGTTTTATCGTTTACCTACTCGAGGATGAGTAGGAAATAAGCTTGGGGATGCTTGATACGTCTCAAACATATCTATAATTTATGATGTTTCATGTTGATATTATGCCAATTGCTACATGTTTTCCGTATGTTTTCCTACGTTTTCTTATGTTTTCCGGGACTAACCTATTAACAAGATGCCACAGAGCCAGTTCCCTATTTTTTGCTGTTTTTAGTTTCAGAAAAGTTGTTGTGGAAATATCCTCGTAATTGGAAAAATCGAAAGCCATAAGTCCTAAAAGTCCCGGAAGCATCCAGAAATCCTGAAGAGCCCCGAAGGGGGGCCACAGGGTGGAAACACCATAGGGTGGCGCCGCCACCCCCTGGCCGCGCCACCTAGGGGTGTGGGCCCCCTGGGCACCTCCCGGCATCTCCCTTTCGCCCATATATACTCCCCGAGGCATAAACCCTAAAATAATCGACGTTTTCCACAAAATACATTTGTAGCACTGCCGCCGCCGCCGACAAGTTTCGGGGGACATATCTTTGTTCTGCCACCCTACCGGGACGGGGAAGTGCCCTCGGAGGCCATTTCCATCGACTCCGTCGCCATCTCCATCGTCGTTGCTGTCTCCTATGATGAGGAGGGAGTAGTTCTCCCCTGGGGCTGAGGGCTCTACCGGTAGCTATGTGGTTCATATCTCTCCCATGGTGTGATCTATATGTGATCATGAGCTTTGTAATCTAGTTGGATTCATAGATATTATTCTTCATCTATTATGCTACTCAAGTGGTTTTGTTATGAGATCTCCGTAAACACTTTGATCACGATGTAAAGGTGACAGTGTGTGCGCCGTGTGGTTTAGCATTATATTTATATTTTGTGTTGGATAACCCTATGAAATTGTGGTGTTTGCGTGGAACCATCTGGGTCCCATGGTGATAGCATGGGGGTTACTTGGTTGGGAAAGTGCTTACTCTGAGGAGTGCTGTTATAGCCCTACGCAATGATTGGTGTTTGTTATACGACTGGAGAGTGGTTCGGAGTAGCATAGTGAAGAAATGATATTTATGCATTCAATTATGTTTCCATTGTTGAGAGTGTCCACTAGTGAAAGTATGATCCCTAGGCCTTATTTCCAAGCATTGAAACACCGGTTCCCGCCTGTTCTGCTACATGTTTGCTTGCTGCCATTTTATTTCAGATTGCTACTATCACTTATTATCATCAATATTACTTGCATTTTACTCTCTCTTGACCGAACTAGTGCACCTATATACCTGACAAGTATATTGGGTGTGTTGGGGACACAAGAGACTTCTTGTATCTTGATTGCAGGGTTGCTTGAGAGGGATATCTTCGCCCTCCACCTCCCCGAGTTCGCTAAACCTTGGGTAATCCACTTAAGGGAAACTTGCTGCTGTTCTACAAACCTCTGCACTTGGAGGCCCAACACTTTCTACAAGAAAAGATGCGTGCGTAGACATCATCGACGTTCACATGACACCACTAGAAGATTAGCACCACAACTTAAATACCGAACCACGAGATATTACTTCAACATAATTCAACTACTAACATCATGACTTCTCCCATGTCCTCAAGAACTAAACGAAATACTAACGAGACATCATATAGATCATAATAAGAGTTGATATAATGGATAATAACAATCTGGTCATAAAGTGTAAACACCGATAAATCTCACAAGCATCAACTACTAACAAGTAATCCACACCGGGAGAGAGATCTAGTGAAGAACAACGGTAAAGACCCCTAATTGTTACAGAGGGATGAAGGTGGACCATGAGGGTGATGGTGCTGGTGGTGATGATGATGATGATGACGATCTTGATGATGCCTAGAGCGATGACGGTGACGAAGATTCCCCCTCTTCGGGGAGGAATTTCCCCGACAAATTTCGCCCTACTGGAGAGCTTTTCTCTCTCTGTTGTTTTCTACCCTGAGGCGGCGGCGGAATATTCCTTCGATGATGTTCTGGGGCTTAGGGTTCCCTGGGGGTCAAGTGCGCGAAAGGGGGCGCCAAGTGGGCCAGGGGGGCCAGACCACCCCCAGGCGCGACCAGAAGGGGGGCGTGCCGCCTGGTGGTGTGGGACCTAGGTGCCCCCCCTACTGGTTCCCTTCTGGCTAGCTTACTCCTCGGGACTTCTAAGACTCCTCCGGTATCCCCCTCGTCTTCTGATCTTCTGAAATAGGGTATCTCGACGGTGCTTTTTCCATCAGATTTCTGGTCCTAGTGTTTATTCTCCAAAAATTATGAAACATGCAGAATAAGATAAAATAACAATGCATCATAACATGAAATATATCGATGAATAACAGAAAATCACAATGTAAAATAGTGATGCAAAATGAACGTATCAGCTACATTTAAAACCTTCAAAATACTTTTTATTTTGTGACACTGTTTTAGCTCATGAGGACGTAGTAGTTGGGTTTGTTATCTTCCGTACTAAATTACGTACCCTGACTTGCATGATTCATATGCTTGTCACTAATTTTGCAAAGACCTGGTTAGACCATTATAACATGAAAAAGTTAAACAAATAACTAGGCACTCCTCCATGGTATGAGATTGTTGGCAGACACCCGAGGATTCGGTTAGCCATGGTTTATGAAAGCAAAGGTTGGGAGGAGTGTCATACTATATAAAAGTGCATGCTATAAATTCCTAATATCAATAACTCGGAACCGCTCTCAACTTGTTTAGTATGGAAGATAACAAGAAGTCTATTGTCATTCGTTGACAGGAACAACCACCTCCCAAAACAATTTTTATTTATGTTTTATAAATGAAAGCTCTAGCACATGATAAATCCCCGCTTCCCTCTGCGAAGGGCCAATCTTTTACTTCTATGTTGATTCACCATCCATTCTTTGAGCACCCTCTCGAAATCATAACTACCATTCTTAGTGAAATGTACTTGTCCCAGAATACGGTTAACCTTGACATAGCTTGATGCTTTTATCTCTGATATATTTATATCTAGTCTTCATTTAAAACTCCAGAGGTGTCCGGGCATTTATGTTTTGCTGTACAAATTCAGGCAAGCGAGATACCACTCTACCATGCTTTATTATGGTCATTACAATCTTGTTGATTTTTATAAATTTCATACTATGAACTCTTAGTTTGTTGATATCTTTTCATTAAGTAACATGATTACTATGTTTTACTATCCATACATCATGCAATTGTTAAAGACCTCATCATAGCATTTACAATCAAAAATTATTTTGTTATCATTTACCTACTCGAGGACGAGCATGAATTAAGCTTGGGGATGTTGATAAGTCCAAAACGTATCTATAATTTTTGATGGTTGCATGCTACTTTTATGCTTTTGATAAAAAAAATTATATTAAGTTTATGATTTATTTGTACTAAGCTACTAATAGTTGCAAAATTGCACAACATTCTTGTTTCAAAAATACAAGAGGAAACCTTGTTGGAGTCAAATTGGGACTTTTCTGAAATCTGTCTGAAAACTCTTTTTAAAGATTTCCATGTTACGATTCAAATACGGCGTCAAACAGAAATCTCCCCGAAGACAAAATTGTGGGGAATTTCGCGAGGAACGTTCTAGACTTAAAATCCATCTGAATCCGAGTCCGAACAGCCAAGATACGCTCGATTTACTGTAGCCTTAGATGGGATGACGAGATTCCGGGAGGATATATAAAGGGAGGAAACCTAGCTCGTGGAGAACTCCTTGATGTCTACGCACGGTTCTATTCTTGTAGACAGTGTTGGGCCTCCAAGTGCAAAGGTTTGTAGAACAACAACAAGTTTCCCTTAAGTGGATCACCCAAGATTTATCGAACTCAGGAAGGTAGAGGTCAAAGATATCCCTCTGAAGCAACCCTGCAATTAAGATACAAGAAGTCTCTTGTGTCCCCAACACACCCAATATACTTGTCAGGTATATAGGTGCACTAGTTCGGCGAAGAGATAGTGAAATGCGAGTAATATGGATGGTTATACGTAATAATAGCAATCTGAAATAAATATGTCAGCAAGCAAACATGTAGCAGAACAGGCGGAAAACTGTGTTTCAATGCTTGGAAACAAGGCCTAGGGATCCTACTTTCACTAGTGGACACTCTCAACAATGATCAAACAATTGAATAACTAAATATCTTCTCTTCACTATGCTACTCTTAACCCTCTCCGGTTGGATAACGAACACTAATCATTGCGTAGGGATGCAAAAAGCATTCCTTAAAGTAAGCATTCCCATGTCTAGTTAACCCCCCGCTATCACTATGAGCGCCCTAGAAGGTACTAGACAAACACCACAATTCATAGAGGAGACACACACGATGTGCACACTGTCACCTTCACACCGCGGTAGAAGGTGACTCCAAAGTTCATATTAATAAAACACTTGAGTAGCACAAGATGAAGAATAACATCTACTTATTCAACCAGATTACAAAGCTCACGATCACATATAGATCACACCATGGGAGAGAGAGAGATGAACCGCATAGCTACCGTTAGAGCCCTCAGCCTCGGGGGAGAACTACTCCCTTCTCATCATAGGAGACAACAACGGCAATGGAGATGGCGGTGGACTCGATGGAGATGGTTCCGGGGGCACTTCCCCGTCCCGACAGGGTGCTAGAACAGAGATCTGTTCCCCGAAACTTGTCGGCGGCGGCAGCGGAGCTACGGATGTATTTTGTGGAAAAGGTCGATTCTTTTAGGGTTTTCCCTCGGGGGAGTATATATAGGCGAAAGGGTGATGCCGGGGGGGGGGGGGTGGCCAGGGGGGCCACACCACCAGGTGGCGCCACTAGGGGGACTCGGGCCACCCTATGGTGTGGCCACCCTGTGGCCACCCTCCGGGGCTCTTCGGGACTTCTGGATGCTGCCGGGAATTCTAAGACTTCCGGGCTTCGAATTTTTCAATTCCGAGAATATTTCCAGAACAACTTTTCTGAAACTTAAAACAACAGAAAATAGTGAACTGGCTCTGTGGCATCTTCTCAATAAGTTAGTCCGGAAAATCGATAAAAATGACATAAAGAAGAGAGGAAACGTGTAGCAATTGGCATAATATCGGCATGGAGCATAAAAAATTATGGATACGTTGGAGACGTATCACTCCTCCAGCCACGAATTGCAGCCACCAAAAGCCACGATTTTGCCTCCCCCATGGATCCCATCTCCATGGGGAGGGCTCCCAAGAATCCATGAAGGAAGGGTGTTAAGGGGCGGTGCTCTCCCATGATGCCGACGGCGGAGGGGAGGAGTCCCTGCGCCACCGCCGGCGTCCTGCGCTCCATGTTGTCCCCTTCACCATCTTCACCGCCATCTCCATTGCCAATTCCTCCTTGTATACAGTGGTTCATCCTCCCACAAACCTCTGTACCGCTCTATGTAAACATTGTGTTTGATGCTATAAGTTATATCCTATGATTTATGTCATGTTTGTATAGTTTCCTTGTTCCTAGATTGAATGGTTGAATGTCTTTGTTTCATTAGAATTGTATGTTGATATGGTATAATACTTTAGTGTCCATTATACGTGTGTGCACATGGATCAAACATCATAGGGTTTGTAGTATTTGCAAGACAAAGGGGGGTAGGTCCGCCGGAGTGACAGAAACCTAAGGACTCGAACTGGTATGTTGCATTTATGGGAGTAAGAGGACCTTGACTTAAGGTTATGGTTGGGGATACCTTAATGATTTGTTAGTATTTACGAATGTTCATTAACGGTCCAATAATATAGTATGTGTAATCAAGTTGAGAGCACATATATTTAGGGACACTTATTTTAAGTTTCTGGGCTGCTTCTAGGTACCGGACAACACAATCCCAAAAGAAATCTACAAATTCTACCAGTTTCTGTGGACAACAGAAACAAGTTTTGTACATGGAGCCATAAACTGCTCCGGAGGAGTTTCCCGCAGAAAATCCACTCGGTAGCCAAGGGGTATTGGAAAATAGACATATGGCATCGGGGAAATTACGGCCAACTGCCACCCCACATCCAAAACTGTCTCCCTCCGACGGAAGAACTCAACCGAATCCAAAATTGCGCGCATCCCCTACCTCCTCCCCCGGTCGCTCATCCCCGCCACCGTCGGTCGCCTCGACCTCCACTCCGCCTGCCCATCCCCGCCAGCCATCGCTCTCCTAACGTCGTTCGCCCCGACCTCCATCCCCACCGCTAGTCGCCTCTCTCCCATCTCCATCGGTGCCGGATCCCACTCGCCCGGCGAGATTTCCCCG
Organism: Alopecurus myosuroides; assembly: GCA_028641055.1. Lineage (NCBI taxonomy): Eukaryota > Viridiplantae > Streptophyta > Magnoliopsida > Poales > Poaceae > Alopecurus > Alopecurus myosuroides. The sequence continues at coordinate 335,518,494 of CM054057.1, read as the reverse complement.
TCCCGACCTGCTCCGCGCGATGCTGCCTTCCGACGGAGCCGGCGCCACTAGTGCCATGTCTACTGCCGCTTCCGTGCGACGGAGCTCCTCCGCGAGACACTCCCGCGCGACTGGGGCACAGACGCACGATCATCGCGGCCCCGCACGCTCTTCACGCACAACTCCAGTACCGTCCCCGTCGAGCTCCGCAGCTCTTCAAGATCGTCGACCGTCCCCGTCGAGCTCCGCAGCTTTTGTTCATCATCGTCGACTGGTGGATCCCGTCCTACCCCGCGCCATCCCGACCGGCCCCCCACCGGCTCCTCCCCGCCCCAATTCTGCCGCTCGACAGTCGTCACGTCCACCGGCCGAAGCTTCTCGAGGTCCGCAGCTCCCGCTCGTCGTCGTTAACACCGGTTCTGCTCCCGCCTTGCCCCGTGTTGCTTCCGTCGCCGACGACGTGCCCCTGCCCGCCACGGTGCTGCTTTCGCATCCTGTTGCCATGTCAACCACGCAGTCAACATTACCGATTCGATTTTGTACCCGATTCCATATTTGTGCCAGTCATCTTGCTGTATTCTGCTAGTAGAGTTGTTATTTAGTGGACATATCATCTTATTTTAATATCTAGCTCATTTTCTATTTAAACATAGCGTACGTATCTTACATATCACTTTGTTAAGTGGACATATCAAATTCGGGGGTATATTGGACATGTCACAACTCAACTTAGCAAATAAGTAAAAACGGTAGAAGCCAAAAGAAGTCTCCCAGGGAGTTTCTCCCCACCAAAATTCAGAAACTGACTTCTGCATAAGCAGAAACTTAAAAGAAGTGTCCCTTAGCCTCTGCCACGTGGAAAACTGCATCGAAGACAATGAACCAAGTATCTTCACTAGTTAATCTTGTGCAAATCCATCACACTTTCCACCACTTTTCCACACTCATGGTACTATTAGTTTATACTCATTTAGTGTACTTTATTGCTGCTGCACTAACATTTAATTTCTTGTATATTTATTATCTTGCAAAGCTATCTCTCATACCCGTTGCTCTAGTATTATTTTGTAGATAAAGTAAATGTTTAGTGTGCGTAGAGTTGTATCAGTGGTTGATAGAACTTGAGAGAACATTTGTCTTACCTTTAGCTCCTCGTTGGGTTCGACGACACACTTATCGAAAAGGCTACACACGACCCCCTATACTTGTGGGATATCACCCCACGGCTGTCTCTTCTCTTTATATTGACAAAACAACGTGTACAACACGATTACAACTCATGTATATAGTCGGATACGATCTAGTCTACCTAATAGAAGTGACCAAAATAAATTTAAAATTCAACTCAAGCATAGGGAGCTAGCACTGATACCTGAAAGATGGCCAAAAATCATCTTCTGTGATATTGATCACTGTCTCTACATGAGGAAACTATGGGGCAGAGCAGAGTGACAAAGTAAGATGGTGCGTGGGTATCTAAAGGAAGCCAGCCCTTCATTTGTTTTGCTTTGATCGCCACCTAAGCAAAGCAAAGCAATCGAGTTTGTTTCAATGGAAGGCTTGTACAATAAAATGTTATATGGCTTTAGTTTGACCGAGTCACCCGGAAACCCTTGCATGGCCGCCGTACAAAGATGTACTCCCTCCGTTCCACAATATAAGCTGTCAAAATGGCTTATATTATGGAACGGAGTTAGTATCAACGTGCATGGGGAGCGGATGATGTTAGTAATTAGGATTCAGTATAGGGACTCCTTGAAAGAACCCTGTCATGATCTTCTCCTAGCAGCGCGGACGGGTGTAGTAGTAACAAAAGGGTTCCGGCCAGTTTGAACTACTAAAGCCTGAGACTGTTGCAAGATCTCTTTTTTCTCAAAATGTTTTCATAAAAACTGCCATGAGTAATATCAACCCATAAGAGATGATTTCAAACCTTATCCAGCCCCAGACAAGTTTTTAGATACAGATGCATGCACTCATCAAATTCTTCCTACCAGAAAACGCTCAATTAGGGTTGTCTAGTGGTATTTCATTTATGCCCCACTTGTAATTCATAAGTCAGTTTTTTTTTGAGGAAAAAGTTTGAATGAAATGACTTAAAAAGTAGGACATAAGTCGGATCCACCTGCACCCCCATGGCCAATCAAACACAAATTTCAAACTCAAGACCCCCAAAACATAACAACACAAGTAACAACCACATGTCCACAACATACTGAAAAACACACTGGAACGGCCATTACAATAGCGGGACTACCGTGTGTTGGACACTACAGTGTCTGATTCATGTCCAACACGCTTAATCCGACAGAGTGCTGTGCTTTAAAGGAAAATCGGACGGGTTGCTATGGTGTGTCGCACACGGTTTCTGTCCAAACCGTGTAAACTCAAGTAGCTTGTATCATGTCGGCGGACTTCTGAGTGCTCTACTTCAGCAAAGCATATTCGGTCTTCACTCTACGCTTGGGCACAGTTTGGGAAGAGGTCCGCCATAAAACTTGGGTCATCAAGGCACTAAAAAATACACAAGTAATCAATCCAAGTAACCAAAATCATGTTGATAAAACGGTACGACAACATGGATGCCAAATACCTGGTATTGAGATCTTAGCCTTTTCTCCTCCTCTTCAACCTGTAGACGAGGGGAAACAGATATATCATAGTTAACAACAAAAACAGAAGTATGAAAACATTTCGCAAGGAAAAAAATAAATCACTGTACAGTTTCAAATCTTTGCTCTATATGATATCCACCCAAAGAGGGCAAATACTCATGAACGCGTCCACGACAATATGCATCAGATCTGTTTGGGTGCTTCATATGAACGGCTCCATTATTCTGACAACCATAGCAGAGACCTTCATACAGAGAGAGGGGTGATTATCACTTAGCTGACACATAACAAACGAGGCACAAACACGTAATAATAGCTGAATCATTTAAGTAAAGAAAATGCACTGGATACACATCAACTGCATGAACTGTTTTGAGATCTACATGTGTAAGCTCAAGGATATTAGATAAGGTGAAGGAAGGATAGCACAGGAGGCAAAACAGAGAAGCAATGTAGTACATACAACACCCGACCAACACATCAAAATTTATATATCCACGCAAAAAAGTGCCGGTTTAGAGGGAATACCATCATCATTAAGTAAAACAGAGACTTTAGAGGGAATACCATAATCATTGGGTTTAACAATGCAGAAACATCTGGCCACCATTTCTTCGTGCTCTCCTTGTGTACATTTGACTTCAGCAAAGAAAGAATCAACAACTCCTTTAGTCCTTGCAGTGAAATTGAAATGAAAGTACTCAACGCCCTTAGAAAAGAAGAACTGGTCATGCTGGACATCCTTGAGTTGAAGTGCACGATCCTAAAACATGAAAAATGGATCAGATCAGCAATCGTTACACGAGTAAGACAACAAGGCATAGTACAACCCTGGTAGCAGGGTAGGGAGCGAAGGCGGGAGGAGAGAGAGCAAACCCCCAATAGTTTGTGATCCTCGTTATATTGGTCCACTAATGCTTGAACCAACAGGTGAATTTCATCATTGCTTTCATCTGGCGGTTCCAAACATTTCCTCCTAGTGCCATCAGGCCAGTAGAGAGATTTCCGCACAGCACGCTCCATTCTGGAAAGCTTGTCTAGTGAGTCACTGGACCTAGTTTAGATCAAAGTATTTTATATCATTAGTTAATCGTATGATCTGGGAGGAGAGGCGCTGCATTATGTTTTGAAATCAAAACCATACATTTTTGGATCCACCAGGTCATGAAGATGGCGATCGATAGCATTGTCAGCTTCCTGTAAGCTATTGAAAGGCCCGCAAAGATCTGGATATGTATGAAAAAATCCCTTGAGATCGATCCTGATGTAAAATGTGAAGTACCAATCCGGAGGTTTCCGGACAACAATGGGCGAGGAAGTGGCGACGACAGACGGTTCCTTCAGTGTTGTCTTGCCCAGCAACTTGTCCAGGTACGAGACAGCCGGTTGGGCAGATGGGGGCAAAGCCACGTGGTCATGACACCTGAATTATGCAGAAAAGTTAAGCAGGCTTGATGATTAAATCTAAGAGCAATTTATCTTTATCCTAAGCTTTGAATGGATAAAACATATAATCGTTGTGCTATGGGCAAGATGGTGAGAAAAAACACCTTTTTTTTCACTTCCGATTTCTGTGAAAAAACAGAAGTTGATAGATTTCTATCGGTAAAGTGCAATCTAAGATTCTGAAATCCTAGTGAAACGGCACATAAGGATCTATCTAACGGAGAACCATCCCTCCCCGAGCCAACCAGATAAGCAGAAGAGAATTACAATTCGACCCGACTACCATGAGAAATAGAGAACGCAGATTGAAGGAGAGAGTCGACTTACGGGACAGGTTCGGCGCCAGGGCTCGAGGGGGAAGGGCCGGTGCGACCGCAAGCGCGGAAGCCATGGCCAGCGCTACCACGGGAAGGTTGATTGCGGTCGGGATCATGTTCGGCGCGACCGGATGGGACGACGCGAGGAGCGGACGGGCTGGGGCGGACTATACGTTCGCCCAAAGCACGGGTCTGCGACGTTTCATCCCCCGCTAAGCGGCCCCGAGGCTGCACAGGTACGGCTAGCCTACCACGGCCTCCGCCATGGCGGCTGTTTCCGCGTGTTGGCATGGCGGACGACAACGAGAAGGGTTAGGGAACGACGGAGGGGAAAGGCCAGCGCGTATTCTATTGTCTATTGTTTATTTAGTTGACGGTAGGCCGAGTAGCACACGACACAAGCGACATAAGCCGAGTAGTCTCCTGATCGGACGTTGCAAATTGCAATGAACTTTTTTTTTTCCGAAGTAAGAAGTCGATCAGCCATAATGTCAGTTAAAAAAAATAATGGGGCCTATCTTTGGATTGAGTAAAATACAGCAGGGGTCATTAAAATTGCCCGTATAAACCACTTGGTTAGCTATATTCAAAAAAATTGAAATTATCTATAGCTTTAATCCTGGTGCTCACGGAGCATTCTCGGGGCATCTACCGTGCTGGTGTCCCCTGCTTGTGGGCACACGCGGCTGCCAGGTGGGCCCACAGAGTAAAAAAAATACTATTGCTCATGATTTTTCTCTCGCTCTCACGTCTCTCTCACGGGCATAAAACCGCTAGAGTTAGCGTGTGCTGGCCACCGCCCTTCCCAAGCCTACCGCGCGCCGTCTTAAAAACTCATGCGCGTCGGCCGCCACCCTCCCCCAACTTCCCGTGTTGCCGGCATTGCTACCCCACCTGCATCAGAACCCAAACGACCACGAGCTCGCCATGCTAGGGGCAAGCGCGAGCGCGACAGTTCTCCTCGCTGAGTAGGCCAGGCGGCGATTGGGACGCCCCGCCCCACCTCGGGAGCGACGACATAACGTTTGGTGTAGACGGTGCGAGGAGACGAACTTTCGGACTGCCGTGGACTCCCCTCGAGCTACTCCATGTGCACCGCTGGCGCTAGCTTGTGCTCCCAGTTGTCGTCATCCTCCGCCTCAAAATCCTCCACGACCAGTCTCGCGTGCGCTCAATGCCATGCAATAAACGCCACCGATCTTCGTTACATCTTGTGTCGCCTCTTTTCCTGCTCTGGTGTGATGATCGATGTGCTCTCGAAGCGCCGAGTGATTGATGTCGTCTTTTAGCTTTCCCCCCATCATTTAGTTTTTATTTGTTAGGTAGTTCGTACGGGTTGAGACAATTCATCAAGCATGTGAAAGAAATCTAACAGGTAAGGACAATTTTTGTTCAAGGTGCCGAGTTAACAATAAGCATTGCAATATTTGGTGGTGATAGTTCGGTGCAACATGAATAAAATGATGGGACTAGGACAATCTTATGTGAGTAGCTGAGGTGGGACTAGAGCAAGCTAGGGCAATTAGAACAATCATCATGTAATATTGACCACAAATATATACTTATTGCAAAAGGTTTCAGTATTCTAGAGTTCTCTCTAGAGGCTACGACTTTTACTTTTGGTTGCAATTGGTTGGACTCAGATGTCACGAGATGGTTGGCACAGTTTTGCGGTGGAGGTATTCCTAATAATAGCCATATATTATTTGTAAACACCATATTATTCTTGATTCTCTGATGCAAAATTCTTATTCGAACTACTCGATCCCCTCTCAGCTCAGATTGAAATCGAACAATTTAATTACACTAGTTTTATTGATGCACACCGTAATTTTATTGTCATTCTTTGAAATCTAGAGTAATCAATGTGTGATCTATACTAAGTTTACCATGAACTGAATGACCTGCGATTATGCTATAACAATGGAAACACTATACATGTTCAAGCAAATAAGAAGTCCACCTTGAATTGTTAATTTACCATGCTTGCTTCTTCTGAAATAATCGTTTAGTTCTTATTTTAATGGACATCCCCCTGAAGGCTCAGCATGCTACCAGTGGTTATCCAGCAGTAAAAAGGTATTTGGCTCTCTCTTCCTGATAAGATATTCTATATCAAGATGTATGGTACATGTGCAAGATGTGAAGGTGGTTATATATCCTTCATGCGCTTTTTGAAAATCGTGAGGAAAAATAACCTATAATATTTTCTAGGAAAATTTCACAAGTGACACTTAAGCTCTTGCAAAGGCACCTACCCCTTTATCTTAATAACCAAACAATAACTGATGAGATATACATGTACGGAAATACATAAATTTTTATACTGCTATCATTTTGTCACTTGCATTGTATTCATGATACATATATTGTTCTAGCAACTGTGAAATATTTAACCCAGGTGAAACGGAGCGAGTCGATCTACCTGATGAACATAGATTTACGCATCCACCGTTGCTTATCTCTCTCAGGTCCGTTCGCAAGTCTCTCTTGATATTATCTTCACACTATTCAATCGAGTATCAATTGGTTTTGATTGATATCCGCTGTTAGCTGGTTGTGTGGACTCATTTTGGATCCTTCATCACAATTGGAAATATATATCGCCCCAGCATCGAGGAGCGTGATTGAATTAGTTGCTAGATTTCTCGACTTGTTCGTACGAGTTGTATGTAAAATTAGTTTGGCCAATGTAGTGCTTCGTACTCTAGATATATCATCTTAGTTTTTGCCCCAACTAATAGAGCTAAAATTTGATTTTTGCTATGAAAAAAAGTCATGAGACTGCCCACTAAAGTATTTACAATTCGTATTTAAGCTCGGTCAGGCTGCATGATTAGCAGTTCGGTATTGCTTATTTTGCTTCTTCTCTTCTGTATGACCAAAGAAAAAACTACTTGTGGAAGTAATCCGTTTCAAGTTCGATCGTGCATTTAGCCATCTACTTAAAAGGCGGAAGGTCATATGATGATTATAAGAAAATTCCTACGAGTAATAATTACTTCAGTTGCAGGTATAGAGATTGCATGTATTTAGCCTTTCACTTCTTCTCTTTTATATGATCGAAGAAAAATAACTTGATGAACTGTCTTTTCTACATCTAGCCATCTACTAAAGAGGCAGAAGGTCATACAATGGATACAATATTTTTCCTATATGAATATATATGAGCTCAGTTGTAGACAAAGTAATTTTAGGCATTTAGTAGTTAATAGCTCATGCTTAGTTGTTTGATATTGCTTCTTTCATTTCTATTTTATACGACCGAAGGTGAACAACTTGCGGAAATAAATTGTTTCAACATCGTTTCAGGTTCTATCAAGCATCTACTTAAAAGGAAACATGTCATATGATGGTTATATTTTCCTTCTTCTGTATAACTAAATGATCGTTAGTCAACAAATTCATTTTCTAAAAACAACTTATAGTAGTGAATGACTATAAACTATAGAAAATTGGTTGTGAGTAGTGAATGATTAGTGTTTAAAACTGAGCCAAGGAAGATGGAGTTAAGCCATCCATCTATTGAGATAGATTCATGTGGACCATAAGGTATAAATTATATAAATGCCAAAAAAAAGCTTACGTTTTCCATGTTTTGTGAAAGGCTTATGAGAGTTCTGGTATGTCAAAGTTTTCTAATTGTGTGTAAGATTTAGTGAGATCGGTTATATTTGGCGTCTAGAGTGATTTTATTCTCTGACGTCAAAATCTACAGATCGGTTATAGATCACTTTAATCATGAATGAATTTGGTTTGAAGTTTATCCATATGTATTATATCATACATGTTATCTGAATGCCAACTGTAATGTTGACTCCCATATGTCAATTTCTTAGTCCCACTATTGTTTTATGAGATCTTAGTCAGAGGATGTTTGTAAACGCCAGATCAACGGTTCTCTTTCTTTCAATGAAACATCATATCTTCACCACGTGCTATAGATTATTGGGCTAAGAATGAATATAATGACTAGTGATTTTATACTTTGTTTGACATGATTTGTTCTTTAAATAACTAGACATAAAACCGGCCCCTCTAATTTTAACCATTTATTGCTTCTTAATGACATGACGAATGAGATTTCAGATGATGATTCAGATAATTTTCACTCTTGTCTCAAACAAGTTTATTTAGGGTTCAGTTTACCTTTCGTAAACTTCTGTTCAGCCATGGCTTGGCGGTGTCGCATTGTGATGCCATTGCAGAGTATCGATTGGCAACTCATCCTTGATAACTTCTTGGATCGAAATGCCCGGGTGTTTTTCTTTCATATTTTCTATCCTGACCTATTATGTACTTAGCTGCGACATATTTATTTATACACCACATGGCCGGCATGCACACGCACTGCACCGGTTAAACCATGCACAATGCCTTCCTCACCAAATGTACATATACGTAACTGACAACTAAAAAACGCTAAAACACACATCCCGTCAACCACGTGGTGCAAGAACGAAGGGAAGATGGCGCGGCGAAGCGCGCTACTCCGTCTAGCTAGGTATTGAAAGCCCGTATAACTAGGTAATGTATGGTCACCGTCAACGGATGACATGGCGAGCTAGGTCCCTCATGGCATAGGTGGATCAACTCGGTGCAACACAATCTTACACAAAGACACCTCAGTTAATGAGATATCATAAATATGATCTCGCTCCACTAACTGTTATATTTTGTCTCCGCCTCCGATCATATCGACGCAACCACGAGGGAGAGGAAGGGACGCGACCGAGGCAAGAGTGAGAGGTAGTCACGAGAAGAGGAAGGCGACGCCAAAATCCGCGCGTGTGCGGATCAAGGGGAGGCATCACAGGCCATCTCCTGTGTCACGAGGCGGACGAGATTTCTCATTCCCGTCGCCCGAAGGAGCTCCACTCCGTGACTACTGTTAGTCCATGATTCTGCCCGAATCCATGGTTTCTTCTTCGATTTTGTCCATGGTCCATTGCAAAAGGCGGTTATTTTAGGGTTTGTAGATGTTTAGCATTGTATTTAGGACAAGTTTGTGCGCTGGTTTGGATAGGTTAACTCAATATTGGCGCACAGATTTGGGCAATGTTTTTAAATTTGGTGAGTGTTATGGTAGGGGTTTGGGAATGTTTCGTTAAAGTATTGAAAATCTTAATTTTGGATTGTTTAGTCAGGGTAAAAAATCTTAAATTTCTGTTAAAGAACTCAATTTTGGAGCCTTTGTTTTCTACATTGTAATTTTTTTCACACTTGCATGAAAATTTTGTGTTATTTATGTAGGTTCAGATAGGGATGAATTTTCTGTTGAATTTCACCATGGTGGATATTTTCTTGGAAGTGGATGCAACATGCCGTAAGTCAATGGGTCTAGAATTAGCTATGATCACAAGGACAATTGGTTCACCTACATAAGCTGAGAATCTTGTTGAGGAGATTGGATATGAGATGAGAGAGAGAGAGAGAATAAAATTGCATTACTACATTCCAATTCTTTCACTTGACATGAATGTACCGAGGGAGATAAGGACTTTAGAAGACATTGAGAAAATACTCCGGTTTGAGTCAATTGGCTATGGGTTTGTGCATCTTTATTTAGATCGCGATGAAAGCTTGTGCATGGTGGACATGGATGACGTCCTTTGAAGGCAAGGAGCAATGTTCATGTGCAACCAAGTGAAGAAGAAGAAGCAATAGTGGACCATGTACATGTTCAGGTTGTTGCACGTGAACCCGTAGGGATTGACATGCCAACTAGTAGCAGGTTAAGGAGGAATCTTAAGAGAGTTCAACTAATTTGTGAAGATTCTTCAGAGAATGATCCACACTACTACGAAGGAGAGATATAGGACAATGAGAACGGCATATTTTATGGCGATGCTGATCTTGTTGAAGAAGAGGCTCAAGATGTTCATGGCCCAAAGAGTGACCCCTCAGTGTCAAAGGTAACTCAACATACTTATGTTGGTCTGCAACTCTACCGCGAGGAAAAGTTCTACTCAAGCCAAAACAACACTTCAAGCTATGAGAATACGCTCATCCTATTGGAGGTTAATATGGACACACAGAGCCCTACATGATGAAAATATGGATTCAAGATCTCAAATACCCACAAGGAGTTGATACATGCTATAGAAGGATATTATGGATGATAAAGAGAATAGACTCAGCAGTGTGATGGACAAGATGTTTTTAGACTACCCACAGAAAATTCTTTTAAGGGTGGTAGCCCACCCAACTTGAGTAAACCCAGTTACTCAAACCTATCTTTCTTTCTAGCCTTTCCAAATCTCAGGACGATATTTCTTTTAAGGGCGGTAGTCTGTAACGTCCCTTATTTTTGGTAAAGTTCAAAAATCACACAAATTTGAAACTTTTGTCTTCACTAATACAAGTTACCAAAAACAAAGAAAACACAACACAAAAATAATATATTTTCCAAAGTATTGGAGATTGCTAATCCAATTTTGGCATGTATTTCATTAAACCCCCAAAACTGTTTCTAGAATAAATATTTTCCCAAGTATTTAAAAATTATTAAAATGGTCTCATTTTTTTTTCAAATGTTTTTCATGGCATTGTCACTCTTCATAATATTCTAGGCCTCTAAAATATTTTAGGAGACCAAAATAAATTATGTTTTCTAAAATGACATATCAATGCCTAAAAGATTATAAATATTTTAAAAAAATGTTTCGTAATAAAACAATGTTGATATGTTTCAAAATTTAATATTTTAACATGTAATATTTTCCAAAATTTTATTAAAGCAAAAAGGGGTTTATTTAAACCATATTTCCAAATAGACATAAAGTACCCCTTTAGAATTTTAAACCCTTTTGAAAACTCAAAATTTAAATATGTTGGAAACAACACCGAATGGTTTTATTTAAAACTATAGAATTTTTTTTGAGGCAAATTGGACCTATAAATTAAAAGATATGCTTTGATTTATAAAATAGGAAATAAAAAGAAAAAGAAAGAACAAAAAGATTAAGCAGCCCAACTGGTTCGAGCCCACTCCTTTCCCTCTCTCTCTCGCCCGCGCGCAGCGCAAAACCTAGCAGGCCAGCCCACCAACCAACCCATCAGCATCCCTCCATCTCTCCTCTCTCTGTGTGCGAATGACTGGTGGGACCTACCTTTCATCGCCCACCTCACAACGAAAATCATGCGCCCACGATCTCTCTCCCCGCGGCCCTCCTCACCTCCTGAACCCCCTCCACAAGTGCCCCCGAACGCCCTCTCTGTTTCCCCTCTACCCCTCCAAAAATCCCTCTGCCAATATCCCACGATTTCCCGACAGAATAAATCATTGACGCCGCCGCATTTTCGTCAATTCCGACATGGTAAGCAAGCCATAGCCACCTTTTCTATTGGTCCCATTGACTCCGCATACCCGCGCGTGTCCTCCCGATGCCCTTACCCTTTTCTATGTGCCCTTGGTCGAGCAGGAATCATCGTCGGAAGTTCACCGGAGGACGGCGCCCGAAAATATCTCACCGCCACCGCTGCCGTGCACCCGAGCCCCCGCCGAGGACTACATCGACCTCGTCGAGTCACTCTGCACCTCGACGTCCACTCCTTAGGCCCAGAAGACCACCGGAGAGTCCCCGCCGTGCGTGCCCGAGCATCGCCACCACCACGCGCCATTTTCCGGCGAGATCTCCGTAGGTGAGCTCTCCTCTCTCTTTTCTACTGTCAGATCTGCCCTGGACGGCCGTGATTAGAATTAGCTCGAAAGGGTAAGCCCCTGTTGGATCTGGATCCAACAACCCAGATTCATGCACTTAACCCAGTCAGGACGCCACGCAAGCACCCAGTTAGCACCTTGGACCATTCAGAGACTGCCATGTGGCCTAGCCATTTTCTGATTTTTGTCCCAAATATAATTAAATGACAGAATTGCAGAAAAGCCCCTAGAACTTGCAACCATCATAACTTTTGATCCATAGTCCAAAATTTAGCAAACTTGGACTTCTTGAAATAAGCACAACATGTAGGAACTTTTGGCACTCGACAAATAAAAAATTGACCATTTAAAATTTGTTCAAATTCAAATATACTTGTTTGATGAATTCTGGCATAATTCAAATTCCACAAATCCAAAAATTGCAAAGAAAATATTATTGGAATCCTTAATATGTGTACTTTCATACCCTCTATCCCAAAATAATATTTCAACCAACTAAAATGGATTTTGGAATTTAAATAACCATTTGAGTATTTTGCACCTAGATTAAATTCTATAAATAGTTTTCTTCTAGAAAATTGTTCCATGTAGTAACCTTAGACCAGATAGACCATTACTTTTGACCAGAGAACCCATTCCATGTAATCCTTGTCATATAAACCATCCATACTAATCAACCATTATAAATTAAGTGTTGTTTCATGAAAACCCCCTTTAGGAAAATTGTGGTATGATAATTTTGATCAAACCAACACCATTTTTATGTTAACCACATGGAAAATAACCTCTAGACTAGAAACCCATAGCCCAAGACCTTTGTAAATTTACAAGTCATATTGTGAATTGCTTGAAACCCTAGTACCAAATCCATGGAATAAATCATGTTGGTCATGGATTTGATTTCTAAAACCCTTAAGACAAACCTTGTGTGATATTTGTGACCTTGACCAACCCATATTAATTTTGGTAGACCTCTAACACAATCGCAATAATTTCTTTTGTAAATTAAATTATTGTGATAAGTTTTGTCAATGTGGAAAGCTTGACCCAAACATCTTAATTCCTTTTGTACATTGAATTAAGTATTAAACTCTAAACCTTATGACATCCATTTCCTTTGTATATTGAATGAAGTGATATGGATTGAAAACCCTTAACCACCAGTAGCAAAGCCGATATCCAAACACTTAGTTTCTCTTTGCACATTGAATTAAGTACTAAACCTTAACACATAGTTTCCTTTATCATATTGAAGTCAATGTGATAACCATTAGGTGAACTCTTGGAACCTCCTTGACAATATGAATCCACTAGTGTTTGAATATTTCAAACTTAAACCTTAACCAACCCATTCCCTAGTAGCTATCTCTAAACCCTTTTATCATAATTCTTTTTAAAATTGAATTATGTGTTAAACCTAACCCAAACAACTATAATTCCTTTTCATATTGAAGTAATTGTGATAAACTTGAACTTGTCCATAAAAGACCAAACAATAACCATCTCATCATAATTCTTTTTGCATATTGAATCATGTGTTAAAACCTTGTCCATGTTAGCACCAATCAACTTGAATGACTTGTTATGCTTATGTATTGTATATTTTGCTGTACTGGCTTGTATGTGGGTGAATTGCTTATTTATTGTTATTTATTTGTACTGTTTAGATTGTACAGAGAGAAACGTTCTATTTGTAAAGAGAGTGTCTCTATAACAACTTCCACAAGGTAGGTGATACTTCATGTCCCACTTCTGTTTTCCAATTGCATTAGTGTTTTCAGTAGTATGCATCATAGGTGATTTTATCATTTTCCAGGTATATGTTATGCTTAGAACACCTAGTAGTGTGTAGCCATCCTGAAACCCTGCTAGGTACTAGCTTAGCTATACTAGACTACTATCACAACTGTTGCTGCTTCATTTGGTTGTGGTATTTATGAAACTGTGAAAATTAACAACCCAATGAAACACCTAGGTGGATTGGTATGAAGGGTTTATGTTGAGAGACTACTTAGGACCATGTTCATGGTGGTTTAGCCATGAATGTGGGGGTTGTCACCTGAGAGTACACTTGTGGATTGCCACCTTTGAATAAAGAGATTTGTAGGTCTTCATTGTTTTAGTTAGCTTCCAGTGCACCCTTGAGGTAATCTGGGCTCTGCCAAGATTGAGTAAGTTGTGGGGGTTCATCCTGCTATATGACATTGGGTGGTAGAATTTTAGGAGCGTCGAGTCATGCTGGTATGGTTGAATCCCTCTTCCCAAAGATCTTGTCTCATTCTTCTCTCGGGGAGGATGAGTCTCAAGGTGAAAGTGTACAACCTCTGCAGAGTTAAAAACTAAGATCTTAGCCATGTCCCCGGTTATGGGCAATTTGAGCTACTAAACGGAGTTTGTGCCGAAGGATCTCCTCATCTTTTCTGAATGAAATAAAATATGTTAGAAACCGTTTATAGGGCACATGGTGGTTTAGCCATGATGCCAAAATCAAACCTCATGGTTGTTTAGCCATGATGATTTATCAAACTTCATGGTTCTTTAGCCATGATGCTTTGTCCAACTTCATGGTGGTTTAGCCATGAATGATTGTACAAATGTCCTCATTTTTTTAAAATGATTTACAAACATAGGACAAAACTGGCTTTATGCAAATAGCCCAGACTCCACCAGCCAAATATCATGTAGCTAGTTTATTGCTCAAAACTGCCACCATACAAGTGTCACTTGCCATTACATTGTTTGTACTGAATTCCTCCCCCACGGGGATGCATATTTCAACATGCAGATGAATCTGAGGACAAGTGAGGATTTTGTTTAGGATCTCGAGTCTATCGCCAACATGTTCTGCCCGTGGCGCATGATGATGAAGAAGGCTTATTGTTGAATTATTTCCCCTCCTGTTTACCTTGATACTTTGTTATTTGGTCTAGTCCATGATGACTATGCCAATTGTAAGACTATTGTCGTGGGATAATCACGGCAGATGTTACCGGGGGTAACTGATCTTGGGGCAAGACGACACAGGTGTTTGGGAGAGGGTTTAGCTCAGAGGAAAACATGGTGCAATTCGATCTGGTAGCCGGCAATCAAAGTCGCCGAGTCTCCGATCTTGATATAATAACTCAACTCTGGGATTACACTTGATGCTCGATATCACACGATGTTGCTAGGGTTCTTAGATCTCTTTGTCTTGTACACAAGGATTATCCTGGTTCGACCTCTCCATGGGAGATAATAGCTTACTTCCAGCTGGGATCTTATTAGCAATCGATCTAGAGGCTCGGACTGCAATGTCGCCGAGACCTGGAATTTAGCTCGTGCTGACTCTCGCCGAGACCTGGAATTTGGCCGACTCTCGCCGAGACCTGGAATTTGGCTCGTGCTGACTCTCGCCGAGACCTGGAATTTGGCTCGTGCTGACTCTCGCCGAGACCTGGAATTTGGCCGACTCTCGCCGAGACCTGGAATTTGGCCGACTCTCGCCGAGACCTGGAATTTAGGGTTTCTACCCGAAATCTCTCTCTCTCTATGACCTAGGAGCCTGCTTATATGGGCGGCTAGTCTCCTGGTCGTACAAGGTAAAAACTGGGTCATACCATATCAAGAGTCCTAATCTAGGTCCCCTGCGTGACCTCCAAGTCTTGAGTCTCCAACTTGTACAAGGTTTCCGGGTCTTCCAGAATCTTCCTTCTATAGCATCTTCCAAAGCTGAGTTACCCCCAGACCAGGCTTTGCCTCCTGGCCGGGTCTCGCTTCTGGCTGGTCATATTTTCTTCGTCCTTAGGGGTACCAGGTTATCTTTCCCCCAACAGTAGCCCCCAAGTTTAAGTTGGATTCGAGCTGGTCTTGTTCTCCTTCATGATCTTGATTTTAGGCGTCATGTTTCAGGTGAAGCAGCAAGCTCGATCATCCAGGTTAAACTCCCGAAATAAGACAAATAATATATAAAAGGATAAAACCCGGTTATTCTTCCTGGGTTCATACGCCTCCAGGTTTATCTCAATAACATCCCATAAATCATGTTTCTTCCTGGGTTCTTATGCCTCCAGGTTACCGAGGTGGGTCCTCTCAATATGTCGATGGTTTAGATGACTCTTTTGCAAACCTTTAACTGTAAGCCGGCTTTCGCATGGATTATCACTGCTGAACTCACTCTGAAAAACAGGGTCAGTTAAGTCCCCATGGGCATCATAACTGATTGAGATTACAGGAGAGCAAACAAGCCATATAAGTGCGAGTCACATCGAGCTTAAGCAAGATAGGCAAGGATTATACTGGCGGCATAAAAGCCAGGTCTTAGGATTGCAGCTACAAACTATTCAAGTAAGAGCCCCCAAGACCCGGATCAATGTTTATAAAGTAAAAGCTTAATTGTGCAACATTACCACATTGATCCACATACTGTTGCCAAGAACTCTTTGGGCAACACTAACCGAAGTTGTGAAGCACTCTTGGACTAAGCTTATACTAATAGGATATTTCTCAATATTGCGAAGCACTCTCGGGCCAAGCTAATATAAATTTTTGCGAAGCGCTCCGGGCCATGCTAACCGAAGTTGCGCAGCACTCTTGGGCTAAGGTAATATTAATAGAATATTTTACAATATTGCGAAGCACTCTCGGGTCAAGCTAATATAAATTTTTGCGAAGCGCTCCGGGCCATGCTAACCGAAGTTGCACAGCACTCTTGGGCTAAGCTGATATAAATTTTTGCGAAGCGCTCCGGGCCATGCTAACCGAAGTTGCGCAGCACTCTTGGGCTAAGCTGATATAAATTTTTGCGAAGCGCTCCGGGCCATGCTAACCGAAGTTGCGCAGCACTCTTGGGCTAAGCTGATATAAATTTTTGCGAAGCGCTCCGGGCCATGCTAACCGAAGTTGCGCAGCACTCTTGGGCTAAGCTGATATAAATTTTTGCGAAGCGCTCCGGGCCATGCTAACCGAAGTTGCGCAGCACTCTTGGGCTAAGCTGATATAAATTTTTGCGAAGCGCTCCGGGCCATGCTAACCGAAGTTGCGCAGCACTCTTGGGCTAAGCTGATATAAATTTTTGCGAAGCGCTCCGGGCCATGCTAACCGAAGTTGCGCAGCACTCTTGGGCTAAGCTGATATAAATTTTTGCGAAGCGCTCCGGGCCATGCTAACCGAAGTTGCGCAGCACTCTTGGGCTAAGCTGATATAATTTTTTGCGAAGCGCTCCGGGCCATGCTAACCGAAGTTGCGCAGCACTCTTGGGCTAAGCTGATATAAATTTTTGCGAAGCGCTCCGGGCCATGCTAACCGAAGTTGCGCAGCACTCTTGGGCTAAGCTGATATAAATTTTTGCGAAGCGCTCCGGGCCATGCTAACCGAAGTTGCGCAGCACTCTTGGGCTAAGCTGATATAGAATCATACTCAAAATCATCGGGGATTGAACCGGACGTATGTACCATGCCGATGAGGATGTTGACCCGGCCGATTGTGATGACAGATCCGGATTCGAGCAGATCCGACTCTGGCCCCCAGCCAAAATCGTCCACCATCTTCTCTCCTTCGGGGTTGATGTAGATCTCGCCGATGACAAGATTCTCCATGCCCTTCCGAGCTTCTCCCGTGATGTAAACACCTTTGGACGCAGGCCCCACGGTGGGCGCCAACTGTCGTGGGATAATCACGGCAGATGTTACCGGGGGTAACTGATCTTGGGGCAAGACGACACAGGTGTTTGGGAGAGGGTTTAGCTCAGAGGAAAACATGGTGCAATTCGATCTGGTAGCCGGCAATCAAAGTCGCCGAGTCTCCGATCTTGATATAATAACTCAACTCTGGGATTACACTTGATGCTCGATATCACACGATGTTGCTAGGGTTCTTAGATCTCTTTGTCTTGTACACAAGGATTATCCTGGTTCGACCTCTCCATGGGAGATAATAGCTTACTTCCAGCTGGGATCTTATTAGCAATCGATCTAGAGGCTCGGACTGCAATGTCACTGAGACCTGGAATTTAGCTCGTGCTGACTCTCGCCGAGACCTGGAATTTGGCCGACTCTCGCCGAGACCTGGAATTTGGCTCGTGCTGACTCTCGCCGAGACCTGGAATTTGGCTCGTGCTGACTCTCGCCGAGACCTGGAATTTGGCCGACTCTCGCCGAGACCTGGAATTTGGCCGACTCTCGCCGAGACCTGGAATTTAGGGTTTCTACACGAAATCTCTCTCTCTCTATGACCTAGGAGCCTGCTTATATGGGCGGCTAGTCTCCTGGTCGTACAAGGTAAAAACTGGGTCATACCATATCAAGAGTCCTAATCTAGGTCCCCTGCGTGACCTCCAAGTCTTGAGTCTCCAACTTGTACAAGGTTTCCGGGTCTTCCAGAATCTTCCTTCTATAGCATCTTCCAAAGCTGAGTTACCCCCAGACCAGGCTTTGCCTCCTGGCCGGGTCTCGCTTCTGGCTGGTCATATTTTCTTCGTCCTTAGGGGTACCAGGTTATCTTTCCCCCAACAACTATTTTATTTCATATCCACTGGATCAACGATATAGAATGATGCTATTGCAATGAATATTTCATTTTTCACGTGTATGCTATCAGTGATTCCGAGAATAGTAGTTTACACAGGTGTTCTATGTTTATTAAAAGGCAGGGCGCTACAAAATTGTATCAGAGCATAATGTTTCCTGTAGGATCGAGACCCTAAGTTTGGATTAGAACTAGGAAAAAGACTTTAGGATTGAAAATCTACTTTCTTCAAACCTATAGAAACAGAACATCACATTATAATATTTCTCATATCCTCTCATCTATTATTCACCTTCAAAACACTCTTCTCTTGTTACAGATGACCTACATCTTGTTTTCCATCAAGACATGGTTGGTGAAAATCATGGGGGGAAAGGAATAGTTTTCACATGACCATTGGTTTCAACATGAAGATCTACACTCAAGACAATTGAAGAACTTGGAGATATACCCAGACTTCATAACAATCACAAACACCTCAAGACATTGAGAGGAGGATTTGAATAAACTCAAGAAGATATAGATGAGACCACCAATCTAGTTACTTTGTTAGAACAACGTTAACGTGTTAGTGTATTGATCATACAATTGTGTGTGTTATGACTGTCGAATCTGCATCTCAACAAGTCCCTCGGGTGAACCCATAGGGTTTCGATTAGGAGAACATGTGGGCGCTGGTGACGATCGTCGGCTAGACAGGGAGCATGATTTACCCAGGTTCGGGGCCCTCGTAGAGGTAAAACCCTTAATCCTGCCTCTGTCGATCTGTATTCACGAGTACATCGGTTACAATGGGGGGTTGCTCAAGTCAAGAGTATGATCTCGAGCTTAAGGCTTGGTGGTGCGGTATTGCTTGTCCTCCCCTGGTGGTTCTCCTGGCCTTATATAGGTGGCCAGGTCTCAAATCTCACCCGGGGAGGACTCGAACTCTAACTCTAAGTCGGTTACAAGTTTCCTATCTTGACCCGCAAGGCTTTGCAGGTGGGCTTCAACTGGGACTTCTAGAACAGTATAGGCATCTTCTCTTGGGCTCCAGTCCTGGGCCTAGAACCGGGTATCCTTAGTCGACGGGTCCAAGGACCATCCCTTCGTCAGTAGCCTCCGAGCGTTTGCTCGATTGGGATTTCCCTATCGGGTAGACGCTCAAAGTTTCGTCTTGCTTTTATTCGGATGATCCTTTTAGTCGTTTTCCGATTGGAGGGTGTATACCCTATGTGATGAGTTTTTCATGCCTGAGTATCGAGTGATGAAAGTGCCTATGTTTCTGGCTATTTTTGCAGAAGGATATGGCTCAACAGCTTGGCTCTCCTGAAAGATCAGGGCCAATTAATTTCTTTTAGGGCAAAAACATTTCTGGCCTACACAGATTCGAGACCTCTGACTCGAACCCGATGAGGTGATCATTGCGACTGGGCCGCAGAGGTCTTACCGAGTCGAATTTAACCTATAGGGGTACCCGACGCATCTGCTAGGATTTTTCTTCGTGTTGTTGACACGGAATTTTACCGGAGGACGCAGCTTGAGTGCGATTCCAGGCCCTCAAGAGAGATCTTTTGGGTCTTACCTTCATATCCGAAGGAATATGGCATCCGGATGTGCCTAGTCGGCCGAACAATCCAGGTCTGTGATGTGTATACATCGTATGATAGAGTGACAGGAGCTGCACACTCGCGAGTTTGGTTAGAGATTTTCTCAAGTAAGAAAATCCCTCCTGTTTATGTGTACAAAGGTTTTTGTCTTTGTAGTTGTTTGTCCATACGAAAGAGTTTTCGTGTCTGGAAAAATTGATGTGCCCATATGAAAGAAAATTTCGTGTTTGGGTTTTTTTATGCGAAAGTATTTCCGCGTTTTAAGTTCACCCATACGAAGTTTATTCGTGTTTGGGATTTTATCCGAAGGAATTTTCGGGCTTGATGATGTTTGCTATGACGTCATAGCGCACTTTGTTTGCTCTGAATCCTCCCGATGGGACGTGACGAAGCGAAAACAGGATTTGCTGGCCCACCTTGTCAGCTTTTTGACCGGAAACGAGACGTCGTTTCCGTTTTTCCCGTGAGCCGCGCGCAGTAAATGCGCACGATCTTCTGTTAGGATCGTGGCACGAAACAGCGTTCACCGCCCTTTCGTTTAGGCTTCACGCGTGGCCGCCACGATGGGCGCCACGTCGCTCGATGAGCGGACAGGATTGGGTGACTCCGTGTATATATACGATCCTTTGGTAAAAGGTAAAAACTTCCCGTCATTCGCTTCCCAGCCTTCGTCTTCCTCGCGCTCACCTCCTTTCTCTGCAAGCTTGCACTAGCACCAATGGAAGGAGGCAAGAAACGTAGCGCCGCGGTTTCATCCTCGCAGGCGCCCGAAGATGTTCCTGCGGCTCCTGCTCCGCGCTCCGGCGACTGGCGCTTCGCTAACACCACGCAGAAGAGCATCAAGGAGATGCAGAGGGAGGGACTGATGCCTCCCGACGCCGAGAAGCGAGTTCGCCTCGGCAAAAAGGAAGAGGTACCCAATCCCCACGCGAACGAGCGCGTGATCTTCGCGGATCATGTCTCGCGCGGGCTTTCTCTCCCCCTCCATCGTTTCTTCGTGGCATTGCTATATGTCTATGGCATACAGCTCCACGACCTGCCTCCGAACGCGGTGCATCACATCTCGTGCTTCATCGTGCTCTGCGAGTGCTTTCTTGGTATCCGCCTTCACTGGGGCCTTTGGAAGGCCCTGTTCAAGGTGCGGGCCTTCCGCGAGAAATCGCGGGTGGAGACTGAGCTTGGAGATACGCTGCACACCGACGGCTTCGGAATCCAAGCAAAGTCGGATACCCTCTACTTCGACATACAACTCATCGACTCCGCTCAAGGGTGGAGGAAGAAGTGGTTCTATGTCGTCGATAACAGCGCGGGTGGAGTTAACGAATTCCACCCATTCGCTGTTTTGAAGCGGCGAAAGTCTTGGGCACACAAGCTCTTAGTCGAAGAGAGACGGATCGTCGCCCCGCTACTCGCCAAGGTTGCAGCGCTCCGCGACCAAACTGCAGGGGTTGCGCTGAACGGCTTGCATCTGGCGAGCGTGTTCCTCAAGCGCAGTATCCAACCCCTGCAGGCGAGGCCCTCTACCATGTGGGAGTACCAAGGCGCTGAAGACCCCAGCCGAGTGAGCCGAGAAGAACTCTCGAATGCAGAGTTTGAGAAGAAGATCGCGGCCATCACTAAGCTGAAAGTGGGTGAGTCCTTCGCTGATTGCCCAATCGCAGCATTTGAAGCTTCGAATCCTCCTCCATCCGATGTAAGTTCAATTCTCTTTCTGTCTTTAATTTTTCTTTCCTTTGATTTGAGAGTTTGTCGACTAAATTCCTTCTTCTTTTCTTCATGTTTTCCTTCTATAGAGCCTAGCGGTAGCAACATGCTATCCGCCAGTTTCCGGTGAAGAGGCCTCAGATCTGTTGGCGAGTAATCTGGATGTCCCTGCTGACACCAGCGTTGCCGACACTGATTCTAGCTCTGATCATGGTTCTTCGGATGACGTGGAGGATTCGGGTAGCGATATTCGTCACCGCAAGCGCCGCAGGGCGGGAGATGATGAAGCCACTTCCAAGGACAATTCCTTGGGTGGAGGATTTGATAAAGATCTTCTCATCGTGACCCCATTGAGTGTGCGCGCCCCTCTTGCTCCCAAGTCGAAGATCCAAACTGCCTGGAATGCGGACATGTTGGACGACGATGACGATGAGTAAGTTTCTTCCTTTAACTCTCTAGTCGAAAGTTTTCTTCTTGCTCTTCCTTATTCTGTTGCTTCTTTTTCATGACAGGCTTCAGTCCATTAGCCCCGGCCAGTTAGCCTCTTTTCTTCCTAAGAGGAAGGATGTTGCTGCGGATGAGACCCCAACTGCTAGGACTATCCAGAACTCGCTGAGTCCAGCCCCAACAGCTGCGGCTACAAAGTACAGATTGCCTAGTTTTGCAGTTGGAGCCTCGACTTCGAAAGAAGTGTCGGGTAGCTCGGATGATCCTCTCTGCATCGCCCAGGGACAGGTAAGTTTTATCCTTTTTCTTGCATTCTGTACTTTTGTTCATTTAGGATTTTTATCGGGTGCACGGCAGTGCTCCCAATGGGAGTAGCCCCCGAGGCTGTGGTCAATCGCTTGCGATTGGCTACAGGCTCAAGAACTTAGCTTTTTCCTTCTCTTTGTTTTATCGGGTGCACGCAGTGCTCCCGATGGGAGTAGCCCCCGAGGCTATACTCGACTGTTTATAGTCGTGAATAGGCTCAAACTTCTCTATCTTCTTTGATTTCTTCATCTTCTTGCTTTGCAGTCTCTCCTTGACTCCCTCGCGGCTATTGGCCGCCGAGTAATTTCGGCTGAGACTGAATGTGTGACCCTTTGGGCAGATCGCGATCGGCTTGTCACGGAAGGCCAACTTATCCAAGGTAACTTGATCTGCTCCTTCTATTTCTCCTTTCTGATCGTTCAAATTTCTTCGGGTTTGAATTTCATTGCTGTGCAGCCCAAGCCGAAGTTCCGAGGGCCTAGAAGAATGATGCTATCACTCGGGTGAACATCCTCGAGGCTGAGTTGGAGGCTTCTCGAAAGGAACTAGAATCCTCTCGCAAGCAGTCGACTGACTTCGAGGGGAAGCTCGCTGATGCTCAGGACGCTCTGAAGAAGTTGGAGGAAGCTGGTGCCAAACAAGATAATGATCTTGTCGACTTCCTTCGCCCTCTGGACCAGGACTTCGCGAGTAAGTTATACTTGGCCTCTGTTGTCTTACAACTAGCTTGGTTTGCCTTTGGAATTAACGTCATCTTTTTACAGATGTTCTTGGCTTTACGCTGGAGCTGCCCGGGGTTCCTCGAGTGGATGCGCTGACGGATTCCTGCGCTCAGCTTCAGAAGCATGCAAGTGGGATTCGCTCCCTCATCGGCGATGCCACTCAAGTGCTGACGCAACTCCACGAGCGCCTACTGGTGGATGCCACAGTTTCGCCTACGCTGGGTGGTCTCCTGAAGGTTTTCCTGGAGGATGATCTCCTTCAGGTCTATTCAGTTGCCCAATCAGAGAGTGGGGCGAAGACTGCCATCCAGTTCGCACTGGCGCATGGAGTCGAAGGCTTGGACGAAGCATACTCGAATCTTCCCGTCAATCCTTCCACGGGCGGAAAGGTAGTGCTTCGTCCTTTTGGCGATCCGGCTGAAGTCCTTGCTCGGAAGCTGTCTGCCTTGCTTACTCGTGCTAGTCGCAAGGGGCAACCTGTTGCGAGTGGCAACACTTCCGCAATTCCATAGGATAGAGTTAGTTTAGCTTGTTCTTCTTGATTTAATGAACCTTGGGATGTATTCCCGTACTTCTGCCTTTAATCAAAATGTTCTTTTGATATCCAAGTTGTGATTTCTTGCAATTGATTGTCATGAGTTCCTCCCGATGGGAGTAGCCCCCGAGCACCTGTCGAATAGGCGGTTTATTTTCTCGAGTGAGGTGACTTTGAAGTTTTCCTTAACTCTTCGTATTTCCCTCCAGGTAATAGGTGCTGCCGCGGAGTCTTCGAGTGGATCTGCTTCATGATTGGATCCGCTTGTTGCCGCTGTTAGCACCTTTCCTTCTCTTCGTGACCGTGTCGCAGATGGCGAACACAAGTTTAAAGCTTTGCGCGAAGTGGCTGATGTGACCAAGTCAAAGAAAAAAACTACGGCTGAACGCGAACAATTTGTGATGGAAGAACTTGCAGCTGTTGCCAAAGATATGCTTTGTAAGCACGTGAACCCCCTAGCGTTTGGTTTGACTGCCACTCTTTTCGTCTCTGACTCTCTGTAGCTTTCTTTGCAGTCGTTGAGCCTGATGGTCAATGTGAAGTGCATTGGGTGGACAACCATATTGCTCATGAATCTGGTAGTTCCAAGTCACACACGAACAATTTTTGGTCTGATCGTAGTCGAGGCTTTGTTCTGGCTACGTTGAAGTATCGAGTAGTCCAGGCAAAGATACTCGTGAATTCCTGCCATGAGGCCCTGATTGCTTTGAACTCCGCTTTCTATCCGCTGGAGAGGGGTCCATAAGATTTGAGCCATCTCCTCAGAACTTTCGGTCGAGAAGGTGAAATTCGCGAGTGCGTTCGCAATCAGCTGATTTGCGGGTCCGTAGTAGCACTTTCCTTCGTCCGATTGTGGCATCCTGAGGTTAATTTGAACTCTGTAGCTATGCTCTCCAATGGTCCAGTCGATATGGCTCCTCATTATAGAGTCGTTCGACCTGCAGCAGAGGAAATTATTCGACTGACCTCTGCAGAGGTTGATCGGGTGCTAGCCGAGGAAAATGCTTGTCGCCATATGCAATCATAGGATGTATGTATCATGTTTCTTTGTATAGTTGTCTCAAAACTTTGTAAGGTGTCCACCTTGTTTATAACTTTGTACATTAAATTTTTCTTGTGATGCTAAGTTAGGCGTAGCCCCTGTGTGTTTGGGGTGTATACCTGTTATTCAGCATGTAAAGATAAAGAACATGGGTAGCTATGGTTAAAAAACCATGTATTTTATTGAAATGACTGAGAAGCCATGTGTTTCCTTCGGGCTACAAGGTGGCTAATATAGCCTTATTTTTGCGAATGAAAATTATCCTAAGGGTAGAATTTGCGGAGGTGCGCAATGTTCCACGGGTTGGAGTAGATTCCACCAGTCGTCGGGTTCTTCAATCGATAGGCACCACCTGGGATGACTTCGTGTATTATGAAGGGTCCCTCACATGGTGGTTCGAGCTTATGTCCTTCCTTCTGCTTGAGCTGTAGCACCAAATCTCCCACCACGAAGGCTCTGTGGCGTATACGGCGACTGTGATAGTTTCGCAACGACTGTTGGTATACTGCGGATCTTGCGAGTGCAATATCGCGTATTTCGTCGAGTGCGTCCATATCTTCCGCAAGTGCCCTGTTAGAGGTTTCTTCGCTGTAGGCAACGGCCCGTGGGGTGCTGAATTTGACATCCTTGGTGACGAAGAGATGGATCTTAGACCCTGCGGGTAAGGACACCCCGTCTCAGGCCGAACGTTAAGGCCCAAGAAGGGAAGCCCTTGGAGTATTCTGGAAGGCCCACGTGAAGCCCACCCGCAATGCCTTGCGGGCTAAGTTAGGAAACTTGTAACCGACATAGGGTTAGAGTTTGAGTCCTCCCCGGGTAGGGTTTGAGTCCTGGCCACCTATATAAGGCCAGGAGAACCGCCGGAAGAGGACCAAGCAATACCGCACCACCAAAGCCTTGAGCTCGAGATCGTACTCTCGACTTGAGCAATCATCTTTGTAACCGATCTATTCGATAATACAGATCAACAGAGGCAGGAGTAAGGGTTTTACCTCTACGAGGGCCCCGAACCTGGGTAAATTGTGCCCCCTGTCTAGCCGACGATCGCTACCAGCGCTCATGGGTTCTCCTATTTGAAACCCTATAGGTTCACCTGAGGGATTTGCTGAGCAACAGATTCGACAATTGGCGCCGTCTGTGGGAACGGCGGGCGCTGGATCTCCGGCATCTTCGGCTTCATCTTCCAACTCACGTTGGAAACCTTCGACTTCAGCTCCGACCGATCCAATCCGGATCGGATCTGTCGTGGTCACCCCTCACTCGCCGGAATCACGCCCGGTATTCAGCGACCTGGAAAGGAGCGTCACCTTGACGTTCGGAAGCCTAAAGTTCGTAACCAACAGGGACGGAATCCTCCACTTCCCTGAAGAATCAAGATCCGAGTCCGAAGCCGTCGACTCGCGCCCTTATCTGGAGAAAAGCGGCGAGTCCGTCCGCTTCAACATCAACGACTACCACACCCTCTCGACAGAGGAACCTTCCCAAGTCCAGGAAGCTTTCTGTGCTACGCCTAGGACGCACGAGCCACGACTGGCTCAAGTCTGCATGGCAGGATTGGAGCTACCCCCGGAAACAGAACACAGCGATGCGGAACGCGCTGAAATCGGCGTCTCGCGGGAAGCCTGGGATCGAGCCAAGGAAGCTATGCGAACTAGCAAGCCACCTGTGGACGGAGCGCCGCATGGAGATATGGTCGCCTACCACTATCATCTAGTGAGAGCAGCCGCAACTATCAAAGAAGCCCGGATAGACCTGGCCCGACGGAAAAGATTGGCGGATGAATCAAGCCAACGACGGGCCGGGCTGTCCATAACACCTTCGGTCGGAACCCGACCCGCGAGGAGGAGATACGCATCAACATCCACGAACGCCGAGTCCCGAGGCGAGATCAGCAGGTCATGCGGACCCTCCCTTTTGCGGGTGGACGAGGACGGAAACGTCTACCCGCAAACTCCTGCTGCCGCAGTCCTAGCCGCAGCAACCTACATGCAGATGAACCAGCCGACGGAAAGCGATCCTCGAGCAGAATAGTACAAGCAGGTGCGCAAGGGACTAGGGTTGGCAGCTGCGAGGCTTGCCTCTTATGACTGCCGGAAAGCCGCCGAACAGCTAGAAAAGGAGAAAGAAAAGGAAAAAGAAGCATCCTGCAAGCATAGGAGCACTTCGCCCAGAAGAGACAAATCACCTCGCCGCGGTCGAGGAAAAGAAGCTCGGCGCCGAGATGACAGTCGAAGCAGCAGCGAAGGCAGCCCGAGAGATAAAAGCTCGCGACATCACAGCAGCCGCTCGAGAAATCGCAGCAAGGAGCCAAGGAAAGAAACTGATCGCGACCAGCCAGGATATAACGCGCGGTCAGATATAGCACAAAACAGGGTGGACAAGGCGAGAGCTGCGAGGAACCGCGCGCGTTCCCCGTCTAGTTCTTCGGATGACGAGACCTGCGACGCGTTATGTTTCACCCGCAGCATCCGCGAAGCACCCCTACCCAGAAGATTCAACCTCAGCACAGAAGTAACAAAATATGACGGTTCACTCGAGCCCTCGTCGTGGCTAAACGACTACCTCACGGCAGTGAAGTGCCAACGTGGGAACAAGAACACGGCTATGCAGTAACTCAATCTACATTTGGTTGGCGCGGCACGCAGCTGGCTGGAGGCAAGGCCAAGATCCTGTTATGCATCATGGGACGACCTGCACCACGACTTCTGCAAAAACTTCCAGTCCACCTACAAGAGACCAGTGACCATTGAAGAACTGCGAGCCTGCAAACAGAAGAGCGGCGAGTCCACCCACGAGTACATCCAACGGTGGACCACGCTCAGAAACACCGCAGGAAACATCTCAGAAGAAGTAGCGGTTGAGGCCTTCGCAAAAGGCGCCCGACGAACTGCTTTCAGAGAAGAGCTGGGCCGAGACGCACCCAAAACTATCGGGGAGCTCATGGTCATAGCCGACAAGTGGGCTAATGGAGAAGACGCAGTGCGCAACGAGAGAGCATCGTCGCCTGCGCCCGAGGACGACCGCCATGGTCGAAGGAAAAGGAGAAAATACTACGATCACGACGATCGGGAAGAGATGGTAGCGGCGGAATTTACGCGAAGTCGCGATAGTGGACGCCGAGGAAGTCGCGAGTGGAAACCAAAGGTTGAAGACAAAAGTCCTGAGGAGGACCTTGATGCTTACTGCTCGCAACATCTATTTACAGATAAGCGTACGGGCAAAACCAAGGCAACGCACCTCCTCAAGGATTGTCGGAAGTTCCATGACATTCACGAGGCTTTCTCGAAGAAAATCAGATCAGCAGCTATTCCAAATTACCCGCCACTTCCAGGAGGAGGCCACCAAGGATTCCAGCCGCCACAACCCCTACCTCCACCAGCAAATCCAAACATGGCGCTGGCCGCACTACCTGCGCCACTCGCACCTAACGCCGGAGCTAACGCGTACCCGAACCCGGCTGGACAGTTAGGGATGATACAAAAAGTCTGCCCATCCTGCAGAGCTCAGAAGACAAACACGCGGCAGCTATGCATGGCTGTGCAAACCCCACCAACTAGGACAGAGTACCTGAAGATGGCGGACCAATCGATCACCTTCTCCATGGAAGACCACCCACCACGAGTCTATCGACTAGGTCACGCCGCCCTCGTAATCCAAGCGCAAATTGGTAACTACGAACTGGCCCGCGT
The DNA here is from genome assembly GCA_028641055.1 of Alopecurus myosuroides. NCBI lineage: Eukaryota > Viridiplantae > Streptophyta > Magnoliopsida > Poales > Poaceae > Alopecurus > Alopecurus myosuroides. Next base: position 335,489,939 of record CM054057.1, on the reverse strand, counting down.
ATTCATGGACGATGGCAGCGGCATCAACATTATCTACGCGGATACACTCCGCCGGATGAACAGGAACCTGGATGGCCTTGCGGAATCATAAACATCCTTCCACGGGATAGTTCCAGGAAAGGCGATCCGTCCACTCGGAACAATCAACCTAGAGGTGGTGTTGGGCAATCGACGCAACTACAGAAGGGAATTTCTCGACTTTGAAGTAGTCGACTGGCCCTCACAGTACCACGCCATTCTCGGACGAACATTGTTCGCCAGATTCATGGCAGTACCACATTACGCGTACCTGAAGCTCAAGCTACCCGGGGAATATGGTGTAATCACCATCGACGGAGATTTCCAGAAATCCAACAAGTGTGACATCGAGTTCAACAAGATCGCAAAATCTTTCGGGATGCAAGAAGAATTGCAGGAGATAGCAAAAACCACGGACCACTCTGTGATGCCCCTCACGAAGAAGAACACGCCAGAATTAGAATTCAACGCCAACAGTGACACTCGAAAGCATCAGGTGCACCTGACAGACTCCGCGAAGACCGCGATGGTTTCAACCACCCTCTCGCCAGCATAGGAAAGCGCGCTCGTTGAACTCCTCCGTGAGTACTGGGAAATTTTTGCCTGGCAGCCGTCAGATATGCCAGAAATACCCAGGGAGTTCGCCGAGCACTCACTCGAAGTCTTCAAAGACGCAAAACCCATCAAGCAGACCACTCGCCGGTTCTCAGAACCAAAGCAGAAAGCACTTGGAGAAGAAGTCAACAGATTGCTAGCAGCGAAAATCATCAGGGAGATCAAGATATCCACTTGGTTAGCCAACCCAGTGCTGGTCCCCATGAAGAACACCGACATCCTTCGAGTGTGCATCGACTACACGTCGTTGAATAAGCACTGCCCCAAGGATAACTCCCCCCTCCCACGAATCGACCAGATCGTGGACTCCACCGCGGGCTGTCAACGCCTCTCCTTCTTGGATGCTTACTCGGGATATAATCAGATCCGGATGAAGCAGGAGGACGAGGAAAAGACAGCATTCATCACACCCCACGGTGTGTACTGCTACACGACAATGCCCTTCGGGCTCAAGAACGCAGCCGCAACATATCAGCGGTGCATGCAAAAATGCCTCGCCAAGCTCATTGGCAAGAACGTACAAGTGTATGTTGACGACATCGTCATCAAGACTCGAGTAGAGGATACACTCCTCGAGGACATTAGAGAAACTTTTGACGCTCTTAATGCATACAGGATCAAGCTCAACCCGACAAAATGCGTCTTCGGCGTCCCAGCAGGAAAACTTCTCGGGTACCTGGTATCCGCCACAGGCATCGAAGCCAACCCGGAGAAAATACAAGCAATCTTGACAATGAAGGAGCCAACCAATCTGCGCGGAGTCCAACAGCTTGCAGGGTGACTAGCCGCCTTGAGAAGATTTATCGCACGATTGGGTGAGCAGGCGCTACCCTTCTACAAGTTGTTGAAGAAGACGGACAAATTCGAATGGACACCAGAGGCAAAGCAGGCATTCGCAGACCTGAAACGATCCTTGCAAAACAGGCGAATCCTTGCAACACCGCAAGAGAGGGAGCCACTCTACTTATACCTAGCCGCAACAAACCAGGTCATCAGCACAGCCATCGTAGTCGAACGACCTGAGGAGGGCAAGGCATATGGAGTCCAACGACCGATCTACTACATCAGTGAGGTGCTCTCGCCATGCAATCAACGATACCCTCACTACCAGAAGCTCGCATATGGAGTTGTTCTCACAGATCGAAAGCTCAAGCACTACTTCCAGGAACACACCATAACAGTGGTTAATGATGCATCACTCGGCACAATCATGAACAACCCAATGGCATCTGGAAGAATACCAAAATGGAGCATCGAGATGGGCGCTTGGGACATCATCTATGCAGTGCACAATTCAGTAAAATCCCAGGTACTCGTGGAATTCCTGAGCGAGTGGACAGAGCTACAAACGCCCGGGCCGCCAGAATACACGAGTAATTGGATGATGTACTTTGATGGGTCCAAGAGAAACGAAGGAGCAGGAGCTGGGATCGTCCTCATATCACCTAGAGGGGACAAACTGCAGTACATCCTACGATTGGATTTTCCACCTGATGATCCAGCATCAAACAACGACGCAGAATATGAAGCTTTGTTGCATGGGATGAAGATGGCAGTTGCGTGTGGAGCCACCCGACTGATGATCTACGGCGACTCCAATCTCATCGTGCAACAGACAATGAAGGAGTGCGACGCTATCGCTAAAAACATGGTCGCCTATTGTGACATGTACAACCTACTCGAAGGAAGTTTTAAAGGATGCGAGCTGAAGCATATTGCAAGATCTAGCAACGAAGAAGCAGACATGCTGGCAAACACGGGTTCCACAAACACACTCATACCGCCAGGGATATATTTCGAGCGGATGACTAGACGATCAGTCAAAATCAAGAAAACTGCAGAGGCACCCGCAGCATCGGAGGCAGAGGCCAGCCCGCAGGTTGCTATTATCGAGCTCATTCATCATATTTCGCGACAAGTTTTTCTGGTCGAGCCAGTCTGGGCGCAGAAATACCTCGACTACTTGTCCGCAAAACAGCTCCCAGCAGATCCACGTGAGGCTCGACAGATAATCAGGCGAAGCAAATCTTTTCGGGTGATCAACGGAGAATTGTACAAGCAGAGCATCTTAGGCATACTGCAACGATGCATAGCACCTGAGGATGGCAAGGAATTATTGCAAGACATCCATCAAGGAGATTGTGGACATCATGCTAGCTGGAAAGCAATCATGGGAAAAGCCTTCCGAGCAGGATTCTACTGGCTTACAGCAGCCAGAGACGCAAAGGAACTGGTCGACAGGTGCAATGCTTGCCAGCGATTCGCACCAAAACCAGACGCACCCGCTACGGAATTGCATATGATACCCATCGCCTGGCCCTTTGCACAATGGGGGCTGGACATGGTAGGATCACTACGCAAGTCCACGGCAGGTGGATACACACACTTGCTGGTCGCAGTTGACAAATTTACCAAATGGATTGAAGCCATGCCGGTAACCTCGGCTAGCGCCCAATGTGCCGTCAAATTCCTCGACTCCATCCTATGCCGGTTTGGAGTACCACTCGACATCATTACAGACAATGGTACTAACTTCACGGCAAAGGAAACACAACAGTTCTGTGAAGAAAAGGGCATCAACTTCAAATTTGCCTCAGTTGCCCATCCGCAAACCAACGGCCAAGTCGAAAGATCCAACGGATTAGTTTCGGCTGGCATCAAGAAACGTCTACTCGATCGTCTACACCCGGCAGCAAACCATTGGGCAGAAGAGCTACCCTCTGTGCTATGGAGCCTCCGCACAACTCCAAACCGATCCACAAACTACACACCATTTTTCATGGTCTACGGGGCCGAAGCAGTCCTTCCCGAGGACGTCAGATTCAGCGCCCCAAGGGTTGTTGCTTAAAGCGAAGAAACCTCCAACAGCGCACTCGCGGATGATATGGACGCACTCGACGAAATGCGCGATATTGCACTCGCAAGATCCGCAGTATACCAGCAGTCGCTGCGAAACTATCACAGTCGCCGCATACGCCACAGGGCCTTCGCAGTAGGAGATCTGGTGCTACGGCTCGAGCAGAAGGAAGGACACAAGCTCGAGCCACCATGGGAAGGACCCTTCATTATACACGAAGTTATCCCAGGTGGCGCCTATCGACTGAAGAACCCGGCGACTGGAGGCATCTATTCCAATCCTTGGAACGTTGCACAACTCCGCAAATTTTATCCCTAGATTTATTTTAAATAGCAATAATAAGGCTATACTAGCCATCTTGTAGCTCGACAGAAAAACACATGACTTTTCAGTCATTGCAATAAAATACATGGTTTCTCAACCATAGATACTCGAAGATTTCTTATCCTTACATGCTAAAAGTAACAGATACACACCCCAAAAACACACGGGGCTACGCCTAACTCAGCATCACAGGAAAAAGTTTATTTACAAGATAAACACCTTACAACAGTTTTTTACAAACTACACAGCAAAACAGGATACATACATCCTACATATACACATGGCGATGAACATTCTCAGCCGCCAAAACCCGATCTACCTCATCCGAAGTCAATCGAATGATTTCCTCTGCCGTAGGTCGAACAACCCTATAATGAGGAGACATATCGTCGATTGGACCATCAGGAAGTCTAGCTATGGAGCTGAAGTTCACCACAGGATGCCACAACCGGACGAAAGAGAGAGCCACCACCGAGCCGCAAGTCATCTGATTGCGAACACACTCGCGAATCTCTCCTTCCCGCCCGAACACCCTGAGAAGATGGCCCCAATCTTCAGGAACCCTTTGCAGCGGATAGAAAGCGGCGTTCATTGCAAGCAAAAACCTCGTGAAAGGAACTCACGAGTATCTTCGCCTGGATGACTCGGAACTTCAAGGTAGCAAGCACAAAGCCTCGACTACGATCGGACCAAAAATTATTCGCATGAGGTTTCGAGCTGCCAACTTCTTGAAAGATGTGGTGCTCCACCCATTGTTTCTCATTCCTGTCATCCGGCTGAACAACTGAAAAGCAAAGATATATGATCAAAAAAGGATACAAGATAAAGAAGACTTGGGGGCTGCATTACTTACAGAGCAAATCCTTGGCAACAGACGCCAACTCATCCATCACAAACTGCTCGCGTTCAATCGCCAGTTTTTGCTTGGACTTAGCCACATCGGCTATCCCACGCAACGCTTTTAGCTTGCGTTCAGCATTGGCTACACGATCACGGAGACCTGCAAAGGTCCCAACAATGGCAACAAGAGGATTTGCTGGAGTAGCAAGTCCACCTGAAGGCTCCGCAGCCACCCCAGCTACCTGGAAAAATACAAGGAAATTAATGGAATAAGATGCCCTATTCAAGATATATTAACCACCTATTCGACAGGTGCTCGGGGGCTACTCCCATCAGGAGGAAACACACAATCGCGGGAAGCATTTCAGAAGAACATCTCGATTAAGACAATGAAAATACGGGAGCACACCCCAAGGTTCATTACAATCGAAACAGCGAAGTACAAAAGAAATACACTAAGGAGCTACTGTTGTGCTGCCACTCGCGGCGGTGGTCCCTCCCCTAGCACGGGCAAACAACTCGGATAACTTCCGAGCAAGGACTCCGGCTGGCTCGCCAAAACGACGAAGCCCTACCTTTTTGCCCGTAGCAGGATCGACAGGAAGCTCCGAGTAGGCCTCCTCCAAACCGGTGACTCCATGCGCCAGCGCGAACTGGATGGCGGTCTTCGCCCCAGATTCTGACTGAGCAACCGCATAGGCATCAAGGAGATTGCTCTCCGAGAAAATCTTCAGCAGATCGCCCAGCGCGGGTGGAGACACGATGTTGACGAGAAGGCGGCCGTGCAGCTGCGTCAGCACTCGAGTGGCATCGCCAATCAAGGTGCAGACCCCTTCGGCGTGCCTCCTAAGCTGGGCGCAAGAATCCGTCAGCGCATCCACCCGATGGACCCCAGGAAGCTCCAGTGGGACACCCAGAAGACCTACAAAAAAATGTTAAGATCCAAAGGACTCACCAAGACAGAAGACAAATCATAGGACAAAAGCAACTTACCCGCAAAGCGCTCGACAAGGGGACGAAGGAAGTCGACAAGGTCGGCATCCGCCTTGGTGCTAGCTTCCTCCAAATTCTTCAGAGCATCCTGGGCAGCCGCAAGCTTTCCTTCGAGATCAGCCGACAGCATGCGGGAGGACTCGAGTTCCCGTCGAGTAGACGCCAACTCAGCCTCTTGAGCAGTCGCCCGAGTGGAGGCACTCGCCTTCTCGGTCTTCATAAACTCAAGTTGAGCTGCGCAGCAATAGTTGTCAGAGCCGAAGAATTGGTGGAAAAATAAAGACGGAAGAAGATGGTAAACTTACTTCAAAGAAGCTCATTCTCCGAAGCGAGTCGATCACAGTCTGATCGAAGGATCCCGCATTCCGACTCAGCGAGAACAACACGGCGACCAACCGCCGCAAGGGAGTCGATAAGCGACTGCAGGGAACATGAAGATAGAAGAATCAGAAAGGAGAAATAAAAAGACTATCTCTGAGCCTGTAGCCGATCGCATGCGATCGACTACAGCCTCGGGGGCTACTCCCATCGGGAGCACTGACGTGCACCCGATAACAAATCCAAAGATGATAAAGCATTGTAGAAGCAGGCAGCAAAGTTTACCTGGCCTTGAGCGAAGGAGAGGGGATCCGCCGAGCTACCCGACACCTCCTTCGGAGCCGAAGCCCCAGCAGCGAAACTAGGAATTATGTATTCTATAGTCGCCGCGTTGGGGGCTACACTCGGTGAGTTTTGGACGGTGTCGGCGGTAGGAGTCTCACCCGCAGCTCCCACCTTATTCCTCTTTTCGGGAGGAAGGGAAGAGGCGTACCTGCGAGGGCTGATAGCTTACAGACTACAATGAAGACAATATGTCAAAAAAGATAAGAAAGGAAATGTACGACTAAGAACAAGAAGGAAAAACTTACTCGTCATCATCCTCTTCGTCCAACATATCCGCATTCCAGGCGGTTTGGATTGTTGGGAACGAAGGAGAAGGGGCGCGCATACGCAACGGAGTGACGGTGATGGGCTCCTTCCCGGGCGATTCCTCCAAAGAATTATCTTTGGAAGTGGCCTCATCATCCCCCACTCGACGACATTTGCGGAGGAGGCGATCGTTACCCGAATCCCCCGCGTCATCCGAGGAGTCACTCTCGGAGCTCGAGGAGGCATCAGCAACACTGGTGTCGGCTGGGCCGTCCAGGTTACTTGCCAATAGATCCGAGGCATCCTCTCCGGACGTGGGCGGGTAGCAGGTGGCCACGGTTAAGCTCTATCAAAAAAAAGGACAAAGGAAAAGCAAGGGAAAATTCAGTCGACCAAAATTCAGAACAAGGAAAGAAATGAAGAGAGAAGGAAGGACGAACTCACTTCGGGTGGCGGAGGCCTTGATGCCTCGAAGGCTACACTGTGTAGTCGGGGAATTTTTCTCCCACCTTCAAGTTGGTGACGACCGCGATCTTTTTCTCGAACTCGACGTTTGAGAGCTCTTCGCGGCTCACGCGACTGGGGTCCTCAGTGCCCTGGTACTCCCACATTGTGGAAGGCCTGTGCTGCAGGGGTTGAATCCTGTGCTTGAGGAAGATGCTCGCCAGGTGTAGCCTGTTTAGCACGACTCCAGCGGCTTGATCGCGGAGGGCGGCCACCTTGGCGAGTAGCGGCGTAACGACCTGGGTCTTTTCAGCCAACAGTCTGTGCGCCCAGGACTTCCGCCTCTTCAAAACAGCGAATGGGTGGAATTCCTGAATTCCACCCGAGCTGTTGTTGGTGACGTAAAACCACTTTTTCCTCCATCCTTGGGAGGAGTCGATGAAGTACATCCCAAAGTAGCTGTTCTCCGACTTCGCTTGAATCCCGAAGCCGCCCGTGCGCAGTGGCTCGCCAGGCTCAGATTCTACCCGCGATCTCTCGCGGAAGATTCGGACCTTGAGGAGGGCCTTCCAGAGGCCCCAATGTGGGCGAATGCCCAAAAAGCACTCGCAGAATACAATGAAGCACGATATGTGATGCACTGCATTCGGAGGAAGATCATGGAGCTGTATTCCATAGACATACAACAATGCCACGAGGAATGCGTGAAGAGGAAGAGAGAGTCCGCGCGACACGTGGTCCGCGAAAACCACGGGTTCGTTCGCGTGTGGATTGGGTACCTCCTCCTTCTTGCCGAGGCGCACCCGCTTCTCAGCTTCCGCGGGCAGCAACCCCTCCCGCTGCATCTCCTTGATACTCTTGGCCGTGGTGTTGGGTGAGCGCCAATCGCCCGAGCGCGGTGCAGGTGGCGCTGGAACCTCTCCTGACGCCCTTGACGACGAGGCGGCAGCACCGCGTTTCTTGCCTCCCGCCATTGCTGCTAGCACGAGCTCGAAGAGAGAGGAGATGGTGCGCGAGGAAGACGATGAGCGAGGAAGGCAAAGGCTGGGAAAGTTTCACCGTTTCACCAAGGCCTGCATTTATACATAGGGCCAGTCGATCCTGGCCGCTCGCTGAGCCGCGTGGCATCCATCGCGGCCGCCGCGTGCGAAGGCGAAACGAAAGGGCGGCGGATGCTGTTTCGTGCCACGATCCTAACAGTGGATCGTGCGCATTTACTACGCAGTTCACGTAAAAACCGGGAACGACGTCTCGTTTCCGGTCAAAAAGCCGACAAAGTGGGCCAGCCTTTCTGCTCTCACTCCCTCACGTCCCATCGGGAGGATAAAAGTGTGCCATGACGTCATAGCGTGCATCATCAAGCTGAAGAATCTTTCGGATGGAAAGCCCAAACACGAAAATAACTTCGTATGGACAAACTCCTCCGAATAGAGAGTCCAAACATGAAAATAACTTCGTATTTACAAATTATGACGTAAAATCTCTTTCACAGGAAAAATACCCTTCACACGAAAACTCTTTCGTATGGGCACAGTACCCCAAAACATGAAAACTCTTTCATATGGGCATAAAACTCCGAACACGAAAACTCTTTCGTATGGACAAGGAACCACAAATTCAAAACTACACGAGTAGGCAGATCCTGCCACTCATTTACACGATGTCTGCACATCGCAAACCTGGATTGTTCGACCGACCAGGTACATCCGGATGCCATATTCTTTCAAATATGAAGGTAAGACCCGAAAGATCTCTCTTGAGGGCCTGGAATCGCACTCAAGCTGCGTCCTCCGGTATGATTCCGTGTCAACAACACGAAGAAAAATCCTAGTGGACGCGCCGGGTACCCCTATAGGTTAAGTTCGACTCGGTAAGACCACTACGGCCCAGTTGCAACAATCACCTCATCGGGTTCGAGTCGGAGGTCTCGAATCTGTGTAGGCCAGAACTGTTTTTTCCCTAGTTGCAATTAATTGGCCCCGATCTCTCGGGAGAGCCAAGCTACTGCGCCATATCCTTCTGCGATAACAGCCATAAAAACAGGCACTTTCATTACTCGATACTCGGGTGCAAAAGCTCGTCACACAGGGTACACACCCTCTAAAACAGGAAAGGACCATACTGGTTATCCGAAAAAAAGATGAAAAATCTGACCGTCTACTCGACTGGAAAAATCCCAATCGAGCAAACGCTCGGGGGCTACTGACGAAGGGATGGATCTTAGACCCTGCGGGTAAGGACACCCCGTCTCAGGCCCAACGTTAAGGCCCAAGAAGGGAAGCCCTTGGAGTATTCTAGAAGGCCCACGTGAATCCCACCCGCAATGCCTTGCGGGCTAAGTTAGGAAACTTGCAACCGAGATAGGGTTAGAGTTCGAGTCCTCCCCGGGTAGGGTTTGAGACCTGGCCACCTATATAAGGCCAGGAGAACCGCCGGAAGAGGACCAAGCAATACCGCACCACCAAAGCCTTGAGCTCGAGATCGTACACTCGACTTGAGCAATCATCTTTGTAACCGATCTATTCGATAATACAGATCGACAGAGGCAGGAGTAAGAGTTTTACCTCTACGAGGGCCCCGAACCTGGGTAAATTGTGCCCCCTGTCTAGCCGACGATCGCCACCAACGCTCATGGGTTCTCCTATTCGAAACCCTATAGATTCACCTAAGGGATTTGCCGAGCAACAGATTCAACACTCGGGAAGGACTGCTTCAGCCCCGTATACCATAAAAAATGGTGTGTATTTTGTGGATCGATTTGGGGTTGTGCAGAGGCTCCATAGCACGAAGGGTAGCTCTTCTTCCCAATGTCCTGCTGCTAGGTGTAGGCGATCGAGTAGCCGCTTCTTGATGCCAGCCGAGACCAATCCGTTGGATTGTTCGACCTGGCCGTTGGTTTGCGGATGAGCCAGTGAAGCGAAACTGAAGGTGATTCCTTTTTTTCGCAGAACTGTTGTGTTTCCTTGGCCGTGAAATTACTTCCGTTGTCGGTGATGATTTTGTGTGGTATGCCAAATCTGCACACAATGGAGTCGAGGAATTTGACAGTGCATTGGGCGCTAGCCGAGGTAACTGGCATTGCTTCGATCCACTTCGTGAATTTGTCGACTGCGACGAGCAAGTGTGTATACCCTCCGGGTGTAGACTTGCGTAATGGTCCTACCATGTCTAGCCCCCACTGTGCAAAGGGCCAGGCGATTGGTATCATGTGTAGCTCCGTGGCGGGGGCATGTGGTTTGGGCGCAAATCGTTGACAAGCGTTGCACCTGTCGACTAGGTCCTTTGCGTCTCTGGCTGCTGTGAGCCAGTAGAATCCTGCTTTAAAATCTTTGCCCACAATCGCCTTCCAGCTGGCGTGGTGTCCACAATCTCCTTGGTGTATGTCTCGCAGCAACTCTTTGCCATCTTTGGGTGCTATGCATCGTTGCAATATTTCTGAGATGCTCTGTTTGTATAACTCTCCATTGAGTACCCGAAAAGATTTGCTGCATCGTACTATTTGTAGAGCCTCGCGAGCGTCTGCTGGGAGTTGTTTGGTGGACAAGTAGTCGAGGTATTTCTGCGTCCAGACTGGCTCGACCAGAAAAACTTGTCTTGAAATATTATGGTTGAGCTCGATGATAGAAACTTGCGGGCTGACTTCTGTTTCCAATGCTGCGGGTGCTCCTGCAGTCTTCTTGACTTTCACTGATCATTTGATCATCCTCTCGAAGTATATTCCTGGCGGTATGGGTGTATTTGTGGACCCCATGTTCGCCAGCCTATCTGCTTCTTCGTTGCTGGATCTTGCAATGTGTTTCAGCTCACACCCTTTGAAACTTCCTTCGGGTAGATTGTACATGTCCCTATAGGCGACCATGTTATCCGCGATGGCGTCGCACTCCTTCATTGTCTGTTGCATGATGAAGTTGGAGTCGCCATAGATCATCAATCGGGTGGCTCCACATGCGATTACCATCTTCATGCCATGTAGCAGGGCCTCGTATTCTGCGTCGTTGTTGGATGCTGAATCGTCGTGTGGAAAGTCCAATCGCATGACGTATTGCAGCTTATCTCCTTTGGGTGATATGAGGACGATCCCAGCTCTAGCTCCTTCGTTCCTTTTGGACCCGTCGAAGTACATGATCCAGTTACTCGTGTATTCTGGCAGTCCGGGTGTTTGCAACTCTGTCCACTCGCTCAGGAATTCTACGAGTACCTGTGACATCACGGAATTGCGTCCCGCGTAGATGATGTCCCAGGCACCTAGCTCAATGCTCCATTTTGCTATTCTTCCAGATGCCATTGGATTTTTCATGATAGCACCGAGTGATGCGTCGTTTAGCACCGTTACGGTATGCTCTTGGAAGTAGTGTTTGAGCTTTCGAGCAGTGAGGACGACCCCGTATGCAAGCTTCTGGTAGTGAGGGTATCGCTGTTTGCACGGCGAAAGCACCTCACTGATGTAGTAGATTGGCGTTTGAACTCCATATGCATTGCCTTCCTCCGGTCTTTCGACCACGATGGCCGTGCTGATGACCTGGTTTGTTGCGGCTAGGTATAGGTACAATGGCTCCCTTTCTTGTGGTGTAGCCAGGATACGCCTGCTCTGTAGCGTTCGCTTCAGATCTGCGAATGCATGTTTTGCTTCGGGTGTCCACTCGAATTTATCTGTCTTTTTCAACAACTTGTAGAAGGGCAGTGCATGTTCGCCTAATCGTGCGATGAATCTGCTCAAGGCGGCTAGTCGCCCTGCGAGCTGTTCTACCCCGCGTAGATTGGTGGACTCCTTCATTGTTAAGAGCGCTTGTATCTTTTCTGGGTTGGCTTCAATTCCTCTGGCGGACACCAGGTACCCGAGAAGTTGTCCTGCAGGGACGCCGAAGACGCATTTTGTCGGGTTGAGTTTGATCCTGTATGCGTTTAAAGCATCGAATGTTTCTCTGATATCCTCGAGGAGTGTGTCCTCTGCTTGAGTCTTGATGACGATGTCGTCAACGTACACTTGTACGTTCTTGCCAATGAGCTTGGCGAGGCATTTTTTCATGCAGCGCTGATATGTTGTGCCTGCGTTTTTGAGCCCGAAAGGCATTGTCGTGTAGCAGTATACACCATGAGGTGTAATAAATGCCGTCTTTTCCTCATCCTCCTGTTTCATCCTGATTTGGCTGTATCCCGAGTAGGCATCTAGGAAGGAGAGGCGTTGGCAGCCTGTAGTGGAATCCACGATATGGTCGATCCATGGGAGGGGAAAGTTATCCTTGGGGCAGTGCTTATTCAACGACGTGTAGTCGATGCACACGCGAAGGATGTCCGTATTTTTCTTCGGGACCAGCACTGGGTTTGCTAGCCAAGTGGATATTTTGATCTCTCTGATGAATTTTGCTGCGAGTAGCCTGTTAACTTCTTCTCCGAGCGTTTTCTGCTTGGGCTCTGAGAACCGTCGGGTGGTCTGCTTGATAGGTTTGGCGTCCTTGTAAACTTCGAGTGAGTGCTCGGTGAACTCCCTGGGTATTCCTGGCATATCTGAGGGCTGCCAGGCGAAAATTTCCCAGTACTCACGGAGGAGCTCGACGAGCGCGCCTTCCTATGTTGGCGAGAGGGTAGTGGAAACCATCGCCGTCTTTGCAGAATCTGTCGGGTGCACTTGGTGTTTGCGAGTGTCGCTATTGGCACTGAACTCTAGCTCTGGTGCGTTCTTCTTCGTGAGGGGCATCACGGAGTGATCCGTGGTTTTTGCTATCTCCTCCAATTCTTCTTGCATCCCGAAAGATTTGGCGATCTCGTTGAACTCGATGTCGCACTTGTTGGATTTCTGGAAATCGCCGTCGATGGTGATTGTGCCATATTCCCCGGGTAGCTTGAGCTTCAGGTAGGCATAATGCGGTACTGCCATGAATCTGGCGAACGATGTTCGACCAAGAATGGCGTGGTACTGTGAAGGCCAATCGACTACTTCGAAGTCGTGGAATTATCGCCTGTAGTTGCTTCGATTTCCTAACACTACTTCCAGGTTGATTGTTCTGAGTGGGCAGATCGCCTTTCCTGGAACTATCCCGTGGAAAGATGTTTCTGATTCTGCGAGTCCGTCTAAGTTCCTGTTCATCCGACAGAGTGTGTCCGCGGAGAAGGTGATTGGTTGATCCGCCATCTTCAGGTATTCGGGCCTTGCCGGTGGAGTTTGTACAACCATGCACAATTGTCGTGTGTTCGTCTTCTGGGCCCTGCTGGATGGGCAGACCTTTTGTATCATCCCCAGGAGTCCTGCGAGGTTCGGGTATGTGTTTCCTCCCTGGTTGGGGGCGGGTGGCGCAGGTAGTGCGGCTAGCACCGCGTTATTTCCCGGTGGAGGAAGGGGTTGTGGTGGTTGAAATCCTTGGTGTCCTCCTCCTGGAAGTTGCGGGTAGCCTTGACCGACTGCTGTTCTGTTTTTCTTCGAGAAGGCCTCGTGTATTTCAATAAACTTTCGGCAATCCTTGAGAAGGTGTGTTGCCTTAGTTTTTCATGTACGCTTATCCATAAATAGATGTAGCGTGCAGTATCCATCGAGGTCCTCCTCGGGAGTTTTGTCCTCTGCCTTTGGCTTCCATTCGCCATTTCCGCGGCGTCCACTATCGCGGTTTCGCGTGAATTCTGCCGCCACTAGTTCTTCTCGGTTGTCGTGATCATAGTACTTCCTTCTTTTCTTTCGACCGTGGCGATCGTCTTCGGGTGCGGGCGAGGATGCCCTCTCGTTGCGCACCGAGTCTTCTCCGTTAGCCCATCTGTCGGCTATAATCATTAGTTCTCCACTAGTTTTGGGCGCGATTCGTCCCAGTTCTTCTCTGAAGGCTGTTCGTCGAGCGCCCTTTGCGAAGGCTTCGACTGCTACTTCTTCTGACATATTTCCTGTTGTGTTCCTGAGTGTGGTCCATCGCTGAATATATTCGCGAGTGGACTCGCCACTTTTTTGCTTGCATGCTCGCAATTCTTCAATGGTTGCTGGTCTTTTGTACGTTCCTTGGAAGTTCTTGTAGAAGTCGTAGTGTAGGTCGTCCCATGACCCGTAACAGGCCTTTGGTCTCGCTTCAAGCCAGCTGCGTGCTGCTCCTACGAGGTGTAGGTTGAGGTATTGCATAGCCGTGTTCTTGTTCCCACGTTGGCATTTTACTGCCGTGAGGTAATCTGACAGCCATGACGAAGGTTGGAGTGAACCATCGTACTTTGTTACTTCCGTGCTAAGCTTGAACCTTTTGGGTAGAGGCGTCTCGCGGATGCTGCGAGCAAAGCACAGCGCGCCGCAGGTCTCGTCATCGGAAGAGGTTGATGAGTAACGTGTGCTGTTCCTCGCTGCTCTGGCCTTTTCCACTTTATTTTGCACGATATCTGATCGCGCGTTATATCCTGGCTGATCGCGATCAGTTTCCTTCCTTGGCTCCTTGCTGCGATTTCGCGAGCGGCTGCTGTGATGTCGCGAGCCGAGGTCTCGATTCCTCCGACTATCTTGGCTGCTATTCGGTCTATCACCACGTCGCCGGGCTTCTTTTCCTCAGCCCCGGCGAGGCGATTTTTCCCTCCTGGGTGAAGTACTCCTACGCCTGCGGGATGCTTCCTTTTCCTTCTGTGCAGCTGCTTTCCTGCGATCATAGGAGGCGAGCTTTGAGGCTGCCATGCCTAATCCCCTTTGAACTTTCTTGTACTTCTCTGCTCGGGGGTCGTTTTCCCCTGGTTGATTTATCTGCATGTAGGTTGTTGCGGCTAAGACCGCTGCAGCGGGGGTTTGCGAATAAATGTTTCCTTCCTCGTCGACCCGCATGAGGGAAGGTCCGAGTGACTTGCTGATTCCGGTCAAAGAATCGTCATCCATGTTCGCGGTTCTTGAGGCGTATCCTTTCCATGCGGGGCGAGTCCCGACAGAAGGTGTTAAGGATAGAGCAGCTCGGCGTTGGCTCGACTCGTCTGCCAATTTCTTTCGATTGGCTAGATCTATGCGAGCTTCCTTGTTTGCGGTAGCCGCTCTCACTAGATGATAGTGGTAGGCGGTCATGTCTTCGTGTGGAGCTCTGACTGCAGGTGGTTTGCTCGTGCGGATGGCCTCCTTAGCTCGGACCCAGGCGCCTCGCGAGACGCCGATCTCAACGCGTTCCCTTGCGCTGTGTTCAGATTCTTCGGGTGGATCTCCTGATCCTGCCATGCAGACCTGAGCCAGATATGGATCGTGGGCCCTAGGCGTAATTTGGAAGGATTTTCTAACCCGGGATGGTTCCTCTGTGGAGAGGGTATGGAAGTTGCTGGTGTTGAGGCGGATGGATTCGCCGCTCGTCGCCAAGTCGCGATCTTCGCGGTAGGGCCGTGAATCGACAGCTTCTGGGCTGGAGATCGATTCAGATCCTGATCCCTCGGGGAAGTGTAGTATCCCGTCCTTGTTGGTGTAGAACTTGAAGCTCCCGAACGTCAGGGTGACGCTCTTCTCCAGATTGCTGAATACCGGGCGTGATTCCGGCGAGTGAGGGGTGACGATGACCGACACGATTCGGATCGGATTAGTCGGAGTCGAAGTCGCGGGGTTCCAACGTGAGTTGGTTGTCGATGAAGCCGAAAATGCCGGAGATCCAGCGCCCACCGTTCCCACAGACGACGCCAATTGTCGAATCTGCATCTCAACAAGTCCCTCGGGTGAACCCATAAGAGAACCTGTGGGCGTTGGTGACGATCGTCGGCTAGACAGGGGGCAAGATTTACCCAGGTTCGGGGCCCTCGTAGAGGTAAAACCCTTAATCCTGCCTCTGTCGATCTGTATTCACGAGTAGATCGGTTACAATGGGGGGTTCTCAAGTCGAGAGTATGATCTCGAGCTTAAGGCTTGGTGGTGCGGTATTGCTTGTCCTGCCCTGGTGGTTCTCCTGGCCTTATATAGGTGGCCAGGTCTCAAATCTCACTCGGGGAGGACTTGAACTCTAACCCTAAGTCGGTTATAAGTTTTCTATCTTGACCCGCAAGGTTTTGTAGGTGGGATTCAACTGGGCCTTCTAGAACAGTATAGGCATCTCCTCTTAGGCTCCAGTCCCGGGCCTAGAACCGGGTATCCTTACTCGACAGGTCCAAGGCCCATCCCTTCGTCAATGAAAATACTAGGTTGCCTTCTCATATTGATAGTAATAATGATGCTTGTGCTACTAACTTTATTTCTTGTGAAGCATCTATATTGAAGGAGAATGTTGAGCTAAGGGATCAACTTTAGTTGCTAACTAGCAATTACGGGAAACTGGAAGAAAGTCATGAAAAGCTGTCAAGCTCTCATGAGGATATTTTAGTCTCACATGATAAGCTTAAGTTAGCTCAGGAGGCTATTATTACCAAGGTGATATCTTGTGAGGCCCATGTGGACATTAGCACAAAGTCTACTCAATATTGAAATCGCATGGTGCCCCCATATGTGGTTTTGGTAATTAATGACAATCCTTGTGGACTAATGTTTGCAATGAGTTATCCTTGTAGTTCTTGTCCATGGGAAATAATAGAGTTCATGTGTTGAACTCTATTAGGTTTCGTGATGGCCATTGTTATATTGAAGGATTTATATGAAGAATGGTCATGGAGTTGTGCATATTGCTAGTGTGTCTTGAAGAAAAGGATTAGGTGATCTTTCATGATTATCTTAAAGACATCATCATTTGAAGTGATAAGAAAAGATACAAGGTTGATCAAGCAAGTGATCAACACACAAAGCTATACGATGTACCAAGTGGGATTGTGTAACTCGTGGTATGGTAAGAATTTGATCATATAGCTTTGTGAACTAACCCATAATATGTGTGTGGCATCTCTATGTGTGGTTAGGTATCTTTCCATGGGCATGCATCAAAAGGAAGATTTCATATAGCCCATGGTCTATGTTGTCGGCAAGCGGCGTTCATCGTCAAACTTGACGTGGAAGCTCAAGCGAAGCATATCGAAGAAATCTTATGCTTGATGCTTGCCACCCATTTGGATATTGTGGACTTGTGAAGATATTCCGATATGGGTTTCTCCCATAATGGTGTATGGGGGAGCTAGCCTCTCCCATAATAGTGTATGGGGGAGCAACTTGCAAGTCTTCATCGAGCGGAGCATGTGCTAGCAAGCACGATCAAGAAAGAGGATCCAACTTGAGAGAGTCAAGATCTTCATCATATAGCTCAAGTGGAATGCTCAAGGAAAAGGTATGATCTTGATAGGTTTTCTATTTTACCGGTCTCATGTCTTTGGGAGACCGGGTTATAGGATAGATAGTCATACTATCAAGAGGGGCTCTCAAGTGAGTAACTTGATCGAATTGTTATGGAGAGTACAAACATTTGCATACTTTCATATCATCTTTCTTGGTTATTATTTGGCTATTATCTCCATGGGGTTTTGGTGCTTGTCGTGATCTTCATGGCAACCCATGGTTTATCGAAAACGGTTTTGGTAAGAAAAACTTGTTGCGTTTTCGATGGTGAAAATATCCGGTTCATCTTTGAGAATGTTTCCACACCTTCCATGTGTGGTAAATTCTCCATTCCTTTTTGTTTGGATATTAATTTTTATTATCTTTCCAAACCAATTGGATTCACCTCATTCGGAGTTCATTCGCAAAAGTTATGTGTGTTTTCGTGTTGGAGGTTTTACCGGTTGTTCCTATTTGAGAGGTCAAAACATTTACCCATTTGTTTTATATTCCATTGTTGTACAATTATGTTTCTCTACATATTATTGTCGTGCTCTTCGTTGCATATTATTGTAGTGCCCGTCATCTTCAGCAACTTGTTTGGCTTTCGCCAAAGAAGCTAAAAAGCAAGTAAAAAAAAGAATTAGAAACTCGGAAAATTACTTAGAAAAATTTGCGAATGAAAGCAGAGAAATATTTAATACCTGCTAGTTCACTCAGCTGCTGCTGAGTAGATGCTAGTTCTGCATCCTTATCTTCAAGAATTTTAAGAAGGGCTTTAACCTCCTTATTCTTGATGGTAAGTTTGTTGAAAACCTCCACGTTGATGTTCTCAGCAGTTTGCTGAAACACGGGAAAGAAAGAAAAAAATGATTTAGTCCAAAACAAGCATAACAATGAAAAAAGTATTAAGTCGAAAGTATACATTCAGCTTATTACTTGGGGGCTTGAGATATTACCTGGCTCATCCTAGTCAAGTTTGCCAGGTTTTCATTGAATTCTTTTGCATAGTCTGCAAAAAGAATTCCGACGTTGCAAAGGCCGTCCTGGATGGCCTGCCAAGGTGAAAATACGAAGTTATTCCTTACAATCAGCCCGTATTGCGGCCAAGGGAGGATTAGAGGCGCTGGTGTGAAGAACTTGGTAGCCCACAGATGAATATATCCGAGTTCATCAAACGGTTCTTCTTTTACCTTGAATTCTTTGTCGAAAGACGGGATGGGCATTTCTTCAGCTGCGTAAGAAGTTCCCCCCGTCTCTGGTACCGCCCTTTCCCTCGCGTCCGGCTCGGACGCAAAAGGCTGGCTGGTCTGCAAGGGTTCTTCCTCCCTAGCAACCACATTCTCCTCCGCAACTGCGACCGGGGTGTCGGGAGCAGCAGCAGGAGAAGGCCGTGACCCTCTCCAGCCACGCTGGGCATAAAACCCGAAACCCGAAGTCCGAACCCGAAAATCCAGAATCCAAACCCGAATAGCCCGAACCCGAAAAACCAGAGCACCTATTCGGGTGCCAATTCTAAAAACCCGAATTTTACATGGGAAATTCGGGTTTATACTTCTATAACCCGAACAACCCGAATAACCCGAAGTAGATAAGTAATTTTAGCCCAATACAATGAATTAAACTCCCGCATAGCCTAACAACGTGAATTAAACTCCGACACAGCCCAAGAACGCATCATTGACCACAAGTCTCAAAGCCTCAATCGCTCAACTTTACACACACGAACATGCCACGACGGACCGAGACCCTGACCTGGCCACCGCCTGCACGCGGTGGCCTTCCACACACCCCGCACTCGCCCTAGCCTGAGATGACAAGGTGTTGCATCGTGTCTGTCGCCTGCCGCCGCTTTACCTCGATGACGTGTTGTGGTGATATGCAGCGCCCGCCGCCTACCTTGATGGCATGCTGGGGTACAACGCATCGCCCGTCGCCTATCTTGACGACATACTGTGGTACAGCGCATCGCTCGCCGTCTCCCTAGAGTGAACGACATGTTATGATGTAGTGCGCTCCGGTGGGAGCCCTATACTGCGTGTACGGGTGCAGCGCCGCGCCGATCGATCTGCCTAAGTCCTTCTCTAGTAGTTATGGATGTGATGCATTGAGGAATTTCGTTAAGTGATGCTCCTATTCGGCTAAATAGGGAAAACCCGAACCCGAACTATCGGGTACCCGAATTGTCGGGTTCTTATTATTTTGGCTAAATTTTGGGTATCATTTTTTAGAACCCGAATTTTCAAAAACCCGAATAACCCGACCCGAAATTTTCGGGTAACCCGAACGCCCGGTCTGACTCTCCAGGCAACAGACTTAAGTTTTTTCAGCCTTTTTGGCTTCAATGTTGTTGGAGCGAGGCTAGAAAGAAAATTCCCAAGAGATCAGAATTCCGAGACAAAGGAATGAAATTCCGAGAAAAAGAATAAACCCGAATAATTATCTAGGTGGGTCTCGGATAAAAATATCACATCTGGGTTATGGCGCCTTAGGACATCCAGTAGCGCCCGAACTGCCGCGGTATTGCCAAGACCACGACAGTTCCGACATATAATTTTCATTGCGACCGGACGGACCCCTCATGGGAGCCCGCCGATCCGATTGAAGGGGAGATAGCTCCAGCCTTCTTAGTTCTCTTTTGTCGAATAGCCTCCGAGCCCGTCTCACAGTTACCACCCTCTGCTCTTTCCTCAGCCACTTCCATCACCCAGGAGTATTCTTTCCCACTAGCAATTTTTGCCTCATCTTCCTCCATTTGCTCTTTATTATCTAAAAACAATCTCTTTCGAGCACCAACTTCCGAACCGTCACGATCAGACATCTCACTGTCTTGGTCTTTTAAAGGGCTAGACGTCGTATCCTTCATGGGGTCCTCGATGGATGCATCTTTCTCTAGATTAGCCAGTGCATTAAATCTCCAACTAACAGAATTATTACCACGGCCAAAAGCAAATGTCTGATTCAATAGAGTTCTACCTCTCAGACCACTACCCTGCCCTCTCCCAGCTCCTCCACTGGATCCTGAGAAATTTCTACCTTTCCAGGTAGATCACTCGGCTTTAAGAAGTTCTCCCCACTTAATTTTGTCAGGTGAATGCTCCCCAGTTCCACACTCTAACAAGGTATGTCCAAGAATACCACATGCACCACAGAATTTGGATATTTTCTCGTATCTCACTTCATAGACCTCCCGCTGCCCTCCTCTCGAAAGAGAAACAAAACGAGCAAGTGCTTTCCTAACATCAAGCTTAACCCGGGCTCGGACAAAATTACTAGCCCCTTTAACATCAGTTTCAACTTCAATCACCCTGCCAACTCTTTTCTCGGTTAGATTTGTGATAAGAGATTTATCACGATATCCGATTGGTATCTTGTGAATTTGAACCCAAATCTTAATGAGGTTAAGATCTACTGATTCAATTGGGCTGAAACCATCATATGCTTCAATGCTGATAGCGCTCTGCCTAAAGTGCCATGGTCCCCCTTCATCAATTTTTAGCCAATCCCCTAAACAAAAACACTGGATCGTGAATAGATCATCCTCAAGCTTTGTAAATTTGATTTCTTTTACTGGACTCCAAGCAATTCTCATGTGCTGTTCGAAGGTCTCCGGGCTAAACGGATTAGATGAATGAACCCGCACCAAAGCCATCCACTTCAACCCCTCCTTTGGGATCTCAGCTTCGTCCTCAAACACAAGATCACCATATTAATCTTCCTCGATGCCAAGGCGTTGTATCATCTCATCCAAGCCTTCTCCTCTGGTGCCTGCTGCCGATCTGTTATTCGATTGCGTATCGCTTTCCTCCGCCATCTCTCGTCTCTCTTCTGCGATTACGAACTTCAAAGTATGCCAAAGTCCGCTGATTCTTTGCAATAAATCCGGCCTCTGGGTACCCGAAGCCTAGACCAAGTCGAAACCGTCGAGGGGCCCGACGGGATTGACAGACTCCGCGCCGGAGAAGGATTCCCGACGATCGGAGGCGGAAACACCCTAATCGCCAGAGGCAGTTAGGTCATAGACGAAAAACCCTAATGCTTTCTCGGTTTACTGGGCTCATTTGCTGGCCAATACTAACAATGGACCAATCGGAGTCCTTGTTCTACGCGATGAACTCCTCGTGTGCCAGGGGAGAACGAGCAAGGTTGGAAATTGTCCCTCAACTGGGCTTCATCGTCTGGGCTGGGCTTGTACGGCTGGTATAAGGCGTTGGTGCGCTTGTGCGGCTGGTAGCATATTGCTGTAAGGAAGAAAAAAAACACAGCATAAAAGATCAGTGCAAACCACGTGTACATCTTGAAGAGAAAAACATGTCTACATGCATGGTACCAATGGCGTCCTTATACAATGAAATAAGAAAGAAATTGATAAATCAAAATCAGACCTAAATAATATTGAAAAAATCAAATATTCTGAAATTAATTTCAAATAAATTATTTATTTATTTATTATGATTTAACATACTATTACTACACTTAAAAAAATTTAGTCCGGAACATAGGATGTTACAGAATACAAATGAACAAACTAGAGAGGCTTGGAAGCGTCTTAGGCATAAAAATGTAAGAGACTATATTAATTTCGTGACGGAGCCCTAGCGAAACGGAGCAAGCAATCAGACGAAGGCATACAAGCCAAGTGAACAAAAACATTGACAAGTGAGTACATACGATAGTGAGAGTTCACACATGAGTGGACTCGCACATGGGCTCCAACCAACTATTTTCCACCCACGGTCGCTCTCCTTTTCCACTTCACATTGCCCTCGCCTTGGTGGAGGAGCTAGCGATGTACGCCAGTTTTAACTCCGGATAAGTACTCACGCTCATCCCGTCGATTTTTTCATAGCTATGACTCCATGACCGATGTCTCTACCAAGGCTTTGTGCTCATCCGTGGCGCGTGGCGGCACTATAAAAGATAGAGTACAACATCATAGACGACAACGCGCGTTTGCTGCGACATCATCGCTGGCATCTCCACAAAGCCACAACCCTCATCCGCGGTGGCACTATCGATACGGAGGTCGTAGCAGGTCTAGGCAGGTTTAGGCAGAGCCCCTTGGCATCGCTAATTCTCCTCAAGAAGGCGACCTCATAGCGACTGTCTTGTGTAAGGAAAAGGCGCGCGGCGATCATGTACCACATCACCTCTTAGGGGCGAGCGGTTTGCCGCAGCCGATGCCATGCCGACATTACGCACACGTACTGCAGATGGCAAGTGGGGCCTATACAACAAGCTAGCACTCGAGCAGTCTCGTGTTCAAGCTAGATTGCCCGATCTAAGAACCATGAGTTCTATTTCTATTTCTATGTGGGTTTAGACTTTTATGTTTCAAAATTTTAACCCAGATTTCACAGTTTAGATTGGTTTTAGACTTTTATGTTCCAAAATTTTAACCCAGATTTCACAGTTTAGATTGTTGATAGGCTTCGACATATTCAAACGAAAGAAATGAAAATTTATTTCAAACATAGGATGTTTTATTTATTTTAAAACCGCAGCAACGCACAGGCACTTTGCTAGTACACTATAAATGCATTACACCTCACGGTTACAGGCAAAAATTCTTGCGGGTACATCAAGCTGTCCACGCACTGGACAATGGGTTCCAGCCGGCGAGGCGAAGCTCACATCTTCGTCTAGTACAACATCAAAGCGAGTGTATTTGGAGAATTCTTTTTTCTCAAACCGACAACAAATATATAACATGCCCCTTTTTAATTTCTTGGTCTCGTCGTATCTCCAATAAACGTCCACGAAACGCCCCGCGCTGAAAAAATGCCTTTTTATCGCGCGGGAGACAAAAAGCGGCGCTCCAGCAGCGGCTGTAAAAGAGCGCATGCGGGATATTTTGTCCAGCGCACGAAGAAAAACGCTATCTCGCGCTGACTATTTGCAGCTTCCATTCCCGCGCTGGAGAATCTGGGCAGCTTCGCGCGAAGCCAACTGCCCCCGGAAGTTTTCCCGAGCGCCACCAGGACCCGTCCACCTCCTCCTCCCTCGTCTCACCTCGCCGCCTCTGCCCCAACCCCCTTCCCCCTCCGTGCGCCTTTCCCTCGCCTCCTGGTCCGGCCGCCCGCTGTCATCTCTAGCACGGCAGCAGCCGCGCCTCCACCGCTCCGGCCGCACCCTCCTCTGTGAGCTCCGACCGATCGGCTCCTCAAGCCCCGCATCATCCTCGTGTTGTAGCCACGACGGGCCATGGCGCCACTGCCTCGTCATGAAGGATCTGATTGCTTTATATTTTTTTTGTTCAAGGACTTTTATGTAAAACTTTGGACCTATTCATAGTTTCAGCATGTCATTAGGGCCTTATTAGTCGGTGCAAGTAGCGCGCTGCATTTTAACGCGTCTGAAAATACCGTCACCAACCGCATACGCTAAAACGGTAAAAGTGACGCTATAAAAGTATTTTAAAGGTTTTTTTGTGCATACTTTGGAGATACGAAGGGCCGGCTTCTAAAGCAAACCGTGGTCATGCCAGGGGAAGGCGGATGAAAGTGCCCGAAAACCTAAAAACCTCTCCAGGCGATTGGCGATTAGGGTTTCGTGGAAAGGCGGCGCACGTCGATCGCGATCGGCGAGGCGCATCGGCGGTGAGGTCCGATGGCTTCGTCGTCGACAGCATCAAAGGAGAAGGAGTCTCCGCTTTCTCCAGGCTCAGCGAGGAAGCGGATGGAGGAGGCCATGGGTAGCCTTGGTCTCTCCGAGGAGGAAGCTACTCCTCTGGTCATCAATGATCTTGAGGAGGGGGGGAAGAAGAAGTGGGCGCTCGCCGGCAAGGTTCTCTTCCGCAACACTTTCCATATCCAGACGATTGCGAGCGCGCTAAGGCCGGCATGGGGAAACCCTAGAGGACTAATCTTCAGGTCACTAGGGGAGAACATGTTCGTCGCCGAATTCAAAGCAAAAAGGGATTTTGACAGGGTTCTGGACGGCTCACCCTGGCATGTCAGTAGGCATGCGGTAGTCTTGGAGGAGTTTGAGGAGTGCATGCGGCCATCCGAGCTTAGGTTCGATAAGTTGAAGGTTTGGGCTAGAGTTCTGAATCTGCCCTTCCACCTGATGAACACTAAGTGGGGGACTATGGTTGCGAAGATGATTGATAAAGAGGCAAAGATTGTGCAAATTGATGCTACGGGTGGTTTCCTCAGAGCACGGGTAACCATCAATGTTCAGAGCCCGTTACGGCGTGGTGTTCTGATAAATTCATCTTGGAGGAAGAAAGAGGACTGGTATGATATTCAGTATGAGCACATACCAAACTTTTGCTTTTCATGTGGGCGTTTAGGTCACTCTGATCTGCACTGCCCTACCCCAGGAGGGAGGAATGAGAAGGGAGAACTCCCTTATTCCGCGAGTTTGAGAGCGACTGATGACAGGAAAAGACAGTCCGGGAGTGAGAGCTCCTCCAAAGATCAGCCGGCGTCTCAATATAGTAAGAAGCAGGGGCCTGCTTCTGCAGATACGAATGTTGAAGTCACCTCTCCGGTTAAAAGGCAAGATGCTCAGGCAAATAACAAGAGGAAAGGGGTGCCGCAGAAACAAGTGTATAAGCAAGTGGATTTCTCAGCGCTGGACAAGTCGACAAACACCAATGAGGGTGCAATCGTTCTGTTTAATGATAACACAGCTGCTGTAGATGGAGAGGGTACAGGAGAGACAGAAAACCTGCACCCAAACAAAAAACGTGCAACACCTACGAACTCTGGATCATCGGCGGAGGCTGCGGCGCAGCCCCGCCGGGAGCAATGAATTGCATCGGATGGAACAGTCAAGGGCTTGGGAACCAGGAGACTGTTCGAGAGCTTCGTACTATTGCGAAGCAAGAAGTTCCCAGTTTACTCTTCGTCATGGAAACAAAAATTAATGCGAAGAGGGTGGAGGCACTGAGAATTACTTTGGGGTTCTCGGGGTGCTTCGCAGTGGATAGTGATGGTCTTAGCGGTGGTGTTGGACTTTTCTGGTCACATGAAATGACGGTGACCGTGCAGAATTATAGCATTAATCATATTGATGCAGTGGTGAGCAAAGTTGGGGATAGTTCCTCAGGTTGGAGATTCACGGGCTTTTATGGTGCGCCTCGAGCTGAAAATAGGCACCACTCGTGGAGGTTTCTGAAGGCGTTATATTCCATTCGTCATTCGGAGTGGTTGTGCCTCGGTGATTTCAATGAAACTTTGGATGCATCCGAGCACTTTAGTCGTGCAGTGAGACCGGAGTGGCAGATGAGAGCGTTCCGGGATGCAGTCGCAGATTGTTCACTCCAAGATTTGGGGTGGAGAGGAAGTGATTACACTTGGGATAATAGGAGACAGGGGGAGGCGAATGTGAAGGCTAGACTCGATAGAGCCCTAGCTAATGCAGAATTTCGTGCTCGTTTTGAAGATACACAGGTGAAGCATATCGGTGCGGTGGAATCCGACCATTGCTTCCTAGTTGTTGAGGTCAGTGAGAAACGGAAACAGGCCAAATCCAAGTCCAAACGGCAATTCCGTTATGAAAATGTGTGGCAATCACACGTGGATTATGATAAAGTGATTACAGAAGCATGGAAACGACATGCACATGGGCAAGGGCTGGCAGGTTTCTCTGAAACTTTAGTACACCTGCAAGATGAGCTTGCTGCATGGGGGACACGGGAATTCGGATGTCTTACTCGTAAGGTCCGAAATCTTCAGACCAAGCTTGATAAGTTACGTTGTCGCTCGATTGGGCGTGGGCCTACAGAGGAGGAGCAAAATATCGCTAAACAGCTGCGGGAGGCAATGCGTCAAGAAGAGGTTTGGATGCGGCAACGCTCACGAGTGCGTTGGCTGCGAGCGGGGGACAGAAACACAGCATACTTTCACGCACAAGCAGCCCATAGGAAACGAATTAACCGTATTGGCGGGTTGCGACGCCATGATGGGTCAGTATGCGTGGATGAAGTGGAGGATAAGCAGGAGGTGCAGTCTTTCTACGAGAATCTGTATACATCACAGGGTTTTCGACAAATGCAAGATCTGCTACAGTATGTACCAGTGAAAGTGAACTCGCAGATTAATGATATGCTCACTAAACCATATGATGGCGAGGATATTCGGAAGGCTTTATTTCAGATGGCCCCATCTAAAGCACCGGGTGTTGATGGTTTTACAGCGGGGTTTTTCCAGAGGCATTGGGATCTAGTGAGTGGTGATCTAGTTCCAGCTTTATTGGACTTTCTGCATGGTGGGGACCTACCTTCAGGTATGAATGACACCTCCATCACATTAATTCCGAAGGTGTTTAATCCCCAATCTATATTGCAATATCGCCCTATCTCTCTTTGTCCGGTGGCCTATAAGATTGCAGCCAAAGCAATTACAAACCGGCTTAGAGATCATATTGATTGCATTGTTGGTGAAGAGCAAAGTGCGTTTGTCCCGGGACGCCTTATTACCGACAATGTTGTGGTGGCTTTTGAGAGTGTGCATACGATGAGAAGAAGGAAAAAAGGAAAGAACTACTCTTGTGCAGTTAAATTAGACATGATGAAGGCCTATGATCGTGTGGAATGGCATTATTTGGAGGCTATTTTGCTAAGATTGGGCTTTGCTTCTCAGTTTGTGCGGTTAGTAATGAAATGTGTATCCTCGGTACGTTTTTCTGTCCGAGTGAATGGTGAGCTGTTGCCTTATTTTACACCCTCGCGTGGACTTCGACAGGGAGACCCGATTTCGCCATTCCTTTTTCTTCTGTGTGGGGAAGGATTCTCTTCTTTGTTGAACAACTATGGAGGAAATTATATTGATAGAGGCATCCGTGTTTCATACCGATCTCCTTGGGTGAATCATTTGCTATTCGCCGATGATAGCCTCATTTTCATGAGTGCTTGTGACCAGAGTGCTGTGAGACTCAATCAAATCCTTCAGATATACAGTGATTGCTCAGGTCAAAGGGTGAATAGAGAGAAGAGTGCGGTTTTTTTCTCACCAAATACTCATGTCTTGCGACGACATGAAATCAAGAGAAGATTGAGTATTATGGTGGAGACTTTCAGTGATCGATATTTGGGGCTACCGACAGCAGTGGGTCGGATATCCAGTGGTACTTTTGATCATATTGGTGACAGAGCACTTAGCAAAATGCAAGGGTGGTCTGAGAAAAATTTAGCTTGTGCGGGGAGGGAAATCTTGTTAAAAACAGTGGTTCAAGCCATTCCCACCTATAGTATGAGCTGCTTCAAATTGTCTAAGAAGGTATGTAAGAGTATATCTTCTAATATGGCCAAGTTTTGGTGGAGTAGTGCTATTGATAAAAGATCTCTTCACTGGATTTCTTGGAAAAATCTCTCTATACCAAAAATTAGAGGTGGTATGGGCTTCCGAAATTTGGAAGTGTTTAACAAGGCTCTTTTGGGAAAACATGGATGGAGGTTATTGGAAAATCCAAACTCTTTATGCTCTCGGGTTCTGAAGACACGGTATTTTCCGAATTCTGACTTTATTAATGCGACTGTGCCTTCTTCTGCATCAGCAATTTGGCGAGCTGTGATCGCAGGTAGAGAGGCTCTACAGATGGGTTTGTATAAAACCATTGGAGATGGTCGGAGTATATCAGTCTGGCATGATAGATGGATCCCATCGACTTCTAAGATGGCTCCCATGTTCATCCCTGATAATTCCCCAATACATACGGTTAATGAGTTGATTGATATGGATATTTGGAAGTGGAAGATAGCTTTGGTTCGGAATACTTTCTCACGACCAGATGCTGACGCGATACTTAACATACCCCTCCGTTATGGTGGTGGCGAAGATTCATTTGCTTGGGCACACGAAAACTCTGGGTCTTATTCTGTAAAATCTGCGTACCGTTCTCTAATGATTCACAAGGAGGGTTTATCTCCAGAAGAAGGGGCGGCAACAAGTACCTCAGCGACAGAACAGCAGATGTGGACTTCATTGTGGAAATTGTGTGTGATCCCGAAGGTTAGAGTGTTTTGGTGGCGAGTTCTTCGAGGAATTCTTCTAGATGTGTTGACTCTGAAATCGAAGCACATTAAGCTGGTCAGTACATGCCGTGTCTGTCAAGCTAAAGAGGAGAACCTGATGCATGCGTTGCTTCTTTGTTCGCATGCCAGAAAGTTTTGGGACGAGGCACAGTCCCTTTTTGACTTCCGCCTTCCAAGGTTGCATCCGCAAACATGGGCGCGAGATATTATGTGTGATCTTCGTTTTTCTGAGATACGAGCAAAGATTATCACCGTGATGTGGTGTATTTGGCAATCACGCAACAGAAAAGTTCATGATGGAGAGCCATGGGATCCTGTGTCGTCTGTCTCTCGGGTCAGAGAGGATCTCACGCTGCTGGATATTCCGAGTTCGAGTGCCACCATGCTGCCAGGGTACGGCTGGAGACCACCGGACGTGGGGTTTATCAAAATTAACACAGATGCAGCGATTAGTACCGAGTTGGGCAAAGCAGGAGCTGGTGGTGTTGCTAGGGCTGCTGCTGCGCTTCTTGGAGCTTGGTGTAAACCCCTTGAGGGTGTTACGGATCCATTGATTGCTGAGGCTGAAGCTATGTGGGAAGGAGTATTTTTCGCCAAACTGCGGGGCTTCACACATGTGATAATGGAAACGGACTGTCTGGAGTTGGTTAATCTCTGGAACCTTCGTCACAGCTCTCGAGCAGTTGTGGCGCCTATTCTATCAAACATTGGCGAGCTAGCTAGTTCTTTTAATTCCTTTGTTATTCAACATGTATCCAGATCATCTAATCTGCCGGCCCATCTGTGTGCACGACGTGCTTGTGCTTTGATGGTGACGGATAGTTGGATTGATTCTGAACCTCCATTCCTGGTTAGCAGCCTGATGGCTGACTGTCCTAGGAGTGCTTATGTTTGAATAAAACTCGCAATAGTTAACGCAAAAAAAAAAAGGGGAAGGCGGATGCAAGGAGAGCCGGTGTGGTGGGGTTCACTGAAAAAGCGGGCGCGGTGGGATCTGTGTGGCGACTCCTTTGGTACTACCGTTTTCTGTGGGTGACATTTGGACGGCGAAGATTGAAAGTCTTGCGCATCTGATGGCTCGCACGCGCTAATAAGCACAGTTAAACAGTGACTCATACCACGTGGCTGGCCTCTACTGGTTTTTGGTCGGGAAATGCTTCCCGTCACCCGGGGGATGGCACGTCCCTCATCCTCCTCCTCCTGTGCGTGCCACGTGCACCATCCTTATCCCCTCGCCCTTATTTTCTAACCGCTCATTTCCTTTCTCTTTCCCCGTCGCAGCAAAGGAGCAGGGCACCAACCCACCATTCCCTCGTCCCGTCACATCCAAACTCGGCACCGCGCCGTCCTCGAGCGATGGCCATGGCGGCCGACGCGCTCTCGCCGCCGCTGCTGCTGGATTTTTTGCGCTTCTCCTCCCCTGCCTCTTCTCCTCCCCTGCCTCTTCTCCTCCCCGGCCTCGGCGGCCGCGCTGGCGCGTGCCCCGCCGCACGACGAGCTCCTCTCCGGCGTCCCGAAGCCCGTCGGCCTCCTGGCTCACCGGCCGCGAGCGTGTGGCGGCGAGCTCGCCTTCGAGCTCGACGAGAACCTCGCGGAGGCCAGCCCCGCCTGCGAGCCCTACGCCCGAGAGCTCCTCGCCGGTGCTTATGCTCGCCACCGAATCTTCCCCGAGGAGCTCGTCGTCCGGCGCAAGTCGATGCTCCCGTCGCCGCCCGTCGATGCTCCCGACGACCACCAGCGGTGCTCCCCAAGGCCGCCCGCGATGCTCCCTTAGTGCGGCGGTGTTGCTCCCCAAGGCCGCCGCCGGTGCTCCCCAAGGCCGCCGCCGGTGCTCCGCAGGGCGTCCAAGGATGCTCCCGTCGCCGCCCGTCGATGCTCCCGACGACCACCAGCGGTGCTCCTCAAGGCCGTCCGCGGTGCTCCCCAAGGCCGCCGGTGGTGCTCCCCAAGGTCTCCCGCGTTGCTCCCCAAGGCCAGTAGTGTTGCTCCCCAAGACGGTGGCGGCGCTCCTGTATCCGGCGATGGTGCTCCCCAAGGCTGCCCGCGGTGCTCCCCAAGGCCGCCCGCGGGTGCTCCCCAAGGCCGCCGCCGGTGCTCCGGAGGGCGTCCAAGGATGCTCACCGTCGCCTCCCTGCCGATGCTCCCGCCGCCCACCAGCGATGATCTCGACGCTTCTACGGCGGAGCTATCAACGGCGCGGCCAAATTTGTGGGGCCGTCGTCTTCTCTGGATGGTGCGGGAGCGCCGGGTGATTTTTCTTAACGGGGAGAGAGGTGCGGGAGTGCGCGGGGGGGGGGGGGGGGGGGGGGGGGGGGGAAGAGACACGTGTCGAGCTGTCGACCCGGGGGATCGAAACGCGGGATCCCCGGGGGACGCTCAGCGCTATCCTTTTTGGTCACGCCCTCGGCCATGGAGGCAGTGGTATTTATTAGCTCTCTCAGGTCTCAGCAACGCCACGCCTTGGTGTGCTGCGCATAAGCTAGAGCCCTATAGGGCTCGCCTTCCTCCCTTTCTCCACAACCATCCTGCAAGTAGCGCCGCCGCCGCCCCCCTCTCTCTTCTTCCGATGCAAGCCTGAGACCGTCTCCGGCCTCCTCCAGGTACCGTGCCTTGCCCACCTTCTCCGCGTGTTCTTACAGGGTTGGGAACAAAATTGGAAAAGGTGCAGCTTTTGGTTTCAAATGTTGGGGTTTTGCGGGTTGGAAAGCCAGATTCGTGGAAGTGGGAATATCCACTGCGAGGAGAGGGCGATCGAGGGGGGTCTTCTTTGGTCTTGGATGGGATTAGTGCTCTGTGTGCATTCGTTGGCCAGCCGCGGTTCGGTTTCTTGCGCGCACGTACGGCCTATAAAGGGAGAGATGGCCTGAACGATCAGCGGCAGGGGTATGGATCTGGCACAACGGCGCCGTTCGCCATGAGCGCCCAGGCCCGTCCCTGCCTCTGGCAACGCTAGTTTGGGCTGCGAACGTTGACGGCGCCGCCCCACGTTCAGGTTTGGGGTCCTAGAGCGCCGGGCACTACCCGTAGCAGGACAGGTCTGCGGCGGAGTCAGAATGATGGTGGGAACGGCTTTGAGTTGATCAGCCGTAGGCATAGTGTGCAGGGAGTGGCCGAGAAGCCCGCAGTTGCTACTTGCTACCGATCCCCGAAGTTAGCATCATGGGGAAGCCACCAGTCACTCTGCTGCTCTAGTAAGAATAAAAAGTTGCAAGTTTTGTGCCGAGCGGAGTGCTGCAACCATTCCTGATTAACTAATTTCAATTCCTAGTACGTTTGTTGATTTCGTGATGATATTATCTTTGCTTCTTACTACTACCTCCTATGACTTTGTATTTGTTTGCAGAGATGTCGGACCACCTCACTGATCACGAGTGGTCGTGGATCCTCAGGCATCTAAATGGGTTTACCATAATCCCGGCGGTGCGTAACCAAGGGCGCAGGCCAAGCTGCGTGTTCCAGGCATTCTCCGCCGGTACGGACATGGAGACCAGGAGGATCGAAGCTATACAAAATGTGCCTGCTTTGAGTAACCTGTCCGTGGATACACATTCCTACGTCGGCGACTACGAGCGTCTTATCGGTACGTCCTCATGGCGAACCTTGCTTGCTTAGAGCATACACTTTGTACCAGGGCATGCATCGATCAAATTTTGCATCGACACTGCAGGTAGACGCCTTGGTGATGGAAGGGGCGATGACTTTGCACCTGGGAGAGTGTGGAGTGCAGCTCATCTGATGCTCCACCGTGGAGTTGTGGCCCATGTACCAGGCCAGCCGGATCGGGTGGTTCGACTGGATAACGTTCAGGCTCATGGCAAGCTTCAGTTTGACGAGGTCTCGGCTTTCATCAAGCAGGGCAAGCCTGTCATAGGAGGCTTCACATGCAACAAAAACCTCAACAATCTGCGAAGAGGCGAGATATACAGCTTCAGGCCATCAAGGCGGCACCGGACGTTCGCACACATGGTTGTTTTCGTTGGGTTTGGATACCGCAGCGAGAAACCATACCTGGTATTCCTCAACAGCGACGGCGAATGCTTCTCGGAGGATGGGTTCGGGCGCATTTGGCTGGAGGAAGTGCGTGACTTCCACACCATACGGATCGCGGGGCAACCATTTGAGGTTGATCCTATACTCACTCATGGGCCTACGGACTCATCGTACAACCACGGCGACTTCGAGTTCATCATTGGTGACTAGTCACCGTGATCAGCACCACTCGATCAAGGAAATTTTGCCGGAGTACCTGATATCTGAGATGTTAGGTTAACTCGTAGTGATGGGCGCCGAAACTGTATTGTATCAGACTCTCTACCACATAGGAGTATATCATTTCTTCTTCAGCATTAAGTGTGCGTTTACGGGTTATCGTTGTTGGGTTCTGTCGAGAATACACTGCACTATTTTTTTTTACAGTACAGTACAAGGTGCTGAACACTAGGACCGAACTACCGTGTTAACAGGATCGCTTACCCTTGCATGCCATCTCTGCTGACCGATCACGATGGTGACACACGGAAGAAAACACTACGAGTGTACGATCCTCTTACTCGATCATCGATCACATGAGTTGCAATCTCGCAATCAACGACGAGTTGCACTCGGAAGCACTTGAAGTATCACATGTGCAATTTTTTTAATAGATAAAAGGCATAAATGTCCGACTCTCAATTAACAAAGCCCCGCAAAGTCCCACGGCAATTACAACATGCATGGTGATAAACAACTTACAAGCAACTGGCACCATGAAGCAAACAAAAGATAAACAAGAAAATACAGGTCCAGGTGCCTATGCTAGAGCCCAACATCGCGAACAAGCACACACATGCAACATGTCGCGGATGCTACGAGAGCACCACCACGACCACTACCACAGAAGCCTTACAGCAACACCAGACCCAAGCTGCCGGCTAAACCGCGCGCGGGGAAGAAGAAACGGCAAAAGATGGCACCTCCACCACCGCGGCTGTGCAGGATCTCCAAAGCTCTGACCGCTCACCGGTCAAATGGGCCGTTGTTGTCGTAGAGGGGAACCCATTCCACTCTCATCTAGGCTCGAGCACACCGACCTATTGACGGACAGGGGCAACAATGCTGAGAGGCACGCTAAATCGGGCACCCGCCAATCAACCCGATAAGACGTGTCGCCGCACAAGACAAGACGCCACGACCACCACCGCTTACGCAGTTAACGACTACCACTCATGCAATTCCCCGGACGGCGCCTCCAGGAAGTACACGATGTCACAACATTGATGTCGTCTGAAGGGGGAACACGACTTTCGCCTGAAGGATGGGATACCTCGACAGACGTCTCCGAGAAGGGGCATGATGCCCGCAGACGTCGTCACCATCATGGCCCTCACCGCGGCCGAGGGTTTCCCTCAATATCCAAAGTCCCCAACCAACCGCCCTGCACAAACACCAAAATCCAGCGGAACACCGGGATCCGGAGCTGGCAGGGAGACAAACAAGACAAGCAAGGGGGAAGCTTCTTCCTCGGAATTGGAGAGAGAACCGACGGAGCGGCTGTTGGGAAGATATTTGACAAGTGGACCCGTGGGACAGGCGCGACTTAGAGGAAGGCAGTCCTTGCGGGTTATAGAGGTACAGCCGAATCTTTCAGCAGGCTTCGCAGTTACTTACCATGTTGTAATTAGGAAACACTTGTTAATTGGACTTTGAGTCCAACTAGGATTCCATTTGGAGTCTTGTAAAGGCCCTTCGAGTCACCGTTTATATAAGGCAACTCAAGCGACCAAATAGAGTACAAGTTAGATCTTGATAGACAACTCAGCCTAGGACACTCATTGTAATCGAGACCCCGTTGATAATAG
Organism: Alopecurus myosuroides; assembly: GCA_028641055.1. NCBI lineage: Eukaryota > Viridiplantae > Streptophyta > Magnoliopsida > Poales > Poaceae > Alopecurus > Alopecurus myosuroides. The sequence goes on along the minus strand of CM054057.1, from coordinate 335,455,974 downwards.
AAAGAGAGAAGCAAGACAAAGTAGGTTTTTACCTCACATCGAGGGGCCGAACGTGGGTGAATCGTGATTACTCGCATCGACTTCGATCTTAACGACTTCTTAGTCGCACAAGCCCTACGAACTCACAAGTCATCTCTCAATGACTATTGTTGTGACAACCGCACGACAGTTGGCGCCCACCGTGCGGCATGCGACCAACATGCCTATTCTTCGAGTCGATGGGTCACTAGTGATCTCCGTCAGGGAAAACCTCGTCATAGGGTGAGTCAACCAGGTCAACGGGATAGACGCCGTCAAGAACTCAGAGTGGGATTCCACCGTAGAGTCGCTGAAAGATGGCTATGTGATCCCCTTCAGCGAGTTCAAAGTCTTTGTAGGAATCATAAAGGACCAAACACCAAAACCAGCGAGATTCAATACAAAGGAGCACTATGGGTCAGATTACCTGTGCTGGATGGACGAGACCGGCTCGGATACTTCAAGTGCGGATAGCACTGGAGCCGCTGGAAAGCTGCAACATAAGAGGGAACAAACTACGAGCAAGTAGCAAGGAGTCGACATGTCAAAGATCCTGCGACAACCTTGTCCTCATCACACCAGGCCGAATAGTTCGGCATACCATCAGCTTAAAGACTGCCCCGATAGCTGGAGGCATATCATGAAAAGAACCTGTAAGTACCAATCCAAGGAAGGGCGACACCCAACCCACCTAAGTTCTAACTCGTAGCAACCTTACTTGCACCATGTTAAGCCAGGAGATTCGACAGGTCGTAAGCCGCTCCAGAGGATCCCAGAGAAAGATTACAGGAGAAAAGGAAATTACAGGAAGGAATACTCGGCCAACCATGTTTATATCATCTGAGCAATTATGGACCTGCCAACCACTTCTTGCGAGACTGCCACACAATAAGGAAATTATTTAAATAAGCTCTAGAAGATAGTAGCTCCGACGAAGAAGATAAAGGGACCAAACCACATAGTAGATTTACACCGCTGGCGTGCCTCCACGTCTTTACCAGCAACCCCCTCCGAAGCGACCAAGAGGTAGCGAGCCAACAAATAAACGTTCTGGAGCCATCTCAGCCGGGCGCCCAAAAAAGGAAATCGACAAACTCACTAGTAGGAAAAAGTCTACTCGTGGTGCACGCTTTTTAACCTACAGTGGTGAACACATGTGCGCCGTTGCTTCCACGCCACTGGTAATAGGTACTTATGGAGAACAGGAGCAGTGCGCCACAGATATATTTTATATCTATGGCAAACATATGTAAAGTGCACCACGGGTAAGTGGAGATTCCCATGGCGCATCGGTTTCACAATCCGCCACAGATGAGGTGTGCACCCGTGGCGCACCGCAAATTTTGTTCGCCACAGATAAAAGTTTACCCGTGGCGCTCATTTCGACTCGTTCGCTATGGATACGTTTTTACGAATTAAAAATAATAATATACTGCTACGCGGCATAATTGCACCAAATCCTAATGTCCAAATACATAAATTAACGTCGACCAGACAAATTAACCCGCCGCGGATTTCTAGTGATTCTTGGAAGCGGCATATCCCATTTCACTTCCGACTAGTTTTGGAGGAAGATGCTAAAGACCACAACTATAAACTTTATCGACTAAGAAGAAGAGTATACGGATAACACAACATCATAAGAGGGGAGTAGGGAGGAGAAGAACAAGATCAAAAGAATCTCAAGAGGTAGGAGATCCAGAAGACCTACTTTGCATGCCTAATAGCAGTGCCAAGGCCGTGTGGAGTATCAAAAAAGATAGGGAAAAACGCATCGTTCATTCGCAAGAAGGATTTCGAAGCTCTGTGTCTGATCGACAAACCGGACACCACCTTTTGCATGAAAAGTACTAGGAACCCGACACGGGCACAACAGAGATGCTTGAACAAGAAGCTGCTCAATACGACAGAATTTTAGCAAACTGAACGGTTTCCCCTAGCCATAGATAGAACAAAACAAACGATTGCCCCTAACTACAGCCCCCCAATGGCTTGTCTTGCGTGCACATATATATATGCCGGCATTGGCACATGCACTGTGGGACGCAGCTAGGGAATTCGAATGATTTGCATTGAATCCTCACTCCTTGCATTGAATAAGGTTTGCTTAAAGTCCCTCCTCTGAGCAGCTTCATGTCCCAAGCATGTCCGCTGCATCGTGTGCGATTCCTAATACCTTTCGTGTCATAGGTGGTGTTTGGTTTGTTGGTCACACACAGTATTTCGATCTTCTTATGGATGGGCGATGTGCGGTCACCGCCTTCATTTGTACTACCAACGGTCTTGGCATTGCTACTAGGCGTGCGAAGCAGATCTTCTCTTGCCTCCTGAGATTCTTGTTCTTCTTCTTCCCCGTACTCCTCCTCTTGCTATATTTTGTCATTAGTATCATTTTCTTCTTTGTCAACAACAACTTAGATGTCATCTTCAATGTCTTTTCCTTCTCCAACTACTCGAAAGCAAAATGGGATATGTGAAACCGCATTTCTTACCCCTCTATGTTTTCTGTGTTAGTTAACAACACAAGCGATATTTAATTATATGTTAAGTAGTGCAGATCTTACAGGTATATGCTTCAAACCACCAAGCACCAAAAAGGTCAAAGGGATCATCGTTTTTCTATCTCTGGTCTGGCAGGAAATTCTGGCATGAAAAGGCCGGATATTCTGGGGGCTGGATAATCCGCCCCCTAGAACCAGAGGTGGAAATATGGCTAAGGAACTGGGTGTGGGGCTTGCAGAAGCCCGCCGAAATATTGGCTGGATTATGCATCATCTAGTGGCCGGATATTCCGGGACTGGATAATCCGCCCCCTCAGGGGCCGGATATTCCGCCCCCAGAATCTCGACCAGTAGAAAATCGGCTAAGGAAAAGGCGCGGTGCGTGCAGAAGCCTGCCAGATTTGTGGGCTGGATTATTTGTCCCGCGGGACGGATATTCCGCCCCAAAAATCCTGCAACAGCCATTTTTCCAGAGGGGCTATACATACCCCTCTCCTTCTTCAACCTCAAGTCAGTTCGTCCAGGTCACTAAATGCACATTTATTGAGCTCACCAAATCCTAGATCTCCCAATCCCTCCACCCAAACTCTTTTATCTTTGGAACATTGAAGGAGAAGACCCCAATCTACATCTTCACATACCGGTTCTTCATTTCCCCCTCATTCACTTGAGGGAACCTTGTCTAGGGTTTCCTTGTGGAAAACCTAGACCTCATTGATACTCTTGTTGATTGTTGGTGATTCTTGGGAGCCCTCAATTCAGTTGTGGGTGTGTGCCTCAAGATCATTGTAAAGGACTCGATTTCTGCCTCAAAGGGAATCAATAGTGGAACGTGAACTAGGTCTTTGTGGCAAGGTTTATCGGAGAATAGGGTGAGGCCTTTGTGGCGAAACTCACACCCCTCCAACGAGACGTACTCCCCTTAAAAGGAGGAACTCGGGATTACATCCTTATCTTCGCGTGCTTCCGTTATCGATTACCTCATTCCCTCTCCTTTACTTTGTGTTTGTATCTTGCTTGTTGTTGTTCTTGTCATATAGGTAAATTCATCGTAGTTGCATACCTAGAGAATTTACCTTTGTGTCCATCCTAAATTGAAAAGGAATTAAAATTGGTCGTAGCACCTATTCACCCCGCCCCCTCTAGATGGCCATACTATCCGTTCAATTAGTATCAGAGCCTCGGCTCTTATTTTTTGGCTTAACCGCCCAAGAGTTATAGTATGGTCAACAGAGAGGATGTCGCTGAGCCCTCGGCACAAGTCACTATGGATGATCTCAAGGAATTGAAAGATTCCTTGACCTCATCCATGGATGCCAAAATGACGAAGTTGCTTGATTTCATGACGCAACTCTTGAAAGCCAAGGGCCTGAAACTTCTACTTCATCTCCTTCGGAAGAAATTCCAGAGGAGAAGGAGGATGAGGATAAGGGTGGAGGAACTAAAAGTGAACCTCTAATAACAAAACTTCTAAGGGAAATGCTGAGTAACACAATTTCTAAGTACGGTACTCTCCCGATCCTCCCATCCCACATCCTCATATTAATGCTAGAGGCGAACCTCCTAAAATTGATGCATATACTTTTGGTCAATGGAAATATTATATGAAAACTCACTTCAACTCTTCTTGTATTGAGCTTTGGAGGGTCACTCGAGATGGATACAAGCCTCATGTCCCCAAGAACTTGGAAAGAAGAGAGTAGTAGATTGCCAACTCAACTACACCGCCTTGTCGATGATTCAACAAGAAGTGGGTCCAAACCACATGCCTCATCTTCAACAATATTCCACTGCCAAAGAAACATGGGATGCTCTTGTCGCCTTGTTTGAGGGAAATGAAAGCATGAAGAGGAATATGCATGATACCTTGAGTAATGAGGCCGAATGGTTCTATATGCTTGATGGTGAGATCCATGAGGACATGTACCGAAGACTCAAGACCTTAGCTACAGCCTTTAGTGGTCTTGGTGCCACTTATGTGAATGATGCTTGGATCAAGAGGAAATACGTGAGTGCCCTCATGCCATTTCCCGTGGACTTGAAGAGCCTTCAAGGAAGACACAACTATCACCATGACCTCAACCGAGGTGATGCAAGAGATGGTCTCCTTCCAAGTTCAAACAAAGCTTGCTCATGACCCCTGTGCTTATGCTATTGGAATGCACAAAGGAGCCTCCTTTGCTTTGAAGGCCAAGGTGGTGACCAAGATGGTGGATCAACAAGAAGAGGTTGCTTTGGAAGAAAAACTGTCTATCCTCAAAGATCAAGAATATGATCCCATGCTTAAGGATTACGTTGCTCTTGCGGTGCAAAAGTTTTGGAAGAACCCTCCCAAGGCCAAAGCATATGTTGAGGAGAAGACCAAGCCAAGTTATGAAAAATAAGGGACTCAAAAAAGTAAGGGCTTGTTTCTATTGTCAAGACAAGTATCACTTTGTTGCCGAGTGCCCCTTCGAGAATAGGGAAAACCATGGAGGAAAGCTTGTCCTCAAGGATAAGTCAAAGCTCCCCAACAAGAAGCCTTATTTTAAGAAGAAACCCTTCAATAAGAAGCCATCATCAAGATATGTGCTAGTGACTCAAGAAGAGTATGATTCCACTGATAAAGAAGAAGAAGAAACCACAAATGAAGTGGCTGGTATTGCTATTGCATCTTCATCATCTCCATCAATCTTTGAATCCCCCAATGAAAATCTTCCTCAACCTTCTGCAAAGTGCTTCATGGATAAGGCCACCGAGGTATCATCTTCATCCAACTCTAAGACTCAAAAGAATAACCTTGTTAGTCCTAATGTTGAAGATGAAATTGCCTCTTTGAGTCTATTTATGACTAACTTGCAAGGTGAGACCAAGAAGTACTTTGATCTTCTCATGAGTCAATTGGGAGAGGCCCAGGAGGCTCATGAGAAGAAATGTGAAACCGAGAAGGAAGATTTCATTGAAAATGGTTCCCTCTCAAATGCTCTTGAGGAGGAACATGAGCTTCGAGTATCTCTTGAGGAGAAACTTGAAACTATTGAAGAGTCACATAATGAGTTAATTTCTAAGCTCACTATAGAACATGACCATGCAATTGCTAAATATAAAAGGGCTAAAAAGAAGAAGACTAGGTTTGGTGTTGGTCATGAAAAACTAACCAAGGAGCTAGAGAAGCTCACTGAGGCTCACAAGGCTTTGGAGAATGAACACTCTACCATCAACAAGTCTCGTGAACAACTTCAAACTCAACTTGATCAATTCAATGTGCCTAGTACTTGTATTTCTTCTTGTGATCATGCAAATTTTATTGAGGACAATTTTAGGTTAAAGGAAGAGCTAGCAAGAATCAAGGGCAATGGCCCTAGTATTGAGAAGTTTGTGGCTCCTAAGACACGAGTGGTTGCTCCTAGACCACAAAATGGAAAGCAAAGTCTTCGCTATGTTGCCAAGAGCAAGAAGAAGAAGAAGAAGAACAACAAGTCCAAGCCCGCACAAGCAAAGAAGAATGTTGATGCGAGTGGTATTTTCATTAGGGACAACACTACTCGTAGCAACTCCGCGGGAACTAATAATCCACACTATTTCTGATTTATTGATTATTATCTTGTTGTGCAAGCTAAATATGTTGGTCCTATTGAGGGTTTCATTTATTACTCTATTTGGGTTCCAAAGACCCTTGTTGCTAACATGAGAGGACTCTCCTTGGGTCCTAACTCAAATCAATGATTTCTTGTAGGACTATGCATCCGGAGGGTCAAAATGGATACTTGATAGTGTGTGTATAAGCCATATGACCGGAAGCAAGGAAATTATGACGGAGTTGAAACCAAATATAAATAAATCAACTGTCACTTAGGGAGATAAGTCAAAATCTGAGGTAAAGGATTTAGGCAAGGTGGTTGTTGCTCCTAATATCACCCTTGAAAATGTCATGCTTGTCGAATCCCTTGGTTTCAATTTGATTTTAGTTCGTGCTTTAGAGAAGATGGTTTTCTCCACCTTCTTTGACCCTAACAAGGTGGTCATCATTTGGAGAAATTCTCTCGGTGCTGCTTATGTTGGGCATGTCGAAAATGAGTTGTATGTGGTAGACTTTTTGGAGTCAACTAACACTCAAACGATGTGTCTCTTCGGTAAGGCCGACGTGGGATGGTTGTGGCATCACCGCTTATCCCATGTCAACCTGAGAACTTTGCAAAGTCTTAACAAGGGTGGCCACATCCTCTGACTAAAATAAAATTTTTCCTTTGCCAAAGACCGCGTGTGTAGGGCATGCGTTGAAGGCAAGATGCATGATTCTTCGCATACAAGCAAGAGAATTATCTCATAAACGAGGATCTTAGAACTTCTCCATGTTGATCTCTTTGGTGCCGTGCCCGACGCAAGTCTTTGAGGCAAGAAATATTGCTTGTTGATTGTGGATGAATATTCAAGATACACATGGGTCTATTTCTTCAGGCCGAAGAGTGAGACTCTAAAATCCGTCGTCAACTTCTCCAACCAAGTGCAACGTCAACACAATCTTCCTATCTTGGCTATTCGGAGTGATAATGGCTCCAAGTTCAGAACTACACCCTTAATGAGTTCCTTAGTGAAGAGGGTATTCGTCATCAATATTCCATTGCATATTCCACTCAACAAAAAGGTGTAGCCGAGAGGAAGAACCGAACACTCTTGGATATGGCTAGGATCATGTTGGCGGAGCTTAACTCTCCCCAATATTTTTGGGCCGAAGCCATCTCCACCGCTTGTTACTCATCTAACCGGCTCTACATTCGCAAGGGCTTAATGAAGACTCCGTATGATATTCTCACCGACAACAAACCCAACATATCCTACTTTGGTGTCTTTGGTTGTAAGTGTTTCTATTTGATCAAAGGTGTTCATTTGTCTAAATTCCAAGCTAAAACTATTGAGGGTATATTTGTTGGCTTGTGTTCCGAATCCCACACTTATAGAGTCTTCGACAAGGCCACACGGATTGTCATTGAATCTAGTAGTGTGGTGTTCGAAGAAAATGATGGCTTCCAAGTTGGGAAATTTCTTGTTTCCTATAAAGATATTGAAATTCCTTAAGAATCCAGCGGAAGAATGGGCGTGGCATTTTTCTGCCCCATTGAGGGACACCTTGTGGCAACTCGAGGAGGACTATGCTCTACTCAAGTGGAGCCCTCCTCTATATTGGAATATCATGCCAAGGGAGGAAGTGATGCACCAACACAAGAACAAGTTCAAGACCCTCCCCTTGTTGACCAAGTTGCTATGCAGGAACCAAGCACTCCTATCATTAAAGCTAGCCAAGGTCAAGACCAAGATCAACCTTCTTCATCTTCTTCTACTATTGTTGAAGCAAGTCAAGATTATGATCAAGGCCAACATTTTGGTCAAGAAGGGGACCCAAATGATCAAGATGATCAAGTGATTCGTCCTCGCAATAATGAGGAGATCGAAACCCGTCGTGCTAAAACAATTGCTAGAGCCTTGAAGCAAATTGATGCATCCAATGATAAGGTGTTGAGTGATGCGAAAAATAGGAGGTCCCCAAGAGCTCAATTGGCAAGCTTTAGTGAGCATCAATCTCACATATACATGGTGGAACAAAAGAAAGTGTTTGAGTCTCTTGAGGGTTCAGATTGGTTGGAAGCTATGCATGATGAGCTCAACAACTTTGAGCGCAATAGGGTTTGGAAGCTAGTTGAGAAGTAAAAAGATTGCCACAATGTTATTGGCACCAAATGGATTTTCAAGAAAAAGGAAGATGAGCATGATATTGTTGTGAGGAACAAGGCAAGATTGGTGGCTCAAGGCTACACTCAAGTGGAAGACATTGACATTGATGAAACCTATGCTCCCATGGCTCGTCTTGAGTCCATCTATGACGAAGGGATGGATCTTAGACCCTGCGGGTAAGGACACCCCGTCTCAGGCCCAACGTTAAGGCCCAAGAAGGGAAGCCCTTGGAGTATTCTAGAAGGCCCACTTGAAGTCCACCCGCAATGCCTTGCGGGCTAAGTTAGGAAACTTGTAACCGACATAGGGTTAGAGTTCGAGTCCTCTCCGGGTAGGGTTTGAGACCTGGCCACCTATATAAGGCCAGGAGAACCACCGGAAGAGGACCAAGCAATACCGCACCACCAAAGCCTTGAGCTCGAGATCATACTCTCGACTTGAGCGATCATCTTTGTAACCGATCTATTCGATAATACAGATCGACAGAGGCAGGAGTAAGGGTTTTACCTCTACGAGGGCCCCGAACCTGGGTAAATTGTGCCTCCTGTCTAGCCGACGATCGCCACCAGCGCTCATGGTTTCTCCTATTCGAAACCCTATAGGTTCACCTGAGGGATTTGCCGAGCAAAAGATTCGACAATTGGCGCCGTCTGTGGGAACGGCGGGCGCTGGATCTCCGGCATCATCGGCTTCATAATCCAACTCACGTTGGAAACCTTCGACCTCGGCTCCAATCAATCCTATTCGGATCGGATCTGTCGTGGTCACCCCTCACTCGCCGGAATCACGCCCGGTATTCAGCGATCTGGAAAAAAGCGTCACCTTGACGTTCGGAAGCTTGAAATTCTACACCAACAAGGACGGGATCCTCCACTTCCCTGAAGAATCAGGATATGAGTCAGAAGCTGTCGATTCGCGCCCCCATCTGGAAAAAAGTGGCGAGTCCATCCGCTTCTACACCAGCGACTACCATACCCTCTCGACAGAGGAACCTTCGCAGATCCAGAAAACTTTCCGAGCAACGCCTAGGACGCACGGACCACGATTGGCCCAAGTCTGCATGGCAGGATCGGAACAACCCCCAGAAACAGAACAAAGTGCTGCAGAGCGCGCTGAGATTGGCGTCTCGCGGGACGCCTGGGACCGAGCTAAAGAAGCTTTGCGAACAAGCAAGCCGCATGTGGCAGGAGCGCCACACGAAGATATGGTCGCCTACCACTACCATCTAGGGAGAACAGCCACAGCTATCAAAGAAGCTCGGAGAGACCTGGCACATTGGAAGAGATTGGCGGATGAATCAAGTCAACGTCGGGCTCAGCTGTCCCTAACACCTTCGGTCGGAACTCGACCCACAAGGAAGGGATACGCATCAAGAACAACATCCATGGACGCCGAGTCCCTGGGAGGGATCAGTAAGTCACTCGCACCTTCCCTTATGCGGGTTGACGAGGAAGGAAACGTCTACCCGCAAACTCATGCTGCCGCCGTCCTGGTCGCAGCAACCTACATGCAGATGAACCAGCCAGCGGAGAACGACCCACGAGCAGAGCAGTACAAACAGGTTCGGAAGGGATTGGGTATGGCAGCCTCAAGGCTCGCCTTCTACGACCGCAGGAAAGCTGCCGAACAGCAAGAGAAGGAAAAAGAAAAAGAGGCATCGCGCAAGCATAGGAGCACTTCGCCTAGGAGAGACAAATCACCTCGCCGCGGTCGAGGAAAAGAAGCTCGGCGACGCAGCGATAGTCGAAGCAGCAGTGAAGGTAGCCCGAGAAATAAAAGCTCGCGGCGTCATAGCAGCCGCTCGCGGAGTCGCAGCAAAGAGCCAAGGAAGGAAACTAATCGCGACCAGCCAGGATATAACGCGCGGTCAGATATCGCGCAAAACAAGGTGGACAAGGCAAGAGCTGCAAGGAACCGCGTGCGCTCCTCGTCCAGTTCTTCGGATGACGAGACCTGTGGCGCGCTGTGTTTCGCCCGCAGCATCCGCGAGGCACCCCTACCCAAGAGATTCAAGCTCAGCACAGAAGTCACGAAATACGATGGTTCACTCGAGCCTTCGTCGTGGCTAAATGACTACCTCACGGCAGTAAAATGCCAACGTGGGAATAAAAACACGGCTATGCAGTACCTCAACCTGCACTTGGTCGGCGCGGCACGCAGCTGGCTGGAAGCAAGGCCAAAGTCCTGTTACGCATCATGGGATGACCTGCACTACGATTTCTGCAAGAACTTCCAAGCCACTTACAAGAGACCAGCAACCATTGAAGAACTACGGGCCTGCAGGCAGAAGAGCGGCGAATCCACCCGCGAGTACATTCAGCGGTGGACAACACTCAGGAACACCGCGGGAAATATCTCAGAAGAAGTAGCGGTTGAGGCCTTCGCGAAAGGCGCCCGACGAACTGCTTTCAGAGAAAAGCTGGGCCGAGCAGCACCCAAAACTATTGGGGAACTGATGATCATAGCCGACAAATGGGCTAACGGAGAAGACGCGGTGCGCAACGAGAGGACATCATCGCCCGCGCCTGAAGAAGACCGCCATGGTCGAAAGAAAAGGAGAAAATATTACGATCACGACGATCGGGGAGAGATGGTAGCGGCAGAATTCACACGAAGCCGCGATAATGGGTGCCGCGGGAGTCGCGAGTGAAAACCAAAAGCTGAAGACAAAAGCCCCGAGGAGGACCTAAACGCGTACTGCTCGCTACATCTATTTACATATAAGCGCACGGGAAAAACTAAGGCAACGCACCTCCTCAAGGATTACCGAAAGTTCATCGAAATCCACGAGGCCTTCTCGAAGAAAAGCAGATCAGCAGCTAATCAAAACTACCAGCCACTCCCAGGAGGAGAACATCAAGGGTTCCAGCCGCCACTACCCCTACCTCCACCAGGAAATCCAAACATGGCGCTAGCAGCACTAAACGCGCTACCCGCACCAAACGCAGGAGCTAACGCGTACCCGAACCCGGCTGGACAGTTAGGAATGATACAAAAAGTTTGCCCATCCCGCAGAGCTCAGAAGACAAACACACGACAACTGTGCATGGCTGTGCGAACCCCGCCAACAAAGCCCGAGTACCTGAAGATGGCGGACCAATCGATCACCTTCTCGATGGAAGACCACCCGCCACGAGTCTATCGACCAGGGCATGCTGCCTTGGTAATCCAAGCACAAATTGGTAATTACGAACTGGCTCGAGTATTCATGGACGGAGGCAGCGGCATCAACATTATCTACGCGGATACGCTCCGCCGGATGAACAGGAACCTGGACGGACTTGCAGAGTCAGAAACATCCTTTCACGGGATAGTTCCAGGAAAGGCGATCCGCCCACTGGGAACAATTAACCTGGAGGTTGTGTTGGGCAATCGACGCAACTACAGAAGAGAATTCCTCGACTTTGAAGTAGTCGACTGGCCCTCACTTCTTGGTCGAACATCGTTCGCCAGATTCATGGCAGTACCACATTACGTGTACCTGAAGCTCAAGTTACCCGGAGAATATGGTGTAATCACCATCGACCGAGATTTCCAGAAGTCCAACAAATGCGACATCGAGTTCAACGAGATTGCAAAATCTTTCGGGGCGCAAGAAGAACTGCAGGAGCTGGCAAAGACCACGGACCACTCCGTGATGCCCCTCACAAAGAAAAACGCGCCAGAATTGGAGTTCAGCACCAACAGTGACACCCGAAAGCATCAGGTGCACCCGACGGATTCTGCGAAGACAGCGATGGTCTCAACTACCCTCTCGCCAGCATAGGAAAGCGCGCTCGTCGAACTCCTCCGTGAGAACTGGGAAATTTTCGCTTGGCAGCCCTCAGATATGCCAGGAATACCCAGGGAGTTTGTCGATCACTCACTCGAAGTCTTCAAGGATGCAAAACCGATCAAGCAGACTACTCGACGATTTTCAGAACCCAAGCAGAAAGCGCTTGGAGAAGAAGTAAACAGATTGCTAGCAGCAAAATTCATAAGGGAGATCAAGATATCCACCTGGTTAGCAAACCCGGTGCTGGTTCCAAAGAAGAACACTGACATCCTTCGAGTGTGCATTGACTACACGTCATTAAATAAGCACTGCCCCAAGGATAACTTTCCCCTCCCGCGAATCGACCAGATCGTGGACTCTACTGCGGGTTGTCAACGCCTCTCTTTCCTGGACGCCTACTCGGGATATAATCAGATCCGGATGAAGCAGGAAGACGAGGAAAAGACAACATTCATCACGCCACACGGTGTGTACTGCTACACGACAATGCCCTTCGGGCTCAAGAACGCAGGCGCAACATATCAGCGCTGCATGCAAAAATGCCTCGCCAAGCTCATTGGCAAAAACGTACAAGTGTACGTTGACGACATCGTCATCAAGACTCGAGTGGAGGATACACTCCTCGAATACATTAGAGAAACATTTGACGCCCTCAACGCATACAGGATCAAGCTCAATCCGACAAAGTGCGTCTTTGGCGTCCCAGCAGGAAAACTTCTCGTGTACCTGGTATCCGCCAGAGGCATCGAAGCCAACCCGGGGAAAATACAAGCAATCTTGACAATGAAGGAGCCAACCAATCTACGCGGAGTCCAACAGCTCGCAGGGCGACTGGCCGCCTTGAGCAGATTTATCGCACGATTGGGCGAGCAGGCATTACCCTTCTACAAGCTGTTGAAAAAGATGGACAAGTTCGAGTGGACACCAGAGGCTAAGCAGGCATTCACGGACCTGAAATGATCATTGCAAAGCAAGCGCATCCTTGCAACACCGCAAGAGAGGGAGCCACTATACCTATACCTAGCCGCAACAAACCAGGTCATCAGCACGGCAATTGTAGTCGAACGACCTGAGGAGGGCAAGGCATATGGAGTCCAACGACCAATATACTACATCAGTGAAGTGCTCTCGCCATGCAAGCAACGATACCCTCACTACCAGAAGCTCGCTTATGGAGTTGTTCTCACGGCTCGAAAGCTCAAGCACTACTTCCAGGAACACACCATAACAGTGGTTAATGATGCGTCACTAGGTACAATCATGAACAACCCAATGGCATCTGGACGAATAGCAAAATGGAGCATCGAGCTGGGCGCTTGGGACATCATCTACGCAGGGCGCAATTCAGTAAAATCCCAGGTACTCGTGGAGTTCCTGAGCGAGTGGACAGAGCTACAAACGCCCGGCCCACCAGAATACACGAGTAATTGGATCATGTACTTCGATGGGTCCAAGAGAAACGAGGGAGCAGGAGCTGGAATCGTCCTAATATCACCTAGAGGGGACAAACTGCAGTACGTCCTCCGATTGGATTTTCCACCTGATGATCCAGCATCAAACAACGACGCAGAATATGAAGCTCTGTTGCATGGGATGAAGATGGCAGTTGCGTGTGGAGCCACCCGACTGATGATCTACGGCGACTCCAATCTCATCGTGCAAAAGACAATGAAGGAATGCGACGCTATCGCTGAAAACATGGTTGCTTATCGTGACATGTACATCCTACTCGAAGGAAGTTTCAAGGGATGCGAGCTGAACCGTATTGCGAGATCCAGCAACGAAGAAGCAGACAGGCTAGCAAACATGGGTTCCACAAACACACCCATACCGCCAGGGATATATTTCGAGCGGATGACTAGACGATCAGTCAAAATCAAGAAAACTGCAGACGTACCCACAGCATTGGAGACAGAGGTCAGCCCGCAGGTTGCTATTATCGAGTTCATTCATCATATTTCGCGACAAGTTTTTCTGGTCGAGCCAGTCTGGACGCAGAAATACCTCGACTACTTGTCCGCGAAACAGCTTCTAGAAGATCCAAGTGAGGCTCGACAGATAGTCAGGTGAAGCAAATCCTTTCGGGTGATCAACGGAGAGCTATACAAGCAAAGCATCTCAGGCATACTGCAACGATGCATAGCACCCGAGGATGGCAAAGAATTATTGCAAGATATCCATCAAGGAGATTATGGACATCATGCTAGCTGGAAAGCAATTATGGGAAAAGCCTTTCGAGCAGGATTCTACTGGCTTACAGCAGCCCGAGACGCAAAGGAACTGGTCGACAGGTGCAACGCTTGCCAGCGATTCGCACCAAAACTGCACGCACCCGCTACGGAATTGCATATGATACCCATCGCCTGGCCCTTTGCACAATGGGGGCTGGACATGGTAGGACCACTACGCAAGTCCACGCCAGGTGGATACACACACTTGCTGGTCACAGTTGACAAATTTACCAAATGGATTGAAGCCATGCCTGTAACCTCGGCTAGCGCCCAATGCGCCATCAAATTCCTCGACTCCATCGTATGCAGGTTTGGAGTACCACACGACTTCATTACAGACAATGGTACTAACTTCACGGCAAAAGAAACACAGCATCTCTGTGAAGAAAAGGGCATCAACTTCAAATTTGCCTCAGTTGCCCATCCGCAAACCAACGGCCAAGTCAAAAGATCCAACGGATTAGTTTCGGCTGGCATCAAGAAACGTCTACTCGATCGTCTACACCCGGAGTAGGACATTGGGCAGAAGAGCTACCCTCTGTGCTATGGAGCCTCCGCACAACTCCAAACCGATCCACAAACTACACACCATTTTTCATGGTCTACGGGGCCGAAGCAGTCCTTCCCGAGGACGTCAGGTTCAGCGCCCCAAGGGTTGTTGCTTACAGCGAAGAAACCTCCAACAGGGCACTCGCGGATGATATGGACGCACTTGACAAAATACGCGATATTGCACTCGCAAGATCCGCAGTATACCAGCAGTCGCTGCAAAACTATCACAGTCGCCGCATACGCCACAGGGCCTTCGTAGTAGGAGATCGGTGCTACGGCTCAAGCAGAAGGAAGGACACAAGCTCGAGCCACCAAGGGAAGGACCCTTCATAATACACGAGGTTATCCCAGGTGGCGCCTATCGACTGAAGAACCCGGCGACTGGAGGCGTCTATTCCAATCCTTGGAATGTCGCACAACTCCGCAAATTTTACCCCTAGATTTATTTTTTAGCAATAATAAGGCTATACTAGCCATCTTGTAGTTCGACAGAAAATCACATGACTTTTCAGTCATTCCAATAAAATACATGGTTTCTCAACCATAGATACTCGAAGATTTCTTATCTTTACATGCTAAAAGTAACAGGTACACACCCCAAAAACACACGGGGGCTACGCCTAACTCAGCATCACAGGAAAATTTATATATACAAGGTGAACACATTACAACATTTTTTACAAACTATACATAACAACATGATATAGACATCCTACGATCAAACCCGACGCTGAGCATTCTCAGCCGCCAAAACCCGATCTACCTCATCCGAGGTCAGTCGGATGATTTCTTCTGCAGCAGGCCGAACAGCCCTATAATGAGGAGAAATATCGTTGATTGGACCATCAGGAAGTCTAGCTATGGAGTTGAAGTTCACCTCAGGATGCCACAACCGGACGAAAGAGAGAGCCACCACCGAGCCGCAAGTCATCTGATTGCGAACACACTCGCGAATCTCTACTTCTCGACCGAACACCCTGAGAAGATGGCTCCAATCTTCAGGACCCCTTTGCAGCGGATAGAAAGCGGCGTTCATCGCAATCAAAACCTCGTGAAAGGAGCTCACGAGTATCTTCGCCTGGATGACTCGGAACTTCAAGGTAGCAAGCACAAAACGTCGACTACGATCGGACCAAAAATTATTCGCATGAGGTCTCGAGCTGCCAGCTTCTTGAAAGATGTGGTTTTCCACCCATTTTTTCTCATTCCTGTCATCCGGCTGAACAACTGAAAAGCAAAGATACATGATCAAAAAAGGATACAAGATAAAGAAGACTTGGGGCTGCATTACTTACAGAGCAAATCCTTGGCAACAGACGCCAACTCGTCCATCACAAACTGCTCGCGTTCAATCGCCCGTTTTTGTTTGGACTTAGCCACATCGGCTATCCCACGCAGCTTTTTTAGCTTGCGTTCACCATCGGCTACACGATCACGGAGACCTGCAAAGGTCCCAACAGCGGCAACAAGAGGATTTGATGGAGTAGCAAGTCCACCTGAAGGCTCCGCAACCACCCCAGCTACCTGAAAAATACAAGGAAGTTAAAAGGAATAAGATGCCCTATTCGAGATATATTAACCACCTATTCGACAGGTGCTCGAGGGCTACTCCCATCGGGAGGAAACACACAATCGCGGGAAGCATTTCAGAAGAACATCTCGATTAAAACATTGAAAATACGGGAGCACATCCCAAGGTTCATTACAATCGAAACAGCGAAGTATAGAAGAAATATACTAAGGAGCTACAGTTGTGCTGCCACTCGTGGCGGTGGTCCCTCCCCTAGCACGGGCAAACAACTCGGATAACTTCCGAGCAAGGACTCCGGCTGGCTCGCCAAAACGACGAAGCCCTACCTTTTTGCCCGTAGCAGGATCGACAGGAAGCTCCGAGTAGGCCTCCTCCAAACCGGTGACTCCGTGCGCCAGCGCGAACTAGATGGCGGTCTTCGCCCCAGATTATGACTGAGCAACCGCGTAGGCATCAAGGAGATTGCTCTCGGAGAAAATCTTCAGCAAATCACTCAGCGCGGGTGGAGACACGGTGTGGCGGCCGTGCAGCTGCGTCAGCACTCGAGTGGCATCGCCAATCAAGGTACAGACCCCTTCGGCGTGCCTCCTGAGCTGGGCGCAAGAATCCGTCAGCGCATCCACCCGATGGACCCCAGAAAGCTCCAGTGGGACACCTAGAAGACCTACAAAGAAAAATGTTAAGATCCAAAGGACTCACCACGACAGAAGACAAATCATAGGACAAAAGCAACTTACCCGCAAAGCGCTCGGCAAGGGGACGAAGGAAGTCAACAAGGTCGGCATCCGCCTTGGTGCCAGCTTCCTCCAAATTCTTCAGAGCAACCTGGGCAGCCGCAAGCTTTCCTTCAAGATCTGCCGACAACATGCGGGAGGACTCGAGTTCCCGTCGAGTAGCCGCCAGCTCAGCCTCTTGAGCAGTTGCCCGAGTGGAGGCATTCGCCTTCTCGGTCTTCATAAACTCAAGTTGAGCTGCGCAGCAATAGTTGTTAGAACCAAAGAATTGGTGGAAAAATAAAGACAGAAGAAGATGGTAAACTTACTTCGAAGAAGGTCGTTCTCCGAGGCGAGTCGATCACGGTCTGATCGAAGGATCCCGCATTCCGACTCAGCGAGAACAACACGGCGACCAACCGCTGTAAGGGAGTCGATAAGCGACTGCAAGGAACATGAAGATAGAAGAATCAGAAAGGAGAAATTTGAGCCTATACTTGATTGTAAACATTCGAGTATAACCTCGGGGGCTACTCCCATCGGGAGCACTGTCGTGCACCCGATAAAATGAAGAAGAAGAAATAAAAAGACTATTTTTGAGCCTGTAGCCAATCTCATGCGATCGACTACAGCCTCGGGGGCTACTCCCATCGGGAGCACTGACCTGCACCCGATAACAAATCCAAAGGTGATAAAGTATTGAAGAAGCAGGCAACAAAGTTTACCTGGCCTTGAGCGAGGGAGAGGGGATCCGCCGAGCTACCCTACACCTCCTTCGGAGCCGAAGCCCCAACAGCGAAACTAGGAATTCTGTATTCCGTAGTCGCCGCGTTGGGGGCTACACTCGGTGAGTTTTGGACGGTGTCGACGGTAGGAGTCTCACCCGCAGCTCCCACTTTATTCCTCTTTTTGGGAGGAAGGGAGGAGGCGTACCTGCGAGGGCTGATAGCTTGCAGACTGCAATGAAGACAATGTGTCAAAAAAGATGTGAAAGGAAATGTTCGACTAAGAACAAGAAGGAAGAACTTACTCGTCGTCATCCTCTTAGTCCAACATATCCGCATTCCAAGCGGTTTGGATTGTTGGAAACGAAGGAGGAGGGGCGCGCGTGCGCAGCGGAGTGACGGTGATGGGTTGCTTCCCGGGCGATTCCTCCAAAGAATTATCTTTGGAAGTGGCCTCATCATCGCCCACTCGACGGTGTTTGCGAAGGAGGCGATCGTTACCCGAATCCCCCGCGTCATCCGAGGAGTCACTCTCGGAGCTCGAGGAGGCATCAGCAACACTGGTGTCGGCTGGACCGTCCAGGTTACTCGCTAATAAATCTGAGGCATCCTCTCCAGACGTGGGCGGGTAGCAGGTGGCCATGGTTAAGCTCTATCAAAGAAGACAAAGGAAAAGCGAGGGAAAATGCAGTCGACCAAAATTCAGAACAAGGAAAGAAACGAAGAGAGAAGGTAGGATGAACTCACTTCGGGTGGCAGAGGCCTTGACGCCTCGAAGGCTGCGACTGTGCAGTCGGGGAATTTTTCTCCCACCTTCAAGCTGGTGATGGCCGCGATCTTTTTCTCAAACTCGACGTTCGAGAGCTCTTCACGACTCACGCGACTAGGGTCCTCAGAGCCCTGGTACTCCCACATCGTGGAAGGCCTGTGCTGCAGGGGTTGAATCCTGCGCTTGAGGAAGATGCTCGCCAGGTGCAGACGCGTTTAGCACGACTCCAGCGGCTTGATCTCGGAGGGCGGCCACCTTGGCGAGTAGCGGCGTAACGACCTGGGTCTCTTCAGCCGACAGTCTGTGCCCCCAGGACTTCCATCTCTTCAAGACAGCGAACGGGTGGAATTCCTGAATCCCACCCGAGCTGTTGTCGGTGACGTAAAACCACTTTTCCTCCATCCTTGGGCGGAGTCGATGAAGTACATGCCAAAGTAGCTGTTCTCCGACTTCGCTTGAATCCCGAAGCCGCCCGTGCGCAGTCGCTCGCCAGGCTCAGATTCCACCCGCGACTTCTCGCGGAAGATTCGGACCTTGAAGAGGGCCTTCCAGAGGCCCCAATGTGGGGGAATGCCCAAAAAGCACTCGCAGAATACAATGAAGCACGATATGTGCTGCACTGCATTCGGAGGAAGATCATGGAGCTGTATGCCATAGACATACAGCAATGCCACGAGGAATGGGTGAAGGGGAAGAGAAAGTCCGCGCGACACGTGGTCCGCGAAGACCACGCGTTCGTTCGCGTGTGGATTGGGTACCTCCTGCTTCTCAGCCTCCGCGGGCAGCAATCCCTCCCGCTGCATCTCCTTGACACTCTTGGCCGTGGTGTTGGGCGAGCGCCAATCGCCCGAGCGCGGTGCAGGTTGCACTGGAACCTCTCCTGACGCCCTTGACGACGAGGCGGCAACGCCGCATTTCTTGCCTCCCGCCATTGCTGCTAGCACGAGCTCGAAGAGAGCGGAGATGGTGCGCGAGGAAGACGATGAGCGAGGAAGGCGAAAGCTGGGAAATTTTCACCGCTTCACCAAGGCCTGAATTTATACACAGAGGCAGACGATCCTGGCCGCTCGCTGAGCCGCGTGGCACCCATCGCGGCCGCCGCGTGTGAAGGCGAAACGAAGGGGCGGCGGATGCTGTTTCGTGCCACGGTCTTAACAGTGGATCGTGCGCATTTACTGCACGCAGTTCGCGTAAAAACCGGGAACGACGTCTCGTTTCCGGTCAAAAAGCTGACAAGGTGGGCCAGCGCTTCTGCTCTTACTCCGTCACGTCCCATCGGGAGGATAAAAGTGCTCCATGACGTCATAGAATGCATCATCAAGCTGAAGAATCTTTCGAATGGAAAGTTCAAACACGGAAATAACTTCGTATGGATAAGAATCCTTCGAATAAAAGTCCAAACACGGAAATAACTTCGTATGGACAGATTATGACGTGAAATTTCTTTCACAGGAAAATTCTTTCGTATGGGCATGAAACTCCGAACACGAAAATTCTTTCGTATGGACAAGGGACCGCAAACTCAAAACTACACGAATAGGCAGATCCTGCCATTCATTCATACGATGTCTGCACATCACAAACTTGGATTGTTCAGCCGACTAGGTACATCCGGATGCCATATTCTTTCGAATATGAAGGTAAGACCCAAAAGATCTCTCTTGAGGGCCTGGAATCGCATTCAAGCTGCGTCCTCCGGCATAATTCCGTGTCAACAACACGAAGAAAAATCCTAGCGGACGCGCCGAGTACTCCCATAGGTTAAGTTCGACTCGGTAAGACCACTACGGCCCAGTCGCAACGATCACCTCATCGGGTTCGAGTCGGAGGTCTCGAATCTGTGTAGGCCAGAACTGTTTTTGCCCTAGTTGCAATTAATTGGCCCTGGTCTTTCAGGAGAGTCAAGCTACTGCGCCATATCCTTCTACGATAAACAGCCATAAAAACAGGCACTCTCATTACTTGATACTCGGGTGTAAAAGCCTATCATGCAGGGTACACACCCTCTAAAAAGGAAACGACCATACTGGTTATCCGAAAGAAAGAAGAATGAAAAGTTTGACCGTCAGCTCGACTGGAAAAGTCCCAATCGAGCAAACGCTCGGGGGCTACTGACGAAGGGTTGGATCTTAGACCCTGCGGGTAAGGACACCCCGTCTCAGGCCCAACGTTAAGGCCCAAGAAGGGAAGGCCTTGGAGTATTCTAGAAGGCCCACTTGAAGTCCACCCGCAATGCCTTGCGGGCTAAGTTAGGAAACTTGTAACCGACATAGGGTTAGAGTTCGAGTCCTCTCCGGGTAGGGTTTGAGACCTGGCCACCTATATAAGGCCAGGAGAACCACCGGAAGAGGACCAAGCAATACCGCACCACCAAAGCCTTGAGCTCGAGATCGTACTCTCGACTTGAGCGATCATCTTTGTAACCGATCTATTCGATAATACAGATCGACAGAGGCAGGAGTAAGGGTTTTACCTCTACGAGGGCCCCGAACCTGGGTAAATTGTGCCCCCTGTCTAGCCGACGATCGCCACCAGCGCTCATGGGTTCTCCTATTCAAAACCCTATAGGTTCACCTGAGGGATTTGCCGAGCAACAGATTCGACAATCTATATCCTCCTTCATATGCATCTTCGCATAACTTTAAATTGCAATAAATGGATGTCAAAAGTGCTTTTCCAAATGGTCCATTGAAAGAGAAGGTATATGTTAAGCAACCTCCGGGGGTTCGAGAACCCCAACTCCCTAACCATGTATAAAATCTCTCTAAGCCACTATATGAACTTAAACAAGCTCGACATGCGTGGTATGAGCACCTTAGAGAGTTGTTGCAAGACCGTGAGTTTGAAGTTGGGAAAATCGATCCCACCCTTTTTTACAAAGAGGGTAAAAGGAGAGATTTTCATATATCAACTCTACATGGACGATATTATCTTGGGCTCAACTAACAAACATTTCAATGATGAGTTCTCAAAGCTTATGACTGACAGGTTTCAGATGTCTATGATGAGAGAGCTCAAATTCTTCCTTCGCTTTGAGATCAAGCAATTGGCTCGTGGGATTTTTAATTTCTCAAGCCAAGTATACCCAAGACATGTTCAAGAGGTTCAACTTCCAAGGTGCTAAGGAGAAGGTCTCTCCAATGCAAGCCAAATGTCATTTCAAGCACAATCCATATGGTAAAGATGTGGACCAAAAGTTGTATCGTTCAATGATTGGTTCTTTGCTTTACCTTCGTGCATCTAGGCCCGATATTGTGTTTAGTGTAGGAGTGTATGAAGGTATCAAGCGGCTCCTAAGGAAGGTCACTTGGTGGCGGTCCATAGGATCTTTCGATATTTGGTTCATACCTCAAGATTTGGTTTGTGGTACCCAAAGGGGGGCACAATTTTCTCTCAAGGCGTACACGAACTCGGATTGGGCCGGTGATCAAGATGATAGGAAATCAACTTCCGGGGCTTGCCAATTCCTTGGTAGGTCTTTAGTGAGTTGGTCGTCTAAGAAGCAAAATTGTATATCTCTCTCCACCTCCGAAGCCGAGTATGTGGCGGCCGCTAGTGCTTGCACCCAATTGCTATGGATGATGCAAACCCTCAAAGATTATGATGTTCACTTAGAGAAGGTTCCACTTTTATGTGATAATGAGAGTGCCATCAAGATCGTCTACAACCCTGTGCATCACATAAGGACGAAGCATATTGAGATTCGTCATCATTTCATCCGGGATCATGTGGCAAAAGGTGATATTGAGCTAGCCTATGTCCGAACCAAGGATAATCTCACGTAAATATTCATGAAGCCTCTAGATGATTCAAGATTCATGTTTTTTAGGAATGATCTAAATATCATCGATTCAAGGAGTTTGACCTGAGGATCTTGCACACACACCTATAGTTAACTATGTGTTCGGGTTTAGGTGTAGGAATGGGCATAGGGGGAGTGTTATCCTAACACATTGGGTTCTCCCTGCCCCCATCATGCACAAAGCAAAAATTCATTGTTATGTCTCTATTTCTAATGTTGAATTGTGAGCTAAAATGTTGAGAATTGGGAATGCACCCAAGATATATCTTCGCGGTGTCATACCATAATCTCTTACATGGTGGCTTAGGCCACCAACCTCTTCTTTTGAAGAGTTGGTTCTTATTTTGAGCTTTATTTGGTTTTTATTTGTTTCTCCTTGTTGCTTCTAGTTTCAAGTTGTTCTTGGGAAACGTACTCAAATTTTCCTTTTGTGAATTCGTTTCTTGCAAATAAGAGTATGGATTACTATTGCCAGTGTGAAGAATCTATCCTATGCCCATATTATCTTATAAAACACCTCTATCCTACACACAAGGGTCCATTTTTTCATTTTGAGGAAGTGGCAGAGCAGGCCTGATTATCCGACCCCATAGGCCGGGTAATCCGGGGGCCGGAATATCCGCCCCCTCGGGGGACACATAATCCACCCCTAGCAGTTTCGTTTTTTGCTAGAAGAGGCTGGGGTGGAGAGTTCCAGATCAGAACTTCCTCTCCAACATCGACCTCTCCCTCTCCATTGCTCCCTGCCGCCGCCCCTTCCTCGCTAGAGGAGTTCCAACCACCGGACAATCCGGGGTGCTCTCCGGATACATTCCCTTCATTTTCCATGCATCATCTTCCCCTCGCGGTTCCTCCATGGAAGAGGGTAACTCCACGTTTTTCCTCTCTAGGGTGTTCTTCATCCTTTGCTTTTTCTTGTGGATTTACAATTTTTTGTTTGGGGTAGATGTTGCATATACACTACATTGCAGAGTACATACATTAGTTTTGGTAAGTTTTTCTTCGATCTATTGTTAGACCTAGGATTGGAATCAGATGCAGAAAAATTTCGCAGGGGCAGAATATCTCCCCCCCCCTGTGGGCAGAATATACAGGGCGAGATTATCCGCCCTAACAGGTCGTATTATCCGCCCCCTCCCTGGACAGAAACTGAGTTCTTTTTCTTTATCTGATTCTTCAAGGGACTAAATAGCATCAACAAGCTGTACCATCTCTAATTTGTGCTGTTTTCCATTTCCACCTTGTGTGTACTTATCCCTTGTGTTATCCACCTTATTTTTTTTCACAGGTGGCTCTCTAAAAAATGTCCATCCAAAGCGGTATCGCAAGTATTCCATTCGAGCTGATGAAGATGGGAGTTCTGTTGATGAGCGAGTGATCCGTCAGCGCAACCGTAAGGCGTTGAGGAAGGTCAAAGTTACTGCTGATCCCAAGAGAAAAGGAAAAGGCCAGAGGGAGAACTACAAGGAGAACATGGACAACATTGAATATGCAGCTATTAGACAGCGTGATTGGTTCCTTGATGAGGAGAAATAGGAGAGATTCAGAATGGGAATTTCTGGTTCATGAAGCAAAAGTTTGTGTATGATGATGCCTGTATGGCCTTTGAGCATCTTGTGCGTCCAATGCACCCTATCAACATGTCTCTTCTTCGTGGGAAGAAGGAATTCGCTGAGGTCAGTAGAGGTTACTGAGAGGATGGGACTCCACCATCTCATGGGGCTCCAATGTCACTCTTCTAAAGCAATTCTTTGCTACTATGGCCCTCAATGGCGATGATGAGAGGACTATGAAGTGGATCTCTGGCTCAGTTCTGTGAGGCTAAATTCCACGACTTCGTGAAATTTCTTGGCTATCCTTTTAGGAGTGTGTCTCGTCCTTCGGGCATTCGCCTCCACTCTCCTAAGAGGACTAGCAAGCATGAGCTAGCTGATCTCTATGGCCCAAGAGGAGTGATTGGTGAGAATGTGGGCCTTCTGCCTTTATATGATGTTCTTGTGAGGATCTTCAGGGAGAACATAGACCCGAGTGGTGGGAACAACAATGCTATCTGTGGTTCCTGCTGGATCTTCTGATGCTTGCTCATGAGGTCACTACTTCTGAGGATCCGGCTAAGTCCTTTACTCTTGATGTGATGGAATTTATTTTGCATGAGATGCATGATGCCATGGTTT
Source organism: Alopecurus myosuroides (assembly GCA_028641055.1). Taxonomy (NCBI): domain Eukaryota; kingdom Viridiplantae; phylum Streptophyta; class Magnoliopsida; order Poales; family Poaceae; genus Alopecurus; species Alopecurus myosuroides. The sequence continues at coordinate 335,431,474 of CM054057.1, read as the reverse complement.
CCTGCTTGACCATTCTGTATGCCTCTTACATAATGCTGCTCATTGAGGATAAGATGAAGGAATATGACATGAGTGGGAACCAGGGTTGATCACAAGTTCAAGAGGTTCTACGTGAAGAAGAAGACCACTCCAGCTGCTTCTATTGATGCTTTCATAGCAGATGCTCGGAGGAGAAGCAGTGCTTCTAGGGGAGCATCTAGGGGACATAGGCCCCCTGCTCCTGCCTTTTCCTCTGAGGTGAAGGAGTTCAGCTGGTTTCAACGTACCATCCTCTGCATGAAGGTGGGAATGAGCAATACAATGCTTATCATAGAGAACACTTGGCAGCATGGACTCAACAGCAGATTTTGCACCATGTTTGTGGTCCCCCCGGTACCCCTCCTGCTATCTCTCAGCATGTTTCCTACACTCGCTGGCACTTGGACACAACAAAGTATCCTTGGGATGATTTGGAGAGCTCTCTCTACCATGCTCCACCTGCTGAGGATCCTGAGGGTGATGATGATGAGGAGGAACAACATACCGAGAGTGAGGAGGATGCTTCGGAGGACCAGCACGACTCGGAGTGACTTTTTTGGGACGTGTAGCATCGCTCTTGGGAGAAGTAGTTCTACCAGGAGCCTCTGTGGGATTTGCATGGGTCGGACACAAGCATGTACTCTTATCATTTGTTTAGAGCTTGTGTCCATTTATCTTTTTTTATTTGGACTATTTACTTTGTTTGCGTCTTATCTATCTTGGTGTGAGACTTGTGGATGATCTATTATTATGTGTTCCACATGCTATAAAATTAGTTTCCATGTGTATAATTTTCCTTATTCCTTTCTTCAAGGAAATTTGTTTCTAGATGTAATTTTTAGTACTTGTGTTGTAGAGATAGTTCACATATTTATAACTTTTTGTTCCTTTATTCAAAGAAATTAGTTTATCGATGTAAGTTTTGTTCCCTTTAGCTATAAGATTTGTTCCCATGTGTTTAAGAGTGGGTTCCTCCAATTAGACAGATTTGTTCCTGGATGTAACTTTTGTTTCCTCTAGCTATAATATTAGTTCCCATGTGTTTAAAATTTTGTTCCTCCATTCAGACAAATGTGTTCATGGATATGTTGTTTGTTTGTTATTCTATAAAATTAGTTCACATGTGTATAATTTTGTTTGTTTCTTGCTTCAGATAAATTTGTTCCTGGATGTACTTTGTGGTCCTTGTGCTATAAAGTTAGTTCACACATGTATAATGTTTTGTTCCTTCGTTTAAAGATATATGTTCCTCGATGTACATTTTGTTCCCTCTGGCTATAAGATTAGTTCACATGTGCATAAGATTGTGTTCCTCCGTTCAGAGAGATTTGTTCCAGGGTGCAAATTACCAAAACCTTGTACACACAGCTTCAAATACATTTACTAAAAAATGATCTTGTTTGCACATTATAACTTACGCTTGAATTTAGAGTCAAAATAGTTGTCCCCCCGCACCGTCGGAATAGTTCCTCTTTCCATAGAATTTGTTCCTTGTTGTGAACCATGTAATCCCTCATTTTTGTTTTTGGTTCTCTTTTCTAATGCAATGAACCCCCCTCCTGTGTCCAAAAGTTGGTCCTTTATCTATAGAGATTTGATCACGACTAAAAATGTGTTCCCATAAGTTTTTATTCATCTTGATGTTAATTATTGTTTCACGTTGCCAAAACCTTGTACCTCCGGCTTCAAATAGATTATCTAGAAATTGTATTTTTCACATTCTAATTTGGAACTGAGCATTCTTAGTCAACATATTAGTTCTTCTAGACAAGGAGTAATTGTTCTTGTACCATAGCATCTGTTCCGCCTACATTTTACCATTTTTAGTGACTTGTTCCACTCGTGCTTGTTTTTTTTAATATACATATTTAATATTTTCTGTTCTTCTTATAATAAAAACAAGTTCCTAAATATTTTGTTCCTTAGATTTGGTATTTATTTACCAAAACCTTGTACACATAACTTCTTCTTATAATCAAAAGAAGTTCCTAAATATGTTGTCCACTTTTAGTTCTTCTTCGTGTTCCCTTCATCCCATCAACTTAGCTTTTTCTCCCTAAGTATGAATCACATGCATAAATACTTTGCTCCTGAAAAAACTTAGATTAAAAACATGTTCTAATGTTGTACATTGTCCCTTCATTATAGTGTTTTGTTCCTCTAAACACCTAACACAATTTTTTTTAAATCACATGATCACAATCTCTTTTATTTTTGCTTGTCCTAATATACCAAGTTCAGTATGTTCATAAATCTCACGAAATTGATTGTATTTAGGACATCTTCTTGTTCATTTTTTGTCATTTAGTTCTAATTTCTTTTAAGATTTCTTTTGTTCAGAAAATGTAAACTATTTCCTAAATAGTTGTGCCTTCAACCCAAATTTTCTGCTCTTATAGAGTAAAACATTTGTTTCTAAAGCATTAACAAAAATTTGTTTTCTGTTCAACCATACCAACTCTATTTTTGTTCCTGATTACTTTGTTCATGAAGCATGAACCAAATATTGTTTTTCTATTCAACCATACAAACTCTATTTTTGTTCCCGATTACTTTGTTCTACAAAGTTATAGTATCAATCATATTTGTTTCTATTAATGTTCATCCTTCTGTTATTATTCTTATATAAGTTTGAATTTTCTGCAGGTTCCACCTTATTGGTAACTCATGCAGAAGGGAATTTTTTTTTGACGGTCAATACCATGATATATTTATTGCAGAAGATAATACATTGTAGAGATATATGAGCTGACTACATCGATTATATAAAATAAAGTCTAAAAGATAATATATTTATTGTAGAAGATAATACATGCAAAAGGGCATGTTTGTTGCATGAAAAGTAGTATCAAAAAATTTAAATGGATCTATTTTTTAATGTGTAATCTGATGAATAGATCATCAAATTCAGTATTGTTAGTTTTAAGAAAAAATGACCATGTATTTAAATTATATAAATTACAATTGTTTTAGTTTGTAGTGCCAAAATTCTATGAGAAACATTTGAAAGAAGAAGAATAACATATTTTTTCTATATCCGTTCTTCCAACACTACAAAATATAGTATACGTGATGAAGTGCTCCCGTTTCCAATTAGAGAGTTCACTAGCGCAAGCTGTGTGCTCGTTCACGTCCCGAACTACCATAAGAATAGTCCCACATCGAAAATTTAGACACGTGTACACCGGTTTAAATATGGAGACCTATCCACATGTGTACAATCAATACGACTGTACAGAGATATCCTTCTAACAACGTGGGGCCAGGCTCAGCGGGGCCTAGGTGCAGCGAACAGCGCGAAAGATGCGCGTTTGAACGATCGAATGGATCGAGGGATCCTAGATGCAACAATTCAACATAGGAACGAAATGAACATATGAACACAGATAAATGGGTCGCCTCCGACGGGCCCAACAAAGAATTCTTTGAGCGAAATGAGAGCATGGATCGTACAGGCGTGAGGGAGGGGCACCTAAATATTTAGGTGAGGAGCAGGATGCATAAACGGCCGGAAATTTTGGATATGGAGAGGGGTATAATGTGGGGTTAACGGGCCCTGTTCTTTTTTCCTTAACATGAGAAGCAATCCTACGGGCCGTATAATCGAATACGAGATCGACGGCAACAAACCGGTCTGATAATAGTGTTTACCAATATTCAGTCATAAGGAAGCACGGAGGGGCCGTGATGTGCATGTCAGCGGACTTCTCAGTGCTCCACATAAGCAAAACCTTTGAGGTCTTCAGTCTTCACCCACGCTTGACACGGGTTGGGAAGTGTTTCGCCATAAAACTTGGGTCATCAAAGCACTAAAGAAATGAAGTAATCAATCAAGTAACCAAAAAAATGTTCATAAAATGGTACGGAAACATATATGCCATTACCTGGTATTGACTTCTTAGCCTTTTCTCCTCGTCTTCAATCTTTAAATGAGTGGAAACAAATGAGTGCCTTAGTTAACAACAAACAATAGAAGATGAAAATAATTTTACTAGAAAAAGTTCACTGTACGCTTTCAGCCAAGTAGCTTTGCTCTATATGATATCCACCCAAACAAGGCATATGCTCATCAACTTGTCCATGGCAATATGCATCAGCTTTGTTTGGGTGCTTCATATCAACTGCTCCATTATTTTGACAACCGTAGCAACGACCTTCATTAAAGAGACAAGGACGATTATCACTTATTTGACACATAACGAATAAGGCACAACACAGCCGAATCATTGACGTAAGGAAACATGCACTGAATAGACATCAATTACATGAACTATTTTGAGTATTTTTTTCTGAAACGGGGCAAAAGTTTTGCCCCAATCCATTAATTAAGAAGAGTTTCACAGAAGGTAGACACAACTACACACAGTGTAGTCTCCTGGCATTGTTTCACCCAAAGCTTCGCCTCATTTTTAATCAAACCAAAAAATACAAAAGAAGGTGATTTTTGCAAGTGTAAGATCAAATATATTAGATAAGGTGAGGGAAAGATGGCACAACAGGCAAACAAAGAATCAAGGTAGTACAGAGTGTTACAACACCGATGAAAACACATCTAAATTTGTATATCCGCACGACAAGTGTCGGTTTAATTAGTTATCATCAATCGGCCTATTTTTTTAAAAAAACAATTAGCTACCATCAATTAAAGTAGAGACTTTAGAGGGAATACCATTATCATTAGGTTTAACAATGCAGAAACAGCTGACCGCCATTTCTTCGTGGTCTCCTCTGTCTGTACATTTGGCTTCAGCGAAGAAAGAATCAACAACTCCTTCAGTCACTGCAGTGAAATTGAGATGGTGGTACTCATCGCCCTTTGAAAAGAAGTTCTCCCGTTGGACATCCTTGAGTTGAAGTGCAAGATCCTAAAAGACAGAGAATGGATCAGATCAGCAATCATTACACGAGTAAGACAACAAGACATAGTACGTCCCTGGTAGAAGAGCTTGGAGTGAGGGCAGGAGGAGGCGGTGTAGAGAGAGAGAGAGAGAGAGAGAGAGAAAGAGAACAAACCCCCAAAAGATTGTGATCGTCGTTATACTGGTCCACTAAAGCTTGAACCAACAGGTGAATTTCATCCAGGCTTTCGTCTGGCGGTTCCAAACAATTTTGCCTAGTGCCATCAGGCCAGTAGAGAGATTCTAGTACAAGACGCTCCTTTAAGGAAAGCTTTTCTAATGACTCATTGGACCTAGATAAGATCAAAGCATTGTATATCATTAGTAGATTGTATCTTCTGGGAAGACATGCACAATGTTATGTTTGAACCAAAGTCATACATTTTGGGATCCACGAGGCCAAGAAGGTGGCGGTCGATAGCATTCTCAGCTTCTTGTAAGCTATCGAAAGGCCCGCCCACATGAGGATATGTATGGAAAAATCCCCGGAGATCGGTCCTGATGTAAAATGTGAAGTACCAATCGGGAGGTTTCAGGACCAAAATGGGCGAGGAAGACGATTCCTTCAGTGTTGTATTGCCCAGCAGCTTGTCACGGCACGAGACAGTGGGCTGTTGAGGCGTTTGCGCAGATGGAGGCAAAGGCACATGATCCGGGCACCTGAATTATGAGGAGAAGTTAAGTAGGCTTGATGATTGGAATTAAGAGTAATTTATCTTTATATCCTAAGAGTTAAATGGAATACTATAATCCTCGTGCTATGAACAAGATGAGAAGGAAAAAATCGCTTGTTTTACTTCTGATTTCTTAGAAGAAAAAAAACAAAAGTTTGGTAGATTTCACTTGGTACTTGCAATCTAAGATCCAGAAATCGGAGTGAAATTCATATATGTATCTATCTAACGGAGACTGAAAGCCAGCTAAGCATAAGATAAACAACAATTCCCCTGCGGGCTAGGATGAGAAAGAGAAAAAGGAAGATTGGAAGAGAGAGTCGGCATACCTGACAGGTTGGGAGCCATGGCGTGAGTGGGTAGAGCCGGTGCGACCGCGACCGCGAGCGCAGAAGCCACGGCCAGCGCCACCGCCACCCCCACCGCGGGAGGACTGATTACGGTAGGGATCATGTTCGGCGCGACCGGATTGGGCCATACGTTCGGCTGTAGCACGAGTTTCATCGTCGGCTAAGCGATCGCGAGGCAGCCACACTTGCCTGCCACGGCCGGCCGCGTCCACTTCCGCGTGCTGGCATGGCTATCGTATTGTTAATTGGCCGTACGTGTCGGAGCTAGGCGAACCTCGCCGAGTACTGCGGTACGTGTCGGAGCTAGGCGATCGGAGCTATACATAGTAGGAGTACTCCTGATCGGAACTTGCACGGAGTACTCCTGATCGGTCCACATACAACTAGTACACGATGAGTATTCGAAAAGGAGACCGCTGCTTTTCTTTTCTTTTTTTTGTCCCGTGCGGTAGTTCCTAATGTTCCTTTGTTCTTTTCTACGGAGTAGATGGTTATGCTGCTGTTTTCTTTGCACGTCCAGTCCAGGGCGTCAAGGTGCCGAGCAGCTCAACGATGCAACATGGGCGCGACGGCGAGGCTGTCCGTGACCATGTATGTCACAACTGCCTGCAAGAACCCTCCACCCGGCGCCAGGAGGAAGGTGGTACCAGCGCTTGCGTCAAGCGAGGGTGCCATGAACGTGTCCTTCGACACGCCGGGCACGACATAAGCGACATCAAGCGTCTCGACGCCGGCGTAAATGTCGCCGACACCAGCAACCATAGAATTACCTTGCGGAGCAGGTTCACGGCGGCGCCGCGGCAGGGCGAGCAGAGAGAAGATGAAGTCGACCACGTCCTTATTCGCCTCTGCGTACAGCACGCGCTGCGCCTTAGTGTCCAGTTGTCGTTCCTCCTTGGCGGGCCGAAGCGGGCTGATGCAGGATACCCGCAGCGTCCCGCACGAGTTCGGCGATGTTTAGCGGAAAGCCCGCACCGTCCCGCAACCGCGGCGCTGTCCCGCATATGCATGTAGCGGACGGCCGCATCCCATCCCACTTGAAAGCTGAGATATGATGGTAGAGGCGGCTTCAATGAAAATTATGCGGTCACCGACAGATACACAAGATCTCTAATCAGGATATATCAAAGCGCGCATGTGTTGTGTTCTTATTGAAGGTGGTAGATCAAAGTTCTGGTCCGGGAATGAAAATTCCGAAACCGGCCTATGGCTGGACCTGTCATCATCGTCATACATGTTGCGTTTCTTGAAGACTTGGCATAGGAATCGTGTAAATTTTGTTTGTTTCTGTCTTTAACCATAGGATTAGTGTTGCATGTTGGGGTTACTACTGCAAGGAATACAACTTCACATTTTTCTTTTCCCGGCGAATTTGTTCAGATGCTGAATTTTGCATTATGAATAGTATAAAACTTGCTTTCATCATAATTATATTCTTATAATCGATTTGAAAGTACTAGTGCTTCCGGCCTTTGTTGGTTTTCACGTTGTTTGAAACCGCCGATGGCTCTCATATGGAGGTCATGAGCAAAAAGACAAAGACTAGCCATTCTTTCTTGAAAAATGTGTTTGAAAAAAATATTTTAACAAATATAATTTACGCCAATCATGTCTAGGCAGACATATGTACCCAAAACAGAGTGTGTATGCCAAGGATCCGCACCGGAAAAATCCAACATGTGATATTTATCAATATGTTGGTTTCAATTTATAATCTAAAAGTATCTATTAATTTTTTAGCTAATTATACACTAGAAAACACTACCGAGATATTTATTATATCATATGCTTTAGATATGTCTACTGATGCAATTTGAGATAGATAAATATACAAGATCACATGCAAAAAAAAAAAACATATCCATAAGAAAAATCAATGAGGCGTGTAATTTTATTTTTTCGCATTAACGTATAATCTTTTGTAAGAGAAGAAAGCTAACGTAATATTTTTTTCAATTTTGTTTTAGAAGTGTTGTTTAAATGACGTAAGTTGCGAAATGGTTACATGGTTAACTAGTTATATTAACAAAAAACACTTGTTAGAAGTGTATCATAAAAATAAGCTTTAAATAAATATAAAAGTTCAGTATAAATTTCCATCTCATGTAGTGATATTCCTAGAGAACATAATATAATAGTTCATTAATGTGTCAATGATGTAATGAAAGGTGAAGACCACATGAGCATACCCATAATTAATGAAACTGACATTTTCATCCATGGGAGCAATGTTATAATATTAGTTCCCATGTATTTTCACTAAAAATTTGTCCACGTGTGACCGGAAGAAAGTAAATTATGATTTACCAAACCTTAAACTGAATCATGATCCTTGTAATGGACAAAATATGTAGAAATTTACAAAGGAACGCCAGAGTAAATTGGAAAAATTGGGAAAATCGGGTGGTGCAACGAGGCATTGCTAGACAATATTCTTAACCTCTTGAATAAAATGATTAGGACTAGGGAGGCTGAAAGTGTGAAAGTGGGACTGCCTCTTCGAGTCCCGCACCATGCCGCATATGCCCGCATAAATTAAGTGGGATTATGTGGGCATCCCACTAAAATGACATGGATTTGTAGCGGAGGACTCATATGTCCGCTCTGCATTGCTCCTAGTCGTAGGAAAGTATGTTGATGTGCATTGGCCCCATAGCTCCCGAAAAAAAACAGCTATGCAAAAAATATGTAGATTTCATTTAGCATCCAATAGCTAGCTCCATATAGAACACAATAGATCAATCATTTTAACAATACTTCATTACAACACAACATTAAATTTACTTGCAACCGAATATATTGATATATAGTATAAGTAATCAACCATTTAATATCCTTGTTTGGTACTTGATCTTTGCCGCTTTGGCTTAATTGGGAATAAACCTCTTGAAATTTCCATTTTTCTTCAAGATCTTCCTAAGATTAGCTTGGGGGTATTTGTTTCTAAATATGAAGTTGCTTCTATGGTCGTTATGATGTGTCCTCCTATATTCTCCAATGAAGCGTCCTCCGGTGCTAAAAGAGGACTTAAATGGAACTATTGAAGCTGGGATTGCCTATATGTCTCGGACCATCTTAGAGAGCATATGATACTTTGAAGAATTTATATTCCAGCATTGGAGAGTATCCATTTCCTCCTTTTGAAAGACCAAATCCTATTTCAAATATCAATCCAACTTGTTACATGACTATCGTATTTCATACCTCACATATTGAACCCACTCCGCAAATGTGTCATCTTCATCTTTTACTTCTTGAGCCATAGGAGTATCAATTTCTCTCTCTCATTGAACCGAAATCTCTTTGCTATATTTATTGAGAATCTTTTGCATGGTTTTCTTCACTTGACGCGTCCATGTGCCCGCCTCCAATAAACTTCCGAAGTCACTCAGGAGAAATTAGGTCGAACTTGAACCTCGGGCCAAGTACAGTGAGAATGCAAGCATACTTGTGTGACCCTTTCCAATATTGATTGAACTTGAGTTGCATTTTTTACCATACGCGCAATGGTGATTTCCTGACTCGATACTTCTTTATTCAAGATCTTTTTGTTCTAACTTGATTCTTCTTTGTGCGAAATATTAATGTTCTAAATGTGGTGGAAGTAAAGATGGGAGGTGGGATAATTTGAGCCTGAAAGAGTTACGACCGATGTTGTGTAGATGACCTACAACAACTTGTGTACATCTTTGGGCATTTCCATTCATAGAGCAAAGGGGATGTGTAATCCATAGAATGCACCTCTAAGAGGTAAGGCAGCTTCAAGCATCAAATATGTTGGATTACACCAGGTCATGACATCAACAAAAATACTTTTATATCTATAAAGCAGTCCTACTTGTACGATCATGTCAAGAAACTTCTCAACTCTTGTTTCTGAGTTGTTAACATACTTGACACTCTCTCTAAAGTTATTGGAAACAATTTTTGTTTCTATAAGACCATCTTGGAAAATGATATTGAACACATGTGTTGTTCAATGAAAGTGAACTAACTACCCTTTCGAAACAATAAAACATTAGTTCTTCAAGTTTTTTGTGAAGAAGTTAAACATTGCGATATTCACTTATGCATTGTCTAATGTAAATATAAATATTTTATCATGTAAGTCCCATGTTTAACACTCTTTAGAATTACATTTAACATCTTCAATAAATTGTGAGGTGTCTCCATCAGACAAAATCTTATAATCCTTTAACTGAGTACACGTTCATTGGAAATAAAATGATAGGACATACAAGGCAAACACCCAATGATTCGTTTAACTATGGTTTGTCTCTGGATGATTGGGAGGGGGTGTTAGCTTTCAAATAATAAAAATTGTATAGGGGACCGCTCTCAAAACTCAAGTGTTATCATGGAATATGATGAGATCATTGGCTGTGATAGATAGTTTATGTAAGCATACACATTCCAAAATGATTTTCTTCTAAATGGTTTGCATGCATGTTACTCACCGCTTCCCTCTACGAAGGGAAGTTTAACTACTATGAGTCAATCTATATCTCTCTAGACCAAACACCCTGAACAACTCCAACATAATCATTTCTTTATGTACACTATATATGCACCTCTTCCACAATCATGAGCTTACTACTTTATTTCACCGGTGCATGAAAAAGTAGTTTAGTGCATGATTTCTTGTTGACTTTGACTTTATGAAATAGCATGTAATATTTACTAAATACGTTGGTTGCTTGTTGTTATAAATTTGATATTAAGAAATTCTCCATTTAGTAGAAGTAATTGTGCCTTAGTTTTGTAACTACCATAATAAGCTCAAGCATCTGTATTATTTTTGTCATCCTTATTTATGCAACACACACCATTCCACCAAGCCCAACACCAAGTGGACCAATGACAAGATCATGAGCTAAGGCAATACATGATAAGGTGAACTCAATCCTCTCTCTATGCCTTTAATGGCTTGGTGAATGGTGCGCTACCTCATGGATCCACCCTATGCGTGCTCAGGTTGGACCACACCAAGGAACCCCCAAGAACTTGCCCAAGCAAGAACGTGCCCAAGACGATACCCAAGAAGCCGCTGAAGAAGATCAAGAAGAAGACACTGATACGTCAAAAACGTATCTCCTTTTTCGAACACTTTTCTTATCGTTTGCCTCTAAAATTTGTGTGTTTTGAATACAACTAACACGGACTAACGCTGTTTTTAGAAGAATTACCTTGGTGTCTCGTTTTTGTGCAGAAAAGTCAACTTTTGGGAAATTGCCCAGAAAAGACCCCATTGGTTTTAAAACACCGGAAGACCCCGAGAGCCAGAAGGGGGCTAGGAGAAGAGGCAGAGGGGGGCCACACCACCCCCTGGCACCCCCCCTAGGCCGTGCCACCTGGTGGTGTGGGCCACCCAGAGCCCCCCTCGGTCTCCCCTTTCGACTACAAATAGCCTTCAACCCTAAAACACGAGGGGGTTCGATAGTTTTCTAGAAAGAAGTCCGTAGCTCCGCCGCCATCGCGAATCCTTTTTCGGGGTTTAGAAACTCCGTTCTGGCACCCTGCGGGGACGGGGAATTGGAGGACATCATCGCCATCGGCATCACCGAAGCCTCTCCATCGACCATCCATGTTTCTCCATCCATGTGTGAGAAATTCCCCCGTTGTAGACTGAAGGGGATGGTAGGGATTGGATGAGATCATTCATGTAATAATGCCGTGATTGTTAGGGCATAGTGCCTAGTATCTTCTATTAGTGCTATTGACATTGTTGCAACTTGTTATGCTTAATGCTTGTAACTTTGGGCCCGAGTTCCATGATCTAAGATCTGAACATGTTATTGAATCACGATGATAATTATTGTTTCTTGATCATACCTACAAGTTGTTTACACATATCATTGTCCGGAACCCAAGGCCCCAACGTGACAGAAATTGGGACAACCGGAGGGGATGGCTGTGATGTGAGGATCACATGTGCTCACAGAGTGTTAATGCTTTGCTCCGATGCTCCCTTGAGGCCCCGCTGAAAACGGGCTAGTAGCACAAAAGATGTTGTGCAAGTTCTCATTGCGAGTATGTACGACTATTTATGGAACACATGCCTATGGTTAATCAGTGCTTGTTTTTTTTATCTTATTTATCTGCAATGCCCATGTCTTGATTATTATATGAACTATCTTATCCATGCAACGCCCGTTCATCTATCCATATGCCTGCAATATTTAATCCCGTTGTTTACTTCAAACACTCCTGCTGCTGTTTTCATTCCACTGCTGCTATTATTTCACTACTGTTGCTACTATAAAACCTGTTACTACTTATAAACCACTCCAAACAAGTCCACTTTCAGGGTCAGGTGAATTGACAACTCACTTGTTAAGTCTCACAAATATTCTTTGGCTCCCCTTGTGTCGAATCAATAAATTTGGGTTTTACTTCCCTCAAAGACTGTTGCGATCCCCTATACTTGTGGGTCATCAAGACTATTTTCTGGCGCCGTTACCGGGGAGCATAGCTTTATTTGCGAGCTCACCAGAGAGTACTATTATCTACTGCCAATCATTCATCATGGGTAAGACTAGTGATGGAAAGTTTCCTATATTACCATCCACTACAAGAAGAGGTACAAATCTGAACACCTCTGTTGCTCTTGATTCACCGTCTGTTATGAGTAAGCTGCTTACAGCACCACATACACATGCTACTTCTGCTGAATCTGAAAATACTTCTGATACTTTTGATTATGCTTCTACTGTGCTTGATGACAGTGGTTCTCTCGGTCCTTTCTTAGATGCTACTATTGCTAAAGCTAAAAATATTGCAAACACTGAAACTCCTGATAAAAATCATGTTACTCCTGCTGTTTCACTTGAGTTTAGAGAAAATCCTAGTGATGATTTTGATGATTCCTATATTGAACTTAATGATGATCTTATTGATGAAATACATTCTATGAAGGATAAAGATGATGTTATAAGTCTTACTGAAAGTCGTGTTGTTAAATATAAATTATATCCTGATGCTAAGTTTGTCACCTCTCCTATTAATATTAGGGATAAGGATTATGATTTCTCTCATGATTTATCTTATATATCTATTGTTGAGAAAGAAAATTTTTGTGGTACTGAAAATGGAAGTGCTATGAAACATATGAATGAGCTCTCCTCTTTGAGTAGTTTATTCTCTGATGATCTTAAGAAACGTAGCTGCTTTGTTGCTAAAATATTCCCTTTCTCGTTAAAAGATGAAGCTAAAGCTTGGTTTAATAATTTGTCGCCGGGATCTATTGATAGTCCTATTGCTTTGGTTAATGCTTTATTTCAGAAATATTTTCATGCTAGTGCTCAACATGCTGCTTTACAAAATATATTTAATTTCAAGCAATTGGAAGGATAGAAATTGCCTGTATCTTGGGCAAGGTTATGTTCTTTAGTTAGGACTACACTTGGGCATACGCTAGAAAATAATGAACTTCTTGATATATTATATAATGGAGTAACCGTTGAATCTAGGACATACCTGGATAGTTGTGATGGTTGTGTTTTCAAGCAAAGAACTCCAGAAGAAGCTGAGGAATTAATGGCTAAAATAAGCCAAAATCATGATGATTGGACTATGGTTGAGCCTGAGCCGACCCCTACTCCAGTATCAACACCAACACCAACACCCAAGAAGAGGGGAATGATTGAATTAAATGATGAAGTGATGAGAGAAGCCAAGAAATCTCTTGAAGAGAGGGGTATTAAATCTGAAGATGTGAAGAATCTTCCACCTATAGAAGAATTATGTAAGCCAATCCCTCACTCATCCACTATTGAGGTACACTCTCTCCAATATTTTGATAGTAGAGATATTCCCTATAGTAAACCTCCTGATCAATGTTTAGATGAATTTCATAATTATGTTATTAAGCAAGATAATTTTAATATGAGAGTGCAAAATCACCTAATGGAAAACTCTAGAGATATTGATAATTTGCATGGTATTATAGAAAGAACCTCTAATGATGTTAAAATGCTTGTTAAACATTTTCAAATGGTTCAAAATCAAATTGATCAACTTGCTAAAGTGCAAAAAGATTTGCTAGCTAATGCTTCTAAAGAAAAACATGCTTATGAAATAAGAACTAGAAGTGGTATTGCTACACAAGATCCTTTATATCCTGAGGGACATCCTAGAATAATTGAACAAGATTCTCAGCAAACTAATAATAATGATATGCATACTAATAAGAAAAAGAAGAAGAAACATAAAACTGTTGTAGAAACCTCTGAACTTGCTAAAGATCCTAATCGTATATCTATCTCTGATGCTGAAACTGAAAGTGGTAATGAAAAGAATAATGCTTCTGATAAAGAAGAACATGTAGCTGAAACTAAAAAGCAAACTAAAAATACAAAGTACACTAAGGAAGATTTTATTGCTAATAAACATGGTAATGAAAGATAATCTTGGGTACAAAAACCAATGCCTTTTCCTAATAAGAAACATAATTCAAAAGAAGAAGAACACTATAACAAGTTTTGTGAATGGATGAAACCTTTGTTCTTGCAAATTCCTTTAACTGATGCTATTAAATTGCCTCCTTATGCAAAATATATGAAAGATATTGTTCTAACAAAAGGAAGATTCCTAATGAGGAAATTTCCACTATGCTTGCTAATTACTCTTTTAATGGCAAGGTTCCTGAGAAGCTTGGAGATCCTGGTATACCAACTATTCCCTGTTCTATTAAAAATAATAATGTTAGAACTGCTTTGTTTGTTTTGGGAGCTCGAGTTAGTGTCATGACTTTTAATCTCTATAAAAGACTCCTCCTACAAAAATTGATACCAACTGATATATCTTTGCAAATGGCTGATAAGTCTACTGCTATTCCTGTGGGTATATGTGAGGATGTTCCTGTTCAAGTTGCTAATAATTGTCTAATATTAACTGACTTTGTTGTGTTGGAAATGCTTGAAGATGATAATATGTCTATTATTCTTGGAAGACCTTTTCTTAATACTGCAGGGGCCGTTATTGATTGTAATCAAGGAAAAGTAACTTTTAATGTTAATGATAAAGAGCACACTGTTTATTTTCCCAAGAAGATTGGTAGAAAATATGGTCTAAATTCCATTGAAAATATTGAGACCATCAAGATTGGAGAATTTTATTGTCCTATTCCAAAGCCACCCAAAGAATATGAAATTATTATGATTGGGACTATCTCTATCAAAGTTGAGGTAACATGAGTATTTAGTGAGAAACAAAGTTGTGTTTCATATAAAATTATTTTGGTAGCAAGACTTGATCACCCTTGTTAACAAAATGATTTTAAATGAAGAGGACAATGTTTTCACTATGTTTTCACCTTCCCCATTATGTTTTCACCATGTTTACTTATGTTATCATATTGCTACTTGAGTACAATCATGTTTTCCACCATCCTTATGCATGTTTTCCTGATGTTTTCACCCTGATTACTGAGGTTATGCATGTTTTCACCATCCATACTTTTGTTTTCACCACTACCACCTTTGTTTTCTTTGGATATTCTTCCATTAGAGTGTCACGGAACCTTTGTAGTGCTGGTTTTGGTTTTTTTCTACCTTTTCACTTTCGTTTTCCTGGTTTTTATTAATTATTAAAAATTCTGGAAATACCTCAAAAATAAAGTTTCTCGAAAAATTCCAGAAAAATTATAATAAATTTTTACGTAAAAAATGAGGCAGAGAGCCACCTGGGAGACCCCAGGGGGCCCACCAGTCAGGCACACCATAGGGTGGCGCGGCCAGCCCCTGGTGGCGCGAGCACATGGTGTGGGCCCCCTGGCCCTCTCTCCACTGCCAAAGTATTCTCTCTCACCTCCCAAACTAAAAACATTTTCTGGAACCCATGTTCTTGCTGTTCTTCCTCTGGATTTTCGATCTCCTACTTCAGCCCATCATTTGTGCTGAGATTTTGTGCATTTGGTCTCCGGTATGTGACTCCTCCGATGATCCAAGTAGAATTTTTTTTAGTGAAGTATTTCTTGAGTATTTTGGTACTGTAGGTGAAAACTTATGTGAGTTTGCATGCTTTATTTGAGTAGAAATAATGTAGTATTGATGTATGTTTAGCTCTCATATAAGTCCCTATGGTAGTTTCCACCTTATAGTTGTTTGAAATTAATTTTTGTGATGATTGTTGAAAAATTTCAGAGATGGAGCACAATGTTCATGAACTAAACCAGCATGAGTTGGAGTTGCATGAGGTCATGCTCATGCACCGTGAAGACAGAGTGTTCCCATCAATTTATCTGTGTCAGGAATTCATGAGAATTACAGAAATTTCGCATGATTTCAACACTCTTGTGCATAATGCAGGCTTGGACCATTTCATTGAGGATGAGCCTATCCAACATGTGAAACTAACTATGTGTGTGGTGCAGGATTTTTGTTTTAAATGGTCCTCAACTAACCCAATGGTTCAATATAAAATTTACAATAAAGCTGTAAACTTGCCTTTTAATGATTTTTGTACAGCGATCAAGGTACTAGAGTGGGGTTCTTGTGAGAAGATAAAAGGGCTGCCTAAACCACTGCTGGAATTATATGAGGAGATTTGCCAAGGAAGAAGCTTCATAGGGGAGAGTGGTAAAATTCGAGAAATTCAACTCCCTAGCATTCGATACTTTGCCTATTTTATTTCTAAATGTGTGTTAGCTAGAAAAACTGCCAACAAGCTATCTGCCTATGATTTGGCGTTTATTGCAGCTGCCTTAAGATGTGATAGGTCTTATAACTTTGGCGCTTTGATTGCTTACCGTCTCTCACATAACCGTGAGAAGGGCGGAGTTTGTGGAGGTTTTATTGCCTCGCGCTTGCTAACTTTGCATGGTTTGGAGCCGCACCCTCTAGACCTGCAGTTTTCTATAGACAGGCATGATCTTGTTTCCATGGTTCAACATAAGTTTCTTTCTACCCATGCTCACTTACATAATCTATCTTTTGAATTAACTTTCTCCAAACGATCTGGGTGGAGAGTTATTAAAACTGTTACAGAAGTACTTTTGCCTGCACCTCTTTTGTTTAATCTTAATAGCAGGCAAGGATGGAAGCTTTCTGAGAGTGTGCTGGACACATACCTTGAGCATCACCCCCAGCAAGGGGAGGATGCCGACGAGGGGGACGGTGGTGATTTCGTCCAGCCCTATGACACCACGGGGATTCCATACCAGCACCCCGGTTATGACTATGCGCCCGCTGCTTCATCTTCCTCTTGGGCGCCCGAGTACGACCACGCGAGGGACGACCACCACAGTGGGGATATTTCCCGCGCCATGATTGATCTCCACTTAGGCCAAAAGCCTAAGCTTGGGGGAGGTATACCGACATCACACTCATTTACATATCATGTTTCTGTTGGTTCTTTATATATCCATGTTTTCTTTTCTTTCACTTCTTTTCACTTGTTTTCATTTCTTCTGTTTCTTTCGCTTGTTTTCGTTTCTTTCATTTGTTTTGTTTTTATTGTTTTGTTTTCACTTTCCAAAACACAAAAAGACCAGAAATATTTATGTTGCTTCTCTCTATTTGTTTTTTAGTTGGTTTGCTTTATCCTTTAAGTTGTAGTTTAATATTCAAAAATCCAAAAATATTTTGGTTTGTTTGCTTGTTCTCTTTTTGTTCTTGTTTTAATTGAAAAACCCAAAAATATTTGTTGTTCTTCTTTGGTTTTGTAAAGTTTGCTGCAGAGTTCAACAGTCGTCCGTGACTCCATTGGAGCTTGGTTTTCATTATATATTATTCGAGCCAGAAGCGAAGAACAATGATGACGATCTATGACAATTCAAGTTGTGGTGAGAGGCTGGTATGAACTCAATTTGCTTTCATTTTTGTACATATATCCATCTATATGAGCATTCTTAGTTTGTTCATATAAGATATATGTGACTTAATGGCTGCTTAATAGTTCGTCCTCTCTCATGTTTTGTTCCAATTTATTAATGGTAAATGACCTGTAATATAAATATTTATTCGCATTGTTCTATTCGTAGAAGGGTATGACATTGTGGTAGCCTCCTGTGACTGTTTCATTTGAATCGACTTGGCACATGCTCACGCATGCTAAGATTGAAAACAAAAAGTCAATAAGCCTCGATGATTTATGTTGCCTCAGAATTCTAGTATCAATTTTATGCCTCAGTTAATTTTACTTTGTCGCAAACATAATTATGATAGTTGTTGCTCTCTTGATTGTCGCTCCCTGTCTATTGCTAGCCTTCACCTGTACTGAGTATGACCTCTACTCGTGCATCCAACTCCCAAAAACCAAAGTTTGCCAAATGTGTCCACCATACCTACCTATACGTGTTATTTAACTGGCACTCCAAAGTAAATTGCTCATGTGCTACCTTTAAAACCTGCTAAAAATTATTCCTGTTTTGTGCCCCTGTTTTAGCTCATGAGGACGTAAATAGTGAATCTTTATCTCCCTTGTTGATTGGATTTCACACCCTAGACTAGTGGCTTCATCCGCTTATCCAAATGATAGAAGAGCTGGCAGCGGGGTGCCCAGCCCCAAATTAATACACACAAAATCTCTTCACTATTTTTTTCCTTGATTTATCAGTCAAAGGATAATTGTGTAAACAAAAAAGAAAGAGGGATGACCTTCTACCCAGATGCGTACTTCATATGGGAGCCTCTCTTGTGAATCTATTTGGCTTGTGACATACTGTATTGTCTGTTTACCATTCGTTGACATAAACATACACCTCTCTTAAAAATGTTTTTAATACCTCTGTTTAATAAAATAAAAGCTCTAGCACATGAGTGATCCATGCTTCCCTCTGCGAAGTGCCTTTCTTTTACTTTTTTGTTGAGTCTCCACCATATTATTTAAGCACTTTCTTGAGAGCATAATTGTCATTCTTAGTGTGATGTGTTTGTCCGAAAGCACGGTTTTGTGGTATAATTTTGATACTTGTATCTTTGATATCTTTACTTCTAATCTTCCCTTGAACTTCAGAGGTGCCCTGGCATTTATGTTTTGCCCCACACATAAGGGAAAGCGAGATACCACTTTATTAGATCCTATTATGAATATTACAATCTTGCAAATAGTTATGCTTCATGTTGTTTATTATTAATATGTTGTTATCTCTTCATGGTTTGCATAGATATTAAGTGACAGTATCTTGCATGTATCTTATCATGAGCGTAATTAAGTATTTGATCATATAGTGAGTATATTTACATCATATGAAACAAATGTGTTCATAAAAGTCTTTTATCGCACTCAGTTGTCATTGAATTGCTTGAGGACAAGCAATAAGCTAAGCTTGGGGAGAGTTGATACGTCGAAAACGTATCTCCTTTTACGAACACTTTTCTTATTGTTTGCCTCTAAACTTGTGTGTTTTGAATACAACTAACACGGACTAACGTTGTTTTCAGCAGAATTACCTTGGTGTCTCGTTTTTGGGCAGAAAAATCAACTTTCGGAAAATTGCCCAGAAAAGACCCCATTGGTCTTAAAACACTGGAAGACCCCGGGAGCCAGAAGGGGGCCAGGAAGAGCTAGAGGGGGGGCACACCACCCCCTGGCACCCCTAGGCCGCACCACCTGGTGGTGTGGGCCACCCAGATCACCCCTCGGTCTCCCCTTTCGACTAAAAATAGCCTTCAACCCTAAAACACGAGGGGGTTCGATAGTTTTCCAGAAAGAAATCCGTTGCTCCGTCGCCATCGCGAATCCTTTTTCGGGGTTCGGAAACTCCGTTCTAGCACCCTGTCGGGACGGAGAATTGGAGATGATCATCGCCATCATCATCACCGACGCCTCTCCATCGACCATCCATGTTTCCCCCATCCATGTGTGAGTAATTCCCCCCCCCCCCCCGTAGGCTGAAGGGGATGGTAGGGATTGGATGAGATCGTTCATGTAATAATGCCGTGATTGTTAGGGAATAGTGCCTAGTATCTTCTATTAGTGTTATTGACATTGTTGCAACTTGTTATGCTTAATGCTTGTCACTTTGGGCCCGAGTGCCATGATCTCAGATCTGAACATGTTATTGAAATCATACCCCCAAGTTGTTTACACATATCGTTGTCCGGAACCCGAGGCCCCAAAGTGACAGAAATTGGGACAGCCGGAGGGGATGGCTGTGATGTGAGGATCACATGTGCTAACGGAGTGTTAATGCTTTGCTCCGGTGTTCTATTAAAAGGAACACCTTAATTACCAGTAGTTCCCTTGAGGCCCCGCTGAAAACGGGCTGGTGGGACAAAACATGTTGTGCAAGTTCTCATTGCGAGCACGTACGACTATTTATCGAACACGTGCCTATGCTTACTTAGTGATTGGATGCTTTATCTTATTTATCTGCAATGCCCATGTCTTGATTAATATATGAACTATCTTATCCATGCAACACCCGTTCATCTATCCCTATGCCTGCAGTATTTAATCCCGTTGTTTACTTCAAACACTGATGCTGCTGTTTTCATTCCACTGCTGCTATTATTTCATTACTGCTGCTACTATAAAACTGTTACTACTGATAAACCACTGCGAACAAGTTCACTTTCAGGTGCAGGTGAATTGCCGACACACTTGTTAAGGCTCACAAATATTCTTTGGCTCCCCTTGTGTCGAATCAATAAATTTGGGTTTTACTTCCCTCGAAGACTATTGCGATCCCCTATACTTGTGGGTCATCAGGCACCAAGGAAGAAGGAGGAAGAAGGAGGAGAAAGGGGCCAGGAAACCCGGCCTGCACCCCGGCTAGGCCGGCCTCCCTGCGCCCCAGGCCGTCTCCCTGTCCAAGCTGCCCGGCCTCCCTACGTCTCCAGGCCGGCTACCCAATAGACTCGTCCAGCCTCCAGCCCGGCTTTCCAGCCATCTCGCAAATGTGGGTGAAAACCCCCTTTTTCACCCCCACCCACCCCTTAGGCTATATAAGGGAACCCCTTGGACCAGATCTAGGTTAGAGATGAATTGAGAACTTTGAGCTTTGCTCTTGTACCCCTCTTGTAAGGCTACTCCTATGGTTGTACCTAGGACCATATCAACGGATACTCCTATGATTTGTATCTAGGATCGTATCAAAGCTACATTGGGTTACCTATCCTTTCCCCTTGGGAATCAGTTAGGAACTTTCTAATCTATCTCAACTAATCCTTGAGGTTCTATTGGCGTGGTGGACCGGCCACGTGGTGTTGAAGCGGTTTCCGATAAGGTGAGTTTGGTTGGATCGATCGTCCCGTAGGCGGCCGTTGCGTCTTAGTTGACGGGAGATTTGGGTCTTTCAGTTCCCGCTAGTTATCATCTTTGTTTGCCCCCCGATTCCCCTCTCGTATTCATCGTTCGTTCGTCGTGTTCTTGGTCGATTCGTGAAGATCGGGCCACCCTATAGGTTTACCCTCCATATTATATGGTCTCCAGAGCTAGATTGACACGAATTAGACCCCCACTATCCCCCTTTCCACCAAATTTTTTTCTTCTACCACCATAAATTCGAAAATAGCCAAAAAGGGATTTCGACCGATCTGTGAATTTGTTGAGTTTTTCGTGGATTTGTTGCTTGAGACCATTCCCCACCTTTCTATTCAGCCACTTTCCTCGAATTTGTCCAAACATTTCTTGGATTTGGAAGGAATTTCGAATTTAGCAAATATCTCAGAAAAATCCTGCTCTGCGATTCTTGCACAGATTTTCAAACGTGTTTTTTTTGTCGTTGTTGGTTCGATTTGAGTGATTCAACTTTCCACGCGAAGCCCACAACATCATCTACGCATCTACACCAACGGATTGACACGACATTGACAACCACCGGCCGCAAGTCCGAGACCATCCACAAGATAGGTATAACATGCTTCCGCTTGAACTAACCCATTGTTTGTGTACTTTGCCCATTCGGACCAGCTCTTTTATATCGCTTGGCATCGCATTAGTGGCACCGAGAGTTCGTGTTTGCCACTTGTGAGAGCATAGTTTCGAGTAGGCATTGGAATTTTGGAATCATCAAATAGTGAAAAAAATAGCAAAAGATCGATGCCAATTGCTATCACTTGTAGGAACGTGTAGCTTCGCGTCGCAAAAGAGAAGAGAGTGACCGGTTGCCACGGTGTGAATCTTGTTGCCTCTTATAGTTTGCGGTTTGAGCTAGCGTCCTCCTTGCGTTGGTGTGGCATTGAGCTTAGTCTTCGATAGGAACATTTCGTCTTCGCTCGTCCATTGGCCGCACTAACCCCATTTATCCCTTGTGTGTGTGTGTGTTCCATTTTTGTTTCCTCCAATAGGTTTGGTTCTTTTGCTAACATTTCATTTCAGTTCTTCTCTACGTTTGACAAGAAACTTTTTTTTTGGATTTGTTGCTTTTCCTTGGCACTTTTTGCACCCATTTTCCTTTCACATAAAGTGTGTGTGTTGTCGTTTGCGGTTTTCTTTCGATCTTTTTGGACTCACTTTGGACTTACCGCCCTACACCTTGGCTCGTCCACTAGGCCTCAATACGACCGAAAAAGGTAACGTTTGGGTAAGTGAGACATACATTTCTTCATATCACCCTTGTGTGTTTTTGACATGGCTAGGGAAGGATTGTTCACAAGTCCAAGCTCAGAAGATCAAGGAAACTCTTTCTTCAACGACAACGACAACGACAATGCCTACCACAACTTCTTCACCCACAACGACCATTTCCAACTCCGCCAACTTGTGAAGGATGGATTGGAGCGCTATGAACGTCGACTCCAAGCACAAGAGGCTCGATTGAATGATCAAATGACGCGCATCGACATCAACTTGGCCAACCTTGCCAACCATCATGGATCATCATCGTCCTCAAGATCGAGACGTTCAAGCCACCACACTCAATATCATGACAAGATCGTCGCCATGATCACAACCCCAACATGGAGGATGGTGGACAACCGCAACAAGAACCACCACCACCTCCTTCGCCACAAGCTCCTCAACGACATTGGTATGATGATAGCTCGCCATCACCACCACCTCGACATTGCCAAGGCCGTGGTAACCCTATTCAAAATCACCCTCGATGACCGGACCTTCGACAACATCATCACCCTCCTCGACAAGATCCTGCTCATGACTATGGTCACAATGATTTCGTGGATGGCGCTCGCCAACATCGAAGGCCACCAAGGCGCAGTGCGCGTCACCACCACAATGACCGCCAAGAACAAGAGCGTCCTCAACAACCTCGCCAAGAGCAAGAACTTCCTCAACACCCTCGCAATGAACATGAGCATCCTCAACAACAAAACCGTGACAATGATGATAGTGAACGCCGTGAAGCACGACTCCGCCGTCATCACCAACTCCATCCTAATGACCACCAGCGTCATCCTCCTCGCCATGACTGCCAACACCAAGACAATGAGGATGGCCCATATGATCTTTCACCTCCTATCTATGATGAAGACCCACATGAGCGACCCCATCGACAACATGAAGACAACAACATGAGTTCCCTTCGCTTCAACATCCCAAAGTTCAATGGTGAAAATGATCCCCAAGAATATCTTGCTTGGGCCCTCAAGGTAGACAAGATCTTTGGCATCCACAACTTTAGTGACGAGAAGATGGTTGCTATGGCCTCTTTGGAGTTTGAAGTCTATGCACTCTTATGGTGGGATCGTCTCCAATCGGAAAGACTTTGGAACCGGATTGCTTCAATTGACACTTGGAACGAGATGAAGTAATTCATGAATGCACGCTGTGTTCCTCCACACTACAAGCGTGACCTCTTCAAGAAGCTTCAAGAGCTTAGACAAGGTTTGAAGTCGGTTGATGAGTACTACAAGGAGATGGAGACCGCTTTTTGATAAGAGCTCATGTGATGGAATCTCAAGAATAAACAATGGCCCGCTTCCTCAATGGCCTCAACTATCCCAGAAGGAAGATTGCCGAGTATCAACCATATGAAAACATCGTTGCTCTTGTCCATCAAGATCTCAAGGCCGAATGCCAAATTGCGTAAGACCTCAAGTACAACAAGAAAAAGGCTTACTTTGCATCAAGGCCCTCTTCTTCGTCTCCAATGACACAAGTGACAACACCGACCAACACCAAGAGCACTTCTAGAGCTCCTAATGCTACCAACAAGTCTCCGCAACCGTTCAAGAAACAAGTGCCTTCTACCACCACCTCTAATGCTCCTCAAGTAAAATAGAGCACAATTACTTGCTTCAAATGTGGTGGAAGTGGACACAAGTCCTTCAAGTGTTCCAACAAGATGATCATGATTGTGAACCAAGATGGTGAACATGATTCAATGAGTCAAGGTGAATACTATGCCTTGCACCAAGTTGCTCTAAATTCCTTGGACGTGCCCAATAATGATGAAGAAAGTGTCTATTGTGATGAGGACAAGAATCCATCGCTAGTGGTGACAAGAGTCCTTACTACTTCTCCTCAAGATGAACATGGCCAACGTTGCAATCTCTTCCAAACTCGCGTCGGCATCAATGGCAAATCTATTTATCATCGATGGTGGTAGTTGGCACAATTTGGCTAGCAAAGAGCTTTGCGAAAAAATCCAATTGACTTACAAGCAACACCCTCATCCCTACCATGTACAATGGCTAAGTGAATCCAGCACCTTCAAGATTAAACACATGGTCTCCGTACAGTTCAAGATTGGCCCCTATGAAGACACGGTTGAGTGTGACGTTGTGCCTATGACCGTGTGTCATGTTCTTCTTGTAAGACCTTGGCAATATGACAAGAGTGCTATTCATGACGGGCGTACCAACCACTATAGCTTCAAGTGGAATAACAAGAAATTTGTGCTCGGCCCCATGTATCCTAGCCAAGTGATCGACGACAACGCCAAGACCCTTGCACGTAAACAAAAAGAGCTCCAATCTCGTGAGATGAGTGGTGAGAGAGTGATCCACCTCAAAGAGAGTGAGAGCCACAAGCCAAACATGAGCGGAAAAAGTTCGAGTTCTCCCAAAGGCCTTGCCTTACTTTCCACCAAAAGAGAGATGCGGGAGTTACGAGAGGACTCATCCATCCTTCACTTTGTCCTCGTGTGCAAAGGAGAAGCACTTGAAACTAACGCCATAACAAGCTTTCCTCCGTCCTTGTTACCATTGTTGCAGGAATTTGAAGACGTGTTTCCCGACGAACTACCACCGGGTCTACCTCCCCTACGTGGCATCAAGCACCGCATTGACCTCATTCCGGGTGCTCCACTTCCGAACCGTGCTCCCTGCCGCACCAATCCCGAGGAGACTAAGGAGATCGAACGACAAATACAAGAACTACTTGAGAAAGGTTTCATCCGTGAATCCCTTAGCCCTCGTGCCGTTCTGGTTATCCTTGTTCCTAATCAAGATGATACTTCTCGCATGTGCATGGATTATCACCCTATCAATGCTATCACTGTTAGATATAGACATCCCATCCCTATCCTCGATGATATGCTTGATGAATTAAGTGGTGCTTCTATCTTTTCCAAAATTGATCTTAAAAGTGGATATCACCAAATTCGCATGAGCATATGTGATGAATGGAAAACAACTTTCAAAAGAAAACTTGGTTTGTATGAATGGCTTGTCATGACCTTTGGTCTTTCGAATGCTCCTTCAACTTTTATGCATCTTATGAATGGAGTCTTGGGCCCTTTCATTGGCAAGTTTGTCGTGGTTTACTTTGACGACATCCTAATTTATAGAAAATCTTTGGAGGATCACCTTGATCATATTTCTCAAGTATTGTTGGCTCTTCGCAAAGCAAAACTTTTTGCCAATCTTTCCAAATGAAATTTTTGCACGAACAAGCTTGTTTTCTTAGGATTTGTGATTTCTTCAAATGGAATTAAAGTCGACAACAAGAAAGTCGAGGCAATTAGGAATTGGCCTAACCCTACTTCCGTGGGTGAGATAAGGCGTTTTCATGGCCTTGCTGGTTTCTATCGCCGCTTCGTGAAGGATTTTCCACAATTGCTTGCCCTTTAAATGAACTTACAAAGAAAAATGTACCTTTTGTTTGCGGCAATGCACAACAAAAAGCTTTTGACACCCTCAAGAAATGTTTGACCGAATCTCCTTTACTTGTCTTGCCGGATTTTGAGAACATTTGAGATTGAATGTGATGCTAGTGGAATATGCATTGGTGGTGTTCTTATGTAAAATGGACGTCCCGTTTCTTATCATAGTGATAAATTAGATAGTGTTAGACTGAATTACCCAATTTATGACAAGGAACTATTTGCTTTGGTTAGAGTCTTAGAAGTTTGGCAACACTATCTTTGGCCTAAAGAATTTATCATTCATTCCGATCATGAATCTTTGAAATATTTGAAAAGTCAAGCTAATTTGAACAAATGACATGCTAAATGGGTAGAATTCATATAATGTTTTCCTTATGTCATTAAGTACAAGAAAGGTAAAGAGAATGTTGTAGCGGATGCTTTGTCTACAAAAGAGTGTCTTCTTACCCGCCTTGACATCAATGTGATTGGTTTGGATAAGATCAAAGACTTATACTCTTCCGATGTTTTGTTTGGACCAATTTTTGAGAAATGCTTGCCCAATCAAGGTTTGATGACTACTATCTTCACAAAGGTTTCTTTTTTAAGGCTAACAAATTGTGTATTCCCGAGTCCTCTCTTCGTTTGTTGTTATTGAAGGAATCACATGAAGGACGTCTCATGGGACACTTTGGCCGGTACAAGATCTATGCCATGCTCTCCAACCACTACTATTGGCCTAAGATGAGGCATCAAGTTGAAAGACTCGTCAAGCGATGTCCTACATGTCTTCGATCTAAGTCTACTTCCAATGCTCATGGTCTTTACTTACCATTACCTACACCACATGCACCTTGGAGTGACATTAGCATGGACTTTGTGTTAGGACTCTCACGCACTAAAACAAACATGGACTCAATCTTTGTCGTTGTTGATCGTTTCTCTAAGATGGCACATTTCATTCCATGCAATCGAACGGACGATGCTTCACATGTTGCCACATTGTTTTTCAGGGAAATTGTGCATCTCCATGGTGTGTCCACGTCAATTGTGTCGGATCGGCATGTCAAGTTCACCTCCTACTTTTGGAAGACTTTGATGGCCAAGCTCGGCGTCAAGCTACTATTCTCCACCGGCTACCACCCCCAAACGGATGGCAAAACCGAAGTGGTGAATCACACGCTCTCTTCACTCCTACGGGCATTGATCAAGCGCAATCTCAAGAATTGAGAGGAAATCACCCCACATGCCGAGTTCGCGTACAATCGAGCACTACACCAAGCTACTAAGCGAAGCCCCTTCGAGATCGTCTACGGCTTCAACCCCAACACCGCTCTCAACATCCTACCATTGCCTCTACGCGAGCAAGCGAACATGGACATCGACAAGCGCACCGACTACATCAAGAAGCTCCATGAATCCACAAGAGCTACACTCGAGAAGCATTCCGAGCACCGCGCATCTATCATGAACAAGAACAAGAAGGCCATGATGTTCCAAGAAGGTGACCTCGTTTGGCTACACTTGTGCAAGGACCGTTTCCCACAAGAGCGCAACTCCAATCTCAAGCCAAGGGGCGACGACCCTTTCAAGATCATCAAGCGCATCAACAACAACGCGTAAAGCTCGACTTACCGCAATCCAAGTACCTCGTCCACAACTCCTTCAACGTCAAGGATCTCTCTCCCTTCCATGGATACCCAAGTGATGAGGAAGATCATGAGTCGAGGTCGAGTCTTTTTTAAGGGGGAGAGAGATGATGCAGCGCACCCCATTCCACCAAGCCCAACACCAAGTGGACCAATAACAAGATCACGAGCTAATGCAATACATGATAAGGTGAACTCAATCCTCTCTCTCTATGCCTTCGATGACTTGGTGAATGGTGCGCTACCTCATGGATCCACCCTATGCGTGCTCAGGTTGGACCTGAAGGGAATATATATGCCCGAGAGCTAATAATAAAGTGGTTATTATCTTATTCCTTGTTTATGATAAATGTTTATTTCTCATGATAGAATTGTATTAACCGGAAACATTGATACATGTGTGTTTAATAAACAAACAATGGTTCCTAGTAAAGTCTCTCTTTTAACTAGCTCGTTGATTAATAGATGATCAAGGTTTCCTGATCATGAACATTGGATGTTGTTAATAACGTGGTCATGTCATTATAAGAATGATGTGATGAACATATACCCAAAGTGAATATAGCAATGCGATCAATTCATTATGTTTACATTGTTATATCAAACATATGAAGTAACTTATTCCTTAAAACATGAGATCATGTCAATCAGTGATACCGGAAGGGTGCTTTGATGTCATCAAACGTCACACCGTAACAGGGTGACTATAAAGGTGCCGTTGGGTATTCGGAAGAGTGGGATTTGTCCATCCAAATGACGGAGATATATACTCTGGGCCCTCTCGGTGATATCACATCGACACCGCTTGCAAGCACGTGACTAGGTCACAAGGATGTCAGATCACGGAAACGAGAAAATAGTACTTGTTGGTAACGAGATTGAACAAGGTATGGTTGATACCAATGATCAAATCCTGGACAAGTAAAATATCGCGAGACGAAGGGAATAGTTCACAACGTTGAAGGTTCACACGATCACAGGAGTCATCGTTGAATATATAGGAGTCATCACGGATCTCTAGATCCCGCTGTTGATTATTGATCGGAGAGGAGTCTCGATCATGTCTATCTTATTCGCAAACCGTATGGTGACACACTTAACGTTCGATGACGCTTTTGAGAGGATACGGAATAACGAAGAATGTTTTGAGCAGCACCGAAATTGTTTCGGGGAAAATTGACATAGTTCAAGGGGTTTTTCATCGAATGGTTGTTAATAGAATTAAAAAATGATTCGAGGTGCTGTATGCAAAAGTTTGTTAATATAATTAACAAATGTTGAGATAAAGAAATGAAAATGTTTTATTTATTTATTAAAGAAAAACTCTTGGATTTTCTAAGTGGAGTTTTAAGGGAAAATGAGTGGGTGTGAGTGGAGTGTCCACTCACATGATGAGGGAAGAGGTGGGGGCACAACCATGGGCTGGCCGCACCCCCCTTGGGCTGCCTCCCCCTCTCCTATAAATAGAGGGCATGAGCTCCCTCTCTCACACACACTTGCCCACCTCATTTCATCTCCACCCGTTGCTCCATTCCATGGTCTCCGGCTTGGCGAAGCCCTGACCGTGGGATTCTTCATCACCACCATGTCATCGTGCTGCTGAAGTTCCGAGGGATCCTCTACTTCCGCGCCCCGCTGGATCGAGGGAACGGAGGTCATCATCAACCGTACGTGTGACCGATCATGGAGGCACCGCCGGATTGCGGTGCACATCTTCTTGCTCTGGGGATCGGTGTGAGTACGACTACACCAACAACGAGATTTGATCTCGTAACGCTTTGTGTCTTCGAGGTTATGTGTTCTCCTTAACCCTCTCTTTGCCCGTTTCACTTCATCTCCTAGATTAGATCTTGGTCTTTAGGGTGTCTCTCGCGTAGGAATTTTTTTGTTTTTTATGCAACGACCCCTTCAGTGGTATCAGAGCCGGATCTATGCGTAGATATTTTATACGGGTAGAAAACATATGAGTATGTGGGCGTTGATGATCATGTTATTGCCTCCTTGAGTATTTTATGATCTTAGTGGCATAGTAGGATGAAACTCCCCCAGACTAAGTTTACGTGTACTATGTACGTGAGAATTGTCTCACTTGTGGCTAAGGGGGTGTCCGTTTATCCTACTATAGTTAAGATCTAATCTACGAAGGGTTGTTAAAAATGTGTTTATCAACGTTGTGGTTGATGTTCGTAGGTATGAACGGTTCTATCCTCAAAAGCCCTAAGCCACGTAAAATATGCAAAAATAAATTAGAAGCGTCTAACTAGTTTTTGCTGGGCATGTGATGTGATATGGTCAATGTTAAAAATTTGATTATGAGATGATCTCTTTTGTAAATTATTGATATACCGGAAGGTATCCATATGTTGTCTTATTATTGATGGACAATCAAGATTGGGGTACAATGGAACTTGGTACCACACCGGTGGAATGATGGAGATCATACCATGATGCACATGATGGAGATCAAGTGCAAGAAGGACCATATCATATCAGGTTATCCTTACATGTGATGTTAATCCTTTTTATGCATCTTATTTTGCTTAGATAGCGATGGTAGCATTATGAGATGATCCCTCTCACTTATATCAAGATAATAATGTGTTCTTCCTTAAGTATGCACCGTTAAGAAAGTTCGTCGTTTTGAGACACCACGTGATGATCGTGTGTAATAGACTCAACATTCGCATACAACGGGTGTTTTCAAGCCTAGCATGTACAAACATGGCCTTGAAAGATACGCAATACTACGGTTCTACTTGGCGAGCCTAGAATGTACAGACATGGCCTCAGAACACGTAACCGAAAGGTAAAGCATGAGTCATATGAATGATATGATGAACATGTCGATGTTCGCCTTTGAAGCTACATCATCTCACGTGATGATCGGTTTTGGTGTAGTGAATTTGGTTCGTGTAATCACTAAAGACGACTAAGAGGGATATTGTTTATGAGTGGGAGTTCATGGCATAATTTTGAATTAACTTGAACTTATTTATCATGAACAACCAATCAAAGTGAATTTGCACAAATTGTAGTATTCATTGGCATCCACATAACTACCTTTCACTTAGATTGTTAATTGAGATATAACTGTCATGATCTGGTAAAAATCATTTAAGATTGGTACCGTATTAGTGAATTTTAAAATTGAATCCTATTGTAGATTTTTGGTATTTCCTACCTAGCTCCATATGATTAATGATTGATTGATCTAGAGAGCAACCAATTCCTACTTAGAATCCAGAGTCATGGTTGCTTCCATATTACTTTATCTTCAAAAGAATGTTTTGTTGATCAAGGTAATTTAGGAATTGAAAAGAGTTGTTTTCAGAAACAATTGATGACTCACAAGTGCAGGAGATCAATTGTAGTACCTTTCGATAAGTATTTGAGTGTCGAACCCACGAGGAGCTGGAGGTAAGCTATCTATTCTCTAAAGCCCTATAACCCTCTTATATGGCTGTTTATGCAAAGCAATAAGTTTGACTAAAAGGAAATAACTAATTAAAAGCAAGTGACTTGGAGTGTGGTTTGTCTAGTAACTAGTGAAGCAAGATTAAAATGCAAGTTTCTAAGCAAGTTTCACAAGTAGCAAGCAACAAATATCTCGAGTATCTCAAGGGAGCAAGCGTTCTAGCAATAGGTGTTTCGTTCGTGTGGTTATCACAATTAGTGAAGCACACGTTTTAGTCTTAGTTGTTTCTTCTAGGAAGGAGCCATGAATAGGTATAGTCAAGTAAATGATCTACAACCCCTTATGATGGATCATGTGGCCAAGTAAATGACTGCACAAGATTGATTAAGACATAAAGTCCCACCATAGCCTTACGTTCTATGGTCCCCTATATATATCCCCCAATAACTTAACTTTGTGGCTCGGTCTCAGGTTACTGTCACTCCCAAGTCACCACCACTCCATTATGCTACCGGTGATCACCTTACATGCATTCCCCAACATATGCGTGCACTCATATATTGTACATAAAGACAATCATAGAAGATAACAAACTTGTATGCAACCAATCAACGAACTATTTCACCATTGCCAAGAACAATTCACTACTCAAACATAGACGGGGAGACACAATACATCAAGGGAATATAGTATTGCATCATACATTGTGTTTGCCAAGAGATTACAGTGGAGAGATGGAGCTGATCTTGCTGTAGATGTTGATGATGAACACGCCGGAGGGGGTGGAGCCCTCCGGGGGTGATCCCGGCGGCGTTTCCCCCCCTCCGATCTTCTCCGGCGGCAGCCTTCTGTCTCTTTGTTTCGTGGTTTCGTCTCTCGGCGCCGCCTCCTTCTCAAAAAAGGCCAGGGAACCATTTATATAGTCGTTTTTAGGTCATGAGACACTTGGGAGAAGAAAGATCGACGACATCGGAGCCACGGGGGCAAAAAGGGGCCCCCACACGCGGCCAAGGAATCTGTCCGCGTGGAGGGTCCTCTTTTCCACCTCGTTGGCCTTTTGGCCCTCTACTTTGGCCCATGGTCTTCGTCTCGAAAATTCTGAACCGTGCTCTTTGGCCTTGCCCTTTTCGGAGTCCCGAAGCTCCCGGGAAGTCTGAAACACTAAAAAGTACGTTTTCTGGAAAAACAGGGTTAGAACCAAAAGAAGGGGGATTGTTTAGAAAATCCCCCAAATCATTATAAAACATGAATATAAGTTGCTAATATGTAGGAAAAACAAGTAATAACATGCAAAGTTCATGTATGCATTTTACATGCATCAACATCCCCAAGCTTAACCCATGCTCGTCCTCGAGTATGAAGGTGATAAAACTAACTTGGACTTTGCATATTGAAACAATCATGGGATATCAAGGAGGATTATTCATGCTACATATAATCAAATGATTAATACTAGAAATGAGTACCAATATACAATTCATTTTGTAAGAAATATCAAATATGCAAGCAAAAGATGCTTCATGAAAGTTCACAAAGTGTATAATGAAATAAAAGCACTATGGACCAAATGCATACACAAAATGAAAAATAAAATCCTATATTGGTCAAAGAATAGCATAATGGAAAATAGAAAATATGGTGGACACTTTGGAGAAAAATTAGTAGAGGTAAAACGTGATCAAGTCTTATTTAGCCTCTAAATTATTCAACTAAAATTACTAATTGAAATGTGGTATCCATTGATCTAGGACTCTCATTGCCCCTTTATCACAAGCATCTTAAATGGTGAATGTTGAAGTAATGTGAATGACAAGGTGGTTGAAAGCCTCATGCCCCGTGAGTGTGAAAACCTACTCCATGATTACTCAACTTAAGATTCCTAATAAGATTTGTACAATCATAATAAGTATTAATGACATCATAGAGAACCGCAAAGAGGTACCTCTTGCCCCATGACATGGAAACAAGCCCATGTCACAATGACAAGACAAACAAACGGAGTAGACTCATCATCCTTTTTATTTTCATTCACTATTATGCATAGCTTCTTATTTTATTGTAGGATGTGTTGTAGAGTCACTCAAGCTGTAAGTAAATTTCCACCATGATAAAGCATGGCTTGGGTTAGCGGCCCAATGCATTTCTCTAGTCATATAGATACTTACTCATCAAAACTTACTATTCCTCTATTTCATTTCGGCATGGCAGGAGTCCAAAAACAAAAGTACATGATATCAACCAAATGTAAATTTTTGTGCAATGTTGAAAGCTTTCCGGTGATACACGTTTATAGCTAGCTCCCAACCACACACTTGTCAAACGCAAAACTTGTGGCTCCCATTATTGGGTCATGTTTATTAGATGCATAAAAAGTAAAGTGTGCCTTCAAAAGTTCGTGAGAGTCCTATCCCAAGTTCAACATATGACAATTAATAAAGTGAATATCTTAATTTAGAACATAAATAACACAATAACATGGTGAACATACTCGGAATAGCAATGAAGCTAATGGGAAGATATGGTGGACTCACTGGAAATACTTGGCTAAGGAGTGTTGGAAACAAGTTTTTACTTGTTGGAATTTTTAAATTTTTGGCTAGCAAGAGGGAGATAGTTGACCAGCTACTATGCATGCATATGTCCATATAACTACTCATTTCATGACAAACTAAATAAACCATCAATTAACATCAAGGACATGAATAAAAGATAGCTCAAGACAACATTATTGCAAATTTCTACACATAAAAAGCCTATAAATCATGCAAACATATGTAGCTCTTCAAATCAACCATGGCATCCCTATTCCAAGTCATAATACTAGCATCCAATACATTCCAACCCCAAACTCCAGTAGCTCAATCTCATATAAAATGATGGGTGTGGTCTTATCAAAACAAAAATAAAAACAAAAACTAGACGCTTCAAGTCTCTACGATAAATGTTTTGCTTAGAAAAACAGAAAGTAGACGTGTGCTAACCAAAAGAGTGTAGCTCCAGTGGGGTGTTCATCACATCCCCAATCTTATGTCTTTCACCATTCTTGGATGTCTTGAGGCGCAGCTCCTCTATTCCCTGTGAAAAAAACTTCACAAAACATGTTTCTCCCATTCTCTTTCTGTGGGGTGAGATTAGCAAGGACAAACAAATCACATGCTTGCTGTGAAAAATTCCAAATCAAATGCTCCAGTAGATAGACAATAAGGTTCATTATGTTGTATTTTCACTCTCTTGCTTGAAAGAATCATGGAAATTCGATTCCCAAGCCCAAAGAGTGCATAAAACAAAAGAAGGCAGAATCTGTCCAGAAAAGCAACAACAGCAAAACGAACGTTTTTACCTAATCTAGGCTCGTCAAAAAATAAAGCCAATTTTTGTGCTTAGAGAAGACGAAAAGTTGCAGAACATACTAAAAATTAGCTCAATCCGACATACCAATAAAAAACGTAAAATCATACGGTGAGCAGACTCGTGCTGAAACAGAAATTTCATGCACTAGGATAGCAACTTATAAGTCCAAATGGGTTTGACTTGACTCTTTATTGAAAACTCCAGAATTAAAACAAAAAAAACTAATCTCTTGAGACAGCAAGAGGACACTAGGAAAATCCAAACAAAAACAACCGGGTTGCCTCCCGTAAAGCGCTTTCTTTATAGCCATATAGCTAGGCTTTACTTACTTAACATCATGATGGTTGGAGTGAGGTGGCTCGGCATCCCCAAGCTTGGATTCTTGTACTTATTTGATACATGTAGGGTGAGCCCAGGGGTACATCCCCAAGCTTGATTGGTTGTCCCTCTAGATCTTTGTTCATCTCACTCAACTCTTCCTCCTGAAAAATTCTTCTTACACAAATCTCAACATAAAACTTGATTAGAGGGGTTAGTGCCTTCATAAATAAAATCCACATAGGTACAGAAAAGACACATCATGATTTGATTCTAAATATTAACTACTGTTACTATAGTTGTGCATTGCTCCTTGATCAAAAGAACCACACAAAACACAAGTAATGAGAGAAATGAAAAATAAAGACATAATCTGCCAAAAACTGAACAGCCCGTAAAGAGTGAATTTTTAGAGGCACTTAAGTTGCTCAAATCAGAAAACTTAAAACTAATGAAATATGTAGTGATAACTAAATATTGCTGCCGTAAATTACCAGGTCAAAATTCCACTCTTGTGATTTTAAACATTTTTCGCAGTGAAGTTCAGGAATCTGTTTTCTTGACAGCTAATTACTATTGTTTAATCCTATCTCTCATATAAGATTATTCTTGCCATTTAAGATGAGAAATAAGACAGAAATATGATGCTACAGTAGTGAACTAATATTTTTATTTTTTTAGCTTTGGAAAAAGTTTTAACGATAGAGACTTTGCAATGGTTTCATTGGCATGAACAACACATGGTCAAGGTCGACCCCAACTTCTCCATTACTCATCGTTCTAATTTACTTTCCCAAATTTTTTATAAAATGAAAATCTTAAACTAAATGATACATAACAGTAGGTAAAGTCATTTTACATGTTGTAAAGACATAAATGTGTGCTCAAACCGAATAGGAAATTAAAGCATAAGGAACACACCAAAAAATATTAAACAATTTATTTTTAAGTCTAACCCATTTCCTATGCATTGGCATTTCGTAATGAAACAAATAAAAGAAGCACATAATAGCAAGCATAGAAAGGTAGATCAAGTGCAACTTCAATACTTTTAGCATAAAGAGGGGAAACTTAATATTGTTGAAATATGTGTTACCATGTTTCCCTCTCTCATAATAATTTTCAGTAGCATCATGAATAGATTCAACAATATGAATATCACATAAAACATTCTTATCATGAGCCACATTCATAAAAGAATCACTACTCTCCACATAAGTAAAATCCTCATTAGTGATAGTGGGAGTTAAACATTCATAATTTTCATTGCAATCATCATATATAGGAGGCATAGTATCATCAAAGTGAATTTTCTCCTCCAAGCTTGGGGAACTAGAAATATCATGCTCATCAAAACCAACTTCCCCAAGCTTAAAAATTTCCATAGAATCAGCAAGTATATCATTTTTATCCTCAATAGTAGGGGGACTAAAAATATCATATTCATAAATACAAACTTCCCCAAGCTCAAGGTTTTCCTTAGCAATAAAGGTGTTCAAAGAATTAGTACTACCACAAATATGATTGTTGTGCAAATAATTTTTCAATTTCTCCTCAAACACTTCATGTCCTAATTCAAGGTAGATATTATACAGTTCTAAAATTGTTTGGTTGTTTTCCATTATATATATATATATATTTTTTTTTTGTGTGTTTTAGGTTTATATGTTAGTATGCAATACAAACAAGAATAAAAGCTTAGAACAACGCTCCCCGGCAACGGCGCCACGAAAGTGCTTGATGACTCCCAAGTGCAGGAGATCAATTGTAGTACCTTTTGTTAAGTATTTGAGTGTCGAACCCACAAGGAGCTGAAGGTAAGCTATCTATTCTCTAAAGCCTATAACCCTCTTATATGGCTGTTTATGCAAAGCAATAAGTTTGACTAAAAGGAACTAACTAATTAAAATCAAGTGACGTGGAGTGTGGTTTGTCTAGTAACTAGTGAAGCAAGTTTAAAATGCAAGTTTCTAAGCAAGTTTCACAAGTAGCAAGCAGCAAATATCTCGAGTATCTCAAGAGAGCAAGTGTTCTAGCAATAGGTGTTTCGTTCGTGTGGTTGTCACAATTAGTGAAGCACATGTTTTAGTCTTAGTTGTTTCTTCTAGGAAGGAGCCATGAATAGGTATAGTCAAGTAAATGATCTACAACCCCTTATGATGGATCATGTGGCCAAGTAAATGACTGCACAAGATTGATTAAGACATAAAGTCCCACCATAGCCTTACGTTCTAAGGTCCCCTATATATATCCCCCAATAACTTAACTTTGTGGCTCGGTCTCAGGTTACTGTCACTCCCAAGTCACCACCACTCCATTATCCTACCGGTGATCACCTTACATGCATTCCCCAACATATGCGTGCACTCATATATTGTACATAAAGACAATCATAGAAGATAACAAACTTGTATGTAACCAATCAACGAACTATTTCACCATTGCCAAGAACAATTCACTACGCAAACATAGACGGGGAGACACAATACATCAAGGGAATATAGTATTTCATCATACATCGTGTTTGCCAAGAGATTACAGTGGAGATATGGAGCTGATCTTGCCGTAGATGTTGATGATGAACACGCCGGAGGGGGGTGGAGCCCTCCGGGGGTGATCCCGGCGGCGTTTCCCCCCCTCCGATCTTCTCCGACGACAGCCTTCTGTCTCTCTGTTTCGTGGTTTCGTCTCTCGGTGCCGCCTCCTTCTCGAAAAGGCCAAGGGACCCTTTATATAGTCGTTTTTAGGTCACGAGACACTCGGGAGAAGAAAGATCGACGGCATCGGAGCCACGGGGGCAAAAAGGGGGCCCCACAAGCGGCCAAGGAATCTGTCCGCGTGGAGGGTCCTCTTTTCCACCTGGTTGGCCTTTTGGCCCTCTACTTTGGCCCATGGTCTTCGTCTCGAAAATTCTGAACCGTTCTCTTTGGCCTTGCCCTTTTTGGAGTCCCGAAGCTCCCGGAAAGTCTGAAACACTAAAAAGTACGTTTTCTGAAAAACAGGGTTAGAAACAAAAAGAAGGGGGATTGTTTAGAAAATCCCCCAAATCATTATAAAACATGAATATAAGTTGCTAATATGTAGGAAAAACAAGTAATAACATGCAAAGTTCATGTATGCATTTTACATGCATCAACAATCAGGTGAAAGATATATTGATATCTGTCGAATCCCTGACTCGACAAGTCCCTTAGGTGACCCTATCGGGTTTCGATTAGGAGAACTCATGAGCGCTGGTGAGATCGTCGGCTAGACAGGGGGCGAGATTTACCCAGGTTCGGGGCCCTCGTAGAGGTAAAACCCTTACTCCTGCCTCTTGTCGATCTGTATTGGATGATTAGATCGGTTACAGGTTGCTCGAATCGAGAGTAGATCTCGAGTTCCGAGGCTTTTTGGTCGTGCGGTATTGCTTGGTCCTCTTCTTGAGGGCTCTCCTGGCTTTATATAGATGGCCAGGTCTCGAGTCCTACCCGGAGAGGATTCAAACCCTAGCTAGGTCGGTTACAAAAGTACCTAACTTAACCCGCAAGTTTAGCGCGGGTGGGCTTCTGGTGGGCCTTCTGGAGTCTTCCAAGGGCGCCTCTTCTTGGGCCTTGACATTGGGCCTGAGAGGGGGTGTCCTTACCCGCAGGGTCCAAGATCTATGTCTTCGTCAGTAGCCCCCGAGCGTGTGCTCGACTGGGATTTATTTCCAGTCGGGTAGACGGTCAGACCCTTTTTTGATCTCCTCTTGGAAGTCCAGTTCGACAGTCGTTGTCCTCGAAGGGTGTGTCCCCTGCATTGTAAGTTATAACGCTCGAGTATCGAGCAGCATAAGTGCCTGTTTTTGCAGCTTTTATTGCAGAAGGATGTGGCACAGTAGCTTGGCTCTCCCGAGAGATCAGGGCCAATTAATTGCGACTAGGGCAAAAACATTCCTGGCCTACACAGATTCGAGACCTCCGACTCGAACCCGATGAGGTGATTGTTGCGACTGGGCCGTTGTGGACTTATCGAGTCGAACTTAACCTATGAGGGTACCCGGGGCGTCCGCTAGGATTTTTCTTCGTGTTGTTGACACGGAACTATGCCGGAGGACGCAGCTTTCGAGTGCGATTCCAGGCCCAAAAGAGAGATCTTTCTGGGTCTTACCTTCGTATTCGAAGAATACGGCATCCAGATGTGCCTAGTCGGCTGAACAATCCAGGTTCTTATGATGTAGAATTATCATGTATAGGAGAAGCAGGTTTTTCCTACCCGATTTGAGTTATTTGAGCTCCATACGAAAGAAATTTCGCGTCGGAAGAAAAACTAAGCCCGTATGAAAAAGTTTTGATGCTCGGGATGCTTTGCCCATGCGAAAGAATTTTCGTGCATAGGGTATTTTTCTCTTGTTCGAAGAGGTCTTGCTTTGTGAACTTTTCATGGAAGAGTTGCTTTTATCCGAAGGAATTGCTTATTCATACGAAGATAATTTCGCGTTTGAACTTCCAATCGAAAAGAATTTGGTTTCGAATGACGAATGCCATGACGTCATGGCGCACTCCTCTTCTCCCGATGGGACGTGACGGAGTGGCAGCAGAAAATGGCCCACCTTGTCAGCTTTATGACCGGGAAACGAGACGTCATTCCCGGTTTTTACGCGAAACGCGCAGTAAATGCGCATGATCTTCTGTTAAGATCGTGGCACGAAACAGCGCAGGCCGCCGCTTCGTTTCATCCTTACGCGTGGCGGCCGTGATAGGTGCCACGTAGCGCATCGTACGGCTGAGATAGCCTTGCCCCGTGTATAAATACGGGTGTTAGCGCTGCGGTAAAACTTTCCCAGCTCTCTGTCTTCATCTTCTTCCTCGCGCCCATCTTCGTCTTCCCCGCGCTCGAGCTCTCGCTGCAAACAATGGCTGGCGGAAAGAAGCGTGGTGCTGCCGGTTCTGCATCCGGCGAACCTTCCGCGCAACCCACGCCCCGCGCCGATGACTGGCGTTCTCCCAACACCACCGCAAAATGCATCAAGGAGATGCAGCGGGAGGGGTTGCTGCCGGCGGAGACGGAGAAGCGAGTCCGCCTCGGGAAAAAAGAAGAGGTACCCAATCCTCAGTCGAACGAGCGCGTGGTCTTTGTGGACCACGTGACTCGGGGCCTTTCTTTTCCCCTTCATCCCTTCTTCCTCGGGTTGTTGTGTGTCTATGGCATACAGCTTCACGATCTCCCCCCGAACGCGGTGCAGCACATTACGTGCTTCATCGTGTTCTGCGAATGCTATCTCGGCATTCGCCCGCACTGGGCGCTGTGGAAGGCGCTCTTCAAGGTCCGAATCTTCCGCGAGAAGTCGCGGGTGGAGTCCGAGCTAGGCGAACCGCTTCGTACCGGCGGCTTCGGGATCCAAGCTCGTCAAGAAGGCAGCTACTTCAACATGCACTTTGTCGACTCCACCCAAAGCTGGCGGAAAAGGTGGTTCTACGTCGTCGACAACAGCTCGGGTGGGATTGTAGAGTTCCACCCGTTCGCTGTTTTGACCAGGCGAAAGTCTTGGGGGCACAAGATGTCAACCGAAGAGACCCAGACTGTTGCGCCTCTACTCGCGAGAGTAGCCGCTCTTCGGGACCAGACCGCGGGAGTTGTGCTCAACGGGATGCATCTGGCGAGCATCTTCTTGAAGCGCAGGATCCAACCGCTCCAACAGAGGCCCTCCGCCATGTGGGAGTATCAGGGCTCAGAAGATCCCAGTCGAGTAAGCCGCGAGGAACTTTCGAATGTAGAATTCGAGAAGAAAATCGCGGGTATCACCCGACTGAAGGTGGGAGAGAAATTCCCCGATTGCTCTGTTCAAGCCTTCGCCGCCTCAAATCCTCCCCCAGCCGAGGTTATCTTCTTTCTCTTCTTTCGTCTTTGTGTTGTTCCTTTTTTCTCCGTTCAGAGTCCTAGTCGATAAGATTTTCCTTGTCTTCTTCTTGCATTTGCAGAGCCTAGCCATGGCGGACTGCTACCCGCCAACTACGGGGGAAGCCGCCTCAGAGCAAGTGTCGAGCCATCAAGACGGCGCGATTGACACCAGCGTCGCCAATGCCTCTTCGAGTTCAGAGCACGATTCTTCGGATGACGTTGCGGACTCGAATGGCGCTCCGACGAAACGTCGTCGGGTAGATGAGGACGAAGCTACTTCCAAGGACAAATCCTTGGAAGCATCGCCCAGTCAAGCTCCTATCCGTGCGACTCCACTTCGCTCCCTTGCTCCTTCGCCTTCGTTTCCAGTGATGACACCCGCTTGGAACGCGGACTTGCTGGATGACGACGAGGATGACGAGTAAGTGTTTTTTCCTTAATCTTTGTCAAACATTTTCTGTGCTTCAATATCGATTGTTTCTATCTTTCGATGCAGTCTACAGATGATCAGTCCTCGCAGGTACGCCGCTGCCGTTCCTCCCGAGAAGAGAAATAAGGCCAAGGATGCGGGTGAAACTCCCACCGCGGGCACCGTCCAAAACTCTCCCAGAGCGGCTCCTGAAGCTGCGACTGTGGAGCGTGGAGCCCCCAGCTTTGCCGTCAGGACTTCAGCTTCTAAGGAAGTGACGGACAGCTCCGCGGATCCGCTCTTTCGCGCCACCGGCCAGGTAAAACTTCGTCTTCTGTCTTCAAATTTTTATCGGGTGCACGACAGTGCTCCCGATGGGAGTAGCCCCCGAGGCTGTAGTCGACCGCATGCGGTCGGCTACAGGCTCAAAGTCTGGTTTACTTCTTCTTCACGATTCCATTTTTATCGGGTGCACGGCAGTGCTCCCGATGGGAGTAGCCCCCGAGGCTGTGGTCGATTGTAAATAATCGGGTACAGACTCAAATTTAATCCATTTAACTCTTCTGTCTTCGTGCTTTTGCAGTCGCTCGTTGATTCTCTTGCGGCGATTGGTCGCCGCGTCGTTCTCGCTGAATCGGATTGCGAGTCCCTTCGAACGGACCGTAGCCGACTTCAAACTGAAAACGACCTCCTCAAGGGTAAGTTCTATTATTTCTTTGTCTTCACTGTCCTGTGAATTCTTGATTTCTGATAAGCATCTTTTCGCAGCTCAACTTGAATTTTCGGAGTCCGAAAGGGTCAAACTTTCTGAGCAGCTAACTGCTCGGGAGGCTGACCTGACGGCCATTCGACAAGAGCTGGAGGCCTCCCGCATGCAATCAGAAGATTTTAATCGACAGCTTGCGGATGCGCGGAAGGCCCTGAAGGAGCAAGTTGAAGCTGGCAGTAAAGCCGACAATAATATTGTCGAGTTCCTCCGTCCCCTCGCGGAACGTTTTGCGGGTAAGTGCATTTTGCGACTTCTGATATTTTATTCCACTGAACTTTGCTAAGTTCGGTCTTCTTTGTTCACAGGTCTTTTGGACGTCCCTCTAGAGATCCCTAGGCTCCAACGGGTGGATGTGCTAACCGACACACTTGCTGTCGAATCCCTGACTCGACAAGTCCCTTAGGTGACCCTATCGGGTTTCGATTAGGAGAACTCATGAGCGCTGGTGAGATCGTCGGCTAGACAGGGGGCGAGATTTACCCAGGTTCGGGGCCCTCGTAGAGGTAAAACCCTTACTCCTGCCTCTTGTCGATCTGTATTGGATGATTAGATCGGTTACAGGTTGCTCGAATCGAGAGTAGATCTCGAGTTCCGAGGCTTTTTGGTCGTGCGGTATTGCTTGGTCCTCTCCTTGAGGGCTCTCCTGGCCTTATATAGATGGCCAGGTCTCGAGTCCTACCCGGAGAGGATTCAAACCCTAATAATACATCTATAACTTGTATATCAAGCATATACTCATGAGCTGGACTTTTCCAGTTATCTTCTTTTTCTGCCATATATCTTTCTGTAATTCTATTTTCAATATTCCCTTTCCTTTATAGAAGAATCATTCAACATCAAACAATGCTAGTCGTACTAGCTCATTTTTTTGGCGTGTTAGTCTTATACTATCACCCATTGATTCATAATTTGAGTTTGATTGTTCTACTAATATCACCATATTAATAGTATTCTTCTAGATTCCACTCTTAGCAATCTCCAAGTAAGGTAAACGACTTTATCCATACTTTTAATCCATCCCATCATAACAATTTTAGGATTAAGCTACTATAGCTCGAAGGAAGATATTTAGAGGATAATTTTTAGCGCCCAACTTCTTGGAATATTCAAACGCCTAGCGTCTTCAATCATTGCATATATTCAAATAATATAAGCAAACATTGTCACGCTAAATTATACTCATTCATGTTGCCATAAATAAGTTTTTAGATATTGACGAAGACATAGATCTTGGACCCTGCGGGTAAGGACACCCCCTCTCAGGCCCAATGTCAAGGCCCAAGAAGAGGCGCCCTTGGAAGACTCCAGAAGGCCCACCAGAAGCCCACCCGCGCTAAACTTGCGGGTTAAGTTAGGTACTTTTGTAACCGACCTAGCTAGGGTTTGAATCCTCTCCGGGTAGGACTCGAGACCTGGCCATCTATATAAAGCCAGGAGAGCCCTCAAGGAGAGGACCAAGCAATACCGCACGACCAAAAAGCCTCGGAACTCGAGATCTACTCTCGATTCGAGCAACCTGTAACCGATCTAATCATCCAATACAGATCGACAAGAGGCAGGAGTAAGGGTTTTACCTCTACGAGGGCCCCGAACCTGGGTAAATCTCGCCCCCTGTCTAGCCGACGATCTCACCAGCGCTCATGAGTTCTCCTAATCGAAACCCGATAGGGTCACCTAAGGGACTTGTCGAGTCAGGGATTCGACAATTGGCGCCGTCTGTGGGAAACGCGGGCGCTGGATCACCGGCATCTTCGGCTTCATCGACATCCAACTCCCGTTGGAAACCAACGGCTACGGCTCCGAACAATCCTATACGGATCGGATCTGTCGTGGTCACGCCTCACTCGCCGGAATCTCGCTCGGCGTTCGAGGAACTGGAGAAGAGCGTCACCCTGACGTTCGGGAGCTTCAACTTCATGGCGAACAGAGACGGGATCCTCCACTTCTCAGATGAATCTAAAACCGAATCTGGAACCGCCAACTCGCGCTTTCCTACAGGGAAAAGCGGCGAGTCCATCCGCTACAACGCAGTCGACTACCACACCCTCTCGACAGAGGAACCCTCTCGGG
Source organism: Alopecurus myosuroides (assembly GCA_028641055.1). Taxonomy (NCBI): domain Eukaryota; kingdom Viridiplantae; phylum Streptophyta; class Magnoliopsida; order Poales; family Poaceae; genus Alopecurus; species Alopecurus myosuroides. The sequence continues at coordinate 335,387,758 of CM054057.1, read as the reverse complement.
TGCGGAGAGCTTTCCGATCTACGCCTAGGACACACGGACCACAACTGGCCCAAGTCTGCATGGCAGGGTCGGAACAGCCCTCGGAAACTGAATATAGCGTGACCGAGCGCGATATAATCGGCGTTTCGCGGGAAGCCTGGAAAAGATCCAAGGAATCCATGCGAAAAAGCCAGCCGCCTGCGGCGGGAGCCACACAGGAAGACCTAACCGCCTACCACTATCACCTAGTGAGGGCGGCCTCAAACATCAAGGATGTCCGAGCAGATCTAGCCCGTCGCAGGAGAGCGGCGGATGAATCAAGCCTACGTCGAGCCGAGCTATCCCACGCACCTTCAGTCGGTACCCGACCTAGGGGGAAGGGACCCGCAGCGTCGACGAGGGACCACGAATCTATGGCTGGAACCAACAGGTCTACCACGTCTTCTTTCATGAGGGTCGACGACGATGGCAACGTCTACCCGCAAACCCCAGCCGCCGCGATCCTAGCCGCAGCAACCTACATGCAGATGAATCAGCCGACGGATAGCGATCCCCGGGTGGAACAATACAAGCATATTCGCAAAGGTCTAGGGTTGGCGGCCGCGAGGCTCGCCTCTCACGATCGCAAAGAACAATTGGAGAAGGAGCGACTAGAGAAGGATAAGGACAAAGAAACGCCCCGCAGGCACAGAAGCTCTTCCCCGAGAAAAGACAAGTCGCCACGTCGTGGCCGAGGGAAAGAAGCCCGCCGCCGTGATGACAGTCGAAGCAGCGGCGACGACAGCCCGAGAGAAAAGAGCCCGCGACACCGCGGCAGCCGTTCACGCAAACGAAGCAAGGAACCACGGAAGAACGCCGATCGCGATCAGCCCGGACGGGACGCGCGGTCAGACATCGCGCAAAACAAAGTGGATAGAGCAAGGGCGTCAAGATATCGCGACCGATCGTCATCCGGCTCTTCGGACGACGAAACCTGCGGCGCGCTATGTTTCGCCCGTAGTATCCGCGAGGCGCCCCTACCCAAGCGATTCAAGCTCAGCACGGAAGTGACGAAGTACGACGGCTCACTCGAGCCCTCTCAATGGTTGAGCGACTACCTCACGGCAGTGAAATGCCAACGTGGTAACAAGAACACGGCTATGCAATACCTCAAATTGCACCTAGCCGGAGCAGCCCGCTGCTGGCTGGAAAGAAGACCACGATCTTGCTACGCATCATGGGATGACTTACACCGTGATTTCTGCAAGAACTTCCAGTCTACCTACAAGAGACCGGCTACAATCGAAGAACTACGAGCCTGCAAACAGAAAAGCGGTGAATCCACCCGAGAATACATCCAGCGGTGGAACACGCTCAGGAACACCGCAGGGACAATCTCTGAAGAAGTGGCGATTGAGGCCTTCGCCAAAGGAGCAAGAAGAACCGCGTTTCGAGAAGAGCTCGGCAGAGCCGCGCCCAAAACCATCGGGGAGCTTATGGTGATAGCCGAAAAATGGGCCAATGGAGAAGACGCAGTACGCAACGAAAGAGGATCATCACCTGCACACGAGGACGACCGCCACGGACGAAGGAAGAGAAGAAAATATTACGACCACGATGATAGAGAAGAACTAGTGGCAGCAGAATTCACGCGAAGTCGCGACTCCGGTCGTCGCGGAAGTCGCGAGTGGAAACCAAAGGCAGAAGAAAAATCACCCGAGGAAGACCTCGATGCATACTGCTCGCTACATCTGTTCACAGACAAGCGCACGGGCAAGACTAAGGCAACGCACCTTCTCAAGGATTGCCGAAAGTTCATCGAAATCTCGGACGCGCTCGCCAAGAAAAGATTTGCTTCCACCCAAAACTATCCACCACTGCCAGGAGGGGGACAACAATTCCAGCTACCACCGCCTCCACCTCCACCGACCAACCCAAACATGGCGCTCGCCGCATTGCCAGCGCCACCACAACAAAACGCGGGAGCAAATACATACCCGACTCCGCATGGACAACTCCTCGGGATGATACAGAAGGTATGCCCCTCTCGCAGAGCTCAAAAGACTAACTCGAGACAAATATGCATGGCAGTGCAGACGCCACCAACAAAGCCCGAGTACCTGAAGATGGCCGATCAGCCAATCACGTTCTCGAAAGAAGACCACCCGCCACGAGTCTATCGGCCGGGACACGCCGCCCTCGTCATTCAAGCTCAAATTGGCAATTATGACCTGGCCCGCGTGTTCATGAACGGTGGCAGTGGCATCAACATCATCTATGCGGATACACTCCGTCGAATGAACAAAAATCTGGACGGCCTATCGGAATCAGAAACATCCTTTCCACGGATAGTTCCGGGCAAAGCAATCCGTCCACTCGGAACAATCAACCTAGAAGTTGTACTGGGCTCCCCACGCAACTACAGAAGGGAATTCCTGGACTTCGAAGTCGTCGACTAGCCCTCACAGTACCACGCCATTCTTGGTCGAACAGCGTTCGCCAGATTCATGGCCGTGCCACATTACGCATACTTGAAGCTCAAGTTACCTGGCGAATACGGTGTGATCACCATCGACGGAGACTTCCAGAAATCGGACAAGTGCGACATAGAATTTAATGAGATCGCAAAATCTTTCGGGATGCAAGAAGAACTTCAAGAGCTAGCAAAAACAACGGACCACTCCGTTATGCCCCTCACGAAGAAAAACGCACCCGAACTGGAATTCAGCGCCAACAGCGACACTCGCAAGCACCAAGTGCACCCGACAGACTCCGCGAAGACGGCGATGGTTTCCACAACCCTCTCGCCAGCATAGGAAGGCGCGCTCGTCAAACTCCTCCGTGAGTACTGGGAGATTTTCGCCTGGCAGCCCTCAGATATGCCAGGAATACCCAGGGAGTTTGCCGAGCACTCACTCGAAGTCTTTCCTGACGCCAAACCCATCAAACAGACGACTCGACGATTCTCAGAACCTAAGCAGAAAGCGCTTGGAGAAGAAGTAAACAGATTGCTAGCCGCAAACTTCATCAGGGAGATCAAAATATCCACCTGGTTAGCAAACCCGGTGTTGGTCCCCAAGAAAAACACGGATATCCTTCGGGTGTGCATCGACTACACGTCGCTAAATAAACACTGCCCCAAGGACAACTTTCCTCTACCACGAATCGACCAGATCGTGGACTCTACGGCAGGTTGCCAGCGTCTCTCCTTTCTAGACGCCTATTTAGGATATAATCAAATCCGAATGAAAAAGGAAGACGAGGAGAAGACGGCTTTCATCACACCACACGGTGTATACTGCTACACGACAATGCCCTTCGGGCTGAAGAACGCAGGCGCAACATATCAGCGCTGCATGCAAAGATGCCTCGCCAATCTCATTGGCAAAAACGTACAAGTGTACGTCGACGACATCGTCATCAAAACTCGAGTGGAGGACACACTCCTCGAGGACATCAGAGAAACATTCGACGCCCTTAACGCATATCGGATCAAGCTCAATCCGACCAAATGCGTTTTCGGTGTCCCCGCAGGCAAACTTCTCGGGTACCTGGTATCCGCCAGAGGCATTGAAGCCAACCCGGAGAAAATACAAGCCATATTGACTATGAAGGAGCCAACCAATCTACGCGGAGTACAGCAGCTCGCAGGACGACTAGCAGCCCTGAGCAGATTCATCGCACGATTGGGAGAGCAGGCATTACCCTTCTACAAATTACTGAAGAAGACGGACAAATTCGAATGGACACCCGAAGCTAAAAAAGCGTTCGCAGATCTGAAGCGGTCCTTGTAAAGCAGGCGCATCCTTGCGACACCGCAAGAAAGGGAGCCACTTTTCCTATACTTAGCCGCTACAAACCAGGTCATCAGCACAGCGATCGTAGTCGAAAGACCTGAAGACGGCAAAGCATACGGAGTTCAAAGACCAATATATTACATCAGCGAAGTACTTTCGCCATGCAAACAACGCTACCCTCACTATCAGAAGCTCGCATACGGGGTTGTTCTCACAGCTCGAAAGCTCAAACATTATTTCCAGGAACACACCATCACAGTGGTTAATGATGCGTCACTCGGGACAATCATGAACAACCCTATGGCATCCGGAAGAATAGAAAAATGGAGCATCGAGCTGGGCGCCTGGGACATCACCTATGCTGGACGCAACGCAGTCAAATCCCAAGTTCTCGTGGAATTCATCAGCGAATGGACAGAGCTGCAAACACCCGGGCCACCCGAGTATACGAGCAATTGGATAATGTACTTCGATGGATCCAAGAGAAACGAAGGAGCAGGAGCAGGAATCGTCCTCATCTCACCTAGCGGAGACAAACTGCAGTACGTCTTGCGACTGGATTTTCCACCCGATGACCCAGCATCGAACAATGACGCAGAATATGAAGCACTATTGCACGGGATGAAGATGGCAATCGCCTGTGGAGCTACCCGACTAATGATCTACGGCGATTCCAACCTCATAGTGCAGCAAACGATGAAAGAATGTGACGCCATTGCTGAAAACATGGTTGCATATCGCGACATGTATAACCTACTCGAAGGAAGCTTTAAAGGGTGCGAGCTAAAACACATTGCAAGATCTAGCAACGAAGAAGCAGACAGACTGGCCAACATGGGTTCCACGAACACACCCATACCGCCAGGGATATATTTCGAGCGGATGATTAAGAGATCGATCAAACTAAAGAAACCCGCAGAAACACCCGCAGCAATGGAAACAGAGGTCAGCCCGCAAATCGCGCTTCTCGAGCTTACTCATAACATATCACGGCAGGTTTTCCTGGTCGAACCAGTCTGGACGCAGAAATATCTCGACTACCTGCTAAACAAACAGCTCCCGGCCGATCCACGTGAGGCTCGACAGCTAATCAGGCGTAGCAAATCCTTTCGGGTGGTTAACAGAGAATTATACAAACAAAGCATCTCGGGAATACTTCAGCGTTGCATCGCACCCGAAGACGGCAAGGAATTACTCCGGGACATACATCAGGGTGATTGCGGACATCATGCTAGCTGGAAAGCGATATTGGGAAAAGCCTTTCGAGCAGGATTCTACTGGCTAACAGCAGCCACCGATGCAAAAAACCTGGTCGATAGATGCGACGCCTGCCAGCGATTCGCACCAAAGCCGCACGCACCCGCCACGGAGTTGCACATGATACCCATCGCCTGGCCCTTTGCACAGTGGGGGCTAGACATGGTTGGACCATTACGCAGATCCACACCCGGTGGATATACACACCTGCTGGTCGCAGTCGACAAATTCACAAAATGGATAGAGGCAAGACCAGTAACTTCGGCTAGCGCCCAATGCGCCGTGGAGTTCCTCGATTCCATCATATGCAGATTTGGTGTGCCACACGACATCATTACAGATAACGGCACAAACTTTACGGCAAAGGAAACACAGCAGTTCTGCAAAGAGAAAGGCATCAATTTCAAGTTTGCTTCGGTCGCCCACCCGCAAACGAACGGACAAGTCGAAAGATCCAACGGCTTAGTCTCGGCTGGGATCAAGAAACGACTACTCGACCGTCTGCACCCCGCAGCAGGGCATTGGGCAGAGGAGCTACCCTCCGTACTCTGGAGCCTCCGGACAACCCCAAACAGGTCTACAAAATACACACCATTTTTTATGGTATACGGGGCGGAAGTAGTCCTTCCCGAGGAAGTTCGATTCAGCGCCCCACGGGTTGTGGCCTACAGCGAAGAAACCTCCAACAAAGCACTTGCAGAAGATATGGATGCACTCGACGAAATGCGGGACATCGCACTCGCAAGATCCGCAGTTTATCAACAAACGCTACGCAACTATCACAGTCGCCGCATACGCCACAGGTCATTCGTGGTAGGTGACTTAGTGTTGCGGCTCAAGCAGAAGGAAGGACACAAACTCGAACCGCCTTGGGAAGGACCCTTCATCGTACACGAAGTTATCCCAGGAGGAGCCTACAGGCTCAAGAATCCAGAGACCGGAGGAATCTATTCCAATCCATGGAATATTGCACAACTCCGCAAATTCTACCCCTAGGTTTACTTGTTTCTACAACAATAAGGCTATACTAGCCAATTTTGTAGCTCAAATACATGACTTCTCAGTCATTGCAATAAAAATACATGATTTCCTCATCATATTTACCCGAAGTTCCTTGTTTACTGCATGCTAAAAGTCACAGGTACACACCCCATCGCACACACGGGGGCTACACCTAAAAACTTAGCATCTCAAAGAAATATCATCAAATACAAGTTTACACACCTTACAACAATTTTTACAAACTATAAACAGTTTACAGGATATTCACATCCGACAAATCAGTCAAAACGCTGAGCATTCTCAGTCGCTAAGACCCTATCTACCTCTTCAGAGGTCATTCGGATAATCTTCTCGGCTGCAGGGCGTACAGCATCATAAAACGGTATGATGTCTTCGATTGCATAATCTGGGCGCCGAGCTGCGGAGTTCAAATCTATCTCAGGATGCCATATTCGGACAAAAGAGAGAGCCACAACCGCGCCGCACGTCATCTGTTTGCGTACGCACGTGCGAATCTCCCCTTCCCGACTAAACAGCCTGAGTAGATAGCTCCAGTCTTCGGGACCCCTTTCGAGTGGATAAAAAGCTGCATTCACCGCGATCAAGACCTCGTGAAAAGAACCCACGAGAATTCTCGCCTGCAGAACTCGGAATTTCAAGGTGGCCATCACAAACCCTCGACTGCGATCAGACCAGAAGTTATTCGCATGAGGTTTTGGGCTGTTAGCCTCTTGGTGAATGTGGTTTTCCACCCACTGCTTTTCCTCCCTGTCATCCGGTCTAACAACTGAAGGGCAGACGCACTTAGTCAGCTGAAGAATACAAAGGAGGAAAAATGCACGGGGGTTGCACCACTTACATAGCAACTCCCTCGCAACTGAAGATAGTTCGTCCATCAGAAATTGTTCGCGCTCAGCCGCCAATTTATGTTTGGATATCGCCACATCAGCAACCCCGCGCAGAGCTTTCAGCCTACGCTCACCCTCATGAACCTTATCACGGAGGCCAGCAAAAGTGCCCACGGCGGCCACAAGTGGATTTAGTGGATTACCACGTCCACCAGAAGTTTCCGCGGCAAACACAGTAGCCTGGAAGAAGTACAAGGAAAGAAGTGAGATGCCCTACTCGAGTTGTTTCTAGTCGCACATCTGCCAAAAAACGCTTGGGGGCTACTCCCATCGGGAGACAAGGCACAAACAAAAAGAATAAAAATTCCAAAGGATAAATGCTTCGATCAAGGACAACAAAGGTACGGGAATACATCCCAAGGTTCATTACATTCAAGGAAGGAAATAAGAAAAAAAAAACTACGAGGCTACATTGGTGCTCCCACTAGCGCCAGTCGACCCTCCCTTCTTCCGAGCAAAAATCTCAGAAAGCTTCCGAGCAAGAATGGCGGCTTGCTCGCCAAAACGGGAGAGCCGTACCTTTTTGCCCGTGGAAGGATCGACTGGAATGGACGAGTAAGCCTCCTCCAACCCTTCGACTCCGTGCGCCAGAGCAAATTGGATCGCAGTCTTCGCGCCAGCCTCTGATTGAGCGACTGCGAAGGCATCCAGAAGACCGCCTTCCGAAAAAGCCTTCAGCAGATCATCTAGCGCAGGCGTTGGAGTGCCGCCGGCAACGATGCGACCATGCACTTGCACCAATGCCTGGGAGGCATCGTTAATCAGAGAGAGAATTCCATCGGAATGTCTCTTGAGTTGTGCAAGTGTGTCGGTTAGCACGTCCACCCGTTGGAGCCCAGAGATCTCTAGAGGGACGTCCAAAAGACATGTGAACAAAGAAGACCGAACTTAGCAAAGTTCAGTGGAATAAAATATCAGAAGTCGCAAAATGCACTTACCCGCAAAACGTTCCGCGAGGGGACGGAGGAACTCGACAATATTATTGTCGGATTTACTGCCAGCTTCAACTTGCTCCTTCAGGGCTGTAACATCCCAGATTTTTGAAAAGTAAAAAAAATACTATAATTTGAAACTTTTGTTCTGTCAATGCAAGCCACCAAAATTTGATAAATTTCAAACACAAAATTTCTAATATGACTTTTCTAAAGTATTTGGTATTGCTAATACAAATAAGTCGCTATTTTCTAAACACTCAATATCGTTTCTAATAAATACATTTGCATAGTAATTCCCATTATTTAAAACGCAAGATCTATTCCATAGAATTAAATTATTGCTTTGAAAATTTATATATGGCATTTTAAACTAGAGGATCGTAAACCTTAATAATATTTTGATCTTCTTATTTTAAAAGCACAAACATAAGTATATGCATATATTAGTATTTTATCAAGGTTTTAAATAATTAAAAAGGTTTCAACAAGATTATTTTGTATGAAGATAACTAATGTGTTTTAAAATCAATATGATAATGTATAGTATTTTTCCAAATTTTTGTTGAAGCCAAATTAGAACTATTTTGGAAATAGACATAAATGCCTATTTGTAGTTAAAGTAATATTTGAATTTGTCAAAATTTAATTAATTAAAATGTTAGCAAAAATATTGTAGTTTAATAGATATAATTTTTTTACAAAACTAGTGCAATTGGATTTGTTTGATTTGATACTTTTATTCAAAGGATATTAATAGAAGAAGCGAAATCGGAAAAAGGGAAAAAAAATATGGACCGACCTGGCCAGCCCACACGTGAAGCGTTTGTCCAAAAAAAAAAAAAATCGCTCCTGTTCACAATGATGTCAACACGCAAAAGAAAACAAAAAGAAAAAAAATCGGCCGATCGGCCATCCCAGCTGTACGTACACCCTAGGTAAATAGGCAATCGATCGGTGAAAAAATAAAATAGGAAACACGCGCGGCACGCTCGTATGGGCCACGTTGGGCCTGCCTCCGCACGCACGTACGTGCTACGGACGAGTGCATCTCCGGTTTCTTTTTAGTACCACATTGCCAAGTTGCAAACTCCACGCCCCATCTTCCTGCTATATAATGCCACCAATAGTTTAGGCAAAATCACAATATTAATTCGGGTCGAACCATTTATTTTGGTTTGACTAGAATAAAATAATTGCTTTTTTGGCGGGATTTCTTATTTTCTTTTCCGCGGCGCTTCTCACACGACGAAGGTACCACGTAAACTCGCTTTTGTATGTATATTTGTAGAATACATGTTTTAGTATATTTGAGGCCGCGAATTTAGTTTCCGTAGTATTACACTTATTTTCTTAGTATATTTTATTTTAACTTTAGGCTAGCGTAATATTTTGTCGTACGTACACTGCGCGACGTAAACTAGACAATGACACGTTATAGCCGTAGCCACACGATTTTGATCCTACGACCACAAATAGATCACCTAATCTATTTTTACCAGCCAATCACGTCATGCCTTATAGTCTACCTATTTTTCGGAACAACGCCACGTAGAAAATTCGTCGACTAGTTTTACCTAAAAACCCCTACAATTTAGAATAGTCATAACTTTTAAACCGTAAGGCTAAATCTAGCAAATTTGGAGTTTTTGGAAAGCCCTTAACCTGTAGAATCATTTAGCATTGTTTAGTTTTGATTTTAACTATTTAAAATTTATCCAAATTCAAATGAGCCATTTTAAGTAATTTTGACCTAGTTTAAACTCAGTAAATAATCTTAATACGATTCCTTCTACAATAATGCTCCATTTAGTAATCTTGGACCAGAGAGACCAATGCCTAAACCATATAGACACTAGTGAACCTATTCTATGTAATCTTGGCTAAAAACCCTCCCTAGTGTTTAATACCAACTGAACATGATATGATAGTTGTTGATCGCTAATACCCTATTATGGTGTGATCATTTGGATCAAGACCAACACAAAGTATGTGTCAATCACATGCTATAAAAACAAGTGAACATGAAACCCATATACCAAAACCATATTCAAATTTACAAGTTATGTAGTAAATTCATTAGAACCCTAGTACACAAAACCCTTGTGTGAATCTTGTTGATCATGGTTTGCATCTAGAACCCATGGAACAAAACCTTGTATGCTCATTGTGAGAAAAGACCAACCATTGACCCAAATGGAAAACTCAAAACATTATCACCATAATTCATTTGCTTGGGATTATACGATGAACCTAGACCAACCTTAAACAAAGGGAAAGCCTAACCAAAACACTTTAATTCTTTTCTTAATAGAATTATTAAGTGTTCAACCTTAAAACTTATTATTACATACACTCCTTTTGCAACATTGAGTGATGTGATAGCTCTTTACTAAACTAAAGTGAACTCTTGGAAATTCCTTGACAAATAGGAACGACTCAAGTTTGAATCCTTCAAACTAAACCCTTGTCCATAAAAGAATACCCACCAACCTAAGCATAATTCTTTTTGCATATCGAATTATGTGAAAATCTCTATCTTATCAATGAATAACGTAAATCAACCCTATTTTGAAAACAGTTCTATGCTTGTTTACCTTTGTATGCACTGTGTTTGTGAGTGACTTGATTTGTATGTATTTGTATTGTTTAGATTGTACGGAGAGGAACGTTCTATTTATGAAGAGAGTGTGATTCAACACCAAACTTCAAAAGGCAAGTGACACACATGATCCTACTATTTTACTATATGCATTAGATTTTTATAGTAGTTATGCATGAGTAGGAGTTGAGTGTTATCGCTATGCTAGATATTATTAGGGGTTGCTTCACTAACACCCAAGTGGAGTAATCATATGTTACCCTAGATTGTAGCATCCATATGGTAGGCAAACATCGTAGTTGTAGATTGCTTAGCCATGCTCTAGCTATTCGTGGTTGGGATTATTATCATGTCATGATGAAAATCATTATTTTAATTGCTTATGAAAACAACATGATAATTAATTAACCACTGGGCGGATTGCTAGAGTGTCATCAGAGTACAAAGTTTGGTGGGGACCGCCGCCCAGTATCTTGAGATTATGTTTACTTTCTTTATGTAGTTGTTCTTGCGTGCAACCATGTTTCATATTAGTATGGGCTAGACATAAATTGTAGGTTGTGGTGACTCGAACCCAACGTGTCCAGAGATGTAGAATAGTGGTAGGATGGTCCGGCTCGTGGTGGGTTTGGGGATCTACTTCTTATGGTTTATGGCTTGATCTTCTTTCCTTCCGTGGTACTAGTGGTGTATCATGGTGTTTGGGGTCGATTAGGCAACATGGGTAAAGGGCACAAACCTCGCGAGGGTTAAAACTAAGATCTTAGCCGTGTTCCATTGGTTAGGGACAATTCAACAACTAGATGGGAAACATGACATATCTCGTTCATCTTGTTTTATTAATTACTAATAATTTGACTATGGGTTATTTGAGAAGTGCCTGATGGTTTTTCAGTGTGCTAATCCAAAGGGTAGGAGCACCTTGCTATCAACCAAGGTGTCCAATTATTTAGGAGCACTTTGCTATCAACCAAAGTGTCCAGAATATGTGCAAAATTACTTTATATTAAAAGATAGGACAAATGCATTTATGCAAAATAGCCTAGAAACTCCACCAGCCAAATATGCATGTAGATTAGCGCTTGCCATTTATATACCACCATAGTGTCACTTTCCACCATTGCTCAGAATGATCTGACCTCCTTTTGGGGGCTGCATATTCCAACGTGCAGATGGTTCCGATGACGAGTGAGGATTTCGATTAGGTTCTCGAGTCTACAACCAACATGTTTTGCCTGTGGCACATGAAGAAGATGAGGCTCATTGATGTACTATGTTTTCCGCTGCAGAAGGTTGTATTTATGCTAGCCTTGAGCTATGCAAGTTGTAAAACCATTTTGTAAAGTCTGGATCATGCGATATAATAAAGATGTTGACGCATTTGCATGATATTTCATCTTATACTGTGGTGCTAGCAATTGATCCAGGGACTAGCACAGTAACACAGGGGTTCTTGCCTTTATTAAAAGGTGGGAGCGCTACAGATGGTATCAGAGCATTGTGTTGCCTGTAGGATTCGAGACCTAAGTTTGGATTAGAACTAGGAACAGACCCTAGGTTTAAAAATCTATTTTGTTCAAACTTTCTAGAAACACAACTTCTCATCTTAATCCTTTATCATATCCTCTCATCTATTATTCACCTTCAAAACTTTCTTCTCTTGTTCTAGATAACCCTACCATGGAGTGCAAGAAATGTTTTTTTTTTCATATGTCATCATTGGATTCAACATGAAGTACTACAAGTAAGACAATTGAAGAACTTAGAGGAAATCTTAGACTTCACAATAACCAGAAGCACATCATGGAATTGAAGGAAGAACATGAAGAACTCAAGAAGATATAGATGAGACCACCAATCTAGTTATTTGGTTAGAATAACAATATCGTGTTAGTGTATTGATCATACAATTCAGTGTGGTATGACAATACTATGTTGTTTGCTGAATTAGTTGTTTGGTGTGATGAGTGCTTGTTAGATGTTGTTTGTAAGATGAATTTTCATGCTCTGTCGTGTTGGGTAGGATTATTCTTTAGTCTCTTTCTAAATCTCTACTCATCCATGCTAAGCCAAACCAAAACCACATACCCATTTACCAACCATAGTGAGCTACCATATGAAGTGTAGCAACAAGAAATACAACGAAGAATGTTATGACTAGTGCCCTATTGAGACGAAATGCATTCAATTGAGGAATTGCCATGGATCTTGAGATTATGTAATTTTTGTGTGAAGGAAGAATCACATAACTCATCAATTTCATTTCTATCCTAAGAATCAACAAGTGAATCTACAAGTAAGGATAGAAATATGGAATCAAGAATACATGAGCTATGAAGGTTATGAAGAACTTGCTACACCAGGAGAAGGATAGTGAATATGCTACAACTACCCAGTTAGTGTATTATAGGAGTTAACGAAAAACCTACTAGTTTAAGAACCGATAGTTTAGCTCAGGTCTGTCTTACAGATTGGTCACTTTCTGTTAGACAAGCGAGGATGACCGAGTGTTATCATACGAGATTCACCATACCAAATACAAAGTAATGAATTAGGTGCGACATGGAGTAGCTACCATGACGACTACTTATTTCATTCGCCTTGCTATGGGGGATGGTAAATCTGAGTGTCATACCTATTAAAGAGGCGACGATGTTAAGCCTGATCCATAGAATGGTAGGATATAATTATAACCCTATGTTAGGCAAGTGTTGCTGAATCGTATTAATCTTCGGCGAGGATGAAACCAACCTTGGAGGTAACATGCCATCAAAGATATTGCCCACCATGAGAGTTTCGTTAGAAATAGCATGGTGTTTGCATTCAAGGAAGAAACCCACAAGATGGAAGCTGGCCACAGACATCAAAAGACCAAGTTGAGAAGATCCCAAAGACCTCTGATTGACCCAAAGAGTGACCATCAGTATCAAATGAAGTTCAAGAGACACCAATTAGTCTTCAACTCTACTACGAAGAAAGTTCTACTCAAGCCATCTGGAGACAAGATACACAATCAAGCCATGAGATTTGAGTTCCTATAAAGATTTCTTTTAAGGGTGGTAGCCTACTTAGTTTCCCTTGGAACCCAGATACACAAACCTATATTTCTTTATAGCCTTCTCAAATCTCGGGACGAGATTTCTTTTAAAGGTGGTAGTCTGTAACATCCCAGATTTTTGAAAAGTAAAAAAAATACTATAATTTGAAACTTTTGTTCTGTCAATGCAAGCCACCAAAATTTGATAAATTTCAAACACAAAATTTCTAATATGACTTTTCTAAAGTATTTGGTATTGCTAATACAAATAAGTCGCTATTTTCTAAACACTCAATATCGTTTCTAATAAATACATTTGCATAGTAATTCCCATTATTTAAAACGCAAGATCTATTCCATAGAATTAAATTATTGCTTTGAAAATTTATATATGGCATTTTAAACTAGAGGATCGTAAACCTTAATAATATTTTGATCTTCTTATTTTAAAAGCACAAACATAAGTATATGCATATATTAGTATTTTATCAAGGTTTTAAATAATTAAAAAGGTTTCAACAAGATTATTTTGTATGAAGATAACTAATGTGTTTTAAAATCAATATGATAATGTATAGTATTTTTTCAAATTTTTGTTGAAGCCAAATTAGAACTATTTTGGAAATAGACATAAATGCCTATTTGTAGTTAAAGTAATATTTGAATTTGTCAAAATTTAATTAATTAAAATGTTAGCAAAAATATTGTAGTTTAATAGATATAATTTTTTTACAAAACTAGTGCAATTGGATTTGTTTGATTTGATACTTTTATTCAAAGGATATTAATAGAAGAAGCGAAATCGGAAAAAGGGAAAAAAAATATGGACCGACCTGGCCAGCCCACACGTGAAGCGTTTGTCCAAAAAAAAAAAGAATCGCTCCTGTTCACAATGATGTTAACACGTAAAAGAAAACAAAAAGAAAAAAAATCGGCCGATCGGCCATCCCAGCTGTACGTACACCCTAGGTAAATAGGCAATCGATCGGTGAAAAAATAAAATAGGAAACACGCGCGGCACGCTCGTATGGGCCACGTTGGGCCTGCCTCCGCACGCACGTACGTGCTACGGACGAGTGCATCTCCGGTTTCTTTTTAGTACCACATTGCCAAGTTGCAAACTCCACGCCCCATCTTCCTGCTATATAATGCCACCAATAGTTTAGGCAAAATCACAATATTAATTCGGGTCGAACCATTTATTTTGGTTTGACTAGAATAAAATAATTGTTTTTTTTGGCGGGATTTCTTATTTTCTTTTCCGCGGCGCTTCTCACACGACGAAGGTACCACGTAAACTCGCTTTTGTATGTATATTTGTAGAATACATGTTTTAGTATATTTGAGGTCGCGAATTTAGTTTCCGTAGTATTACACTTATTTTCTTAGTATATTTTATTTTAACTTTAGGCTAGCGTAATATTTTGTCGTACGTACACTGCGCGACGTAAACTAGACAACGACACGTTATAGCCGTAGCCACACGATTTTGATCCTACGACCACAAATAGATCACCTAATCTATTTTTACCAGCCAATCACGTCATGCCTTATAGTCTACCTATTTTTCGGAACAACGCCACGTAGAAAATTCGTCGACTAGTTTTACCTAAAAACCCCTACAATTTAGAATAGTCATAACTTTTAAACCGTAAGGCTAAATCTAGCAAATTTGGAGTTTTTGGAAAGCCCTTAACCTGTAGAATCATTTAGCATTGTTTAATTTTGATTTTAACTATTTAAAATTTATCCAAATTCAAATGAGCCATTTTAAGTAATTTTGACCTAGTTTAAACTCAGTAAATAATCTTAATACGATTCCTTCTACAATAATGCTCCATTTAGTAATCTTGGACCAGAGAGACCAATGCCTAAACCATATAGACACTAGTGAACCTATTCTATGTAATCTTGGCTAAAAACCCTCCCTAGTGTTTAATACCAACTGAACATGATATGATAGTTGTTGATCGCTAATACCCTATTATGGTGTGATCATTTGGATCAAGACCAACACAAAGTATGTGTCAATCACATGCTATAAAAACAAGTGAACATGAAACCCATATACCAAAACCATATTCAAATTTACAAGTTATGTAGTAAATTCATTAGAACCCTAGTACACAAAACCCTTGTGTGAATCTTGTTGATCATGGTTTGCATCTAGAACCCATGGAACAAAACCTTGTATGCTCATTGTGAGAAAAGACCAACCATTGACCCAAATGGAAAACTCAAAACATTATCACCATAATTCATTTGCTTGGGATTATACGATGAACCTAGACCAACCTTAAACAAAGGGAAAGCCTAACCAAAACACTTTAATTCTTTTCTTAATAGAATTATTAAGTGTTCAACCTTAAAACTTATTATTACATACACTCCTTTTGCAACATTGAGTGATGTGATAGCTCTTTACTAAACTAAAGTGAACTCTTGGAAATTCCTTGACAAATAGGAACGACTCAAGTTTGAATCCTTCAAACTAAACCCTTGTCCATAAAAGAATACCCACCAACCTAAGCATAATTCTTTTTGCATATCGAATTATGTGAAAATCTCTATCTTATCAATGAATAACGTAAATCAACCCTATTTTGAAAACAGTTCTATGCTTGTTTACCTTTGTATGCACTGTGTTTGTGAGTGACTTGATTTGTATGTATTTGTATTGTTTAGATTGTACGGAGAGGAACGTTCTATTTATGAAGAGAGTGTGATTCAACACCAAACTTCAAAAGGCAAGTGACACACATGATCCTACTATTTTACTATATGCATTAGATTTTTATAGTAGTTATGCATGAGTAGGAGTTGAGTGTTATCGCTATGCTAGATATTATTAGGGGTTGCCTCACTAACACCCAAGTGGAGTAATCATATGTTACCCTAGATTGTAGCATCCATATGGTAGGCAAACATCGTAGTTGTAGATTGCTTAGCCATGCTCTAGCTATTCGTGGTTGGGATTATTATCATGTCATGATGAAAATCATTATTTTAATTGCTTATGAAAACAACATGATAATTAATTAACCACTGGGCGGATTGCTAGAGTGTCATCAGAGTACAAAGTTTGGTGGGGACCGCCGCCCAGTATTTTGAGATTATGTTTACTTTCTTTATGTAGTTGTTCTTGCGTGCAACCATGTTTCATATTAGTATGGGCTAGACATAAATTGTAGGTTGTGGTGACTCGAACCCAACGTGTCCAGAGATGTAGAATAGTGGTAGGATGGTCCGGCTCGTGGTGGGTTTGGGGATCTACTTCTTATGGTTTATGGCTTGATCTTCTTTCCTTCCGTGGTACTAGTGGTGTATCATGGTGTTTGGGGTCGATTAGGCAACATGGGTAAAGGGCACAAACCTCGCGAGGGTTAAAACTAAGATCCTAGCCGTGTTCCATTGGTTAGGGACAATTCAACAACTAGATGGGAAACATGACATATCTCGTTCATCTTGTTTTATTAATTACTAATAATTTGACTATGGGTTATTTGAGAAGTGCCTGATGGTTTTTCAGTGTGCTAATCCAAAGGGTAGGAGCACCTTGCTATCAACCAAG
The DNA here is from genome assembly GCA_028641055.1 of Alopecurus myosuroides. Taxonomy (NCBI): domain Eukaryota; kingdom Viridiplantae; phylum Streptophyta; class Magnoliopsida; order Poales; family Poaceae; genus Alopecurus; species Alopecurus myosuroides. The sequence goes on along the minus strand of CM054057.1, from coordinate 335,370,694 downwards.
GTGTCCAATTATTTAGGAGCACTTTGCTATCAACCAAAGTGTCCAGAATATGTGCAAAATTACTTTATATTAAAAGATAGGACAAATGCATTTATGCAAAATAGCCTAGAAACTCCACCAGCCAAATATGCATGTAGATTAGCGCTTGCCATTTATATACCACCATAGTGTCACTTTCCACCATTGCTCAGAATGATCTGACATCCTTTTGGGGGCTGCATATTCCAACGTGCAGATGGTTCCGATGACGAGTGAGGATTTCGATTAGGTTCTCGAGTCTACAACCAACATGTTTTGCCTGTGGCACATGAAGAAGATGAGGCTCATTGATGTACTATGTTTTCCGCTGCAGAAGGTTGTATTTACGCTAGCCTTGAGCTATGCAAGTTGTAAAACCATTTTGTAAAGTCTGGATCATGCGATATAATAAAGATGTTGACGCATTTGCATGATATTTCATCTTGTACTGTGGTGCTAGCAATTGATCCAGGGACTAGCACAGTAACACAGGGGTTCTTGCCTTTATTAAAAGGTGGGAGCGCTACAAGGGCCTTCCGCGCATCCGCAAGCTGTCGATTAAAATCTTCTGATTGCATGCGGGAAGCCTCCAGCTCTTGTCGAACGGCCGTCAGGTCAGTCTCCCGAGCAGTTAGCTGCTCAGAAAGTTTGACCCTTTCGGACTCCGAAAATTCAAGTTGAGCTGCGAAAAGATGCTTATCAGAAATCAAGAATTCACAGGACAGTGAAGACAAAGAAATAATAGAACTTACCCTTGAGGAGGTCGTTTTCAGTTTGAAGTCGGCTACGGTCCGTTCGAAGGGACTCGCAATCCGATTCAGCGAGAACGACGCGGCGACCAATCGCCGCAAGAGAATCAACGAGCGACTGCAAAGCACGAAGACGGAAGAGTTAAATGGATTAAATTTGAGTCTGTACCCGATTATTTACAATCGACTACAGCCTCGGGGGCTACTCCCATCGGGAGCACTGCCGTGCACCCGATAAAAAATGGAATCGTGAAGAAGAAGTGAACCAGACTTTGAGCCTGTAGCCGACCGCATGCGGTCGACTACAGCCTCGGGGGCTACTCCCATCGGGAGCACTGTCGTGCACCCGATAAAAATTTGAAGACAGAAGACGAAGTTTTACCTGGCCGGTGGCGCGAAAGAGCGGATCCGCGGAGCTGTCCGTCACTTCCTTAGAAGCTGAAGTCCTGACGGCAAAGCTGGGGGCTCCACGCTCCACAGTCGCAGCTTCAGGAGCCGCTCTGGGAGAGTTTTGGACGGTGCCCGCGGTGGGAGTTTCACCCGCATCCTTGGCCTATTTCTCTTCTCGGGAGGAACGGCCGCGGCGTACCTGCGAGGACTGATCATCTGTAGACTGCACCGAAAGATAGAAACAATCGATATTGAAGCACAGAAAATGTTCGACCAAGATTAAGGAAAAAACACTTACTCGTCATCCTCGTCGTCATCCAGCAAGTCCGCGTTCCAAGCGGGTGTCATCACTGGGAACGAAGGCGAAGGAGCAAGGGAGCGAAGTGGAGTCGCACGGATAGGAGCTTGACTGGGCGATGCTTCCAAGGATTTGTCCTTGGAAGTAGCTTCGTCCTCATCTACCCGACGACGTTTCGTCGGGAGCGCCATTCGAGTCCGCAACGTCATCCGAAGAATCGTGCTCTGAACTCGAAGAGGCATTGGCGACGCTGGTGTCAATCGCGCCGTCTTGATGGCTCGACACTTGCTCTGAGGCGGCTTCCCCCGTGGTTGGCGGGTAGCAGTCCGCCATGGCTAGGCTCTGCAAATGCAAGAAGAAGACAAGGAAAATCTTATCGACTAGGACTCTGAACGGAGAGAAAAAGGAACAACACAAAGACGAAAGAAGAGAAAGAAACTAACCTCGGCTGGGGGAGGATTTGAGGCGGCGAAGGCTTGAACAGAGCAATCGGGGAATTTCTCTCCACCTTCAGTCGGGTGATACCCGCGATTTTCTTCTCGAATTCTACATTCGAAAGTTCCTCGCGGCTTACTCGACTGGGATCTTCTGAGCCCTGATACTCCCACATGGCGGAGGGCCTCTGTTGGAGCGGCTGGATCCTGCGCTTCAAGAAGATGCTCGCCAGATGCATCCCGTTGAGCACAACTCCCGTGGTCTGGTCCCGAAGAGCAGCTACTCTCGCGAGTAAAGGCGCAACAGTCTGGGTCTCTTCGGTTGACATCTTGTGCCCCCAAGACTTTCGCCTGGTCAAAACAGCGAACGGGTGGAACTCTACAATCCCACCCGAGCTGTTGTCGACGACGTAGAACCACCTTTTCCGCCAGCTTTGGGCGGAGTCGACGAAGTGCATGTTGAAGTAGCTGCCTTCTTGTCGAGCTTGGATCCCGAAGCCGCCGGTGCGAAGCGGTTCGCCTAGCTCGGACTCCACCCGCGACTTCTCGCGGAAGATCCGGACCTTGAAGAGCGCCTTCCACAGTGCCCAGTGCGGGCGAATGCCGAGATAGCATTCGCAGAACACGATGAAGCACGTAATGTGCTGCACCGCGTTCGGGGGGAGATCGTGAAGCTGTATGCCATAGACACACAGCAACCCGAGGAAGAAGGGATGAAGGGGAAAAGAAAGGCCCCGAGTCACGTGGTCCACAAAGACCACGCGCTCGTTCGACTGAGGATTGGGTACCTCTTCTTTTTTCCCGAGGCGGACTCGCTTCTCCGTCTCTGCCGGCAGCAACCCCTCCCGCTGCATCTCCTTGATGCATTTTGCGGTGGTGTTGGGAGAACGCCAGTCGCCGGCGCGGGGCGCGGGCTGCGCGGAAGGTTCGCCGGATGCAGAACCGGCAGCACCACGCTTCTTTCCGCCAGCCATTGTTTGCAGCGAGAGCTCGAGCGCGGGGAAGACGAAGATGGGCGCGAGGAAGAAGATGAAGACAGAGAGCTGGGAAAGTTTTACCGCAGCGCTAACACCCGTATTTATACACAGGGCAAGGCAATCTCAGCCGTACGATGCGCTACGTGGCATCTATCACGGCCGCCACGCGTAAGGATGAAACGAAGCGGCGGCCTGCGCTGTTTCGTGTCACGATCTTAACAGAAGATCGTGCACATTTACTGCGCGTTTCGCGTGAAAACCGGGAACGACGTCTCGTTTCCCGGTCAAAAAGCTGACAAGGTGGGCCATTTACTGCTGCCACTCCGTCACGTCCCATCGGGAGAAGAGGAGTGCGCCATGACGTCATGGCATTCGTCATTCGAAACCAAATTCTTTTCGATTGGAAGTTCAAACGCGAAATTATCTTCGTATGAATTGCAATTCCTTCGAATAAAAGCAACTCTTCCATGAACAGTTCATAAAGCAAGACCTCTTCGAACAAGAGAAAAATACCCTATGCACGAAAACTCTTTCGTATGGGCACAACATCCCGAGCATGAAAACTCTTTCATACGGGTTTAGTTTCTTTTCCGACGCGAAATTTCTTTCGTATGGAGCTTAAATAACTCAAATCGGGTAGGAAAAACCTGCTTCTCCTATACATGATAATTCTACATCATAAGAACCTGGATTGTTCAGCCGACTAGGCACATCTGGATGCCGTATTCTTCGAATACGAAGGTAAGACCCAGAAAGATCTCTCTTTTGGGCCTCGAATCGCACTCGAAAGCTGCGTCCTCCGGCATAGTTCTGTGTCAACAACACGAAGAAAAATCCTAGCGGACGCGCCGGGTATCCAAATAGGTTCAGTTCGACTCGATAAGTCCACAACGGCCCAGTCGCAACAATCACCTCATCGGGTTCGAGTCGGGGGTCTCGAATCTGTGTAGGCCAGGAATGTTTTTGCCCTAGTCGCAATTAATTGGCCCTGATCTCTCGGGAGAGCCAAGCTACTGTGCCACATACTTCTGCAATAAAAGCCGCAAAAACAGGCACCTATGCTGCTCGATACTCGAGCGTTATAACTTACAAGACAGGGGACACACCCTTCGAAGACAACAACTGTCGAGCTGAACTTCCAAGAGGAGATCAAAAAAGGTCTGACCGTCTACCCGACTGGAAATAAATCCCAGTCGAGCACACGCTCGGGGGCTACTGACGAAGACATAGATCTTGGACCCTGCAGGTAAGGACAGCCCCTCTCAGGCCCAATGTCAAGGCCCAAGAAGAGGCGCCCTTGGAAGACTCCAGAAGGCCCACCAGAAGCCCACCCGCACTAAACTTGCGGGTTAAGTTAGGTAGTTTTGTAACCGACCTAGCTAGGGTTTGAATCCTCTCCGGGTAGGACTCGAGACCTGGCCATCTATATAAGGCCAGGAGAGCCCTCAAGGAGAGGACCAAGCAATACCGCACGACCAAAAAGCCTCGGAACTCGAGATCTACTCTCGATTCGAGCAACCTGTAACCGATCTAATCATCCAATACAGATCGACAAGAGGCAGGAGTAAGGGTTTTACCTCTACGAGGGCCCCGAACCTGGGTAAATCTCGCCCCCTGTCTAGCCGACGATCTCACCAGCGCTCATGAGTTCTCCTAATCGAAACCCGATAGGGTCACCTAAGGGACTTGTCGAGTCAGGGATTCGACACTTGCACAACTCAAGAGACATTCCGATGGAATTCTCTCTCTGATTAACGATGCCTCCCAGGCATTGGTGCAAGTGCATGGTCGCATCGTTGCCGGCGGCACTCCTACGCCTGCGCTAGATGATCTGCTGAAGGCTTTTTCGGAAGGCGGTCTTCTGGATGCCTTCGCAGTCGCTCAATCAGAGGCTGGCGCGAAGACTGCGATCCAATTTGCTCTGGCGCACGGAGTCGAAGGGTTGGAGGAGGCTTACTCGTCCATTCCAGTCGATCCTTCCACGGGCAAAAGGGTACAGCTCTCCCGTTTTGGCGAGCAAGCCGCCATTCTTGCTCGGAAGCTTTCTGAGATTTTTGCTCGGAAGAGGGGAGGGTCGACTGGCGCTAGTGGGAGCACCAATGTAGCCTCGTAGTTTTTTTTTCTTATTTCCTTCCTTGAATGTAATGAACCTTGGGATGTATTCCCGTACCTTTGTTGTCCTTGATCGAAGCATTTATCCTTTGGAATTTTTATTCTTTTTGTTTGTGCCTTGTCTCCCGATGGGAGTAGCCCCCAAGCGTTTTTTGTCAGATGTGCGACTAGAAACAACTCGAGTAGGGCATCTCACTTCTTTCCTTGTACTTCTTCCAGGCTACTGTGTTTGCCGCGGAAACTTCTGGTGGACGTGGTAATCCAGTAAATCCACTTGTGGCCGCCGTGGGCACTTTTGCTGGCCTCCGTGATAAGGTTCATGAGGGTGAGCGTAGGCTGAAAGCTCTGCGCGGGGTTGCTGATGTGGCGATATCCAAACAGAAATTGGCGGCTGAGCGCGAACAATTTCTGATGGACGAACTATCTCCAGTCGCGAGGGAGTTGCTATGTAAGTGGTGCAGCCCCCGTGCATTTTTCCTCCTTTGTATTCTTCAGCTGACTAAGTGCGTCTGCCCTTCAGTTGTTAGACCGGATGACAGGGAGGAAAACAGTGGGTGGAAAACCACATTCACCAAGAGGCTAACAGCCCGAAACCTCATGCGAATAACTTCTGGTCTGATCGCAGTCGAGGGTTTGTGATGGCCACCTTGAAATTCCGAGTTCTGCAGGCGAGAATTCTCGTGGGTTCTTTTCACGAGGTCTTGATCGCGATGAATGCAGCTTTTTACCCACTCGAAAGGGGTCCCGAAGACTGGAGCTATCTACTCAGGCTGTTTAGTCGGGAAGGGGAGATTCGCACGTGCGTACGCAAACAGATGACGTGCGGCGCGGTTGTGGCTCTCTCTTTTGTCCGAATATGGCATCCTGAGATAGATTTGAACTCCGTAGCTCGGCGCCCAGATTATGCAATCGAAGACATCACACCGTTTTATGATGCTGTACGCCCTGCAGCCGAGAAGATTATCCGAATGACCTCTAAAGAGGTAGATAGGGTCTTAGCGACTGAGAATGCTCAGCGTTTTGACTGATTTGTCGGATGTGAATATCCTATAAACTGTTTATAGTTTGTAAAAATTGTTGTAAGGTGTGTAACCTTGTATTTGATGATATTTCTTTGAGATGCTAAGTTTTTAGGTGTAGCCCCCGTGTGTGCGATGGGGTGTGTACCTGTGACTTTTAGCATGCAGTAAACAAGAAGCTTCGGGTAAATATGATGAGGAAATCATGTATTTTTATTGCAATGACTGAGAAGTCATGTATTCGAGCTACAAAATTGGCTAGTATAGCCTTATTGTTGTAGAAACAAGTAAACCTAGGGGTAGAATTTGCGGAGTTGTGCAATATTCCATGGATTGGAATAGATTCCTCCGGTCTCTGGATTCTTGAGCCTGTAGGCTCCTCCTGGGATAACTTCGTGTATGATGAAGGGTCCTTCCCAAGGCGGTTCGAGTTTGTGTCCTTCCTTCTGCTTGAGCCGCAACACTAATTCACCTACCACGAATGACCTGTGGCGTATGCGGCGACTGTGATAGTTGCGTAGCGATTGTTGATAAACTGCTGATCTTGCGAGTGTGATGTCCCGCATTTCTTCGAGTGCATCCATATCTTCTGCAAGTGCTTTGTTGGAGGTTTCTTCGCTGTAGGCCACAACCCGTGGGGCGCTGAATCGAACTTCCTCGGGAAGGACTGCTTCCGCCCCGTATACCATAAAAAATGGTGTGTATTTTGTAGACCTGTTTGGGGTTGTCCGGAGGCTCCAGAGTACGGAGGGTAGCTCCTCTGCCCAATGCCCTGCTGCGGGGTGTAGACGGTCGAGTAGTCGTTTCTTGATCCCAGCCGAGAGATCTTTCGACTTGTCCGTTCGTTTGCGGGTGGGCGACCGAAGCAAACTTGAAATTGATGCCTTTCTCTTCGCAGAACTGCTGTGTTTCCTTTGCCGTAAAGTTTGTGCCGTTATCTGTAATGATGTCGTGTGGCACACCAAATCTGCATATGATGGAATCGAGGAACTCCACGGCGCATTGGGCGCTAGCCGAAGTTACTGGTCTTGCCTCTATCCATTTTGTGAATTTGTCGACTGCGACCAGCAGGTGTGTATATCCACCGGGTGTGGATCTGCGTAATGGTCCAACCATGTCTAGCCCCCACTGTGCAAAGGGCCAGGCGATGGGTATCATGTGCAACTCCGTGGCGGGTGCGTGCGGCTTTGGTGCGAATCGCTGGCAGGCGTCGCATCTATCGACCAGGTTTTTTGCATCGGTGGCTGCTGTTAGCCAGTAGAATCCTGCTCGAAAGGCTTTTCCCAATATCGCTTTCCAGCTAGCATGATGTCCGCAATCACCCTGATGTATGTCCCGGAGTAATTCCTTGCCGTCTTCGGGTGCGATGCAACGCTGAAGTATTCCCCAGATGCTTTGTTTGTATAATTCTCCGTTAACCACCCGAAAGGATTTGCTACGCCTGATTAGCTGTCGAGCCTCACGTGGATCGGCCGGGAGCTGTTTGTTTAGCAGGTAGTCGAGATATTTCTGCGTCCAGACTGGTTCGACCAGGAAAACCTGCCGTGATATGTTATGAGTAAGCTCGAGAAGCGCGATTTGCGGGCTGACCTCTGTTTCCATTGCTCGGGTGTTTCTGCGGGTTTCTTCAGTTTGATCGATCTCTTAATCATCCGCTCGAAATATATCCCTGGCGGTATGGGTGTGTTCGTGGAACCCATGTTGTCCAGTCTGTCTGCTTCTTCGTTGCTATATCTTGCAATGTGTTTTAGCTCGCACCCTTTAAAGCTTCCTTCGAGTAGGTTATACATGTCGCGATATGCAACCATGTTTTCAGCAATGGCGTCACATTCTTTCATCGTTTGCTGCACTATGAGGTTGGAATCACCGTAGATCATTAATCGGGTAGCTCCACAGGCGATTGCCATCTTCATCCCGTGCAATAGTGCTTCATATTCTGCGTCATTGTTCGATGCCGGGTCATCGGGTGGAAAATCCAGTCGCAAGACGTACTGCAGTTTGTCTCCGCTAGGTGAGATGAGGACGATTCCTGCTCCTGCTCCTTCGTTTCTCTTGGATCCATCGAAGTACATTATCCAATTGCTCGTATACTCGGGTGGCCCGGGTGTTTGCAGCTCTGTCCATTCGCTGATGAATTCCACGAGAACTTGGGATTTGACTGCGTTGCGTCCATCATAGGTGATGTCCCATGCGCCCAGCTCGATGCTCCACTTTGCTATTCTTCCGGATGCCATAGGGTTGTTCATGATTGTCCCGAGTGACGCATCATTAACCACTGTGATGGCGTGTTCCTGGAAATAATGTTTGAGCTTTCGAGCTGTGAGAACAACCCCGTATGCGAGCTTCTGATAGTGAGGGTAGCGTTGTTTGCATGGCGAAAGTACTTCGCTGATGTAATATATTGGTCTTTGAACTCTGTATGCTTTGCCGTCTTCAGGTCTTTCGACTACGATCGCTGTGCTGATGACCTGGTTTGTAGCGGCTAAGTATAGGAAAAGTGGCTCCCTTTCTTGCGGTGTCGCAAGGATACGCCTGCTTTGCAAGGACCGCTTCAGATCTGCGAACGCTTTTTTAGCTTCGGGTGTCCATTCGAGTTTGTCCGTCTTCTTCAGTAATTTGTAGAAGGGTAATGCCTGCTCTCCCAATCGTGCGATGAATCTGCTCAGGGCTGCTAGTCGTCCTGCGAGCTGCTGTACTCCGCGTAGATTGGTTGGCTCCTTCATAGTCAATATGGCTTGTATTTTCTCCGGGTTGGCTTCAATGCCTCTGGCGGATACCAGGTACCCGAGAAGTTTGCCTGCGGGGACACCGAAAACGCATTTGGTCGGATTGAGCTTGATCCGATATGCGTTAAGGGCGTCGAATGTTTCTCTGATGTCCTCGAGGAGTGTGTCCTCCACTCGAGTTTTGATGACGATGTCGTCGACGTACACTTGTACGTTTTTGCCAATGAGATTGGCGAGCAATCTTTGCATGCAGCGCTGATATGTTGCGCCTGCGTTCTTCAGCCCGAAGGGCATTGTCGTGTAGCAGTATACACCGTGTGGCGTGATGAAAGCCGTCTTCTCCTCGTCTTCCTTTTTCATTCGGATTTGATTATATCCTGAATAGGCGTCTAGGAAGGAGAGACGCTGGCAACCTGCCGTAGAGTCCACGATCTGGTCGATTCGTGGTAGAGGAAAGTTGTCCTTGGGGCAGTGTTTATTTAGCGACGTGTAGTCGATGCACACCCGAAGGATATCCGTGTTTTTCTTGGGGACCAACACCGGGTTTGCTAACCAGGTGGATATTTTGATCTCCCTGATGAAGTTTGCGGCTAGCAATCTGTTTACTTCTTCTCCAAGCACTTTCTGCTTAGGTTCTGAAAATCGTCGAGTCGTCTGTTTGATGGGTTTGGCGTCAGGAAAGACTTCGAGTGAGTGCTCGGCAAACTCCCTGGGTATTCCTGGCATATCTGAGGGCTGCCAGGCGAAAATCTCCCAGTACTCATGGAGGAGTTTGACGAGCGCGCCTTCCTATGCTGGCGAGAGGGTTGTGGAAACCATCGCCGTCTTCGCGGAGTCTGTCGGGTGCACTTGGTGCTTGCGAGTGTCGCTGTTGGCGCTGAATTCCAGTTCGGGTGCGTTTTTCTTCGTGAGGGGCATAACAGAGTGGTCCGTTGTCTTTGCTAGCTCTTGAAGTTCTTCTTGCATCCCGAAAGATTTTGCGATCTCATTAAATTCTATGTCGCACTTGTCCGATTTCTGGAAGTCTCCGTCGATGGTGATCACACCGTATTCGCCAGGTAGCTTGAGTTTCAAGTATGCGTAATGTGGCACGGCCATGAATCTGGCGAACGCTGTTCGAACAAGAATGGCGTGGTACTGTGAGGGCCAGTCGACGACTTCGAAGTCCAGGAATTCCCTTCTGTAGTTGCGTGGGGAGCCCAGTACAACTTCTAGGTTGATTGTTCCGAGTGGACGGATTGCCTTGCCCGGAACTATCCCGTGGAAGGATGTTTCTGATTCCGTTAGGCCGTCCAGATTTTTGTTCATTCGACGGAGTGTATCCGCGTAGATGATGTTGATGCCACTGCCACCGTCCATGAATACGCGGGCCAGGTCATAATTGCCAATTTGAGCTTGAATGACGAGGGTGGCGTGTCCCGGCCGATAGACTCGTGGCGGGTGGTCTTCTTTCGAGAACGTGATTGGCTGGTCGGCCATCTTCAGGTACTAGGGTTTTGTTGGTGGCGTCTGCACTGCCATGCATATTTGTCTCGAGTTAGTCTTTTGAGCTCTGCGAGAGGGGCATACCTTCTGTATCATCCCGAGGAGTTGTCCATGCGGAGTCGGGTATGTATTTGCTCCCGCGTTTTGTTGTGGTGGCGCTGGCAATGCGGCGAGCGCCATGTTTGGGTTGGTCGGTGGAGGTGGAGGCGGTGGTAGCTGGAATTGTTGTCCCCCTCCTGGCAGTGGTGGATAGTTTTGGGTGGAAGCAAATCTTTTCTTGGCGAGCGCGTCCGAGATTTCGATGAACTTTCGGCAATCCTTGAGAAGGTGCGTTGCCTTAGTCTTGCCCGTGCGCTTGTCTGTGAACAGATGTAGCGAGCAGTACGCATCGAGGTCTTCCTCGGGTGATTTTTCTTCTGCCTTTGGTTTCCACTCGCGACTTCCGCGACGACCGGAGTCGCGACTTCGCGTGAATTCTGCTGCCACTAGTTCTTCTCTATCATCGTGGTCGTAATATTTTCTTCTCTTCCTTCGTCCGTGGCGGTCGTCCTCGTGTGCAGGTGATGATCCTCTTTCGTTGCGTACTGCGTCTTCTCCATTGGCCCATTTTTCGGCTATGACCATGAGCTCCCCGATGGTTTTGGGCGCGGCTCTGCCGAGCTCTTCTCGAAACGCGGTTCTTCTTGCTCCTTTGGCGAAGGCCTCAATCGCCACTTCTTCAGAGATTGTCCCTGCGGTGTTCCTGAGCGTGTTCCACCGCTGGATGTATTCTCGGGTGGATTCACCGCTTTTCTGTTTGCAGGCTCGTAGTTCTTCGATCGTAGCCGGCCTCTTGTAGGTCGACTGGAAGTTCTTGTAGAAATCACGGTGTAAGTCATCCCACGATGCGTAGCAAGATCGCGGTCTCCTCTCCAGCCAGCTGCGGGCTGCTCCGGCTAGGTGCAAATTGAGGTATTGCATAGCCGTGTTCTTGTTACCACGTTGGCATTTCACTGCCGTGAGGTAGTCGCTCAACCATTGAGAGGGCTCGAGTGAGCCGTCGTACTTTGTCACTTCCGTGCTGAGCTTGAATCGCTTGGGTAGGGGCGCCTTGCGGATACTACGGGCGAAACATAGCGCGCCGCAGGTTTCGTCGTCCGAAGAGCCGGATGATGATCGGTCGCGATATCTTGACGCCCTGGCTCTATCTACTTTGTTTTGCGCGATGTCTGATCGCGCGTCCCGTCCGGGCTGATCGCGATCGGCGTTCTTCCGTGGTTCCTTGCTTCGTTTGCGTGAACGGCTACCGCGGTGTCGCGGGCTTTTTTCTCTCGGGTTGTCGTCGCCGCTGCTTTGACTGTCATCACGGCCGCGGGCTTCTTTCCCTCGGCCATGACGTGTCGATTTGTCTTTTCTCGGGGAAGAGCTTCTGTGCCTGCGGGGCGTTTCTTTGTCCTTATCCTTCTCCAGTCGCTCCTTCTCCAATTGTTCTTTGCGATCGTGAGAGGCGAGCCTCGCGGCCGCCAACCCTAGACCTTTGCGAATATGCTTGTATTGTTCTACCCGGGGATCGCTATCCGTCGGCTGATTCATCTGCATGTAGGTTGCTGCGGCTAGGATCGCGGCGGCTGGGGTTTGCGGGTAGACGTTGCCATCGTCATCGACCCTCATGAAAGAAGACGTGGTAGACCTGTTGGTTCCAGCCATAGATTCGTGGTCCCTCGTCGACGCTGCGGGTCCCTTCCCCCTAGGTCGGGTACCGACTTAAGGTGCGTGGGATAGCTCGGCTCGACGTAGGCTTGATTCATCCGCCGCTCTCCTGCGACGGGCTAGATCTGCTCGGCCATCCTTGATGTTTGAGGCCGCCCTCACCAGGTGATAGTGGTAGGAGGTTAGGTCTTCCTGTGTGGCTCCCGCCGCAGGCGGCTGGCTCTTTCGCATGGATTCCTTGGCTCTTTTCCAGGCTTCCCGCGAAACGCCGATTATATCGCGCTCGGTCGCGCTATATTCAGTTTCCGAGGGCTGTTCCGACCCTGCCATGCAGACTTGGGCCAGTTGTGGTCCGTGTGTCCTAGGCGTAGATCGGAAAGCTCTCCGCACCCGAGAGGGTTCCTCTGTCGAGAGGGTGTGGTAGTCGATTGCGTTGTAGCGGATGGACTCGCCGCTTTTCCCTGTAGGAAAGCGCGAGTTGGCGGTTCCAGATTCGGTTTCAGATTCATCTGAGAAGTGGAGGATCCCGTCTCTGTTCGCCATGAAGTTGAAGCTCCCGAACGTCAGGGTGACGCTCTTCTCCAGTTCCTCGAACGCCGGGCGAGATTCCGGCGAGTGAGGCGTGACCACGACAGATCCGATCCGTATAGGATTGTTCGGAGCCGTAGCCGTTGGTTTCCAACGGGAGTTGGATGTCGATGAAGCCTAAGATGCCGGTGATCCAGCGCCCGCGATTCCCACAGACGGCGCCAATTGTCGAATCCCTGACTCGACAAGTCCCTTAGGTGACCCTATCGGGTTTCGATTAGGAGAACTCATGAGCGCTGGTGAGATCGTCGGCTAGACAGGGGGCGAGATTTACCCAGGTTCGGGGCCCTCGTAGAGGTAAAACCCTTACTCCTGCCTCTTGTCGATCTGTATTGGATGATTAGATCGGTTACAGGTTGCTCGAATCGAGAGTAGATCTCGAGTTCCGAGGCTTTTTGGTCGTGCGGTATTGCTTGGTCCTCTCCTTGAGGGCTCTCCTGGCTTTATATAGATGGCCAGGTCTCGAGTCCTACCCGGAGAGGATTCAAACCCTAGCTAGGTCGGTTACAAAACTACCTAACTTAACCCGCAAGTTTAGCGCGGGTGGGCTTCTGGTGGGCCTTCTGGAGTCTTCCAAGGGCGCCTCTTCTTGGGACTTGACATTGGGCCTGAGAGGGGGTGTCCTTACCCGCAGGGTCCAAGATCTATGTCCTCGTCAATATCTAAAAACTTATTTGTGGCAACATGACTGAGTATAATTTAGCGTGACAATGTTTGCTTATATTATTTGAATATATGCAATGATTGAAGACGCTAGGCGTTTGAATATTCCAAGAAGTTGGGCGCTAAAAATTATCCTCTAAATATCTTCCTTCGAGCTATAGTAGCTTAATCCTAAAATTGTTATGATGGGATGGATTAAAAGTATGGATAAAGTCGTTTTCCTTACTTGGAGATTGCTAAGAGTGGAATCTAGAAGAATACTATTAATATGGTGATATTAGTAGAACAATCAAACTCAAATTATGAATCAATGGGTGATAGTATAAGACTAACACGCCAAAAAAAATGAGCTAGTACGACTAGCATTGTTTGATGTTGAATGATTCTTCTATAAAGGAAAGGGAATATTGAAAATAGAATTACAGAAAGATATATGGCAGAAAAAGAAGATAACTGGAAAAGTCCAGCTCATGAGTATATGCTTGATATACAAGTTATAGATGTATTACTAGTTATCAAAGTATTTTTGGGTATTTTGATACCACATTGGTTGGTATGAGTTTTCATACAAAGCAACGCAATGCAAGAAATACAAGGGCCTAAAAGGAACTAGTAATAGATGTGGAATCGATTATGACAAGAACAGAAATAAAGTGGTATTGTGTTGATTGTCGTATCGAACCAAACATTCAAGATTTATTTTAGGAACTTAATAAGTTGTTATTTTGTTCTGGTTTATGTGAGAACAAATGAGATTGTTCAAACTACGACCATATTCCATAATTGATGGATATGTTAATATAAATCATGTTGGTAAAGTAAACATCTATAAAACTAAATGCTAAACGTTGCAAGACGTAAAAGAGTTTCACTTAAATTGTGACACCACCATTTTAGTTCATATCGGAAAGGAAAACATGAAGGAACTCCATATTGATGGACTTCTGGAGTCATTTTGTTTTGAATAAATTGACGCTTGTGAGACCTCTTCCAAAAGATGACTAGAATTCCGTTCATAGGCCAAAGTAGAATGGACGACTAATTTAATGGAGATTATACATATTGATGTATATAGTCCATTATGTGTAGTCATGTATGGTGGATTGATTTTTCCTTCATAATTATGTCGATGATTTGAGTAGATATGTGAGTATATCTATTTAAAGAGAACGGAGTTTGCCATTTTGAATTGGTTCAAATGGTTGTTAATATGAAGTAAAAATCATTGTAACAAGATAATCAAATATTTATGATTGGATCATAAAGGATAAAGTTTGAGTTGCAAGTTTAGCAAAACATCTGAGAAGTTGCAGAATTGTTCTACAACTTATATTACTCGAATTACCCCACATTAGTTTGGAGTGTTCGGTGAAACAAAATCAAACCTTGTTTGACATGGTAAGATAAATAAAAATGCCATTATAATTTTGTAGTTTATACATTAGTGACAACCGCTTTTACACTGAAAAGAGCGCCATCATGATCTATTGAAATTGACACCATATTAGATATGGTTTGGGTAATGACCCAAATTGTCTTTTTCTTAAGTTTTGGTGTGCATAGCATGTGTAAAATGTTTACAACCAAAATGGGATACATATATGTTTATAAGGTTATCCCAACGAATCCATTGGGTATTTCTCCTATCACCGACCAAAGACAAATGTTGTTTGTCATAAAGGGTTGATTTCTCGAGAAAGTAGTTCTTGCGAAATAAGTGAGTGGGAGGACAGTACAAACTCAACGAGATTAGAGAATCTTCGTTACCATGTCAAGAGTAGCGCAGCACTGGAAGTTGTTCCAGGATTTCCTATTTTGACTAAGTAGAAGACACTACATGTGATTATAGATACTTCGAGTGAGTTTGCGAACTGAACCACAAAAGTTCTAAAACTTTGTACTTAGACCAACTTGTGGTTTAAGAGTAAAGTTTTGTTTTGACAACAAAAGGACCTGGACCTTATAAAGGAAGCAAATGATGGGCCCTGACTTCGTAAAATTGACTATGAGTCATTATATCCGCCATAGTATCCTTGTATGTATATCAAGTATGTGACTTGGTAGTCCTTTCGGTAGGCATGATGCCTAACGATAGCAAAAGGGTCTATATAGCAACAAAGACATGGATTTTTACATCCTTTGAAAGTTGTACTTATCGAAAAGTTGTTTTCGACGAAGTTCAAAGAGTTGACTACTACAAGATTTTGATCTTCCGTAGTGATGCTTTAGTCTTTGCGGATAGTTCTAGCAAAAGTTACATATTATGATATGCAGTTGAATAACAAAACCAACTTTCCTCTCAAGGAAGTTTGATCGAGGATGTGTACTTAACACAGTCTGAGAGTTTTGTAAAATTCAAAAGGTTGCTGGAAAGGTATGCACACTTCAATGGTTGAAGTGAGCATAACAAAGTTGGAATCTTTACCTTAATGAAGTTATCAAAAGAGTTTGGTTTCATCATAAACGATAAAGATGCTTGTGGAGTTACAAGAAATTAAGTGGGAGCGCTAAGACATATTTCCAATACTTTATGTAGATGACATATGGTTGATTGGAAGATATGTATTTTAAATTAACACGGTTAAGATTTTCATGTTGATGAAAGGCTTAGAAGATATTGGGCATCGATGTCTATAAGAGATGGATTGAAGCGCCTGATATGATTGAAACCAAATTACAGAGATGAAATATTGAAGTAAGTCAATATCGAAATGACAAGAAGGAGTTCTTGTCACATGGAAAACAACTGAGCAATATTCAAGTGTTTAGACACATGATGAGCAATGAAATTGAGATTTCCAAGTCAAATGTTCCATGCTATGTACACAACCAGATGAGTATTGTGCTATAAAAGGTTATAGAAGGATAATTCATATGATGATTAGACAACAGTGGGAGAGATCCTTATGCCATTTTAGAAATGCTAAGGATGTGTTTTCCTATGTAGTAATGAAAAACTATTTGTTGTAATATGTTACACCAATAGTCTTGTCATATATTCAAATAATTTTATCTCAATTAAAATATGTGATGAAGGGTAGCACAATAGGCTGGAAGAAAGTTCCATGCTGGATTTGAAAGAGTTTCAAAATTAAAGTATTGTGACGGATACTACAACAAAGGCTAAGTATATCGTTGTGTTGAGAACAAAATAATAATAGTATTTTGTGTCAAGGAGTTCTTTATTGAACTTGGTGAATTTCCAAGAATGCTGACACTATGAAGCTACATTTTCACAATGTTAGTGACATTAGTTTAAGTTGAGGAATTAAGGTTTCACCGATTGACCAAATATATACAAAGTCATCTCATTAGAGAATAAGTTATGCGTGTAGATGCAAAGAGCATGCAAATACAATAGGACCTGAGCAGTTCATATCTTTTAGATGATGTTTACCACATGCGAAGTATGGTAATAACACTGGAATGCCATATGTGTTAAGTGCTTACAGACTAGATTACTGACTCTAGTGCAAGTGGGAGACTGAAGGGAATATGCCTGAGAGGCAATAATAAAGTGGTTATTATCTTATTCCTTGTTTATGATAAATGTTTATTTCTCATGCTAGAATTGTATTAACTGGAAATGTTGATACATGTGTCTTTAATAAACAAACAATGGTTCCTAGTAAAGCCTCTCTTTTAACTAGCTCGTTGATTAATAGATGATCAAGGTTTCCTGATCATGAACATTGGATGTTGTTAATAACGGGGTCATGTCATTATAAGAATGATGTGATGAATATATACCCAAAGTGAATATAGCAATGCGATCAAGTCATTATGTTTACATTGTTATATCAAACATACGAAGTAACTTATTCCTTAGAACATGAGATCATGTCAATCACTGATACCGGAAGGGTGCCTTGATGTCATCAAACGTCACACCGTAACAGGGTGACTATAAAGGTGTCGTTGGGTATTCGGAAAGTATTAGTTGAGGCTCATGGATCAAGAGTGGGATTTGTCCATCCAAATGACGGAGAGATATACTCTGGGCCCTCTCGGTGATATCACATCGACACCGCTTGCAAGCACGTGACTAGGTCACAAGGATGTCATATCACGGAAACAAGAAAAGAGTACTTGTTGGTAACGAGATTGAACAAGGTATGGTTGATACCAATGATCAAATCTCGGACAAGTAAAATATCGCGAGACAAAGGGAATAGTTCACGACGTTGATGGTTCACACGATCACAAGAGTCATCGCTGAATATATAGGAGTCAACACGGATCTCCAGATCCCGTTGTTGATTATTGATCGGAGAGGAGTCTCGATCATTTCTATCTTATTTGTGAACCGTAGGGTGAAACACTTAAGGTTCAATGACGCTTTTGAGAGGATATGGAATAACGAAGAATGTTTTGAGCATCACCGAAATTGTTTCGGGGAAAATTGAAATAGTTCAAGGGTTTTTCATCGAATGGTTGTTAATAGAATTAACAAATGATTCGAGGTGCTATTTGCAAAAGTTTGTTAATAGAATTAACAAATGCTGAAATAAAGAAATAAAAATGTTTTATTTATTTATTAAAGAAAAACTCTTGGATTTTCTAAGTGGAGTTTTAAGGGAAAATGAGTGGGTGTGAGTGGAGTGTCCACTCACATGATGAGGGAAGAGGTGGGGGCACACCCATGGGCTGGCCGCACCGCCCCTTGGGCTGCCTCTCCCCCTCTCCTATAAATAGAGGGCATGAGCTCCCTCTCTCACACACACTTGCCCACCTCATTTCCTCTCCACCCACTGCTCTATTCCATGGTCTCCGGCTTGGCGAAGCCCTGACCGTGGGATTCTTCATCACCACCATGCCGTCGTGCTGCTGGAGTTCCGAGGGATGCTCTACTTCCGCGCCCCGCTGGATCGAGGCAATGGAGTTCGTCATCAACCGTACGTGTGACCGATCACGGAGGCACCATCGGATTGCGGTGCACATCTTCTCGCTCTCGGGATCGGTGTGAGTACGACTACACCAACAACGAGATTTGATCTCGTAACGCTTTGTGTCTTTGAGGGTATGTGTTCTCCTTAACCCTCTCTTTTCCCGTTGCACTTCGTCTCCTATATTAGATCTTGGTCTTTCGGGTGTCTCTCGTGTAGGAAATTTTTTGTTTTCTATGCAACGACCCCTTCAGGACCACACCAAGGAGCCCCAATAACTTTCCCAAGATGCCCATGAACGTGCCAAAGACGATTCCCAAGAAGCCACTGAAGAAGATCAAGAAGAAGGCACCGAGGAAGATTGAGGGAAGAAGGAGGAGAAAGGGTCCTAGAAACCCGACATTCACCCCGGCCAGGCTGGCCTCCAGGCCGGCGACCTAACAGAGCCGGTCGGCCTCCCTGCGCGCTCCAGGTCGGCTCCCTACCCGAGCCGCCCGGCCTCCGCCCCGGCCCAGGCCGGCTGGCTCGCAAAAGTGGGTGAAAACCCCCCTTTTCGCTCCCACCTACCCCCTAGGCTATATAAGGGAACCCCTTGGACCATATCTAGGTTAGAGATGAATTGAGAATTTTGAGCTTTGATCTTGTACCCCTCTTGTGAGGCTACTCCTATGGTTGTACCTAGGACCGTATCAAGGCTACTCATATGATTTGTATCTAGGATCGTATCAAGGCTACACTGGGTTACTGATGCGTGTGAACACACGTTCGTTGGGAGACCCCAAGAGGAAGGTAGAAGAGTGCAGCAGCAAGTTTCCCTCAGAAAGAAACCAAGGTTGAATGGACTAGTGGGAGGGAAGAGTAACTTCATAAGGTTGAAGCAGCTGAGATGGCAGGGCGCACTACCGGTTCAGCAACAACGTGGAACCTACACAACACAATCAAATCACTTTGCCCCAACGAAGCAGTGAGGTTGTCAATCTCACCGGTTTTGCTGAACACAAATAGGTTAAACGTATAGTGAAAACAGTAGGAAAATAGTGTGAGAGCAGTATGAAAGCAATAGGTGTTTTATTAGTATGAGGAAAATGGACCAGGGTCCACAGTTCACTAGTGGTGTCTCTCCGTGAAAGATAAATAACATGTGTGGTGAACAAATTACAGCTGGGCAATTGACAGGAAAGAAGGTTGCGCCATAGTGCATATGCAAGACGTAAAGATTACTATGGGATTCATGCGGGTATTACAACAAAATACATAGAACGTCATCCAACTGCATCTATGTCTAATAATCCACCCTCCGAATATCATCCGAACAAACGTTAGGTATTAAGTTGCTAGCAACAGATTACCGTCGTAAGCAAAGTGTGTAATGTAAACAATGTAAACTAGTTAAACACTGTTGTTTTCTCCCTAATGGCAACATCACATCCTCCATCCGTCATGTTTTTGTCACTCGAGCACAGATACAAAGGACGATTCTTGGGAGTTTAATCAAATACACATCTAATTGATGGTGAGAGCAGGAGAGAGAACTTGTAGAATCTAAAAAAGCAATACTTTTTTTCTGATCGGGGCTTCAAATTTCAGCACAAAAACAGGCTTTTCCGCACAAATTAGCTCTCACCATCGCCTTCTATCCGTCTTTGTTTCTGAGTTCAGAAACAGAAACGCGGCCTGGGAGCCACCAGGCAAAAGCATGGTGAGAAGAAAGAGAATTGAATAAACAGGCACTGCGGCAAGAGCAACATGCTGCAGCTGATGAGGCCAATGCCGACGAGGATTAAAATTCTGACCTTGTGATATGCTGAATCTGAATTACATAAGTGGGTGTATTTTCTTAGCAGTAAAACCGTTGTGTACTTAATATCTTGAGTGTAACCTGTGTTTCTGTTTCAGACATTGTATCTGCGGCTGGAGGGAGGCGGGAGTCCCGCTCGCGGGGGTTGGGAGAAGGAAGACATGAGGGCCATGCTGCGCCGCTGGCTAGCTCCACTTTGGCGCCTCCTGCGCAGCGACGGGCGGTGCGTATGAGGAAGCGAGCGTACACCGTGAGGCCAGTTTAACATGGAGCCCGAGTCCACAACCAGGCAAACGGCGATACTATGAACCCACTATCGAGCATAAATACTCCCTCTTGGAGTTACTAGCATCTACTTTTCCATAAAATCTACTAATAACAGAGAGCATGCAAGATCATAAATAACATATGCATGAAGATAACATCATAGATTGATAATCAGAAGACATAGCATTCAACGTTCATCAGATCCCAGCAAAAACAACATGTAGCATTACATAAAGATGATCTTGATCATGTGAGGCAGCTCACGAGATCTAAACATGAGGTACAAAGTGGAGAGAACAACCATCTAGCTACTGCTATGGACTCGTAGTCCAGGGATGAACTACTCACGCATCACTTCGGAGGAGGGCATGGTGGTGTAGACCCCTCCGATGATGAATTCCCCTCCCGGCAGGGTGCCGGGGAGAGCTCCAGAACCCTCCCGATCTCGGGATGATGATGACGGCGGCCTCGGGTGTTTTTCGGGTCGAAGTGGTATATATCTAGGGTTTACATGTCAGGGGGTATAAATAGGCGAAAGAGCAAAGGTGGTGGAGGCCGGGGGGCCACACCATCCCATGGCACGGCCAGGAGGGGGCGCCGCCCTATGGTGTGGGCCCCCTGAGCCCCCCCCTCCGAGTCTCTTCAGAACTCTGTGGAACCTTCGGGAATTCTAATACTTTCGGGCTTCAAATTTTCATATTCCGAGAATATTTCTAGAACAACTTTTCTAAAACTAAAAATAGCAGAAAACAGGGAACTGGCTCTATGGCATCTTGTCAATAGGTTAGTCCGGAAAATCGATAAAAATGACACAAAGTGTATAGCAAACATGTGGGAAACAATAACAAAACAACATGGAACATCAGAAATTAAGGATACGTTTATGACGTATCAACATCCCCAAGCTTAGTTCCTACTCGTCCTCGAGTAGGTAAACGACAAAAACACATAATTTCTGAGGTGACATGCTACCAGCATAAACTTGATCATCAATAATGTGAAAGCATAAGTAAGCTAAGATCATAGAACTTCAACACAAGCATGATAAATAGAATTTTAATAATACAGCCTAGCAATCACCTTGCATCATGAGAAGTAACACAAATAAAATATCATGAATAACAATGCAACGAAAGATATATGTTTGTTTCAAGTATAGAGAAAACATGTCAAAGTGATATTTCGCTAGTCGGCAAAACATAAATGCCAGGACACCTTCAAAGTTCATGAGGAAGACTAGAACAAATAATTAGAGAACAAGCAATAACATATCATGAATCAATTAATAATGTTTCTGGGACAAATGCACATAAAAATCAGAATGGAAACTATGCTCTCTCAACCGTGCATAAAGTTAGAAGATGGAGACTCAACATAAAAGTAAAAGAAAGGCCCTTCGTAGAGGGAAGCATGGATCACTCATGTGCTAGAGCTTTTATTTTATTAAACAGAGGTATAAAAAGCTTGACACTCCTCCCATCCATCTTACACAAACCATGGCTAACCGAATCCTCGGGTGCCTACCAACAATCACATACCGTGGAGGAGTGTCTATATTTTAAGAGAGGTGTATGCTTATGTCAACGAATGGTAAACAGAAAATATAGTACGTCACAATCCAACTAGACTTAACAAGAGTGGATCCCATATAAGGACGCATCTAGGTAGAACGTCATCCCTCTTTCTCTTTTGTTTACACAATTATGCTTTGACTGATAATTCAGGGGCAAAAATAGTGAAGATAATTTATTGTCATTAATTTGGGGCTGGGCACCCCGCTGCCAGCTCTTCTATCATTGGATAAGCGGATGAAGCCACTAGTCTAGGGTGTGAAAGTCCAATCAGCAAGTGAGATAAAGATTCTCTATTTACGTCCTCGTAAGCTAAAACAGGAGCACAAAACAAGAGTAATTTTGAAAGTTTTAAAGGTAACACATGAGCCATTTACTTTGGAGTGGCGATTAAATACCACATGTAGGTAGGTATGGTGGACACAATGGGAAAACTTTAGTTTTTGGGAGTTGGATGCACGAGTAGAGCTCATACTCAATACACGTGGAGGCTAGCAAAAGACTGGGAGTGAAAAATCAAGAGAGCATAAGAGCCATAATCATGCATAGAGACATAAACATCATTAATCAAAGCATAAGTGGTACCACAAGTTCAAAAACTAAATGATCATGGAGGCTATTCGTGACTGGTTCATAGTCATAAACATGGTGTGACCATGCGCCAAGTCAACCAAATAAAACATTCAAAGGAGAACACCGCAAATTTATGCTTCAATATGGTTCATAGTCATAAACATGGTGTGGGCATGCGCCAAGTCAACCAAATAAAACATTCAAAGGAGAACACCACAAATTTATGCTTCAATATGACAAGAACAACTCATGATTCTTTCAATGGCACATTCAACACTCTCACCTGTTTGAGGCTAATAATTCTACTCAATAACCACAAGGCTTTAGAACTAAAATAACATCTAGCATGATATGAAAAAGTCAGCCACAGTCTATACAAGCTTCTACTTGCACCGTTAAAAATTCTATCTCAAGCAGCAGTTTCTTTTCCCAACAAGTACCATACAAAACATGCTTTAACAAAAACTCTCTAAATGCCAAAGTAAGAAAACATGATAGGAATCACATAACACTACTAAAACTAACAGTTCTGAACGAGAGATGCAACGAAAACAAGAGCTAAACAGGAATTTTTGCAGCAACTATAATAAAAACTAAGAATACTAGCATAGCAAGTATTCAAACGAAAGAGCGGAGCGTGTCTCTCTCCCAAACAAAGAATGCTAGTTTCCAACTATATTATTGCAGCTAGGAAAACAAAAGAAAACAAAGGAAAACAAAATAAAAATAAAACAATAAATAAACAGACGCTCCAAGTAAACTTTATATGATATGACCGAATAAAAATATAGTTTCACGAGAAGTGACCTAATAGATAGTTGATGAAGAAGGGGATGCCTTGGGCATACCCAATCTTAGATGCTTTAGTCTTATAAAAATATGTTTGGATGAACCACTGGGGCATCTCCAAGCTTTGACCTTGCACTCTTCTTGATCACATATATCACCTCTTCTCTTGACCCTTGAAAACTTCCTTCACACCACACTCAAACAGTAATTCGCATTAGAGGGTTAGTGAAACAATTAAAAATACATTGGTTTTGTATGGCACAAGTTCTATTGATAGTTTTAAACATTAGCTACAGCCACTGATGTTTAGTGAAGCAAAGAAACCAACTTGACATCGCAAAAGGTCAAATGCAAGAAAAATGGCAGGATCTATCAAAACCAGAACAGTCTGGAAAGGCAAAAAATTTCGAGGCACTTACATTGCTCAGATCTAAAAACTTAAACAACAAAAAGTTGCAGACTTAGCCAAGGAATAAGCACAAGAAATTTCCGGTCATTCTGATTTTTTTATGATTTATACGATTGTTTACGGTGGACAGCAGAAATCTGTTTCCTGCGCAGAAATCTGAAAACCAACTCTAACTCTCATCAGATGCTTACTTGGCACTACTAAAACATGAAAAGAAAGATACAAAGGAATTTCTACAGAAGTATACAAAGAAAAACAAAGCAAAACAAAGCAAAAAATAAAACTATGTGTTATCTCCCAAGAAGTGATTTTCTTTAACGCCTTTTAGCTAGGCTCAGAAAACTGGAATCAAGTGTTTTCAAGTGAAGAAGATGCTCACATAAGAAATATAAATTAAGCAAAAGAGAGCATCAAGAAGCAAGTATAAAACAAATTTAAGTCTAACCCACTTCCTATGCATAGGAATCTTGTAAAGAAATAAATTAAAGAAGCTCAAACTAGAAATCATGGGAAGGTAGAACAAGAGCAATCTCAAAACTTTCAACAAAAAGAGAGGTATTTTAGTAACATAAAAATTCCTACAACCATATTTTCCTCTCTCATAATAATTTTCAGTAGCATCATGAACAAACTCAACAACATAATTATCACAAGAAGTATGTTTGTCATGGTCTAAAAGCACAATATTCATATCAAGCTCAAAAATAGTGGGATCAAAATTTAAAATCAACTCCTCTTTTTTCACACTTTTAGCAATATCAAAACAACATGATTGATCACTCATAAAAGGTATAGGACACATTATAGAAATCCTATTTTTAGTATCATTATAATTTATAACATCAAGTAACATAGGACCATCATCAAGAGCATTATCATATAAATTTTCTAAACAAACTTCCTCATTATCATGCATATCAATAGTTGGAATACATAGAGGATTATCCTAAGATTTATCCAAGTAGCATGGATTATAATAAATATCAGTAGCAATATCATTCTCACAAGTTTCATTCATAGTAGTATCAAGATCACAAGTATAGCAAGTATCAGTTTCACCAAAAAAGGATATTTCAAAAGAATCAATAGGATCATCACTTTCATCAAATAATGTATGAGTTACAGAGTTACTCTGATTGGGAGGTAGACATGGATACCTCCATTCTTCCTCCTCTTTATCAGCACTCTCCTCCTCTTTTTCATCCAATGAGTTTCCAGATTCAGCAGTTTCTTCTTCCATAGGTTCATGCGAGGCATTAGTCTCTTCCTTACGTTGAGAGAATTTATTAAGATATTCCGTTATGCAGTAATTACAATCCTTGTAATTATCATCGCAATATTCAAGTATAGCATAAATCTCGTATTTATAAGGTGCATCATCAATACTTTCAAGCAAATAGGCAATTTCGAATGCACCCTTCCAAGCAATAAATTCTTCAGTTTGTTCCACATCATATAATTCATAATTTCCCTTAACATAAGAAGATATTGTAACATCATCATTATACTCACATTGAAAAGGGAGGTGTTTATACCTCCTACAGCAGCAAGATTTATCAAAGCAATAAATAACATCATAAGTAGAGCACAAATTTTTAGCATAGTCATACAATTTATTAATTTTCTCCCATAAGTGTATTCCTTTTTGTGACAAGCGGTGTTTGTTATAATATTTTTGTTGTTCATCCGTGAACCCACCTTGCCTATAAGATCGAGTTTCAAAGCCATCAAATATTGATAGCAAGCATAATAAAGCAAGTAACAACCACTAGAATAAGAATTAATTTTTTTTGTGTTTTTGATAAAGAGAACCAAACAAGACAAAACAAAATAAACTAAGAAAAACAAAAACAAAGTAAAGAGATAGGAAGTGAGAGTCTCCCCTTGCAGAAATTCTCTTCCTCCCAGGAAACGGCGCCAGAAAATGCTTTGATGCGTGTGAACACACGTTCGTTGGGAGACCCCAAGAGAAAGGTATGAAGAGTGCAGCAGCAAGTTTCCCTCAGAAAGAAACCAAGGTTGAATCGACCAGTAGGAGGAAGGAGTAACTTCAGAAGGTTGAAACAGTTGAGATGGCAGGGCGCACTACCGGTTCAGCAGCAACGTGGAACCTACACAACATAATCAAATCACTTCTCCCCAACGAAGCAGTGAGGTTATCAATCTCACCGGTTTTGCTGAACGCAAAGAGGTTAAACGTATAGTGTGGAAAACATTATGAAATCAGTATGAAAGAAGTATAAAAGCAGTAGGTGTTTTATCAGTATGAGGAAAATGGACCGGGGTCCACAGTTTACTTATGGTGTCTCTCCATGAAAGATAAATAACATGTGTGGTGAACAAATTACAGCTGGGCAATTGACAGAAATGAAGGTTGCACCGTAGTGCATATGAAAGAAGTAAAGATTACTATGTGATTCATGCGGGTATTACAAAAAAATACATAGACCGTCATCCAACTGCATCTATGTCTAATAATCCATCCTCCGAATATCATCCGATTATCACCGTAAGCAAAATGTGTAATGTAAACAATGTAAACTAGGTAAACACCGTTATTTTCTCCCTAATGGCAATAGCACATCCTCCATCCGTCACGCTTCTGTCACTCGAGCAGAAATGCAAAGGAGGCATGCACCCACTATCAAGCATAAATACTCCCTCTTGGAGTTACTAGCATCTCCTTGGCCAGAGTATCTACTAATAACAGAGAGCATGCAAGATCATAAATAACATATGCATGAAGATAACATGATAGATTGATAATCAGAAGACATAGGAGTCAACATTCATCAGATCCCACCAAACACAACATGTAGCATTACATAAAGATGATCTTGATTATGTGAGGCAGCTCATGAGATCTAAACATGCGGTACAAAGTGGAGAGAACAACCATCTAGCTACTGCTATGGACCCGTAGTCCAGGGATGAACTACTCACGCATCACTTCAGAGGAGGGCATGGTGGTGTAGACCCCTCCGGTGATGAATTCCCCTCCCGGCAGGGTGCCGGGGAGAGCTCCAGAACCCTCCCGATCTCGGGATGACGATGACGGCGGCCTCGGGTGTTTTTCGGGACGAAGTGGTATATATCTAGGGTTTACGTCTCAGGGGGTATAAATAGGCGAAAGAGCAAAGGCGGTGGAGGCCGGGAGGCCCACACCACCCCATGGCGCGGCTGGGAGGTGCCGCCCTATGGTGTGGGCCCCCTGAGGCCCTCCTCCGGGTCTCTTCGGGACTCCTTGGAACCTTCGGGAATTCTAAGACTTCCGGACTTCGAAATTTTCAATTCTGAGAATATTTTCAGAACAAATTTTCTGAAACTAAAAACAACAGAAAACATGAAACTCGCTCTGTGGCATCTTGTCAATAGTTTAGTCCGGAAAATCGATAAAAATGACATAAAGTGTATAGCAAACATGTGGGAAACAATAAGAAAACAACATGGAACATCAGAAATTAAGGATATGTTTATGACGTATCAGGTACCTATCCATTCCCCTTGGGAATCAGTTAGGAACTTTCCAATCTATCTCAACTAATCCTTGAAGTTCTATTGGCGTGGTGGACCGGCCACGTGGTGTTGAAGCGGTTTCCGATAAGGTGAGTTCACTTGGATCGATCGTCCCGTAGGCGGCCATTGCGACTTAGCTGACAGGAGATTTCGGTCTTTCAGTTCCCGCTAGTTATCCTATTTTTTTGCCCTCGATTCCCCTCTCGTGTTCATCGTATTCATCGTTCGTTCTTCGTGTTCTTGGTCGATTCGTGAAGATCGGGCCACCCTAGAGGTTTACCCTCCATATCACTTATGCTCAAGGAAGAGCATGGATTAAATTTGGGGATGTTAATACGTCGGCAACATATTTGACGTATTGTGTACTTCACTATACTTTTATACATCATACAGATCACATGATTATACCACTATTTTTTTTAATGATTTACATGATTATCTACGAAATAACGTTGTTTCAGTATTTAACTCTAGAAGGTAGGAAACCATTCTTTTTGTATTTTTAACTTCTAGTAACCTTTTGGACATCAAATGGACCTAGAAAAATAGCAAGGAACGCGATGTAACTTTTGTTTTTGGTAGGAGACTATAGAACATTTTTTTCTATCACATGGCACATGTTACTTGGCATGCTATTTGTTGTGATTTCAACACGTCACAGATTTTTTGGTCATGGTTACGTGGTGTTTGACAAGTCTCTTCGTTTTAAATTTTTGTGCGAACACCATCATTATCTTGGTCTGTATGATTTTGTCGCAATGATTCCGGTTTTGACCAGAAGAAAATTATATCCTTTTTCACACGTGATGTTCCTGTGTATATCATACGACATACATAACATAACTAGGAGATAGAACCTGACGCCAATAAGCAGAGGGAATATATGTCCCAGTTTTGGTTGCCTGCTTTTTTAGTGTGTGAATGCGTTATAATGATCTTTTTTTACCCAAAAGCTAGCAATCGCGCGCGCGCTGGTTTGTTCTCTCGCGCGACCGCGCGAGCCGTCCATCGGTGCTTGTAGATTAGGATATTTCGGACACGCTCCCGCAACGTCCCGACCAGGTGTCGTTTCAAATCGGTAGTAGCGCCGGTTGTTTTGTCCTTTCTCCCCGTCTTCTATCTCCCCCGCACCGCTTCCATTCTCTCTCGCCCACACCCTCAGTTTCTCCTCCTGGCGAAAATCGCCTCCTCCCGTGCGCTGTCGTGGAGCGAGATCGGGGGGGCTCCCGCGGGGGCGGCGCGCGTTGCCGTCTGTTTGTGGGTGACGGGGAGAGGCCCTGCCCGTGAGTGTCTGCTTGGGGGTGGGGATACCGGCGAGCGGTGACCTCACGAGCGAGGGTTTGGTGCCATCGTTGGTGGTTGCGCGACGACAAGGATGGCGAGGCAGCTGCTTACTGCGGCTAGGACGGCGGAGGTGGGGACTATGGCTGGTTGATCTGGATTTGCTGCTCACCGGCGAATCCCTTTTCTGGAGCTGTTCTCCGTTGCGCTCGAGCTAGATCTACGCGCGATTCTGGCCTCTCTCTCCCTGGCACCTCATCAATCAACCTCTAGAGCAGAGTAGCAGCTCGGGAGGGCTTGACGGAGGCAGATTCTCGTCAGGTATGCACATGCACCTTCTCCCCCATCCCCAAATCAAATCCCCCTCTCTGCCATTCAAGGTGCGTTGTAGCATATTTCATGCATGTTTAGGCAGGATTTAGGATCGATTTAGGTTGGCGAGTTTCTGTTGGTATGGGTAGGCTGCCTGAATGCCACCTGAACTTTGTTGCTCGGGCAAGTTTTTGTGGATATATGGTCTGGTTTCGCATGATTGGTTTGATACTTCCTTATGGAGGTTGTGTTGATTGAGAGGTTTGTGGATGTTTAGGCAGGATTTAGGATCGATAAGGTTGTTGAGTTCTGTTGGCATGGGTAGACTGCCTGAATGTGACCTGAGTTTTGTTGCTCGGGCAAGTTTTTGTGGATATATGGTCTAGTTTTGCATGATTGGTTTGATATTTGCTTATGGAGGTTGTGTTGCTTGAGAGGTGATTATAGCCTGCAGTGAATTTGGTTTTTGCATGCTTGTAGGAAGTAGTTCTGGTTTTGCAGTTAGCTCTACAGACAAGTTGTTGGTGAGCTTCAACTGCCTGCTTTCAGTGTAAAGTTCAGTTATGTTTTTCATTTTGCTCAAACTTGTCTCTCGCATTTTTGTTTGGCAACCATATGGATTGTTTTTTTTATCATTGCATGTTATAAGTAAGCATGTTAATATTTTGGTCCTAAGTTTTGTATCAACCTCAGTATGTTTTGTATCATGTCCTTTTTAGATTTGGTTTGTGTGGCAATTTTGGGCTTGAATAATTCATCTCTTACATTTCTGCTTACAAAAGCTGCTGCTACTTTTTAGGTGCTTACTATGCTTTTGTTTGCAGAACTTAGTGGGAAGGAATCAGTAGTGATGGGTGATCAGGCAAGCGAAGGCCTCCATGAGGTATACTTGTTGTTTCCCCTCAAACTTTCTGTCTGTTTTTGTTTGCAGGATGATATTATGTCATGATGTTTTGAAGACATGCTATTGTTTTTCTTAGGATTTTTGCTTCTGTCTATCATGTAAATTATGTTTGGCTTGCTTCTAATTTATGCGTGCGCAGTTGTCAGTTCATAGTATGTGCTAGTTTGTCATTTTTTGGTAGGCAAGTTTGTGAGTAGTACTGCATTTTTCACATGGACAGCATGTTAGGCAACTAATATGTTAAGCAACTGTTTGTAATAACACAATTAATTTTTGTAGGCAATTATTTCGTTTGCACCAATTGCTAGGACACTTGAGTTTGTTTCTTATACTAGCCTACTTTTTCTATATACAGGTGGCAAAAAGGCAAAACAATGACAATGAAGGCAGGAACAGAGCATCTCCTCACAGGCTAATGACTCTCAATGAGAGCCTCAGTGAAGACCAGAAAGAGTTGATTGTCTCATATGATCTTGGTGGTTTGATGAAGATAAGTGCAACGTCATTGCCCTCGGATTACAGCAAATGGATTTTGCAGAATGTGGATCCAATAAAATCGTGCATCGTGGTGCAAGGTCAGGGTGAGATTATGCTCAATCCAGATGCATTTACAGAGGTCCTTGGCCTTCCAAACAGAGGTGAAGAGGTTTTCTACGGCATGGATCAAAAAGCTACTGAGTTCATAAGCAGTTTGTATGGATTAGGCTCAGCTCCTGAAATCACCATATTTTGCAAGATGATCGAAGAAATGGGAGGAAAGGCAGATGACAACTTCTTGCGTGCCTGGATAGTATTGATAGTCACTTGTTTCTTATGCCCCACGACAAGTCTTTGCGTTAGTCCAAGGTGTTACCCCATGGTTGTTGACTTGAAGAAAGTGAAGAGGCTCAACTTTGCAAAGTTTGTCCACGACCAAATAATGACTGTTGTTTCCAATATGGGCACGAAGAAGAAATCTGTAACCTGTTGCATTCACCATCTTGTGGTAAGATTTACTTTTCCTGCTCACCAATGTTCTCTTTCTCTTATTTTATTCCTTTTTATGCTATTGTATGCATATGTCAAGCAAGTATCTGAGTTTTTTTGTTTAATCCATTGCTTTTCTGTAGGTAAAATATGTGGATTCATTAGTGGTGGATTTTACTGTGCTAAGTTGCAAATTTCGTGTTCAGGCTTGGGACAACAAACGCTTAGCAAAAGTTGTTAAAGCTGACAAGAAGCCAGGTGGTGGTTTTGGTCGATTCAGAGTGAAACCTAGCGTACTGCAACAATATAGGGGCAGCCTGTTTGTCGGGTATGAGGAGACGGACGCTTTGTTTCAGCGAAGCTTCCATCCAATTTCAGCCCAACTGTAAGTGTCCCTTGCATCTTTGCATCTCAACTGTTTTTTGTATCATCTTTTTGAATCTTTCTTACCTTTTCTGTCTTATAAATCTTTTATTTTTGTTTCCATGATCTTATTTTTTAGAAGAAAAGGAAGATCACCGCAATGACAAGTGAATTCTGCAACTCGATATCTGACCAAGTTTCTACATTCATCGAGGGTGTGGGGAAACTTACTGATGAGTTTACAGCTGATAGACCACCAAAAAAACGAAAGCAAGTTTCTTTCGCGGAGCCAAGCAACGTCAGAAACAATGTACCCGCATCTGCAAGTACTGATGTTAAGCGCAGGGGCGAGGTCATTGAAGATGACGACGCCGATGACTTTGTTTCTCCAGTGAGATTCCCTAGTAAACAACCAGCACATTTATTTGAAAAACAAGCCACTACATCGTCAAAGCCTACCCGAAGCAGTGTGAGTGTCAAGCCTGCACCAAAAAGTGTCAAAACCAGACAGGTCAATAAAAATGAGCCAATGAAGGGGGCTAAACCTGGCTGCACAGAGAAGGTGAAAGATGGACTACAAGACGACAAAACAGATGAAGTTATTTTGGATGTCAATGCAGATCCCACCATTTCCAAGCAGGCACCACCATAGCTAGCAGACATTGGAAGTATTCCTATCCATGAAGCTGTCCCACTTTGCTAGATTAAACGACTGGCTCACGAACTCAGGGATTTTCCAGATTCCGAAAACACTGAAGGCTTGCATCAGTTCGTTCCTTAGTTTTTGAGGCAACTTATCCGATACAAATCACTCCTCATGGTGCCTCACGCCAGAAGCGAGTGCCTGAATATGAATCTCCAGTGCAGGTCCATTTGAGAAGTTAAGCGTGTGTTGATAATCATGAAACATGCATGCCACCAGACACACCAACAACCAAGCTATTTCTCGGCACAGCCCTTCCAGAACCAACAAAGTTTTTTGCGCCTCCTCTGCCAACACATGGTTTGACAAATGACAAGGCAGTCGGCGTTAAAACAGGAACATCAGCCCACCACCCCAACACCCGAGCAAGTCGTGCAACAACAGCTAGGCAACTCTGTGCGATGCGCACGGAGGAGCCCGCGGAAACACCCTGCTCCAACCTTACAAAGTAGACCGAGAAAGACCAGTATGCAAGTGAATTTTGAGTCCGCATCAATCAACCTCAATGTGACCTCACGCAAGTTGAAAGGCACTGCAGCTGTACCTATATAACTAGAAGATTCATGCAATGATGATGATGATTGGGACCCTACACTTTTGAGCCAAGCTGAGGCTAAAGCAAAGAAAGTAATAAACCAGATGCGCAAAATGCAGCTCAACACCAACCATGGCGACAAAACAAACTCACATGGCATGAACACTCCGACAGAACCAGCAGCAAGAGCTAAAGATGTGTCAGGAAGCAGTTTGTCGATCAACCAGCCAGCAATTGGGCATGAACGTAGGGTTGTACAGGCAGTTATAAGACCGTCGTATGTAGATCCTACCAACATGAATCCATTTTCCTGTTCAAAGGAAGTTAACATTGTGTATGACTCCATATGCAAGAACATTAAAAGGAGAGCCAGGACCAAATCCAGTAATAAAAGGTAAATGCTCCCCATATAATATAGTTTCTTGCCTTTTTTATTTTCAAATTACAAGAATGCTCCTCTTTTTTTAACTTATCGCTTTTCTGTTCCTCACACCTTTTTATACAGCAAAACTATAATTAATTATGACAAGTTTTTTATTTCTGCGGATGAGTTGGCTACTTCCATGGGACCTGATTGCAAGCTTGAATCATGTGTTGCCGAGATTGGAATTGCTGCTCTAAGGACCACTGAAAAAAGGCCTAGAAGGTGTTTCATGCCTCTCAGAATTACTGAAAGCAAGTTATCGCTTTTCTCTATTTTCCTTCATTCTAGTTTTGTTAGTTTTCCCTGATGACTAATTATACGTCACTTAACTGAAACCACTTGTCCTGCTTGCTTTCTTTCAGACATTCTTCCAAAATGGTAGTTTCATTAGAAACAAAAATCGACAAATGGTTCAATGATTTTTCAAAGAGGCTAAGCATGTGCGAATCGGTAAGCAAACCCCTCTTTTCCCGGGCTCTCTCTTATCATACTTTTTTTTTACCATGATGTATGTCAAGCAAATAAGTAACAACTCCTCTTATTGGATTCCTATTTCCAGGTTCATTTCCCAGTCCTAGAAATACTAGATAAATCTAGTCCTAAAGAATCAAGGCACTGTTGGCTGCTTGTACTCAACATCAGGGATGGGAGGTTTGAAATTCTCGAGTCCCTAAGGTCAATGAAAGACAAGCAACTTGTTGAATGTGCAAACACCATAGTTCAAGGAATTCTTGCCAACTGGGATAAGCATTACAGCACATCCAAGATTCATATTAGGGAGTTTCCTATCATAGAAATCAATTGCCCCAAGAAATCAAACGGGTAAGTTCTATCATTCATTACCAACATCGAAGCCACTTTTCTAAACCAGAACAACCTACAATCATGCTTACATGCCGTTTTCCGTGTTTTCCTCCAATGTGTTTTGATGCATGCTTTCACCATTATGCGTACAAAAGGACCGACTGCGGCATTTTCATGATACAAAATGCCAACGACTGGGAGGGCAGAGTTGTACCCAAATTTGGGCAAGAAAACATTCCGAGCATAAGGAAACTAATGGTTTACAACTGGTTAATCCGTGACCACAATGATGTTAGCTGGAGGGAAATTCTGAAAGTCAAACAGGTGTGCCACATGAACATTCTGCAGCTTTTTTTAATCAAAAATGTGTAAGGCAACTATTCAATCAAATTTTATTCAAATTCCCCTGTAATTAAGCAATTATAACTTCTATTTTTAAACTTATTTTTTGCTTCTACTTGTGTTTTTAAATAGGGAATCTCACTGTACATCCTTTTTATACTTCCACATGGACCTAATTTGAACATACATATTTGCAACAAAATTATTCAATGACACAACATATGACAACAATCCACATAAAACAGAAAAGAACATTCTCCCTGAAGCAAAAAACTTGGAACTGTTTTAAAAATTAGTTGCATACATGCAACTTATCAACTTCTCATTACAAAGCTTTAAATTCAAATAAATTACCCCAACCTAGAAAAATCACGCCATGCTTCTACCGGTGTCCCTATATCATGATGACCTATTCTTTTTTCAATCACTCTAGTTCAGCCTCGCTCTGCAACCAACAGAATTGTGTCCTACCTCGCCACAAGTGCCACATTTGATAGTCCTTTTAGGTTGAAAATCAAGAGCTTAGCCTAGTGTCTTCGATTTCTTCCGCCCTTTAGTCGATGTCCGCATAGGATTCTTGAATTCATTTGCTCTAGGTTCTGGAACTGCAGGGTCACCTGCTGAGCCTTGTGTAGCCGCAGAAGCCGCTGCTGCTTCCACCTCTGCCTCGGCTTTCTTTCTTTTCTTCCTCCTCATCTTGTCCACCTGACTGACTTCTGTCCTAGCTGCCCGAATGTGTGCTTTGCAAATTGCAATTCCCTCTTCTGAATGGACAACCATTCTTGCAACTTTTGCAAAATCTGTACGCATGTTTGCAAGAGCAATTTGCTCTACAGACTCGGCAGGCATGGAATCAGGTGCAGACGGGCCTGAAACAGGCTAAATGAGATCCCGTGTCCACCTACGAAGTATGTAGCGAGATGGAATTTCATCGAAACCTAGGTGTGTAAAAACCTTCAGTATATGCACGCACAGTAGCCCATCTTTGTAGAATTTGCAACATTCACAGTCGTACTGTTGATTTTCCACCACAGCTGTCACCATGTAGTTCCTCCGCCCATACACCCCAACATATGTGTTGTTGGGCACAAGCAAGTACATGTCCCCGCCTTGTGGTCTCACATTGTACCGTCCAATCATTTTAAACTCATGTGAAAACCTGTAGTATATGTTTCGAGTGTACACTCGCAGGGCTTGCTTTTCTATTGGGAAGGGAGACCAAGTTTTTGGTTCAAGATCACTTGTTTCAAACTCATCCCCCCCCCCCTCTTTGACAAGAATGTTGTTGTTAATCTTGATATACTGCCTCGCAAAGTTCAACACTGAATTATGTGGGTTCACATACCGTTTTAAAACAGCATTAAACCCCTCGCTCCTCTGTGTGGACTGAAGGAATGGGAAAAAAATCCTCCTAAAAAAGCATGGAACCCAGGATTCTCTGATCTTGTACAATCCCGCAAAATGCTCGTTCTCTCCTATGTTGTGCTTCTCAATCATAGCTGCCCAATTCATCTCAAACTCAAATTCAGTCATGCTCAAATCCATTAAAATCAGTAGCTAACTCGGGGTGCCGCCCCAAGTAAGAACCAAGAAGAGATTGAGCTTTTCTAATAATGTGCCACCTGCAATTCCGGTGGCATGTGAGGGGAAACATCCTAGAAATTGATTGCCTCATCGCCTGGTCTTGATCTGTGATTATGTTTAGCGGAGCAAACCCATCCATCGCCACCAGAAATTCTCCAAAAAGCCAGTCAAAAGCATAAGTGGCCTCAGCTGCCTAAGTCGTAGATGTTTTGCCGTAATTAGACAAGCAATTTCCTGTTGGTTTTTGTCTTCTCAGAAAGGATCACGAAGAAGCAACAGTCGGTTGGGGAAGCAACTAGTTAGTAATCAAATCCTTGCTAGAATCATGTAGCTACTTGGAACAAGTTTGTCTGAATCTTACCTGTCTTACTGTCGATTTGGAGTTGCCACGGTCGTTTTTGTTGCCTGCTTTTTTTGCCTCTTTGCTTCTCCTCTGTGTTTCTCTCTGTTCTTCTGATCTTGCCACGGCGGCGCGTGGGGAGGATCCTTGGGAAGGGGGAGAAGGAAGTAGGGAGAAAGTAGGCAAACCCTGGAGTCGGGATTGGGCCTATTGTTGTTCGCATGTGCTGGAAGGAGGGGATAGCTGGTGGGGGGGAAGGTGGGTTGTTCCCTTTTTTGGGACAGGCCCCGAAACGTGGGTCGTACACTTTCCGAAAAAGGTAGGGCCGCTAGACGGTGGGTATAAGCGCGCGGCCGCGCAGCGTCCTTTTTTATGTGTGGTCGGCTCAACTTTTTTATTAAGCTTAATTCTTACTGTATGTCAGACATGTAGAAGAAATGGGCCATGGGCAACTTTGACCGGAGACGATGAAAGCTTTCATTTTCCAAAAGGTAGATAAGTCAAGCACCTTCCTCTATTTTTAAGAGAATGGTGAAAACATACCATTTCTTTGGCGAGATTAGGCTCCTTCATTTTATTTCTGCATTCCGGAGAACAGAGCATCGCTCTGTTGGCTAGCTATGTGGGTGTGGGTGTGGGTGCGCACACATCACGTTGTTCTTCTTAAAAACGAAGCCGCCAAGGGCTAGTCCTGGCTGGCCTCATTTTTTTATTTCTGCATTTCAGCCAGGGACCCGTCCCATACGCTCAACTGTCCATTTTTGGTCGTTATGGCATTGGCATGCCGTCTCCTGCAAACCATTCAGTACACACGATACAACAGCGTACGCAGTCCTCTACTGCGCTCTTTTGAGTACACACCTACTCCCTCCGTTCAACAATAGATGACTTCCACATATCTAGATATAGATGTATGAAGACATATTTTAGTGTCTAGATACATCTATATATAGATATGTGGAAGTCATCTATTTTTGAACGGAGGGAGTAGCTAGCTAGCTCATACTTGCACGCTTCCACTTCCACGCGGCCTATATAATTTGCCGTCAGCCAAACCTCCTGAATCCACTCATTAATTGTGAATTACAGACGGCTCGGGGTGTGAAGATAGTAGTACGTGCAAAACACAGACCGTGGTAGCTGCTCGAGCAATGGGTGCCAGTGTAGTTGCTTCTTGCTCCCTGGCAGCAATCGTGGCCTTCATGGCTGCATCGTCGTTCTTGGCTACGAGGGTGGCCGTGGCGGCGTCTACAGTACCGGCGGTGTACGTGTTGGGCGACTCGCTCGCCGACGTCGGGAACAACAACTACCTGGTGACGGTGCTCAAGGCGGACTTCTCGCACAACGGCATGGACTACCCGGGGGGCAAGGCCACCGGCCGCTTCAGCAACGGCAAAAACTCCGCCGACTTCATCGGTGCGTTTTCATTTCACTCCAAACGAGGGACCAAACCGAGGACTAACTTTCATTAGAGGTCCAGATTGATATGGATAGTCTGCCTTTTCTACTGTAGAAGTAGATGGACTATGATTAGGGATGTAATCGGATCGGATCGGATCGGATTTTGCTCTTACCATATCCTAAGCCATATTTTTTTGTCGGATTCGGACCGGAGCGGATAGTGACCGGTTGCGGATTCGAATGCGGATGTCGATCGGAGCGGATGTCGGAACGGAAGCGGTACGGACTCGGAT
Organism: Alopecurus myosuroides; assembly: GCA_028641055.1. NCBI lineage: Eukaryota > Viridiplantae > Streptophyta > Magnoliopsida > Poales > Poaceae > Alopecurus > Alopecurus myosuroides. The sequence goes on along the minus strand of CM054057.1, from coordinate 335,333,485 downwards.
CGGAAATAAACATAAACGGATAAGTACGCGCATAAATAGATCGATATATTGTCTTACAAAAATACTTCATAAAATAATTTTAGCGTGTGCATACGCTTTGATTACAGCATGGTAGATAAAATATGTCAATGAACCAGCACGTAATTAGGCATTGCCTCCCAGATTATGCTTTCTTGTTAGATGGCGATAGAGCAACGATGTGCCATTCTGTGGCTCGGCTCTGCACTTGTAGTCACACTCGTTGCATCTTGCCCAATGTTCTACCACAACAACACCATTTTCTGTTGTAGTAGTTTTCACAAACCGTGTGTAGTACTGCCAAACTGGGGATAATTGACGCGGTTGATTGTTCATCTTTGATCTGAAAGTAGAGACAAAAATAAACATCAAATGAATGAAATCAGATGAAATCTGATCAAGTGTTGTGTAAATAAAATTTATTCATGGAGAGTTCGGACACACAGTCACACAGATGCATCGAGTAGGCTCACATGATTTTGATGGCGGCGGCCGGAGTGCCGGCGACTAGAGGCAGAGGCGCGGGGCGTAGGGAGGCGGGAGGCGGCGAACTAGGTGTGGAGGCGGGAGGCTTCGAACTCTGTGCGGCGCCGTGAGGAGAGGAATCGCGAGGAGGACCAGAGGAGCGATTGATGGAGGAGTGTCGGCAGGAGGGACGGCCCGCTGCAGAGAGGGCGGCGGCGGCGGCGGAGACAGGGATTTAGACCCTAGCGATAGCGATAGCCTGGAGTCTGCTTCGTGTATGTGTACGGTTGTACGCTAGTTTGGGCCGCTTCCTGCTGGGCTGTTGCCTGTTGGGTACTTGGGTAGCGACTCAGGTAGTTGACTAATTGGGTTAAGCGCACGACATGTCAAGTGCGGATAAAATCCGATTTTATTCGCTCGGATACTCCGCGAGTTATTTCGGATAGTCCGAATCCGGTGCCTGTTTTGGCTACTGTATCCTACACCACATCCGACCAATATAATCCGAATCCGAATCCGAATCCGACGGATACCTAAAAAACGGATGCGGATGCTGTTAAAACGGGTTCGGCGCCGGGTTCGGTACGGAAATTATCCTATCCATTTACGTCCCTAACTATGATATTAGTATTAGTGTATTACCCTGACATCTACATCTTGACCGAAAGTGTTCAAGTTTGCCCGTAGTATTAGCATTTCAATTCTCCATTAGTATTAGTGTATTACCCTGACATCTACATCGTGAGGCTTTTGTTTATCAATATACTATGGAATGGAACTGACATATACACATATGGATGCAGCCGAGAAGCTCGGGCTGGCGACCTCACCACCGTACCTCGCCCTGTCCTCGAGCAGCAACGCCAACTACGCCAACGGCGTCAGCTTCGCTTCCGGCGGCGCAGGAGTCTCCAACGCCACAAACAAGGTAGTCCGCATGCAATATATCGATCTTGTGTGCGGTGCATGCAAAACACCCTGGAAAATTCGCCACCAGGCACTGATCTAATGGAGTACGTACGTGACGAACCACAGGACCTGTGCATCACCTTCGACAAGCAGATCGAGTACTACTCCGCGGTGTACGCGTCTCTGGCGCGGAGCCTCGGCCAGGACCAGGCCGATACCCACCTGGCCAAGTCCATCTTCGCCATCACCATCGGCAGCAACGACATCATCCACTACGCCAAGGCCAACACCGCCGCCGAGCTCGGAGACGACCCCTCGCAGCAGTTCGTCCGCACGCTGATCCAGTCCCTCACAGGCCAGCTGCAGAGCCTGTACAACCTCGGGGCACGCAAGGTGCTGTTCCTCGGCACGGGGCCCGTGGGCTGCACCCCGTCGCTGCGGGAGCTGAGCTCCACCAAGGACTGCAGCGCCCTGGCGAACGCCATGGCCGTGCAGTACAACAAGGCGGCCGAGGCCGTGCTGAGCGGCATGAGCGCGCAGCACCAGGACCTGCACTACGCGCTCTTCGACTCCTCCGCCGCGCTGCTCCGCTACATCGACCAGCCCGCGGCGTACGGTTTCGCCGAGGCCAAGGCGGCCTGCTGCGGTTTGGGGGACATGCACGCCAAGATCGCCTGCACCCCGCTCAGCGACTACTGCGCCAACCGCTCCGACCACGTCTTCTGGGACTTCTACCACCCGACCGAGGCCACCGCCCAGAAGCTCACCACCACCGCCTTTGATGGGTCCGCGCCGTTCATCTTCCCCATCAACATAAGGCAGCTCAGCGAAATATAGAACTAGCTAGATTCATCTCCCTCACGACTACGACCACAGATTGTGCATGTTTCCACATCATACATATATAGAAGAAATTACTCTAAAGATTTAAGCGTGGTGACATACCCGGCTGGTGAGGCCATTCCCACCGTAAGGATTATTAGCCGTTCGATCTGTAAGATGAGCGATCTAGATTATGCTAAACCTGTTTTTTTTCTTACCGCGAGAAAAGTCTCTACCATGAAGCGAATAACCCCACGCTTGACATTGGTCCACGGCATAGTGACACGAAACTGCCTACGGGCGTGGGATATCTCGTGCAGTTCGCTTCCTCATTCTGGAGCGTACGACTTCACCTCTCTCCTCTCTGGCTCTCCTGCCTTAGGGTTCCTCAGGTCGCCCGCAGCTCCGCCTCCGGGCGCCGCCGGCCGGCACCTCTCACACGCTTCCCTCTGGGGACAGGTCGCCCGTTGCTCCGCCTCCGGGCGCCGCCGGCCGGCACCTCTCACACGCTTCCCTCTGGGGACAGGTCGCCCGTTGCTCCGCCTCCGGGCGCCGCCAGCCGGCACCTCTCACACGCTTCCCTCTGGGGACGCCCCTCTCCGCGTCCTGAGCTCTACTACTCACACACAGTTCTCCGCATCTTGATCTTGTTCGCCCGCAACCCCGTTGCTCGCCATGTGCAGCCACATCGTGCGGCCCCTCGACACCCATGGCCTCCCGCGGCCACCTGCGTCCTTTGTGCAGTGTCTAACCGATGTACACGCAACGCATATGACCAACGATGGTGACACATGGGGATGCCCACGGCAGCGCTCCTCTTCCACCGGTGTTCATCCTCTCCCGTTGACCATGCTGTCGATGTTGGATCTGTCCCTTGCTGGACATGCCCGATTCATCCTGAGAATGGTTTGACTCCTTTTACATTTTGCTCTGATCCATCTTTATGCATTTGCATATTTGTTTTATTTCGTGTGGTGTTCAGCTTTCGGATATGTCACTTTGTGGTTTTGCCAAGTTGTAGCTGTATTAGTGCATCAATTCAACCTAAGAGTGTTAATGTTGTTTGGTAGTAATACATTTTTTATTGATTTGGTGAAAACTCTGTTGTTTAGTTGCAAGCAATTTGAGATTTGTGCAAATTTTGCAAGAAATTATCTATGTCTGAACATATATATATATATATATATATATATATATCGTCATGCCTATTTTTTTGTGTTAGATTAATTTTAACTGCCATGTTTAAAAGAAGTGAACTGACACTTGCATGGTTCTGTAGGTTGTAGAATGTTAAAATAATCTAAATTTTTCAAAAGGTTGGTTGGTGTATTTCTTGCAGGTTAGTTGCAACTAGATCGATTCCACTACTACATGATCTTTGGTATCTCATTTCCAACAATGACATGTGTCAATCATCGTAGGCAATTCTTTTTTCTAGACAAGGCCACTATGTATTGTCTTTCAATACAATTCCAAATGATTCCGCGAGCATTTGACACCTACTTCAACACTTCAAATGATGCTACCCAGCAATAAGAAAGTATCTTCAACTAATCGGCACTCTTAAAAGCCATTCTCGATTGTACTGCTTTGAATATTCTTGCAAAATTGGATACAACATTTCACCAAAAGGCATAGACCAATGTACGCGCTGCCTCCATGTGATGGAACTACGCTAGCCCTCACAAAGTTCTTAATTCTACCATTTTATTCAGAATTGAATATGTTTAGGAGAAATTCCATAATTATAACTTCCTGCAAATTATTGATGAAGATACTTTACCGTAATATATAGCTTTCTACCCGAACTATTATTTTGGTTGGTAATGAACTAACGGTACAACTGTCCCAGAATTCTGATGAATGAAATTCGAAGCCTGCCTCCAACATCGCTCCTCCCAGATGTATGATGTGTTTTCTTAAAATATTATACTCAGTTTGTTGTTTCTCTTTGTCAGGAAATTTGTAGGAGTACTAGGTGGATTAGAATAGCTTTCTGCATGGACCTTATGCTTACACATGTGTTTTTTAGAACTTCTCGCACGTGATTATTTTTTCCTTCGCTAATTGAATTTTTCCAGAAGTTCAACACATGAATATAGATAGCCTGAAGGATAAGAATTTGTTGACTTCTATAGTCATGCTGCAGCTGAAAAAGTACTTGATGGTTTTGCTGGTTATATAAAGGAATATGCTACCTAGCAATTCAGAATAAACTGGACACCATTTAGCATGGGTGGTAGGCGTTCCAATATTTCCTTCCGATCATTTCATATGTATAGGTGATCTTGCTCCTGATGTCAATGATGCTGCACTACTAGATGATTTCTCCAACAAGTATTCCTCTTTCAATTGTCCAAAAGTTGTTATTGATATTGCACCGGTAGATTGAAGTGATATGATTTTGAGATTTGGAGATGGTGAGATGCCATGATTGATATTGACAGCTTATGTTTTTCTACTGAAAGTTGTTTGTGCGACTCCCAAAAAATCTTCCGGTTCAGTTAACAAGATGCCATGTGTGACTCACTATATACTCAGTATAGTTACAACTCCATTTGTCAAAGTAATCTTTAATTTGCATATTTGACCAGTTAACAAATTCAAGAAAATCTTCTGGTTTGTTGACGTTTGTTTTGTGGTAATGGGAAAATTAACTCCACCTAAGCTTTCCTATATGTCCATATACGAATATATGATTCGGATGTAGTGTTGCTTATGGGGTGAGAGTCTGATTATTTTAACCCTTTGTAGGTAGTTCTGATTTCCAAGTGAAATTACTTTTAGATACATCTATTCTCTTTAGCTCCTTCACACTGTATAGAGAAAATTATTACATTCCTCTGCACTTATTCTTTGTTGTTTCTATGCAGTAAATTTTAAGAAAATGGGTTTGTGTCGGTGAGGATGAGATAGATTTATGCAATAGCTGTGAGGAAGCATGAGAAAACTTGAATTGTTTCTTAAGTTTGGAAATCCTCTAGCTATGTTACTGATTGGCTATGCGGTAGGTATGTATCATGTCTAGGCTTTATTACTATTTGGGAATATAGTCTTATTGCAAAGCCATGCAGTTCTTCCACATATTCTCTCCGAAATATACATGGCATGGATGAATAGATTATTGGGGGTGTATAGGCATGACAATTTTAGGAGTTTCATCTGTACATGACATCATGATAATTGACTCTAGGTGGTGGAGGGTTATGGTGGCCATTTAAGCAATTATGCGATTTTCATCCGCTGATAACGACAACACTAAGATTGGCTCTAGGTGTTGATGGCCACGATGGACATTAATGCACATTGGGCTGCATCATAGAGCGAAGTTGCTGGCTGGATATGTTCAGATTTGATCAAATCAGTTATTATCCCGTTTGGAGCTTAGATTTGTAACGACGTGATATCTGTTTTGCTAGAGATCCCATTTTGTATGCATTGGGTCAACAAAGTTTATCTAAATTTTTGTAAATGAACTTAGATATATAACTATGTATAGGACAATTATAGTTTTTTATTTACACACATGCATGGATTACTCTAATCTTTAAGCTGGGTATGTTGTGAGCCTTCTCAGGCCATGTGATGATTTGTGACTGCCTTGTTGTTTTTACACAAAATAATTAAAATTCTAATTTAAAATTATGTTTGAGGCATAAAATCATGTCCCAAGTCTAGATTTTTTAATGTAAATTGTTGTTTTCAATTTAAATGCAATATGTAATCTAACAAACAATCTATAAATGGCAAACCTCTATTCTATATATACAATATCTATTTTTTTTACAAAATGCAGCTATATATTTTTAATATATGTTTGTATCATATGTAAAGTATGGCAAATTGTTGATCGACGAGGAGTCGAAGATGTCAGACTTGTTATGATGATCATCGAGGGGTCAAAAATATCAAAGTCCTTATGATGTGAATGCAGCTAATATTACTTCAAAATTAATGGTAGAAATAAAATATGCACAAACACATGCACACGATGTTGAAGTGCCAATATCGTTCTAACACCCTGGTACCGTGTACGTAGTTACCGTGTACGTACATAGCACATGAAGACAGTGCGTGCGCCACATACCATGATGACCTGCCCACCCACATCGCCTTTCGCAACACGCTCTTGCAGACCACACCGGAACCTCCCTCTAACACATCACACTTCATTGCACCAACGGAGTAAACCACTACCAACACACTTCGACTTGTGACCAATATATAACATCTCATCGGCCACGCCATAAAAGAGCGCCAGGCAGGCGGCGCAGCAAAGCGCGCGTATCCGTCTAGTCAGAATTATATTGGAGCTGCTGAATCATTGGCTACCTGAAGTTTTCGTTAATCTCACGCTCATTTTAGCCATCCATCAACATCTAACGCATTTTACAAATCTTTTCCCATAGAATTGTCCAAAACAAAGAACAAACGATGCCATGACAATAATGACGAACCAGTTTTTACCAAAATGAATAAAATAATGACGATGCCACTCACACAAGATAGTTGAAAAAAAAAGATATCATCCGACCAGCATATAAAATTAACAATATGAATTCAGCTTATCAACAAAAAATGACCAAGTATAATTATTTCAAGCTAGAGTATTACCTTTTTATTTACCCCCCCTCATATTTTCATGAATCCACAACCTCGCGAGGACCACCGCCTGGAGGAGGAGGAGGTGCCATATGACCTAGCCGCGTCGGAGAAGCTCCCCTCGCCACGGCGGCGCACCGCACGCAGACGGTTGAACTCCAAGAGCGCGCGGTAGAGGAGTTATGGCGGGGGGTCGTGGCCTTGGTTGTTGTACCGGCGTACCAAGCGCTTTCGCGCCGCGTCGGCGATGACCAACTTCTTGCGCTCCTCGTCGGAGTGATAGGTGGCACTGCCCTGACCGCCGTGCTGCTCGTTTGAGCGAGAACTGGGCCACATCTTCGGCGACGGGACTGGATCTGGGGTTGGTGTCTCGCGATTTGGCGTTGTTGCGTGGTAGCGATTTCTTGTCGGTGGCGGGTGCGCGACTCAGGTTTGACCTGAAAATGCGCCCGCGACCGGTAGAAGTAAGGGTCGAGTGGCCGCATTCGTTGGCCAATGAAAAAGTTTTTCAGGTCGGCCCGAATATACGAGGCCCCAAAAATCGGACCGAGCCAATACTCACCGGACCTTTTCAGTTCTGCATGTTTTTCAGGCTCTGTTAGAGTTGCTCTAATGTGGACAAGGCTGAGCAGCACACCCAAGGCCATTGGGGATCCTGATGTAGATGTCGAATTCAACGAGGGCGTAAGCCGTCCAACAGAAGGGTTGGTTCACTATGCTTTTCCCCCTGCCTACCTCCCCCGTAACTGCCCCGTGCCGCCCCTCCCCTCCCGCCGCCGTCGATACGGGCCGTTGAGCCTTCCTCAGGCGGGGCCGACGAGGGCGGAGCTCCTCTCTCCATGTGTCCATAAGGCCTCGCGGGGTGTTCCTCTCTGGCGATGGTGCGCGCATGGCGGCAAGGGGCCGGCCTCGGCCGGGTGGTGACGACGCGGCGGCGTCCCCGTGGTGCGTGGGGCTGCACGACATGACGGGATGGAGGCCATCTGTAGAGTGTCACCGGCTGGTCCTATCGGCCCAGATCCGGGGCCCTCGGGACCCATCTGGGTCAGGGTGGGTAGGCCTTCTTTGAAGGTGACTTGATCTGTAGTTGGAGGTGGTGATGCTTGCATGGGGATGCAGCGCCGCCATCGACCGCCCTTGTTGCAGCATGGATGTGGGCTTTACAGGCTTGATCCGGGCCCGACTAGACCCTCTTGGGACTGGGCAGTGCGGCCGGACCTAACTAGGACCGGTGTGCCTACGGTCGCGTCCGGTCGACTACTGTATTCGGCGGTGGAGGAAGTTCCCTCCTGACGAAGGGATGGATCCTAGACCTATTGGGTGAGCCTACCCGGTCCAAGGCCCAAGACCCAAGCTCCAAGAGAGACGTCGTGGGCAGTTCTAGAAGGCCCAATCAATGCCCGCCTACAAAGCCTTGCGGGTTAAGAAAGGAAACATGTAACCGACTTTAGGTTAGGTTTTGTATCTCCCCCGGGGACGGTTTGAGACCTGGCTACCTATATAAAGCCAGGAGAATCACCGGGAGGGGGACCAAGCAATACCGCACCACCTAAGCCTTGAGATTGAGATCTACTCTCGACTTGAGCACCCCCACTATAACCGATCTATTGAGCTAATACAGATCAACAGAAGCAGGAGTAAGGGTTTTACCTCTACGAGGGTCCCGAACCTGGGTAAATCTTGCCCTCTGTTAGCCGACGATTGTCACCAGCGCCTACTCGTTCTCTTACTCAAGACCCTATCGGTTCACCCGAGGGACTTGTTGAGATGCATATTCGACAATTGGCGCCGTCTGTGGGAACGGCGGGCGCTGGATCTACGACATCTTCGGCCTCATCGTCACCAAAATTCAGCTGGAGCCCCGGAACTTTGACTCCAACCAATCCGATTCGAATCGGGTCAGCCATCGTCGCGCCCCACTCGCCGGAATCGTGCCCGGCGTTCAGCGACCTGGAGAAAAGCATCACCCTGACGTTCGGGGGCTTCAAATTCTACACCAACAAAGAGGGGATCACGCGCTTTCCCGAAAAAACCGATCTCGAAGGATCGAACTCTGAGTCGGTCTTGAAACCTGAAGCCGTCGACACGCTATTTAACTACGCGAGTCGCGACCTAGCGAAAAGCAGCGAGTCCATCCGTCCAAACACTCGCAACTTCTACACCATCTCCGCGGAAGAACCTTCTCGGGTTGGGGAAGCTCTTCAATCCACGCCTAGGACTCACGGGCCATATCTGGCTCAGGTCTGCATGGCGGGATTAACTAACCCACCCGAAGAGACGGAAAAAAGTGCAAGGGAACGCGAACACATCAAAGTGTCGCGAGCAGCCTGTCTCAAGGCAAAAGCGGCCGTGCACTCATCCAAGCCAATTGAAGAAGGAGCCCCTCAGGAAGAGCTAACCGCATACCACTACCATCTAGTGAAAGCGGCGACATTAATCAAAGAAGCTCGCAAAGATCTGGCCGAGCGGAAAAACTGGCGGATGAATCAAGCCAGCGCCGTGCAGCAATCTCCAAAACGCACTCGGTGGGGAACCAACCCGCAAGAAAAAGACACGTCTCAAAGACCGCGACAATGGATGACGAATCCCTGACCGGAATCAGTAGGTCACTCGAAGCCTCTCTTATGCGCGTCGACGAAGACGGCAACGTATACCCGACAACTCCAGCCGCCGCAGTCTTGGCTGCAGCCACTTATCTGCAGACGAACCAACTAGGGGAGAACGACCCCCGCGCGGAGCAATACAGGAAAGTCTAGAAAGGGTTAGGCATGGCAGCCGCAAGACTTGCCGCCTACGACCGCAAAAAAGCGACTGCACCAAAAGACAAAGAAGCATCCCGCGGACATAGGAGTACATCACCAAGGAAGGAGAAGTCACCTCGTAACGCGCGAGGAAAAGAAGCTCGACGGTGTGGAGATAGCCCGAGTAGCAGCGATGACAGCCCGAGGGGTCAAGATCGCAACCCGCGACATCACAGCAGCCGCTCGCGACACCGCAGCAAGGAACCGCGGAAAGACGTCAATCGCGACGAGCCTGGGTACAACGCGCGATCAGACATCGCTCAGCACAAAGTCGACAAGGCTCGAGCGGCCAGGAACCGCGCGCGTTCCCCATATACCTCTTCCGACAAAGGGGCCTGCGGCGCGTTATGCTTTACTCGCGACATCCGCGAAGCGCCAATGCCCAGGAGGTTTAAGCTCACTACGGAGGTGCCAAAATACGACGGTTCGCTGGAGCCGCAATCCTGGTTGTCAGATTACCTCACGGCAGTAAAATGTCAACATGGAAACAAGACCACAGCTATGCAGTACCTTAACCTACATCTCGTAGGCGATGCGCGCAGCTGGCTCGAAGGAAGACTGAAGGCGTGCTATGGGTCATGGGACGATCTAACCTTCGACTTCCGCAAGAATTTCCAAGCGACATATAAGAGACCTGCAACCATCGAGGAGCTGCGAGCTTGCAAGCAGAAAAGTGGCGAGTCTACTCGCGAATACATCCAGCGATGAACCACACTTAGGAATACGGCAGGAAATATATCAAAAGAAGTTGCAGCCGAAGCTTTTGCCAAAGGAGCTCGGCGAACCGCCTTCCGGGAAGAACTGGGATGGGCCGCACCCAAAACAATTGGAGAAATGATGGCTATAGCCGACATATGGGCCAACGGCGAAGACTCAGGGCGCAACGAGAAAGCATCTTCGCCAGCACCTGAAGACGACCGCCATGGTCGAAAGAAAAGGAGAAAGCACTACGATCACGATAATCGGGAAGAACTGGTGGCAGCAGAATTCACAAGAAATCGCGACAGCGGACATCGCGGAAATCACGAGTGGAAGCCGAAGTCAGAGGATAAAACTCCCGAGGAGGACCTCGATGGTTACTGCACGCTACATCTATTTACAGATAAGCGCACTGGCAAAACTAAGGCAACACACCTTCTCAAGGATTGCCGAAAGTTCCTTGACATACACGAGGCCTTCTCAAAGAAAAACAGAGAGGTAGTCAATCAGGGCTACCCGCAGCTCCCGGGAGGAGGAACCCAAGGATTCCTCCCGCCGCAAGCCCTACCTCCACCAGGAAACCAAAACACGGTGCTAGCCGCGCTACCAGTGCCACCCGCCGCAAACCAGGGAGCCAATGGGTACCCAAACCCAGAAGAAGTCCTAGGGATGATACAGAAAGTTTGCCCGTCCCGTAGGGCCCAGAAAACAAAAACTCGACAAGTATTCATGGCCGTCCAGGCCCCATCGTCCAAACCCGAGTATCTGAAGATGGCCGACCAGCCTATAACTTTCTCCAAGGAGGAACATCCCCCCGAGTCTATCGACCAGGGCACGTCGCACTCGTCATCCAGGCCCAGATAGGCAACTACGAACTTGCCCGAGTGTTCATGGACGGAGGCAGCGGGATCAACATCATTTACGCGGACACACTCCGCAGGATGAACAGGAACCTGGACGGACTCACGGAATCAGAGACATCTTTTCACGTGATAGTACCAGGAAAGGCAGTCCGCCCACTCGGAACAATCAACTTGGAGGTGGTGCTCGGCAACCGAAGCAATTACATACGAGAATTCCTCGACTTTGAAGTAGTCGACTGGCCCTCACAGTACCACGCTATTCTTCGCCGAACAGCATTCGCCAGATTCATGGCAGTACCACACTACGCCTACCTGAAGCTCAAGCTACCTGGGGAACATGGCACCATCACCATCGACGGTGATTTCCAAAAATCCAATAAATACGACATCGAATTCAACGAGATCGCCAAATCCTTCGGGATGCAGGAGGAGCTGGAAGAGATGGCAAAAACCACGGATCACTCTGTGATGCCTCTCACCAAAAAGAACGCTCCAGAGCTCGAGTTCACGCAAACAGCGACACTCGAAAACATCAAGTGCACCCGACGGAGCCTACGAAGACGGCAATGGTATCCACCGCCCTCTCGCCAGCATAGGAAGGCGCGCTCATCGAACTCCTCCGTGAGTACTGGGAAATTTTCGCCTCCTTCAGATATGCCAAGGATACCCAGGGAGTTCACCGAGCACTCACTTAAAGTTTACAAAGACGCCAAGCCTATCAAGCAGACAACCCGATGGTTTTCAGAGCCAAAGCAAAAAGCACTCAAAGAAGAAGTGAATAGATTAGTCGCCGCGAAGTTCATCCGCGAGATAAAGATATCCACCTGGTTAGCAAACCCGGTGATGGTCCCGAAGAAAAATACTGACATCCTTCGAATGTGCATCGACTACACGTCGTTGAACAAACATTGCCCCAAGGATAACTTCCCCCTACGACGGATCGACCAGATCGTGTACTCCACAGCAGGCTGCCAGCGCCTCTCCTTCTTGGACGCCTACTCGGGCTATAATCAGATCAGGATGAAAAAGGAGGACGAGGAGAAGACATCGTTTATCACACCTCATGGTGTCTACTGCTACACGACAATGCCCTTCGGGCTAAAGAACGCAGGCACAACATATCAGCGCTGCATGCAAAAATGCCTCGCCAAGCTCATTGGCAAGAATGTATAAGTGTACGTTGACGACATTATCATCAAAACCTGAGTGGAGGACACGCTCCTCGACGACATCAGAGAAACATTCGACGCTTTGAACGCATACAGGATCAATCTCAACCCGATCAAGTGCGTCTTTGGCGTCCCTGCAGGACAACTTCTCGGGTACCTGGTGTCTGGAAGAGGAATTGAAGCCAACCCAGAGAAAATCCAAGCGATCCTGACGGCAAAGGAGCCAACCAATCTCCGCGGTGTGCAGCAGCTCGCAGGGCGACTAGCCGCCCTGAGCAGATTCATTGCGAGGCTAGGCGAGCAAGCATTGGCCTTCTACAAGCTCCTGAAGAAAACGGATAAGTTTGAGTGGACACCCGAAGCACAAAAAGCATTCGCGGACCTAAAGCGAGCGCTGCAGAGTAGGCGTATTCTGGCAACGCCACAAGAACGGGAGCCACTGTACTTATACCTAGCCGCAACAAATCAAGTCATCAGCAGAGCGATCGTGGTCGAGCGGCCGGAGGACGGCAAGGCGTATGGCGTCCAAAGACCAATATATTACATCAGCGAGGTGCTTTCGCCGTGCAAACAGCGACCCTCATTACCAGAAGCTCGCGTACGGCATGGTACTCACAGCTCGAAAACTTAAGCACTACTTCCAAGAACATACCTTCACGGTGCTAAACGACGCATCACACGGTACTATCATGAACAATCCCATGGAATCTGGAAGAATTGCAAAGTGGAGTATCGAGCTCGGCGCCTGGGACATCATATATGCAGGGCGCAAGTCTGTGAAATCACGAGTACTCGTGGAATTCCTGAGCGAGTGGACAGAACTGCAAACACCAGGACCACCAGAATACACGAGCAACTGGATAATGTATTTCGACGGGTCGAAGAGGAACGAAGGAGCTGGAGCAGGGGTTGTCCTGATATCCCCCAGAGGAAACAAACTGCAGTATGTCATGCGGTTGGATTTCCCACCCGACGACCCGGCATCCAACAACGACGCAGAATACGAAGCCATCCTTCACGGCATGAAAATGGCGATTGCCTGCGGAGCCACCCGACTGATGATCTATGGCGATTCAAACCTCATCGTACATCAGACGATGAAAGAATGCGACGCTATCGCAGATAACATGGTCGTCTATCGAGATATGTATAATCTGCTCGAAGGAAGTTTCAAAGGGTGCGAACTAAAGCACATTGCACGATCTAGCAACGAGGAAGCAGATAAACTGGCAAACATGGGGTCTACCAACACGCCCATACCACCTAGAATATACTTCGAGCGGATGATCAAGCGTTCAGTCAAGGTCAAAAAGCCAGCAGAAGCACCCGCAGCATTGGAGACGGACGTCAGCCCACAAACCGTTGTTATCGAGCTCAGCCACAACATTTCAAGACAAGTTTTTCTGGTCGAGCCAGTCTGGACGCAGAAATACCTCGACTACTTGTCCAACAAGCAGCTCCCAGCTGACGTTTGCGAGGCCCGACAAATAGTACGACGCAACAAAACCTTTCGGGTGCTCAACGGAGAGCTATATAAACAGAGCATATCAGGAATATTCCAGAGATGCATAGCACCCGAAGATGGCAAGGAGCTGATGCGAGACATACACCAAGGAGATTGCAGACACCACGTCAGCTGGAAGGCAATCATGGGCAAAGCCTTCCGAGCAGGATTCTACTGGCTCACGGCGGCCAGAGACGCAAAGGACCTAGTCGACAAATGCAATGCTTGCCAAAGATTCGCGCCCGAGCCACATGCCCCTGCCATGGAACTACACATGATCCCCATCGCCTGGCCCTTCGCATAATGGGGGCAAGACATGGTAGGGCCGCTACGCAAGTCGACGCCCGGAGGATATACGCACTTGCTCGTAGCAGTCGACAAATTCACGAAGTGAATCGAGGCTATGCCAGTCACCTCTGCCAGCGCCCAATGCGCCGTGAAATTTCTCGACTCCATTGTGTGCAGATTTGGCATACCACACAACATCATCACCGACAACGGCAGCAACTTCACAGCGAACGAAACACACGAATTCTGCGAGAAAAAAGGAATCACCCTCATCTTCGCCTCAGTGTCTCACCCGCAAACTAACGGTCAAGTCGAGCGATCCAACGGACTAGTCTCAGCTGGCCTAAAGAAGCGGCTACTCGATCGACTAAACCCAGCAGCAGGGCACTGGGCAGAGGAGTTACCCTCAGTACTGTGGAGTCTTCGCACAATGCCAAATAGGTCAACAAGCTATACACTATTTTTCATGATCTACGGAGCCGAGGCCGTCCTATCCGAAGACGTCAAATTCAGCGCTCCCCGAGTTGTCGCGTACAGCGAAGAAACCTCGAACAAAGCACTCGTAGAAGACGTGGACGCACTCGATGAAATTCGCGACATTGCACTCGCAAGATCGACGGTATACCAGCAATCACTGCGCAATTACCACAGTCGTCGCATACACCACAGATCTTTCGTGGTAGGCGACCTGGTGTTGCGGCTCAAGCAAAAGGAAGGACACAAGCTCGAGCCACCATGGGAAGGACCCTTCATAGTACACTAAGTTATCCCAGGCGGCGCGTATCGACTGAAGAACCGGAGACCGGTGGCATTTACTCCAATCCATGGAACGTTGCGCATCTCCGCAAGTTCTATCCTTAGGATTATCCTATTCGCAAAAAATAAGGCTATACTAGCCATCTTGTAGCTCGAGAAAATACATGGCTTCTCAGCCATATCAATAAAAACACATGGTTTTTCAACCATAGCTATTCACGTTTCTTCATTTTACATGCTAAAACAATAGGTATACACCCCAAACGCACGGGGTCTATGCCTAACTAAGCATTAAATGAAACTTTACAAATACAAGGTACAAACAAGGTTCACGCCTTATAAAACACCTTACAAAATCTCGAGTGAAGTATATAAGGTAACATGATATCTACATCCTACGATTACACCTGACGGTGAGCAGTCCTTTCAGCCAACACTTGGTCTATCTCCTCCGAGGTCAGTCGAATAATTCGCTCCGTTGCGGGTTGGACGACCGCGTAGTGAGGAGAAAAGTCAATCGTAGAATTGGGAAGTCGCGCCACCGAGTTAAAGTTGATCTCAGGATGCCACAGCCGAACAAAGGCGAGTGCTACCTGCACTCCACAGAAAAGCTGCTGGCGAACGCACTCCCGAACCTCCCCTACTCGACTAAAGACCCTTATCAAACCGCTCCATCCTTCTGGAACGGTACCCAATGGATAGAATGTCCGATGCACAGCAGAAAGAGCCTCACGACAGGACTCCATAAGAATCTTTGCCTGGTTCGCCCGATACTTCAAAGTGGCCAAGACGAACACTCGACTGCGGTCTGATCAAAAATTGGCTGCATGTGGTTTGGAGCTACCCGCCTCATAAGAAATGTGGGTATCCACCCAGTGAGTCTCGCAAGGACCGTCGGATTCAAGAACTGCAAAATCCAGCACATGCGTCAAAACAAAAGAAAGAAGCAAGCAGTCAAATACTCGGGGGCTTGCGGGCTTACAAAGCATATCCTTCGCAACGGCCGCTAGCTCCTCCATCACAAACTTTTCACGCTCAGCCGCAAGTCTCTTCTTTGACTTGGCGACATCGGCCACGCCCCGCAGAGCTTTTAGCTTGCGCTCGCCATCCGCGACGCGATCACGGAGCGAGGCAAATGTACTAGCAGCAGCAACAAGGGGATCCACTCGCGCAACAAATCCAATCGAAGATTCTGCGCTAGGACCCACTACCTGGAAGGAAATGAAGCAAGTTCAGACACACTACAAGACCCCGCTCGAGAAACATACCACCTAGTTATCAGGTGCTCGGGGGCTACTCCCATCGGGAGCTCATAACAGTCAATCGCAACAATCAGGCGTTTTAGATATCAAAGAACACTTCGATTTAAGCAAAATACGGGAGTACATACCAGGGTTCATTACATCGACGGACAAAGTAAAAATAGACTATCCTACGGAGTTCTAGAGGTACTGCCACTCGCAGCAGGCTGCCCCATGCGACCAGCGCGGGCAAGCAATTCAGAGAGCTTCTTGGCAAGGGCTTCAGCCTGAGCGCCAAAAGGGCGGAGCACTACCTTTCTGCCCGTGATGGCATCGTAGGGAAGCCTCGAGTACGCCTTCTCCAGGCCCGCGACTCCGTGCGCCAACGCAAACTGGATGGCAGTCCTAGCCCCGCATTCAGACTGGGCGACTGAATAAGTCTGGAGGAGATTTTCATCCTCCAGGAAAACTTTCAGAAGGCCGCCCAGCGTAGGCGAACCACACCATTCACCAGAAGGCGCTCGTGGAACTGCGTCAACACTCGAGTGGATTCGCCAACGAGGGAGAAGATCCCACTCGCATGCTCCTGGAGCTGGGCGCAGGAATCCGTCACAGCATCTACTAGCTGGCTCCCGGGCAGCTCCAGTGCAACCCCAAGGACATCTACAAAAAGAGGGAGATATCGTCAGTTCCCGAAGTATCAAATTAAAGTACATTGCGGCAGAGAGATAGTCAGATAATGACTTACCCGCGAACTTCTGCGCCAAAGGGCGGATGATGTCAACAAGATCACTGTCGTGTTTGGCACCTGCCTCCTCCAGCTGGTTCAGTGCCGCTTGAGCCTCGACAGGCTTACCCTCGGAGTCAGCCAAATGCTTGCGAGTGGAATCCAGCTCCTTTCGGGAGGACTCCAACTCAACCTCAAGGGTTTTCACCCGAGGGACAGCCTCAGCTTTCTCGGTCTTCAAGCGGGTAACTTGGGCTAGAAAATAATAGATACAGCTTGAGCAGCCTTCGCGAGTAGCAGAAAGAACAGAAGAAGTGGGTTAACCTACCTTGGAGAGCTTGGCCGTCCTCGACGAGTCGATCACGATCCACCCGAAGGGAAACGCAATCCGCCTCAGCCGAGAGCACTCGACGACCGATGGCAGCAAGGGAGTCAAGAAGTGACTGCAAAAGTACAAGACAAAGTTCAAGTTAAGGGGAAAAATCTCTGGAGCCTATTCACGACTGTACACAGTCGAGTATAGCCTCGGGGGCTACTCCCATCGGGAGCACTACCGTGCACCCGATAAAATCAAGAAAAGAAAAAAAGCTTAAACTTGAGTCCGTGGCCAATCGCAAGCGATTTACCACGGCCTCGGGGGCTACTCCCATTGGGAGCACTGTCGTGCACCCGATAAAAAACATAAACAGATGAAGCAGAAGATACGAAAAGAGGTGACAAGATTTACCTGGCCCTGGGCGGTGCACAGAGGGTCCGCCGAGCTACCCGAAACTTCTTTGCTCGCTGAGGCTCCAGCCGTGAAGCTAGGCAACCTATAATCTGGAGCCGCAGCTGCCGGTGCTGGGCTCGGAGACTTCTAGGTAGTCTTAACAACTGGAGTTTCACCCGTAGTCGCTTCTTTTCTTTTCACAAAAGGAACAGAAGAAGCAAACTGGCCAGGGCTGATGGTTTGAAGACTGTCATGAAAGGAAGAATCGAACAAAGGCATGAGGGAAAAAGGAGAAAACTTTCGACTAAAGGATAATGCGAAAGAAAAAACTCACTCATCATCGTCGTCATCATCCAGCACATCCGCATTCCAGGCGGTAGTGACCTTCGACTTGGGGGCTGGAGGAGGAAGCACATTCAGAGGCGTCACCATGAGAGGCTCTGTCGCCTTGCCAGATCCGCCACCCAAAGAGCTATCTTTGGAAGTAGCTTCATCGTCCACCTGCCTGCGGCGCTTGCGGTGATGGAGATCGCTACCCGACTGTTCCACATCGTCTGAAGAGCCGTGCTCGGAGCTCAAGTCGGCCTCAGCAACACTGGTGTCGAGAGCAGCCTCAACATTGCTCTCTAGGAGGTCCGAGGCATCCTCAGCCGAGACTGACGGGTAGCACGTTGCTATTTCCAAACTCTACAAGAGAAGAAGAAGAAAAGAAGAGAAAACCCAGTCGACAGATTCTCGAGTAGCAAAAAGATTAAAGCAGAGAAGAGAAGAAAACTTACATCGGTTGGAGGAGGTTTCGAAGCCTCGAATGGTTCAAGAGGGCAAGCAGCAAAGGACTCGCCTACCTTCAGCTTGGTGATAGCCGCAATTTTCTTCTCGAATTCGGCATTCGAGAGGATATCTTGGCATACACGGCTAGGGTCTTGGATACCCTGGTACTCCCACATAGTCGATGGCCTCTCTTGAAGAGGCTGGATCCTACGCCGGAGGAAGACGCTCTCCAGGTGCAAACCATTCAGCGCGACCCCTGTTGTCTGGTCGCGAAGAATTGCCACCTTCGCGAGTAGCGGAGTGACGATCCGGCTCTCTTCGGCTGTGAGCTTATGCGTCCTGGACTTCCGTCGCTTCAAAACAGCGAACAGGTGAAATTCGTGAGCTCCACCCGCGCTGTTGACGACAACGTAGAACCATTTCCTCCGCCATCCTTGCGCGGAGTCGATGAAGTGCATTTCCAAGTAGGAGCTATCCGTCTTCGCCTGGATTCCGAAGCCGCCGGTGCGCAGCGTCTCTCCAAGCTGGTTCTCCACCCGCGACTTCTCACGGAAGACCCACACTTTGAATAGGGCCTTCCAAAGGCCCCAGTGCGGGCGAATGCCTAAGAAGCATTCGCAAAGTACGATAAAGCACGAGACGTGCTAAATCGCATTTGGAGGCAGATCGTGGAGATGTATGCCATAGACATACAACAATCCAAGGAGGAAGGGATGACGAGAAAAGGAGAGGCCGCGCGAGACGTGATCCGTGAAGATCACGCGCTCGTTCGCACGAGGATTTGGTACCTCTTCCTTCTTGCCTAAGCAAACGCGCTTGTCGCCATCGAGGGGCAGCAGCCCCTCCCTCTGCATCTCCTTGATGCTTTTGTTGGTTGTGTTGGCGGAACGCAAGTCGCCCGTCCTTGCGGCGGGTAGCACGGGGACATCCTCGGTCGCCTTCGACGACGAAACAGCGGCGCTGCGCTTCTTGCCTCCCGCCATGAGAGCTCGTGAGTTCTTGCAGAGGAGGAGATGTGCGCGAGGAAGAAGAAAGGGAAGCAAATGACTGGGAAGTTTTACTTTCCGCCTAAGGGAGGATATATATACACAAGCCATGCCAATCTGGACCGCAGATCAAGCAACGTGGCACCCATCGCGTCTGCCACGCGTAAAGTGGAAACGAATCGGCGGTGAAAAGTTGTTTTATGCCACGATCTTAACAGCGGATTGTGCGCATTTACTGCGGGTGGCTCACGGAAAAACCGGAAACGACGTCTCGTTTCCAGTCAAAAAGCTGACAACGTGGGCCGGCGTGCCCTTTTTTCACTTCGTCGCGTCCCATCGGGAGGAGTCAGAATGAACAAAGTGCACAATGACATAATTGCGTACCTCATCAAACCCGAGAATTCCCTCGGGTAGGATCCCAGACGCGAAAACTCTTTCGCATAAACTCCATAACACAAAATTTCTTTCATATGGACACATCAATACGCGAAAACTCTTTCGCATAAACTCCATAACACGAAATTTCTTTCGTATGGACACATCAAGACGCGAAAACTCTTTCGCATAGACTCCATAGCACGAAATTTCTTTCGTATGGATATATCAAGACGCGAAAACTCTTTCGCATAAAAGCCCTTGACACGAAATTTCTTTCGTATAGGCATAACAAGGCTTCCGGACACGAAGATTCTCTCGTATGGACAGGAAAACACAAATGCAAAAAATCCTTATTTGTAAAATCAACAAGGAAAAATTCATTTTACTCAAAAAATCTCGAGGAAATATTCGCGAGTGAGCAGTCCCTGCCACTCTAACACACGATGTATACACGTCTTTACCCTGGATCGTTCAGCCGACTAGGCACATCCGGATGCCGTATTTTCTTGGATACGAAGGTAATACCCAAAAGATCTCTCTTGAGGGTCCGGAATCGCACTCAAGCTGCGTCCTCCGGTAAATTTCCGTGTCAACAACACAAAGAAAAATCCTAGCGGACGTGCCAGGTACCCTTATAGGTTAAATTCGACTCGGTAAGACCTCCACGGCCTAGTCGCAATGATCACCTCTCCGGATTCGAGTCGGAGGTCTCGAGTCTGCGTAGGCCAGAACTGTTTTTGCCCTAGATGCAACTAAATGGCCCTGAGCTTTCGGGAGAGCCAAGCAACTGAGCCACATCCTTCTGCTAAAACGGCCAACACACAGGCACCTTTATTTCTCGATACTCGAGTACAACAAACGCATCGCACATAGGGTACACACCCTCTTCAAGCTATCAAAGCCACCAATCGAAAAGAAATCAAGACGAACTTTGAGCGTCTACCCGACAGATTCTCAGCCGCGTAAATGCTCGGGGGCTACTGACGAAGGGATGGATCCTAGACCTATCGAGTGAGCCTACCCGGTCCAAGGCCCAAGACCCAAGCTCCAAGAGAGACGTCGTGGGCAGTTCTAGAAGGCCCAATCAAGGCCCACCCGCAAAGCCTTGCGGGTTAAGAAAGGAAACCTGTAACCGACTTTAGGTTAGGGTTTGTATCCCCCCGGGGACGGTTTGAGACCTGGCTACCTATATAAAGCCAGGAGAACCACCGGGAGGGGGACCAAGCAATACTGCACAACCTAAGCTTTGAGATTGAGATCTACTCTCGACTTGAGCACCCCCACTGTAACCGATCTATTGAGCTAATATAGATCGACAGAAGCAGGAGTAAGGGTTTTACCTCTACGAGGGCCCCGAACCTGGATAAATCTTGCCCCCCTGTTAGCCGACGTTTGTCACTAGCGCCTACTCGTTCTCTTACTCAAAACCCTATCGGTTCACCCGAGGGACTTGTTGGGATGCATATTCGACACCTCCTACACGGCAATGGTATCGTTGACCCCAAGTTGAGCTAATCCTCGCCTCCATCTAGCAAAACCTCGTGGCGCTAACTTCGGTGAGACGACATTTGAAGCTTCGTGACCGTAGTTGCGCAAGTTGGTAGGCGGCGAGGTTGGGATGGGGAGGCTTCGTCCTTGAAGGGCTCTTGTGCGATGGATCGTTCGAAGGTTGTGGACAGGGTTTTTTCGGGAGAAATCCTTGTCGGCTCGTCTGGCACCGAAGCGGTGCCTCCTTCAGGTGGCATCTTTCCTTCCCGAAGGGCGTCGTGGCTACCCTCCATCCACTTCCCTCCGTGTGCCAAGGGAAATCTTAGGACCAGTGCGCTGGTCCGGGTAGCAGCAATTGCTTTCCTTCTTGTAGGTGATGCTTGGTACTCGCCGATTTGGCGCTAGGAGCATGGTGGTACTCCTCCGGTGGGCGTAGCGGTTGCAATTCATCTCCGTTTAAACTTCCCGCCTATGTCTTCATTTCTTTCTTCTTTTCTTGTTTTGGGCGTATGTCTTCGGCTGCCCCTGCATTTCTTTCGGTGTCGTGAACCTTGTTGGTTGCATCAGTTGGTTGCTATATTCATATAGTGGGGCGAAAGCCTATGTTGCGATAAACTGTCCAACAGATTCCATTGAGCAACCCACGAGCAACAAGAATGGCATGTACTCTGTACACTTTTCCCTTAGATCATCTCCATCCGTCCCCCCGAGAGCTCCCCAGACCGCCTTTTCTTTCGCCGACGCAACAATTTTCGCCCACTCGCGGCCCTAGAAGCCCAAATAGCGTCGGTTTGGGCCAAAAATAGAGCTGGCGTACCTAGGCCAAACCCAGCGCGTCGGGGGACATTTGGGGGCACCGGCTGAAGGGAAGTGGCGCGAAACAAGTCCCGCCCATTTTCCCACCGCGTGGACCCGCCCTATCGGCGAGAGAGAGTTTCGACCTTCTCAGCTCCCCCGCGCGCTAATGCTGCCGCCGCGTGGACTCGCCAAGTGGAGTAGCCCAATCGACCACGCGGCAGCGTAATGGCAGTACACTCGTGCAGCTTCCCCATGACTCTTCCCGCCGCCCTATCGCCCCCTTAAAAAAACTCATCGCCGTCCACAAAGCACCCATCTCTTCTCGCCCCCCTTCCTCCTCGTGCACAGACCAATCTCGCGTCGTCAACAGAGCACTCATCTCTTCTTGCCCCCTTGCTCGTCGTGCACAGACCAAGGGGAGCGTTTCCCCGGCGACAGCGCCACCGCGAATGGCTTTGGCCGGCGCTGGCTTCACGACGAAGAAGTCCGACTCCTCTACCGAAGCCCCCAATGTCAAAATTAGTGCCGACGTCCCAAGGAGGCGCTATTTTCCACCCAAAAACGGCCTTGGGGGCTGGAGACGCTCTTACCACTTTAGTCATGACGGCTAGCAAGGAGGCGTACATCACCGAGCTGGCTATGACGCAAAGGACGCCAAGGATCATTGAAGCGCATTTTTTGTGCGTAGGCGCCGTAGTCTGAGTCTCCGAGCACCAAGGCCACCATGAAGATGGCCAAATGTCGAGCGCCACGAGCATCCTCACTCCTCAGACGCTTCTTGTTCGGCGCAGGAACTACTTTCCGCGTGGCTTGTTTTTTTCTGTTCATGAGAAATTTCCGCCAGGCTCCTTTTTTAGTTACATCAATCCTCTCTATTAATTGTTCAAAAAACGGGGAATACACACTCCATCTGGCGGATCTAAGAGTCAAACATGACGACCAGCTTGTGACGATAAAACCAGCCTGGCTAGATCATGAGGCTCGATTTTCATGCACGAAGAATGCTTCACTGAAACCTGCACTTCTCCTCTTGATGTCCTGCAGGATAAAGCAGTAGACCCCCAAGTTTGGTTCTGATAGCGACCTGACCACATTGAGACAATCAGTTGCCATCTTAAACCTAGTTAAATTAAGATCATGGGCTAGGCTGATTCCTTCACTGATTGCCATTGCTTCTAGACTTTCAGCATCTCCCATGCCCACAACTCGAATAGCAGACGCGTCCAAGAAAGCTCATGTGTACGATCTTGCTAATGTTGCAATCGCTCCATCATTGCCATTCTTTGCGGTTGCAGGGTCTGTATTTATTTTGACAACTCCCTTCGGCGGCGGACACCACCGTGGATGACTACGAGTTGTAGCTCTAACATTATGATCCCCTTGGGCTGGTTTCTTGGTTTGATTTAGCTCTGAAATAAATTTTTCCACAAAACTATGTGTACTTAGTGGGCTTTGGAAAAAACCCTCATGTATTGCTTTGCGCTTGGCATGCCATATTGCCCGTAGAGTAGCACACATTCGTGTCATCTGCTCTTGTGGTAGTGAGTCCATCATCGTAAATAGCCACAACCTCGCATCTGGTAACTGTACCTGACACATATGTTCCATCGTCTCCTCATTAGCTAAAGCCCACACACACCGCGCCAATGTGCACTCAATCAAGGAATGCCTCCAAGAGTCCTCGGTTCCACAAACCCCACACTCCCTTGAAGGTGAAATGTGTCGATGATGTAAAAGGTAGGCTCTCGGTAGTGACTGTTGGGCCAATCGCCACAAAAAGACCTTTAGCTTTAACAACACTTGAATATGCCACATCTTGGTCCAGCTTTGTTGCAACCCTCGGTGATCAGAGGTCACTTCTGTACCATCCATCCACGCCTCTCAGCGAGTCCTGACGTTCACAAGCATTCTATAGGAGGAACGCAATGTGAACACATGCCTTTCTTCTCCGGATGCCATGCCCATATATCGGATTGCAATCTCGTGCATACTGGTATATTCTGAATGATCTACACATCCATTGGAAGAAATTATACTCTCAGCTTCTCCACATCCCATTGCATATTCACTTGGTTAATAAACCCTGAGACCAATTCCGGCGGGTTTTCCTCTAAGAATGCATTTGGTCGCAACATCCCTTCTCGAGGGATCCAGTTATCGTTCGATGCATTAGTTTGTGCTCCCGATCCTATATGGCGAATAAGACCTTGCACTAACACCTCTCTCCCTTCCATTATCGCTCTCCAGACCTTCGATGGGTGTGATCCCAAGCCAGCATCAAGGAAGTCAACTTCCGGGAAGTACACTGCTTTAAGAACTCTAGCACTCAATATGTTGGGGCTTTGCATAATTCACCACCCTTACCTTGCCAGTAGTGCCAAATTAAATAACTCAATGTCCCTAAAACTGATTCCTCCTAGAGCCTTTGGTTTAGTCATATTTTCCCAAGAGACCCAGCTCCTCTTTCTTTTGCCATCTTTTGAACCCCACCAAAACTTACGAATCAATGAGTTTATGTGCTCGCATAGGCCACTTGGTAATTTAAAGCAAGGCATATAATACGCGGGGATAGCTTGAATCACTGAATTGATCAACACCCCCCCTGATAAGCATTGCTCAATCCAATCCTGGATCCGCTTCCATATCCTATCCTTCAAATATTTGAAGGTCCCATTTGTTGATCTCTCAACATTGGAAGGAATTCTCGGGTACTTCTCACTGAGAGACTCGTTTTGAACATCTAAAATAACTTTCCATTGCTCCTTTATCTCCACCGGACACCGTTTGCTGAAAAATATTGAGGAATTGTCCAAATTCGCACGTTGTCTGACACGTCTCTCCAACGTATCTATAATTTCTGATGTTCCATGTTGATATTATGTCAATTGCTACATTTTTTCCATACACTTCATATCATTTTATGCATTTTTTGGGACTAACCTATTGACAAGATGCCATAGTGCCAGTTCATGTTTTCTTCAGTTTTTGTATTTCAGAAAAGTTGTTCTGGAAATATTCTCCAAATTGGATGAAACAAAAGCCGAAGTTCCTATTTTTTTCACATACACGGAGTCCGAAGGAGACTCGAAGGAGGCCTGGGAGGCAGCCACACCAGGTGGCGACGCCCTCCCTAGGTCGTGCGGCCACGTGGTGTGGGCCCCCTGTGTCGGATATATACCAATTAGGGGTATATCAGATGGTGTCCTAAAGTGCCGGATTACCAGAATGGCCTGAATGGTAATGGATTACGGTCCATTAGGCGGCCCAGTAACCTGACGCGCAAAAGCCGGATTCTAGAAGAACCCGGATCACGTCCCACGTGGTACGGCTTGGAGTAGAAGGCGGATTCTTGCCTTCCAAGTTAGACCTTACCGTAGTCTTATAGGTTTCCTTTTCTGTAAGCCCTAACCCGGCTATTATATAAAGCCGGACGGGAGATAAGAAAGATATAGACAATAAGCTAGAGGCTAACTCGCCGAGAGGTTGATCCTTGTCGAGTAGCTAAACCTAACTCACATTGTACTTTGTATACTTCAGGTTTCAGCCCTGATTTAGTGAGATTGCAGGAGTAGGAACGCCGCCTAGTTGCGACGTACCGAACCTGGGTAAAACTCTGGTGTCATTGTTCGTCATACGATCACGTCCCCCCACAACTCTATTGGTAGTCTCATGGCACCCCTGTCTATGAATTCTACTATGATGTCTCGACAGTTGGCGCCCACCGTGGGGCCAGCGATGTCAGGCGTTATGTTTCGATCGGGGATACTCGGCGAAATTGGAAGTACTATAACTGTCGGAAGCCTGGAATTCGACAACGACGTCGGGCGCTTCCTCGACAACGGATCGTACATGCCAGCGCGGAATCATCTGCTAAGTGCCTGCGTTTTACCGATTGGATCTGCAAACATCTTTATCGGATTAACTGCAGAGGCAATAGGATTCTGTGGTGGAAGAAAATTTATCCCACCCGCCCTATACCCAGTCGAAGAAGAATACGAGCCAGATTTTGCTCAGATCGCCGATACTCTGCTGAATCGCACTTTATCGGTATGGTGCAATCTAAGATCGCCCAAAACACGGATGAAAGCAATCCCGTGGAAGAGGTAGAAAACAACAATCCCACAATAGAGGTGGAAGATCCGACATCCGTCAATCTGACGACGAACTCGGAAGCTGATTCTGTGTTAGCCGCCATTGAGGCGAGATTAGAGTCGGAACCCGGATAGGACCAGTTCGATTCCGAAGACGAAGACGTAGACGCTTTCGAAAGAAAGGTCAAATCCTTTCAAGAGGGATTCCACGAAGTACTGATGGCAAAACCGGCTGAAAACGTAGATGCCGAAAGTTAGGAAATCCCTAGAACACCTCCGCTAGATGAGGAAAGAGAGGAGGGGGAAACCACTCCAACATACCCGGATGTCAAGGAATTTACAGAGGATGAACCTGGTAAAAAACCTCCCTCTTCCAAGGAAAAACACAAAGCTTCCAAGAAACTCCAGTACAAGCTCCAGAAGGAAAAAATTGGCTGATACAGCCAACAAAAACCTGGAAGCAGGAGCAGGAAGTGGAGTTAAGCCTGCGGAGAAGAAAGCGAAGGAAATCTCTGTTCTGCCAATGTCAGAACAGGACGAATAGGATCTACTTCAAATACCAGTGGGACCTCACAAACCCCCTGAAGTGCTGGAAGCCAGGAGACAATCTCTCCAAAGGCAACAACAACATCTATTCCCAACTCGGGAATATCTCCAAAAAACCCAACCTGACATTAAGTTAAAGCAGGAAGAAATCGAGGAGTACGAGAGAAGGAATAGATCTGGCATTAAACCTACACGGTTACCCGAAATCGCAAGACCGGAAATACTGCCTCCAAAGGAACGGTTTCAAAACCCGGCCTGGCAAAAGCAAGTAAACAACACAGATGCCAGAGGCGAACCTATATACAAAACCGCAGCAGAAAACGCGGAAGCTGCGTTTGCCATCCTCAATAATGACATGTACTCCAATGGCGAAAAACTTCAAGGGGTGTATGCTTTCTTAGGAAAGGCATTACAACATCAACAACGAGGACAAGCAAGATCAGGGAAGTTGCATGACAACTCAGCCCTATGCAAAACAGCTACTTGCGCTGCCGGAGCACCTGGACCTGAAGAACCTAGAGATTCAAGTAATTCGAAAGAGAAGAAAGACGATCCGAGAAAGGACAAGAAAAAACCCGATAACAAGGACGCATCATCTAGAACCGGATCCCATCTGCCGAAAGATGGAATTAATCCCCGAGATCGGGAAGAACAAAATCGGAAGGACGGAAAAGCAATGCCGCCTCCGAGACGCCCTGCTGAGAAAGCCGGAAGACACGACATTCCTCACAGGCGTGAGAGATCCCGTACACCCCCTAGGAATAAGGAAAGACACAAGAGTAGAACTCCACCTTATCCCAAAGGGCACGATAACGGAGGAAATAGAGACAATCCCGGAAAAGCGCGTCTGCGCAACAATGGAAATGAAAGGAGAAGATCCCCTTCTATCCATTCCGCCGGTAGATACTCCGCACACATTGATAGAGCGGAAAGAGATGACCTATACTTCGTACCTAAGTGTTTCACTGACAGGATCCGAAGAATAATCTACATTCTGGCTTCACCAAAGTTGGTCCAACATATCAAAAATATACCGGCAATACAAACCCAGATACCTGACTCTCAGACTATTACACAGCCGTCCAGATTAACAATGGGACAGACCTTGAGGCAGTAAAATTCCTCCCCCTTATGTTACTGGATGGAGCCAGAGATTGGATCAACAGGCTTCCGTCAAGAACTGTCGATAGCTGGGATGATATGGCTAGAGTTTTTATTCAGCATTTCCGGGGAACGTACAAACGCCCCAACAGCATCAACCAGTTAAACTGCTGCACCCAGTTTGAAGATGAGCCATACATGGACTTTATCTCAAGGTGGACTGCAATGAAAAACAGCTTCTCTGGAGTAACTGACATATAAGCAATGCATGCTTTCGTCAATGGCTTAAAACCCGGACTCGTACCGTTCATGATCGGTTCCAAAAAGCACAAAGATCTCGGATCTATGCTTACAACCGCAAATGAGCACGCAGCGGCCGAAGATGACATCAGAGCGAGAGGTGGAAATATCGACACTTTGATCCAAGCCAAAAAGACCCCTCGTCCTGAGAAAAAAGTAACTCCCGAAGCACAGCAAAAAACCCAAAGAAGTTAACATAGCCTTTGGAAGAGAAAATGGGAGCAAATGGAAGGGACGAAGCACAGAACCGATCAACTACACAAAAGAAGAGTGGGAAAGAATAAAGTCGGAAAACTGTGTCCACCATTCGCAATTTGGGAAACCCACCCATACGAACGCACAATGCCAACTCAACAAGCATATGAAAGGCAGTGCAGGATCCGGAAGCAAAGGGAAAAATTCCAAGAGGAAATTCTCCAAGCAACAGCCAGAAGCTGAAAAAGAAGACAGTGAATCAGACACTGACGAAAAAAATCCAGGAACAAACAGTGAAAAGGCGAGCCTAAGTTTCCGAGAGTTGAAGGAGAATGCAACCTAACTTTCCTGGCAACTCCATCAGCAAAGGTGGCAAAGAGAACACTTCGAGAAATAAACGCGGTTGTCCCATCAACCCCGAAATTCTTGAAGTACTCAAATACACCAATTACCTGGGATCAGTCTGATCATCCCGGAAATATCCCAGAACCCGGCACTCAAGATCTAGTTGTAATTCCTATTGTTCAAAACACTAGGCTAAAAAGAGTGCTGATGGATGGAGGATCCAGCATTAACATAATGTACTGGATACATTGAAGCATCTGCGAATCTCCGAGACCCAGCTCAATCATAGAAACATATGTTTTCACGGCATCGTCCCTGGCAGGCAAGCACAATCCCTAGGAGAAATTTCCCTAGATGTAACCTTCGGAGAGAAAGAACATTTCCGGCAGGAAAAAGTATCCTTCGAGGTTGTGCCGTTCGAAAGCATGTATCACGCAATACTCGGACGTCCAGCTTTCACCAAGTTCATGGCAAGATCATGTTATATCTATAACAAGCTGAAGATGCCAGGGGCAAAAGGAGGAGTAATCACCATAAATGGAGATTTCAAATTGGAAAACGAGCTGGAAAAATAAAACGCCCTCTGCGCAGAAAAGGTGATAGCAAAGGAAGAACTGAAGGAGCTAGCAAAAGAAGTATCGCCGACAAAAATGCCGGCAGGAAAAGAAAGCCGGAAGCCGGCAAACAGCTTCAAATCTTCCGAAATACAAGACAGGTTATCCTAGATCCCAAAGATCCGACAAAGTTTGTCATAGTGGGAACTAGCATGACCGACAAATAGGAAAGCGAGCTCATCAAGTTCCTCCGTGAGAACTGGGATATTTTTGCATGGTGTCCAGCGTACATGCCAGGCGTACCCAGGGAACTTGCTGAGCACCAACTCAAGGTAATTCCAGGATCTAAACCCGTCAAACAAGGTCTCCGTCGATTGGCAAGGAAATTATCCGGCTATTGGTAGCTGATTTTATCCGGGAAGTTATACATACGGAATGGTCTTCAAACCCAGTATTAGTCCCGAAGAAAGATATTACTATTCTTAGGATGTGTATAGATTACACCGGCTTGAACAAATTGTGTCCAAAAGATAGGTTTGCGTTACCGCGAATCGATCAAATAATAGATGCCACTGCTGGCTCTGAGCTTTTATGCTTTTTGGACGCTTATTCCGGGTATCATCAAATACGCATGAAGGAAGAAGATCAAATTAAAACCTCCTTTATACCTCCATATGACCATATGGAGCATACTACTATATAACCATGCCTTTTGGCCTGAAGAACGCAGGTGCAACCTACCAGTGTTGCATGCAACGATGTTTGCATAGTCAGATTGGCAAAAATGTTCATGTTTACATGGACGATAATGCTGTCGTTTCCAAGGAAAAAGACATGCTCCTTGAAGATTTGCGGGAAACCTTCGAAAATTGGCAAAATGAAGTTAAATCCATTAAAGTGCGTATTCGGGGTTCCCTCAGGAAAACTTCTGGGTTTCATGGTTTCTCACAGAGGAATAGAGGTAAACCCAGAAAAGATCAAGGCAATCCTAAACATCTCAAGGCCTACGTGCTTAAAAGATGTACAAAGATTGACGGGTTCTGCAGCTGTCGTCAGCAGGTTCATAAGCCGACTAGGAGACAAAGCTCTGCCATTATACAAGTTGTTGAAGAAATACGACAAATTTGAATGGACAAAAGAAGCAGACAAAGCATTAACCCAGTTAAAAGAAACCTTGATGAAAGCTCCGATTTTGACATCGCCAAAAGACGAAGAACCCATGTTACTGTACCTTACATCAACAAACAGGGTTATCAGCGCGGTGATAGTTGTGGAAAGACGGAAAGACGAGCAAACCATACCAGATCAACATCCGGTGTATTATGTAAGTGAAGTTTTTTCCGAGTCCAGGCGATGATACCCGCACTATCAAAAACTGGCATATGGCGTATTTTTCGCATCTCGAAAACTCCCTCATTATTTCCAAGGACATTACATAATATTGGTATGCAAAGCACCACTAGGGGATATAATCAACAATGTGGATGCAACGGGCCGAGTAGCCAAATGGGGCATCGAGTTGGCTGCGTTCGACATTAAGTACCAACCCCGGACGGCAATAAATTCCCAGGTGTTGGCAGATTTCGTTGCTGATTCGACAGAAGCAATGGAAAACACACCAATGCCGGAGTCAGAATACATGATTATGCACTTTGATGGATCCAAGATGAAGGAAGGCGCTGGAGCTGGTGTAGTCCTAAAATCCTACAAGGGAGATACAATGGAGTATATATTACAAATACACTTCAACGCCAGTAATAATGTGGCAGAATACGAGGCTTTGCTTCATGGCTTGCACATTGCAAAAGAAATAGGTGTCAAACACATCTTATGCTATGGCGACTCAGATTTGGTACAACATCAGCTCAACCAAACATGGGACTCCAAAAGCCCCATCATGGCCGAATATCGCAGAACGGTGGACGAATTCGCTATTTGCTTCCTGGGATTTGAAATACTTCACGTCAAAAGGGAAGAAAACTGGAACACGGACGCACTAGCCCGCATGGGCTCGGAAAGAGTGAAAACCCTACCACCAAGTGTGTTTGTCCAGCATTTGAACGAACCATCCATAAAAGGTGGAGATGTCGACTATCCTCTCATTTCCGAGTCAATTTAAGTTTTGCTCGTTAACCCGGATTGGACAATTCCATATCTAAACTTCTTAGTAGATCAGAAGTACCCGGATGGAGCAGACGAGGTCTTGCAAAGACAAATGAAACGTTGATGCAAAGGATACACGGTAATCAAGGGTTTCCTGTATAAACGCAACACTACCATAATTTTTCTGCGATGTATTTCGCCAGAAGAAGGCCGAGAAATTCTGCAAGAAATCCATGCTGGAGATTGCGGACATCATGCTCAATCAAAAAAGCATAGTTAAGAAAGCATTCTGTGCAGGGTTTTTCTAGCTAACAGCCAAGACAGATGCCGAACACATAGTCAATACATGTGCCGGATGTCAGTATTACGCCAAGCAGATGAATATGCCAGCCCAAACACTCAAAACTATCCCTATTACATGGCCATTTGCGGTCTGGGGGCTAGATATGATGGGACCATTCAAAACTGCAAGAGGCGGACTTACACATATACTGGTTGCAGTGGATAAGTATACCAAGTGGGTGGAGGCAAAACCCATCAAAAGGCTTGATGGTGTAACAGCCAAAATTTTTATCATTGACGTAGTCATGGGATACGGCGTTCCACACAGCATAATAACCGACAACGGAACAAATTTCTCTAGTGGAGAGTTGGCAAAATATTGCCGACAAACGGGAATACGCCTAGATCTTGCATTTGTGGCACACCCACAATACAATGGACAGGTTGAAAGAATGAACACTTCAATCCTGCAAGGAATACGCCCAAGACTCGAATCTCCTCTTCATAGAGCAGCTGGAGCATGGGTGGAAGAGTTACCCTCTGTGCTTTGGGGTATTCGAACGACACCAAACAGGTCAACATGGCAAACCCCGTTTTTCCTAGTTTACGGCGCGGAAGCAGTCCTTCCAACGGACATGATCCATGATAGCCCAAGAGTGCAGGCTTTCAATGAATCGGATGCCGAAAGCGCACGATAGGATGCCGTCGATCTCTTAGAGGAAGAACGAGAACTTGTGCTTCAAAGATCTGCCATTTATCAGCAAGGTTTACGACGTTACCATAGTCGGAAAATCAGGCATCGTTCTTTTAAAAGAAAGTGACCTAATGCTAAGATTGGTACAACAAAGAAAGCACAAATTGGCTCCAGTTTGGGAAGGACCATTCGTTATCAGCAAAGCTATGAAAAATGGATCATACTATCTTGTAGATATTCGAGACACGGAAGATGATCCCAAAAAGCCGAATCGCAAAAGAAAGAGAAAGATAGATGACGAACTAGGGGAGACCAAAAGACCCTGGAGCATCCAGCAGTTACGTCTCTTCTATACTTAGTTCAATTTCTATGTAAACATCTTTGAGATCATGAAATAAAGTTGTCGAAATTCATACATCTATATTTTTTACATGTTTATTATAGTATAAAGCATATTTTGTCTTATCTATTTCCCAGTGATCTTTTAAAATACTCAATGTTAACCCGAATTGTGCCTGCGTGCTCGGTGTTAAAAAACTCAATGATTTTCAGCCTAAAATGGCTTAAGGAAACCCATATTGTGCCTGCGTGCCTGAGTTTCATTCAAAAAATTCCTTACTGTTCTCTAAGTATTATCTGATTGTTTTTATGCTGGGTAGCTGGATCTAGTAAGTGAAAATACCTTTAGTATGATCCATGTTTCCGAGTTTCGACTGATTGGTTATACCCAGTCACTTGGCATGAAGATTAAAATACTATCGAGCCATTTCAAATACTAAGGACAATTAAAGCATACAAACCAGAGAGCTTAGAAGATAAAGGAATAAAAACCCGGAAAACTTGCAAAAGACTTAATAAATATTGCTGCAAAAGCAGAGTACTTGTTTATACAAAAGAATAGAAAGCATTACAACAAGTTTACATTGTAAGATCAGTAATGCTTCTATTTCCTATCTTCTACCCAGGACAAGGCATTTCCCTTCAGGCATCCGAGTCGTCTTCACTGCTGGATTCCTCGGGAATATCTGGAAAGGTTTCCTCCGGGTAGAAGGTGGAGATGTTGACCATGGTGGCGATCTTGGTGGCGTGACCTTTGATGGCTTAAAAAATGTTGGCCCGCTGCGCCTCTGTGTATCCTTGCGGGATGCCGGACGCCACACGCCAAGATTTGGCGTCAGGGTAGCCATGCGCGCACCACCACGCGCCGCGGAGCGTAGGATGGACTCCCTAGACTCCGCCACCTCCACGATAGCTTCCGAAAGTTTTGCAACTTCCGAGAACTCCCCAGACCTGGAAGGAAGGCATTTGTTGACCAACAACATCCCCGCAGCCTTGACTGCGGTGAATACCTTCCCAAAAGCTCAGGTTTTCTCAATCCGAGTAAGCTGGGGGCTATCTCCTGTTTCAGTAAAACACAAAAAGTGTTAGCAAAAACAGAGAAAGATGTAAACATGGGAAATCCGGTAAAAGGTAAAGTACTTACCGAGAATTTTGTCCATCTCGACGCCTTCCTCCAAGCGCTGGTTCAAGGCATTCTCCAAGTCTTGGATGCTGTCCTTGTCCTTGGCTGCTTGGCTGGAGGCGTTGGACTCGGCAATGCCAACGACCAATTGGCTGGTCTCCAGGTCCTGCTGTAACTTCATATTGAGCTTATGAAGATCCAGGTTTTCCCGGCGCAGGTTCTCGGCATCGCCGGCATCTTCAGCAATTTGTTTGGCTTTCGCCAAAGAAGATGAAAAGCAAGTAAAAAAGACGAGTTAGAAAACTCGGAAAAATACTTAGAAAAAATCTACACAACTGGAAGCAGAGAAATTGCTTACCTGCTGATTCCTTCAGCTGCTGCTGAGTGGATGCCAGTTTCGCCTCCTTACCCTCAAGAATCGAAAGAAGGGATTTCGCCTCCTTGTTCTTGATGGTAAGTTTGTTGAAAACTTCCATGTTTATGCCTTCAGTGGTTTGCTGAAACACAGAAAAGAGACAAAAAATGCTTAAGTTAAAAACAAGCATAAAAGCGAAAAAAGCATTAAGGCAAAAGCATGCATTTGACTTATTGCTTGGGGGCTAGAGGTATTACCTGGCTCATCCGCTGCAAACCTGGCCAGGTTTCGTTGAACTCTTTTGCAAACTCTGCAAAAAGAGTCCCGACATTGCTAAGACCCTCATGAATGACCTTGAAATCCTTATAAAAAGTGGGAATGGGATCTTCCACAGCTGGCTGAGAAGGACCTCCCATTTCCGGGGTCGCCCTTTCCCTCGTATCCGTTTCCGGCACAATGGGATGGCTGGTCTGCTGGGTTTCTTCGTCTGTAGAAGCAGCATGTTCGTCTGTAGCTGCAAATGGAGTATCTAGGGCAGTTGCAGGAGAAGGATGTGGACCTCTTTTCGCCACAGACTTAAACCTTTTTAGCTTTTTAGGCTTCAAGGTTGAGGGAGGCAAGCTAAAAAAGAGAAATACCGGAGAATTAAAAATCCGAGACAAAGTAAGAAAAATTCCGACAAAAATAGAAAACCTGGATGTCAAACCTAGAGGTAACGACGGGGACACCGTCAAGATCGATTACTTCCTGGGAGGCGGAAATCTTCTTGCGTTTCCGTCCACCTGCGAAGTTGGCATGCAGTGCGTCCAACTCGGCGTCAGTTGCAAGGTCCGACTCAGGAAGATCAAAGATCTGTCAAAAAAGGCAAAGTCCGGGTTAAGACAATTATCCGAGAAAGAAAATAACGTGAAACTCAAAATGAAGAAGACGTACCTTTGGAGCCGGGTTAGCCGCCGTGTACATCGGCCAGCTTTCCTCAAATTGGTCGCCTGCTGCGACCAACTGATTCACGCACTTCCGCAAATCCTTCGCCGTCAAGGATTTATCAGTCGTCCGCATGGCGTCTGCGGTTCCCGTGTAGTCGCATAAGAGCCGGGGACCGTGGTCAGCCAAAGGCTGAATTCGCCTCTCTAACTAGCATAGAACTGTATCTATGCCGGTCAGAGGTGGATCGGAAGTGACGAGTTTGGCGATGCGCCGCTTGATTCTAAGAAGATCTGGCGGCAGGGTTTGCACTGCTTCAGTCGCCTAGTTTTCCTGGGGAGTGGCGGCAGTGTTGGCGAAAGGTGAAATCCCTGTAGCCTTTCGGGGAAAAGGGACGTCTGGATGATATAAGAAGGAACCCGTCCAGAATTTGACGGATTCCGAAGTTTTGATCTTGGGGAACCAATCTTCCATGAATCTACGCAGGGTGAAAGAAATGGTTCCGCAGGTTGGTAGTGCGCCCTCTGAGGGGTTTCGCTTAACCCCGAAACAGTATGTCCAGAAATCTAACCTAGGGGCTAAACCTAGGTACCCTTCGAAGAGGGCCTGGAACCCGGCTAAGTAGATAATGGAATTAGGTGGCAAGTTGTGAGGCTGGATGTTGTAATGATTGAGTACCAGGAGGAAAAAGGCGGATGGCGGAAATGCCATACCTCGTGAGATATGAGAAGTGAGAAGAACCCACTATCCGGCCCTAGGTAAGGGCTCGGACTCTTCCTCCTCGCACCGCCATTTCCCTTTTTCTATCAACCCCTCCTTCTCCATTGTCGGAAGAAGGGAGGGAGGAATACTGCTCCGGCTCCAATTGCCAGAAGATTCACCCTCGTCCTCGGCTCCGGCAGCGGCGGCCGCAGCGGCGAGCTCCTCTCCGACGAGGGTGATTTTTCCTCCGCCGTTTCGGGAGCGAGAGGCGGAGGCGGCGCAGAGGAAGACACGGCCAGGTTATCGGCCGCGGGATGTGAATCCTCGCGGGCCTGGCCGCCGGAGATGTTCTCGGCACGTCGACAGTGGCATGGCTCGGCGAGTCGAGCAGTGGATCCATCAAGTTGATGATGTCGTCGATGTCTGTGGCAACGGAGTGTTCCTGAGACACGCGCGGTGAGTCCATTCTTTGGCGGCGCGACGAGGATCTCGAGCTCTCCGACGAGAAGTCCGGGAACGGTGCTGCGTGAGCACGGGCTCTGTTTTGTTCTCACTGGACTAAGGCTCGGGGGCTATGGCGCTTGAGCTGGAAGATAAGAGGAGAGCGGAATGATTGTCGGAGGGGATGAAGTGGGATATTTATAGCCGGAAATCCTTTACGATGCGCGCTAACGACACTTTTGACCGTTGGATGATCAACGCGTGTCACTCGCCGGCAAATCCGGGAAATGAATCGACAGGTGATTATTGCTATCTCCTCGTTTCTCGTGAGAATCTGTCAGAGATACGTTTCAGGGTTTCACACTCGAAACCCGAGCGTCCCTGACGTCAGAATGATTTTATCGTTGACGTAGGAAGTTCCTTCTCCACGAAGGCTCATGGAAGAATAAGCCGGATTTCCCGAAATCCGAGTTTCGTGTTAAAGCATGATTTGAAGGAAAAGAAGAATTAAGACGAAGAGCCGACATTTCTCGGAAAGAATACAATTTGACGAAAGACGGCGATTCAAAGTCTTATTCCTTCTTGGGGGCTACTGTCGGATATATACCAATTAGGGGTATATCAGATGGTGTCCTAAAGTGCTGGATTACCAGGGTGGCCTGAATGGTAATGGATTATGGTCCATTAGGCGGCCTAGTAACCTGACGCGCAGAAGCCGGATTATAGAAGAACCCGGACCACGGCCCACGTGGTACGGCTTGGAGTAGAAGGCGGATTCTTGCCTTCCAAGTTAGAACTTACCGTAGTCTTCTAGGTTTCCTTTTCTGTAAGCCCTAACCCGGCTATTATATAAAGCCGGACGGGAGATAAGAAAGATATACACAATAAGCTAGAGGCTAACTCGTCGAGAGGTTGATCCTTGTCGAGTAGCTAAACGTAACTCACATTGTACTTTGTATACTTCAGGTTTCAGCCCTGATTTAGTGAGATTGCAGGAGTAGGAACGCCGCCTAGTTGCAACGTACCGAACCTGGGTAAAACCTTGGTGTCATTGTTCGTCATACGATCATGTCCCCCCACAACTCTATCGGTAGTCTCATGGCACCCCCGTCTATGAATTCTACTACGATGTCTCGACACCCTGGTCGCCCACCGACATCGCCCTTCCGCCTATATAATTCATTCCTCGAGAAAATCCTAAGTACCCCAAGCCCCTATCCACAAAAAGTTTTGTAGCCGCCGCCACCGTCAACCCTAGTTCGGGAGGGTTCTAAAGCTTTTCCCAGCACCCTGCCGGAGAGGGGAATCATCGTCGGAGGGCTCTTCATCACCATGCCTGCCTCCGAAGTGATGCATGAGTAGTTCATCCTTGGACTATGGGTCCATAGAAGTAGCTAGATGGTTGTCTTTTCCAATTTCGTGTCATCATGTTTAGATCTTGTGAGTTGCCTAACATGATCAAGATCATCTTATTGTAATGCTATATGTTGTGTTTGTTGGGATCCATTGAATATTGAATACTATGTCAAGTTGATTATTGATCTATCATATATGTTATTTGTGATCTTGCCTGCTCTTCGTTGCTAGTAGATACTCTGACCAAGTAGATGCGTGTGACTCCAAGAGGGAGTATTTATGATAGATAGTGGGTTCATGCCTCCAGTAATCTGGCAGAGTGACAGTAACTTCTAAGATTATGGATGTGATGTTTCCACTAGGGGTAAAATAGCAATGCTTTGTCTAAGGATAATTGTGTTGTTTACATTACGCATTTTACTTAATGCAATAATCTGTTGTTTGCAACTTAAAACCCAAAATTTGCTCGGATGACGTCCTGAGGGTGGATTATTAGTCATAGATGCAGTTGGATAACGATCTATGTATCATGTTGTAATGCCCAAATGAATCTCATCGTATTCATTATGTCATGTATATGCATTACGGTGCATTCTCTATTTGTCAATTGCCCAGCTGTAATTTGTTCACCCAACATGTTATGTATCTATTTTTATGTTATGGAGGGACACCACTAGTGAACTGTGGACCTCGGTCCATTATTTTACATTGATAATACAACCTACTGGAAACACTGTTCTTTTTCACTGCAAACACTGTTCTCATTTCATTCACTGCAAACAAACATCATTTTCCACACTATATGTCTAATCCTTTGTTTTCAACAAAACCGGTGATATTGACAACCTCACTCTTTCGTTGGGGCAAATTATCTTGGTTGTGTTTTGTGTAGATTCCATGTTGATGCTTAGCCTGGTAGTGCGCCCTGCCAACATCAGTTGTCAACAACCTTCAGAAGTGATTTATTTCTCCTACTGGTCCTATTAAACCTTGGTTTCTTACCGTGGGAAAATCTTACTACTGTACTCATCATACCTTCCTCTTTGGGTCTCCCAACAAACGTGTCTCCACACACCATCATTGTCCAGAGGCCCGACAATATGCATTCAAAATATCTCGAGCATCCATAGCAATCTCTCTGTTTGCTTTGATGAACAACATGCTATCATCCGCAAAAAGAAGGAGGTTCACCGTAGGGCGGTAGGAGACACTTTTAAACCTTGTAACCTCGCTGATTCACTTCTTAATTTTAAAAGGAATGAAAGGCCCTCCGTTGCTATAAAAAACAGATAGGGCGATATATATCTCCTTGTCGAATACCCCGGGAAGGTTTAAACTCCTCCAAACTCTCCCCGTTTAGTAATACTGAGAATGAGACTGCAGTGATCATCCTCATTAGCATTGTCACCCCAACTTGGTAGAACCCCAGTTTCAACATAATTGTCCTAAGATAATCCCACTCCACGCGGTTATATGCCTTTCGCATGTCCAGTTTGAGTGTGTATGATGGCGTGTAGTTTACGCCCTCGTTGGTAAACCCCAAGAGAAAGGTTGTGAAGAGTGTAGCAACAAGTTTTCCCTCAGAAAAGAAACCAAGGTTGAATCGACCAGTAGGAGGACAAGCAATCTTTGAAGGTTAACGCAGCTGAGGTGGCAGGGCAAACTACCGGTTCAGCAGCAACGTGGAACCTACACAACACAATCAAATCACTCTACCCCAACGAAGCAGTGAGGTTGTCAATCTCACCGGTTTTGCTGAACACAAAGAGGTTAAACGTATGGTGTGGAAAACAGTAGGAACAGTATGAGAGCAGTATGAAAGCAGTAGATGTTTTATCAGTATGAGGAAAAAGGACCGGGGTCCACAGTTCACTAGTGGTGTCTCTCCGAGAAAGATAAATAACATTTGTGGTGAACAAATTACAGCTGGGCAATTGACAAAAATGAATGTTGCACCGTAGTGCATATGCAAGACATAAAGATTACTGTTTGATTCATGCGGGCATTACAACAAGATACATAGACCGTTATCCAACTGCATCTATGACTAAAAATCCACCCTTCGAATATCATCCGAACAAACATTGGGTATTAAGTTACAAGCAACAGATAATTGCAGTAAGCAAAGTGTGTAATGTAAACAATAACAGCATCCTTAGACAAAGCATTGTTTTTTTCTCCCTAATGGTAATAGCACATCCTCAATCCGTCATGTTTCTGTCACTCGAGCATAGATGAAAAGGAGGCATGAACCCACTATCGAGCATAAATACTCCCTCTTGGAGTTACTAGCATCTACTTGGCCAGAGCATCTACTAATAACAGAGAGAATGCAAGATCATAAATAACATAAGCATGAAGATAACATGATAGATTGATAATCAGAATACATAGCATTCAACATTCATCAGATCCCTGCAAACACAACATGCCGGGATCGCCTTCCTGGATCGAGAGCCCTAGGTCATGGTTTGGTGTATATCGGAGGGAGTACTAGTACTGTGCTAGTTGACCATTTCCGCCACGCTCTTGGTTAGGGGGAAAAGGCGATACACTCTTTTTTTTAGATAAAGTCTAGATTTATTAGAAGGTTACAATTCTAGGAATACAAATGCCAATTGGCGGCTCCAAAAGCCAGACGAAACGGCCAAACAACGAACCCAAAACATGTTGAGCAAGACAGGGAGGCTCCCTATTTGATCCTCGACGCTCATGAACAAACACCACCTGGCGGAAGGACTCCGTTGTCGCCGTTATTTCATGTGTGATGCTACTGTATCTTCCCCTATCTTCCTCCTTCAGTGCATTAATAACTGAAAGACAATCGCTTGCCAAGAGAATCTTCTGTAACTGGAGGTCCTGTGCGAGATTTAGCCCCTCTCTTACCGCTAGTGCTTCAAGAACTTCTGGGTCTGTTAAACCCTCAAAAATCACCGCCGATGCGCCTAAAAACTGCCCATCATCAGCCCTTTCCACAGCTGCGACAGCTCCACGATCCCTCTTCCATGCAACTCCCCCATCAGTGTTTACTTTAGACATGCCCTGTGGCGGGGGGATCCAGCCTGATTGCCCTGGTTCTCCAACCCTTGCTGGTCGCACTAGGTCCGAGTTCTCTCTCAATTGAGTTAGTTCAGTGATGAAGTTGTCCACAAAATGATGCGTGCTCAACAGACTTTGAAAAATCCCTTCACGGATGGCCTTCCTCCTAGCATGCCATAATTCCCACAAAGTCACACTCATACGGATAAGCTGCTCGCGCGAGAGAGTATCCACCATGGTGAATAACCAGTTGCGTGCGTTGGGCTCCCGAACATGACACATATGTTCGGTTATCTCTTCATCCGCTAGCGACCACACACAGCGAGCCATGTTACACTCGATGAGAGAGTGGCGCCACGAGTCCTCGGCACCGCAGATACCACACAAACTGGATTGTGCTATGTGACGAGTATGGAGGACATCCGCCGTTGGCAACGACATTCTTGCTAATCTCCACATGAAAGTTTTGATCTTTGCTGGCACTTGGATACTCCATAGGTTAGTCCAACACTCCTCCGTGTGCATCACGTTTGAAGATGTCGCCGATCCATATAGCCATGCTTCCCTCCTTCCTTTCATGGAGGCCAACATCCTATATGTTGA
Organism: Alopecurus myosuroides; assembly: GCA_028641055.1. Classification (NCBI taxonomy): domain Eukaryota; kingdom Viridiplantae; phylum Streptophyta; class Magnoliopsida; order Poales; family Poaceae; genus Alopecurus; species Alopecurus myosuroides. Next base: position 335,292,398 of record CM054057.1, on the reverse strand, counting down.
TCGTACTGTGAAGAGACCACGTCTCTCATAATGCCAAGCCCAGAAATCGCTTTGGGCTCGCGTGCTGATCGGAATTGACTTGATCACTTCAACATCCATGGGTATAAAAGCCGAGCTTAGCTTCTCCATGTCCCATTGCTTTGTAGACTGATCGATGAACGCAGCCACTTGATGCGGGGGGGGGGGGTCCTCAGACCTGCATGCCACCAGTCTCAGAGCCCCATCTCTTGGCATCCAATTGTCGTTCCAAGGATGAGTATCCACCCCTGTACCTATACGCCGGATCAACCCCTGTTTAAGGACCTCCTCCCCTTCCATAAGCGCACACCATACTTGAGACGGATGGGCACCCACCTCAGCATGTAGAAAGTCCTTGCCCGGGTAATATACCGCTTTCAGAATCCTCGCACTCAGGGTTTCCGATTGTTGTAATATCCTCCATCCTTGAACTTTCTGCCAAACTCTGTCCTTCAAGTACTTGAATGCGCCATTAGATGACCGCCCCACCGATGAGGGCATCCCTAGGTACTTCACGCTTAGCGACTCGTTTTGTACGTTAAGTATGACCTTGAGCTCTTGTTTGATAATCTCCGGGCAGCGCTTGCTAAAGCATATAGATGATTTGTCCAAATTTACTCGCTGACCCGAGGCACGACAATATGCATCAAGAGTGTCCCTTGCCTCCCTCGCGCTCGCACCATTTACCTTGATAAACAACAGGCTATCATCTGCAAAAAGAAGGTGATTAACCGCAGGAGCGGTGGTGGCCACCTTTAAACCTTGGAGATTAGATGATTCACTTCTGGACTTCAACAAGCACGAAAGGCCCTCCGCTGCTAGCAAAAACAAATATGGCGAGATGGGATCACCCTGACGAATTCCTCTAGTAGGCTTAAACTCCTCCAAACGATCTCCATTAAACATCACTGAGAATGTAACCGTGCTGACCATTCTCATAACCATGACAACCCAGGATTGATGGAAGCCCAATTTCAACATGATCTCTCGGAGATACTCCCACTCCACACTGTCATACGCTTTCCGCATATCCAACTTTAGCGCACAAAATTTATGTTTTATCGCCTTGTTCCTCTTCATGAAGTGCAAACATTCATACGCGATGATGATGTTATCTGTGATAAGCCTCCCTGGAACGAAGGCCGACTGCTCATCCGAGATGATCTCGGGTAGGACTTGCTTTAACCTGTTGGCAAGAATCTTTGACGCGATTTTGTATATCACGTTGCATGGTCTAATCGGCCGATACTGACACAGATCTTCCGGTTTCTCCACCTTTGGGATAAGCACTATGAGTGTTTTGTTAAAAACCGTAGGGTCATCCTCCCCTTTCAAGACCCGAATCACAATATTAGCCACCTCCTCTCCACAAATATTCCAATTCCATCGGAAGAAATGCGCGGGTAGTCCATCTGGCCCGGCGCTTTTGCTTCCTTTACCTTCTTCTCCTTGATGGATGTAATGAGAGATGCATTCATTTCCCACGGTTGTTTCCCACGGCCCACAGCCCATAAGAACACCCCTTGTCCCGCCGCCGCCACAAGACGAGAACCCTCCGCCGCCTCCGCCACTCCTCGACGTTCCTCCCTCCAGGCGCGCCGGAGGCACGGCGGCCTCTAAAGCATCATTGCTTTGCTGCTCTCGTATTCACTACGAATCCAGCAGTCCGTGGTGCTGCTTAGACTAGAGCTTAGGAGATGTGGCGGCGGCAGCATGCTCTTCTACGCCGCATCTCGCCGGTGAACATGTCCCCGGCGGCGTGGACCGGTGGTGGGGCGAGCTATCATGGCTCTTCGCCGGAGGGGAAAAAGGGAAAGACGTCTCCCTTGCAGGTCAATTCTATCCCCTTACAGCTTTACGGCCGGTACAGTTTTCCGCCGAATCAACGATGATCTGAGGCCTCGAATACCCGTCGTTCCATTGCAGGCGCGTGGGATGGTGGACAGATTCCGGCTGCGTGCCAAGGGTGGCGACGGCGGAAATGGCTGCATCAGCCAAAGGCGCTCAAGGTCCGACCGCCTCGGGAGGCCTGATGGTGAGCCTTTCCAAATTGCATCCATTCCTTTTTCTTTTCCAGCGCTCATCGCCGTCAAGTTCGTATGTGAACCATCAAATTGCTTGTAACTTAATAGAGCTCTGAATCCTGTTGCAAGTATCGCTGTGGCTTTGTTGGTTCTGTCTGTTTGCACCATCAATTGTGTGTTACTATGGTTTGCAACTGATCATTTGATTCAGTTGTTGTTTGATGGAGCTCGCGATGCTGTGAACATTTTGATTGTAGATATGTAGTGGCCGTTTGCACTATGTCAAATGTTTCTAATAGCCCGAGTTAGTCTATGCTACTTAGTCTAGTTTTCATGGGTTCAGGATTTGTCCTACTCACAATAAATAATTGCAGGTGGCGATGGTGGAACAGGTGGCAATGTCATTCTTGAGTGCTCAAGGTCTGTCTGGGATTTCAGTAACTTGCAACATCACACGGTATGCTTGTGTTTTGAAAAGATCATATTTTGTGCTCAAATATGAGAAGTCATGCTCTGTTTGTTTTATTAGATGCATGACCCTCTTCATAAAAGAACAGATATTGTCCTGGTGTAAAGGCTGAGCTTGTGTATATTGATGATTTTTTAAGGCTGACCCTTAGTTCTGTCTGGGACTTAAGACTAAGAGTGCCTCATTACGCTGTAGCTTAATATCAGATCGAGCCTTTCCCAAGGAAGAATATTCTACATAATTTATGCTTTTATGTATCATAGTTTGATGCTTATTTATTTTGTGTTTCAGAGAGGTACCCGAGGAGGCAATGGACTTTCTAAGAAACAGATAGGGACAAGAGGTCCTGACAAGGTTAACACAAATATATGTATATACATGTGCATAGCTCTTTTGCCTAGTTCCCTTTTCGAAATATGTAACCTTCTCTTTCGTGTCTGACAGGTTGCACAAGTACCAATTGGCACAGTGATTCATCTGGTCCGAGGGGAACGGCCTTCTTTTACTGTAAATACACCAACCAGATCTCTGGATCCCTGGGATATCCCAGATGCTGCAGAAGACTTGGCGGACAGTTCCAATCAGAAGAACAAGAAGGGTAGCATTAGTGGAAATGAAAATGAAGGAGAAACTTGCAATCAGCGGGAGAAGCAAATATACCCTAGTGCATGCTCCAAGATTGGGTTTTCGAGCACGGAAGATTGTAATGCAAGTAGCACTCAACATCAAGTGGAGATAGATGAAAAGGATCAGTCTGATGAGGACGATAGCGAATTTTGGGAGGATGAAGACGATACAGAGGAAGAGGAAGAGGATGAGGATGAAAATGCAGATGAGGATAGGGAAGAAGATGATATACAGTATTCTGTTGCTGAAATGACAAGAGCTGGGCAGCGTTTGATTGTAGCACGAGGAGGAGAGGGTGGGCTAGGGAATGCTTCTATTGGCAACGACTTCCGTCTATCCAAAGAAAATAGACAACAGAAGATAGCCCGTTTGAGTTCTGGAGAGCAAGGAACAGAGACCTTTCTTGTCTTGGAACTGAAGAGCATTGCTGATGTTGGTCTTGTTGGTTTGCCGAATGCCGGAAAGAGCACATTGCTGAGTGCTCTCTCTAAGGCTCGCCCGGAGATCGCTGACTATGCATTCACCACATTGAGGCCCAATATTGGTAGCCTAACCTACGACGACTACTTCTCAGTGAAAGTGGCTGACATACCTGGCCTTATCAAAGGTGCCCATGAGAACCGGGGCCTGGGCCATGCTTTCTTGAGGCACATAGAGCGCACCAAAGTGCTGTCCTATGTGCTCGACCTGGCAGCAACTCTCAACGGCAGGAAGGGTATCCCACCATGGGAGCAGCTGCACGATCTGGTTGTGGAACTAGAGCATTACCAAGAAGGCTTGACGAAGCGTCCATCGTTGATTGTTGCAAACAAAATAGATGAGGAGGGAGCGGACGCAGTGTATGAAGAACTGAAGAGGAGAGTGCAGGGTGTTCCGATATTTCCAGTGTGTGCCATCTTGCAAGACGGTGTACCAGATCTGAGAGTTGGTCTTCGAGACCTTATGGATGCCTCAGCCCCGCAGGGCGTTGATTTGAGCAAAATTATTTTAGACTAGAAGTTGTGTGTTTTTCCTTAGGAAATTGACATGGTGGAATTGTTCTCATAAATTTTTCTCCTGACCACTATGTGCTTACAGTTGCAATAAAATATATCGCGCAAAATTTGCTCTAATATTTTTGTATGTTCTCTACTTAGCCATCCAGTGTTTCAGAAAATCATTATACTACTCCCCTCCGTCTCAAAATAACTGTCGGTAAAATGAGTTAAAATGGATGTATCTAGCACTAAAATATGTCTAGATACATCCATTTCAATGACAGTTATTTTGAGACGGAGGGAGTACCAAATTTGGTGGCCAGTATGTTGCTCTGTTGTTTCATTGGAATAGAATGGTCTTCTTCCCCCTCTCTGCTGTTTCAGACACGATCTAGCCACCAAAATTCAACAAATGCAAAAGGACCCTCGAGGTGTCGGGCACCTGCTCCTTGTACGGCATAGGGGACGATAACAGCTTCAACACAATCATTAGATGCACAGGAGACCATTACAAACTCGGCTAATTTCCTGCTGAACTACATGACCAATCTTCAGGAACCCAGTAACGCTCAGTGTGATAACAAAGGTAAGCCACATACTCTGGTTCAACCAATTCCTAATGTTCCTGGCGTTTCGACTCGTTTGAATAGGAAAACAGGGAACCAAGATGGTTGTCTCTAAATTTGACGGAGGCTGCTATTATTATCAGCGTTGATGCCGCCTTCGATGCCGAAACTGGTGACTCGTCTATTGGAGCAATTGCCCAGGACCATGCTGGTGCGATCTGTGCTGCCACCAGCCAAGGAAGCTGAAGCTAGGGCCATCCTAGCCGTCTGAACCTGGCAGTGGACAAGGGTCACATTATGTCTCAACTCTGCTGTTGGACTGTGCGGTCGCGGTAGCAAACACCAACAGCCGGGACAAAGACCTGTCCGGATTCTGGGATGTTTACGCTGATATTAAGCATGCAGTTTCAATATTCCTGAATTGTTCTGTTTGTAAAGGAAAACGCTGGTGATAACCCGGGGGATCGAGCGATCTCATCCCCCGCACGCGCTGGCTGCCACGTGCCCCCGAGCGTGGCTATCTCCTGGCCGTTCTTCATCCACGGAACCGCTTCATCCACGGAAGCACATCTGCATCTCCTTCCCCACAACGCTGCTGCCCCGCCTCCCCCTCCCACCCAGCTCGCCTCCCGGCCGGCGCCATGGGCGCACCCCGGTCCTGCTCCGCCCCTCCACCCTACCTCGCCTCCCGGCCGCCGCGGGAGCTCCGACTCCGACCGCTGGAACCCGGCCCCCTTGGTTTGCGGAGGTGCTCGCCTCAACCTCGTCGCCCCGGCTTCAACGGCGGAGATGCCCGGAGACCGCGCCGCCTCTGCTCCCGTGGACGCCGTCGTGGAGGCCGCGCCGCCGCTGCTCCCGGGCTGGCCGCGCCGCCGTTGCTACAGGGAGGCGCGCCACGCTCTGCCCCATGGAGACCGTCGGGGCTGCTCGCCAGCACGCCGGCAACCGTCGTCTTCTCCGTCCGCTAGCGCGTGCCCGCGGCCAGCCCCTCTCATCCTCCATGCTGCTCCTAAGCCAGCGTGGCCGCCCCTGCTGCTCCTACGCCGGTGCTCCGAGGCAAGGTCGCCGGCGATGCTCCTGAAGGCCAATGGAGATGCTCCCGAAGGCCAATGGAGATGCTTTCCATGGGACTGCGGAGGTGCTCCCATGAGCCACTCCGGAAGACCGACGGCGATGCTCCCGAAGGCCACTAGTGATGCTCCCCAAGGACACTCGCGATGCTTCCATGGGGACTGCGGAGGTGCTCCCACGAGCCGCTCCCGAAGGCCGCCGGCGATGCTCCCGAAGGCCTCCGGCGATGCTCCCGAAGGCCGCCGCCGATGCTCCCGAAGGCCACCGGCGATGCTCCCGAAGGCCGCCGCCGATGCTCCCGAAGGTCGATGCTCCCATGGGACTGCGGAGGTGCTCCCATGAGCCGCTCCCGAGGCCGCCGGGCGATGCTCCCGTAGGCCGCCGTCGATGCTCCCATGGGACTGCGGAGGTGCTCCCATGAGTCAGTCCCCGAAGACCGCCGGCGATGCTTCCAACGGACTGCGGAGGTGCTCCCATGGGCCAAAGGTGGTGTTCCTGAGGCCTCCGGCGGTGCTTCCATGGTGCTGCGGAGGTGCTCCCATGGGGGCTAGCGATGGTGCTCCTGAAGGCTTGCGGTGATGCTTCCGTGGGACGAGGGCGATGCTACGAGAAGGCGGCGGAGGTGCTACCAGCTGGGCCTTCTCCGACGAGGTCTCTCACCGGAGACGAGGCGGTTGGAATGAACCGCAGCCCTCCTCGTCGTCGCGGCGTGCTTCCGTTCTTTTTCCCCCATTTTTATTTTTTTCCGTGGACGAGAGTTTTTTGCGGGAGCGTGCGCGTGCGCATGTGTACGTAACTGGTCCATATGGACACGTGTCGAAAGCGGAAGGCGGGGGATGAAAAATTCCGATCCCCCGGGGGACGCCCAGCGCTGTCCGTTTGTAAAACTGGAAGAGGGCAAAACAAAGCCGCACACGAGTTGGCCCAGCTTAGGGCATCTCCAGCCGCCCCCCCAGAGCCCCCTAGGGGGCTTTTTTCGCGGCGGAAGCGACGAATAGCGCCGCTTCTTCACCACTCGCCCCCCCAGCGGCCAAATAGCGCCGTTTCGGCGCTAAATAGCGCCGCGGCACCCAGGCCAAACCCAGCCCGCTGGGTTCGGCCTGGGGGGCGAAACTGCGCGGCTGCGCGCGTGGGCCAGCTCGGTCAGCGACGCGACGAGAAAGCGCGGGAACAGAACCGCCCGTGATCGTCTTCTCGGCTTCCGCGCGGTCAAAGGCTGCCGGCGTTTATGGCGTGGCGGCCGCCCAGTGCATGCGCCCCGCCCAAAGGCTGCCGGCGTAATGGCGTGGCGGGCGGCACAGAGGGGACGCGCGCGCAGTAAATGCCCGGCCGCTCGCCGCGCTATAAAACCCCCCCGTCGCGCGCCTCGCCCCGCCATTCTTCACACCGACGAGCTCTCCTGTCCCCTTCTTCTCCTCGACGCTCTCCTCCTCCCTTCTTCTCCACGAAAATGTCTGACGGAGCGGCGGCGAACGGGTTCCCACGCCATAACCTGCGCCGGGGCCAGGCGATGGCGCTGTACCGCGCGGGCTATCCTTGCCCGCCGGACATGCGCCTCCCTAGCTCCGCCGCGGGGGCGAGCCGCTGGGCACTCAGCGCCGGCGGTGTCCCCGTCCCTCCCCTTCCCACCTCCGACCCAGAGTTCCGCCGCGCCATCCACGAGATGCGCGCCGGAATGCAAAACCCCGAGAACTACCCGCTGACCGGCGTGGACCTGTTCTGGTGGGAGCGGCTGACGGCGCGCCGCACCCGGGAGCTGGAGTCCCTGAACGACAACGGCCCTGTCGAGGGCCGTTTCAACTCGCACGGGCGGCGCCGCTGGTGGAGTGCCCCTGGCAGGACCCTCGACGAGGTCCTCCAGCACATCCACGCCGGCAACCAGCCGCGCCTCGCGATGCCGCCGCCGGAGGCCACCCAGCCGTGGGTGGCGCGGCGGACCGACGCGTCCTCCTCGTCTGCGACGTCGAGCTCCTCCGCCGGCCACTCCGTCTCCACCTCCCCCCCATTTCTAAACGCCGGACCGGCCGCACGCGCAGCGGCGGCGCGCTCCGCATCGGCGAGCCACGCTTCGAACGCGTGGTTCGGCCGAAGACGGAGGACACCGGCGACGAAGATGAGGCCGAGTGGCCCGACCAAAAGGTCGCGGAGCAGCTGTCTCTGGACACGCTGCAGCCGCTCGACGTCGACGCCGCCGCTCGGTGGAGTCTGCGCGACACCACCGAGTCTGAGCTCGCCCTTCAGCGCCGCCTGCTGGCTGAAGCCGAGCAGCGCAAGGTGGCGCGCGAGCGCGAGGCCGCCGCGGCGGCGGCCCTCCTCCGCGTCCCTCCCCCACCGCCGCAGAAGGAGAACGTCTACATCGTTCTCGACGAGGACTCCGACGACGACGACGTGATCCAGCAGGCGCTCGAGGTGAGCAGGTGGGATTGCGGCGGCGGCGACGAGGGACAGGGGGAAGCAAGCGCCCCGGCGACGCCCCCAGCGACGACGACGACGACGGCGGCGACTACAGCCAAGCGATCGCCGCCAGCCTCGGGCTTAACTAGTTTAGATGTAGTTTAAATTTTTCGTACTAGCTTAAATTCGCGCCGAATATGTACGCAGTTTCCGAATTTCAATAAAATCTCGCCTGTTTTCATTTTGCGTTTGTTTGGGCCGGTTCTTGGGCTCGGGACGCGACTGGGAAACGCGCCCCCCAGGTTCCAGAATAGCGCCGTTTAGCGCCGCGGCGGCCCCAAAACGGCGGCGTTTTGGGCCCTGGGGGAGCGCAACGGCTGGAGATGCCCTTAGCGAGGCTTTCTAATGTGAGCAACACCTGGTTGCCACCACTCCCGCAAGCCATTGAGGCACTGATTGTAGTATGATGTTTTAAACAATGATTTGGTGAATGTATAAGCCCTGTTCTATCTCTAAAAAAAATGTATTACTACCAAGCTATCACCAAAGAGGATTCTCAATGATTTGGTGTGCTGATTGGATCTTTCTATGCTTTGTTTATCATGGCATGGAGCTGTACTCACTGTAGTCTATTCATCCAAATTCCATGGAGCTTTGTGATAAATTAAGGCACTTGTTTTGGTCTGTACACCTTTTTTTTGTCGTAGTGGCTTTGTTTGGGTTCCTGGTTTTGCTATTTATTCCTTTGAGTTTCTTAGGTTTAGTAAAATTTAGATTATAATAGTCAACAAGCCCGTCTAGCTCAGTTGGTAGAGCGCAAGGCTCTTAACCTTGTGGTCGTGGGTTCGAGCCCCACGGTGGGCGTTTGCTATTTTTTTGTCAGATTCATCTCACTCTAGGTGATTTTGCTTTACTGCTGCTTTCAGTTTCAGATCACCGGAGATTACTTTTTCCTCTGGTTTACTCTCAACATTTCTAGGTTCAGTTTATTTGGATCCACCAGGCCAATTGTTTTCCAATGAACTCTGAACTGTGGATTTGCACGGAAGTACATTGGTAAGTGCATGCTATACATACAGTTACACACACATATCATTGACAAAGTCGTATCCCAAGTTCAACATGAAGTTCTGGACAGAATGACTCCCATCTCATCATGAAGTTCTGGACAGAATGAACCCCATGTCATCTTAGTATGATCGATAAAATGCTCAGTTCAACATGAAGTTCTGGACAGAATGAATCCCATCTCATCTCGTGGGCATCGTCATTTTTGAAAAAAAAAAACAAGGCACAACTGCCAAACCAGTAATAAACTCTCAATTTGCACGACCTTGTTGAAGAGCAGGCATTTCAAAATGATAAGTGATTGGTACCGTCTTTTGGATTGAAAATTCAGGCACGAAAGCTATCTTTTCCGTCTAGGTGCGAAGCAGTTCAAACCAACAAGTGACAGCAACCAACTTTCAATATGAAAATTTCGGATGAAAGCTATCTTTTGGGTGCAAGTGCAAACATCATTTCAACCTCACAAGTCAGTTGCAGAGGCTGGGGGCAGAACCTCCATTTCTAAAAAAAAACCTCACAAGTCAGCCAACTATTTAAAACATTAGGCATTGCTATGTGATGCTGCACTCCAACTTATTGGTTGAATTCAGTAGAATGTTACCGCAAAATATATCGATTTATTTTGCACTGAATTGAAGCCACATATGTACGACCCCCGACGTTTGCAGACATACATAGTTCAGAAATATGCTAATGCAGGGACGTAATTATTGGAGGCAATAGCTTGTAAATATCTTCATAAATCAGTTAGGAATGAGGAATCATGAAACAATTTCTTCAAACAGTGATGCACAGATTTTCCTTTGAAACCATGATTAGTAAGAAAATAGGCCTCTGTATATCAGATGATCAGATATTTTCTGCTATGGAGTTTGTCTAGTACTCAAATCTCTTTAGCTTTTGATGCATAGAACTAGTTAGTAACTAATGATGTGACATGAACTTTGTTAATGCACCGTGATAAAGTTTTCTATGTTCCGCATAAAAATAAGATATCTTCTTGTAGATTGTTCTATAAAACTAAGACATCTCCTTCTAGATTGTCGACGTATAGGATGTGATGTTTCATTGTTGTCTCTGTCAAAGTCACAAGAATAAACATGTTGCAATATTCATCAATTTACCAAAATATATTCTTATATAGTAGTCTTGATAATGATCATAGTTGTTAATGCTTAGTATTGTGATTCATACGTGCTCTTCTTCAGTTAAAAGAACAATCACTTGCAATTGAAATGGAAATAACAATTGCTTCCAGTACAATTATATAAATGATAAAAAATGAGATTTCAGAAGTTGACATGGATAATGAGCAATTTTTACAGCTAGTAATATCAAATGAACTATGACGAAAGATTTAAGATCCAGTTCACTAATGTTTACAAAAATGGTTCCTTATTACATATCAAGAAGCTACCATTTTTGCTGGGTATATCAAGAAGCTACTTGATCTGAGGCAAAGTAAATTTCAAGAAGCAACGAATGTTTACAAAAATGGTTCCTTGTTACATATCAAGAAGCTACCCTTTTTTGCTGGGGATATCAAGAAGCTACTTTATCCGAGGCAAAGTAAATTTGAAGAAGCAACAAAAAAGGCCCATTTCATGCCATCTTGAAATTTTCATATATATGTAGAAAATGACATACAATAGCGAAAGGTCGTAACAAGGGGAGAGAAGTCAACTACGCATTATTGCGTTTAGCAGAAAGCAACCACGTCTGAAATCAAGATACTAGTATTCTCTGAAATCCAGACAGAGATTTGAAGGTAAAGGAGGTCCATTCGTTGGATGTGTTGTCGTGTTAAAGTACTATTAGCCGGCTAGAATTTTTTTTCAGAGAAGCAACCGGAAATATCAGATCAATTTTTTTTTCACGAAGTAGTAGTTTTTGTATTAGCCTTTGTGTTTATAGTTAATCCTGCATAGTTGCGTTAATTTGAGCTAAGTTAACCATTTATTCCACACTAAACTCAACACTTATCGTTACTAGAGATTCAGTAACATCTTCTAACTTCCCCATGGATAATTAAAATTACCAAATGGAGAACTTTGTGTCACTGTCGAAAGACAAATCAATGTTGACAAATTCTGGGAGGCCGGCCTACCTACGTGTAGCATCGTGGCACGCGACAATATCTTAGATAGAGTGCGCCCCTGATGCACGCTAAGACGCTAGATTGGCTATAAATAGCGGTGCAGGGGTGGAGGCTATTCATTCAATTCAACTGTGCCCATCATCTTCTTCGATCCCAAACCTCTTCTTCTTCCCCGTTAATCTCAAGTTAGATATTTGAAGGATGTCTTGCAGCTGTGGATCAAGCTGCAACTGCGGCTCAAACTGCACGTGCGGGTATGGATGCTTCTCTCCTCCAAATACTATCATGCCATGTGCTTACTGTGGAATCTGGATACTGATATGAGGAGAGAAAACCATTTATTAGCAGGTGTTGATTTCTTGTAAAGATAAACTATTGATTTGATCTGGCGATTTGTTGTGGTTGCAGCAAGATGTACCCTGACCTGGACGAACAGGCCAGCACCACCACCCAGACCCAGGCCGTAGTCGTCCTCGGGATGTCTCCTGGGAACAAGGCCGGGCAGTTCGAGATGGCCGCCGGCGAGTCCAGCGAGGGCTGCAGCTGCGGCGCTAACTGCAAGTGCAACCCCTGCAACTGTTAAGCTGCACGCGACGCTATGGGCATGCGCTTATGTGTGATGGTGTGCGAGTAAGTACGTCGTAAATAACAAGAAGCGTCTGACGGAGTCGAGCAAGTACGTGTGCGGTGTGTGGTCTACTTGCTCGCCGTGCTCTGCTCTGATTGCTCTTGGTGTCGTCCTTCCTGGTGTGTATGTGTGTGTGCGCTTGTGTCTCTGTAATTGCTTCATCTATCTCCGACTACGGAGTATGGAGTGATGAATTAATATACACCAAAGACAAGTTTGCCTGAATTAATTTCTTAGACAAAAGTCATTTTTTTAATTTTGCCTGGTCTATCAAAGACCAAGGTTCAGCAACCATACAAGTATTGGTTTCCGGGGGAAACTAGCTTTACAGGGATTGATCAACAAAAACAGCACTAAAAGATTTGGGACAAGAGTTTTTTTCGTCTCTGGTTTTAGCTTGACGATTTGCGCTTCCACCAAAACAAGGTATGAAGGATATACTTATCCCCTACAGAGGTCTTCCCCCTTCCACATCGGCCTCCGTTGACACAGATAAAAGGATCATTCTACTCGGCGATTTCCACAGCGTCTAGAATTGAGCAGCAAGAACAATCTAGTCTTTATCTAAAAAAAAAATGAATAATCTAGTCTCTTCAGGGCCTTCGCAGAGCATACTCATCTCATCCTGAGGCCCTCTACTCTTCTGAAGTTGCAATTTGGAGGCAACCTGTCAATCAGTGGTCGCCATATGAAAATCTTAATCCTCATCGCCAGTTTAACTCTCGAAAACTCATTTTCAAGTTTACGAACTGCCATGGATAATAAAAAAAATTGTAGGCAGATGTAGATTGAGGATTTACCAGATCTGTCTAAATGCCATAATACTTCATCCTCCCTTTCACAAGGTTGAACACCTTGAGTTTTTGTCACAAGAGCAGCCCAGAGTTCTCCTTCAAGACCAAGGTTCCTTCTAAAAATGACGTCCCCATCATTGTAGGCCTCACTCACCTTCTAAAAGTGAAACGCTACCTATGTTCGTAGGTGGTGATTTCAACATTATTAGACGACAGGAGGAAAAAAGTAATGATAATTTCAATCCCCGATGGTCTTTCATATTTAATGTCATTATTGAAAGCTTTGATCTGAAAGAACTTGAGATGTCTGGTAGACAATATACGTGGACTAGTAGGCGCGATGTGCCAACTCATGAAAAGCTAGACAGGGTGCTAGCTAGCATTGAGTGGGAACAGAAGTTTCCTCTAGTTACTATTCAGGCCCTGATACGTTCAGGGCATGTTCCTTTACTCGTTGACTCCGGTGATGCCGCTCATGCAGGGAGTAGATCGATCTTCTCCTTCGAGTTATCATGGTTGCGTCAACGAGGTTTCTATGAGATGGTCAATGCTGAATGGGATGCGGTGTCTGGGGGGAAACTCCTATTGAGAGGTGGCAGTTTAAGATACGTCATCTTCGTAGTTTCCTGCGTGGATGGGCAAGGAATCTTAGTGGTGGATATAAAATGTTTAAGGAGAAGTTGCTCCTTCTTATTAATGAGTTGGATCTCAAGGCATAATCGACTCCTCTTTCCGACGTGGAGAGGGAGTCCAAAAAACAAGCCGATTCTTATCTGGCTAACCTTAGACGCGATGAAGAGTCCAAGTGGGCTCAGCGTGCGAAGGTCAGATATATTCAGGAGGGGGGAAATAACACTAGATATTTTCACCTCATTGCTAATGGTAAACGGCGAAAGAAGTTGATTTTTCTATTAGAGCAGGACGAAGGAACAATTGTTGGTCAGGAAAACCTCAAAACTTTCATTTCGGAGTATTATAAAACTTTGTTTGGAGCGCCGGGTCCAACTTCAGTTACCTTGGATGAATCTATGATACATTATGCCTCAAATAATTTTACTTTGTCGCAAACATGATTATGATAGTTGTTGCTCTCTTGATTGTCGCTCCTTGTCTATTTGCTAGGCTTCACCTGTACTGAGTATGAGCTCTACTCATGCATCCAACTCCCGAAAACCAAAGTTTGCCAAATGTGTCCATCATACCTACCTATATTTGGTATTTAACCGCCACTCCAAGTAAATTTCTCATGTGCTACCTTTAAAACCTGCTAAAAATTATTCCTGTTTTGTGCCTCTGTTTTAGCTCATGAGGACGTAAATAGAGAATCTTTATCTCACTTGTTGACTGGATTTCACACCCTGGACTAGTGGCTTCATCCTCTTATCCAAATGATAGAAGAGCTGGCAGTGGGGTGCCCAGCCGCAAACTAATACACACAAATTCTCTTCACTCTTGTTGCCCCTGATTTATCAGTCAAAGCATAATTGTGTAACAAAAGAGAGAGAGGGATGACCTTCTACCCAGATGCGTCCTTCACATGAGAGCCGCTCTTGTGAATCCAGTTGGCTTGTGCCGTACTGTATTGTCTATTTACCATTCGTTGACATAAGCATACACCTCTCTCAAAATGTTTTCAATACCTCTGTTTAATAAAATAAAAAGCTCTAGCACATGAGTGATCTATGCTTCCCTCTGCGAAGGGCCTTTCTTTTACTTTTATGTTGAGTCTCCGCCATATTCTTTGAGAACTTTCTTGAGAGCACAATGGTCATTCTTAGTGTGATGTGTTTGTCCCAAAGTACGGTTGATTGTGATATAACTTTGATACTTGTATCTTTGATATCTTTACTTCTAGTCTTCCCTTGAACTTCAGACGTGCCCTGGCATTTATGTTTTGCCCCACACTTAAGGGCAAGCGAGATACCACTTTATCAGATCCTATTATGAATACTTAAATATTGCAAATAGTTATGCTTCATGTTGTTTATTATTAATACGTTGTTATCTTCTCATGGTTTGCATAGCTATTAAGTGACAGTATCTTTCATGTATTTTATCATGAGCATAATTAAGTATTTGATCACATAGTGAATATATTTACATCATATGGAATAAATGTGTTCGTAAAAGTATTTTATCGCACTCAGTTGTCACTGAATTGCTTGAGGACAAGCAATAAGCTAAGCTTGGGGGGGGGGGGGGGTTGATACGTCGAAAACGTATCTCCTTTTTCGAACACTTTTCTTATTGTTTTCCTCTAAACTTGTGTGTTTTGAATATAACTAATACGGACTAACGCTGTTTTCAGCAGAATTACTTTGGTGTCTTGTTTTTATGCAGAAAAATCAACTTTCAGGAAATTGCCGAGAAAAGACCCCATTGGTGTTTTCACCTCGGAAGACCCCAGGAGCGAGAAGGGGCGAGGAGAGGAGCCACAGGGTGGCCACACCCCCCCTGGCGCGGGTCCCCCTAGGCCGCGCCACCTAGGGGTGTGGGCCCCCAGAGCCCCCCTCGGACTCCCCTTTCGACTACAAGTAGCCTCCAACCCTAAAACCCGAGGGGGGTCGTCATATTCCACAGAAACACAACAGAGCACCGCCGCCGTCCCGAGCCTCGATTCAGGGATCAGAAGTTCCTGTTCTGGCACCCTGCCGGGACGGGGAAGTGGAGGAGATCATTGCCGTCGTCATCACCAACGCCTCTCCATCGACCATCCATTTTTCCCCCATCCATGTGTGAGTAATTCCCCGATGTAGGATGAATTGGATGGTAGGGATTGGATCAGATCGTTCATGTAATAATGCCGTGATTGTTAGGGCATAGTGCCTAGTATCCTCTATTAGTGCTATTGACATTATTGCAACTTGTTATGCTTAATTCTTGCCATTTTGGGCCCGAGTGCCATGATCTAAGATATGAACATGTTATTGAATCAAGATGATAGTTATTGTTTCTTGATCATACGTGCAAGTTTTTTACACATATCGTTGTCCGGAACCCGAGGCCCTGAAGTGACAGAAATTTGGACAACCGGAAGGGATGGCTCCGATGTGAGGATCACATGTGTTCACGGAGTGTTAATACTTTGCTCCGGTGCTTTATTAAAAGGATCACCTTAATTACCAGTAGTTCCCTTGAGGCCCCGCTGAAAACGGACTGGTAGGACAAAAGATGTTGTGCAAGTTCTCATTGCGAGCACGTACGACTATTTACGGAACACATGCCTATGGTTACTTAGTGCTTGGATGCTTTATCTTATTTATCTGCAATGCTCGTGACATGAAAATTATTTGAAATTTCTTATCCATGCAATGCCCATTCATCCATCCTTATGCCTACAGTATTTAATCCCGCTGTTTACTTCAAACACTACTGCTGCTATTATTTCACTACTGCTGCTACTATAAAATTGTTACTACTGATAAACCACTGCGAACAAAAGTACTTTCAGGTGCAGGTGAATTGACAACTCACTTGTTAAGGCTAACAAATATTCTTTGGCTCCCCTTGTGTCGAATCAATAAATTTGGGTTTTACTTCCCTTGAAGACTGTTGCGACCCCCTATACTTGTGGATCATCAGTTCACTACAATGCAACCTCTATTTGTCAATTGCCCAGCTGTAATTTGTTCACCCAACATGCTATCTTTTATGGAGAGACACCACTAGTGAACCTATGAACCCCGGTCCATTTTCTTATACTGTTAAACAAACCACCACAATTTCCCGCTTTCTTTACTTACTGCAATCATACATTATTTTCCACACTATATGTCTAATCTTTGTTTTCAGCAAGACCGGTGAGATTGACAACCTCACTGTACCGTTGGGACAAAGTATTTTGGTTGTGTTGTGTGTAGGTTCCACGTTGTTGCTGACACCGGTGAGCCATCACTACCATCGGTGGCATCAACCTTCTGAAGGTCCTCTTTCTCCTACTGGATTGATAACCTTGGTTCTTAACTAAGGGGAAAACTCCTACCGCTGTGCTCATCACACCCTCCTCTTGGGGTATCCCAACGAGTGCAAGATCTGCACCATCAAGGACTTTTTCTGGCGCCGTTTCCGGGGAGAAGGAAGTCTTCTAGCAAGGGGAGTCTCTCACTCTCAACCTATTTATTTTGTTAATTGTCTTGTTTTTATTTTTGTCTTGTTTTGCTTCTCTTTATCAAAAACCCAAAAAAATTAGTTCTTATTCTAGTTGTTATTTTTGTCACTACGTTGTTATTTTTCATCATGTTGTTCCCTAAGTTTACCTTGAAAGATTTGCCGGTAGAGAGTGGTTCTATACTTGGAAAGGACACTATCAAAGAATTCTTTGATCATGTTAGTAAGAATGATAACTTTAAGGAAAAATCCATAGTAGAACTTGCTCCCAATTATGAGAATGCTGCAACTTCTTTAGTTCACATGCTAGAAGCTAGGTTTGTCAACCTCCATCCCATAATACAACATATGTTCCTCAACTTGAATAACATTCAAGATGTTGAGAAAAGAAACTTCATCTTAGAAACTATGCTTAAAGAATTTGGAGATGTTGCTATAAAAGATAGAAAAGTCTTTCATCGTTTTAATATGCTTGGCTCTTGTGTAGACATTGTTGGTGCTCTAGAAAAAACTAAATCTAATAATGAAAACGAGGATAAAATACCAATCTCCTTTAAATTGGTGGCACTGCACGAAGCCCAAGAAAAGAATTTTGATTGGATTGTTCCTGAGAATTTATTTGATGAACATAGTAAGCCTAAAAGTACTAAGAGAGGAGCCTCTGAAACTCACTTAGATAAAATACAATGCATTATTAAAGAATTGTCAAATCTTGATTTGAATGCTTCACTTGAAAATACTTGAGTTGTTTCTTATGCCTAGCTGAAAGGCGTTAAAGAAAAGCGCTACTGGGAGACAACCCGTTTTATTTCGCTGTTTTCAACCTGTTTTCCTTTGTTTTCTTTTGTGTGCTTTGCACCCGGGTGTTGTCTATTTCCTTATCAACCCCACTGTATTTTTTCTTTTGAGGTTTTGTTGATCCAAGTAAAGCCTCTAGTGGAAAGTTGAGGCTATATTTCGGATTTCTGCGCAGGAAAAAGATTTTTGCTGTCCACTGTTTATTCCGTATAAAATCACAGAAAATTCAAAATACCTGAGTTTTTTGTGCGTAATCCTGAGCTGTATACGCAACTTTTCTTAGATGACCACTTTTTGATTTGAGCAACAGAAGATTTTCGAAAAAAAAATCATCTTTACCTGCTGTCATGTTTTGACAGATTTCTACCAATAATTGCATTTGCATCTTAATCACTTTCTTTTGGTGTTCTTTTGAGAAAAATAGTTTTAAAAGAAGTTGTGACAGTAGATAATGTGTTTTTGAGTGTTAGACATGTGTTGAAACTGAACCATGTGAATTTATTATTTCGATTGCACTAAAGTTGATAATGAAGATTGTGAGAAGTTTGGTGCGAAGGAAGTTTTCAAGGGTCAAGAGAAAAGGATGATATGATGTGATCAAGAAGAGTGAAGAGCCTAAGCTTGTGGATGCCCCGGTGGTATATCCCAGCAAATTCCAAGAATACTCAAGCGTCTAAGCTTGGGGATTCCCAAGGCATCCCCTTCTTCATCAACAAATTATCATGTCACTTCTAGTGAAACTATATTTTTATTCGGTCACATCTTATGTTCTTTATTTGGAGCGTATTTTATTTTTGTTTTCAGTTTGTTTTTGTTTTTACTTTCAGTTTGTTTTTACTTTTTCAATAAACTTGGTTGGACCCCAACATTCTTTTATTGGAAAGTGACACGCTCCGCTTTTTCATGGGAATACTTTGTATTCTTAATCTTTGTTTGGCTGCTGCATTTATTTAGCTCATGTTTTGCATGCATCTCTTATTAGAGATGTTAGTTTTAGTAGTTTTATGTGAGTACTCTCATGTTTGCTTGCTGTCGCATTTCGAGAGTTTTTGTTAAAACATATTGTGTATGGTGCTTGTTGGGAGAAGAAATTGATGTTTAAAGTAGAATTTATAATGGTGCAAGTAGAAGCTTGTATAGACTGTTGCTAGAACTTTTTAATGCCATGCTAAAAGTTATTTTAGTTCTAAATCCTTGTGATGTTGAGTAGCATGAATAGCCTCAAATAGCTGAGAGTGTTTAATATGTCATTGAAAGATTCATGAGTTGTTCTTGTCATAAGGAAGCATAAATTTTTGGTATTCTCTTTCGAATGTTTTATTTGGTTGACTTGGCGCATGCTCACACCATGTTTATAACTATGAACCAGTCACTAATAAGCCTCCATGACCACTTAGTTTTTGAACTATGATACCGCTTATGCTTTAATTAATGATGCTTATGTCACTATGCATGATTATGGCTCTTATGCTCTCTTGATTTGTCGCTCCCAGTCTTTTGCTAGCCTCAACCTGTACTGAGTATGAGCTCTAATCGTGCATCCAACTCCCTTAAACCAAAGTTTTTCCCATTGTGTCCACCATACCTACCTACATGTGATATTTAACGGTCACTCCAAAGTAAATTTCTCATGTGGTACCTTTAAAACTTTCAAAATTACTCCTGCTTTATGTTCCTGTTTTTGCTCATGAGGACGTCAATAGAGAATCTTTATCTCACTTGTTGATTGGAGTTCACACCCTGGACGAGTGGCTTCATCCACTTATCCAAATGATAGAAGAGCTGGCAGCGGGGTTCCCAGCCCCAAATTAATACACACAAAATCTCTTCAGTATTTTTGCCCCTGATTTACCAGTCAAAACATAATTGTGTAAACAAAAGAGAAAGAGGGATGCCCTTCTACCCAGATGTGTCCTCCACATGGGAGCCGCTCTTCTGAATCCATTTGGCTTGTGACGTACTATATTTTCTGTTTACCATTCGTTGACATAAGCATACATCTCCCAAAATAGACACTCCTCCATGGTATGTGATTGTTGGCAGGAACCCAAGGATTCGGTTAGCCATGGTTTGTGAAAGATGGATGGGAGGAGTGTCAAACTTTTAATACCTCTGTTTAATAAAATAAAAAGCTCTAGCACATGAGTGATCCCTGCTTCCGTCCGCGAAGGGCCTTTCTTCTACTTTTATGTTGAGTCTCCATCTTCTAACTTTATGCACAGTTGAGAGAGCATTTTTGCCATTCTTAGTTCTACATGCATTGTTCCATGAACATCAATAATTACTTCATGATGTGATATCATTTGTTCTTAAATTATTTGCTCTAGTCTTCTTCATGAACTTTGAAGGTGTCCTGACATTTATGTTTTGCCCCACTCTTAAGGACTAGAGAAATATCACTTTGCCATGCTTTCTCTATACCTGAAACAAACGTTTATCTTTCTTTGCATTATTATTCATGATCCTTTATTTGAGATACTCTTCATGATGAAAAGTGATTTCTTTGCTTTATTATTAAAGTTCTATTATCATGTTTGTGTTTGAAGTTCTATGATCTCAGCTTGCATATGCCTTTATATTTTTATGATCAAGATTATGTTAGTAGCATGTCACCTCAGAAATTAGTGTTTTATCGTTTACCTACTCGAGGACGAGTAGGAACTAAGCTTGGGGATGCTTGATACGTCTCCAACGTATCTATAAGTTCTGATGCTCCATGATAATATTATGCCAATTGCTACATGTTTTCTCCCTTCTTTATGTCATTTTTACATGTTTTCCGGGACTAACCTATTAACAAGATGCCAAGTGCCAGTTCCCTGTTTTCTGCTATTTTTGGTTTCAGAAAATTTGTTTTGGAAATATTCTCGGAATTGGACCCCACAAATCCCGAAGTGCCTATTTTCCGTGGAAGCATCCAGAAGACCGAAGACGAGACAAAGAGGGGCATCATGGGTCCCACACCATGGGGTGGCACGCTCCTCCCTTGGCCGCGCCAGGGGGTGGTGTGGGGCCCCAGAGCTCCACCGCCTCTGCCCTTTCGCCTATTTATTCCCCCTAGATGGAAAACCCTAGGCACCTGATCAAAAATCCCCGAAAAGTTCCGCAGCCGTCGTCACCGTCAACCCTAGATCAGAGGGGTTCTGATGCTGTCTCCGGCACCCTGCCGGAGAGGAGTTCATCACCTGAGTCCACTTCATCACCATGCCTTCCTCCAGAGTGATGCGTGAGTAGTTCATCCTTGGACTACAGGTCCATAGCAGTAGCTAGATGGTTGTCTTCTCCTCATATGCCTCCATGTTTAGATCTTGTGAGCTGCCTAACATGATCGAGATTGATCTTATCTAACTCTATGTGCTGTGTTTGCTGGGATCCGATGACTATTGAACTTATGCCAAGTTGATTATAGTCTTTATTGCATATGTTATTTGTGATCTTGCATGCTTTCCGTTGCTAGTGGTTGCTCTGGCCAAGTAGTTGCTAGTGACTCCAAGAGGGAGTATTTATGATCGATAGTGGGTTCATGCCTCCTTTTCGCCTTGCTCGAGTGACAGAAACGTGAAGGGGGGGAGGATGTGTTGTTGCCACTAGGGAGAAACAGCGGTGAGAGTGCCGGCATGCATTATCATTGCTTACATTACACACTTTGTTTAATGTAGTTATCTGTTGCTTGCAACTTAATACCTAAGGGGGTTCGGATGATAAGCCGAGGGTGGATTATTAGTCATAGATGTAGTTGGATTACGGTCTATGTATATTGTTGTAATGCCCGCACTAAATATCATAGTAGTCATCATGTCATGAATGTGCACTACGGTGCAACCTCTATTTGTCAATTTCCCATCTATAATTTGTTCACCCAACATAGTATCTTTTATGGAGAGACACCACTAGTGAACCTATGAACCCCGGTCCATTTTCTTATACTGTTAAACAAACCACCACAATTTCCTTCTTTCTTTACTTACTGCAATCATACATTATTTTCCACACTATACGTCTATCTTTGTTTTCAGCAAGACCGGTGAGATTGACAACCTCACTGTAACGTTGGGACAAAGTATTTTGGTTGTGTTGTGTGCAGGTTCGACGTTGTTGCTGACACCGGTGAGCCATCACTACCGTCGGTGGCATCAACCTTCCGAATGTCCTCTTTCTCCTACTAGATTGATAACCTTGGTTCTTAACAAAGGGGAAAATTCTTACCGCTATGCTCATCACACCTTTCTCTTGGGGTATCCCAACAAGTGTAAGATCTGCACCATCAAGGCTCCTAAGAACACCACACGTCGTCTAGGGTCTAAGACCCAAGAGTAACAAGTCCACAAACTTTCACTTCCACGAATCCTCATGGAGAGAGCAAACTGATGCAACCAATGCAATGTAAAGAGCACAAGTGCTCAAATCCTTCACTCTCAAGTTACAACAAAGCAACAAATTCTTATGGGGGAATAGGAGAGGAAGAACAAAGGATGAACTCAACAAATGAAACCTGAGATCTAAATCCAAAGTGATTCCCCTCACTAAGAGGAGAGATGGATTGGTGGAAATCTGGATCTAGATCTCCTCCCACTTCTCACTCAAAGATATGCAAGAATCATGGGATAGATTGAGAGAGGGGAAAGTTTTTCCAAGGTCAACAATGGTAAAGAGAGAGAGAGAGAGAGAGAGAGAGAGAAACGGGCTAGGAAAGGCTTAGGGACAAAGGGGAAGAAGACCCCTTAAATAGGTCCTAAAAAACTAGCCGTTTTAGTGCCAGAAACGACCATGTCGGAATAAATCAGGAATTATTCCGGAATGTCGGAATAATCCGGATGCAAACGTACGTTTTCTTGTCTAAGTCGGATTAAATCCGGAATTTCCGGATTACCCTGGGATTGACTGAATACCGATACGAGAAATGCCATAACTTTTGCATACAGACTCCGTTTTTTATGTTCATGGGATCATTGAAATCGCAACGACGAGCTCTAGAAGAATATGCGGAGAAACATCATTTTCGAACAAAGTAAATTTAAACCAAATGGGGAAATTTTTGACTCTCTATAAAGAACAACTGGTAAGAACTCCAATACAAAAAATGCAACAAGTTTTTCTTACGAAATCCTTTTCGGTAAACCATGACTTGTCACGAAGATCACGACAAGAACCAAAACCCCACAAAGAGAAAAACCAAATAAGAACCAAGAAATATGATATGCAAAGTATGTAAAGGTTTGAGCTCTCTACACGGATGCGATCAAGTTATTCACTTGAGAGCCCCTGTTGATAGTACGACTATCGATCCTATAACCCGGTCTCCCGAAAAGAATGAGAATGGTAAAATAGAAAACCTATAATGATTATACCTTTACGTTGAGCATTTCAATTGATCCAGATGATGACAATCTTGACCCTCTCAAGTTGGATCCCTTTCTTCATCGTGCTTGCTAGCACATGCTCCACTTGATGAGGACTTGCAAACTGCTCCCCCATACACCACTATGGGAGAGAACCTCTTCGACAAATCTTTATGTGGCCATTATCTCCAAATGGTTGGAAAGTATCATTCAATCTTATTTTTATAGTGGGCTCCCAACCATATTGTAATTTTCTAGGAATAGAGGCCTCAAGTTTGAGCCTTTCTTCCTTAGCTTCAATGAGAGCATTAGTGATATGTTTAGTGAAAGCAATATTATCTTACTAGCATTGGGATCTTTAGCTAATTTTTGTAAGAACTTCATAGCATCAGAGATGGTGCAATTATAAATATCAAGTTTATCATCCTCAAACATAGTGGGAAAAGTTTCTCCTAAAGTCATATTATCCTCAGTCTCACTTGCAACAATTTTCTAACTAGATTTTTTTTCAAACTCCAAGCTTTTGGAACTCCTTATACATAAAGTCATGACCTCTTTAATCCCATTTGTTTTGACATCAACATGTTTAGAAGCATTAGTATATTATTTGGTACCGAAAGTTTCACTTCTTCAAACACTCTAATGGTGGCTATAGAGGTACTTTTAGTTTTAAAAGTTTTAGGAGGTGAGGCAATTTAGGCTTTGCTGCCATTTGATGTATAAAACTAGCTTGTGTATTGGAAATATTAGAAATATAAGTTTCATTTGTATCAGGCCTTCTTTGAAGATTTGAGATTTCATTGGTTAACCCTGCAAATTTCTCATTTATATCTCTCATAATTACAGAATGCTCACCGAATTGTTTGGTAAAAGCATTGTTTTGTTCCTGTTGGGAATGCATAAAGTTTTTGGTGGACTTTTCAAACTCTATAATCTTTTCATAACTAGGCTTATTTTTGTCGTTGGAGGTGTTACTATTATAATTTCTATAAGGATTGCCATTGTTATTAGTATATGGCCTATAGTTGTTACCACCAAAGTTGTTGTAACATCCCTGAATTTTGGAGAAACTCAAAAATCACAAAAATTTAAAACTTTTTTGTTTTCTATTAAAGAAAGCCACCCAAAACAAATAAAACTCAAACCCAAAGGTTATATTATTTGTTTTTTCAATGCTACTGGAATTTATAATCCAAATTGCCCCTGTTTTCTAAAACCCAGCCAAACCAGCCCAACCCAAAACCCCCTCCCCACCCCTCTCTATCGCACCCGCGCGACGCGCAGAGCCACATGGCCTAGCAGCAGTGTAGCAGCCCGCCCAACTCCCCTCTCTCGCTCTCTCTTTTCTCTCACTGGCGTGTGGACCTCGAGGTGACATCAGCAATGACATCAGCGCGTCTTCCTCCTCCATAAGGCAACCCGCGCCAGTTTCAGCCGAATTCCATCCCAGCGATTCCGGCCATTAAGGCCATGGATCATGTCCCTCTTTGGCTCTTTAAATAGCCCCCGAGACCCTCTCTGTTTCCCCACTCCTCTGCTCTCCAATTTCGCCCGCGAGTCCACTGGTATTTCTCGTCGGAGAAGAGCACTGCCCTCGCCACTTTTCTTCTGTCCCGGCGAAACCAAAGGTCAGCGCAACCTCCCCTTGGCACCTCTCTCATCCCCTCTGTCCCGCCCTCTCTCCTAACCCCTCTGTTGGATTTTAGCGCAACCGCAATGACAACAACGATCTTGCCTGGAGCTCTCTGTCGCACTAGGAACCTCTAGCCGCTCGTTGTCATTGATCCAGGAAAAGCGCCACGGAGAAAACCTCTCCATCGTCCTCGCCATATTCTCGCGTGCCGCGACATGCTCTCCGTTGAGCTCGGAGACCACCGGAGCGCCTCCACCGTCGAATTCTGATCATAGAGCCGCCGCATCGGCCATTTTCTGGCAAACCCCGCGCCCTCGGGGAGCTCTTTTGATCCCTCTCCGTAGATCTGGATCTAGACGGCCCAGATCAAATAATTTAAGCGAAGGGGTACGCCACCGTTAGATTCAGATCGTGCGGTCTGGATCGAATCACTTATCCACCTCAGCGCCGAGTTAGCACACCATGCCAGCAGTCCGGTCAACACCCCTGATCAATCACAAGAAGCCATGTGGCCAGCCTTTTTTTTGAATTTCTCCCGTTAGAATCCATCTGGCAATTTTATAGAAAAGCCCTCCACCTTAGAATCATCCTAACTTTTGATCCATAAGCCCAAATTTAGTAAACTTGGACTTTTTGAAATCAGAATAATATGTAAAATCTTTTAGCACTGTTCAAATTTAAAATTGACAGGCCTAAATTGGTTCAAATTTAAATATGCTTGTTTCATGAATTTTGGCATAATTCAAATTCTACAAATCCAAAATTTGCAAATAAAATATTTTTGGAAACCTTAGGATGTGTACTTTCATATCCTCTGTCCCAAAATAATTTTTGAACAAACTAAAATTGATTTCAGAATTAAGTTGTTCAATTAAGTATTTTTAAATAGTTTTAATTCTACAAATAATTTAAATATGGCCCCTTAAGCAAAATTGCTCCATTTGGTAACCTTGATCTAGAGACATCCGTACCTGAGCATTTTTTACACCTATGGACCATGACCATGTAATTTACCCAAAAATCCATCATAGTAGCCACATAGTTGTTTATACCATAGATTTTATATCTATCTTTTTACCATTGTTTTTGTGGACATTTTGAATCCAAGACCAAGCCCCTAGTATGTGTCAATCACATATAATACCATATAGTGAACCTTAAACACTAGTACCATTGTTTTATATCTACTTCTCTACTCCCCCATTCTTGTTTCAAGAATTCATCAAGTTAGCAAAATGGAGATCAAGACCCAAGCACAAGAAGGAACTTCATTATCAACTTGGTGGAAATATGAAGAGCTACAAGGAAGATCATGGAAGAAATTGAAGGAAGGACTTAGACTCCACAACAACTGGAAGCAACTCAAGGAAGTACAAGTGTATGAAGAAATCAAGGAGAAAAACATCTACCCCTCTCTTTCTATTTTTCTTCTTATTTTCTATTTGACTTAGTGGTATTTTTTTCCCATTAGACTTTGGACCAACTAGTGAGAAAGCCATGAAGAATCTATAAAAACCAAGAAAAGCACCACCCCCAAAGAACAAGACTACAATGGAATCATGAAAATGAACTTCAAGAAAACAAGCATGTGAAGACTTGGAGAAAATCTATACAAGTTGAAGAATAACAAGTTGTTTTTGTCCAACCATTGACCTAAACGAAAGATCCCAAGACTTTATCTTATTATTATGAAGTTAGTGAGCTCTAGACCCACCGTAACCAAAATGGAAAGGCTAACTTAGATCACTAAAATGTCTTGATGAAGATAACTAAAAGTTACACTTTGTTATGTGTTACTTTAGTTAAGATAGTGAGATCACCTTGGTGAACTCTTGGAACTTCTTAGATAAATATGTTTTCAATAAAGTTTGATTACTAGAAACTAAACCTAGACCATCCTTAGTGAACTCTTAACCCATTAACAAGTATGAAACCATTATAGAATGAATCTTTTAAACTCAAACATTGACCTTGTCTCAGCCAACCTGGTTAAACCCATTTTGTTATGATTCTTGCTTTCTTCACTTATGTGTTTGATTGCTAGGACGCTTGTTTATTTTTTTATTGTGTTTTCATTGTAGATTATACGGAGAGCAACGATCTTGTGTGAAGAGAGTGTGATTTTCTTCACCAACTTCTACAAGGCAAATAACACACCATCCATCCTCCTATTATTTTCTATATGCCTGAAATAGATTTTTTGAGTAGTAGACATGATAGGAAATTTTACTAGGTTATTATTATGATATGCTATTATCCTAGTAGTATGTAGCCATCTCTTTTACCTTATATTTATAGCCTTAGAACTTGATAGATTCTATGCAATGTTACAAATTGTTTTTACTTGATGTTGTGGAAAAATTCTAAGTAACAACTTCAATGAACCACCTGGGTGGATTTGGTTGTATGGCTGATGAGAGTTGAGTGTCTCCCCGAGGGGTGTTCACTTGCGGATGGCCACCCAGGAACAAAGAGATTAATATGTCCTTCTAAGTTTAGTCATATGGGCTCTGTCTTGATCAACTAAGTTGAATGAACTCACCAGGCTTACAAGTAGATGTAGCATAATTATAGGTGGAACGGGTAAGCCAAACGATGGTGGAATTTCTTCTGAAAGATCTCGTCTCGATCTTCTCCTTTCCTTAATGCACTCAGGGTGTATAGGATGTTTGGGTTGATTTGAGTCTGAAGGTGAAAGTGCACAAACTCTGCAGAGTCAACAAACTAAGATCTTAGTCATGTCCCCGGTTATGGACAACTATGAATAGCTGGACAAGGAATAACGCAAAAATCTCAACACCATTTCCAATAAGTAAAATTTTGACTAAGTGAACAGTAGTTGTGGTACTTGGATTCAGTCCAAAGATGCCACCACTTGGAAAGAAAAGTTTGTTTTACAAAATAGATAGGAGAAAACTGGCTTTATGCAAACTTAGCCAAAACTCCACTCAACCAAATAAGCATGTAGTTAGTCTTGCCATTTATATCCACCATAGTGTTACTAGATTTCCAATACATTAAATTGTATTGACTCCCATGTGGTTGCATATTCCAACATGCGGGTTATTCTGAAGACGTGTGAGGATTTCGTTTAGGATCTCGAGTCTATCACCAACATGTTTTGCCTGTGGCACATGAAGAAGATGAGCCTCAATGTTTTACTATGTCTTCCGCTTTAATACTTTGTTTTCTGCTAGTCTTCTAAGACTATGCAAGTTGTAATACTCTTTTTGTAAAGAGTCGATCATGCGATGTAATAAAATTTGACGCATTTACATGATATTTTATTTTATACTGTGGTGCTAGCAATTGATCCAGGGACTATTACAATAACACAGGTGTTCTTACATTAATTAAATGTGGGAACGCTATAGTTGTTTTTATAAGCACTATTGTTGAAATTGTTTCTAGCAATAAAATTCACATCAATTTGATCATTGTCATTAGCAACTAGAGAGTTAAAGGGAATATTATTAGGATCCATAGGAACTTGTTTAGCTAGCAAAGAAGAAATCATATCAATCTTATCACTCAAACAAGAGACCTCCTCAACAAAATTTACCTTTTTACCTGTTGGAGCCCTTTCCGTGTGCCACTAGGAATAGTTTGTAATTAGATCATCCAATAATTTGTTTGCTGCACCTAAAGTGAGGTTCATGAAGGTTCGTTCCACAGCTGAATCCAATAAATTCCTTGAAGAAAAACTTAATCCTTCATAAAAAGTTTGGACAACCATCCATGTAGTTAGTTTGTGTGTGCAACAATTCTTAACCATAGTTTTCATTCTTTCCAAATCTTGAGAAACATGTTCATTATAATTTTTGTTAAAGTTCATAATTTTTCTCCTTAGCTGTATAATTTTTGCACGTGGATAATATTTTTTAATAAAAGAATCTTTGCATTTAGTTTAAGAATCAATGCTATTTTTAGGCAAAGACAATAACCATTCCCTAGCTCTTCCTCTTAAAGAGAAAGGGAACAATCTTAATTTCACAATATCACCATCTACCTATTTATATTTTTGCATGTCACGTAACTCACCAAAGTTATTTAAATGAGAGGCATCATCTTCTCTAATACCAAAAAATTAATCTTTCATGACAAGATTCAACAATGCATGTTTAATTTCATAGGAATTTGCTATAGCAGCAGGGGAGCAATTTTTGTGCATATGAAATGATTATTATTGGTACAAGTAAAATCACATAGCTTAGTGGTCTCATTGGTAGTTGTCGTGGGGTTTTCACAGCAAGTGTCCTCTTCTGAGAACTAGATTGTGAGGCCATTGCTACTGAGTGAAGTATCGGAAGGGTTGAAGTGGAAACGAGAGAAATGAGTTTACCCAGTTTTGGCCCCTCTATTGAGGGTACAACCTACTCTTGCCTTTTTGCTAGTGGGAAATCAAGGTCTCGATTACAAGGAGTGACTCTGGCTTTCGATATCTCGAGAACTATTGCTAACTGCTAGAACTTGTCTGACTACATCCCAGGGCCTCGCCTTATATAGCGGACGAGTCCCGGGTTACAAGGTGATCCGGGTTATACCCGTTATCGGAGTCCTAACACGGTCCGGTCTTTGCGATGCTCCATCCAACTTATTCCATAAACCAGACACGCTCGTCCGGCCTTGGGCCGCTTCGTCCGGCTTACTCCATAAACCAGACGCTCCCGTCCGGATTTGGGCCGCTTCACCGTCCTTGGGCCTCCACCCTTATTTCGTGGGGTCTGGGTCGGACATGTTTCAGTCTCCGGGTTATGCTTGAGCACATCCGGGTCTTCAATCGTAAGAAGGCTGCCTTGTGGCCCGCTTTTCTCCGTCATAAACCGGAATATGGTATATGAACCGACAAGATCCCATTCCGGTTTATATGGGTGGAAGGTAAGGTATCCCCTTACCAATTCCCCCAACATTAGCCCCCAGGTTAACGCGAACATTTAAGCCCAAACTTACATTGTTCACGTTAAACTCTTTAGGAAAATCTCAGACGCAAATTTGTTAGTCCAAAAAATAATCATCTGAAAATCTTTGAACCGGATTTGCAGGGATTATCTTCTTTCTTTCTCTTTCATCACTCTTTATCTCTAGGATCGTATCCTTCTGTTTTTTAAACCAGAAAATATCCCTGCGAATTCATCTCCGAGATCTCGGGAACTGAAAATATTTCAGTTTGTCCCATATTTTTCTCCGCATTAAAACGCATTTATCCAAAGGATCTTCAATTATCCTTCCATTTTTGTAGATCCAATCTGTTTCAAATTTTCGGGAAATATGTTGATTCTCGGGGTCCTTTGTGTAAAATTACCGTCTAACCCTAGGGTTAGGGCTCCCATCTATAAATAGCCCCGAGGGGCTCCACCGCAGTCATTCACACCCTGCGCTCCCCACTTCATCTTCTTCCTCCGAAAAAACCTTGAGAGCTTATTTTCTCTCGCTCGCGCCGCCGTTCGTCAAGCCATGGTGAAGAGAAGAGCTTGGCTACCAGGGCCGCAGGAACCGGAAAGAAAAGGAAAACCGACGACGCTTCCGGTTCTGCCGCTGGTCCCGCGGTGTAGCACCCTACCTTTTCACAAAGGTAGAATACCTGTGTACCTTCTATTCCCAGGATCACTGGTAGCATACACATGACAAAATGAATATTCATAACAACAGAATCATTCTACAACGTATGATCCATTGGATACGAAATAAAATAGTCTTACAAATGGCGTAGTCAACATGGACTAGCCCCAAATAACAGAGTTCAAAGAAAATACAACGGAAACAAATATTCAATGAGCCTCCTTCTCTTCATGTGCCACAGACAGACATGTTGGGATGTAGGCTCGAGATCCTAAACAGTTACTCATCATCCGAATGACCTGCACGTTGGAATATGCAGCTCCCACAGGGGAGGAAGTCAGTACAAACAATGTACTGGCAAGTGACACTTGTATGGTGGCTGTTTTGAGGTGTACTAACTACATGATATTTGGCTGGTGGAGTTTAGGCTATTTGCATAAAGCCAATTTTGTCCTATATTTGTAAATCATTTTCATAAAAATGGAAACTTTGGTTCAACCATCATGGCTAAATCCACCATGAAGGTTGATAAAGCATCATGGCTAAATCCACAATGAAGTTTGAAAACCATCATGGCTAAATCCACCATGAAGTTTAGTAATTCATCATGGCTAAATCCACCATAGGTTTGATTGTGGCATCATGGCTAAATCCACCATGTGCCCTAAAAGGGGTTTCTACCATGTTTTATCTCATTCGGAAAAGATGAGGAGATCCTTCGGTATCAACTCTGTCTAGCTGCTCAACAGTCCCATAACCGGGGACACGGCTAAGATCTTAGTTTTTAACTTTGGAGAGGTTGTGCACTTTCACCTTGAGACTCATCCTCCCCGAGAGAAGAATGAGACAAGATATTTGGGAAGATGGATTCAACCATACCAGTATTGACTCGTTGCTCCTAAATTCTACCACCCCTTGTCAATACAACAGGAGGAACCCCCACAACTTACTTAATCTTGGCAGATCCCATATTACCTCAAGGCTGCACTGGAAGCTAACTATACAGGAAGACCTACAAATCTCTTTAGTCCTGGGTGGCAATCAACAAGTGTACCCTCAGGTGATAACCACCACATCCATGGCTAAATCCACCATGAACATGGCCCTGAGTAGCCACTCAACATAATCCATTCATACCAATCCACCTAGGTGTTTCATTGGGTTGTTACTTTTTAATTTTTAAATCATCACAACCCAACAAGTAACAACAATAGTTGTGATAGCATTCTAGTATTGCTAAACTAGTACCTAGCAGGGGTTTCAGGTTGGCTAGACACTACTAGGTTTTTTGAGCATAGCATACTTGGAAAATAATTGAAAACACCTAAGATGCATACTACTGAAAACTCTAATGCAATATAAAAATTGAGACATGAGCATCACTTGCCTTGGTAGAAGCAACCATCACAAACACAAAAATCACAGGTGTTGTATTGGTCTTCTCCAAAATCTAAACAAGCAATAACAATACAAACATAAACATACCACTCAAACAATACAAACATAAACATGTATGCATGCATGAATGCAAGATTTTGTTTTACACAAGTTACATGTAGTGTTGAGGTGTGTTTGGTATTATATGAGGTTTATTTAGTTGACACAAGGCTCTGATTAAGATTTATTTCAATGCATTAATTTAATTACTCCCATTTAGTAGTCCATTAATAGATCTTTAGACTAAATTAATTTTAATCACACTTTTAAGTTTCTGTAAAAATTGGTCATTGTTCTATATGGACAGAGGGCACTAACACCAAGGTGACCCAATTGGCTTCACTCAAAAAGACATTTTAGAATTTGAATTATGGGCAGATTACTGATTTGACTAAATTTGAAATAGGAAGTGCGTGCACGATACAATTTTGGTTTTCTCTGGTTCCATGATGTTCTACAAGTTCTAAGGAATCCAGGGCTACAAAATTAACAAAATTGGACTAGTAGAACTCGTACTATGAATTAATTGGTGTTTATGAGTGGTTTTGGCAATTTAAAAACTACTCCAAAATTATCTAGAGAGACAACCTAATATTTTTTTTATTTGGGTAGAGAATTTGATTAGATTTCTATAGGTTCAAGTCTCACAATTTTTGGATCAATATTCAATTTTCTATCGAATTTACAAAGTGACAGAAGGTTCTATTTTTGAAATTGGATTTAAACAATTTAAAAGGGGGGTGGCCGACTGGCGTGCTGACTCAACGGCCAAGTGGCGCCGCGTGATTTGCTTGGGTGCGCGCGCGCTGACTGGAGCGCGTACCGGTCAATTCCGATGGATCCAGCCGTTGAGATTAGATCGGACGGTAGGGGGCGGGGGTGGAGCCCACCTGGCGGCTGGATGGCCGGAATAAGGGCCCGCGACGGCGCTGTCCTCGGGAACTCGCCGGCGACTGTGTGGCAGTGGACTTGGGATCGGAGGAGGTCACGACGAGGTGCAGCTCGCGGCGGCAAAGGCGATGGCAGTTACTGCGTGGACTCGCGCTTCCGCGAGGGACGGCTCGTGGCGAACGGAGACGATGCGGACTCCGGCGTGGACAACGCGGCTGTTCTGCGGCCGGAAAAATCCCGCAGAGGGTGTCAGAGGAGATGAATATTGTGGTCGTAACGGGGTCGAGTACAACTTGCACCGGCCGGTAGCAGATGAGGAAGACGGTGGCGCGGAGCAACTCCGGTGAGAGATTTCGGCAGCCTTGGGGCGTGGTTTCGTTGTGGTTTGGGGAGAACATGGGTTTTAAAGTGGTGCTCTCGGGGAGTTGGGGAACGACACAGAGGAGTGGCGAAAGTGGGGGTGCATGCACGGTGTTCTCCCGGTTGAAACGGGAGAGAGGTTGGGGTAGACGTCACCTTGACGTCGCTGCAGCGTATCCGGGCCCGCTTGGCAGAGGGATAAGGGGGGACGGCCGTGCCCGTTTCTGCGCGCGCGCGATGAATAAGAGTCAGGCCCAGTGGGCTTCGCGCGGGGAAAGAGGGGGAGAGAGGCGGGATGGGCTCGTCTGGTTGTTTGCTTTTTCTTTTCTTTTTTTGTTCTGTTTTTCTTTTATTTTTTCTGTTTTCTTTTGCTAAACAAAAGAAACCCCAAACAATTAATAGGATGAGTCAAATCAAAAAGAAAGTTTTATGGGTTGCAAAGTTTAAGACATTTAAAATGTTTTGGTAAATTTTGAAAAATCAAAATAAACTTTATTATAGGGAAAAGCATGGAGTCATTAAAGGGATTCTTTTTGGAGATGAATTCCAATAGGGTTTTTGTTTTCTGATGTTTTAATTTTTTTAAATGCATTTTTGTATAACTATGTCATGATGATATGTATGCATGTTGGTTTAATCTTTTTGAAAATTTCTAGGATGTTACACGCGGCCAAATCCAACAGAGGCGTGATGCAAGTAAATTGGTGTAACTACGAAATGACCCAGGGCCGGCTCCAGGAGATGGAAGACTCTGGCTTACTTCCAAGCAACATAGCCTGGCGTGCTTCTAGGCAATAGTCTTTGAAGCTCACATCCTCCGCGGGTTTTGTCCACCCGGTTCATATTTCTTTTGCCGGCTCTTAGAGTATTATGTCCTTCACCTTCAAGATATACCTCGAAATTCTATCATCAACGTTAGCAATTTTGTTGTCCTTTGCGAGAATTATCTCCAAGCATAACTCAATTTAGATCTTTTCTTAGAGTATCTCTATTGTAACAAACACCCCGGAAGTTGTTGGGGGTGATCTGATCCACTGCGGTGGTGTTTCTTTCCATAGACAGAAGGACATATCTTATCCGGGTATCCCATTAGCTAGCCACCCGAAAATCTAGCAAAAAACATTCTTCTATTGTAAAAACACTTCTTCTGCTGATGAACCGGTTTTTCCGGGTTATCATCCTGAACGTCTTGTTTATACAAGCACAATGAACTCCTATGCTAAACCGGCTGATCGAGTCAAGCTTAAGCCCTTTTCAAACGTGTAACTTCTTTGACCGTCCATGGGCTAACCGGGTTAGACTTAACCCAGACTTGGGTAAACTGGCGTATTCTGCCTCTTAGCATTAGGAACTGGCTATTCCATCAGTATTCCGGTTTATCAGCATTCTCCTCCTCTAACTCGGATCCTCCTGTAATTTTATATTTTCCTGAACTATTTTCACTTTTATGAACTGAAGTTTCAGCAATGTTAACCCGACTTATTTCCAGTTTATAGCTTTCGGATGCTTTTTGGGTTACCACTGAAGAACCTATTTCCCCTCCTGAAGATGATCAATATGAGGAGCAAAGTGATGAAGGGGACGAGGTTTCTAAATTTGACTCTCTTGGTCACTCATAATCAATTTGCTGATGCTGGTTACTCGCAGGAGGTGCTGGCTTAGGGCGGGGGGAGAATCACAAGAGGCCCCACTTTCTGGATTAATTTTGATCTGATGGTACCCTAATCTGAGATCAATATTGGAAAACACTCCAGCCCCGTGGACTTGATCAAACAAATCTTGAATTCTTGGTAATGGATACTTGTTCTTGATGGTGACATTGTTCAGATTTCGAAAATCACCACACATTTTTCTACCTCCATGTCTCTTGTCCACGAATATAACTGGTGATCCCCATGGTGATACACTTTCTCTGATGAATCCCTTACTTTCCAGTTCATCTAATTGTTCCTTGAGTTCCTTTAATTCTTTAGGTCCCATCTTGTACGGTGCCTGAGCAATTATTTATGTACCTGGTATCAAGTCAATGGTAAACTCGATCTCCCTATTTGGTGGAATTCCCGGTAATTCTGCTGGAAATACATCCGGAAACTCATTAACTACTGGTATATCTTCTAGCTTAGCTTCATTGAGTTAGTTGAGTTGGAGTTCAGCATCCACATGAGTATGCTTATCTGCTTGATAGGTAACTCTTCCTCCTCCCGGCTTCCTAAGAGAAACTGTTTCTCCTCACAATCAATTAAAGCTTCATTCTCCGTCATCCAGTCCTTTCCCAGAACGACATCCATGTTCTTTAAAGGAATCACAAAAAGATCCGTGTAGTATGTCCAACCGCAGATAATAATGACTTGATATGGCCTTGCACGCGTAACTAAGAGCATACCTCCTTCCGTCATAACGGTAAGAGGACATTCTAAACGTGAACACCTTACCCCATACTTATCCACAAAATAACTGGAGATGAATGATGTGGTGGCACCGGTATCAAATAAAAATTTGCCATATTGTGTAAGAAGACTGAGCTAGTACTGCGGTGTCCGAGTTGTCAGCCTCCTCCAGAGATGTGCAGTTCAACTTCCCGAAGGGTTTAACTCATTTGTCGTTTTTGTTCTTCCCGCTGCCGCCACCTCCGGCTTAGAATCCACCTGCTCCACCTGGCCTAGCTCCACCTCTATTGAAACCACCTCCAGCTGCCTTGTTAGGACAATCTGGCCTGATGTGTCCTTCTTTTCCACACCCAAAGCAAACAACCTTGGGCTGCTTACATTCACTCTTAATGTGTCCAGGAAGACCACACTTGTGACAGATGATGTTATTCCTTGGACTAAACGGTCCACGATTAATCGGGGTTCCTCCCGTTTTTATCCTTGGCTTAAAACTCAAAGTGGAAGTAGGTCGACTTGGCTGAAACTTCTTAGGCTCAAACTTGGCCTTTTTCTGTCGATTCTGCTGAACCAACTTATAGTCATTCTCCCAGGTAACTGCTGAGTTCATTAACTCTTGGAAGTTAGCTGGTTTGGACGTCCTTAAATGCATAGCAGCATAAGGATCCAGTCCTCGCAAGAACCTCTTGATCCTCTTCTTGTCAGTGTCCACTTCATCAGGAGCATAACGAGAAAGTCTGCTAAAGTCATTGACATACCAAATCATATGATGTGTCCCTTGCTGGAGATCCTCGAAATCCCTCCTCTTCAACTCCATGAAACTGTCAGGAACATGGTACTCCCTGAATTTTTCGTTGAATTCCACCCATGTGAATACCTTCTCTGGTGGCTTCAAAATGATCTGATTATCCCACCATGCCGCGGGTCCATTGAGAAGATGTGTAGCAAAACGCACCTTCTCCGGATCATTCGCGTTAATGGCGTTGAGATTCCTTTCCGTATCGACTAACCAGTCTTCAACATCCATAGGATCTCTTGCCATAGCAAATGGTGCCAGTTTAGTCTTCAGGAAATCCGACATAGTTAGCATCCTTGGTTCAGCTGCTCTCCCAGGCCCCACCTGGTTTAGCAATTCCTGCATGAACTTGTTTTTATTTTCTTGAACAAACTTCATGTATTCCATGAAATTCTGCTCTGCTAGTGGCCTGAGTGGTGGTGGTGGTGGTAACTCTGCTCTTGCAGCATCTTCATCATCCTTTGCCTTATTTTCTCGCTCTAGATGCTGCGCGTCAGCTTTAATAGGTCCGCCACTCTCCATATTCCCCTAGTCCTGCAGTGCGAAGTGAACAAACTCATAGTTACATCATGCCCATGCTTTCTGAGCCTCACTTCACATGCAACACTAGTCACATAAGAGAAACAAAATCCAAATCCAAATACAAACAACATATTACACATAATCTACAGATACATATAGGTTTGTTACAAGCCTTCACCGTAGTGAATTACATAAAGTAAAATAGTACAAAGCACCACTGGGTCGCTCACACACTCCGACC
This sequence comes from Alopecurus myosuroides, assembly GCA_028641055.1. Classification (NCBI taxonomy): domain Eukaryota; kingdom Viridiplantae; phylum Streptophyta; class Magnoliopsida; order Poales; family Poaceae; genus Alopecurus; species Alopecurus myosuroides. The sequence continues at coordinate 335,255,597 of CM054057.1, read as the reverse complement.
CTTACTTATGATACATGGCTCGAAACTCCTGAACTACTGCCTCACTCGAGCCCTCACACCATCTCCATGGCTGCCACTGTACTACTTAGAGTACATGCCAGGAGTCCACCCAGTGTAGCGTGAAGTTGTAAAGTCCGCCCCAGAACCACTGTTCAAGGACACCTTCAATATGCATACATTCACGGTCCCAGATCACACCAGTCGTGAACAACATATCAAGTTGATACACAGATACAATATCCATTACACGGTTGCATAAACACTTACAAAGAGACATGGCCACATCACCAAGTCCAACACAACTTCCACGCAGGGCAAACACACAACACACAACGGAAGACTAAACACACGCAAAACGTAGTAGAGCCCAAGTCACGCCTTAACCTACAGGCTGCTGACCGGGAGACGATCCTAGTTCGCAAAGCCATCTCCGTACTCCTCCTCGTAGCTCTCCTTCTGGGACTCCTTCTCAATATCTGGCAAGTTGATACCAGGGACGAAACCAATATGAGTACATTTGAATGTACTCAGCAAGACATCCATCATGTAACTTACCAAAGATGCAAGTATGCTTATATGGTTTAATAGGTTGGCTATACATAGGGTTCATTACCCATGATATATGAAAGATATATCATAGTTGATTTTAAAAAAAATCTCGGTATCTTCGTTGAAGAAGATACTTCAAAAAGAATAATATAGTTTTCTTTCTCTTGTAGATATCACATGTACAAGAGGTTTTATAAACTCATTTTGAAAAAAAGGTTTTCTCTTTGCAATTTTTTTTCTAAAACAACTTCTGGCTTTTCATCATCGGTACCTCCACGGTACGAGATTTCCTCCTTTCGATACTTCATAAGTCCAACTCCTTTTTGAAAACATTGACACAATGCTAGCTACATGGCCATTCAACTGTCCATATCCGAGGACGCGGCTACTTCGAAATACTTGTACTCTGCAGAGGTGTACACATCCACCAGATCCAGTACATCCACCGTGAACAACCACAGACTGTAACAACAGTATGTAAACATCAGATACTGATCCTAACTATCCACTATGTCCAAGCTAGTACATGTCTATCTCTTAAGTTGGGTATGATCTCCCCGGCACCAGGTCCCACCCTGCCATGGCAGGAGACCCAACTGTCGCATCCGGAGGAAAAATTAATTCCACAGTTTATATGCCTATTTGAATTCATGACTGGCAGCATTTCGGTTCGAGGGACGTCACGCCCTTATAGGAAATGGAGATAGAACACACACTAACAAGAACAAACTTCGAGTTAAGCCCCGTGCCCATGTTGGGGTAAAGTGGCAGTACGGTAAAGGTTGTCCGACGAAGACTAGGTTATGTGTCATTTTTGTAAAACACCATTTTCCCAAAAATGACCACTTCCACATTCCTCCGGTGAATAAGGCTCAGCCTTTTCTCCGGTTTTTCCATAAAAGCCTTTGTTTTTAAAAAAACATAATTTTGGGCTGTCCACCTAGGGACTAATACATTTGATGGTAATACATACCATATGGTGGCTATGGGCTTGGTAACACCAAGTATCAACTACTGGCATAGTAATAAGATATATAATAGTAGTAGTCACTCAAAATAGTTTTTTTGAAAATCAAAGTTTTGTAATACTTTTCAGAAGTAAAACATGCATGATAGATAATGATAAGTGTAGTATAACAGCAAGCATCAGGATGGCTTGCCTTAAAACTCTTAGTGTCCCTGGCCATGAAGTAGTTACAACTTGACGCACAGCTCCACAACCGCTTCTTCTTCTTCTTCTTCGTTTTCTAGCGTCGTAAAAGAATATAAGACACACTCTTAGATCTAAAGACCAAACAACTAAACTAAACAATACATATAGCAAGAAGATTTATACTAGCGCAAATTCTCAAACGATATCGAGAAAACTATCTCACAACTCTCACGGTCCAAAACTATCGTCAGACAACTATATGGTTGAGAAACCATATCCCACATCTTACATAACATATATGGAGTGGGTGGTACCACTCTCATAATAAGATATTCAAGAAGCTAAAAATATAGCTTGTGGGTACAAAAGGTGAGGTTACTAAAATACTACAATCAATCAAAGCAATACCCATGGCAGTGGGTATTAGCAACATACATGCAATCATAACCAAGAAAGTTCATGATTAAACTAATGCTTAGATAAAAAGATGCTACTGAGCACAACAACAACACTAGCAAAACAAACAACATAAGTATAACACTCATGCTAAGGCAATCACTCAGACAATTTCCAAACAGCAGGCAAACACACCACAGATGAATATGCTAGTTATAGACTATGCTTATGTCTACTTGAAGTTATGGAATCCATCAATCATGGAAACAAATAAAAAACCAGTAGATAAAATCAATGATATCAAGTCCTAAAAATAATCTAAAACACATCCATCACACAATATAATACTCCTAACAAATTACATAAAAGCAGGAATGCATTAATAACATACTAGTATGGAAAATCTACACAAGCATGCTATAAGGAACAATTGTATTCTACAACTATAGCAACATGAAAATAAAGAGTTAATGTCATAATAAAAGAAGTAGTAACATCCTAAACATGCTAGGATAAACTCACATACTCATAAAATAAAAGACAATCATACTAGAGCAAAACCACAATTTCTAGTGGTGACACTAGTTCAACACTAGAGAAGCAAACAATGCTACAAGGATGCTTAACCCTTAACAAGCAAGCCATGAAAATAAATATACCTACTAACAGTACACAAACCTTATACAATCTAGTAAGCACAAACACCAAAATAATTCTACGGGAACATCTACTAAGCGAGCATAAACCAATTATAGTAATACATGCTTTTCTAATTCATTAAATAGCAAACAAACAAAGTAAAAACTACACAACCAGTAGCTATGCACTAAATGAAAGGTTAACTAAAATCCAAACACTCAATTAAAAGTCATTCACAAACAATCTATCAATCACTAGGAATTATTCTATTAGCAAGCAATTAAATTTAAGCAAACAATAGGGAAACATTTCTTAACATGGTACCCCTAAGGAATATTATGCTAAAAATGAATCACACCCAAACATACTAGTATTTACAAAGAAGAAATAAAGTTTTCACTTGCATAAGTGAAACAAACAATTTATTTTCCATGGTGGAAAACAACAATCAACCATATAATAAAACATGTTATTTTCACACACATGTCTGGTTGGGAATTTTTATCCTCAACCAAAATGCAATGGGACGAGTGGGTTATGGGCCCACTAGTACCAAGGAAAAAGAGGTAGAAAACATCTGGTTACTCATGACGAAAGTGTAATGACAAAATAAATAAAACAAGGCTATCCACTCTAGTGAAACAATACTAGTGCAAACAAACAACAAGACTTACACATGCTTTGCTATAAATTAACATCCAAGCTAACAGAGACAATAACACAAAAATAACAGTACCAAAATGGTACTGGATCCATCTCTAGCATAGCATAAACTTAGTCAATCAAGCACACAAAGATCTAGCTCACACAACAATTCCAAAATAATAAACTAGAAAATAACCAAGGCTATTCCTATTTTCATTCTATTTTCCAAACATGCACACACTTTCTAAGGTAGATTTTCTGCAAGCAAACAACTTAACAACAAGTCCTAACACATTCATACAAGCTAGGAAACAAAATACAATCAATCACACATTTCAATTTAAACAAAAACACACTTAAAAACAAAACAGAAAAGTGATATTTTCTAGATCTGTCCACCAAAATTAATCTAGAGTTCCAAAAATTAATCTAAGATAGGATTAGGTAGATCTATTCAATATCAAACTCATCCAGTTGGATTTACTTCAAAAATCATTTCTGACCTCACTCTAAAAATCACAGAAGAGCCTACTGGTCTTTTACCAAAATGGATGGCATTTCCATTTGGTAGATCACCTTGATGTGAGGCCAAGTGCTATGGATAGATCTGTTCAAGAGCTATCCAAAAAAAATTGTTTGTCCATTTTAGTTATAGGTTCAAAAAGTTATGTCCAATACATGTTCAAAGGCCCTCTGTGGAAAAACAGTCAATGTGAGAAAAATCTAGTCCAAAGCTCAGATCTGCAATTTTTATGTGGTTAGGAACTCATATAGTTAGGTTCATGATTTTTGGTAGATTTTATTTTGCACGTTTAGTATTTTTCATACGTCCAAAGTAAACAACCAAGTTTCTGTTAAAAACTTAAAAGGGAAGCAAACAGCAGCGCGGGCTGGTTTCTCTGCGACGCGGCCCAGCTAGACGGCCAGGCGTCCCAGCTGCGCTCAGCGCGCGCGAGCGGGCGCGGGAACGCATCGGTTCAAGCGCGGCCGTGGATCCAAGATCCAACGGCGCGCGGTCGTCGTCATCCTCGCCTCTCCTCTCTCTCTGTCCCGAAAAGGCCGGCGACGGGAGAGCTCGGGGAGGCTCACCGTGGGCTCGTGGAGGGCTGCGCGACTCGGGGGAGGTGGCTGGGGTCGAGGGCGTCGAGGGGCGCGAAGTTTGGCGACGGGCGCGCTCTCAGGCGGTGGCGCGGCACAGGGCGCCCGTGGCGGCGAGGTCGACGACGGCGCTAGCCCTGCAAGCAACGACCACGAGACCGTGTCAGCGCGGCTCTATGAGCTACGGGGAACTCAACGGAGGCAATAGAAACAGGAGGGAGGGGCTGGATCTTGTGATCCCACCTCGAGGCCGTGGTGGTCACCAGCGGCGAGTTCACGGGCTTGGGGGATCCTAGGGGGCTAGGCTCAGCTTCCTTTCGACTTGGGGATGTGTGGGGGAGTGTGAGGAGGACAGTGGCGCAAGGGCTTGGCTCTGGATACTTGTACTCGAAGAAAATGGCAAGGGCAAAAATGGAGGGGCTCGGGTTGATGCCAATGGGTGGCATGAGGGCGCTCTGAGGGTTCTTTTGTCAATTCCCTTGGTGCTCTGGATGTCCAAGGCCATGACCACGAAAGGGCAAGTCCAATGCTGGCCTTTGGGGGAAAGGGGAGGGCAAGTCAAAAGGGTCAAAGTATGGGTCTCCATACCATTCCACCTCATCACCTTCTCTCTCTTATTTTTCTTCATGTCCAAGGCTTCTAGAAGCAAGTCCAAGTATCTTGGCTCGAGTGGGTACTGTGGTGAACACATTTGACAAGGTTGAATTTCCAATTTTGCAAAGAATCACAAAGAATTCAACTGATCAAAAGTGTATCTCTTACTGTTCACAAAAATTCAGAAAATTCAGTTTAGACTTAGAAAAATTTCTAAGTGTTGGAAACAGATCAAATCATCAAAAAGTTGAGTTTGTTTTCAAGGTTCAAATGTTTTCCAAAATTTGTTTTCAAAGTGGAAACTTGTTAACCAGGTTATAAACTTTCAGAAACATCTTTTTAAAACAAATTTGAAATAGTTTAAGTCCATGAAAACAATATGGAAAAATGTATACTTTCTGTTTTTATCTGTTTTTCAACAATGCCTTTTTCTGCCTTAATTTTATACCACAAAAACAAAAAACAAAAGATAACTTTTAATAACCCAAAAATAAAAGTAAGCTTATGGGTTTGTAATACATATATCAAGGATCAATTAAAAGTCAAGAAAACATAAAATAACATTTTATAGCCTAGTGAAAACAAGAGTAGAAAACATGTACTTGGCTATCTTTTTAGGAAATGTTTTCTATGGAAAAAAGAAAACTTTCATAAATCATTTTGGAAACTTGTTTTCTTGGATCCAACAAGGTTAAAAGTTTGTTTTAAGATGCAACCAAGAATAATCCAAGTCTTGGAATGAAAAACCACTCAAGTAACATCAGGAAAACATCAGGGAAAATTATCAGGAAAATAATAGAATTTGTTTTTAGGAAAATTTGGTATTGGTTTTAGTCAAGAAATAAAACTTGTGTTGAAAATATGATTGAGATCATAAACACATGCTAGTTCAAACAATCTTGTTGTAAAAAAAAATTGTTGGCCCTAATTTTTTTCTTCTTAAGCAGAGTACAAGAATCCAAAAACTGGGGTGTGACAGACCTCCCCCCCTTAAAAGAATCTCGTCCCGAGATTCGCAGGCAAGCGAAAAGAGGGTATGGTCAAAACAACAATGTTAGATGATTTGTTTACAAAACATGTGCTGGTGGTTGGTAACATTATTCACAGGGGCTTCCCCCCTTTGATTAATCTTACCAAAATCCACCGGCAATTTAGTTTTCTTTTCAAAGGTCTGGGGGCCATGTTCTAAACCTCGAACTTATTGTTCCTCAAAACCATCACATCAACCCAGGGGTTATTCCTTAGACAATGGTACACTTGCTTTCATTTTAATAAGATTATCATACCAACTCTGTACTACTCCTATAAATCATTTCAGATCATGCAAACTCCTATCTCTTAATCAAGGCCAAATCATTTTCCCCAAACAGTCTCAATAGAGCGTGAAAGCTCTGAGAATATCATCGAGAATAATCATTTAATAAATCCAGGCCATATTGATTTCTTCAAACATCCAAAATAATCATTTTATATCCACTAATCTCTTCCTATATCAAATCCAATATTCCTCATATCCATCTGAAATCAACATCCCATATCTATCTCAATCCAACATGATCTTTTAAATACACTCAGTATTTCTGCTAAAATCCAAGATAAGAATCACCTAGACAAAAATTATCATCATCATTCCCATATCACAAATTATTCTCCACATATTACTTCTAATCAATCCAATCTCCTTATGAATCAAGTGCTTCCTAAAATCCAATAGTTTCCACCAATCCTTCTAAACCTCAAATCATTTGTTCCAGGCTACAAATTTTAGTTACTAGGAACTTCCAAATTTTTGGGGTCCACAACTGGTTATCCCCGGATATTATATCATAATTCAACTCCCCTAAAATCATATGATCCTCAATCTTTCGTTCCTAAGCTAAAACTCAAATGAGCTTTCCACCATCTCATTTTCAAAAATCTGGTTCCTCCAAAACATATATACGAGAGATCTTGTTGCCTAGTAACAATCATAGTTTATCCATCCAATATTTTTTTCCAACCTTTCACTTTCTTCAAAACAGCCATAGAATCATCCTAGGGCACCTTTCTCTTTGGTTTTGGAAAACTTGTCACAAATTTTTATACGGGTGATACCATCTCTGTAAGGTACCAACTTCGTAAGTTACTATTTAAGCTATTTAACTAGAATTAGATAAGGTCATGTTACCAACTCTGTAAGGTGTTAAACGAAATTGGATGAGGTTAGGTTAGTATCGTTAATTATTTAAGATATTATATCTAGTCCGACGTGACACTTCTAGTGTTCCATTTACGTCGGATTTTTCAGGGCCCGAAGTCAAACCCAACTATGGGGTTTTACAGGTTTGGTTCGAGAACGTACCATTGGATATGGCATGAGTCGCAAGGGTTTCTGCAACATCATCTTGGTCTCGAGGTCCACTCATCAGACTCTTGCGTTTCTTCTGGGATGGACCTTGGGCTTCTTGGGGTTCATCAGGATGAGCTAGAACACAGTTCTTCTTGGGACACTCGCAAGCAAAGTGTCCTTCCTGTCCATAGGTAAAGCAACCCGTGGTTCTAGACTTGACTTTCACATGCCTCCTTGAAGATTGTGGCATCGCAGGCAAAGCGCTGCGAGTCACCAATGAACTAGTTTCTCCTGGCGTCACTATCTTCCTTTTGCGGCTCTCTCCAGCAAGCAGGTGCTGGTATCCTCTCATAAGGATCGCAGTATTCTCAGCGTTGGTGATGACAAGCTGAGTCAACTGCTCGAGGGCAGCATGGGTGGCTATGTGTTCAGCACGAGCGGCTTCACGCTCTTCCTTCAACAGAGCAAACAGTTGAGCAACTGTCGGCTCCGATGGTGGAGGTACATCGCTGGCCATGCTGAAGACAAAGAACGGTATAAGACGAGAGCAACTAACAAAAATGGTTTTTAATTTTTTGAAAAAAACTCGTGACACATACCGGCTCATAACGGAGATGAGAACGGTAGGTAACACAACAAAAAACAAGCATCTAAGAAGCAATCACTAACTCAAACAAAGACTAACATACACATGAAACAGAGTCTTAACATCATAACTTAATTTTAAAGGTTCACAGGACCAAAGCATAAGGCTTACAACACATCTAGCACACACATAGATCTAACAGAGTTCACACAACACAAACACAAACACGCGTCTGGGTGGAGATAACACAACTCCTAACATCCTGCGGCAATCCTAAGTGCCTGAGGAAGCGCGTAGCTGATCCTCCAACTCTTCAACTCTGGTCTTGCTAGCTGCAAGCTGAAGCTGAAGGGCTCTCACTCATGCGTGGTGCTGGGAGTCAGTGTACTTCATGGTTTTCTTCAGTACCTTGAGACGATGCTCCGTAGCAGAAGAAACATTCAGGCCTTTCTCCAGCTGGTCTATCTCTCTGCCTCGGAGGTCATAATCTGCTCTAACCTTGTCGAGGGAGAGTTGGGTGTTGTACAGCTGTCCCTCCAAGTGCTAGAAGTGACGAGCAAACACAAAATCTCCAGTGACTTCTATCGGCTTGTCATCCTCGTCGCGTCTTCCAAAGTATCTATAGGGGGTGCCTGCAAAATTGCGGTGCAAGAAGTTCGCGAGCTTGGCAATGGTCAGATGCATCACTCTAAGGATACCATCTTCCCAACTGTTCTCCACAACTTCCCAAGTGATCTTTGGGGTTGACAGTGCTAGAAACGGTGCACGGATGGTGCAGACCACCAACCAGGACAATTCTCGTCCATCATGGTGAATCTGGGCTCCTTTCAAATCAGGTAGGGGACGACCGATAAGATGAGTCATCTTGATCAAATCCTCTTCAAAGCGGCGGTAGCAAGGTGCATGCGATCCCAGCCGGAAGGACTTGGTGAAGACAACTGCCATCTACACAAAATTTTAAAGTAGATTTAAGTTAGGTAACAGTGTGCAAAATTTTTAAGATGCTCCATTTTAGCTTAGTGTAGATAGAGTTTTAAAAATCACCGAGGGGATGGAATATAGAATCTTTTTGGAAAATAGTCATCTTAGTGACCTGGTTGCATTAATCTTAATTATTTGAGTACTAGCTAACGTCCATGCTAACTAAGGTCTCCTAAGGTCAGGATAGCTCTGATACCAACTCTGTAAGGTAAACTTTCATATCTGGCACTTTAGGGGGTCAATGACGCCCCCGAACCACTGTTCAAGGACACCTTCGATATGCATACATTCACGATCCCAGATCACACCAGTCGTGAACAACATATCAAGTTGGTACACAGATACAATATCCATTACACGGTTGCATAAACACTTACAAAGAGACATGGTCACATGACCAAGTCCAAAACAACTGCCACGGAGGGCAAAAACACAACACACAGCGGAAGACTAAACACACGCAAAACGTAGTAGAGCCCAAGTCACGCCTTAACCTACAGGCTGCTGACCGGGAGACGATCCTAGTTCGCAAAGCCATCAGCTCCGTACTCCTCCTCGTAGCTCTCCTTCTGGGACTCCTTCTCAATATCTGGCAAGTTGATACCAGGGACGAAACCAATATGAGTACATTTGAATGTACTCAGAAAGACATCCATCATGTAACTTACCAAAGATGCAAGTATGCTTATATGGTGTAATAGGTAGGCTATACATAGGGTTCATTACCCATGATATATGAAAGATATATCATAGTTGATTTAAAAATAATCTTTGTATCTTCGTTGAAGAAGATACTTCAAAGAGAATAATATAGTTTTTGTTCTCTTGTAGATATCACATGTACAAGAGGTTTTATGAACTCATTTTGAAAAAAGGTTTTCTCTTTGTAAAATAACTTCTGGCTTTTCATCATCGGTACCTCCACGGTACGAGATTTCCTCCTTTCGATACTTCATAATTCCAACTCCTTTATAAAAACTCCTTTTTGAAAACATTGACACAATGCTAGCTACATGGCCATTCAACTGTCCATATCCGAGGACGCGGCTACTTAGAAATAGTTGTATTCTGCAGAGGTGTACACATCCACCAGATCCAGTACATCCGCCGTGGACAACCACGGACTGTAGCAACAGTATGTAAATATCAAATAACTGATCCTAACTATCCACTATGTCCAAGCTAGTACATGTCTATCTCTTCAGTTGGTTATGATCTCCCGGCAGGATACCCAACTGTCGCATCCGGAGGAAAAAATAATTCCACACTTTATATGCCTATTTGAATTCATGACTGGCGGCATTTTGGTTCGAGGGACGTCACGCCCTTATAGAAAATTGAGATTGAACACACACTAACAAGAACAAACTTCAAATTAAGCCCCGTGCCCATGTTGGGGTAAAGTGGCAGTACGGTAAAGGTTGTCCGGCGAAGACTAGGTTATGTGTCATTTTTGTAAAACACTATTTTCCCAAAAATGACCACTTCCACATTCCTCCGGTGAATAAGGCTCAGCCTTTTCTCTGGGTTTTCCATAAAAGCTTTTTTTTAAAACATAATTTTGGGCTGTCCACCTAGGGACTAATACATTTGATGGTAATACATACCATATGGTGGCTATGGGCTTGGTAACACCAAGTATCAACTACTGGCGTAGTAATAAGATATATAATAGTAGTAGTCACTCAAAATAGTTTTTTTAAAATAAAAGTTTTGTAAAACTTTTCAGAAGTAAAACATGCATGATAGATAATGATAAGTGTAGTATAACAGCAAGCATCAGGATGGCTTGCCTTAAAACTCTTAGTGTCCCTGGACTTGAAGTAGTTTGAACTTGATGCACAACTCCACAACTTCTTCTTCTTCTTCTTCTTCTTCTTCTTCGTTTTCTAGCGTCATAAAAGAATAAAAGACACACTCTCAGATCTAAAGACCAAACAACTAAACTAAACAACACATACAGCAAGCAAATTTATACTAGCGCAAACGCTCAAACGATATCGAGAAAACCATCTCACAACTCTCACGGTCCAAAACTATCGTCAGACAACTATATGGTTGAAAAACCATATCCCACATCTTACATACCATATATTGAGTGGGTGGTACCACTCTCATAATAAGATATTCAAGAAGCTAAAAATATAGCTTGTGGGTACAAAAGGTGAGGTTACTAAAATACTACAATCAATCGAAGCAATACGCATGGCAGTGGGTATTAGCAACATACATGCAATCATAACCAAGCAAGTTCATGATTAAACAAATGCTTAGATAACAAGATGCTACTGAGCACAACAACACTAGCACAACAAAAAACATAAGTATAACACTCATGCTAAGGCAATCACTCAGACAATTTCCAAACAACAGGCAAACACACCACAAATGAATATGCTAGTTATAGACTATGCTTATGTCGACTTGAAGTTATGGAATCCATCAATCATGGAAACAAATAAACAACCAGTAGCTAAAATCAATGATATCAAGTCCTAAAAATAATCTAAAACATATCCATCACACAAGATAATACTCCTAACAAATTACATAAAAGCAGGAATGCACTAATAGCATACTAGTATGGAAAATCTACACAAGCATGCTATAAGGAACAATTGTATTCTACAACTATAGCAACATGAAACTAAAGAGGTCATGGCATAATAACAGAAGTAATAACATCATAAACATGCTAGGATAAACTCACATACTCATAAAATAAAAGACAATCATACTAGAGCAAAACCACAATTTCTAGTGGTGACACTAGTTCAACACTAGAGAAGCAAACAATGCTACAAGGATGCTTAACCCTTAACAAGCAAGCCATGAACATAAATATACCTACTAACAGTACACCAACCTTATACGTGCTAGTAAGCACAAACATCAAAATAATTCTACGGGAACATCTACTAAGCGAGCATAAACCAATTCTAGTAATACATGCTTTTCTAATTCATTAAATAGCAAGCAAACAAAGTACAAACTACACAACCAGTAGCTATGCACTGAATTAAAGGTTAAATAAACCTTTTCAAAAATCCAAACACTCAATTAAAAGTCATTCACAAACAATCTATCAATCACCAGGAATTATTCTATTAGCAAACAATTAAATTTAAGCAAACAATAGGGAAACATTTCTTAACATGATACACCTAACGAATATTATGCTAACAAATGAATCGCACTCAAACATACTAGTATTTACAAAGAAGAAATAAAATTTTCACTTGCATAAGTGAAACAAACAATTTATTTCCATGGTGGAAAACAACAATCAACCATATAATAAAACATGTTATTTTCAGACACATGTCTGGTTGGGAATTTTTATCCTCAAACAAAATGCAATGGGACCAGAGGGTTATGGGCCCACTAGTACCAAGGAAAAAGAGGTACAAAACCTCTGGTTACTCATGACAAAAGTGTAATGAAAAAATAAATAAAACAAGGCTATCCACTCTAGTTAAACAATACTAGTGCGAACAAACAACAAGACTTACACATGTTTTGCTATAAATTAATATGCAAGCTAACAGAGACAATAACACAAAAATAACAGTACCAAAATGGTACTGGATCCATCTCTAGCATAGCATAAACTTAGTCAATCAAGCACACAATGATCTAGCTCACACAACAATTCCAAAATAATAAACTAGAAAATAACCAAGGCTATTCCTATTTTCATTCTATTTTCCAAACATGCACACACTTTCTAAGGTAGATGTTCTAAAAGCAAAAAAAAATTAATAACAAGTCCTAACACATGCATACAAGCTAGGAAACAAAATACAATCAATCACACATTTGAATTTAAACAAAAACACACTTAAAAACAAAACAGAAAAGTGTTGTTTTCTAGATCTGTCAACCAAAATTAATCTAGAGTTCCAAAAATTAATCTAAGCTAGTATTAGGTAGATCTAGTCAATATAAAACTCATCCAGTTGGATTTACTTCAAAAATCATTTTTGAACTCACTCTAAAAATCACAGAAGAGCCTACTGGTATTTTACCAAAATGGATGGCATTTCGTGGCGGCGAGGTCAACAACGGCGCTAGCCCTACAAGCAACGACCACGAGACCGTGTCAGCGTGGCCCTATGAGATACGGGGAACTCAACGGAGGCAACATAATAGGAGGGAGGGGCTGGATCTTGTGATCCCACCTCGAGGCCGTGGTGGTCACCAGCGGCGAGTTCACGGGCTCGGGGGCTCCTAGGGGGCTAAGCTCAGCTTCCTTTCGACTTGGGGATGTGTGGGGGAGTGTGGAGGAGGACAGTGGTGCAAGGGCTTGGCTCTGGATACTTGTACTCGAAGAAAATGGCAAGGGCAAAAATGGAGGGGCTCGGGTTGATGCCAATGGATGGCATGAGGGCGCTCTGAGGGTTCTTTGGTAACTTCCCTTGGTGCTCTGGATGTCCAAGGCCATGACCACGAAAGGGCAAGTCCAGTGCTGGCCTTTGGGTGCAAGGGGAGGGCAAGGGCAAGTCAAAAGGGTCAAAGTATGGGTCTCCATACCATTCCACCTCATCACCTTCTCTCTCTTACTTTTCTTCATGTCCAAGGCTTCTAGAAGCAAGTCCAAGTATCGTGGCTCGAGTGGGTACTATGGTGAACAAATTTGACAAGGTTGCATTTCCAATTTTGCAAAGAATCACAAAGAAATCAACTGATCAAAAGTGTATCTCTTACTGTTCACAAAAATTCAGAAAATTCAGTTTAGACTTAGAAAAATTTCTAAGTGTTGGAAACAGATCAAATCATCAAAAAGTTGAGTTTGTTTTCAAGGTTCAAATGTTTTCCAAAATTTGTTTTCAAAGTGGGAACTTGTTAACCATGTTATAAAATTTCAGAAACATCTTTTTAAAACAAATTTGAAATAGTTTAAGTCCATGAAAACAATATGGAAAAAGGTATACTTTCTATTTTTATCTGTTTTTCAAAAATGCCTTTTTCTGCCTTAATTTTATACCACAAAAACAACAAGCAAAAGATAACTTTTAATAACCCAAAAATAAAAGTAAGCTTATGGGTTTGTAATACATATATCAAGGATCAATTAAAAGTCAAGAAAACATAAAATAACATTTTATAGCCTAGTGAAAACAAGAGTAGAAAAACATGTACTTGGCTATATTTTCAGGAAATGTTTTCTATAGAAAACTTTCATAAATCATTTTGGAAACTTGTTTTCTTGGATCCAACAAGGTTAAAAGTTTGTTTTAAGATGCAACCAAGAATAATCCAAGTCTTGGAATGAAAAACCACTCAAGTAACATCAGGAAAACATTAGGGAAAATTATCAGGAAAATAATAGAATTTGTTTTCAGGAAAATTTGGTATTGGTTTTATTCAAGAAACAAAACTTGTGTTTCAAATATGATTGAGATCATAAACACATGCTAGTTCAAACAATCTTGTTGTAAAAAAAATTGTTGGCCCTAATTTTTGTCTTCTTAAGCAGAGTACAAGAATCCAAAAACTGGGGTGTGACAGAAGTCATGCGCACCGCCTCAGGGATAAACGACCTCCCAGATGGAACATAATCTGTGTCAGAAGTGTCCATAGACTGGGCATCGCTCAGAGAAAGCCCATCCATGTCCAGATAATCATCAAGATAGGACACAAACTCCTTAGTACTGGTGTACTTTGAGGATCCACCCTCTGCGAAACAAGTGGTACTAGTGCAGTAACTGTGATCAAAGTGTACCTCCTGCATAGGTTGGGTCTCTTCCTATTTCTCCTCATCAAATGATATGTTCATGACAACGATATCTGCTTCCTCAGCTGCAACTTCCTCCACACTATCCTGATCCTCATCCTCTAACATATTGTCACATGGAATAGGATGTTGACTGGTACCAGGATACCAGTCAAACCTTCAGCCATCAGAGTTATACATAAAAGAATCTGATTCTGGAACTCCACCAAAGATAATTGGCTTTATGTCACTGGGTTCGTCTGAAATTTCATACGAGTTGTATGGTTCCGGATCACTAGGTGGTATAATAGGGTAGTGGATAGGTTCTGGAGTAGTGGAATACCTAGACTTCCTAGCTTGGGTTGGTTTCTTGGATGACCCTGCTCCTCGGGTATAGTATGGTTCATCCGCCTCCTGGACCTTCTTCTTACCCCTTAGCTTCCTACATCGATCTAACAGACTAGTGGCTAACTTTGGCTTGGTTTTTATCAACACGGAATGGTCAAGTGCCAACTATGTGTTTAGGCGGTCATGTGGAATGGTTGTGAAGTTGGTACCTGACAGCTGGTTCGCCTTATGCTCTCTGATGGTTGCTAATGCTTGTACTAAGGCCTGCTGGTAAGCCGCCATCTGACTCCTACCTTCACCACTAGGTGTGGTCACATGTCGTGTCAACTCCCTGGGTATCAGGATTAATACCCTGTACTTCAGAATAGTCTCACCATCCTTGAGATGTATGTGTTGACTTTGATATTGGCATCAAACTCAAAAGCTCGAAGCAAAGCTCGTAGTTGCTCTGTCAACTCCCCTTTATAGTGCTCAAGCCTCTCATGTTTTACCCATCCCGTTCTCCCTGAACTCCCGCCTTTCATCGTCACTGTTCACAAGTAACATAGATGTTATTAATAGAATATAATAAAGATTCAACATTCTGGAAATATGACCAGAATATTCCCAAGTTAATACCTATCATACTTCCAGCAAACTCTTTATCGTTACGTTCTAAACCCCTACAGGGTATATCCCTTTACTAGATTTCCAACCTAAGGTCAAAGCAATTGCTCTGATACTAGCTGCGGTGACCCAGCATACCACTGCATGTTGTAGTATGCAAGTCGTTGATATAACACTCACAGAACACCGTTCCGCAAATATTACATCCCTCGGGGTGGTACAGCAGAAACATTGAAGGACTTGATTGTCATACAAACATATATTACAGAACATAGTGTGCTGACAAGAGAATGAGCTCATGATGAGGTCATCTCATTTTCAAGTTAGAACAACAACTGAAATGTAAAGCAGGTGCATACACGGGAACTCAGCAGCCTAATATAGAGTTCAAGGCTGCTCGATTCAACCGTTCTAAGTATTTATTTCAGACTAGGCTAAACCTAGTCAGACTCAGCCCCATCTGGGTCAGCTCCGTACTGGATGGTGTAATCCACCCCTTCCACTCCTCCGGAGAGATCCGGCTCCTTGTAGTAGATGTCGTATTGGCCTCCGAGGATGTTGAATGTGTTGGGACGCGTAGAGATAAACGAAAACTTTTCCTACGCGATGCTTCCAAGATCTAGCCGAGGTAGAAGGCCACGATGATTACCACTAGACGCGCAGGTGCGGATTATCGATGCAGCGCGTCGGGGCAGTGCAGTCCCACGATCCGATCCGGCCGATCCAATCCCTCGAACGTCGAAGTGCTGAACGTACAGCACCTCTGCCGGTATCCACACGTACGAGGAGGAGCTCCGACGGCAGACTGCTAGGTCTGGTGCGACGGCTGGACTGAGTGGGGCTAGGGTTCCCAACGCATGGGAGAGTGGACTAACGTGCCCGTTGGGCAACCTGCGCCCCTCTTTATATAGCGTATGGTAATGGGCTGCACAACACTTGTGGCCCATTCCCTCTGTGAGTCCGACTCACTAACTCAGTCCATTTCCGGTTCGGGTCCAACCCAACCAATACTTGCTCCCGCTCTTAAGTGTGCGACCCTGCAGGCTCATGGCGACTTGGACACGATTGGAGTCCAACTCCCAATCGATCAATCGGTAGCGGCTCCTAGCAGAACGTGCCGACTCCCAAGCACCATTGAGTCATGACGACATACCTTTCAATGTGATATTCATCTTAGTCCTTTTTGCCTCACGATATACCTTGTCGAGCTATAGGCGATTTATCGTCATCCCTTAAATAGCTCAACTCTCTTCTCGATCTGTGATATGTGATTCATCTGACTAACTCTTAGTCAATCGACACAGTTAACACTTAACTGAGTCGCGCATGGCCATGCTTCCTGAATCATATCACTCGAGAGGGCCCAGAGAATATCTCTCCATTCGGAGGGGCAAAATCCCATCTTGATTATCCACATCACGCAGCTTGCTTCTCATTCGACCCGAACTCTGCCTTTATAGTTGCCTTGTCACAGAACAACGTTTGACAGAACCTAAGTCGGTGATCCACAACTCGGATTGTGCGACAACCTCATGTCTAAGGATTACATTGATTGAGACATGCAAATGACGACTTGATCGTTGCATCTCAATGTGGGTCAGTCCGACTTGCTAAACTCTTTAGCCAAGTCCGTGAACGTTGGAATGGCATCACCATGCCCATGACAAGTGGAACCGTGTCATCAGCCAACACTCACATTAGTCTAGGGTGTGTGTCCAGCACAACCTAAATGACCAAGGACAATCTAGTATGAACAACATGAATATATAGTTCCACAATCGAATCACATATTCAATGACATATATCAGATGTTCAAAACAAGGACAACTTAATAACTTTATGAATACAGTGGGAATTACATCATACATGATTGCCTCTAGGGCATATTCCCAACAGTCTCCCACTTGCACTAGAGTCAATCATCCTGGCATCATATGCCTAGGCATCTAATGCCCATACCTCTCGTGTGCGCCTCATGCTTAGGCTGTGGTAGAGCCTTTGTTAACGGATCTGCAATGTTTGCATCCGTGTGTACTTTGCATAACTTGATATCACCTTGTTCGACAAACTGGCGAATGAGGTGGTACCGCATGAGTATATGTTTGTTCTTCTGGTGTTGTCTAGGTTCCTTGGCCTGTGCGATAGCACCATTGTTGTCACAATATACGTCCAAAGGATTGGACGCGCCCTGAACCACACCAAGATCAATCAGGAGGTTCCTGATCCAAACAGCTTCCTTTGCCGCCTCTGAGGCAGCAATATACTCAGCCTCTGTTGTAGATGCAGACACCGTATCTTGCTTGGAACTCTTCTAGCTCACAGCCCCTCCGTTCATTACGAACACGTATCCAGATTGCGAACGAGAATCATCTGAGTCGGTGAGATAACTCGCATCCGTGTAACCCTTTACACTAAATTCCTCATCACCTCCATAAACTAGGAACATTTCCTTAGTATTTCTCAAATACTTAAGGATGTTTTTAACCGCTGCCCAGTGGGCTTTGCCAGGGTCAGCCTGGTATCTGCTCGTAACACTTAGGGCATAGGAAACATCTGGCCTAGTACAAATCATGGCATACATGATGGATCCGATTGCCGAAGCATACGGAATCACACTCATCTGACTTCGCTCATCAGTCGTCGAAGGACACTGAGTCTTGCTAAGTTTTATGCCATGGGACATCGGTAAGAATCCCTTCTTGGACTCTTCCATTTTGAATTTCTTCAAAACCTTGTCCAGATAAGTACTCTGACTCAATCCAATGAGCCGCCTTGATCTATCTCTATAGATCCTGATTCCTAATATGTAAGTTGCCTCACCCAAATCTTTCATTGAGAAACTCCTTTCCAATGACTCTTTGGTTTCTTGCAACATCATGACATCATTTCCAATCAGTAATATGTCATCCACATATAAGATTAGAAAGTTTACTTTGCTCCCACTAAACTTCTTGTATAAACAAGAATCGTGATCACTCTTGATGAAGCCAAACGATTTGACCACCTCATCAAAACGAATGTTCCAACTCCGAGATGCTTGCTTCAACCCATAAATGGACTTCTGAAGTTTGCATACCTTGTCAGCATTAGCCGGATCGACAAAACCTTCGAGCTGTATCATATACACGTCCTCAGTCAAATTTCCATTAAGCAAAGCCGTCTTGACATCCATCTGCCATATCTCATAGTCGAAATAGGCTGCTATGGCTAACATGATCCGAATTGATTTAAGCATCGCTACAGGCGAGAATGTCTCGTCGTAGTCAACTCCTTGAACCTGCCGGAACCCCTTCGCGACAAGTCGTGCTTTATAGACGGAAATATTTCCATCCATATCAATTTTCTTCTTAAAGACCCATTTGCACTCGACGGGTCTTGCACCGTCAGGCAGATCAACCAAATTCCAAACTTGGTTTTCATCCATGGACTTTAACTCGGATCTCATGGCTCCAAGCCATGACTCGGAATCAGATCCCACCATCGCTTCCGAATAAGTTGCCGGCTCATTACTGTCTAACAGTAAAACATCTCGAGCACTCTGTAATCTGGCAGATCTCCGTGGTTCAGGTGCTGTTACCGGTGTAGGTACCACGACCGGCTCAGCCTCCAAGGCGTTCGCCGACTCGCCCCTAGCCGGTTCCTCTCGAATTTCTTCAAGTTGCACTGTGCTCCCATTGACTTCCCGACTGAGATACTCTTTCTCAAGGAAGACACCATTCCGAGCGACAAACACTTTGCCCTCTTCCCGGTTGTAGAAGTAGTACCCCAAGGTTTCCCTCGGATACCCCACGAAAATACACTTATCCGACTTGGGCGTGAGCTTGTCCGACTGAAGTCGCTTGACAAATGCTTCACAACCCCAAATCTTAAGAAAAGACAAACTTGGCTTTTTACCAGTCCACATCTCATGCGGTGTCTTCTCTACTGACTTCGATGGTACTCTGTTTAGTGTGAAAGCTGCAGTTTCTAGACAATAACCCCAAAATGATAAAGGTAGATCTGTCCGACTCATCATCGATCGTACCATGTCCAACAAGGTCCGATTTCTCCGTTCCGATACACCGTTTCTCTGTGGTGTACCCGGCGGAGTGAGTTGAGGAACTATTCCACAACTCTTTAGATGGTCATCAAACTCATGGCTCATGTACTCGCCCCCACGGTCCGACCGTAGAAACTTTATTTTCTTGCCGAGTTGATTTTGTACCTCACTCTGGAATTCCTTGAACTTTTCAAAGGCTTCCGACTTGTGTTTCATTAAATAGATATATCCATACCTACTCAAATCATCAGTGAAGGTAATGAAGTACTCATAACCACCTCTAGCTGTCGTGCTCATTGGTCCACATACATCACTATGTATTAGTTCCAACAAGTCGGACGCCCTTTCACAACTCCTTGCAAAAGGTGTCTTGGTCATCTTGCCTAGTAGGCATGATTCGCATGTCTCGAATGACTCTAAGTCAAACGAAGTTAGAAGTCCATCATCATGGAGTTTCTTCATGCGCTTCCAACTTATATGACCAAGCCGACAGTGCCAAAAGTAAGTCATATTCAGATCATTTGGTTTCAACCTTTTAACATTTATGTTATAGACTGATTCACTATCAAGATTTAAAATAAATAACCCGTTCTGAACGGGTGCAAAGCCATGAAACATATCTTTCAAATATAAAGAACAACCATTATTCTTAATATTCGACTCATAACCTTGTCTCATCAAACATGAGGCGGAAATAATGTTTCGACTAAGCGCTGGAACATAATAACAATTATTTAGTTCCGAAATAAATCCTGAAGGTAAATGAAGTTGCATCGTGCCGACTTCCAACGCAGCGGCTCTCGCCTTGTTGCCGACCCGAATGTCAACCTCTCCTCTTTCCACGCTCCTAGTTCTTACCAGTCCCTGCAACGAGTTGCATATGTGAATAACTGATCCGGTATCATATACCCAAGAACTATTAGGCGCATCAGCAAGATAAATGTCTATAATATTGCACACAAGCATACCTGAGTTGGAAGTCACACCTCCACTCTTGGCTCTGTCAGCCAAATACTTGGTGCAGTTCCTCTTCCAGTGGCCATCTTGCTTGCAATAGAAGCAGTTGGCTCCGGCTGTAGGAGAAGGTTTAGTCTTTGAGGGAGCACTCTGGACAGGGCCATGGGTACTACCTCCTGACTTATCCTTCTTCTTCTTAGTCCAAGAACTCTTCTTGAACTTAGCCTTATTCTGCACCATCAACACTTGACTGGTGCCTTTCTTGATATCAGCCTCTGCCGTTTTGAGCATCCCATGTAATTCAGTGATACTCTTATCCATAGCATGCATATGGTAGTTCGAGATGAACGAACCATACGCACTAGGAAGAGAGTTCAGAATTATATCAGTAGCGAACTCTTCGTTAATTGGGAAGCCCAGTCGATCCAAAGACTCTATGTAACCAATCATCTTGATTACATGCGGACTCAGTGGATCGCCGTCTTTCAGCTTACAGCCAAGCAAAGCTTGAGAGACTTGATACCTCTCAGTCTTTGCTTGAGCCTGGAACATACTTTTGAGGCTTTCGATCATATCGTAGGCCTCAACATTCTCGAACTGCTGCTGCAAGTCCGGTTCCATGTGTGCAAGCATAAGACAGCTAATTTCCGTAGACTCATCTCTAGCCTTACGGTAGGCATTCATGACAGCGACAGTCGCATCGTCATCAGGCTCATCTGGAAGTGGAGTTTCTAGAACATGTTCTTTCTTGTCATGCTTGAGGACTATCCTCAGATTACGATACCAGTTTGTGAAATTAGTTCCATTAAGTTTATCTTTCTCTAGGATTGACCTCAACGCAAACGCGGACAACTGAGGAAGGTTGCTAGGTGCCATTGATCTACAACAGAAAATACGCAAAAACACTTAAGACATGTATTCATAAAAGAGCAGGCATATTAAACGCTTTAATACTTATGCTCCCACTAGAACCAACATCCCTCCGATGGTTGCTAAGTGATTCAAGATCCTAAATAAGCCAGCCGACTAGTGAGCTTTAGCATCACCGCTAGCCGTCAAGTGATCTAGGTAGGCAACACCTTGCCAATCGTATCTCTATACGACTCCTGTTAGTTGGGTGGCATCACATGCCCCGGCTCCCAACCTTCCTCGCCCCGAGCCCCACAACCGTTGTGATGGACTCGTCTAGATTACCAAGTGCTTCTGCTTGTAAGAGTCCGACTCAAACCCATCTAACCGGAAAGAATTGGTAGCACCTCAATTTTATGAGCCCACTACCAAGAATGTCCGACTTGTGATGGTGCAGCACTGGCGGGGCGACCGACTAGACCTTCTTTGAGGGATTTAAAGAATCTACCAACTATCTAAATAGAGGTAAATAGAGACATAACAATAACACAAATAAATCAATTATAATGTGAAATGGTATGGCTCTCTTCATGGTGATCTCCATCTCCACGAAGTTTGCAAGTCGACTCGTGCCAACTCTTGTCACGTGCCATCTTGCTCCATGTAGCCGACTTGTACATCGACTTGCATGCCTTCCTGGTTCTCCAACAAGCTACACTAGCTAGTAAATGAAAATTTACATAGAGAATCCGACACGCAGGCCGGTATACAATAAAATGACAGCACCTAGGCTCCAGCCGGCTGACATAAACATGATACGCAGATCATGTATGGATTACACACATCACATGCACATAAGCCATACCATTCACAACTTCCTGCAAAAACAAGTTATGCATAGACGCGATATCTACCGGCGTTGTGAAACTCGTAACGACATCTAAGGCGCTACGACAGGGCGAAGCCGGCGGTCCCGATTCGAATCTGATCCGTATTCCGATTCGACCAAACTCTTTGATCTTCGATCACCGCAACTGGATTTATGTGTCACGGTATACCCCGATGGCGGAAACCGACCGGTAGGGGTAAGTTGTTCCACGACCTTAGCAGTATGATCACGGAAACCAGATCATCCATTAACCCCGAGTACGATTGAACCGATCAACCTTGTACAAAACCGATCTATCTCATAGACCGACCACCAAAACAGCAATTAGATCACATCTAACGCTAACTACATATCACATATGTACGGATCTCGGGCCTAATACCAGAAGCTACCGCTCTGATACCACTGTTGGGACGCGTTGAGATAAACGAAAACTTTTCCTACGCGATGCTTCCAAGATCTAGCCGAGGTAGAAGGCCACGATGATTACCACTAGACGCGCAGGTGCGGATTATCGATGAAGCGCGTCGGGGCAGTGCAGTCCCACGATCCGATCCGGCCGATCCAATCCCTCAAACGTCGAAGTGCTGAACGTACAGCAACTCTGCCGGTATCCACACGTACGAGGAGGAGCCCCGACGGCAGACTGCTAGGTCTGGTGCGACGGCTGGACTGAGTGGGGCTAGGGTTCCCAACGCATGGGAGAGTGGACTAACGTGCCCGTTGGGCAACCTGCGCCCCTCTTTATATAGCGTATGGTAATGGGCTGCACAACACTTGTGGCCCATTCCCTCTGTGAGTCCGACTCTCTAACTCAGTCCATTTCCGGTTCGGGTCCAACCCAACCAATACTTGCTCCCGCTCTTAAGTGTGCGACCCTGCAGGCTCATGGCGACTTGGACACGATTGGAGTCCAACTCCCAATCGATCAATCGGTAGCGGCTCCTAGCAGAACGTGCCGACTCCCAAGTACCATTGAGTCATGACGACATACCTTTCAATGTGATATTCATCTTAGTCCTTTTTGCCTCACGATATACCTTGTCGAGCTATAGGCGATTTATCGTCATCACTTAAATAGCTCAACTCTCTTCTCGATCCGTGATATGTGATTCATCTGACTAACTCTTAGTCAATCGACACAGTTAACACTTAACTGAGTCGCGCATGGCCATGCTTCCTGAATCATATCACTCGAGAGGGCCCAGAGAATATCTCTCCATTCGGAGGGGCAAAATCCCATCTTGATTATCCACATCACGCAACTTGCTTCTCATTCGACCCGAACTCTGCCTTTATAGTTGCCTTGTCACAGAACAACGTTTGACAGAACCTAAGTCGGTGATCCACAACTCGGATTTTGCGATAACCTCAGGTCTAAGGATTACATTGATTGAGACATGCAAATGACGACTTGATCGTTGCATCTCAATGTGGGTCAGTCCGACTTGCTAAACTCTTTAGCCAAGTCCGTGAACGTTGGAATGGCATCACCATGCCCATGACAAGTGGAACCGTGTCATCAGCCAACACTCACATTAGTCTAGGGTGTGTGTCCAGCACAACCTAAATGACCAAGGACAATCTAGTATGAACAACATGAATATATAGTTCCACAATCGAATCACATATTCAATGACATATATCAGATGTTCAAAACAAGGACAACTTAATAAATTTATGAATACAGTGGGAATTACATCATACATGATTGCCTCTAGGGTATATTCCCAATAGAATGATGCCTCCTCTAAGTTCTCATAGCCTAAGCAGGGGGTCAAACGGGATTGAATGAGTAACAAGCATTACTCAACAAGTTCATTAAGTACGGAAGTAATTGATGCACTATCTACGGTCCTCGACTCTAAAGAGTCTAGACTGATGCAAGGTTTTGTCAATCTTTCTTCAAGAGGTTCCTTTTAGTTCTGAAAACTATGCCCGCCAGCCTTCACAGGATTAGAACTTCATGGAGTTGCCTTTCCTGTGGCGTTTGCAGTTCCTTCTCGGAACAGGGGGTAACATGCCACATCCTTTTACACTCTGTAGAGGTGCGCTACTTTACCATGGGCGACCAAGACCATGATGCACAACCAGGCGCGCGATCCTGTCCACTCCCATTTAGGTGTGGGGCCCGGTTGTTGTTCCAAGCCAAACCATGCTTCTCCGCACAACGCATGTCCACCCATTTCCACCAGCAGGTTGAACCCCTGATTCCACCCCTCACGATGGATATCTAGGCGCCCCTGGTAGACAATCATAGATCCTAGAGTCCGCGGGAATTAAGGGATCCCACCCATGTGCACGTAGTCTCGCAAGACCTACAGCGAACGTCTCTAGCAGCCCGTTGACATGCGAACGAGAGAAGATCACAGCTGACTTACTCGCTCCATACAAGACCCATGGTTAACGCGAATTTACGACACAAGAATCCTGACGGCGGTTGTGATTAATCCTAGGTAATAATTTCCCATGCAGATGGAACCTTCCTTTGACCTATTCATCTTACCATGATTCCATCCGCCCACCAAACAGAACACTACCACTCGGGTAGTCATTCAATTAGTCATCTTATTATAAAAGAAGGATCATGCATTCTTTTGAGCATAAGTGGTATTACGATAGGGTTTTGAAAATAGTTGTTATGAAATAATTTAGAGGACATGAGCAAGCGATGAACTTACCTTGATATGGATAGGCAGTGAAGTCTGATGCTTGGAGCAGATCCTGACTTCCTCGTTCTACAAAACACCATCATTGTCTGGTAAAGACAATGTTTAAAGAAGCAAATGATGCTACTATGCATAATGATGATATGTATGCACTTTTCATCAAAGTGATTATTTGGTTTACTAAGTAATTGTGGTGGTTGATTATTTATGAATTTATTATTTATTATTTTCTGTTATAATTTATTTTATTATTTTAACAATTCTTGGTTAACAAAAAATATTGATATAGAATATTTTGAAATGTTCAATATAATTGGATAAGGGTGAAAGAATAAATTTAATTTTGATTATAAATAAATTTGAATTCTTCTTATATTATCAAAATTTTATTAAAATTATAATTTTAAAATCATAAATTTAAGATTACAAGTATTATTTAGTTAATATCCTTTATTAAAGTATTAAGGTTCTTTACTGAAATCTTATGAATTTTATTACAATTTTTTGTAATCTATATAATTTTATTTATCAAATTTTGTTATCCTTTTATTTTTATATCAATGAAATGCTCAAATGACCATTGTGCCCCTAGGGCTGACAGATGGGCCAACCCCACCGGGTTGAACCCAACCCGCTCGGCCGAGCCGAGCCCAAGCCACACACACGCATGCACCCGCGCGTCTCTTCTCCTCTCGTCTCCCTTCCCCGACTCCCAGGCGATTCCGAGGCGACTGTATCGCCTCCGCCTCCGGTGCATTCTCCAGGCCGGCTCCGGCCACCCCCGCCGTCGTGGTTGGGCGCAAAAGACGCGCCACCGAGCCCTCTCCAACCTCTTCCGCCTTGATTTGGTTTCCTCTCACCAAACCCTAACCCTAGGGTTATGGGAGCCCGAGGTGCTTCGCCACTCTCCGGCGTGTACTGGCCTCTCGAGGTGGTTCAGGGCGCCACCGGGTGCTGCCCTGCTGCTGCTGCTCCAGACGCCGTCGAAGTGCTGCGGTGGTGAGCCGCCGCCGGGACGGCCTCCAGGGATGCAACCGCGGCGCCACGCCGCCCGCCTCTCCGCTTCATCAACTGGCTGTGGTCACCACGATGGTAACCACCTGTGAGTTTTCCCCTTACCTCTCCTCTACTCCCTCTGTCTCCTTCCTCCCGCTTTGCTCTGGAACATGGCCTTCGTTTCAGTGTTCATGCCATGATGCTCTGTGATGCCTCTGTGATATTTGTGATTGATTGATGAGGCTTGGGAATTTTCCCAAGGAAGATTTGGTTCAGGTTGCTATGAGGAAATATTTCCATCTCTGTGATGGAGTGGAAACAGTGATGATTTTGGTTGGATGATTATCACTTAGGAATTATTTCTGATGCTAGTATGCTGTGAAGATAGCTTAGGGATTTTCCGTATGCTTGTGCTGTGGAAAAATATCTGGGTAGTTCACCCTGTGCTTGTGTTGTGGAAGAATCCACTAGGGATTTCTTCCTGTGATTTACTATTGATGCTTGCTCTCTGTTGGATTCAGTACAGAGCACCCTTTGATGTGATTGCTCTGAAAAATTCTATGGGTGTGCTTAATTTGATAGGTGTTACTCTGGACCAAAAGGTTCAGAGAATATGCCATCATCTTTTGATACTAGTTCAATGATCAAATCCTTCTGTGAGGTTGTGTTGAGGTACCAAATCCTTAGATTTGGTGCCCAACAACTCTACTGAGGACATACTGGGGCTGTGATATGATTCAGTAACTATTTTGCTCAAATCTTGGCTTCTGAATCTTACACTGATAATAACTTGAACTTCCTTGATCTGTTTTCCTTATGCACTACTTGATAAGAACAGAACCATAATACTTGATGCCTTTATCTATATGCAATTAACTGCTAAGAACAGATTGCTTTCACTTGTTTGTTTTTGCTCCTAAGCCTATGATGCAAAGCCTGGGGCCCTAACTTATTAAGAACATATGCTATCTTGATTTATTTCATTCCCTGTGATGAACCTAGCATAGCACTTCTATGCTAATCTGAGGATAATAAACCCCAACCCCCTTTGTGTATAACTAGCCATTAGATGGCTTTGATGGTGCATAAGGATTCACCTTGTGTGATGAACAATGGTTGGTGGTTTTTGGTGCTTGTGGCTTGCTTGATTCTGTCGTGGTGGTGTCACGGCAGATGCCATGGGATGGCTAAAGATGTGGGGACGATGGACGCTGGAGGTGTCCGGGGAGGGATCACGCGACGAGTAGCCGCGTGAGGTGAGATCCACACAACACAAACAACACGATGTACCCAGGTTCAGGGCCCTCGTGAGGAGGTAAAACCCCTACTCCTGCCTTTCTCTATGTATTACGATGTCTCTCCGAGTAGAAACGGTACAAATGGTATCGCTACCGAGTAGCCCCTCTCCGAGTAGAGCTAGGTCAAGAACTTAGGGTTTCTAGGGTTCACTATGAGCCTGTCTGTACGTGTCTCTGGGAGCATGCCTCGCGCAGGAGGCGGCGGGGCACCTTATATACGCGGTGCCCAGCCGGATACGTCCAAATCTAGACAAGTGTCGACATAGTGTGCACACTGTCCTTTCTCCGAGTACCCGCTGACAGCTTTGGTCGTTGATCTTGGCTGCTTCTGTAAAGTCGTTGGGCAAAACTAGGGGACAGACTGGTATCACTGTACCTAGGCACAGAGTAGGCCCCCCTTATCCTGCCACGGCCTGCTTCCATGCTGTCACTGTCAGGCAGGCCGTCCCCACGTGAACAGTAGTTCGAATGCTGCCAAGTACGGACCCAGGATACGCGGGATCCTGTGTCAGAACGGCTCCTTTGACTTTCTGCCCGAGTAGGTTCCCGCCAATTCTACTCGGGCCATCTCTTCTACTCGACAGGATAGAACTTGATCGATATCTCCTTCTGGTCATCTTGAGGTGAGACCGGGTAGCAGTCGACCGGGTAGCGAGTACCGTGTAGTCGGCTACTCGACCAAGCCTCTTTTCTGTAAGCGGCCTTTACCACCTGTCTTTACCCTACTCGGGGGTAACCCCCCGACAGCAGTCCCCGAAGCTGGTTGAGTCTTGCGAACTTGTTCACTAGGCTCTGCCAGCTTAAAATCAGCCTTTGCATCTCAGCCATCGAACCTCAAGATGCCGAGTAGGTTCTCCGAGTAGCTGTCTGGAGAGTACCTTGAGTTTCCTCTCTTTCCGAGTAGCAGTTGCTTCCTACTCTGCTTCCGAGTAAAAAGACTTAGCGAAAATTCGCCAACTGAGCCTCTGCAGCGTAGAGCAACATCCAGCCCTTCACGCAGGCACTGCCCACGTGTCAAGCATCCACGACCTCGTCGTTTGGTTGCCCAGGACACGACGCCACGTGTCCAGTTTTCACGCTGTGGGCCCACCGGCCGTCATGTCCCATCACGCGCAATTACTGGCCACGATCTGATGGTGGGATCAAATGCGGCCGTTACGCGCGCGGCCCGCGCTTGTGTGCGTTTCTAGCCGGCCACAGGACCCACCACACGCCACAGTCGATCCCACTTCCGCGGTGGTAACGGTAATCTCGCGAGGGAGATATAAATACCCCCGCGGTAACTTCCTTTTCCCCTTCCCTGCACTTTTCCCCTTCTGCCTCTTGTTCTTCTTCGCCACCGAGCCCTCCGCCGCCGCGCAAGCTTCCGTGCCGCCGCGGACTCACTCCACCGAGCAACTCCACTCGAAAATCATCCACTCCTCCCACTCGCAACAATGGCCAAGGCTAGCTGGGCGGGTTCCTCCGTCACCAAGGCCAATCTCGCCTGGCTCGTGACCAGCAGAAGGGTTCCCCCCGGCGTGGAGTGCCGGGCACCCGACGACGAGGTTGTGCCAGCTCCGCGGGACGGCGAGCGGGTGGTCTTCATGTCGCACTTCGAGCGCGGCTTTGGACTGCCCGCCTCCGACTTCCTGCGCAAGTTCCTCGATCACTTCGGGCTGCAGATGCATCATCTGCCGCCCAACGCGGTCGTCTTCCTCGCCTACCATGCCGTGGTCTGCGAGGCTTTCCTCGGCATCAGGCCCACGACTGATACGTGGCTCAGGTATTTCAATCTTCGCCAACAGTCAGTCGGGAAGAAAGACGCCGCAGGCATCGGCCGCGCCACCGACACGGGCTGTGCCATGATGGTGCAGCGGACCGGGACGAATCATCCCCGCATCCAGGGGCTGGACTCCTGCCGAATGTGGCAGCAGACGTTCTTCTATGTCAAGAACGTCCCCGCCACGGAAGGGGGTGCGGTTGATGATCGAATCAACCTGCCCGCTTGGAGGAATCGTGCTCCACTCGGGTCGAACTGGAAGGAGAAGCCCACCATCGACGAAATCGCCATCGAGATAGAAGACAGACTCGGCGAGCTGAAGAAACTGGGCCTCAAGAACGACGACCCGGTGGTGTGCTGGATCAAGCGCCGAGTGCTCCCTCTGCAGGAGCGCTGCCATCTCATGTGTTACATGGGAGGCCCCCGCGACTGCACCAGGACCACCACCATCGAAATCGACGACGTCGATGTTGCCTATCATGCCAGGAACATTCTGAAGACAAGCCTTACCGAGAAGTGGCGGTATGGTTTCGTCCCGTACAGCCGCACGCAACCGATTGCCCGGGTACGCTGTTCTTACTCTGTTTTCGCCTCTGCTTCCCGAGTAGATAACTTCCCTTTTCGCCCCGACTAGCAATCACCTGGTGCACCGAGTAGAGCACTTAGTCGACTCGCGCTTAGGCTTAGTATGCTTTGTGTTTGCACGCCTATCCGGGTAGAACACTTAGAGAACTGCATAGGCTTAGTGTGCTTTGTGTTTGCACGCCTATCCGAGTAGAGTTCCATCCTGATACTCGGTTGACTTATGATCCTTCTCTGTCTTTCAGACTCTTACTCGACAGTTGATTGAGAGTCGCGAAGTTTTTGAGGACAACTGGTTCGCCGATCGCGAGGAGGATGACATGCTGCCTTCTGATGACGCGGAACAGAGCAGTCCCGTTCCTGACAAGCGCGATGCTCTCCGCACTTGGTCGGATGAAGGCTCTCACGGTATTGTTATCTTCATCTTGTTTGTTTCTGAAAAACACCAACCCCTTGCATTGCTGTTTCTGATTCTTCCTTCTTCTCTTTTGAATTTCTCAGATGAGGCCGCTGCGGAGAAGAACGACGAGGATGAGGACGAGAACGAGGGCGATGCGCCCCTTGTCGTCCAACCTCTGTCTACTGCCCCTCCCGAAACCCGCAAGCGGACCGGCAGCGAAGCACAGGCACCCCCAGCCAAGAAGAAGAAACCCGCCGAGAAGGAGGAGGCCGCCGAAAAGAAGAAGAAGGTTACTGTAAAGAAACCCCGACGACAGCTTAAATCCACCACTGCGTGAGTTCTCTTCTCGTTTGCCCTCCTTCTCGCGTAATACTGTTTTCTCCCAAATCTTCTTCCAATCCCTGATTTCTTTCTTCTCTGCAGTCCTGCCATGGATGCGAACGCAGCCTTTGCGTCCGACCAAGACAGGGAGACAGTAGTACCCCTGATCGACCTTGTTGACGACGAGAATGACGCCGCCAATGCTGCTGCCACCAACGCACAGGCTAGTGACGCTCGAGGAGCAGAACCAGAGCCAGCAGCGCAAGATAGCGCCGTTCACGAAGAGAGACCCCCTTCTCCTCCGGCTAGCAACGCCGAGGAGAACCAAGAACAAGAAATGCAAGACGCCGCCGCCCTTGAGCGGCCAGAAGTAGAACGGGAGCAGCCCACCACCGAGGCTGCTGCACAAGAGAACATCACTGCCGAGCAGCTGGTGACAGACGACACCGCCGCGGATGCTACCATAGCAGATGTCTACCCACTGCCAGGCGGCGCACCGAGTAGTGTTTAGCCAGGAGCTGCACCGGGCGATGGATCTGCGGCGCCACCAACTGCGCAAGGCCCTACGCCATCAACTGCGCAAGGCCCTACACCACCAACTTCCTCCTCGTCTCCCCAGAGCAAGGACACATCCAGCCCTCCCGGGCGAGCAGCCAAGCAACAGGCCCTTGATGCTCTGAGGGATTACTGTTCCAAGAAAGGCCTTTCTGAGAAGGAGACTGCCGATAAGGTGGCTGCTGAGAAGGCCAAGGCCGAGGAGGAAGCCGCCGAGAAGGTCAAAGCTGAGAAAGAAGCTGCTGAGAGGGCCAAGGCCGAGCAGAAGAAAGCCAGGGCTGAGCAGAAGAAGGTCGAGAAGCAAGCTGCCGAGGAAGCAGTCGCCGAGAGGGCAAAGGCCAAGACTGACGGGAAGAAACCCGAGGATCTCGAGAAGCAGGGAATCGAGAAGGAGCAAACGAAGAAAAGGGCCAGAGACCAAGGCGCATCCGCAGGCGGAGCGCTCGTGATCCGCGAGTCCGGCCCTATTCCTGCTGCGCTCTCGGCTGATGCTCGCGCTGCTGGTCAGCCCTGCTACCCGGAGTATATGATTGAGGTTAGCCAACAACACACCATCGGCTTCCCTCCCCAAGATAAAGCTTTAGCTATTCAGAAGGGAAGGAAAGTTGTAGCCAGGAATACTCCTCCCTTCGATCCAGCTCAAAACAAACCCGTCAATATTGCTTCTCGGGGAGCCCAAGACAAGCCAATAACCTCCAAGGGTCTTGAGCAGGTACTGGACACTGTTGGCCACATCAGCGCCAGGTGGGACAGCAGGGTTCTCGGAGAGGAGAAATGGCACGGCTTGACCCTTGGCTCCATCGACCACTACCGCGTGGATTGGAACAAGATCGACCTGGGACACCAGCCCATGTCCGTCTCCACTGATACCGCAACCCTCGCAGCCAAGATGTTCTTGCACCGCAAGAACGCCGAAGATATCGAGCAGTCCTATGCAGTAAGTCTTTCTTGTCTTTTCCGAGTTGAACTTTCTTCTCTTCTACCCGCCTTTTGTCTTTCTTACCATCACCCCCAGTCCCCGAGATTCTAGCCGAGTAGATGGATACTCCCCGAGTAGCCTCCTACTCGGGTTGAATCTTCTCTGCTTTTTCTAACTCGCTTCTTCTCGCTTCTCAGGATAGCGTCCTTAAGCGGACACACTTGTACCGCATCCTTCTGTGGAACCACTCCATCGCCAGGAGGCGAATTGCTGCGCTGGAGAAGGAGAAGATAGCTGCTGAGGCCGCGAGCAAAAATGCAAACGACAGCACCCAACAGCTGGCCGAAGTGCAAGGTACGCCTTTAGCCACGCGGTTTCTGCGTTTTATGTGTACGCCCGCTTCTGCTTTCTCACGCGCTAACCTTTCCTTCCCTGCAGACAAACTGAAGGCCTTGGCCGATGAGCATGAAAAATGCCGTAGCTTCGTGAAGAACGCCTAGGCCACCATAAAGAAACTTGAAGGTGAGTTTGCTGTTTACTCGGTGTGACCTTCAGTTTGGTTCTTCTCTGCCCATTTACTGACCTTATCTTATCTTTTCGCAGAAGATCATAAGTCATTTGCTGAGGCGCACCAAGATTGCGTCAAGCCAGCGGAGGTGGAGAAACAGCTAGCCGACCAGGCCATTACTTTGGTGAAGGACCACACCACCGAGATGGAGAAGCTGCAGGACTCTGAAGAAGACCAATGCTGATCTTTTCGCTCAGATGGACACCCTGCGCCAGATCCAATCAAAGCACATTGGCAATGAGGAATCCTGGAGAACCAAGCTGCAGCAGCTGCGCCGCCAACTGATCGGTAAGTTTTTCTCTTCATTGCATCTTTTCTTCTCGGTCTTGTTCCTTCTCGGCTTCTTCTTTCTTCTCGGTTTTTGATCTTGCTACTCGCTATTTCAGATATCTGGCCTCGTCTTGAGTCTTCCTCTGCGCCTACGGTAGCCAAGGCCCGAGCAGTTCGCCTTTCGCTGGGTGAGCCAATTGACACCAGGGCTGATATCGAGGACAGCTTGCTGGTGCTCAAAGATTACTTCGAAATGCTGGCCGGCGTCGGAACTGACTTGATTCATGTGGGCTTTGAGCTCCACCGGCTGTTCTGGCCTCATGACCCCCAGCCAAGAAACATGCGGGAGCTCGCCCTCAAGCTGGAGAACGTGAAGGCCGAGTTGAAAAAGTGGCGAGCCTCTGGAGCCCGTGCTGGTGCGGACGTGATGCTTCTCTGCATAGCATCTTGGTATGAAAACCTGGATATGCAGCGCATCCGCGGGAAGCGCAATAATTCCAAGTGGGAGACGGATGCCGATAGCGTGGCCTTGCGCAAGCAGATTGCGTATGAGGTCGCAGAGTGCGCCGAGACGGAGGTCTACATCGATGGCGTCCCCGAACCCGACACCGAGTACGAGGACGAAGAAGATGATGACGAGGAGGAAGAGCTTGGTGACTTCTTCGAATCTCCCAAGGGCAAGGCCGGGAAGGGAAAATTTGCCGTTGTCGCGAGTAGCGATGAAGACGAAGGGGCGCACATCGACAGCGAGCCACTCGACTTCGGCACCTCCTCAGGTGCTGCTCTCGATGACACGGTGCCTCCTCCTGGCCACGCTTCAGGCTCCTCCTCGGCTCCAGGACCCGTCTCGGTGGCCACGGCCACTTCCGAGCAGGCGGCCACCCAGGAGGATGCCGAGATGGAGGAATCCGCCGCCGTGCAGACGGAGGCGGATGCCACCCACGCCGGCACCGAAGGAACAGCCGCCACGACTGCCACCGAAGAAGCTGCTGCCAAGACCACCGCCGAGGAAACAGCTGCCAAGACCACCGCCGAGAACACTGCCTCCTCAACTTGAAGCAACCTGCATTATTTTTTACTTGAAAACTTATCAGATCCCCGGGATGCCGGGAGCAGATGTAACAGACTATCTTTATCTTGCTTGCTACTCAGTTTTTATGCCCACTCTGTTTATGTTGACATTAATCAATTTGAACGACATTGGCTTAGTGCCGAGTTGTGTTTCCATGCGAGTCCCCGAGTAGCATTTCTTATTCACCCTGTCTTTTCATCTCTGCTCTACCTGCGACTTGTCGCTTGTTTGGTATTCGAGTCACAAGAATCAAGGAACAAGGCTGCAAATACTTAGCCGCTAGAAGCAATCATGATAACGCAGCCCACCACTTAGCCGAGAAGACGAAAACGATGAACAAAAAGTAACCGACAATCTACTCGGTTCCTGCACTCTTTCTTCCTTAGTGATTTTCGTGTGCTCATTGACCTTTTGCTTGTTCTC
The DNA here is from genome assembly GCA_028641055.1 of Alopecurus myosuroides. Classification (NCBI taxonomy): domain Eukaryota; kingdom Viridiplantae; phylum Streptophyta; class Magnoliopsida; order Poales; family Poaceae; genus Alopecurus; species Alopecurus myosuroides. Next base: position 335,221,388 of record CM054057.1, on the reverse strand, counting down.
TTGCTTGCCATGAAGCCGGGTTTCGGACAGCAGCAGAGTCGAAGAGTTGGCATATAGGTTTAAACACAGTACTCAATGCACTTATGAGTTCTGAAGTGGAGCAACCGAATAGACAAAGGAACAAGCCGAGTAAGAAAAACACTTAGAGCAATTTTGGACGAGGGCAGTCCCCGAGAACAATTTCAGATTGCAGAGTAGAATTTCAACTCGGATGAGAGGGTACATACACATCTTTGCTTACGAATGAAAACGACGAAGTAGAGCTACATTCCAGGGACGCTTGGTTTCCTCTCCAGCTTTATCTGCCCTGTTCGCCTGCGATGGGCGCACATCTACAAGATAGTACGCGTCATTGTGCAGCGCTTTGCTGACAATGAAAGGCCCTTCCCATGGAGGAGACAACTTGTGCATCCCGGCTGTGCGTTGCACCAGCCTAAGGACCATGTCTCCTTCTCGGAAAACCCTTGGGTTCACCTTTCGGCTATGATAGCGCCGCAGGTTTTGCTGGTAGATAGCCGAACGTGACAGAGTCAGCTCTCTTGCTTCTTCAAGCAGATCAACGTCGTCTTCTCGAGCTTCTCTCGCCTCCACCTCAGTGTAGAGGGCTACTCGGGGGGAGTCATGCTCTAAGTCTATTGGCAACACGGCCTCAGCCCCGTATACCAAGAAGAATGGCGTGTAGCCGGTTGACCGGTTAGGGGTAGTCCTTAGACTCCACAACACCGCTGGCAACTCTTCTAGCCAACACCCAGGTGTTTTCAGCAACGGCTCAATCAGCCTTGGCTTGATGCCTGCCAGTACCATCCCATTTGCTCTCTCAACTTGCCCATTGGAGGCAGGGTGCGCGACTGACGCAACGTCTAGTCGGATATGCTTATCTCTGCAGAACCGCACCATTGCCCCCTCTGCAAAGTTTGTGCCGTTGTCGGTGATGATACTGTGCGGGTAGCCATATCTCATGATCACATCCTTCACAAACTTCACAGCTGTGACCCCATCGCACTTCCGAATAGGTTTCACCTCGATCCACTTGGTGAACTTGTCCACCATGACCAAGATATGTGTCATATTGCCCTTAGCCGGCTTGAAAGGACCAACCATATCCAAGCACCAAACAGCAAACGGCCATGTGATAGGAATTGTTTTCAACTCGGAAGCTGGCATGTGGATCTTACTTGCGAACATCTGGCAGCCAGTGCACTTCCTTACAATATCTTCTGCTTGCTGCAATGCAGTGAGCCAGTAGAAGCCATGCCGAAAAGCTTTCTTGACTAAAGCCCGAGAAGAGGCGTGATGCCCACATTCCCCTTGATGTATTTCCACCAGGATTTCTTCTCCTTCCTCTGGGCTCACACAGCGTTGCAGCACACCAGTGGCACTTCTCTTGTGCAGCACATCTCGGACTATGGTGTAGCCCTTGGACCTTCTCTGAATCTGCCTCGCAGTCACCTCATCTTCAGGTAAAGTGCCGTCCCTTAGAAAGGATAATATGGGCATTGCCCAACTCGGTGTCTCCCGCACGGGAAACACTGGTTCGTCCACTTCCATTGGGGCAGGCTCTGGTGGTTGCACAGGAGGAGTGGGAGCGCTTCTCTGCAGCCCAGACCGATTGGCGAGAACTTCTTCAATGAATGCAACAGCTTCTGGGTTGAGGGCGGCAGTCCCCGAGTAAGGAGTGGCAGTCCCCGAGTAAGGAATGGCAGTCCCCGAGTAGGGAATGGCAGTCCCCGAGTAGGGAGCGGCAGTCCCCGAGTAAGGAATGGCAGTCCCCGAGTAGGGAATGGCAGTCCCCGAGTAGGGAATGGCAGTCCCCGAGTAGAGGACGGCAGTCCCCGGGTTCCCTGCAGCACTCTCCCAGTCAATCTCCATTGGGTCAGATTCTTCACCTGGCAGAGAAGGAACAAAGATGGATTCCGAGTTGGGGGAAGGCTTGATGGATGGCTTCCTCAAATGCTCCAAGGCAATCCCCGCCGGGATGGACTGCCGAGAAGATCCCAACTTGGATAGCTCGTCTGCTGCCTCGTTCTCTGCCCGGTGAATATGCTGGAACTCACAGCCTTCGAAAAACCCAGTCATTGACTGCACCAGGAAGCGATACGACGCCATGTTGGCATCCAAAGCATCCCAGGTACCTGAGACTTGCTGCACCACCAGATCTGAGTCGCCATAACAGATAATGCGCTGCACACCAACCTCCTTTGCTACTCGCAAACCATGCACCACTGCCTCGTACTCGGCTACATTGTTGGATGCCTTGAAATGAATCTGCAACACATACTTGAGCTGATCCCGCTTGGGCGATGTAAGCACTACGCCAGCACCAAGGCCTTCTTTCACTTTTGAGCCATCAAAGTGCATCTTCCAATAGTTGGAAACTGGAGCAGGAGGTTCATATTGCATCTCGGCCCAGTCCACAAGAAATTCCGCCAGTACCTGAGACTTGATTGCTTCTCTTCTCGTATACGCGGGAGCGTACGCGGCTAGCTCAATCGCCCACTTGGCTACTCTGCCACTCGCCTCCTTGTTTCCCATGATGTCCGAGATGGGAGCAGAGCTCACAACAGTGATGGGGTGCTCCTGGAAGTAATGTTTCAGCTTCCTGGCGCCCAGGTACACACCATATGTCATCTTCTGGTAGTGTGGATAGTTTTGCTTGGAACTGGACAGCACTTCACTGAGATAGTAGACTGGGCGCTGCACACTCTTGCCTTCTTCTTCTCGCTCCACCACTATCACCACGCTGACTACTCGGTTAGTCGCGGCAATGTACAGCAGCATAGGCTCCTTGGGTAGCGGACTAGCCAAGACAGGAGCGCTAGCCAGCATTGCTTTCAGCTCATTGAATGCCACGTCCGCTTGCGGAGTCCACACAAACTTGTCACTTTTCTTCATCAGCTGGTACAAAGGCAGAGCCTTCTCGCCCATTCGGCCCAGAAAGCGGCTCAGAGATGCCAGACAGCCCGTGAACTTCTGCACATCCTTCAATGATCTCGGCAAAGACATGCTCTCAATAGCTTTTATCTTAGACGGATTGGCTTCAATGCCCCGACTAGAAACCAGAAAACCGAGTAGCTTTCCAGCTGGTACACCAAAGGTGCACTTACTCGGATTCAGTTTCATTTTGTACCTGCGTAGGTTAGCAAAGGTTTCCTCCAGGTCGGCAAGCAGAGTATGTGTTTTATTCGTTTTGATGACAATGTCATCTACGTACACCTGCACATTCTTGCCGAGCTGGTCATGCAAGCATTTCTGCATGCATCTCTGATAGGTTGCACCCGCATTCCTCAGGCCAAAACACATGACACGATAGCAATAAGCCCCGTACGGGGTAATGAAAGCAGTCTTTATTTGATCGGCAGGGTTGAGTGCAATCTGGTGGAAACCAGAGTAAGCATCTATGAAAGACAACAGTTCACAGCCGGCAGTGGAATCGATCACCTGATCGATGCGAGGTAGCGGGAAGGGATCCTTGGGGCATGCTTTGTTCAAGTCGGTGTAGTCGACGCACATGCGCCATGCAGTGGCAGCCTTGGGATCTTCCTTTTTCTTCTCGACCATGACCGGGTTGGCTAACCAGTCCGGGTGCAGCACTTCCATGATGAAGTTACTGATCAGCAGCTTGGTGATTTGATCACCGATGGCCTTCCTTCTCTCATCCCCGAAACGGCGCAAGGCCTGCTTCACGGGCTTGGCGTCAGGACGCACATGCAAAGAGTGCTCAACCAACTCCCTCGGGACTCCTGGTAGATCTTCATTGGTCCAGGCGAACACATCCCGATTCTCACGGAGGAAGTGGATGAGCGCGCTTTCCTATTTCTCCGCCAACCCGGCACCAATGATGGCCACGCGCTCCGGGAACTCGGGGTCAACCTGGACTGTCTTGGTCTCCTTGGCAGCTTGGAAAGCGGTACCATGCTGGGTACTCGGCACACCTTGTGCGCCAGCTTGTGCGGACTGAGCCATGGCCACCACCTCGTACATCTTCTTCTTCTCGGCGGCAATCACCATTGATTCCGCCAGCTGGGAGCTAGCAGAGGCACACTCCATGGACTTCTTGTAATCTCCCGAGATGGTGATAATGCCATTGGGGCCGGGGATCTTCATCTTCAGATAAGCCACATGGGTGGAGGCCATGAACTTGCTCAGAGCAGGCCTGCCGAGTAGAGCATGATATGGGCTCTGATGATCCACCACTTCAAACTGCAGGCGCTCAGTGCGGCAGTTCTCCCGAGTACCGAATAGCACATCAATCCACACTCGGCCAATCGGGTTGCATGAGATCCCGGGCACAATGCCATGGAAGGTGGTCTTGCTCGGCAGCATCATGTTCTCAGCCAGGCCAAGCTTCTCGAGTGTGTCCTTGTACACTATGTTGATGCTGCTGCCGTTGTCGATCAGCACCTTGCTGAACCTCACATTCTTCTCGGGCCCCAGGAAGGTAGGATCCAACACCAAAGCATAGGTGCCCGGGTTGGGCATCACCTTGGGGTGATCTGCCCGAGTCCACCTGATCTCCTGGTCACACCAATACATGTAGTGAGGGACAGCCGGAATCACTGCATTGACCTCCATGGCCCGCATGTGCTGTGACTGCTTGTCGACTGCCTCAGAAGTGAAGATCATATAGCTCTCATGGTGCTCTTGGTACTGGTTGGAGCCATTGCCCCCATGGTTGCCATTGTTGTTGCCCTGATAGTTGTTGTTGCCTCTGTTGTTGTTGTTGCGGTTGTAGTTGTTGTTGTTGTTGCGGTATCTCTCGTTGTTGAAGTTCCGGTTGGCTCCTAAAGCCACCTGGTTGACATTCTCCCTTCTCGGATAAACTGGCGGCCGAGTTGCGGGAGCGCGAGTAGGCTGAACAGTAGCATTGGCAGCTGGCAGAGGAGGAGGAGGAGGCAAGCCATCACTCTTGATCACATCCCACCACTCGCACTGCCGAGTAGTGTGGTTCGCAGGCCTTGAGGGGTGGTGAGTGTGAAAGCTGCATGGACCATCCTTCATGTCAAAGAAGACAAACTTCTTCGGCTGCTCGGAGTTCCCGCTACCCGGCTGCGCAGTGCGGAACGGTTTCTTGTTGCCTTGGCCCTGGTTCTGGTTCTGCCCGTAGGCTCCAGCAGGTTTCTGCCTCTGGCCACCACCGCCTCCGACATTCACTGCATTCACCTCTTCGGGATCATACCGAGTATCTACCCGGCGCTTGTTGCGGAACTCGTTGCGCTTGCTGCTGTTGAAGTTTCTTCTCGGCTCAGAGGAGTCCATCAGTGGCTGAGTGGGATCGCCGAGTGCGTACTGATCCGCAATCTTGATGGTCTCGGCCAGGGAATTCGGCATCTCCCTCTGCAATCTCTGCCAAAGCATGCTGCCATGTCGGCAACCCTGCGCAAACCAAGTGATGGCCTGCGCTTCATTCACACCCTCACAAGTGTTCCTCAAGGTGCTCCACCGAGTAAGGTACTCGCGGTCCGTCTCGTCTTCTCGCTGCCTGCAAGCCGACAACTGTTGTGGCCTATTCGGCCTCTTGTAGGTGCTGGTGAAGTTGCTGACGAATGCGTCCGAGAAGTCCAGCCAGCAGTTAATGCTGTGCTTGGGCAAGTTGTTGAGCCAAGTGCGAGCTGGACCCTCTAGCATCTGCGGCACGTAGCGCACCGCCCATCTCCTGTTGCCACCCGCAATATGGACTGCGGTGACGTAGTCGTTGAGCCAATCTTCAGGCTTGGTGCTACCATTGTAGCTCTTGGTGCCTCTTGCAAGCTGGAAGCCCTTCACGGAAGGCTCGTTCATGATGCGCGGGCCAAAGCACTCGGGGCCAGGAGGACCCGTGCTCTCAAGCCGTGCCGACAAGCTGAGTCGGTCCAACTGGTGCCTTGCATCTCCAGGCGCCAACACGCGCTCACCAACACGGTCATGGATGTCATAACCAGCCATCTCCATAGCCGAGTATCCATCATCATACCTATCCACCTGCATGGCTGCAGGCTGCTCCACCGGGTTGGCGACTGGTGCCACTGGGCGCGGCTGCTGCCTCTGCCGAGTAGGCTGAGCTGCGGGTTGCCGAGAAGTACCCGGACGCGCGGCTTCTCGGACACGGCTTTGAGCTTGATGGGCTTGAGAGCCTGCTCTTGCAGCGTTGTGTTCCTGCCCGGGCTGCTGCGGCACAGCAACCTGTTTCGCGGCAGCAGCCGGGTCATACACCTGCATCTGCCTGTCTCTACCCGAACGCCCGCTGCGGCTCTTCTCGCGGCTCGGATGCGGAGACGAGGCCTGATCGTTAGATCTAGCCGCGTGCGAGTGAACCACCTGCGAGGCTCCAGCTCCAGGGTTGGCCTTGCGGAACTCCTCGTTCTGCCTGGCGGCCTCCAGCACCAACTCGTTGAGCCTCTCCTGCTGCCTGAGACGCGCCTCTCCATCTAGGCGCGGCAACTCGGCAGCCACAGCCTGCGCTGCCCTGAGCGTCTTGGCGGGTGTGCTGTACCTTGGCCTTGTGAAGGTGTTCGCGGTAGCGGACTGCGCGGGCTCCTCCGCAACAGTCGCCATCTCGGCGCCCAGGTTGCGCCGCGTAGCACCCACTCTGCTGGGCCTCCTGGCAACCGGCGTGAAGCCGTGTGCCTTGTTGTACTCGAGCTGGTCCAAACTCAGCTCAAGCCTGATCTTCTCCAACTCCGCCTGCTCGGCAAGCAGCTCCTGGCGTTGCCGCTCGAGCTGCTCCCTCGCGGCTAGGAGCTCGACGTCGGTGGGAGTGGGCATCCCGGTTCGCGCAGCAGACGCGGGGATGACCGTAGACGTGGAAGGTGGCAAGTTGCTTTCCTTCTCGTAAGGCCGGTGGTTCCTGCCACCCGCGGGCGGGTCGTCAACCTCCTCGACGACGGCCGCAGCGCCAGTAGCAGCTGCGCCAGTGTTCGCCGCCAAGCCCGTCACCATCACCTCAGCGCAGCATGCAGAGCTGCATGCGGGCCTTCCGCGAGCAGCAACCACCGCGGGAGGATCCTCCGCGTCCTGCACCAGCTCGGGGTAGGCGCTGTTGGCGACGGTGGCGACGTAGACGAGATGCGAGCCGAAGGAGATCACCGAGCCGCCCTCCGGCATGGCCATGCCGCCAAAACAGCCGGCGTTGTCGGTGACGAAGTCGAAGGAGCCGAATCTGTGGACAAGGCCACAAACTACGCGCTCCGCCGATGAAGATCCCGTCCGAACAGAAACTCCAGCCAGCGCCGCTGGTTGCCCCACGGTGGGCGCCAACTGTCGTGGTGGTGTCACGGCAGATGCCATGGGATGGCTAAAGATGTGGGGACGATGGACGCTGGAGGTGTCCGGGGAGGGATCACGCGACGAGTAGCCGCGTGAGGTGAGATCCACACAACACAAACAACACGATGTACCCAGGTTCAGGGCCCTCGTGAGGAGGTAAAACCCCTACTCCTGCCTTTCTCTATGTATTACGATGTCTCTCCGAGTAGAAACGGTACAAATGGTATCGCTACCGAGTAGCCCCTCGCCCCTCTCCGAGTAGAGCTAGGTCAAGAACTTAGGGTTTCTAGGGTTCACTATGAGCCTGTCTGTACGTGTCTCTGGGAGCATGCCTCGCGCAGGAGGCGGCGGGGCACCTTATATACGCGGTGCCCAGCCGGATACGTCCAAATCTAGACAAGTGTCGACATAGTGTGCACACTGTCCTTTCTCCGAGTACCCGCTGACAGCTTTGGTCGTTGATCTTGGCTGCTTCTGTAAAGTCGTTGGGCAAAACTAGGGGACAGACTGGTATCACTGTACCTAGGCACAGAGTAGGCCCCCCTTATCCTGCCACGGCCTGCTTCCATGCTGTCACTGTCAGGCAGGCCGTCCCCACGTGAACAGTAGTTCGAATGCTGCCAAGTACGGACCCAGGATACGCGGGATCCTGTGTCAGAACGGCTCCTTTGACTTTCTGCCCGAGTAGGTTCCCGCCAATTCTACTCGGGCCATCTCTTCTACTCGACAGGATAGAACTTGATCGATATCTCCTTCTGGTCATCTTGAGGTGAGACCGGGTAGCAGTCGACCGGGTAGCGAGTACCCTGTAGTCGGCTACTCGACCAAGCCTCTTTTCTGTAAGCGGCCTTTACCACCTGTCTTTACCCTACTCGGGGGTAACCCCCCGACAGATTCAATCCTTCTTCTTCCGTGTGGCTTGGCCTTGTGCTCTTGATTGTTGGATCTCCAATCTGATTCACTTATTCTTGTGGATGAATTTGGGTCGATATTTTGGTGGTGCTGGTTCTTCATGTTCTTGGTTGTTTTCACAACTCTAGCATGAACAGGGGAACGTGTGATGTTGATCCCTTCCCCATGCGGTTGATGTGTTATTTATACTGTAGCAGGTGTGTTGACAGCACCAAAGTGTGCTGATGAGTGTGTTGTATGCATGTATGCTAACTGAGAAGATATTTTCACCATGCCATGCGGCTGGTCTTATCCTTGCCTTCCATTTTCTTTGAACTTCCAGTTGTAATACTTGGGTTTTGCCTGTGATGCTGGTCTGAGGCCTTATCAATTAGAACATATACTACATGATCTTAATTAACCCAATGATGAGTTTATCAGTGCAATACACTTACAGACTGAGGGTTCTAATCCCCCCTAACCCCTCTGTTATTGTTTGTGTTTATTTGCAAGTTAAGATGAGGACATATGCTTTGGATTAGATAGGACTTAGTCTAGGAAACAAATGCTTGTAATGGTATTATTTTAGCATTCTTGTATTTCTTCTATTTTTGGAAACAAATTGTAAAGACTTTGTATACTGTGATGTTATTAATAAAGTTAATTGTTGTCTTTTCTTAATTCCTATGAAATTGGAAATATCCAATATTTATTATTTCTTAATTGTTTCAATTTGGCTATGATTGTAGTATGATCTTGATTAACCAATTTGAATTCCAATTCGAATTCAAATTTTTAACTAAAACATTTCTAAGTTTAAATAATTCAAATTTGAACTATTCAATTCAAATATATCCTAAAGGTCATGTCGAAATTCCATCCACTTCCAGTATCTATCTCTCTCTAAGAAACAGAATATCGATGGAACCTTGATCACTCCGGGGTTTTTGTTTTGCGAAAAATTTATTCAGATTTTGCAAACACATGCAGGCAGATGCACAGATTAAAATTCTTCTCCCCGTGAGTTCCTAAATGATGGGACATTACAAAAGCATGCGGCGTCGGAAAGCGGCATGCAAGAGGCGATGGACGTGTACGTGCAATAGGTGGCCGCATCGGCGGCGAAGAAACTGAATATGCACGAAAATATCAAAGAGAGGTGGAACACTTTTCTTGTCATGGCTGAGGTGAAAGCCAAAGCCCAAGAGAAGGCTGAAGAGAGCTCGATCATGGCAACCAACACGACTGACATGAGCCCTGATCAAAATGCCTACTTCTGGGAGGAAAGACGACGCACCATGACGGCAAGAGAGGCGAGGGTGGCGGCCGAGGAGGATGCTCTCGCTGCCGAGGCCGATGTTGTGGCTGCAGCAGCTACCGACACCGATGCCGCCGAGGCGGCAGCTATAGCGGATGCCGAGACCCAAGAAGGTTGCACTCCCATGCACCGAGAGTGGTGCCCTTTTGAACGGCCGTGTGTTGGTGGAGACTATCATTCGATCGCCGGACTTGTGTTGGCCGATCGCCGTTATTTTGGGTAAAACTGAAATTCGCAACTCTTTGATCGGGTCACCCATTGGATGATGGTCGATTGGAGGGCGCCGCCACGGAGCACGCCCACCAAAATCACGGACACAGGTTCGGCGCCCCCCAAAGGGGTCCAATTAGGGGGTGCCGGACACGAATTTGATGGGTGCCGGTGGAGATGCTCTTAGACTTCTAATCTGAATGCCACATGCCACATGCCTGTCAATAGACATATGGGGCACGTTTGGTAGCCTGCATTAGCTTGGGCCAGGCCCGTGGGGTGCCAGGACGGACCGCTGTTTGGTTCCATGCAGGCCAAAATTTGCATCGCACGCTGATTAAAGCACCATCGGGCCAGGCTCGCTGGAAACTGCCGAATCGGCAGTTTCCGTGGAGCCAATCTCGTTCTCGTCTCAGCGATGCAAAATCACCCCCTCCGTGCGTTGAGCTCGTGCGAGCTCGAAGATGGCGGGAGCTCTCGCGCTGCCGCGAAAAGGGAGGCGGGAGAAATTCGGTCACCTCCCACCGAAACCCCCCACCTATTTCACCCTCTCTATTCTCACCGCTCCACCTAGCCCACCATTTCCATCCGTCGACCTCCTCTCTCTTCACCGACTAGGCGACGGCGACGGCGAGCTACCCTACTCCGGCTGGCGGCTAGGGAGGACGCGGCGGCGACGGATCTTCATCGTCCATGGATCACTTTGTTCGAAGCAAGCACCACCGATGGCTGTAGTGGTCAAACCCTAGGCTTAATCTGGTGCCCAATAGATCTATGATACTAGGATTGTGTAGATATTTTGAACCTTGTGTGCTTCATGCTTCTGATTCGTGGATCTGCATAGTTAGCTATCCTAGTTCGTGTTTGTGTTTTGTAGATCATAGTTCAGCTCTCTATTTTGCTCCATCTTTGGTTTCGATCGTCTTGAATTGTCATTTTGCTACATCGTTGTGCACATGCCGTGGTCTTGTTTCCACCTTATCGTTTGCGTGGTCGATGTAGGAGATGTACCACGACGAGTTTAGTATGTCCCTGGTTCTGGTGGGGGACTCGCAGATCCCTTCCTATGTGGATGACTCCTAGCCTTTGTCTGACACACCGATGACCGACTCGTCGCCAAGCCTCGTTGTTCATCACTTCCTGAACAATGCTATTGCTGCAGCGAACACAAGGACTCCGAAGGTCAAGGGAACTATGAAATGGCTTGCACACATATCCAACTTCGCCCTGAGGCACATGTCCACTCTAGTTAAGTCTGAGATCAGGAATGACAAAGGGTTCAATGAGGTGCATTTGACTGGTTGCGCGAAGGCGCTCTTTGAGCAATGTGGAGCAGAGGTGACCTCCACCCTGTACAATCACCTGAGGAAGTGGAGGCTCCGCTGGATCCAGGTTGTGAAGCTTCGTGACCTCAGTGGGGCGCAATGGTGTGAGGAAACTCACACCATCATCCTAGAACAAGTCCACTACGTTGGCCACATCTCGGTTAGCACACTGCCCCTTCAACCTTTTCCTTGAGGTAACCATGATCATGTAGACACATCTAACTAGCAATCCATCCAATTTTAGGCGTACCCTAAAGATGTCGAGTTCCTTAACAAGCCCATCGAGAACTTCGTGAACATGCAGGTCATCTTCTCCTTCGGCTTGGCCACCAGCAAGTTCGCCATGGGCTCAGGTGATCCTCTCGGCGTGCCTCTCTCGGAGGATGCCGACACACAGGATTCAGAGCCGATGATCCTTGATGTCCCTCCAGAGAAGCAGTGTGAGGGACAGGGACATGGACACGGACACGGCCACGGCTATGGCCACGGTGTCAAGTGTAAGAGGGGAGCACTTGGGGATGACGAGATCTAGGCGTTCGCCAGCATGACCGAGGTTGTGAAGGATGTCGCCTCGGCAATCTGCGAGACCAAGCAAGTGGACATGCACCCTGAGCTCTACTCGGCTGTGATGGACCAATTTGGGTTCACCGACGAGAACCTCATGGTGGCTCTCGGCCACCTCGTCGACAACAGGGCTCAGGGGGTGAACTTCGTCGACATGTCGGGGCCGCACAGAACCCCTTGGCTCGGGACCTTCTTTGCGAGGTACCACATGGACTGAGCCAGTGCCGTGGTCCTGGAGGTGGCAGCAGCAGCATGTCAACGAAGATGAACTGATCGCGATATGATGATGTATATTTTGGGTTAGCTAGGGCTTAAAAACTTCTCTTATGGTCTGTATATTTTGATGAGGTGGTATATACTAACACCTCAGATGATGGTGAACTTGCTGGTGGTGGTGGGATGACACCCACTTTTTATGTGGTGGTAGGTTAACACCATACTCGGAGGATGAATTTGTGATCCTCTTTTTCTTATGAATATGCAAGCTGTTGTAGTTCTATGCGTACTGAAAACGTGATGTTTCATCTCATGCTGGTTCATTCTTGGTGTGTGCACCATCATGCTATGTTTTTTTTATGTTTGTGGTGTTGCAGATGAACTGGTATGTCGTGTACAGAGGGAGGTGTCCTGGAGTGTACAGTTCCTGGAAGAGTTGCTAGGAACAAGTGACCGGCTTCTCCAACAACAGCTATCAAGGATTCGAGACATTGGAGGAGGCACGACTGAACTACAACAACTTCCTGAACACCATTGATGAGGGAGCTCATGAGGTGGGAGCTCATGAGGCGGTAGCCGTAGCCGATGAGGTGATCGATCGTGAGCTGGTAGCACCAGCGCCAACTGGGATGCAGGGTAGTAGGATGAAATATTTCATCATCGTCGTGCTTGTGGTGATGATTGTGAAGCTCCTATTCTTCTAGATCGTCTATGATCATGGAGACGGGTAACCTCACCATATTCGAATCTAGGTTACCTTAGCGCGGCTCTTGCATTGTACCAAACACGGTGCGGCCGTGTGAACTAAGGCCCAAAGCATGGAATGCAGTGCACCAAACAAAGCCCACTTGAAATCTCAACTCATGCCACTAACTCCGGAGCAGTCTACCTAACAACATGCACAATACCTCTTAGATGCGTATGGGTGTGTCCATGCCCCCCAGGCCCTGCCCCCAGCCGGCCCGAAAAATGATGCAGTCTACCAAACGCGCCTATGGAGGCAGCACATGCTACAACAGGTAAGTGCAGCCCTGCAACTGCCCGTATACCAGGTGTACAAAGTTGAAGAAGTACATGATCAGCTTTGTGGCTGCAGCAAGATGGTGGTTCTCACGGAGGACATACTTGGATATCCAGAACAGCAAGCCTTCCGCCGTTTTACCGCACACACAGATTAGGATGCAGTCGAAAATGATACAGAGTACGCACTGCTGCTCTTGGCTAGGTGTCTCCGTTAAAGATCTGAACCACAATACCATGGTTCATGGTGTGAAAGATAAGAGCATGGTATAATCGTAACAAGAACTTTATGAAGACGCCTTAAAAGCGTCCAATAAGTATGGCAACAAGCTTAGCGACAGTTTTTTTTTTAAATGGAAGCCCGTAGGCCCCGGCCTCTGCATCAAAATGATGCACACAACCAGGTTTTTTATTAAAGAAATAAATATTTGGGAAAAGTTTCCATGCTAATCATGGATCGCTTAAAGTTGCTACAAAAATCAACCACAAAAAGAGTACAACATCACGCATTGATACGACGTGGGTTAAGCTACCCAACCCGACTGAAGATAGCCCGAACGACCGCCATCATTCGAGCACAACCTGTATCCATACGTCCTCGCTGATCGACAAGCAGTAGAAAGGACCATGTTTGGATAGAATAAATCACCTTGTTTATAACCTGCATAAAATGAGCAATTGTTTTTTTTTTGTCAAAAACAATATCATTACGGCAATTCCATATAGTCCATAAAACCGCGGCACACCTATCCGTAAGCGTGCCTTTGTTTTAACATCAACGCCGTTTAACCATCCACAAAACATATTCGCTATACTATTTGGTGGAGAAATGCTAAGTGTAAAATGGATTAGCCCCCAAATATCTCGGGCGAATGGGCACGATATAAAAATATGTTGAACTGTTTCATCCGTACCACAGAAAACACATTTTTTATCCCCACCCCATCCTCGCTTAGCCAAGTTATCCTTCATCAAAATTACTTTTCTATTAACAAACCAAAGGAAATTTTTTATTTTTAATGGGATTTTTAGCCTTCACAAGTATTTACGTAAAAATCTTGTAGATCCATGAAATAAATCCAAATAATATGATTTAACAGAGAACACCCCGTTAGGTGTCAAACTCCATCTAAAAGAATCTGCGTCCTGGGATAACGAAACATCCATCAGACGTTCAATCAACTCAAGCCATTTGGTCCTCCTATCCCGGGCAATGTGACGCCTAAACTGAATATTAAGAGGAATATTAGATAACACGCTTGCTACCGTAATATTTTATGTTGTACGATGCTATATAAAGAGGGGTACACTTGTGACAACGCATTGTCTCCTAACCAAATATCCTCCCAAAACCGCACAGTTTCATCATTCCCCAAGACAAACGAGACTCTTTCAAAATAATCTTGCTTCACTCTCACCAATCCTTTCCAAAACGGAGAATCGGTGGGTCTAGCTTCTACCTGAGACAATGTTTTGTCTCCTAAATATTTGTTCGTAAGAAGCTCTTGCCAGACACCTTCTTCATGAGCAATCTTAGAGAACCATTTACTAAGAAGACATTTATTTTTAATGTCTAATGCCTTAATACCCAACCCCCTTGGTCCTTTGGTCGACAAACAATATTCCATTTCGTTAGCCTATATTTTCTTTTCTTACTGTCACTCTGCCAGAAAAATCTAGATCGATAAAAGTCTAACTTTATCCTAACCCCTTTCGGTATTTCGAAAAACGAAAGGAGAAACATAGGTAGACTAGTTCGGACAGAATTAATCAAAATGAGACGATCTCCATATGATAATAAGTTCCCAATCCAAGAACTCAACTTTTTCTCAAATCTATCTTCCACTGGCTTCCACTCACTGTTCATAAGTTTTCTATAATGGATCGGAATTTCAAGATATTTAAAAGGCAAGCTTCCTACCTCAGAACCGAATATGTGCCGATAGTCATCTTGGGCATCCTTAGCCTTACCAAAACAAAATAACTCACTCTTATGAAAATTTATTTTTAGACCCGACAACTGCTCGAAAAGTGCGAGAATAAGTTTCATATTAATAGCCTTCGAAATGTCATGTTCCAAGAAAAGGATCGTATCATCCGCATATTGCAGGATCGATACACCACCTTCGACTAGATGTGGTATCAACCTGCCAACTCGAGAAATGAGAATAGCCAACATATCAGCCACTAGATTAAACAGAATAGGAGATAACGGATCTCCTTGTCTCAAACCTTTGAGTGTTTGAAAGTAATGACCTATATCATCGTTAACTCTTATACCTACACTTCCCCCCTGAACGAAACGAGCAATCCACTCACACCAACTAAGTGAGAAACCCTTTATTCTTAAAACTTGTTGCAAAAAATGACCAATTTACCTTATCGTATGCTTTCTCAAAATCGATTTTAAGAAGCACAACATCAAGTTTTTTTGTCTTTAGCTCATGAATAGTCTCATGTAACACCACCACACCCTGTAAAATGTTTCTACCCAGGAGGAAAGACGATTGTGACGGTCGAATAACTCTACTCGCAATAAAGGTTACCCGATTAGTTCCTACTTTTGTGAAAATCTTGAAGCTCATATTAAGAAGGCATATAGGCCTATACTGTTCAATACGGCTGGCATCCTCTTTTTTTGGCAGAAGGGTAATCACCCCAAAGTTGAGCTTAAAAAATTGCAATCCCCCCCATAAAGTTGTGTGAAAAGGGCCATCAAATTGCTTTTGATGACCTCCCAAAAATGTTGATGAAACTCTGCAGGGAACCCGTCTGGTTCTGGTGCTTTATTATGTTCTATTTGGGAAATTGCATCAAACACCTCCTGTTCCGTAAACGGAGCTGTTAAAATAATATTTTCCTAGGGTGTAATCTGATGCATATCATCAGTCATTTCCTCAACTAGAGAACAAAATTTGGAGCCGGCGCGCCAAACAGTTTCTTATATTATTCAGAAATAAAAACCCTCAAATTTGCCTCTCCAACAATCGTACCCTCATCCTGTTCCAGCTGAAAAATCTTTTTCTTTTGGTGTTTACCATTCGCTGTAAGGTGAAAATATTTCGTATTATTTCCTCCCTCTTGGATATGTCTAACCTTCGCCCTCTGAGCCCATTTCGTCTCCTCATCTCGTCTTAGTTTAGCCAAGCTAGTTTCCGCTTCCTTTTTAGCCGCCTGCTCAGCCGCACTTAAAGGATTCGTTTCCGCTTTGATATCGAGATGATCAATCAGCAGAAGAAGTTTGTCTTTTAAAATTTTAGCTTAGCGACATATACGATGATTTTACATAGACCATTTGTGTCATATCAATTCCTGGTGCTGCCAACAGAAAAGTTTATGAATTCATCTCTGCCGTGTTGGCTGAGCGATGAGTTCGTCTTTGCCATTACAAATTTGTGGATGAATGACTATTTATACACTAATCTCTGAATTAGATCATGATTCAGATTCCAATAACTAATCTGCATATTTTTTTTTCATGTGAAAACGCAAAACTAGAAGAAAGTGTTGCCAATACGGCATTTAGAAAAAGAACACAGGAGTTGTCCTGACAAAGAAAACAGTCAGGGGCAACAAAATTTTGCAATCCACCCACCAAAGGTTTTATGTACCCTATTTTGTTTCAGTGCAACAAGCTATATCGCTGTTGCATAAAGAACCCT
The DNA here is from genome assembly GCA_028641055.1 of Alopecurus myosuroides. Taxonomy (NCBI): domain Eukaryota; kingdom Viridiplantae; phylum Streptophyta; class Magnoliopsida; order Poales; family Poaceae; genus Alopecurus; species Alopecurus myosuroides. Next base: position 335,204,940 of record CM054057.1, on the reverse strand, counting down.
ACCTATCATGTTGTTTCATGCCTTGTTTTACTATGATACATTTTTCGAAATGGGAGCGACGTCCCAGCCTCCTCTATTTCAGAAAAATGTATTTCTTTTGTTTCTCAACCAAAACCAGAGCATCTCAAAATAATGCGAATAAGCTTTACTCTCCATGTCGCTTAACACTGATACAATAGTATATCTGCATACATCTAATTTTTTTTTTGGTAGGACGATAATATTGCCCAATTCTTTACAATAATTTTTTTTAAACATATTAGCTACAAAGTAATGGTGTATATGATTTCTCCTATGTGTACAATGCAAACAGAATTTAACGATTTGTTTTCCTTTTACTAGAGTACATTTTAAGCCTACCTTGTTGGAGCTAAATTTTTCTCCCATCGTTGCAAAAAAGTTTGACGTTTTTAGACACAAGGATGCCAACGCCAACCCTTCTTGCCCATCTGATCCACATTTTAATCTCCTAACGTTTGCTTTTGAAGTTTCAGACAAGCAGTACGTTTCCAAGCAGCAGGCAAATCTTGCCTGATTGCCTGAACCATACGAAATAAAAGGCCGAAACACACATGCCACTAAAATAAAAGCCATGCAAGGATGAGGGGCCGACGGCGCGGCGAAGCGCGCTGCTCTGTCTAGTACAAATTCTGCCCCTTAGTTTTGAAGAGAGGAGACTCTTCCAACGTGCCTTCCGCCAATTGGCCAGTCAAGCCTTTTCAGGTTTGGCGGTAGGCCCTTCATCCGAAGAACCTCAACGTTATTGCTGGCATTCACATGTAGGTAGCACAGATATCGCATCTCGGCTAGAGAAGCACAGATACGTCCACAGTATGTCCCTTTAACATTCCATATCTTCAGCCTTCTTAGTTGCAAGATTGTCAAGTTCTCAAGGCCCATGGGAATGCGTACACCGGTGCCAAACTGGAAATCTCTCCTAAATCGATCACTCGCTTTGTCAGCAAATAACTGTCAATCCCTCTAGGGAGCTCCTTTACATAAGATCCAGAAAGGTCCGGTGTCAACAATTTTTTTTTATATAATAGGCTTTATTACTTTGAAAAAGTATTATACCCGGCTTCTGCATAACAAGATGCACACGGCCGACAAAAGTATAAAATAAAAAAGTGTTCTAGCGCGCGACAAGTTAATTACAATCAAGGTGAAGAATCAAGTGTCGTCTATGGAGTCGTAATCCGTAAATCAAGCGGCCATCCATGTGGGATAAAAATATCCCTCACCACTTTTTTCAGCCGTATACACGCCTCCACAAAAAGGTCTCGAAACTCCGCCCGTTGTAATATGCACCACGAACGGAGAATGCCTCTGCAACGGAATAGAAGCTGCAAACGAGAGAAATTTATATCATTAAAAATCTTGTCATTTCTACACAGCCAGAGCGACCATATAACGGCTAACGCTCCTACCCTAAACATAGTTTTAAACCTATTATCAATTCCATTCAACCAATTGCCAAAAATATTTGCAATGGATGTTGGAGGATATAAGTTCGAAGCCATTTGGATAGCTGACCATATAGATCTCGCAAAGGCGCGCTCGAAGAATAAGTGTTTTATCGTCTCATCCGTCGGACAGGAGACACACTTTGTACTTCCATGCCAATTGCGCTTGACAAGATTATCTTTAGTTAATATGACTCCTTTACGAAGGTATCATACAAAGATTTTCATCTTCAGGGGTATCTTCATACACCATATTTTTTTATTATTATCGACCGACACATCAGAATGTACCAACTCCCTATACAATGAGTCAACTGAGAACTGTCCATTCTTAGTCAGACTCCATCGAAATTCATCGGCGCCTTGTGATAGCTGAATCACAACCAATCTATCAAGCAGGGCATTCCAAGATTGCAGTCTTGGTCCGATGACATCTCGCCTGAACGACACATTTGGTGGAACCGTTTGCATTACCGTAGCTAACGTATCACCTTTGTGTCGAACAGTATTGTATAAGGCTGGATACTGGTCTCGTAAGGTGGCATTACCTAGCCATTGATCCTCCCAAAACCGTATCTGAGAGCCATCCCTGATGTTAAATACCACATAGCGAAAGAAATGCTTCTTTGTCGCCATTAGGCCGGCCCAAAAATGCGAGTCACCTGGTTTCCAAACAACCTGTGATAACGCTTTTGTGCCGATGTATTTTCTTTGTAAGAGGGTTTGCCAAACACCATTTTCTGTAAGCAGCTTAAATAGCCATTTACCTAGAAGTGCTGAGTTTTTTTACCTTAAGGTCATGTATCCCCAGCCCTCCCTGATCTTTGGGTCTGCATACCACGTCCCATCTTGCCAGTCGATATTTTTTCTTCTCATTATCCCCTTGCCAAAAAAAACCTCGATCTGAAGTAATCTAACTTCTTCAAGACTCGTTTGGGTAATTGGAAGAATGATATCATATACAGTACCATATTAGTGAGGACTGAATTTATGAGCACCAATCTTCCACCTAGGGATAATAATTTTCCTTTCCAACTTTCTAGCCTTTTTTGCAAACGTTCTTCAACATTTTTCCATTCGACATTAGTCAGTCTCTTATAATGTATTGGAATACCCAAATACTGAATAGGAAATTGGCCTTGCTCGCATCCGAATAGCTCGGAGTATTGAGCAATTGCCTCCTGGGATTCGCCAAAGCAAAACAATTCACTCTTATGAAAATTGATCTTTAATCCAGATAGCTGCTCGAATGCTGAAAGAATTAACTTTAGATTCGTTACTTTCTGGAGATCATGTTCCATAAAAAGAATTGTGTCGTCTGCATATTGAAGAATAGATAGTCCCCCCTCCACAAGGTGGGGGACCACTCCTTCAATGAGGCCATTTTCTTTTGCTCGTTCAATCATGATCGCTAACATATCTGCCACAATATTAAATAGTATGGGCGATAGCGGATCACCTTGCCTCAATCCTTTTTTGTCTGGAAGTATCTGCCTATATCATCATTGATTTTTACAGCAACACTACCTCCAGAAACAAAATTAAGAATCATGGCACACCATTCATCCGAGAAACCTTTCATTCTCAGAGTTTGATGTAAGAACGACCAATTAACTTTATCATGCGCCTTTTCAAAGTCTATTTTGAAAATCACTCCATTTAGCTTTTTGGTGTGCATCTCATGGACAGTCTCGTGTAGAACCACGACCCCATCAAGGATATTCCTACCCTGCATAAACGCAGTTTGCGTAGGTTTCACCACATGATCAGCCACCGCGTTAAGCCGCATGATAGCAATTTTCATAAAGATTTTGAAGCTGACATTAAATAGTCAGATTGGTCGGTATTGTTGAATCCTTTCTGCTTCCTTAACCTTAGGCAACAAAATGATATCCCCAAAATTAAGACGAAACAAATCCATTTGGCCCACATGCAAGCAACCAAATAATTCCAGTAAATCATACTTAGTGATGTCCCAGAAATGTTGGTAAAATTCTGCCGGAAAGCCATCTGGTCCTGGCGCCTTATTATGTTCCATCAAAAAGATAGCCTTCTTAATCTCCTCTTCAGTGAAGGGAGCATTAAGAAAGTTATTCTCTTCGACGGATACTTGGAGAATATCATCTGTTCGCGACTCATCCATCGATACATTCGTATCCAGCGGAGCGCCAAACAAATCTTTATAGAACTTTGTAATATAGGCTTTGAGCTGTTCTTGTCCTTCGATCAGGCCTTCATCCTGTAGCAGAGAGCGAATCCGCTTCTTCCTATGTCGCCCATTGGCTACATTATGGAAATAGCGTGTATTCGAGTCTCCTTCTAAGATGAATTTAGCCTTTGATCTCTGGTACCATTTGATCTCTTCCTCACGCAACAGTGTGGCTACTTTCGTATTAGATTGGCTTTTTAGCTCAATTTCCTGCTGATTTAGTAGCCTACTTTCTGCTATGAGGTCAAGTTCATTAATAATGGTGCACAAGCGCTTTTTTTCTTTTTTTAAATTACCAGCGGTATGTCTAGCCCAACCCCGAAGATATCTACGAACATTTTGTATCTTAATGTTCCATCTTCCGATCGGAGTACACCCAACCACTGGTTTAGCCCATTCCTTTTTAACTAGTTCATCAAAACCATCTCGCAGCAACCAACCCAATTCAAATTTGAACTGTGGTTGAACCGATGGCCTTAATGTACCGGTGTCAACAAATTTGAAAGTTTCTCAATAGATTTGGGAAGGAGCTTCACTTTTAAACCACGCAGACCCAAATAGCGGAGATTGAAAAGATCACCGATAGCATCTGGAACCTTCTTGATGGGTAGGCCACTTAACTCCAGCACTGACATATATCTGGACTTCTCTGCTATCAGAGGTAACAGAGTGGATGATGGAATACTGATGCCCAATGCGATAATAGATCTATGGCAGTGTACTCCCGATACCGACGGGTATATATCCTTCTTCAGTTTGTGTATTACCAATCTACGTGCATCACTCTCATCAAGAGATTCCCCATATTTATTCTCCTCGTGAACAACACCAAAGCATTCTCCGTCAAAGTCATCTATCTCTGTCACAAGTCTAGATTGTCGACGTATAGGATGATGTATCATTGTTGTCTCTGTCAAAGTCACAAGAATAAACATGTTGCAATCTTCATCAGTTTACCAAAGGAAATTCTTCTATAGTAGTCCTGATAATGATCATAGTTGTTAATGCTTAGTACTGTGATTCATACGTGCTCGTCTTCAGTTAAAAGAACAATCATTTGCAATCGGAATGGAAATAACAATTGCTTCCAGTACAAGTAAATACATGGTAACAAATTGAGAGTTCAGAAGTTGACATGAATAATGAGCAAATTTTACAGCTAGGAATATCCACTGAACCATGACGAAAGATTTAAGATCCAGTTCACTAATGTTTACAAAATACATATCAAGAAGCTACCTTTTTTTGCTGGTTATATCAAGAAGCTACTTGATCTGAGGCAAAGTAAATTTGAAGAAGCAACAAAGAAAACCCATTTCATGCCGTCTTGAAGTTGTCATATATATGTAGAAAATGTCATACAATAGCGAAAATTCGTAACAAGGGGAGAGAAGTCAACTAGGCATTGTTGCCTTTAGCAGAAAGCAACCACGTCTGAAATCAAGATACAGTATTCTCTGAAATCCACAGAGATTTGAAGGTAAAGGAGGTCCATTCGTTGGATGTGTTGTTGTGTTAAAGTACTATTAGCCGGCTAGAATTTTTTTCAGAGAAGCAACCGGAAATATCAGATCAACTTTTTTTCCCACGAAGTAGTAGTTTTTGTATTAGGGCATCTCCAGCCGTTGCGCCCCCCAGGGCCCAAAACGCCGCCGTTTTGGTGCCGCCACGGCGCTAAACGGCGCTATTCTGGAACCTGGGGGGGCGCGTTTCCCAGTCGCGTCCCGAGCCCAAGAATCGGCCCAAACAAACGCAAATTGAAAAGAGACGAAATTTTATTGATCAAAGCGAATTGCGTATATTTTCGAGTGAAATTCAAACTAAAGACAGCGGAAATGTAAACTACGCGACGACTACCCCTACGCCTACGCATCGTCGTCTTCATCAGCGGCGTCGCCGTGGCGGCGCTAGTTGGAGGGGCCAGTTTCGCTCTGACTCACCGCGGCGAGACGGCGTTGCTCCGCCCGCTCCGCTCGGGCTTGCAGGCGCAGCCGGTGCAGCTGCGCCTGCTCGGAGGGCGGGCGGCTGCGGCGCTCGCCCTGCAGCGCCACCTGCCGCCGGTCGGCCTCGTAGAGGGCGATAATGCCCGCCTGCTCGGTCGAGGCAGCGCGCGCGGCCAACTGCCGGCGCACCTCTCGCGCCGCCTCCTCCCTCTGGTGTGACTCCAGAGAGGCCCGGATGGCGGCCGCCTCCGCCGCCTGCGCCGCCTGCTCGAGGACGCCGCGAACCTCGCGGTACGCGTCCTCGTTCTGCGCCGTCTCGAACGAGTGCAGCCTGGCGTGCTGCTCGGGCCATACCGGTTGCCGCCTCACCTCCCGCCTCCACTGACGGGCAGCCCGCCGTGCTTCTCGTGCCTCGTCCTGCTGCGGCTCCGGCGCCACCTGCTGCGGCTCCGGCGCCACCTGCTGCGGCTGAAGCGGCTCCGGCGCCGCTGGCTGCAGCTCGTCGTCGTAGTCGCTGTCGGGCCACGCGTCCCAGAGACGATCCATTGCGGCGAGGGTGAGGACGGAGAAGATGGAGAAAGAACGGCGAGGGAGGAGGCGAGAATGTGCGTACGGGGAGGGGGCGGGCACCATTTTTATAGCTTGGCGGGCCAGTCGCCGCGCCGCGCGTGTCACCGCTGCCGCCCCGCCATTAATCCGGCAGCCTTTGACCGGGGTGCATGCACTGGCCGGCCGCCACGCCATAACTCCGGCAGCCTTTGACGGCGCGGGCGCCGAGAAGGAGGTCACGGGCGGTGGCTTCTGTTCCCGCGCTTTCCCGTCGCGTCGCTGACCGAGCTGGCCCACGCGCGCGGCCGCGCAGTTTCGCCCCCCAGGCCGAACCCAGCGGGCTGGGTTTGGCCTGGGTGCCGCGGCGCTATTTAGCGCCGAAACGGCGCTATTTGGGCCTCTGGGGGGGCCGAGTGGTGAAGAAGCGGCGCTATTCGCCGCTTCCGCCGCGAAAAAAACCCCCTGGGGGGCTCTGGGGGACGGCTGGAGATGCCCTTAGCCTTTGTGTTTATTTGAGCTAAATTAACAAGTTATTCCACGCTAAACTCAACACTTATCATTACTAGAGATTCAGTAACATCTTCTAACTTCCCCATGGATAATTAAAATTACCAAATGGAGAACTTTGTGTCACTGTCGAAAGACAAATCAATGTTGACAAATTCTGGGAGGCCGGCCTACCTACGTGTAGCATCGTGGCACGCGACAATATCTTAGATAGAGTGCGCCCCTGATGCACGCTAAGACGCTAGATTGGCTATAAATAGCGGTGCAGGGGTGGAGGCTATTCATTCAATTCAACTGTGCCCATCATCTTCTTCGATCCCAAACCTCTTCTTCTTCCCCGTTAATCTCAAGTTAGATATTTGAAGGATGTCTTGCAGCTGTGGATCAAGCTGCAACTGCGGCTCAAACTGCACGTGCGGGTATGGATGCTTCTCTCCTCCAAATACTATCATGCCATGTGCTTACTGTGGAATCTGGATACTGATATGAGGAGAGAAAACCATTTATTAGCAGGTGTTGATTTCTTGTAAAGATAAACTATTGATTTGATCTGGCGATTTGTTGTGGTTGCAGCAAGATGTACCCTGACCTGGACGAACAGGCCAGCACCACCACCCAGACCCAGGCCGTAGTCGTCCTCGGGATGTCTCCTGGGAACAAGGCCGGGCAGTTCGAGATGGCCGCCGGCGAGTCCAGCGAGGGCTGCAGCTGCGGCGCTAACTGCAAGTGCAACCCCTGCAACTGTTAAGCTGCACGCGACGCTATGGGCATGCGCTTATGTGTGATGGTGTGCGAGTAAGTACGTCGTAAATAACAAGAAGCGTCTGACGGAGTCGAGCAAGTACGTGTGCGGTGTGTGGTCTACTTGCTCGCCGTGCTCTGCTCTGATTGCTCTTGGTGTCGTCCTTCCTGGTGTGTATGTGTGTGTGCGCTTGTGTCTCTGTAATTGCTTCATCTATCTCCGACTACGGAGTATGGAGTGATGAATTAATATACACCAAAGACAAGTTTGCCTGAATTAATTTCTTAGACAAAAGTCATTTTTTTAATTTTGCCTGGTCTATCAAAGACCAAGGTTCAGCAACCAAGTATTGGTTTCCGGGGAAAACTAGCTTTACAGGGATAGATCAACAAAAACAGCACTAAAACATTTGGGACAAGAGTTGTTTTTGTCGCACCCGGACTTCTAGAGGATACTCACAGTCCGCTAAACAGTAGAACAAATGGCTTACGGGGCATACCGGCACCCACATCTTAATATGAGCAGGCCAACACGTAAACGTGTGACAACCATTCTCTATTATCCATCGTCTGCGTAAACCATCGCATAGAAATCATGACACTTCCGTTGACGTACTTCATAACATACACACATGGTACATCAACGGCATTAGAACAACTGATATCACAACATATCTCTAAATCTCTAAGACACAAAAGATTGAAATAAGTTGCAAATAGCTCTCACTAGAGCAGAGATAGCAAATACAATCATCCAGAGGACACATGTCCCAACAATTCATCATTACAACACAGCGTAAGCATCCAAAGTGTCTGAGTACAGACAAGATCCAAATAGGCCTAAGAGGCCGGAAACGAAAAGACGGAGCCCATCCACGATGTCTCGGATCCTGCCCGGGTCCGCTATCTACTCGTCAGCAGCCTCGTCATACTCCACGTAGTAGCCACCACGGGGATCCTCGAAAACGTAGTCTGCGGAAACCATAGCCCAAAGGGGTCAGTACATAAACGTACTGTCAAGCAAGACTCACAAGATACCATAGTGTACCCGGCAACACCAAGTACAGATGATTTGGGTTCAACGGAAGAATAGGTGATACAAAAGTGCGGCAGCAGGCTGCGCTAACCAACTACAGAAACATGCTACAACTTCCGGCTAAAAGAAGGGGATAAGATAGCGTATCGTAACCAACTACAACTAACCTCAAACAAACCCATCCTGGATCTCGCCCCTTATCCAAAGAAGCAATCCGAGGATAACTCACACAGTTGGATTAATGATGGTTCAAGTTATTGTGCCAATAAGACTATTACTAGTCAAGTTATCATTAGTTAGGTGTAAATTGTTCTGAGTACTTGTTAGCCAGTACTTTCACCAAGTCAACCATAACCGCGGAAAACACGGCTTCTCGAGAAGATTTAACCCTGCAGGGATGCACCAATTTGGCCGTACATGTAAGAATAACCCGCCAGATGGAATGCCTTCCACCAAGCGGGGCACTCAACACAACCCAACTCTTCTTCGCATCAAGCCCAAAGAACCCCGTGCAATTGAGCGCACGGCTAATCGAGCCCCACGAAGAAAAGGGGACCCTCATAGCACTCTAAGAACGTGTCTCCCTAAATGCCGACTACAAAAGTTTCCACCCTGGCCTCGGGTTCGTACCTGCATATGCGTGCGGCAAATGGAAAACCCGAACTAAATGAGGCGATTTGGACGAGATGCGAATCGAATCAAATTGAGGGGGGCGCCCATACACGCTTCCCACATGCGGATAGTGCGCTCATCATGAATCAGTAGACAAGACCCTTTTCCTAATTAGGGTCGACACTAGCAGGCCTCAAAACCACGCCGGGCCTCCTGCCGGTGCCTTATCATCAAATTAGCATTACCTCAAACATTAACAGGTTGTTGTTTAACATCGAGCCCCAGAACATAATAAAAATAGTAACAGAAATAACGGACAGCAGACTCGAGCATAAACAACCCTAAGCATGCTAGTAAGACACAGGCAACAAGCAACGGGGTTATAGGTGTGGAGGTGAGGCTATATCAGGGTTAAAGGATAACATGTGATGGGATCGGGAAACAAGCAACGATTCATAAGGCTAGCAGAATAGACAACGGAAAGTATCGGTATCCAGTGTGGAAAGGAACACAATGGTTCATGTGAGTGAATACTTGCCTGCAAACTCAGCAGCCTGGTACTGAGCTAACTCCTCAGAAGTAGTGTCGTAAACCTCGTCTGTCTCAACGTCGTCGTCTATTCGAGAAGAAGCAAACAAACAACGCATAGAGACAAACAATCAATAACATGGCATGATGCACAACCATGGGATGATGCATGGCAATTTAATTGATGCATCAAAATAAGCTAATTGACATGGTAACATAATTAAATGGACCCATATGCAATTTGGGTTGCATATGGAAAGCCCAGGAATTAAGGTTGGATTAATTGATCTACAACTAATCAACATGTGAAGTGGATTAGCATGATGCATGGATGAGGAAAACAAAAGAAAACAACAATAGAATCAATTTGAAATGAAGTTTACCAAGTTTGGAATTTTATTTATTAAGTTATGAAATTTTGGTTTCTTAAAGGTGTTACACAAGCATTTGTTGTTTTCACCAATTTTAATTGTTCAAAATAGATAACAAAGTTCATATTTGGAAAGTACACAAATCTTTAGGTGGAATACATGTTTCACTTGTTGAAAAAGGATTTAGGATAAATTACTTATGAATTAAACAAGATTTAAATGAATTTAATTCAAGTATGAATTTATTTAAATTTTTATTTGTTCAAAACATTAAACCAAATTCATATTTGAAAAGGTTATACTTTTCTGGTTTGAAAACATATTTTATAAGTTCAAAAATAATTTAATTTGACCAAGTTATGAATTTAGCAATTTAAAATGATTTAAACAAGGTTTAAATTATTTAACCAATTTTAATTATTCAAAACATGAAACAAAGTTTATATTTGGGAAGGTGGTTCAATTTAGCATGGAAAACATATTTTATATGTGCTATTTGAATTAAATTTGAATTAGTTATGAAATTAACCAAATTTGAAATGATTTGTTTAAATTTGAATTTTGAAAACATTTGAAATGTTCAAACCAGAAAACAAATGATTTAAACATGTAGAGAATTAAATTTTGTTCAGGATACATGTTTTATTTATTTTATTTGAAGTTGAAATTCAAAAGTTATTTGTATTTTGAAATTGGGGGCTGTTCTGCAATTTTTAAACATTTAGAGTTGGTCCAGGGACTTAACTGCGAAAAAAATATCACAGAGAGGCCCCTGGGGCTTACGTGGCCTTCACTGCCACTGGCTGGTGGGCCTGCCAGCCAGCGTGGCAAGGCAAAAATGTGAGGGGAAATCCCGCGGAGTCGAGGGCTCGATCCCTCGACCTCGGGCGTGAGCGCACGGGGCGTTACCACTGCGGTGTGTTGCCGTTCGTTGTCAGGTAAGGTGCAAGGGGGGTATGAGCTTCAGTTAGCGTCAGTTAACTGAAACTGACGAGTTCATTTTCTGAACTTCGACAGAGGAGCACGGCCGCCGGCGGCGAGCTGCTGCTGCGTGCGCGTTGCTGCTCGTCGTGGATGCGTGTACTAGGGTGCTGTGGGTGCAGAGAGAAGAGGGAGGGGAAGGAAGGAGTGGTGCTCACCGTGGCGGAAAGGAAGGAGTGGCTCGGTGCAGCTGCGGTGGTGGCGGACGGCGACAGGGTTGGAGACGGCGGCGGCGATGCAGTGGGTCTCCGCCACCGCGGAGTGGTCGAGGAGGAAGCAGACGAAGCGGGGAGCTGATCCCCGTACCTAGTCTACGTGGAGGAGGTCCATGTCGCGGCGATCACCGGAGAGGAAACGAGGTGGTGGTTCTCGGGTTTCAGAGATGGGGTGGTGCCGCGACAGAGAATAGCGGGAGAGAGAGGGAAACGACGGCGGCGAGAGAGGGAGAGAGGAGGGAGGACTAGGGCTAGGGGGGAGCCCTAGGGCATGGATATAAGGGGGAGGGGAGGAGCTCGTGGCCGTCTGCTCCTCGCTGCTGTCGACGTGGGCGTTGCGGATGGACGCCGTACAGAGGTAGGTGACGATAGCGAAGAGGTAAGCAGGCCGTGGGCTGGGCCTGCTGCCCACTGGCCTGCGTTTTTCCTTTTTTATTTTTTTGATTCTGTTTCTTTTTTTTTTTGCAGAAAAGAAAAAAGGGAGAAAAAAGGAAGGATTTTATGGTTAGAAAATTTAGGAAAAAAATTGTATTGATTAATTATTGCAACAGCAACAAGTACAAACTTTGGTTTTTCTTTCAAAAATTTCAAATTAGTTTGTTGTTTGGTAATTTATTTGAATTTAAGTGCATTTGATATTAAATGAATAATTGTAACTTAAGCAATTTAAAAGTTTTTTTTTAATTCCAAGTTTATTTGAGACAAATGATTGGAGTGTGTTGTAATTTTCATAAATTTCAAAATGGTTGATGTTTGGAAATTTAATTGAATTTGAATGAAATTGATATTACATGAAATATTAAAAGGAACCACTTAATAGTTTGAACTTTCATGTTTATTAAAAACAATTTGATGTTTTGATTTGAACTTTTTATTTGAAAACATGTAACAGAACAAGTATGAAACAAATATTTGAATTTGGTTTGAAAATTCAAATAGAAAACAAGGGAAAACAAAATGAAAACAATTGGAAAACAAATGCCAAAACAAATGCAATGATGATGTCATGATGCAAAACATAAATAAACAATAAATAAAACATTCTAGGTGTTGTTTTCATACTTGGGATGTTACAAAACGCCCCCCCTTGAAGGAATCGCGCCCCGAGATTCCTACTGAGAAGAGAAAAGGTCCGGATACTTCTTGCGAAGATCCTCTTCGGTCTCCCACGTTGCCTCTTTATCGGAATGATTGGACTACTGCACTTTCAAGAACTTGGTGCTCTTGTTGCGAGTCTTACGCTCGGTCTCATCGAGAATTCGAACAGGGTGCTCCTCATAAGAGAGATCTTCTTGCAGTTCAATGGAATCATGATCAACTGCACGACCTGGATCTTTGAAGCACCTCTTGAGCTGTGACACGTGAAACACATCGTGCACCTTGGATAGTTTTTCTGGAAGTTGAAGACGATAAGCATTTTCTGCACGCCTTGAGAGAATGTTGAAAGGACCAATGTATCTTGGTGCCAGCATTCCTTTGACACCAAAACGATGAGTGCCTCTGAGGGGAGTTACACGGAGATATGCTTTGTCACCAGGTGCATAGATCATATCCCTGTGCTTGCTGTCATAGTAGCTTTTCTGACGAGACTGAGCAATCTTGAGATTGTCACGAATGATGCGAACTTTCTCTTCGGCTTCCTTAACAATGTTAGGGCCTAAGAGTGAACGTTCACCAGCTCCAGACCAATTGATTGGACTCCTGCATCTGCGGCCATAGAGAGCTTCAAATGGTGCCATGCCTAGGCTTGCCTGGAAGCTGTTGTTGTAGGAGAATTCAGCATATGGAAGACATTGCTCCCATTTCATGCCAAAGGAGATACCACATGCTCTGAGCATATCCTCGAGAATCTGATTGACTCTTTCGACTTGCCCTTGGGACTGAGGGTGATAGGCTGTGCTGAACAGAAGTTTGGTGCCCAATGCTTCTTGAAAACTCTTCCAGAAATGAGAAGTGAATATGCTTCCACGGTCTGAGCTTATTTCCAATGGAACACCATGAAGAGGAACAATCTTTGCTGTGTAGAGCTCTGCTAACTGGCTAGCTGAGATTGTTTCTTTGACAGCAAAGAAGTGAGCTACTTTAGTGAGACGATTAATGACAACGAAGATTGCATCGTTGCCCTTCTTGGACTTTGGGAAACCCGTGACAAAGTCCATTTCAATCATGTCCCACTTCCACTCAGGAATTTTCAGAGGTTGGAGAAGACCGGCTGTTTTCTGATGAACTGCCTTAACACGTTGACAAACGTCGCATTCAGAAACGTATTGAGCAATTTCACGTTTCATGCCAGGCCACCAATACAGTGTCTTGAGATCCTGGTACATCTTTGTACTTCCAGGGTGTATGGAGAGAGGAGTTTCATGAGCCTCCTTGAGAATGACATCTTTGAGACTTTGAACTTGAGGAACTGCAATGCGTCCTTCGAAGAACACAGTTCCCTTGTCATCAATTGAGAAGGCCTTAAATTTCTCCTTGCCTTCTTTGATGTGTTCTACCATCTTCTTGATTTCAGCATCACGAAGTTGTTCAGAACGAATCTTGTCCTCGAGAGTTGGACTGGCTTTCAAGTTTGCAAGATAGCCTTGAGGAACAAGACCAAGGTTCAGCTTCTGGAATTATTCATGAAGAGGAGGTTGGCTTTCCATGATCATGAGATTATTGCAATATGACTTGCGACTGAGAGCATCGGCCATAACATTAGCCTTGCCTGGAGTGTAAGAAATGGTAAGATCAAAGTCTTTAATCTTTTCAATCCATCTCCTTTGCCTGAGGTTTAGATCTGGTTGATTGAAGATGTATTTCAGACTCTTATGATCGGAAAAGATTTCAGTGCGATTACCCAACAAGTATTGTCTCCATTTCTTGAGGGCAAACACAACTGCTGCAAGTTCAAGGTCATGAGTGGGATAATTGAGCTCATGTGCGTTCAAATGACGTGAAGCATAAGCCACAACTTGACGTTCTTGCATAAGAACTGCACCTAGACCTTGGAGAGAAGCATCCCAGAATATCTGGAAAGGTTTGGTAGGATCTGGGCCAACCAGAACTGGTGTAGAAGTGAGTTTAGTCTTCAGGAGATTGAAACTTTCATCACATTGTGGAGACCAAACGAAGTTCTTGTCCTTCTTTGTTAGATCAGTGAGAGGTTTGGCAATCTTGGAGAAGTTTTGGACGAAACGACGGCAATAGCTAGCTAAGCCAAGAAAACTTCTTACTTGCTTCACCGTCTTTGGAGGTTTCCAATCAACAATTGCTTTAACCTTTTCTGGATCAATGGCTATGCCCTTGGCAGAGATGACATGACCAAGGTAAGCAACTTCTGAGATCCAGAACTCACATTTGGAGAACTTGGCATAGAGACGATGCTCGCGAAGTTTCATGAGAGTGAGACGAAGATGTTCTTCGTGCTCTTCCTCGGATTTTGAGTAGACAAGAATGTCATCAAGATATACCACAATGAACTTGTCGAGGTATTCATGGAAGACAGAATTCATGAGTCGAGAGAAGGTCGCCGGTGCATTCGTGAGACCAAAGGACATGACGGTGAATTCATATAGACCGTAGCGAGTGGTGAAGGCTGTCTTTGGAATATCCTCTCTTCTGATCTTTATTTGATGGTAACCCATTCTCAAGTCCAACTTGGAGAATATTGAGGCTCCAGCAAGTTGATCAAAAAGATCATCGATACGAGGAATTGGATACTTGTTTTTGATGGTTTTCTCGTTAAGAGGACGATAGTCAACAACGAGTCTCTTTGTGTGATCCTTCTTCGCAACGAACAGAGTTGGGCAACCCCAAGCCGAGGAACTAGGTTGAATGTAACCTTTTTCCATGTACATATCAATTTGTTCCTTTAACAACTTCAGCTCGGGAGTTCCTATCTTGTAAGGATGCTTAGAGATTGGAGCAGTACCTGGCTCAAGTTCGATCACGAACTCAACAGCTCTGTCCGGAGGCATCCCTGGCAACTCTTCTGGAAAGACGTCAGGGAATTCGCAAACCACCGGAACATTTTCAAGTGAAGGTAGAGGTTTAGCATCGAGGTTGCACAGCTGAAAGGAACTTGATTCGTTTGGAGAATAGACTATCTGGCCAGAAGGGTGGAACAGAGTTATTGACTTTTGAGCACAGTCAATCCTAGCTTTATTAGCTTTCAGCCAATCCATACCAAGAATGACATCAATGTCAGAACTTCCCAGCAACATGAGAGAAGCAAGGAAAATGTGGCCTCCAATTAGGATTTGATTGTCCTTACTTATCTTGGAAGTCAACATTTGAGATCCCGGGGAGTGAACAGTGATTTGATTGCTTAGTGGAACCACAATTAGGTTGTTTGTTGTGGCAAAAATCTTTGACACAAAAGAATGCGATGCTCCGGTATCAAACAACACTTTAGCTGGAAAAGAGTTTACGGGTAATATACCGAGAACGACGTCAGGAGCTTCCTCAGCTTTGTCGATCTTGACATGATTCACCCTTGCGGTCCTCCCGACAGGCCTGTTGTTGGAGTTGAAGGCCTTAGGCGGGGGAGCGCGCACCATTGCCTGGTTTGTGTTGGGACGAGGTGGTGGTGGAGGTAGCTGCCTCTGCGTGCACTTGTCAGCGTAGTGCCCCGTCTGCTTGCACTTGTAGCAAGTGACGACACGAGGAGGCCCTGGCCTTGGCTGCCCCATCGAAGCCCTTTGATCATGCATCTGAGCAGGGTTGGGTGGGCGGGGAGCGAAGCCTGGAGAAGCTTGGGCGTATGGAGCCCGAGTGACAGCACCATTTGGCACCCAGATGCGGCGCTTCTGCGGAGGGGTGGTCATGTTGGAGGAGGAACCACCCTCACGCGAGTGCTTGCGAGACTCCTCGAACGCCTTGCGCCCAGTTTCTTCATGAGCGCGGTGTTAACGAGCTCCTCGAAGTCTTTGGTCTTGACGTTGGTGAGGGCATACTTGAGCTCCGGGTTAAAACCTCTGCGGAACCTTGCCATCTTCTTAGCCTCAGTGGACACCTCGTCTCCGGCGTATCGAGCGAGGCGATTGAACTCACTATGATAGCCGATGACGTCCAGCTTGCCTTGCTTGAGAGAGCAAAACTCTTCACGCATCCTTTCCAGGAGACCATCTGGAATGTGGTGCTTCAGGAAGGCTTCCTTGAAACAACCCCAGGTGATTGGATAGCCAGCTCTCATGGTCTGGTAGTTTTCCCACCAAGTAGCTGCCTGACCCTTCAGCAGATAGGAGGCATACTTGACCTTGTCTTCCTCAGCAACGTGAGCAATCTCCAGAGCCTTGGCTATCTCACGGATCCAGTCATCAGCATCCAGAGGCTCGCGTGTTGCCACGAAAGCTCTCGGGCCCAGACTGAGAAACTCCTTGATACTGACTCGTGGAGCGGTCTGGTTGTTGTGCTGATTAGTCTGGAACTGGGCCATCTGCGTCATGACTTGGGTCATCTGAGTCAACAGCTCCGTGATTGGCGGTGGCTCAGGCGGGGTGTTCCTTGTTGGCGGCATCCTGAATGGAAATGCATTTTAGCACAACAACAGAAAAGGATAGACTTAGCAACCGAAAGAGCGATTATTCCAACGCATGAATAGATAACCAACAGGTACATCATCACATGTTCAAATACATCAGAATATCCAACACACCATAAATGGTTCGAATACCAAAGGATAACTAAACATAGCTAAGAATGGATACATCGGTACTCCCATGCTCATCACGCAGGACGGCGACTAGGAGTACGGCGAGAGGTGCGGTGAGGAGCACGCCCACGAAAGTAGGTAGAACGACGATCCACGTAGATCTGACGTGGACTGAGAGCGACTCTAGGTGTGGTGAAGTACATAGTGTCGACTCCCTGTGCTCCAAAGCGCGGAATCCCAGTGTAACCAGCACCAAGGTTAAGGAGTGGACCTCTGATCGGCTCGTAACCTCCAGCATCTGGCAGACGACGACCAACTGGCTGATCGAAACGTGCAAAGCGCTCATCTCCAACAAAGTCTGTGGTGTAAGTCGCCAGACGAGTCAAAGCAAGGTAGAGCTGCTCTCTGACTGAAGCCAACTCCTGAGATAGTGTGCTGGCAACTGCGTCATTGTGCCTCACAAACTGAGCGGTGGTGTGCAGCCTGGAGTTATCATGCTCATAAACATCCAAGTTGTCGTAGAGAGTGAAGTGAGCTCCCTCCGAAGTGATGTAACCACGGGGGATGTGGCGATAGATAGAATCGTCAAATCCCCAGTAGTCAGCACGAAGGACGGTGAGACTCACATAAGCTGCCTGCTGCACAGCCATATCCACTGTGGAACCTACTGCCTCGTAGCGGTGGACAACGCTCATGCCATCATCTGACAGAATGTAGACGATAGCCTGGTAGTAGGTCTGGTCAAACTCTCGCTGCTGCTCGTAGACCTGGTACTCTGGTGCCCAACGGAACCCCAGAAAAGTGACCATGTCTCTCAGCATCTCCGGATAACCGGCGGTGCTCTCACAACGAGTCATACGAACCACCTGCGGGTAGAACCTGAGATCCATCTGCAGATGATGGGGAAGTTTTGATTAGGCGCCGGTAGAAGAACTGAAGTGGCAAGCAACAACAAGGTTTCAACGGACGAAAAGGATGTTGAGAAGAACAGGATATCGAAGCAACATTGGGGAAACACGAGACCAAACACTCCTGAGGTACTACGGAAAACCCATTCGGGCTTCTAAAGGATAAATATCTACTGCTTAAGGAATAGAGGATCTGCTTCCGAGGCTTACACGCCTCCGTTCTCAATCATGAGTAGGCAACATGATAAATCATGTCACAACCACCTCCATTCCTATGGTCTAGTAGATATAACTATCCTAGAGAAACCAGGATACGTGAAATCCTAACTTGAAAGTTTAGATGAGAAGAGAAAACAACGTTGCACTTCCTTACCAGAAAAGGGAGGGTGGGTGGGGAAAGAAATAAAAGAACATAATTCCTACTCTCACGTTTCATTTTTCCTATATAGCTACAAAATAGTTTCTAGACTCAACTGCGACCAGTAAAAGGGATCCTACAAGAAGACAGGCTCTGATACCATTTGTCGCACCCGGACTTCTAGAGGATACTCACAGTCCGCTAAACAGTAGAACAAATGGCTTACGGGGCATACCGGCACCCGCATCTCAATATGAGCAGGCCAACACGTAAACGTGTGACAACCATTCTCTACTATCCATCGTCTGCGTAAACTATCCCATAGAAATCAGGACACTTCCGTTGACGTACTTCATAACATACACACATGGTACATCAACGGCATTAGAACAACTGATATCACAACATATCTCTAAGACACAAAAGATTGAAATAAGTTGCAAATAGCTCTCACTAGAGCAGAGATAGCAAATACAATCATCCAGAGGACACATGTCCCAACAATTCATCATTACAACACAGCGGAAGCATCCAAAGTGTCTGAGTACAGACAAGATCCAAATAGGCCTAAGAGGCCGGAAACGAAAAGACGGAGCCCATCCACGATGTCTCGGATCCTGCCCGGGTCCGCTATCTACTCGTCAGCAGCCTCGTCATACTCCACGTAGTAGCCACCATGGGGATCCTCGGAAACGTAGTCTGCGGAAACCACAGCCCCAAAGGGGTCAGTACATAAACGTACTGGCAAGCAAGACTCACAAGATACCATAGTGTACCCGGCAACACCAAGTACAGATGCTTTGGGTTCAACGGAAGAATAGGTGATACAAAAGTGTGGCAGCATGCTGCGCTAACCAACTACAGAAACATGCTACAACTTCCGGCTAAAAGAAGGGGATAAGATAGCGTATCGTAACCAACTACAACTAACCTCAAACAAACCCATCCTGGATCTCGCCCCTTATCCAAAGAAGCAATCCGAGGATAACTCACACAGTTGGATTAATGATGGTTCAAGTTATTGTGCCAATAAGACTATTACTAGTCAAGTTATCATTAGTTAGGTGTAAGTTGTTCTGAGTACTTGTTAGCCAGTACTTTCACCAAGTCAACCATAACCGCGGAAAACACGGCTTCTCGAGAAGATTTAACCCTGCAGGGATGCACCAATTTGGCCGTACACGTAAGAATAACCCGCCAGATGGAATGCCTTCCACCAAGTGGGGCACTCAACACAACCCAACTCTTCTTCGCATCAAGCCCAAAGAACCCCGTGCAATTGAGCGCACGGCTAATCGAGCCCCACGAAGAAAAGGGGACCCTCATAGCACTCTAAGAACGTGTCTCCCTAAATGCCGACTACAAAAGTTTCCACCCTGGCCTCGGGTTCGTACCTGCATATGCGTGCGGCAAATGGAAAACCCGAACTAAATGAGGCGATTTGGACGAGATGCTAATCGAATCAAATTGAGGGGGGCGCCCATACACGCTTCCCACATGCGGATAGTGCGCTCATCATGGATCAGTAGACAAGACCCTTTTCCTAATTAGGGTCGACACTAGCAGGCCTCAAAACCATGCCGGGCCTCCTGCCGGTGCCTTATCATCAAATTAGCATTACCTCAAACATTAACAGGTTGTTGTTTAACATCGAGCCCCAGAACATAATAAAAATAGTAACAGAAATAACGGACAGCAGACTCGAGCATAAACAACCCTAAGCATGCTAGTAAGACACATGCAACAAGCAACGGGGTTATAGGTGTGGAGGTGAGGCTATATCAGGGTTAAAGGATAACATGTGATGGGATCGGGAAACAAGCAACGATTCATAAGGCTAGCAGAATAGACAACGAAAAGTATCGGTATCCAGTGTGGAAAGGAACACAATGGTTCATGTGAGTGAATACTTGCCTGCAAACTCAGCAGGCTGGTACTGAGCTAACTCCTCAGAAGTAGTGTCGTAAACCTCGTCTGTCTCAACGTCGTCGTCTATTCGAGAAGAAGCAAACAAACAACTCATAGAGACAAAAAATCAATAACATGGCATGATGCACAACCATGGGATGATGCATGGCAATTTAATTGATGCATCAAAATAAACTAATTGACATGGTAACATAATTAAATGGACCCATATGCAATTTGGGTTGCATATGGAAAGCCCAGGAATTAAGGTTGGATTAATTGATCTACAATTAATCAACATGTGAAGTGGATTAGCATGATGCATGGATGAGGAAAACAAAAGAAAACAACAATAGAATCAATTTGAAATGAAGTTTACCAAGTTTGGAATTTTATTTATTAAGTTATGAAATTTTGGTTTCTTAAAGGTGTTACACAAGCATTTTTTGTTTTCACCAATTTTAATTGTTCAAAATAGATAACAAAGTTCATATTTGGAAAGTACACAAAATTTTAGGTGGAATACATGTTTCACTTGTTGAAAAAGGATTTAGGATAAATAACTTATGAATTAAACAAGTTTAAACAAGATTTAAATGAATTTAATTCAAGTATGAATTTATTTAAATTTTTATTTGTTCAAAACATTAAACCAAATTCATATTTGAAAAGGTTATACTTTTCTGGTTTGAAAACATATTTTATAAGTTCAAAAATAATTTAATTTGACCAAGTTATGAATTTAGCAATTTAAAATGATTTAAACAAGGTTTAAATTATTTAACCAATTTTAATTATTCAAAACATGAAACAAAGTTTATATTTGGGAAGGTGGTTCAATTTAGCATGGAAAACATATTTTATATGTGCTATTTGAATTAAATTTGAATTAGTTATGAAATTAACCAAATTTGAAATGATTTGTTTGAATTTGAATTTTGAAAACATTTGAAATGTTCAAAACAGAAAACAAATGATTTAAACATGTAGAGAATTAAATTTGGTTCAGGATACATGTTTTATTTATTTTATTTGAAGTTGAAATTCAAAAGTTATTTGTATTTTGAAATTGGGGGTTGTTCTGCAATTTTTAAACATTTAGAGTTGGTCCAGGGACTTAACTGCGAAAACAATATCACAGAGAGGCCCCTGGGGCTTACGTGGCCTTCACTGCCACTGGCTGGTGGGCCTGCCAGGGGAAAATCCCGCGGAGGCGAGGGCTCGATCCCTCGACCTCGGGCGCGAGCGCACGGGGCGTTACCACTGCGGTGTGTTGCCGTTCGTTGTCAGGTAAGGTGCAAGGGGGGGGTATGACCTTCAGTTAGCGTCAGTTAACTGAAACTGACGAGTTCAGTTTCTAAACTTCGACAGAGGAGCACGGCCGCCGGCGGCGAGCTGCTGCTGCGTGCGCGTTGCTGCTCATCGTGGATGCGGGTACTAGGGTGCTGTGGGTGCAGAGAGAAGAGAGAGGGGAAGGAAGGAGTGGTGCTCACCGTGGCGGAAAGGAAGGAGTGGCTCGGTGCAGCTGCGGTGGTGGCGGCCGGCGACAGGGTTGGAGACGGCGGCGGCGATGCAGTGGGTCTCCGCCACCGCGGAGTGGTCGAGGAGGAAGCAGACGGAGCGGGGAGCTGACCCCCGTACCTAGTCTACGTGGGGAGGTCCATGTCGCGGCGATCACCGGAGAGGAAACGAGGTGGTGGTGCTCGGGTTTCAGAGATGGGGTGGTGCCGCGACAGAGAATAGCGGGAGAGAGAGGGAAACGACGGCGGCGAGAGAGGGAGAGAGGAGGGAGGACTAGGGCTAGGGGGAGCCCTAGGGCACGGATATAAGGGGGAGGGGAGGAGCTCGCGGCCGTCTGCTCCTCGCTGCTGTCGACGTGGGCGTTGCGGATGGACGCCGTACAGAGGTAGGTGACGATAGCGAAGAGGTAAGCAGGCCGTGGGATGGGCCTGCTGCCCACTGGCCTGCGTTTTTCCTTTTTTATTTTTTTGATTCTGTGTCTTTTTTTTTGCAGAAAAGAAAAAGGGAGAAAAAAGGAAGGATTTTAGGGTTAGAAAATTTAGGAAAAAATTGTATTGATTAATTATTGCAACAGAAACAAGTACAAACTTTGGTTTTTTTTTTCAAAAATTTCAAATTAGTTTGCTGTTTGGTAATTTATTTGAATTTAAGTGCATTTGATATTAAATGAATAATTGTAACTTAAGCAATTTAAAAGTTTTTTTTTAATTCCAAGTTTATTTGAGACAAATGATTGGAGTGTGTTGTAATTTTCATAAATTTCAAAATGGTTGTTGTTTGGAAATTTAATTGAATTTGAATGAAATTGATATTACATGAAATATTAAAAGGAACCACTTAATAGTTTGAACTTTCATGTTTATTAAAAACAATTTGATGTTTTGATTTGAACTTTTTATTTGAAAACATGTAACAGAACAAGTATGAAACAAATATTTGAATTTGGTTTGAAAATTCAAATAGAAAACAAGGGAAAACAAAATGAAAACAATTGGAAAACAAATGCCAAAACAAATGCAATGATGATGTCATGATGCAAAACATAAATAAACAAGAAATAAAACATTCTAGGGGTTGTTTTCATACTTGGGATGTTATAGTTTTCGTCTCTGGTTTTGGTTTTGACGATTTGCGCTGCCACCAAAACAAGGAATGAAGGATATGCTTGATCCCCTACAGAGGTCTTCCCCCTTCCACATCGGCCGTTGACACAGATAAAAGGATCATTCTATTCGGCGATTTCCACAGCGTCTAGAATTGAGCAGCAAGAATAATCTAGTCTTTATCGTAAAAAAAAAATGAATAATGTAGTCTCTTCGGGGCCTTCGCAGAGCATACACATCTCATCCTCAGGCCCTCTACTCTTCTGAAGTTGCAATTTGGAGGCAACCTGTCAATCAGTGGTCGCCACATGAAAAGTTTAATCCTCATCGCCAGTTTAACTCTCAGAAACTCATTTTGAAGTTTACGAACTGCCATGGATAATAATTTTTTTTGTAGGCAGATGTAGATTGAGGATTTACCAGATCTGTCTAAATGCCATAATACTTCATCCTCCCTTTCACAAGGTTGAACACCTTGAGTTTTTGTCACAAGAGCAGCCCAGAGTTCTCCCTCAAGACCAAGGTTCCTTCTAAAAATGACGTCCCCATCATTGTAGGCCTCACTCACCTTAATTTCTGGTACCAAACGCTATCTAAGAGCATCTCTAGCAGACCCTTTCAAAACGCGGAAATCTTATTTTTCCCGCGGGTTTACGGGCAGCCAGTCCATATCCCCGATAAAGGGCCCACCAAATCCGCGCGGCCACCCCTCTTTTATAAGGATACCCCCCGTGGATAAAGGTCACTCTCTGTGACCTAGATCTCCGCCGCCACCGCTCTCCTCGCCACATTCTTCGCCGTCGGTGCATACTCCAGCGAGCGATTGCGCGCGATTCCACCACCGTCCCTGGGCCATGGACCACCCCCCGCCACTGTGTACAACCGGACGCAGCAAGAAAGCGTACGTCGCTCCGCTACTCGCTGCAAGGGGAAACGGTGCCGCCGGCGTACCGGTACCTCCATTGCGATACGGAGGAGTTCGACGCGCGCCATGGCCTCCGGCTCGGGCGCCGCATGTATGCGAGGAGCTCATCCCGCGCGGGACAGTCCGGGAGAGGCAAGGGGCGAGGGGCGGTCCACCAGTGAGAGGAGCGGCTAGGGGAGCTCCTCTCGCCATTCGTCGCTACAGCCGCGTCGCCGGGAGCTCGAGGAGGCCTTTGAGGTCTACGACCCGGCAGCGTTTGAGTCCGGGATAGGGCCCAAGGATTTCGTCTCCGACGATATTCTCGAGCATGTCACCGGCGTGGTCCTCTAGCGCAACGTCAACGAGGAGGCCGAGCTGGAGAAGCGCCGCCGCATCGACACCGTCTGCAACGAAGTCCTCCTCAAGCATGATACAGTAAATAACAAGAAGCGTCTGACGGAGTCGAGCAAGTACGTGTGCGGTGTGTGGTTTACTTCACCGTGCTCTGCTCTGATTGCTCTTGATATCGTCCTTCCTGGTCTGTATGTGTGTGTGCTTGTGTCTCTGTAATTGCTTCATCTATCCCCGACTACGGAGTATGAAGTGATGAATTAATATACGCGAAAGACAAGTTTGCCTAAATTAATTTCTTAGCCAAAAGTCATTTTATTATTGCCTGGTCTATCAAAGACCAAGGCTCAGCAACCATACAAGTATTGGTTTCCGGGGAAAACTAGCTTTACAGGGATAGAACAACAAAAAACAGCACTAAAAGATTTGGGACAAGAGTTGTTTTCGTCTCTGGTTTTGGCTTGACGATTTGCGCTTCCAGCAAAACAACGAATGAAGGATCTGCTTGATCCCTTACAAAGGTCTCCCCTTCCACGTCGGCCTCCGTCGACACAGATAAAAAAGATCATTCTATTAAGCGATTTCCGCAGCGCCTTTGAGCAGCAAGAATAATCTAGTCTTTCTCGTAAAAAAACAAAAAAGGAGAATAATCTAGTCTCTTCAGGGCCTCCACGGAGCATACATATCTCATCCTCAGGCCCTCTACTCGTCTGAAGTTGCAATTTGAAGGCAACCTGTCAATCAGCGGTTGCCAGATGAAAACGGTAATCCTCATAGTCAGTTTAACTCTCAAAAACTCATTTTAAAGTTTACGCCCATGCACAATAACAAAAAACCTCTTCCCTTCAATTATTCAAGCAGTTGGCTCCATAGAGGATTACCCCCTTGTTAAAAAAGAAGGGACAATACCACTGTAATTAATAACAAGACGCTTATCCAAGGTAGCTAGCTACGCCAACAGTGAAGTATGACTCCATGAGTGTCCGAGGGGAATTAACACAAAGTCCCGACCCAATAGCAATCATGTAAATTTCTTCTTATTGAACTGCTAGGCACACCAAGAATATATAGGCAATACCACGCTTCCAAATCACAACAATAGTAGTAGCACAACAAGTAGGGAAAGTGGAGTATTCGTACGATCAAATCCTTTGAAGGTATTAAAAGTTACATGGTAGTTCCCAGTTGAGTGGCTTACATACTCGTTCAGAAACCAGCAGTGGTCAATGACGTCTGAGAGTATGTCGCCACTGCATCCCTTGAGTTCTAGGACATTGGCGTAGCAACATCAAGAACTCATTGCTGATCTCCCGAAATGATAGATGTTTGACATTCGTGAGGAACTCAATGCCAAGTGGGACCTCCACCATGCTTTCAAGGTTCACTAGTGTTAATATTTCCAGCTTCACCATGGTACCCTCCTTCATCTCTAACACCTCCAGATTCGGCAGGTCTCTCAATCTCAGATTCTTTAGCTTAGGGAACCACCTAGCGAGAAATATCATCTGCTTCCCGTTGTATGCTCTGGTGAGCATTAGGTCCGTCAAATTTGACAATCGAGAAAGGGATGGTAAGGGGTCTTCTGTCAACTGGGACCAAGATAGAGACAATGAATACAAATTCTGCCCCTTAGTTTTGAAGAGAGGAGACTCTTCCAACGTGCCTTCTGCCAACTGGCCAGTCAAACTTAGCCTTTTCAGGTTTGGCGGTAGGCCATTCATCCGAAGAATCTCAATGTTATTGCTTGCATTCACATGTAGGTAGGACAGATATCGCATCTCAGCTAGAGAAGCACAGATACGTCCACAGTATGACCCTTTCACATTCCATATCTCCAAGCTTCTTAGTTGCATCAGCTCCCCCAATTGTCTAACGGACTCATCCTGCAGTTCCAATGATACAAGTGTCTGCAAGTTTGTCAGGTTCTCAAGGCCCTTGGGAATGCGTACACCGGTGCCAAACTGGAAATCTCTCCTAAATCGATCACTCGCTTTGTCGGCAAATAACTGCCTAAGCTTCTTCAGTTTGCCAATCCCTCTAGGGAGCTCCTTTACATAAGATCCAGAAAGGTCCAGTGTCAACAAATTTGAAAGTTTCTCAATAGATTTGGGAAGGAGCTTCACTTTTGAACCACGCAGACCCAAATAGTGGAGATTGAAAAGATCTCCGATAGCATCTGGAACCTTCTCGATGGGTAGGCCACTTAACTCCAGCACTGACATATATCTGGACTTCTCTGCTATCAGAGGCAATAGAGTGGATGACGGAATACTGATGTCCAGTGCGATAATAGATCGAAGACGGTGTACTCCTGATACTGAAGGGTATATATCCTTCTTCAGTTTGTGTATTACCAATCGACGTATATCACTCTCATCAAGAGGTTCCCCATATTTATTCTCCTCGTGAACAACACCAAAGCATTCTCTGCGACACAAATCTAGTGCCAACTCACGTACAATATCATGCATCCGGAATGATTTCATCCTACCAGATGAGTTCCTTTCATTAATTTGAAGAAGATTTCTGTGCACTAACTCTTCTAAATAGCCTTCAGCCACTTCCTCAATTGTGCTTACACCCCTTCTCTTGATGAACCCCTCTGCTACCCACAACCGTATCAGCTTTTTCCTTTTGAGAAGATAGTCCTCTGGAAATAGGCTGCAGTACAGGAAACAACTTTTCAAGTATGTTGGAAGGTAGATGTAACTCAAATAAAGGATATTCCTGACATGTTCCAGGCTTGGATTGTTAATTAACTCCCAGTCGAGCTGGTCACGTATTCGCTTCAGTTCCTCCTTGGTCTTGTCACGTACGAAGAGGAGCCTACCAATAGAGACAATTGCAAGAGGTATGCCTTTACACTTGCTAACTATTCCATGTGCTAATTCTGTCAGATCTGTTGGACAATGATATTTTGTATCCCTGGGAAAAGCCATCTTACGGAAGAGTTCCCATGACCCATCTTTCGATAGAGGCTTTAGTGTTAAGACATATCCGTGAGAGGCAAGTCTAGCAACATTGCCATCCCTTGTCGTGATTACCACTCTGCTGCCCTTCTTGTTACGAATAACAACCCTGGACAAGTCATGAAATGCTTGTGGAGTCCAGACATCATCCAGCATGATCAAATACTTACGTCGCTCTAGAAAACTCTTCAGTGTTTCTTCAAGGCTTGCAATGTCCATGGTCTCAATATTAGATGGAACACTGGCTTTATTATTGAAAAGCTCCATAATTAAATTCCTCAATACAACTTCTCTAGAATAAGTTTGAGAGATGGAGACCCAAGAGTGGCAATCAAAATTTTCTCTCTCTTTCATGTAAACATTTGCAGCCAAAGTTGTTTTACCGAGCCCTCCCATGCCGTGCAGCACTATCACAGAGCGTTCCAACTCATCACCTGCCAACCATTGCTCAAGCTTTTCTCTATTTTCATCAACCTCCACAAGATCTTCTTCATCAAGGGAATGTGAAGTTCTAGGTAGATGATGGGACCTCTCAACGATGTAACTTGACTCATTCATATACCCACTACCTACCATCGAAACCCATCGATCTTTAGCCTGGAACAGGTGCACAAGATTGACCTCTGCTTCCTTAACCAAAGAAGCCAACTTGTTTAAAGAGAAGAAAACATTTGGTCGTTTGAATCCTTTCTTCAGATAGGTACTCCATCCAGTGTCATGTTTCTGACCAACAAGATGCAAATACTCGTCCACAATGTCCTCGGTCCCATGAACAAACATTCTCACCTCCTCCACCCAGATTTCATATGTTTGATTGTTGCGATTCCGTATGTCCATTTGGCAAAGATATTGATGCATCAGTCTGAGCTCCCTTCTGATGCGGCTCATGCTACCTTGAAGCTCTGTTAGCTGTGTAACAAAATTACTGAACTGTGAACTAGCCTGGAGCATTGCTTCATGCCCTAGAGCAACACCAATCTTTGTAACTGCTGAGAGAATCACAGCCTCCGCCATTGCTCCTCAATGCACGAAATGAGACAGCTATGCTGCACAGCAGGTGGTCTGTGCGTCTTTAGATGTTTTCTATAGCACAACCTGAAAAATTAAAAGGTATATTGTCACCGCAGACCCATACACATGACCATGAAACACCATATTTTGCCAAGGAGATTCACGATTATGAGTTACAAATGATATGGACAACCAGCAGTTTAACTCCTAATATGCCATTTCCTCCACATATTTCACAGAACTAGAAGCAAAACAATGTATGCAAACCAACATCCAAGGGGTAAATGATTTAATGGGCTAATGCCAGCTAAAAATCATCTGAAGCTAGGTATTAGCGTAGTCTGGATTTATAGAATCTTGTAGTTGTCAGCAATATTTGTGTTGCATGGCGGTCAGGAAGCTCTTCATACAGACAGAACAAAAACATATCTATACCAACAAACTTTGCACACTGATACATGCAGATTAATCAAGGATAAGACCCGAGTCATACCTGCCAACATAAGCTGCTGCTCTGATGAGGAGAGGTGCCGTCTGTCGATCCCAAACCTCTAGGAAAAGCACTCCAATGATCGGATCTGTTGATCATTAGGTTCTAGTCAAATGTTTATGTAACAGTTATTCATCTGGCAATCAAACCCTAAAGCTCTTGCAGCCCTCATGTGTTTCTGAGGAAGCAAGCAATCCTAGTACCCTTTAGACTTACATACATACCTTGTGGATGGTTAAAACACTAATTTTGCTTCTCTTTATAAACTTTGGAAAACATGGTCTGGCAGTCACATTTCAGTGTGCGAATCAAGCACGGCAGTGGGAACTGGGAAGCATCTTTAGCACGAAAAGTCGCCATCCTATTTATACAGGAGTATAACATATGTGCTAACTAGTGACTACTGAAATTATTGCTAAATGGACAGGCTGCGATCCTTGCCAATATTAATGCTGATAGTTGGCCCTGGCAGGCATGGTTGATACGGACTGCCTGATGGGGACATGTTAACAGGTAAAGCCATCCAGAATGAGCAATCAGAATGCTGAATACAAGTATGTGCGCCTTTATTCAAAATATCATCCAATTCGGCTCAGATAGGATAGATTTCGTTTTCTTAGCGGAAGAAACATCACATCAGATCATCGCTGCGAATGGAAGCCAACAACTGACCAAGGTAAATGCTTCGGAAGACGCTTAAAGTCGAGGTCATGGATACAGATAAGAAGTCGAGCGCAATTTGGTTCAGATATATATATATAGTGAGACTACAAGTTCAAATTTGTACCCACATCCTACAAACAGCACAACAAGGGCATGGATACCATATCTGTGACGGCGACTTTGCAAGCGGGGAAGTTAGCTGGCTTACCTCGCTTCGGCCGCGACGGACGAGGAAGGCTTGACCGGCAGCTGCAGGCTGCAGGGAGCACCGGGGCGGAACGAGGCTGTGAGCATTCGACTAGGAACTGGGTTCGGAATCGGATTCAGGTACAATCTCAGCGTCGCGCCGGCTTCAGGTACACCTCTCGATCTGGTTTCATAGAGGGAAGGAGCAAGAGGAGAGTAGTTGGGGGAAAGGGAAATCGGTTTAGGCAGCCGTTTATAATTGGTATCCACGTCATGCCTACGTATCTGTACAGACGAAAACGCTCTTTGACGCGCTCGCTCGGTGTAAAGTTCGCACGTCCGAATCGTGGTGGGACCACCCAATCTATTCTCTTTTTTTTTTCGTCGTCAGACAAAGAAACCAAGCGCCCGAATCGTACCTATTCCCTTTTGTTCTTTCAAATTTTTTTGAAACGGTTCTATCTAGTTAATGTCCTCGCCGTTCCCCTTCGACTTTCAGACACTAGCCCGTATTTGACGGCGACGAGCGTCGTCTCGATTTTTCCGTCGCGGGCCGGACTCCGCCTGCATCACAGGCGACGGGAGGGCGGCGCGGCGCAGTATCATCGTCGGTTTTCATCCTCGCCCTTCTCCTTCGTATCTGGCACTACAGACTCCACCATCGACGGCGAGCACCGTCTTCTTGAGCTGGCGTGCCGGTCTGACTCCGGCGCACCCTTAGTGCATTACAGGAGACGGCGAGGGGGCGCAGCATCAGCGCCGTTTCTGTTCCTCCTCGCCCTTCTCCTTCGTCTTCGATGCCCGTCTTCCACTCCATTCACAAATCCCCGCCAGATCTGAGTAATAAGCAGCCGGCGTCCACCGTTCGGTCATATCTCGTCGGAGAACCATCTCTTGCCGGTGAGTGTCATGTCATATTCATCAATTTTTTCTGCGGCGTCTGTTGATTTACAGTAATAGCAGTGCTCCTATGTCCGCCGTCGCTTCGTGTCGTAGATTGTCGGCGGTTTACTCTCTGTGTGTGCCGTCGCCGGCGAGTTCCAGACGTTGGGGCAGTTCCCGTGGTCTTGTCTGGTCGCGCGGTTTCCTCTGTTGTAGCAAGGGCTAATGTCAGTTTTTGTTGCCTGCCATTGTTGTCGTGATTGAGCTGCTTGGATTTTGCTACCGGGAGGGGAGATTGGCTTGTTGGCTCTCCCGTGAATCGATGCTTGTAACTTTAGCTTGTAGTTTGTTTTGTTGTTCATGATGAGTGTAGTTATCCTTTTTGGTTGATTTTTGTTTGATTTCGTTAGAGTGGCTGAGCTAAGACAAGCTAATTTGGGATATGTGTGTTAATGGTCATCATTGGTGAATGAGTTCGATCATCGGGAGATGTAGTTATACACGGCATTTTTATATAGTAATGTTATTGATGTTTGTAGCTTTAGTATCTTGACTTTATATAGTTGTTGTTGTACAGGGCATGCTATGATTTTGTGTTTTGATATTTTGTTTTTCATTTTGTTTGTGCAAAACGATCTGAAACTTGTGTGTATGCTGGCACCTGTAAGTCTTTATTTTCGATTACCAGTTACAGAATTTAGTCGATAAAAAAAATTATTGGTAAACAATGAAAGAAACGCTAGCTAGTGATTACTTCTTGAATTATTTGTCTTCTGTTGGGTTTTATGGTTGATATCATTTACACGGTGTACTTTTGTTATTAATTGTTGTATCTTTTTTTATGTTCTCATTTTTAGGTTGGAGCCAATGGCTGGTAAGCGGAAGGCAATAGGTGGGCATGTTGATGGTTACTTACCAGCAACTAATGAGCGTGTTAGGAATAGGGCATCCCCTTCTTCTCTTGTTGAGCTCTATGAACACCTAACTGATGAACAGAAGGTTGCTATTGGTGAAATGGACTTGAGAAGTATGCTCAACATCAGATGCCATACTTTGCATAATCTTGTCATCAACTGGTTAGCAACTAAGTACGACAGGTTCTCGCGTCAGTTTGTAATCCCAGGGCGTACTATCCCATTGACTGCTGCTTCTGTGTATCGCGCGATGGGTCTTCCACGCGGGGAACTGCCTGTTAAATATGGGTTGGACTCATCCATTGAGAATCGTCTTCGGCCTATTCTCTTTCCAGATTGCGCAAATGCTCCACGGACTACCAAAGTATTCAATATTCTGAAAGATATGACCACTGCAGATAAAAAATTCCAGCTGATTTGGATCATGTATTTGATTTCGACTGTGCTCGCTCCAACGTCTCTAAACAAAGTTAGCAGCAGATGCTACCCAATTATGGTAATTGACTGCAATTTTTTGTTATAGGATTATTATGCTTTTTTGTCCAATTATTGCAATCATCTTTTCTTAAATGTGTTAGTGGTTTCTTGGTTTTTGTTTAACTTTTCTTTCTTGTTATTTTTTTTGCAATTTACCATTGCTTGATTATCGCACTGCAATTTCTTGGTTTTTTATATCAGGACAATGTTGATGAAGTTAAGAATATGAACATATGCCAGTTCGTTTGCGACAAGCTTCATGAAGAACTATCAGCTGGCAAAGTTTCTGCCGCTTGTTTGCTCCACATGATGGTATAATTAAATTTGGTTGAAAGAGTTAACATCGAATTTGCTTTATTATTTTTTTGTTTATTCAGGTTATTTCATATCATAATTTATTCCTTTTATACCTTTTTGTAGCTTCTGTATGTTGTCTCATTAGATATTAGTGGACTGAATATTGATCTGCCAGACGGTCAATTCCTTGTCAATATATGGTCAAAAAATAACATAGACATCGTGCTAGATTTAGACATGAAAAGAGACTTTTCAGGATTTGGAAACTTGGAGGCAAGTTATGTTTATGGCTATTTTTTTATTTTTCTGTATCGAGTTTTCAATGTGACTATGCATCTAGTTCAGTTTTGTCCTTTTGTTCAACCTTTTTTTCTCATGCATTCCTTTGTTTTATTGTTTCTTTTTCTTTTACAGTTGAAGCCTCATCTTGCTACAGATCATAGATTCTTTGGTGGTTCAGATGGTTTCCAAGCTTTCATTGAGACAAACACTGCCCGTAATTGTCCCAAACCGGTGAGTGTTAGTTGCTTCTTTAAGTATTTTTCTATATATTTTCAACAGCCTTTTTATCATGCAAGAAATGAATTGTTTTCTATGTGACAGTTATTCCAATCCTTTTTAATATAGTTCTATATGTTGTTTTTAAAATACAGCGCAAAGAGAAAGTTGCCAGATTGGTTGGAGAGTTTTCAGCAGGCTTGACCCGTTTGCTGGGTTCATTGATTCAAGGGTGGACTGAAGTTGACGATGACGATGTTGTTCTGGTCGAAGAATCTATCAAGAAAATTGGCAAACAGTTTGTTGTTGGTAGCACATCAAATACAGATAAACAAACTCGAGTCAATACTGCAGTCAGTATTGGCGTTTCCAAAGGTTTTGATACAGTCACTCGAGATCTTTGCAGTCCCAAAAGTGAAAGGATATTAAAGCATGTTGACATAGTCAAATGTCCATGGAAACATGATGCAAGTGGTGTCAGCAAAGTTAAAGATGTTGAAAATTCACCGGCTCCCCACGTTGTTTCACCTCATTGTCATGGTGATTTTTGCGTCAGTCCTCGTGTGACTCGTTCCGCTTCAGCCTCAGCTAGAGCGAGACACACTGACGACGGGAATGTTGATCTTATTGTCAGTCAGCCATAACATACTAGTTCAGCTCTAGATGACAGTGACAACAACGAGCACAACGATGCTGATCGTTTCTTCATAAAAAGCAGAGTTACCGGTTCTGGGAAAAAGTCTTCGTTGTCTTGTTTTAGTGCTGCGAGTCATGATTCTACTCTGCCTACACATGGTGTTGCTGTTGATGCATCAATTTCTTGTGGTGATGCAACTCACCATGATTACACCTCCGCAATCAATCCACTGACAGAAATGTATGCAATCATCTTGACATTCTAGCTGATGCGGTACTTCTTCAGAAAGGAGGTGATCCGCGTGATGATGAGGAGTCAGATAGCAGGATTGCGAGAAATAAATTGAAAGACAAGACAACCATAGATGCAGAAGTTATTGGCATTAATCTCTCTAGGCCTGTGTTGAAAGTGAATGATTTAGTCAGTAATGTCGTGCCTGATGTTATTGTTGAAACTGCGCAGTATAACTCTCATGATCTTAAGAGGAAAAGTAATCATGTTTCAACAAAATGTGCAGCAAGCTCCGTCGTCTCTGATGTTATAGGACGCAGCCCACAAGATAATACCGATGTCCAATTGGCTAAGAAACGAAGAAAGGCTTCACCTAAAAGGTATTTACTATTTATTTGCTTGTAACACTAGTAGGAGATGTTAAAGGCAGGTCCGTCTTATTTTTCTTGTTTTTGCACCATTTTTATTTGACTATCGCAACTAAGTCGGTAATATTATATGATAAGCAACATAATCTCTCTGTCTTTTCTATTTTGGTTCAATGTATCACAGATGTAAACATTTTTTAGTTTCTTACCAATGCTATTTTTTATTTCTCCCTTCCTAGTAAACAAATCATGCACCATAACCATCTAATTAAGATCAGCATGATAACTGAAAATGAAGTTATAATGAGTGAAGAAATAAGTTTTCTTTCACATAATCATACCAGTTTTCTTCTGTTTTTTTCCTATGGTAAAAGTGTTTTTCTTTTAGCATCTTTTTCTTTTCTTCAATAAATAATCTGTAGTTTGTATTTTTTTTATGCAGGATTAAACCAAAGGCCAATGCCCAAGCAACGAGATCGTCACCACGTTTTACGGCAAAACTGAGCTCAGCATCGGGTGTCAATGAGCAGTCTGAAGCAGACACATCTAAAGGAGCTTCAGTTCAGGAAATAGTTGACAATCACGGGGATTCTTCAGTTATTAGTCCAACTGTAGTCATTGGGAAGTCAGGTACCTGCTATAGTCCAACCTTCTCCTCCAACAAAACGTCGATTTTCACCCAGATTGCGTATTCCAACTCTTGTGTCAGATGCACACAATCTAAATGGCGAACATCCAGTTCGTGCAGCAAGTAATGTTTTATCATTAATGTTTTGTTTCAGCGCGGTCCTTTGCTGGATGCTAGTTGTACTTTCTTTGCCTTTCTTTCCTGCTTTTTATAACTTGATAAGTAAACACTCGGCACCTATATCATGTACGCCCTCTGCTCTTATTTGCTTTTTGTGGGTAGCTGTGATTGTGTTTTATGATATGAGCATTGCCGTCTGCAGCGATTGCACTCTTGGTCGTTTTGTTTGTTCGTTGATGTGTATTCTGACAACAGGATGTGTCCATGCCTAGCCCATATCAGAGAGCCTACTAAGAGAAACTGTAGTTTCCTAAAGGATATGCCATGGATTGGAAGCTATTAGAACCTTCAGCAGTGTGTAATATGTGCTTATGATAATGAAGCAGTGTGTTTACTGTTTTTGTTTCCTGATACGGAAAATGGTGCGTGCAACTGACAGTTTTCAGTATGGTATCATATTTTTGATTTTCTGTCTTTCTGGTGCTCGGTAAGAAACTGCATCATGGCCACCCCTTGTACTTAAATATTAATAATTCTTCGACCATGATTATTATTAAAAAAGCCGAGAAGATGTTTTTAGTGCACTGTGCAAATTAATAAATCTTCTTAAGTGTAGTAATGATCCATAACAAAACAAAGCTGAAAAGGATATTATGAAACTAAACACTGCTGATTAACCACAATACAGATGAAGCATGAGTTATGTGAACAACACGAGCTTTGATAATGTTTTTATGCAATAGTAATGATCGTAGTTGTCGTTTTCTTATGTTTTTTTGAAGTGTTGTCGGTGACTGGTTTTATTCTTACATTGCGGCCAATTTTTCTGCGCAAATTCTATACTTCATGTCTGCTCTTGTTTGTAGCACCACACATATCCACATTTGATTTGTATTCACATTTTTCCTTTTATGCAGGTGAGGATTAAGGATTTTTGCCAATGTGTCGTTGTTGTTGTTGTCATGTTAGCGGTGCGGAAAGGGGGATGCAACTGTTTTATTGAAGGCTCTTTTGTTATGGATCTTAGGTCCCTATTTTTAAATATCTTTTGTTTAAAACTCATTCTATGAGGTTATCTGCAATATGACTTTTGTATATATTTTATTTTTGTATCGGTCTATAAATTAATTTGTAAGCTATAATACTCGACGATTTTTATGTGTTTTATGTAAGGTTTTCATTTGTTTTCTGTGTTTTGTGCTTGAGCAGCGTCATTTTACTATCATGTATTATTTCTGTTTTAGCCTTGTACTGTCATGTGTATAATTTTTTTCTTTTTCATTTATATGCATGTTTATTTTTTGTTTCTTTTCTGTACAAAGACAAAGTTCGTACATCTAAGGAAGACATTGTAGAGAGCATTCCTCTAGTTGAAGAACCTAACTCTGGTATACAAGAAAGTGGTCCTGAAGAAGGTATGTAGTTTTTGTAGCTTTTCATTTCTGTATCAAGGTAGCTTCTTGAAAGCGATGTAATCACTGTTTTCAGTATAGTTTGGTTTAATTCCAGATATCTTTTTGTTTTCTTTTTTGTGTAAATGATGTACAGATCATATATGTCACACCAGCGGTTGAGCGAGATACTGTTGTTTCTCCTCCCACTATAACTCCAGGAACCAGGCTGAGAGTTGGAAGGGTTATTCAACCATCAAAGTTTTTGCTGCCACCTTATGTTCACATCTCAAGCACTCCGGAGCAAGATGAGCTATACCAGAAGGTTATAAAACACATAAGTGACTCAAAAGACTCAAAGATAAAAGGGTAACAAAACATTTTGTGATTTGCTTTTTTCATTTTCAGCGTCTGAGCCCACATTTTGTTGGATTATTTCTTCTTTTTTAGTTAGTAATATATTTTACCAATTATGTTATCATCTTCTATTCAGTTCAATGTTCCTTCAAATCAAGCCTATGTGGGTCACAACTGGTGACTTGGCTGACAGCGTAACCGGTGAACTGTCGAACACTGTGGCAGAAATTGCCATATCTGTCCTCCAGGACTCCTGCGATCAGAAAAAGATAATTTTCCCATGTGAAAGTGCATTTCGTTTTCCCAGTGTTTTGTGTGTTAGTTAACAATACTAAGTACATTATTTATCGAGGTGTTTAGTGTGCAGGTGTTATACTTAACATCGGCATCGAGCACTGAAAAGTCGGTGAAGTTTGGCCTGAGGTTTTTGGGACAGAACTCAACCGGATTATTCGGACCGGATTATTCATCCTAGACCGGATATTCCGGTTGCTGAGAAAGGAGCTCAAAAATGGCTAAGGACTGAGGATTTTGCATACTGGAATCAACCGGATTATTCGGACCGGATATTTCATCCTGGACCGGATATTCCGGTTACTGCGAAAAATTGCTAAGGACTGAAGTTTTGAGCTACTGGAGTCAACCGGATTATTTGGACCGGATTATTCATCCCGGACCGGATATTCCGGTTGCTGCGAAAAACTGCTAAGGACTGGAAGTTTTGAGCTACTGGAGTCAACCGGATTATTTGTACCGGATATTTCATATATACCGGATATTCCGGTTGCAGTTGAGGAAGTGGAAAAATGGCTAAGGACTAGAAGATTTGCGTACTGGCATCTACCGGATTATTTGTACCGGATTATTTCAAATCAACCGGATAATCCGGTCCAGCACTGCAGTTCAGCGTGGAGCAAACTAACCGGATATTCCGGTCCAAACTTGAACCGGATATTCCGGTACCTTTTTTCCTGCACAACGACTAGTTGTGAGGAGGGACTATAAATAGCCCTCCTCTTCTTCCTCAAGATCTAGTTCTTCCCCTTAGCATTGATGAGCATTTAAGAACTCACCAAATCCCTCATAACTCCCAATCCCTCCACCCAATCTTGAAGATCTTTAGAGGATTGAAGGAGAAGGCCCCGATCTACATCTTCACCGACCCGTTCTTCATTTCCCCCTCTCTAGCTCGAGGGATCTTGCCTAGGGTTTCCTCTTGTGGAGAACCTAGGCATCTTGTTTCTAGTTGGTGATTCAAGAGTTGTTGGGAGCCCCCAATTAAGTTGTGGGTGTGTGCCCCAAGGTGTTTGTAAAGGATTTGATCCCCGCCTCAAAGGGGTTCTATAGTGGAAGGTGAACTAGGCCTTTGTGGCGAAGTTCATCGGAGAATAGGGTGAAGCCTTAGTGGCGTTGAGTAGGCCTTTGTGGCGAGCTCACACCCCTCCAACGAGACGTACTCCCCTAAAAAGGAGGAACTCGGAAATACATCGTGTCTCCGTGTGCTTCCATCGGTTACCTCGTTCCTCCCTCTCTTTACTTACTTGTACTTGTTGCATTGATTGCTTGTCTTGTCATATAGGTAAATTCATCACTAGTTGCACTATCGAGAGAATTTACCTTTCTTGTCAAGCCTAAATTTGAGAAAAATTAAAATTTGCCGTAGCACCTATTCACCCCCCCCCTCTAGGTGCCCATACTATACTTTCACCATGGATATTAACCGTATATCTTCTTGAACACAAATCAGTTCCAGAATTGTTCAACATCATTTTAGGAGAGATGGGAAATATAAACTTAGTCACAAAAATGTGGTATATTTTCGTCTCCGTCCTTTTTCTGTTATCATCTTTTTCTATGCTCTGTATACAGTAAAACCACCTAATTTTTATTTTGTTTTCCATCTTTTTCTTTTTCTTTTTTCCATACAGCTCGGGTTTCCTGTATTACAAGATATTGGCACCGTTCAGAAACCACGTGGTCATTGGTATGTGGTGTCATTGAATTTCAATGCAAAGAGGTTCGAAGTGCTTGACTCTGCTCGCGGGCGAGGGAGTTTGTCGCTCATTGAACATGCTACTTCAATAGTGGATTCTATAAAACATGCATACAGAGTCAATTATTCCAAGTCAGAAAAACAAATTGATGATTACCAGCTGGAATACATTGATGTGCCAAAACAAAACAACTCGTGAGTTCTGGTTTACTCATGTGTGCATTCTGTTTTCTTCATTGTTTTATTTTTTAGAGCTTTTGTTTCGTTCATGATATGTCATTTTGTACATTTTTTCCCATCTGACAACACAGGATTGACTGTGGTTTTTCATGCTGAAATTTCTCGAGCTCTGGGATGGACGTGTTGTCCCGTCAAATACATGTGACCCAATACCAGAATATAGGAAGATTTTAACATGGACTTGGCTTCACCATCCAAGGAACAAGTTCATAAACTGGAAGTACTACTTAGAGTCTAACAAAATATAAGGTACATTTTTCTCCATAACATTTGTACCTCTCTAATTCCTCAAATTTCTTTGATCATGCAAATAATGGGAATAATTGAAAAGCAATAACAACTTAATATACTTTTTTACAAAGTATTTAATCGACAAATCATCTCTGTAACTGCTGTTATTCTTGCTTGTCTTCAGCCTTGCATGTCGGTTTGCATTGTTCTCCTCTTGTGTAATTCTGTCTGACCATATTTGTCTTCCTCAATTCACTGCTTTTTGATTGTCTGGAGTGGTTTCTTTATATCGTTTTCAGAACTTTTTGCTGTCACTCATTGCTTGATTGCTGATTATTGTTCTTACCAACCTGAAAATATTTTTGTACAGAGCAATTTTTGTTAATAGTCCAATGTGTTTGGCATAATAATATATATGGAATAAGCACTAAAATGTATGCAATAATTTTGATAGTAATACATTTTTTTTTGTTACAAACCTTGTCTCTGTCAGGGCAGTCTGGTCTTCTGTGTCCTTCTATTCGGCACAGACTACATTTCTGTATCTTCTTTTGTTTCTTCAAAGAAGCTTGTTCATAGTGATATTTTGGCCTTTCACCCATGTTGAATCCCTGGCTAGTTGATTGTGGAGGATCTTTGTAGGTTGTTTCGTTTGTGTATTCATCATTTTCTTGTCCACCTGGAACTTCTTCAAATGTTTGTTCTTTGTCAAGGTCCTCATTAATTTTCTTTGATGAGTCGTTCTCCTCTGTAACATTCGCCTGTTTAGGTACAGGATCATCGACATCCCTCCTCTTTCTCTGTCTTGTTTCTTTTTCATTCAATCTCTGAATCCTATCATCAATGATTGCTTTCTTGAGCTGAACAATCCCAGCACCAAACAAGTCATATGACCTATCATCCGTGCAAACTGTGGATATATAGTACGTGTGATACCTTGCTCATTTCAATTGCATGCCTCACAGCTAAGTGTGTCTTTTCACCCTTTGTTAAGTCTGAAGTTGTAGTCATGTTTGCAACTTCTATCCCAGCCGTTGTTGTCCATCTTGCATTTATGAAGCTGAGAGGAAATTCTGTTAATCCATTATGCATTGCAACTCGTAAGACGTGACAACATTGTATGCCATCCCTTGACATTTTATAACATGAACATTTGTACACGCTTTCGTCAGCAGATATGTCCACCATGTATTCTGTTCTAGGAAACTCAGCGTTCCAGTAATTTCCTAATCTTTTCACGATATAAGTTCTGTTTGGTTCAATAATTTCAACATTGTAAGCAGTTGTTTTCTTCATCTCGTCTGCAAATTTTGCATATATAGGGTCTGTGTAGATTTTAGCTGCTTCTCTCTCCAATGGATTATATCCCCATGTCCTGTCTCCTTGATTTCTGTTTTCTCCCTTAGCCTGTCAAGATCAGCTTGTTTCTTCTCTTGTATAATGAGATATTGTTTGAAGAATGCGGAAATAGAGTCCTTCTGCTTTACGTAATGCTTGAAAAGTGAGTTAGTGCTCTCACTTCTGCCAGTTGATGATGTGAAGGGGAAGAAATGGTTCATG
The DNA here is from genome assembly GCA_028641055.1 of Alopecurus myosuroides. Lineage (NCBI taxonomy): Eukaryota > Viridiplantae > Streptophyta > Magnoliopsida > Poales > Poaceae > Alopecurus > Alopecurus myosuroides. Next base: position 335,164,951 of record CM054057.1, on the reverse strand, counting down.
AAGTAGGCCGGTACCCACTCTTCTCTTATCTCATATATCCTCTCTAGGTGGGCCTCGCCCTCAGCATTGTGTTTCCTTAGTAGTGAAGACCAGCCAGTCTCGAACTCTTCCGGTGTGAACGAGTTTCTGATTACTGCCCTCAGTAGTTCATGTAACGACACACGTGCTGCAAATAAAGTGACTAAATTTTCTTTCATCTTTTTTCCAACATGGAAGTTGCAGTATCGGTAAATCGTGAAAGGTAGCAAGGCTTTTATTGCATTCCCCATTGCTACACATTGGTCTGTAATTATTGTTTCTAGATAGTTATTCCCCATGACCGAGATGAATTCAGTGAACAGCCACCTAAAAGTCTCTTCTGTTTCATCTTTCAGCAATGAAGCGCCAAATAGCACTGTTTTTCCATAGTTGTCGACCCCAACTATAGGTGCAAATGGCAAACCATACTGGTTTGTTGAAAAGGTTGTGTCAAAAGATACAAACTGGTCAAATTTCTTGTAGTTTGCTTTCCCAATACTGTCTGTCCAGAATACACTCCTGATGACGCTATCCTCAACCTGCATTCTGTGTGAGAACCCTGGCCTGTTGTGACGTTCATTTTTGAAGCATTCTAATAGTTCTTCAACATCTCTGTTCCTCAGTTTTTCTTTCTCTTTTGCTGCCTGGTTGCTCAGATACTTTGTATCAAAAGGCACAGCCCGGAAACTACCTCTTGTTTTCCTGAATATCTTCATTATGTTTTGCGGGGGCACCCTTGTTTCCTGGAGCATGTCAATCAAAGTCCTATCTGATTCTGACATTTGCCGGTGACATTTCATGAACCTTGTTGTCACATCCCAATTTTGGAATACCTGTTAACACAGTTGTTTTGCTAATTGCTTTACTAATAAACCTTGGTTGTGTTTGTTTGTGGTTGTTTAAGTGCAACTAAACAAACTAATTATATAAACTTACATGGCTAAGAAATTGAAAACAAAATATTCAACATATTGTTCCAATGACTTTGACAATATTTTCTAAAGTAAATATTGATCAAAGAGTTTTCCAAAAACATCTTAGGAATCCCATATTTGTTGAATATTATCCCAAGACCTAAATTAAGAAAGAGGAAACACTTAATAAAATTTCCCTAAAAAGATTATCAGAAAAAGAGGCATTCTTAAATGCTTCACCAAAATATTATCAAATGTTTTTCCAACCTTGCAAGATTAAAAACAAAGGTATTGGAGAGCATTTACTTGCTATCTCAAGTCATATAAATATTTTGGCAAAACATTGTTAAAGAAAAGCCAAGTGTCTTATTAAATAGAAATTCCAATATTTCTAGAAACAGAAAACTAAAACAAGTTACTATTAGAAACTTTCTTGAAATGGTCTGACATTAATATCATTGCTTCCTTATATCAAATAAGGAACACACACAAGAGGAGACCAAAAATTGAATCCATTAAAGTCCTGAAAACATGGTTTTTCTCCACAGCAACATTTGGGATTTTGAACAAGTTTGTTCTACAAACTTTTTCCAAATGCCATGAAATAAATACCACATTCTCTATAGCATAAATAAGGATGGAAACCAAAAGGGAATAAGTTTTTGAATAATTTAAGTTGCCAAAAACCCCTGTTTTCTTGACAGCACCTTTTTGAAATTTGAACATGTTTGTTCTATGAAGTAACTCACAATGACTTGAATTTTCTACCACATAAGGAACACATCAAATAAGGAATGTGTGCCAAAAATTATTATTTTTGGAAACACCTAAGTAGTCAAATAAATTCAGTGTCCATTTATGTAAGAATTCAAATTTGAACAACTTTGAATTATCAAGTTTATCTAATTGAGCCAATTTTCACATATGTTGTGTACCTTAACTAATTAGAATTTTGGGCAAAAGGATTTAAAATTTAAACCTTGTTTGCTTAGTGAAAACATCCATTTTCAGAGAGCACAGGGACCTACTTGTAATTTTCCAGGGACCTAGATGAAATCTGAGTCATCTCCTACCTCTAGCCATGCTATAGCAAACAGCACCCCTAGCCATTGCCTTCGAGTAGAAGGTTTCCTCGAGGATAAAGAGGCCCCCCATGTGCTAGTGTCCCCTGCTTGCTCCCTCTCTCCCCCCTAGAGCTCTCCTCTCTCTCCCTGTAGCAAAAGCTTCCAAAACCGAAAACCCTAGTTTGAGCTCGCCGTCGATCGGCCGTTTCCGAGCTCGCCGCTGGTCGCCGATTGGCTCATCCTCTTCGCCTGGTCGTGGTCGTACTCCCTGCTGAAGGAATCGAGAAGAAACGTCGCGTGGTGGCCGCGCCATCCACTTTTGTCTTCGGGTCCGGCGCACTCCGGCGAGCCATCGGCGTCGTCTCGAGTCCCCTCCGTCCTCTCCGAGCCCTCCTTTGGGTCAATGGTGAGCGCGCGCATCTCCGTCGTTGTTTTTCCCCCTCCATCCCCCTCCGAAACGTGGCCGCGCCGCGGACGCGTCCGGCCGCCGCGTCTCCGCCGTCGCCGCCGCTCTCCGGGGCTCTCCCGGGAAGCGGGGCTGTGCTTGTTGGGTTCCCCTCGTCGAGACCGATGCGTGGGTGCCTTCGATTCGAAAAATGGTAGGCTGTCTCGCCGGATTTTTGCTCGCCGGAGCCGTCCCCGCCAGCGATGACATCGTCCTGGCGTCACGGCGACGTCAGCGCGTTTGACCCGCGCGGGAGCGAGTCAAACTGGCCCGTGGGGCCACAGATCTGCCTGTGTGGCAGCCCCGTGGCGCCTGGCCCACGGGTCAGCGACTTGTGGCTGGGTTCCCTCGCGGTGTAACGCAGAACTGGCCGGCCCAGTTGGATCTAGCCCATGTCTGTTTGCTTTTCCTTTTATTTTTTTTCAGAAGCATCCATGTTTACTTTTGGCTCTAAATAAATATCTAAAAGATGTTTTTGACCAAGACAAAAATCACAGTGGTACCTCAACTAATTCTAAACCATCTCCAACTTGTAGATCTACATTTGGATGTATATTGTAAGAATGAAAAATGATTTGGCAACAGGTACCAGAAACACCAAAATGAGCACCATTTTTTTTTTACAACTCAGAATGAAGTGAGGCCAATTGCATTGGAAAGCCCTTGAAATTTCCTAACAGGAGCATTTAACCTCGTTTCCAAATTCATTGTATTTTTGAAATGGCATGCAATTTAGTAAAACACCAGAGAGCACTTTGGTGATTTTTATAAATTAATTAAAGATGAATTTTGATGCAAACTAAATTGGATGGTCTTGTACATGTTTAGGACTATCCAAACCTATAAGTATTTAATTTTTAGAGTATCCTAGAAAATTTGGTGGACAGAACTTTAAAATGCTTGTTTCTGCCATTTTGGCATTTTAAGTAATTAAATTGTATGATTATATTTTTGTATTGCAATATTGTTTTCTAGCATGTATAAGATGTGTGAACTTGTTTTCTAAGTGTTACTTTTCTATTTTAGCATGTTAGAATGTGTGGACTTGATTTGAGAAGAAATATGATTTTGGTTATTAACATATGATTATTCTCTAGTTAATATTTGCATAATATTTTTGAGTGATAAAATTATGTGCAAGCACTTGGAGTCTTGATTGGATCCAGTACCATGTTGGTACTTATATTTTGTTAGTATCACCTCTTCTAGCTTGCATTTGATTTGGTAGAAAAGCATGAGTAGCTTTGTCATGACTATGAAAATGTTCTGGAAAAATTCCCTCATGTGAGGAATTTTTGGCATAAGAATTTGTGGTTGTGTATCCACATATTTTTGTGTTTTGTTCATAGGACCAGTAGCATTTTGATGATGTTTTTATGAGTACTTGATACCTAGAGTTTTCACTTGTGTGAAAACAATAGCATGGGTAGCATTACCTTGCTTATTTTTGTACCCTATTATTCTCTACTAGTATGATTATTGCACTAGATGCTAGATTAGTATGTTGTTAATTTTTTAGCAAGTGGACCAGAGGCTTTGTGACCTCTTAATGCCTTGTTATGCTAGTGGAACACCCACTGGTTTCATTGCATTTTTGGTGGAAACATTATTTCCCCAAACTAGATGTATTTCTTTTATATAGTTTCATAACTAGTGAGTGCCTAGTAGTTTTGCTTTGGGAATTTTTGTGCTAAACAAAAATGGGTATGCTTCTGTTTGTAAGTGGTTATAATAATGTGTGGCTTGCTAGGAAAAATCCATCTTTGGGTTGTTGTTTGATTCCCCTAGTAATGCCCTTTTTATTACCACTAGTATGTAGGAGTTGCCCTGAAAATGGATGACTTGTTTTATCAAATGGGATATTTTTGTTATACAAAGTATATATGTTTTTCAGTACTGTTTTTATGACATGGACCCTCTGGTTGTATTTCAATTACTTGATTGAAATACATCCATTGATTCTTCATGTTTAAGTAGTACTAGTTTCCTTAGCAGTTGTTGTGTTAAATTATTTTCCTGCCAACTTGTGTTTGGTGGATATTTGCGTATCCTTCATGAGGACATGTTTTCATTCCCATTATTATAACATGGTTCCTTGTTTGCATTTTAGTACTTTATTTATTATGCTTGCTTGCATAGCAAATTTTTAGTAGAAACATGTCTATAAGGATTCCTCCTTTTTAGTCATAGTTTCTATTATTCTCACTATGAGAAATTATGTGTTTTGTGATGAGTCTATTACTTTGTTACATTTGTGTATGCCCACTGATTTGTACAAGTAACTTTTGCAAATCATGTTCCTAAATTATTCGTGATGTGAATTTAGACTCAGTAGGATAGCTACCCTTTTCTTTTGTTGTTTGGTTGATAGACCCATTGCCATGATTAATGTGGTGCATGTTTTATATACTTTTAGTAGTCTCACCCTTGTGAAACTAAGTATATTTTGGGTTTATTAATATCTTGGTATGAGAGTGGCACACCCACTGAATCCATGATATTGAGGTTGTGACATAGTTTTCCTCCAACCTTAAACTGTCTTATTAAATGGCATTTCTGCCAAGTGTGTTTGTTTGATTGTTTGCTCCCTTAATAAATTGTGTGATTGGTTATTTTTAGATTTCCTTGCTGTATGTATGGTTATGCATTGTTGCTTGCCTTGATTGGTTCTGAATGTGTGTCCTTTATTCCTTTTACGGCGTTAGAAAAACGAAGAGGAAGGAAGTGTCGTGAAGCTCTGTTTCAAGTTCCAGTCACTCCAGAACCAGGGACACAAGAGTTACCAGGCAAGCCATCCTGATTGCTTGCTGATACAATACTTACCATTATCTATCATGCATGTTTTACCTCTGAAGTTTTACCAAAACTTGATTATCAAAACTATTTTTGATGTGGCTATTACTACTATATTAGTATATAGGTTACTATCATGCCAGTAGATAAACTTGGTAATACCAAGCCCATAAGCCACCATATGGTATTTATTACCATCAAATATACTAGTCCCTAAGTGGACACCCTAAAATTGTGATTCTACAAAACAAAGGCTTTACGGAAAAACCCGGAGAAAAGGCGGATCCTTGTTCTCCGGAGGAATGTGGAAGTGGTCATTTTTGAGAAAATGGTGTTTTCAAAAATGACACATAACCTAGTCTTCGCTGGACAACCTTTACCGTACTGCCACTTTACCCCGATATGGGTAGGGGCTTGATTAAAAACTTGTTATGGTTAGTATGTGTGCTATCTCAAGTGCTATAGGGGATGGGATCCTCCGAACCGAAATGTTGCTAGGAGTGGGGAATACGGGACATCTAAAGTGTGGGATTAATTTTCCCTCCGGATGCAGCAGTTGGGCCTCCTGTCTGGGCGGTGTGGGACACGGCTTGCCGGGGAGGGGGAAACCCAATTGAAGAGATAGTCATGTTCTAGCTTGTACATAGTGGATAGTCAAGATCAGTTATCTGATGTTCTCATAGGTTGAGGACAGTCCATGGGTGTTTCATGGCGGATTCTGGATCTGGTGGAAATGTGTACACCTCTGCAGAGTAAAACTATTTCGAGATAGCCGCGTCCTCGGATATGGACGGTTGAATGGCCATGTAGCTAGCATTGTGTCAATGTTTTCAAAAAGGGAGCTTTTGAAAGGGAAATTTTGGAAAGGAAGTGTTGAACTTGTGAAGTTCGGAAAGGAATGGAAACTTATACCGTGGAGGTATCGTCGATGATGAAAAGCCAGATGATGTTATACAAAACAAAATGTTTTGCAAAGAAAACCTTTTCTACTCTAAGCAAGAATTCTGGAAACTGATTCCAAGGAGTTTTGCAAAGAGAAAATATTCTTTAACAAAACTTTACAAAACCTCTTGTACATGTGATATCTACAAGAGAAATAAAACTATATTATTTTTTTTTTTTTTTGAAGTATCTTCTTCAACGAAGATACAGATTAACCTGACTGCAACTGTGGTGTCATCATATATGAACACCATTGATAGTGAACCCTATTTATAGCCTACCTATTCCACCATATAAGCATACTTGCATGTTGGTAAGTGATATGATGGATGTCTTGCTGAGTACATTCAAATGTACTCATTATGGTTTCGCCCCTGGTATCTACTTATCAGACTTTGAGAAGGAGCCTCCAAAGGATATCTATGAAGAGAAGTACGGAGTTGACGGCTTTGCGAACTAGGATCGTCTCCGGGTCAGCAGCCTGTAGGTTAAGGCGTGACTTGGGCTCAACTACGTTGTGTTTTATTTGTCTTCCGCTGTGTTTGATAAGTTGCCTGCCCCATGTGGCAGTTGCGTTAAACTTGATCATGTGTTCTTTTATGTAATACCTTTTTGTATTCGTGTAATGGATGATGTATTTCTGTGTGCCAACTGTGTATGTTGTTCACGACTGATCTTTCTGGGATCGTGAATGTATGCATACGTAGGGTTTCAGACTGCCGGTCTGGGGTCCTTACAGAGTTGGTATCAGAGCCATCTTGACCTTAGGAGACCTTAGTTAGCATGGACGTCAGATAGGAAAGAAAAGTATTTTTGAGTAAAAACCTATTTACTATCTAAATTATTTTTATCTAAGGGAATTTTAGTATATTTTCCCTCCTTCTTATCTTTTCAAAAGATTCTAAATGCATATCAAGGGCGTCCTTGAACAGTGGTTCGAAGGGCGGGCCTTACAGAGTTAGTATCTCTCTCGGTTAAGAGTTTATTTCTTACTTATTTGCAACTGCTCCGCTCTGTTTTTGAAACATCTATCATATTTGAAGTTTTCTGTTCAGAAAATAGTTGGGGTTTCAAAAACAGATTGTTGCATAAAGTTTTATCAAAACTTTACTCCTATTATCTTGTTTCCATACAAAAACTTTTATACTTGCCGATGTCCCGAGAAGACCAAAATAATTGCCTAGCTCTACAGTGATGATGGTTAGAAGTAGATATAGTTCCTCAGCCACTTCTAGGATTTTGGATTAGTCTAGTTTGGAGTAATTTAGCGATAACTCCATGAGTCGCCTCCCCCGACGTAGCTCCAATGGAGCCTTGCTTGTGTGTTATGGCTTGCTTATGTGTGTCCGTAGGACTTTGTGCTGTTGTGTGGTGTAGAATTTGGTTCATCTAGGCTTCTATATGTTTGTGGGGTGCTCAAATTTTGCAAATTTGTGATTGCCCCGCTCTTGTTTTTGAATCGCCTCGTGTTAAATTTTTTCAAGCAAAAATGTTTGTATAGTATTCAAAAACAAGAATTTGTTGCTTAGACTTATACTTGTTTTCGCTTCATAATGCGACCCGTCGTGAACCACCACCATCTCCCCCACAATTAATGAAAGCACCATTGGGCCTAATAATAGAGGACCATCAAGCCACACGAGCTGATAGTGTTGCTACCAGTGATGCACTCCAACAGTTAAAGCTCCAACAATGACAACCTTCAAAGAAGAAAAGGCGTGAAGAAAACCAACCAATACTGACCAAAACCTCTATGTTTGTATGATTGCAAAAGACTCTTTTTACCCTGTTGGCAAATTGTTGCACTTTTTTTTTATGTTCCTCTTTAAAAGACCAAACAAGAGAAAACCCCTTTAAAAAAAAAAAATTATATACCTCCCTCCTCTGGAGAAAGGTGCAAAATAAGTCTTCACATGCCATGATGCGCAACCCCCTAAAAAGCTAATCAAAAGAACACGATTAAATATTCGACGTACGATGACGCCAGTCGTATCTTGTCGGACAAACCTTATTTAATAGAAAGCTAACAAGACTAACATGCTTTGTCTAATCTTAGGTTGACACCTAACCAAAGCATGCAAACTACTGACAATTCTTTCTAAACCAAGGAATTAAGTGACTTAAGACACCTTTTAATATAGTTGGTAAAAAGGAGAAGTCACGAGAAAATAAAATGATGACCTATTCGTTTACTAGCCAATACGATATCGGGTGTATCTATTTTGGAAACCAAATCTTAGTAGACGTTGTAAGTACTATGAGATTCGAGATTTAGAAATTAAGTGAACGATGGAATGATTAAGATAGATCAAGAAAAACAACAGTTTTCCTGTTTTTGTTTCTTTGTGTGCTCTTGATTGAAATAAATTTGTGTATTATTCAATCTTGCTCCCTAACTTATATGGACTTGTTAGGACTTGTTATTATGTTGTTTTCTTACAATAAATCTACCCTAGAAAGTGTGTGCATGATTGAAAACTCGAATAAAAATGAATAGCATTTGTTACCTTCTAGTTTATTATTTGGAATTATTGTGAAAGCTAGACCTTTGTGTGAATGCTTTGATAAATTTTGTGCTATGTTTTCTTTGAGTCCAGTACCTTTTAGGTACTGATATTTTGATGATTGTACCTATGATTAGCTTGCACGTCTCTTAATAGTAAAGCATGTGTAAGCATTGCTATCAATATGCACTAGTATTGTTTCACTAGATTAAATAGCATTATATTTTTATCTAGTATGCAAAGTTTTTCATGAGTAACCAGAGGTTTAGTACCTATTTTTACTTGGTATTAGTAGGCCATAGCCCACTGGTCCCATTGTGTTTTGGCTTGAGGATGAAAATCCCCAACCATACACATGTGTGAAAATAGCGTGTTTCACTATGCAATTGATTTCTATTTTCCAGCATGGAAAATTATAATTGTTTCTTTTCACTTATGCGAGTGAGAAGTTTATTTCTTATTAGTAAATACTAATATGTTTAGGTGTGATCCTTTTGTTAGCATAATATTCCTTAGGGGTATCATGTTAAGAAATGTTTCACTATCGTGTGCTAAAATTAAATTGTTCGCAAATAAAATAAATTCCTCTTGATTGGTAGATTGTTTGTGAATGATTTTAAATTGAGTGTATGGATTTTTGAAAAGATTTAGATAACTTTTCATTAATTACATAGCTACTGGTTGTGTGAGTTATACCTTGCTTGTTTGCTAGTAATTGTTTAAGAAAAACATAAATTGCTAGAATTAATTTATGCATGTTTAATAGTTGTTTCATGGGATTGTTTTGATGTTTGTGCTTACTAGCATGAGTAAGTTTTGTGTACTGCTATTAGGTACACTTATATTCATGACTTTCTTGTTTAAGTTTAAACATCATGATAGCATTGTTTGCTTCTCTAGAGTGAAACTAGTTTCACCACTAGAAAATGGTGATTCTTGCTCTAGTATTACCCTCTTTTTATTTTATGGGTATATGTGTTGATATAGCATGATAGGAAGTTATTAATTCTGTTATCATGCCATGAATTATTTAGTTTCATGTTCTATGGTTATAGGATATGATTATCTCTTATAGCATGCTGGTGTAGATTTTTCATACTAGTGTGTTATTGGTGCAGACCTTTTTTTTTTTATGCCTGTGTAATAGGAGTTTTACCTTGTGTAAAGATGGTGTTTTAGAGTATCTTTACGATTGTATTCATTGGTTTTTAGCTACTGGTTGTTTGCTAATTGTTCATGATTGATGGATTCCAAAACCTCTAATAAACAATAACCTAGTGAATAAATAGTCTATTCATCTGTGGTGTTGTTTGCTTGCTTATTGGATTTTGTTTAAATGTTTTAAAACTTAGCATGAGTTTATACTTGTGTTATGATTATGCTTAAGAGCATCTTATGAAACTAAAACATCCAACTAAAATCATGAACACATTAAGTGATAGTTGCTTGTGGTGAGTAATACCCACTGCCATGGGTATTATTCTGTCTGTTTATTTTACCTTAGCAACCTAACCTTTGCACCCACAAGCTATACTTTTAGCTTCCTATATACCTTATTATGAGAGTGGTAGACCACCCCATATGTGTTATGTAAGATGTGGGATATAGCTAGGAACTCATGTAATAATTGACGGTACTTTTCCAGGTAGTTATGTACTAACCTTAAAATTTCGTTCAAACCAGGAAACAAAAGTTTTGGACCTAAAACAGTACTGGTGTACTTTTTTAGAAAGAATTCACTAATTTAGGGATGTACCCCACCTCCCAAGAAAAGTCAAAGGGGGGAAGCACCTGCACTCCAACACTAACATTGTGTTTGTTGGCCCTCCCTTAGTCCTCGCTTGCGAATCTCGGGGACGAGATTCTTTTTAAGGGGGGAAGACCTGTCACATCCCAATTTTGGAATACCTGTTAACACAGTTGTTTTGCTAATTGCTTTACTAATAAACCTTGGTTGTGTTTGTTTGTGGTTGTTTAAGTGCAACTAAACAAACTAATTATATAAACTTACATGGCTAAGAAATTGAAAACAAAATATTCAACATATTGTTCCAATGACTTTGACAATATTTTCTAAAGTAAATATTGATCAAAGAGTTTTCCAAAAACATCTTAGGAATCCCATATTTGTTGAATATTATCCCAAGACCTAAATTAAGAAAGAGGAAACACTTAATAAAATTTCCCTAAAAAGATTATCAGAAAAAGAGGCATTCTTAAATGCTTCACCAAAATATTATCAAATGTTTTTCCAACCTTGCAAGATTAAAAACAAAGGTATTGGAGAGCATTTACTTGCTATCTCAAGTCATATAAATATTTTGGCAAAACATTGTTAAAGAAAAGCCAAGTGTCTTATTAAATAGAAATTCCAATATTTCTAGAAACAGAAAACTAAAACAAGTTACTATTAGAAACTTTCTTGAAATGGTCTGAAATTAATATCATTGCTTCCTTATATCAAATAAGGAACACACACAAGAGGAGACCAAAAATTGAATCCATTAAAGTCCTGAAAACATGGTTTTTCTCCACAGCAACATTTGGGATTTTGAACAAGTTTGTTCTACAAACTTTTTCCAAATGCCATGAAATAAATACCACATGCTCTATAGCATAAATAAGGATGGAAACCAAAAGGGCATAAGTTTTTGAATAATTTAAGTTGCCAAAAACCCCTGTTTTCTTGACAGCACCTTTTTGAAATTTGAACATGTTTGTTCTATGAAGTAACTCACAATGACTTGAATTTTCTACCACATAAGGAACACATCAAATAAGGAATGTGTGCCAAAAATTATTATTTTTGGAAACACCTAAGTAGTCAAATAAATTCAATGTCCATTTATGTAAGAATTCAAATTTGAACAACTTTGAATTATCAAGTTTATCTAATTGAGCCAATTTTCACATATGTTGTGTACCTTAACTAATTAGAATTTTGGGCAAAAGGATTTAAAATTTAAACCTTGTTTGCTTAGTGAAAACATCCATTTTCAGAGAGCACAGGGACCTACTTGTAATTTTCCAGGGACCTAGATGAAATCTGAGTCATCTCCTACCTCTAGCCATGCTGTAGCAAACAGCACCCCTAGCCATTGCCTTCGAGTAGAAGGTTTCCTCGAGGATAAAGAGGCCCCCCATGTGCTAGTGTCCCCTGCTTGCTCCCTCTCTCCCCCTAGAGCTCTCCTCTCTCTCCCTGTAGCAAAAGCTTCCAAAACCGAAAACCCTAGTTTGAGCTCGCCGTCGATCGGACGTTTCCGAGCTCGCCGCTGGTCGCCATTGGCTCATCCTCTTCGCCTGGTCGTGGTCGTACTCCCTGCTGAAGGAATCGAGAAGAAACGTCGCGTGGTGGCCGCGCCATCCACTTTCGTCTTCGGGTCCGGCGCACTCCGGCGAGCCATCGGCGTCGTCTCGAGTCCCCTCCGTCCTCTCCGAGCCCTCCTTTGGGTCAATGGTGAGTGCGCGCATCTCCGTCGTCGTTTTTCCCCCTCCATCCCCCTCCGAAACGTGGCCGCGCCGCGGACGCGTCCGGCCGCCGCGTCTCCGCCGTCGCCGCCGCTCTCCGGGGCTCTCCCGGGAAGCGGGGCTGTGCTTGTTGGGTTCCCCTCGTCGAGACCGATGCGTGGGTGCCTTCGATTCGAAAAATGGTAGGCTGTCTCGCCGGATTTTTGCTCGCCGGAGCCGTCCCCGCCGGCGATGACATCGTCCTGGCGTCACGGCGACGTCAGCGCGTTTGACCCGCGCGGGAGCGAGTCAAACTGGCCCGTGGGGCCACAGATCTGCCTGCGTGGCAGCCCCGTGGCGCCTGGCCCACGGGTCAGCGACTTGTGGCTGGGTTCCCTCGCGGTGTAACGCAGAACTGGCCGGCCCAGTTGGATCTAGCCCATGTCTGTTTGCTTTTCCTTTTATTTTTTTTCAGAAGCATCCATGTTTACTTTTGGCTCTAAATAAATATCTAAAAGATGTTTTTGACCAAGAAAAAAATCACAGTGGCACCTCAACTAATTCTAAACCATCTCCAACTTGTAGATCTACATTTGGATGTATATTTTAAGAATTAAAAATGATTTGGCAACAGGTACCAGAAACACCAAAATGAGCACCATTTTTATTTTACAACTCAGAATGAAGTGAGGCCAATTGCATTGGAAAGCCCTTGAAATTTCCTAACAGGAGCATTTAACCTCGTTTCCAAATTCATTGTATTTTTGAAATGGCATGCAATTTAGTAAAACACCAGAGAGCACTTTGGTGATTTTTATAAATTAATTAAAGATGAATTTTGATGCAAACTAAATTGGATGGTCTTGTACATGTTTAGGACTATCCAAACCTAGAAGGATTTAATTTTTAGAGTATCCTAGAAAATTTGGTGGACAGAACTTTAAAATGCTTGTTTCTGCCATTTTGGCATTTTAAGTAATTAAATTGTATGATTATATTTTTGTATTGCAATATTGTTTTCTAGCATGTATAAGATGTGTGAACTTGTTTTCTAAGTGTTACTTTTCTATTTTAGCATGTTAGAATGTGTGGACTTGATTTGAGAAGAAATATGATTTTGGTTATTAACATATGATTATTCTCTAGTTAATATTTGCATAATATTTTTGAGTGATAAAATTATGTGCAAGCACTTGGAGTCTTGATTGGATCCAGTACCATGTTGGTACTTATATTTTGTTAGTATCACCTCTTCTATATTGCATTTGATTTGGTAGAAAAGCATGAGTAGCTTTGTCATGACTATGAAAATGTTCTGGAAAAATTCCCTCATGTGAGGAATTTTTGGCATAAGAATTTGTGGTTGTGTATCCACATATTTTTGTGTTTTGTTCATAGGACCAGTAGCATTTTGATGATGTTTTTATGAGTACTTGATACCTAGAGTTTTCACTTGTGTGAAAACAATAGCATGGGTAGCATTACCTTGCTTATTTTTGTACCCTATTATTCTCTACTAGTATGATTATTGCACTAGATGCTAGATTAGTATGTTGTTAATTTTTTAGCAAGTGGACCAGAGGCTTTGTGACCTCTTAATGCCTTGTTATGCTAGTGGAACACCCACTGGTTTCATTGCATTTTTGGTGGAAACATTATTTCCCCAAACTAGATGTATTTCTTTTATATAGTTTCATAACTAGTGAGTGCCTAGTAGTTTTGCTTTGGGAATTTTTGTGCTAAACAAAAATGGGTATGCTTCTGTTTGTAAGTGGTTATAATAATGTGTGGCTTGCTAGGAAAAATCCATCTTTGGGTTGTTGTTTGATTCCCCTAGTAATGCCCTTTTTATTACCACTAGTATGTAGGAGTTGCCCTGAAAATGGATGACTTGTTTTATCAAATGGGATATTTTTGTTATACAAAGTATATATGTTTTTCAGTACTGTTTTTATGACATGGACCCTCTGGTTGTATTTCAATTACTTGATTGAAATACATCCATTGATTCTTCATGTTTAAGTAGTACTAGTTTCCTTAGCAGTTGTTGTGTTAAATTATTTTCCTGCCAACTTGTGTTTGGTGGATATTTGCGTATCCTTCATGAGGACATGTTTTCATTCCCATTATTATAACATGGTTCCTTGTTTGCATTTTAGTACTTTATTTATTATGCTTGCTTGCATAGCAAATTTTTAGTAGAAACATGTCTATAAGGATTCCTCCTTTTTAGTCATAGTTTCTATTATTCTCACTATGAGAAATTATGTGTTTTGTGATGAGTCTATTACTTTGTTACATTTGTGTAGGCCCACTGATTTGTACAAGTAAATTTTGCAAATCATGTTCCTAAATTATTCGTGATGTGAATTTAGACTCAGTAGGATAGCTACCCTTTTCTTTTGTTGTTTGGTTGATAGACCCATTGCCATGATTAATGTGGTGCATGTTTTATATACTTTTAGTAGTCTCACCCTTGTGAAACTAAGTATATTTTGGGTTTATTAATATCTTGGTATGAGAGTGGCACACCCACTGAATCCATGATATTGAGGTTGTGAGATAGTTTTCCTCCAACCTTAAACTGTCTTATTAAATGGCATTTCTGCCAAGTGTGTTTGTTTGATTGTTTGCTCCCTTAATAAATTGTGTGATTGGTTATTTTTAGATTTCCTTGCTGTATGTATGGTTATGCATTGTTGCTTGCCTTGATTGGTTCTGAATGTGTGTCCTTTATTCCTTTTACGGCGTTAGAAAAACGAAGAGGAAGGAAGTGTCGTGAAGCTCTGTTTCAAGTTCCAGTCACTCCAGAACCAGGGACACAAGAGTTACCAGGCAAGCCATCCTGATTGCTTGCTGATACAATACTTACCATTATCTATCATGCATGTTTTACCTCTGAAGTTTTACCAAAACTTGATTATCAAAACTATTTTTGATGTGGCTATTACTACTATATTAGTATATAGGTTACTATCATGCCAGTAGATAAACTTGGTAATACCAAGCCCATAAGCCACCATATGGTATTTATTACCATCAAATATACTAGTCCCTAAGTGGACACCCTAAAATTGTGATTCTACAAAACAAAGGCTTTACGGAAAAACCCGGAGAAAAGGCGGATCCTTGTTCTCCGGAGGAATGTGGAAGTGGTCATTTTTGAGAAAATGGTGTTTTCAAAAATGACACATAACCTAGTCTTCGCTGGACAACCTTTACCGTACTGCCACTTTACCCCGATATGGGTAGGGGCTTGATTAAAAACTTGTTATGGTTAGTATGTGTGCTATCTCAAGTGCTATAGGGGATGGGATCCTCCGAACCGAAATGTTGCTAGGAGTGGGGAATACGGGACATCTAAAGTGTGGGATTAATTTTCCCTCCGGATGCAGCAGTTGGGCCTCCTGTCTGGGCGGTGTGGGACACGGCTTGCCGGGGAGGGGGAAACCCAATTGAAGAGATAGTCATGTTCTAGCTTGTACATAGTGGATAGTCAAGATCAGTTATCTGATGTTCTCATAGGTTGAGGACAGTCCATGGGTGTTTCATGGCGGATTCTGGATCTGGTGGAAATGTGTACACCTCTGCAGAGTAAAACTATTTCGAGATAGCCGCGTCCTCGGATATGGACGGTTGAATGGCCATGTAGCTAGCATTGTGTCAATGTTTTCAAAAAGGGAGCTTTTGAAAGGGAAATTTTGGAAAGGAAGTGTTGAACTTGTGAAGTTCGGAAAGGAATGGAAACTTATACCGTGGAGGTATCGTCGATGATGAAAAGCCAGATGATGTTATACAAAACAAAATGTTTTGCAAAGAAAACCTTTTCTACTCTAAGCAAGAATTCTGGAAACTGATTCCAAGGAGTTTTGCAAAGAGAAAATATTCTTTAACAAAACTTTACAAAACCTCTTGTACATGTGATATCTACAAGAGAAATAAAACTATATTATTTTATTTTTTTTCTGAAGTATCTTCTTCAACGAAGATACAGATTAACCTGACTGCAACTGTGGTGTCATCATATATGAACACCATTGATAGTGAACCCTATTTATAGCCTACCTATTCCACCATATAAGCATACTTGCATGTTGGTAAGTGATATGATGGATGTCTTGCTGAGTACATTCAAATGTACTCATTATGGTTTCGCCCCTGGTATCTACTTATCAGACTTTGAGAAGGAGCCTCCAAAGGATATCTATGAAGAGAAGTACGGAGTTGACGGCTTTGCGAACTAGGATCGTCTCCGGGTCAGCAGCCTGTAGGTTAAGGCGTGACTTGGGCTCAACTACGTTGTGTTTTATTTGTCTTCCGCTGTGTTTGATAAGTTGCCTGCCCCATGTGGCAGTTGCGTTAAACTTGATCATGTGTTCTTTTATGTAATACCTTTTTGTATTCGTGTAATGGATGATGTATTTCTGTGTGCCAACTGTGTATGTTGTTCACGACTGATCTTTCTGGGATCGTGAATGTATGCATACGTAGGGTTTCAGACTGCCGGTCTGGGGTCCTTACACTTGTAAGCCATAGAGATGGAGCCAATGGATGGTTATGCTCTAGATTTACATGTTTGATCGCCCATTTTCCTTGTTCCTCTTTTACAGTCATTTTTACTTTGCACCTTGTCTGCACAATTTTGTTTGTTCTTCTCCTCTTCAGCGCACTGTATTTTCACTCAGTAGACCTGCTCCTATTGCACGTGAACGACTGCTTGTTTATGACATTGCTAATTTTTGATTCATAGCTTGTATCTTTCCTAATTGCAAACCCCATTTTCCTAGCATAAACTGCAAAGAAGAAAAATGCTTCATCCCTTGTATCAAACTCCATACCATGTTCTGGCTTAGATGCTTCCGATATTTCAGTTATAGTAGGGTAGTTGTTCTCTGTGAACATCTTATCCATTTCCTTTTCTTTAACAAATGGCTCTTCTGGATTTATTGCTTGCTGAAATTCATCGTCAGGTATGTTCTCATGGTTGACATCTCCATTTCCCACCCGCCTATGTTTAGTTTCTTGTTCTGTAGGCTGAAATGACTGTCCTTCTCCATGCATATTTAACTCGGCATCATCATCTACATCTTCCATGATTATTTCCTGCTTGAAAAATGATATTAAAACTTGTTGTTATACAAGTATTACTGAAGCCAACTTTCACTGTTTTTGCCTTTAATTCTTTTTTTTGAACTAAATTGGTTCTGAAGTTAAACAATAGCAGCATCCACTTTGTTTTTTCTTCTATCGATTTTTAACTCACCTCATTCAAATCGATATGTAACATTTTTTATTTACATGGCTCATTTTCTGCGTGTGACATCGACGAGTAGTTAGAGGAAGTTGACAGAGCATTGATCCTTTCTTCTAGTTTCCTTAACTCATCATTTTGCTCACGCTCTGCTTTATCTCTTCGTCGCTGAAGAAAAACCTGTGTGAAAAATAATAAATGCACATTTGTTAATTCTAACCATTCCAACCGGTATCATGTAGCAAAATGTTTTTAATGTTTTTTATCTTTCTGTACCCGTGTAAACCTGTCCAGAAATTTCCTTGTGTCCACTGGCTGTTTTAAGTTCATTGAGTGAATAATCTCCTGGGCAGTTGGTGATTCCAGCCCTGCTTTGGCTTTATCATCATCCCGCTGGGAGTTGTTTTCCATCTGAAAACAGAATAAATACTATCATTTTTGCTGTCACGACAAGGATAATTTTACTCATATGGTTTCTTTGATTTTCTTAATTTTCAGGTGTTCACATGATTATATTTCCCCCTGGAACATCATATGCAGCTAAAAAGAATTGTGGATTTATATCCAAGGCTAGATGAAGATAGGAGATTTTTGTTGTCCTTGTGTGATAAAGAGATTTTAATGCTTCTATGTGTTTGGCTACAAATCTATCCAGATTTTTGTGTTTTTGTGTGTTTAATGATATGTAAGACTATATAATGAATATTTAGATTCGAGGCATTTTGTTGAATGTAGAGCAATGCAAGGTTACTGTTGTGTTTGTTGAATATGTAAAGATGGCAATGGTGGATTTAACTAAGCATGGTATGCATATAATCTATGAAAAATAAGGTATGTACAAGCTGATTTTTTTTACCTTTTGCTTCTCCTCTGTTGCCTATCTTCTCAACCTCCTTTTTCTTCCAACTACTGCTCAACCTTGAATCCCCCAATCTCCTCTGCTTGGCATTGCTGGCGGCGCTGTAGGGTTTAGGGAGGAGGAAGGGGGCAGGAAGAGATCCTTCTCGATCTCTGTGTTGGGCCGTAGCCAGGTGGAAGAAACAGGACAGCTTTATTGCTTGGAACATTTTTTCAGTCGTGTCCTTCTGTGCATTAATTTTTTACAAAAGTAGGCACATGGTTTTTCCTTACATTGTTGTGCTTATGCTTTATGTGCCCGCACACCTTTGTACTTGAACTATTTTTATGTTACGCGGGGGGGGGGGGGTTGTAAGTTGGAAAAAGCTACCTACCACGAGCTGCCCATCTTTTTGCCATGGAGTTCTTTATTCATTTGCTTTTCTCCCCATCTCGTGAGGCTCCTTCTCTGCTCCCTTCTACTTTCCCCTAAGCTCTGCAGATCCTGCACGCAAACTTCCCCCAATCTAGATCCAAATTATTGTTTATGGTCATTTTAAAAGAAGTTGGACATTATGCAGAGAAGAGATTTTTTGATTGAGTTCTACTGCTGCTTCATCTAGGTACTGGCTTCTTTCTTTCCTCCCCATCTCGAGCTGATTTTATTCCTTGTTCAAGCTTCTAATCTTTGCAGCACTCCCCATGTTCTAACTTTTTAGATCTTTCTATTTTTTCATCTCAAGGTTTTGTGTGCTAACTCCCTTCTACTTAAATTTCTCTTACAGTTTACATGAATTTGTTCTCAAGTTCAGTACGAGATTCATTTTTTATGTACTTCCTTGGTCTGTAATTATTTTTTTCCTTTTTGGTTTTGTGATATGTAGGAAACAATATAAGCATAACTGTTATTTGCTTATCTACAACCTTCACAGCATCTTTCATTGCTCTCTAGTGCAGTTGGCATCAGTTAAATTTATGTTGAACAAGGGAGTCTGATTTCTGTTCATAGTTCCACAACAGAAGGAAAATGGATGGTCAGCATCATGATCAAGCTGTAAGTTGAGATACAACTGTATGCAATAGGGGGATCTCTGTAGTGTAGTTTTTCTTGTTCCAGGTTGCCAACAATGCCAAAACCTTTTTTCATAGTTGTCTGACAGCAATAATGTTTTATGCTTCTTCTCGCTAATGTCCTTTATATACTTTTTGCATTTATACAATTTTTATGTTTCTTGTACAAACTAAGATCACATTTTTGTAAGAGATTTTTATTAATGTTGCTTCTATTGTTGCAGGAATTTTACACAAAGTTATCATTGCCAAAATTCATGGCATTGATTCGTCGTTTAACACAGGTTCAGAGGGATTTAGTTTGCAGCATTGGACTTGGATTTCTTTTAGAAATCGGTTGTGAAGTTCTTCCTCGCTGTTTGATTCGTCATATTGTATCAATTGTCGACGCACGCTCAAGAACTTTGAATATACCAAAAGGCCCAGCATTTGTTATCACTGCCTTAGTTGTTCATCAAGTCCTTGGTACACCAATTGGGGGTAGGCGAATTGGCGAGAAGGTTGATGCAGATTTAAGGCTGCACATTTGCAATGTTACAAGTTGTAAGGGCAGATATCCAAAAACCAGCGAGGTTGATTGCTTGATCACTGCTGATCTGGTTGGCGATCTCTTCAAAGTTGTTTTTGGAATGTATGCAATGACAACGTTTCTTTGCCCTTCCAGCAATGATGGTGTGAGTCCTGACTATATTAATATTTTCAAAGAACCAGATAATATAGGATCGTTTGATTTCTCAGGTGTTGTTTTGGAGAAACTTGTGTTTTCTGTTGAAGCATATAATGACGGCATTACAAGCGTTCTTGGTGGAAACCTGCTATGTCTATTGGTATTAATGTTATATCCTTTATTTGTTGTTTGCTTATCAATTTTTAGATAACCTTTTTTTTTCAAGTTTTGCATGCCTCTCGAATCACATATCTGAGTCAAAACATTTTTTTTGCTAGCTAATATACTTGGACTTCAAGGTTAGTACCATTGTGCCAATTCCACTAAATTGGAAGTTACCTCGTGTAGCTGTATGGTCAACTTCAATGATAAATGCGGTTGAGATGAAGGATTGTATATCATGGGACTCTGCTATGTATGGAAATTTGCTGGTAATGTTTTTTTTTTGCATTTTCCTGCGTTTGTAATCTGATTTTTTTTATTTTTGTCATGTATGCTTTTTTATAAATCACCATGTTCGTATGTTCTATTGTTCTAAATTTATCACATAGCTTACTACCAATCGATTTTTCTTTCATATAGGTAAAAGTTGTATCAGATACTCCATTCACATGCAATCCAATAACAGTTTTTGTCACTGCTAAGAAATCATATGATGATCTTCTGAACTTTGTGTTATCAATTTGTCCTGAGGTTCACCACAAATTGGTATATCCCAAATCTTTTTCTTGTATGTCTTGTATTAACTGTATTAATGTTTTTTTACTTTTTTCCTATGCATATAGTTATTAGTCTGCTACCAAAATCTATTTTCCACGCTCTACATACCTACAAAACTATTTTCACGTCTTATATTGGGACTACTATTCTTTAATTTGATTAGTTTGTCTTGCAAAATAATTACAAGATTTTTCACTCAGTGCTTTTTTCTTATTATTTTGGTGGTTTTGGTAGTTAATTGAGCAACTCCCTGTTATTATGTCCAACATGGAGAAAGATATTTTTGAATCAATTCAGCCTATAATTTGTCAGAACATAATCAATGTTTTAAAGATAATACCTTCCATTCAACAATCACCTCAATTGAATGAAATGCACAATTTTCAAATTTTGTCTCCTCAGTTCAAGGCCCCTCTGGTTGGTTCCACTTACAAGCAAGAATGTGTTGACAAAGTTTTCTCGAGCATTGGCGTTACAACTACTGGAGCTTTAAGTTCAATTGCACAACACAGTGGCAATGACAACATTGCTGAGACAACTGAGTCCAATCTTGCCATCTCAAGAAAACAAACTTCAGTAGGTAATATGCCAGAAATACTGATTCTGCCTGTCCCAGATGAACATATGATCAAGAGACTTGACGATGAAGCTTGCAGTGATGGTATTTTCAATGTGGAGAGGTTTATTGATTCCTTAAATAGCATACCGCAAGAAATGTCTTTTGATATTCCATACCCTTACATAGTTGAAGAATCAATGTATCCACAGAGAGTTGAGACCAGTCATGTTGAGGGAGTTGTGCCAACAGTGGTTGAATTGGTATCATACATTGTGCAAGTAATAGAGTCCGATGCCAAAATTCGCAAGTTAATGGCTGATAAGATTTGCGAAGACAATGAGAAGGTTGAGGTTTTTAATGAGTTGTTTGAACCATCGCAACATGAGTTAGCTTCTAAAGAAAAGAAAATGCCATCTTGGATATCAACCAGCGATCAAGCTCTTCATTGCCTCGCTCTAAAGAAAAGAGCAAGATTATTCGTCATAAATGAACCTGATACAAGTACTCTTCAAGTACCTGAACCAGAGAAAATTCTTGTTGGAGTTCAATTCAATATGTGTGACAGCCCAGGAGGTGTCAATGTAGGCAAAAACTCACCCAATAACAGTGGCAAAGTGCCGAACAATGATTCCAAAATGACTGATGAAGAGTTCGACAAAGAGTTTCTGAACTCAGCAATAAAAGTTGAGCAGGAGTATTATGCAAGAAAGACCTTCCATCTCTCCATTCTGATAATGTCTGTGTTTCGGAAATCAGTTCTGTAAAAGTGATTTCATCGTTTCAGTCAACACTTGTTGAGCAGGAGGTTTTCAATAATATTGTATCTGTTATTCCGAAGACTGTAAGATAAAAAACGTAAGACTAAGTTCTGATTATATAAGTTCATTTGTTCCATCCGTTTTTTACATTCGTTTACTCATTCCCTCTTAGCACTGACTTTTTTTTGGATGTTTTTTCTGTTTTTGTTTTGTTTTTTACATGGCTCAAATATAGCATCCAGATTGTAGTCATGGGATCTACCTGGGTTGAACACAGGTTTTTTGGATTAAGGATGCAGGTATATGGCAAGGTTCACAGTTATGTGATTAATATGCTTGGCAAAACAGTCATGGTTGAAGATATTGAGAGAAAGAATGTTGACATGATGCGGGAAAATCAGTGGAAGAGATACGTTTTCGAGTGCACGATAGTTGTTAGTACCTTTTCGACACACTCTTTTGTTAATTAGTAAAACGGGTTTTTCTTATTTTTGTTTCCATGTTACCCATTTGTTTTTATGATGATAAAGAATATGATTTGTTCCATTTATATGTCAATATAAAAATATAGGCCCTTTTCCAGCTGGAACATGAAATGCCATGAAAATTAGCAAGACTGTTGTCTAACGGAATGCTAGGTTTCATGCTCGACTCTATGGACTTGGTGAGCTTGTTTTATATAATTACATATATTTTATACTTATGATCACTCATTATTTTTAACATTTTACATTATCTGGTCATATCTAATATTTTTTTTCTTGTTTGCTTCTTATGTTTATTAGATTCATCTGCCACTATTCATATCAGGTTTTTACTATCTTCTGGTTGTCAATTTGAAGAGGAAACAATTTGAAGTCCTAATTCCAAATAACAAGTTGCATCTTGTCCAAAAAGAGGCTTCTGTTGCAATCAAAAACTTTAAAATGTCATTCAGCTTGGCATATAAGAACTCATTGGTCAATATAAATGATATGAAAACAGTATTCCGAAGTGTCCGCGCATCTGAGAGAGAGTAAGAATGCAGTGCCCTAATATTTTTCTCATATTTTTTGTTGTTGTAAGCATAATTTTTATACTAGATTAAGTTTACTAGCTAGTTTTTCTTTCCCCATTCGGTTTCCTTTTTCCTTTTGTCATCTCAATTTTTGTTGCAGAGGCGATAGTGGCATTTATGTGATGAAACTGATTTGCGATTTTGATGGAGACAACACACTGTGCTTCCAACCTGTGAGTTCTTTTTGGTAGTTGCCTTTTCCAACTCTATGTACCACCGGGTTTGATTTTTTGTTTTGATATAACAGAAGTAAAGACCGTTTTTAGTATTTTATATTTTCTGTAACCCAATAGCATTTTCTATTTTTCCAACAGGAGCATGCGAAGCCTCTTCTATAACCCATTCAACGAAAAAATTCCTATGGAAACAAAGAAAATTCTACAAAAGCATGTTAGTTTCCAACATCTTTAGTTATATCTTTTTTTTCCTGTTTTGTAAGTGGAATACGGTGTCTATGTGTTTGAGTTAACTCTCTCTAACGTTTTACACATGGTTTTTCCTTTTTTTCATGTATTAACTTGTGCAGAACATTCCGCATGACTACAAGGTAAACATTATACATATACTATCGTCTTCTTTGCTGGATGTCATTCTAATTTCTATATCGTTTAGTCATATTTTCTCGTTTTCTGATTTTTTAAAATCAATTCTACCTTGTTTTTCATGTTTTTGTTCACAAAATACACCAGGATACTTCCCATGGATGCACGAGAAGAGTGCTTTGAACCATGAAGATCCTCTGGAGTCACTTCTCAAGTTTTGAACTTTTTGAGTCAAGGATTATGGAAATCTTAATGTATATCTTGAGGAGGCTACGATTAATATCAATTATTTTTGGAGACCAAGATTAATAGTGGTTGTGGAGTTATGACTATACTGCGTTTTACATGACCTTTTATTGCTATTTGCTTGTTTAGCGTTCTTTCTTGTCTCCTTTTTTTTGGCAACATATAAACTGATCGATAAGTATGTTCCCCCATACGTCGAATACAGATCACTCAAATCATCATGCAGTAGAGTTTTTGACCACAAGACAATCCTTGTTATTTTACAGTTGTTTTAACTAGGGTAGAAGGGGTGTGGCAATTTTGTGTTGTGTTTTACTGTTTTCCAACCTGTACGTATGGTGGTAGGAAGGTTTTTTTAAAAGTTGTTTATATCCTCGAAGTTTTCAAATAACCTGTCCAACTTTTTAAGGTCCTTTTGTGCGGATATTTCTTTTCAAGCTAGAGGATGTTTATCAAGTGTTATGGATGACATTTACCATTAAGGATGTTTATAAAGTATGATGAACGACAATTGCCAACATGAAAATCCAGCAAGGATGTATTCAAAATGCGATGAATCACAATTAACAAGATAAAAAAAAATTCTTAGAATTTTTTTTATCAACAGTGATGTGTGAAGATAACCAAATTAAACATGAAAACATAGAAGCATGGACCGGCTATCAAACAAAAAAAATATTTTTTTGTCTCCATAGTTTGTTTAGTGAGGCGAAATACAAAAGGTTCAACATTGTAAAGTTAAAAGCCAAAATACAAGCATTTTTATTTCAACTTGGAAATTGTTTTGCACCCCGTCGTCGTGCAGACATGCCTCCTTTCAGATATTGTGGAAAAGAACTGAAACTTTTATGTCACCAATCATCTGGAGCAACATCAATAAAACCATTCCCGGTGCGAAATTATTGTTGTGCGCAAACACATGCCACCCGCTCTTGAACCTTGTTCTGCCATCCGCACACCTTGCATATTCAGCTTCAATTACAGGAGTCCCGATAACGCAAAGCTTTGCGATGCCCGACTTCTTTAGGTTCATGGATTTAGAAATTGCCTTAGGTATCCTCTGCAGATGGAAGAGAAATTATGGGTTAGGAGATATAAAATTAAAGTTTTGCATGCTCTTTTCGTAACAAAAGAAATGTAAGTAATTGAACACGTGGCAAGCCAAATAAATAACAAGTAATGAGTACCAGATAGTCGTGTTGTATGTCTGAAGATGACAAGGAGTGCAGATAGGCAAAATCCCTAGAATCAGCGTTAGCCAGAATACCATTGTAATTATCGAGCTGGTTGCGGGTTAACTCAACTGGCATGAAGGATGTTTTGGAGTTGCAAATTATAACTTTTTCATTCTCAGCTGCAAAAAATATAGAAATTTGTTATAAAAAAATGAAAAACTAGTAATAGGGTATTATATATATGAAATTAATAAAAATAAACAATAAAAAAAATACCTATAACACGGTTTTTTTGCATCTCCATTAATTTAATAGGGAAAAATAGGAATTTTGTCAGGCCAGCCAGCCATGTAGAATGTGACTTGGTCTCCCATAGTCATGCCGTAATCAACTATAAAGTTTTCGTAACCATTTCCTCTTAAGCGAGTTGGTTGTCCAGGTTTGCTCCTGATATTAAAGTAGTACTCATTACCGCAAGGGGCTTGCACAAGGATCACAGTGCCAGTGTTCCTCTAAAATGAGTTTTCTACATGGTAGGGCACGATCTGTGTAAAAAACAAGTCAGTTTTACAACTTTAGGTAACAAAAGAATGAGTTTACAGTGAGAAAAAATAATCAAAACAAAAAGGCATAAAATTCACCATGAACTTGTTCAAATCTTGAGAGAGATGCACATTAAAAGGGTCGCTGACACTACTCCTCCCATTGCAGATCCCGGCTTTCGTTCCACAATAACTGCACGCCATCTGCCAAAAAAAAGCAAAGGCATAAGAAAATCTGACCACAAAAAGTACATAAACTTCCACCAAAAATAAAGAGCGAGATTCGCACAAGTTGAAATTGTACCTTTGACAAACTAAATTGCTCAGTTCTCAGTGAACCAGAAAAGATAGAGAGAAAGAAAGAAATATAGCTTGTTAGACTGAGGAAGAAGGTAGAGGGGGCGGGGGCCTATTTATAGATTTGTTGTATGCACCTTTTTTTTTGTATAACCCATTAAAAGCTGGATCAAGAGGGAGTAACTGTGTGGGATAAAAATAGTTGTTGAATGTATTAAATCGATAGTAAAGAGGCAGCAATAAAGTTTGTATTAAAATAGTTTTTAAAGAGCGTTGAATGACATTTTTTAGCAACATTAAAACAACTAATAATTTATTGGTTGTGATTAAGTGTCTATTTTTAGCGTGGTCCAATGTGATGGTGCAATTAATCAGCTCCCCTCAGCTGCAAGTGTGATATATGGAAATCACCAAACTTCTAAAAAAAATCAGGAATGTTCTTGCGATCAAGGGTGATAAATTAAAATTACCAAACTAAAAAACATTTTTTTAGTAATATTTACTTTTTATCCAGGATGTATGAAAATCACCATCAAGGAGGTTATCAACTAAGGTGTATGTAATTACCAACCTAAATACAACATCAAGTTTGTTATAAATCTTCAAGAATAAAAATTACCGAAAGTAAATCTTTTTTTAAGAATGTTATCAAGTGTGATCTACAGAAATCACCAACTGTTAAACATTCCCAGGAATTTTTTTGATAAAATAGGGGTGATAAAAGAAAACCACTAAACTTTTTTTTTAGCAATGTTATCATTTAAGATGTATGAAATTACCAATGTAAAGAAGAATCAAGGGATGTTTTTTTCAAGTGGGTTGAATGACTTTTTTTTACCAACATTTTTGAAACCACGTAGGATGTTACCAAGCGCAATGAATGACAATTACCAACCCAAAATCCATTTCTCAGAAATTTTTATCAATCGTGATGTATGTAATTACCAACATAAAGACAACATCAAGATTGTTATCAAGCCTAAAGAATGAAAATTACCAAAACTAAATCTTTTTTAATAATGTTATCAACCGTGATTTACAGAAATCACCAACTGGAAATTACCAAAATAAAAACTCATCAAGGATGTATTCAAATGCGATGAATGAAAATTACAAACCTAAAATACATTTCTTAGAATATTATCAACCGCGATGTGTGAAAATCACCAACCTATCCTTTCTTTTTAAAGAAATGTTATCAAGTGTTTTTTGCTAACCAAGATGTTTAAACTAAGATGTTATCAACTAAGATGTATGTAATTACCAACATAAAGACAACAACAAGGTTGTTATCAAGTCTAAAGAATAAAAATTACCAAAACTAAATATTTTTTAAGAATGTTATCAACCGTGATCTACAGAAATCACCAACTGTCTAAACATTTACCTCGAATGTTTTGCATCAGAGGGTTATAAATAAAAACTAGCAAACTAATTTTATTTTTTTAGCAATGTTATCAACTTAGATGTATGAATTTACCAACCTAAAGACACAACAAGGATGTTAGCAACTAATATGTATGAAAATTACCAACGTAAAGAAGAATCAAGGGATGTTTTTTCAAGTGTGTTGAATGACATTTTTTACCAACATTTTTGAAACCACCAAGGATGTTTACCAAGCGCGATGAATGAAAAATACCAACCTAAAATCCATTTCTCAGAAATTGTTATCAATTGTTATCTATGTAATTACCAACATAAAGACAAACATCAAGATTCTTATCAATCCGAAGAATGAAAAACACCAAAACTAAATCTTCTTTTAAGAATGTTATCAACCGTGATTTACAGAAATCACCAACTGCAAATTACCAAAATAAAAACTCTTCAAGGATGTATTCAAATGCGATGAATGACAATTACAAACCTAAAATACATTTCTTAGAATATTATCAACTGCGATGTGTGAAAATCACCAACCTATCCATTTTATTTAAAGAAATGTTATCAAGTGTTTTTTTCTAACCAAGATGTTTTAAACTAAGATGTTATCAACTAAGATGTATGTAATTACCAACATAAAGACAACAACAAGGTTGTTATCAAGTCTAAAGAAAAAAAATTACCAAAACTAAATATTTTTTAGAATGTTATCAACTGTGATCTACAGAAATCACCAACTGTCTAAACATTTACCAGGAATGTTTTGGATCAGAGGGTTAGAAATAAAAACTAGCAAACTAATTTTATTTTATTTAGCAATGTTATTAACTTAGATGTATGAATTTACCAACCTAAGACACAACGAGGATGTTAGCAACTAATATGTATGAAAATTACCAACGTAAAGAAGAATCAAGGGATCTTTTTTCAAGTGTGTTGAATGACCTTTTTTACCAACATTTTTGAAACCACCAAGGATGTTTACCAAGCGCGATGAATGAAAATTACCAACGTAAAATCCAGTTCTCAGAAATATTTATTAATTGTGATGTTTGTAATTACCAACATAAAGACAAACATCAAGGTTGTTATCAACCCTGAAGAATGAAAATCACCAAAACTAAATCTTCTTTTAAGAATGTTATCAACTGTGATTTACAGAAATCACCAACTGCAAATTACCAAAATAAAAACTCAACAAGGATTTATTCAAATGCGATGAATGACAATTACAAACCTAAAATACATTTCTTAGAATATTTATCAACTGCGATGTGTGAAAATCACCAACCTGTCCTTTTTATTTAAAGAAATGTTATCAAGTGTTTTTTTTCTAACCAAGATGTTTTAAACTAAGATGTTATCAACTAAGATGTATGTAATTACCAACATAAAGACAACAACAAGGTTGTTATCAAGTCTAAACAATAAAAATTACCAAAACTAAATATTTTTTAAGAATGTTATCAAGTGTGATCTAGAGAAATCACCAACTGTCTAAACATTTACCAGGAATGTTTTGGATCAGAGGGTTATAAATACAAAACTAGCAAACTAATTTTATTTTTGTTAGAAATGTTATCAACTTAGATGTATGAATTTACCAACCTAAAGACACAACAAGGATGTTAGCAACTAATATGTATGAAAATTACAAACGTAAAGAAGAATCAAGGGATGTTTTTTCAAGTGTGTTGAATGACATTTTTTACCAACATTTTTGAAACTACCAAGAATGTTTACCAAGCGCGATGAATGAAAATTACCAACCTAAAATCCATTTCTCAAAAATATTTTATCAATAGTGATGTTTGTAATTACCAACATAAAGACCAAGTAAGGTTGTTATCAACCTTGAAGAAATCTTTTTTTAAGAATGTTATCAACCGTGATATACAGAATCACCAACTGCAAATTACCAAAATAAAAACTCATCAAGGATGTATTCAAATGCAATGAATGACAATTACAAACCTAAAATACATTTCTTAGAATATTATCAACTGCGATGTGTGAAAATCACCAACCTATCCTTTTATTTTAAAGAAATGTTATAAAGTGTTTTTTTTCTAACCAAGATGTTTAAACTAAGATGTTATCAACTAAGATGTATGTAATTACCAACATAAAGACAACAACAAGGTTGTTATCAAGTCTAAAGAATAAAAATTACCAAAACTAAATATTTTTTAGAATGTTATCAACTGTGATCTACAGAAATCACCAACTGTCTAAACATTAACCAGGAATGTTTTGGATCAGAGGGTTAGAAATAAAAACTAGCAAACTAATTTTATTTTATTTAGCAATGTTATTAACTTAGATGTATGAAATTACCAACCTAAAGACACAACGAGGATGTTAGCAACTAATATGTATGAAAATTACCAACGTAAAGAAGAATCAAGGGATCTTTTTTCAAGTGTGTTGAATGACATTTTTTACCAACATTTTTGAAACCACCAAGGATGTTTACCAAGCGCGATGAATGAAAATTACCAACGTAAAATCCATTTCTCAGAAATATTTATTAATTGTGATGTTTATAATTACCAACATAAAGACAAACATCAAGGTTGTTATTAACCCTGAAGAATGAAAATCACCAAAACTAAATCTTCTTTTAAGAATGTTATCAGCTGTGATTTACAGAAATCACCAACTGCAAATTACCAAAATAAAAACTCATCAAGGATTTATTCAAATGCGATGAATGACAATTACAAACCTAAAATACATTTCTTAGAATATTTATCAACTGCGATGTGTGAAAATCACCAACCTGTCCTTTTTATTTAAAGAAATGTTATCAAGTGTTTTTTTTCTAACCAAGATGTTTTAAACTAAGATGTTATCAACTAAGATGTATGTAATTACCAACATAAAGACAACAACAATGTTGTTATCAAGTCTTAACAATAAAAATTACCAAAACTAAATATTTTTTAGAATGTTATCAAGTGTGATCTAGAGAAATCACCAACTGTCTAAACATTTACCAGGAATGTTTTGGATCAGAGGGTTATAAATACAAAACTAGCAAACTAATTTTATTTTTGTTAGCAATGTTATCAACTTAGATGTATGAATTTACCAACCTAAAGACACAACGAGGATGTTAGCAACTAATATGTATGAAAATTACAAACGTAAAGAAGAATCAAGGGATGTTTTTTCAAGTGTGTTGAATGACATTTTTTACCAACATTTTTGAAACTAC
The DNA here is from genome assembly GCA_028641055.1 of Alopecurus myosuroides. Taxonomy (NCBI): domain Eukaryota; kingdom Viridiplantae; phylum Streptophyta; class Magnoliopsida; order Poales; family Poaceae; genus Alopecurus; species Alopecurus myosuroides. Next base: position 335,134,496 of record CM054057.1, on the reverse strand, counting down.
CAAGGATGTTTACCAAGCGCGATGAATGAAAATTACCAACCTAAAATCCATTTCTCAAAAATATTTTATCAATTGTGATGTTTGTAATTACCAACATAAAGACAAAGTAAGGTTGTTATCAACCTTGAAGAATACTAATTACCAAAACTAAATCTTTTTTTAAGAATGTTATCAACCGTGATATACAGAAATCACCAACTGCAAATTACCAAAATAAAAACTCATCAAGGATGTATTCAAATGCGATGAATGACAATTACAAACCTAAAATACATTTGTTAGAATATTATCAACTGCAATGTGTGAAAATCACCAACCTATCCTTTTATTTTAAAGAAATGTTATAAAGTGTTTTTTTTCTAACCAAGATGTTTAAACTAAGATGTTATCAACTAAGATGTATGTAATTACCAACATAAAGACAAAGTAAGGTTGTTATCAAGTCTAAAGAATAAAAATTACCAAAACTAAATATTTTTTAAGAACTGTGATCTAAAGAAATCACCAACTGTCTAAACATTTTTACCAGAAATCACCAACCATCTAAACATTTACCAACATTAAAACCACCAAGAATTCATTGGTTCTGATTAAGCGCTGTTGCATGTTGTTGAATGACATTTGTTACCAACATTAAAACCATCAAGATTTTATTGGTTCTGATTAAGTGTCTATTTTTAGTGTGTCTATTTTTATTCATGCATTTATTCTCCATGGCTATAGCTTTTAATCGGGGTGCGCGCTGTTGCATGTTGTTGAATGACATTTTGTTACCAACATTAAAACCACCAAGAATTTTAAGTGGTTCTAATTAAGTGTCTATTTTATTCATGGCTGTAGCTTTAATATTGGTAATAAAAGTCTTGGTGGTTTTAATATTGGTAGTAAAATGTCATTCAACAAACATGCAACAGCGCGCACCCCGCTTAAAAGCTATAGGAGGGAGAATAAATGCATGAATACGAATAGACACACTAAAAATAGACACTTAATCAGAACCAATGAATTCTTGGTGGTTTTAATGTTGGTAAATGTTAATACGGTTGGTGATTTCTGGTAAAAATGTTTAGACAGTTGGTGATTTCTTTAGATCACAGTTCTTAAAAAATATTTAGTTTTGGTAATTTTTATTCTTTAGACTTGATAACAACCTTGTTGTTGTCTTTATGTTGGTAATTACATACATCTTAGTAGATAACATCTTACTTTAAACATCTTGGTTAGAAAAAAACACTTTATAACATTTCTTTAAAATAAAAGGATAGGTTGGTGATTTTCACACATCGTAGTTGATAATATTCTAAGAAATGTATTTTAGGTTTGTAATTGTCATTCATCGCATTTGAATACATCCTTGATGAGTTTTTATTTTGGTAATTTGCAGTTGGTGATTTCTGTAAATCACGGTTGATAACATTCTTAAAAAAAGATTTAGTTTTGGTAATTAGTATTCTTCAAGGTTGATAACAACCTTACTTTGTCTTTATGCTGGTAATTACAAACATCACAATTGATAAAATATTTCTGAGAAATGTATTTTAGGTTGGTAATTTTCATTCATCGCGCTTGGTAAACATCCTTGGTAGTTTCAAAAATGTTGGTAAAAAATGTCATTCAACACACTTGAAAAAACATCCCTTGATTCTTCTTTACGTTTGTAATTTTCATACATATTAGTTGCTAACATCCTCGTTGTGTCTTTAGGTTGGTAAATTCATACATCTAAGTTGATAACATTGCTAACAAAAATAAAATTAGTTTTCTAGTTTTTATTTATAACCCTCTGATCCTAAAAATTCCTGGTAAATGTTTAGACAGTTGGTGATTTCTGTAGATCACAGTTGATAACATTCTTAAAAAATATTTAGTTTTGGTAACTTTTATTCTTTAGACTTGATAACAACCTTGTTGTTGTCTTTATGTTGGTAATTACATACATCTTAGTTGATAACATCTTAGTTTAAAACATCTTGGTTAGAAAAAAACACTTGATAACATTTCTTTAAATAAAAAGGATAGGTTGGTGATTTTCACACATCGCAGTTGATAAATATTCTAAGAAATGTACTTTAGGTTTGTAATTGTCATTCATCGCATTTTAATAAATCCTTAATGAGTTTTTATTTTGGTAATTTGCAGTTGGTGATTTCTGTAAATCACGGTTGATAACATTCTTAAAAGAAGATTTAGTTTTGGTGATTTTCATTCTTCAGGGTTGATAACAACCTTGATGTTTGTCTTTATGTTGGTAATTACAAACATCACAATTGATAAATATTTCTGAGAAATGGATTTTAGGTTGGTAATTTTCATTCATCGCGCTTGGTAAACACCCTTGGTGGTTTCAAAAATGTTGGTAAAAAATGTCATTCAACACACTTGAAAAAACATCCCTTGATTCTTTTTTACGTTGGTAATTTTCATACATATTAGTTGCTAACATCCTCGTTGTGTCTTTAGGTTGGTAAATTCATACATCTAAGTTGATAACATTGCTAAAAAAATAAAATTAGTTTGCTAGTTTTATTGATAACCCTCTGATCCAAAACATTCCTCGTAAATGTTTAGACAGTTGGTGATTTCTGTAGATCACAGTTGATTACATTCTTAAAAAATATTTAGTTTTGGTAATTTTTATTCCTAAGACTTGATAACAACCTTGTTGTTGTCTTTATGTTGGTAATTACATACATCTTAGTTGATAACATCTTAGTTTAAAACATCTTGGTTAGAAAAAAAACACTATATAACATTTCTTTAAATAAAAAGGATAGGTTGGTGATTTTCACACATCGCAGTTGATAATATTCTAAGAAATGTATTTTAGGTTTGTAATTGTCATTCATCGCATCTGAATACATCCTTGATGATTTTTTATTTTGGTAATTTGCAGTTGGTGATTTTTGTAAATCACGGTTGATAACATTCTTAGAAGAAGATTTAGTTTTGGTGATTTTCATTTTCAGGGTTGATAACAACCTTGATGTTTGTCTTTATGTTCGTAATTACAAACATCACAATTGATAAATATTTTTGAGAAATTGATTTTACGTTGGTAATTTTCATTCATCGCGCTCGGTAAACACCCTTGGTGGTTTCAAAAATGTTGGTAAAAAATGTCATTCAACACACTTGAAAAGCATCCCTTGATTCTTTTTTACGTTGGTAATTTTCATACATATTAGTTGCTAACATCCTCGTTGTGTGTTTAGGTTGGTAAATTCATACATTTAAGTTGAGAACATTGCTAAAAAAATAAAATTAGTTTGCTAGTTTTTATTTATAACCCTCTGATCCAAAACATTCCTCGTAAATGTTTAGACAGTTGGTGATTTCTGTAGATCACAGTTGATAACATTCTTGAAAAATATTTAGTTTTGGTAATTTTTATTGTTTAGACTTGATAACAACCTTGTTGTTCTCTTTATGTTGGTAATTACATACATCTTAGTTGATAACATCTTAGTTTAAAACATCTTGGTTAGAAAAAAAACACTTGATAACATTTGTTTAACTAAAAAGGATAGGTTGGTGATTTTCACACATCGCAGTTGATAATATTCTAAGAAATGTATTTTAGGTTTGTAATTGTCATATATCGCATCTGAATACATCCTTGGTGATTTTTTATTTTGGTAATTTGCAGTTGGTGATTTCTGTAAATCATGGTTGATAACATTCTTAAAAGAAGATTTAGTTTTGTTGATTTTCATTCTTCAGGGTTGATAACAATCTTGATGTTTGTCTTTATGTTGGTAATTACATACGTAAAAATTGATAAAAAATACTGACAAATGGATTTTAGGTTGGTAATTTTCATTCATCGCGCTTGGTAAACATCCTTGGTGGTTTCAAAAATGTTGGTAAAAAATGTCATTTAGCACACTTGAAAAAACATCCCTTGATTCTTCTTTACGTTGGTAATTTTCATACATATTAGTTGCTAACATACTCGTTGTGTCTTTAGGTTGGTAAATTCATACATCTAAGTTGATAACATTGCTAACAAAAATAAAATTAGTTTGCTAGTTTTTTTTTATAACCCTTTGATGCAAAACATTCCTGGTAAATGTTTAGACAGTTGGTGATTTCTGTAGATCACAGTTGATAACATTCTTAAAAAATATTTAGTTTTGGTAATTTTTATTCTTTAGACTTGATAACAACCTTGTTGTTGTCTTTATGTTGGTAATTACATACATCTTAGTTTAAAACATTTTGGTTAGAAAAAAAACACTTGATAACATTTCTTTAAATAAAAAGGATAGGTTGGTGATTTTCACACATCCCAGTTGATAAATATTCTAAGAAATGTGTTTGAGGTTTCTAATTGTCATTCATCTCATTTGAATAAATCCTTGATGAGTTTTTATTTTGGTAATTTGAAGTTGGTGATTTCTGTAAATCACGGTTGATAACATTCTTAAAAGAAAATTTAGTTTTGGTAATTAGTATTCTTCAAAGTTGATAACAACCTTACTGTTGTCTTTATGTTGGTAATTACGAACATCACAATTGATAAATATTTCCGAGAAATGGATTTTACGTTGGTAATTTTCATTCATCGCGCTTGGTAAACATCCTTGGTGGTTTCAATAATGTTGGTAAAAAATGTCATTCAACACACTTGAAAAAGCATCCCTTGATTCTTCTTTACTTTGGTAATTTTCATACATATTAGTTGCTAACATCCTCGTTGTGTCTTTAGGTTGGTAAATTCATACATCTAAGTTGATAACATTGCTAAAAAAATAAAATTAGTTTTCTAGTTTTTATTTATAACCCTCTGATCCAAAACATTCCTGGTAAATGTTTAGACAGTTGGTGATTTCTGTAGATCACAGTTGATAACATTCTTAAAAAATATTTAGTTTTGGTAATTTTTATCCTTTAGACTTGTTACCTTGTTGTAGTATTTATGTTGGTAATTACATACATCTTAGTTGATAACATCTTAGTTTAAAACATCTTGGTTAGAAAAAAACACTTGATAACATTTCTTTAAATAAAAAGGATAGGTTGGTGATTTTCACACATCGCAGTTGATAAATATTCCAAGAAATGTATTTTAGTTTGTAATTGTCATTCATCGCATTTTAATAAATCCTTGATGAGTTTTTATTTTGGTAATTTGTAGTTGGTGATTTCTGTAAATCATGGTTGATAACATTCTTAAAAGAAGATTTAGTTTTGGTGATTTTCATTCTTCAGGGTTGATAACAACCTTGATGTTTGTCTTTATGTTGGTAATTATAAACATCACAATTTATAAATATTTCTGAGAAATGGATTTTACGTTGGTAATTTTCATTCATCGCGCTTGGTAAACACCCTTGGTGGTTTCAAAAATGTTGGTAAAAATGTCATTCAACACACTTGAAAAAACATCCCTTGATTCTTCTTTACGTTGGAAATTTTCATACATATTAGTTGCTAACATCCTCGTTGTGTCTTTAGGTTGGTAAATTCATACATCTAAGTTGATAACATTGCTAAAAAAATAAAATTAGTTTGCTAGTTTTTATTTATAACCCTCTGATCCAAAACATTCCTCGTTAATGTTTAGACAGTTGGTGATTTCTGTAGATCACAGTTGTAACATTCTTAAAAGATATTTAGTTTTGGTAATTTTTATTCTTTAGACTTGATAACAACCTTGTTGTTGTCTTTATGTTGGTAATTGCATACATCTTAGTTGATAACATCTTAGTTTAAAACATCTTGGTTAGAAAAAAAACACATGATAACATTTCTTTAAATAAAAAGGATAGGTTGGTGATTTTCACACATCACAGTTGATAAATATTCTAAGAAATGTATTTTAGGTTTGTAATTGTCATTCATCGCATTTGAATAAATCCTTGATGAGTTTTTATTTTGGTAATTTGCAGTTGGTGATTTCTGTAAATCACGGTTGATAACATTCTTAAAAGAAGATTTAGTTTTGGTAATTAGTATTCTTCAAAGTTGATAACAACCTTGATGTTTGTCTTTATGTTGGTAATTACAAACATCACAATTTATAAATATTTCTGAGAAATGGATTTTACGTTGGTAATTTTCATTCATCGCGCTTGGTAAACACCCTTGGTGGTTTCAAAAATGTTGGTAAAAAATGTCATTCAACACACTTGAAAAAACATCCCTTGATTCTTTTTTACGTTGGTAATTTTCATACATATTAGTTGCTAACATCCTCGTTGTGTCTTTAGGTTGGTAAATTCATACATCTAAGTTGATAACATTGCTAAAAAAATAAAATTAGTTTGCTAGTTTTTATTTATAACCCTCTGATCCAAAACATTCCTTGTAAATGTTTAGACAGTTGGTGATTTCTGTAGATCACAGTTGATAACATTCTTAAAAAATATTTAGTTTTGGTACTTTTTATTCTTTGGACTTGATAACAACCTTGTTGTTGTCTTTATGTTGGTAATTACATACATCTTAGTTGATAACATCTTGGTTAGAAAAAAAACACTTGATAACATTTCTTTAAATAAAAAGGATAGGTTGGTGATTTTCACACATCGCAGTTGATAATATTCTAAGAAATGTATTTTAGGTTTATAATTGTCATTCATCGCATCTGAATACATCCTTGATGATTTTTTATTTTGGTAATTTTCAGTTGGTGATTTCTGTAAATCACTGTTGATAACACTCTTAAAAGATGATTTAGTTTTGGTGATTTTCATTCTTCAGGGTTGATAACAATCTTAATGTTTGTCTTTATGTTGGTAATTACATACATAACAATTGGTAAAAATTTCTGAGAAATGGAATTTAGGTTGGTAATTTTCATTCATCGCGCTTGGTAAACATCCTTGGTGGTTGCAAAAATGTTGGTAAAAAATTTCATTCAACACACTTGAAAAAACATCCCTTGATTCTTCTTTATGTTGGAAATTTTCATAAATATTAGTTGCTAACATCCTCGTTGTGTCTTTAGGTTGGTAAATTCATACATCTAAGTTGATAACATTGCTAACAAAAATAAAATTAGTTTGCTAGTTTTTATTTATAACCCTCTGATGCAAAACATTCCTGGTAAATGTTTAGACAGTTGGTGATTTCTGTAGATCACAGTTGTAACATTCTTAAAAGATATTTAGTTTTGGTAATTTTTATTCTTTAGACTTGATAACAACCTTGTTGTTGTCTTTATGTTGGTAATTGCATACATCTTAGTTGATAACATCTTAGTTTAAAACATCTTGGTTAGAAAAAAAAACACATGATAACATTTCTTTAAATAAAAAGGATAGGTTGGTGATTTTCACACATCACAGTTGATAATTATTCTAAGAAATGTATTTTAGGTTTGTAATTGTCATTCATCGCATTTGAATAAATCCTTGATGAGTTTTTATTTTGGTAATTTGCAGTTGGTGATTTCTGTAAATCACGGTTGATAACATTCTTAAAAGAAGATTTAGTTTTGGTAATTAGTATTCTTCAAAGTTTATAACAACCTTATTGTTGTCTTTATGTTGGTAATTACGAACATCACAATTGATAAATATTTCTGAGAAATGGATTTTACGTTGGTAATTTTCATTCATCGCGCTTGGTAAACATCCTTGGTGGTTTCAAAAATGTTGGTAAAAAATGTCATTCAACACACTTGAAAAAGCATCCCTTGATTCTTCTTTACTTTGGTAATTTTCATACATATTAGTTGCTAACATCCTCGTTGTGTCTTTAGGTTGGTAAATTCATACATCTAAGTTGATAACATTGCTAAAAAAATAAAATTAGTTTTCTAGTTTTTATTTATAACCCTCTGATCCAAAACATTCCTGGTAAATGTTTAGACAGTTGGTGATTTCTGTAGATCACAGTTGATAACATTCTTAAAAAATATTTAGTTTTGGTAATTTTTATCCTTTAGACTTGTTACCTTGTTGTTGTATTTATGTTGGTAATTACATACATCTTAGTTGATAACATCTTAGTTTAAAACATCTTGGTTAGAAAAAAACACTTGATAACATTTCTTTAAATAAAAAGGATAGGTTGGTGATTTTCACACATCGCAGTTGATAAATATTCCAAGAAATGTATTTTAGGTTTGTAATTGTCATTCATCGCATTTTAATAAATCCTTGATGAGTTTTTATTTTGGTAATTTGTAGTTGGTGATTTCTGTAAATCACGGTTGATAACATTCTTAAAAGAAGATTTAGTTTTGGTGATTTTCATTCTTCAGGGTTGATAACAACCTTGATGTTTGTCTTTATGTTGGTAATTATAAACATCACAATTTATAAATATTTCTGAGAAATGGATTTTACGTTGGTAATTTTCATTCATCGCGCTTGGTAAACACCCTTGGTGGTTTCAAAAATGTTGGTAAAAATGTCATTCAACACACTTGAAAAAACATCCCTTGATTCTTCTTTACGTTGGAAATTTTCATACATATTAGTTGCTAACATCCTCGTTGTGTCTTTAGGTTGGTAAATTCATACATCTAAGTTGATAAAATTGCTAAAAAAATAAAATTAGTTTGCTAGTTTTTATTTATAACCCTCTGATCCAAAACATTCCTCGTAAATGTTTAGACAGTTGGTGATTTCTGTAGATCACAGTTGTAACATTCTTAAAAGATATTTAGTTTTGGTAATTTTTATTCTTTAGACTTGATAACAACCTTGTTGTTGTCTTTATGTTGGTAATTGCATACATCTTAGTTGATAACATCTTAGTTTAAAACATCTTGGTTAGAAAAAAAACACATGATAACATTTCTTTAAATAAAAAGGATAGGTTGGTGATTTTCACACATCACAGTTGATAAATATTCTAAGAAATGTATTTTAGGTTTGTAATTGTCATTCATCGCATTTGAATAAATCCTTGATGAGTTTTTATTTTGGTAATTTGCAGTTGGTGATTTCTGTAAATCACGGTTGATAACATTCTTAAAAGAAGATTTAGTTTTGGTAATTAGTATTCTTCAAAGTTGATAACAACCTTGATGTTTGTCTTTATGTTGGTAATTACAAACATCACAATTTATAAATATTTCTGAGAAATGGATTTTACGTTGGTAATTTTCATTCATCGCGCTTGGTAAACACCCTTGGTGGTTTCAAAAATGTTGGTAAAAAATGTCATTCAACACACTTGAAAAAACATCCCTTGATTCTTTTTTACGTTGGTAATTTTCATACATATTAGTTGCTAACATCCTCGTTGTGTCTTTAGGTTGGTAAATTCATACATCTAAGTTGATAACATTGCTAAAAAAATAAAATTAGTTTGCTAGTTTTTATTTATAACCCTCTGATCCAAAACATTCCTTGTAAATGTTTAGACAGTTGGTGATTTCTGTAGATCATAGTTGATAACATTCTTAAAAAATATTTAGTTTTGGTACTTTTTATTCTTTGGACTTGATAACAACCTTGTTGTTGTCTTTATGTTGGTAATTACATACATCTTAGTTGATAACATCTTGGTTAGAAAAAAACACTTGATAACATTTCTTTAAATAAAAAGGATAGGTTGGTGATTTTCACACATCGCAGTTGATAATATTCTAAGAAATGTATTTTAGGTTTATAATTGTCATTCATCACATCTGAATACATCCTTGATGATTTTTTATTTTGGTAATTTTCAGTTGGTGATTTCTGTAAATCACTGTTGATAACACTCTTAAAAGAAGATTTAGTTTTGGTGATTTTCATTCTTCAGGGTTGATAACAATCTTAATGTTTGTCTTTATGTTGGTAATTACATACATAACAATTGGTAAAAATTTCTGAGAAATGGAATTTAGGTTGGTAATTTTCATTCATCGCGCTTGGTAAACATCCTTGGTGGTTGCAAAAATGTTGGTAAAAAATTTCATTCAACACACTTGAAAAAACATCCCTTGATTCTTTTTTACGTTGGTAATTTTCATACATATTAGTTGCTAACATCCTCGTTGTGTCTTTAGGTTGGTAAATTCATACATCTAAGTTGATAACATTACTAAAAAAATAAAATTAGTTTGCTAGTTTTTATTTATAACCCTCTGATCCAAAACATTCCTTGTAAATGTTTAGACAGTTGGTGATTTCTGTAGATCATAGTTGATAACATTCTTAAAAAATATTTAGTTTTGGTACTTTTTATTCTTTGGACTTGATAACAACCTTGTTGTTGTCTTTATGTTGGTAATTACATACATCTTAGTTGATAACATCTTGGTTAGAAAAAAACACTTGATAACATTTCTTTAAATAAAAAGGATAGGTTGGTGATTTTCACACATCGCAGTTGATAATATTCTAAGAAATGTATTTTAGGTTTATAATTGTCATTCATCGCATCTGAATACATCCTTGATGATTTTTTATTTTGGTAATTTTCAGTTGGTGATTTCTGTAAATCACTGTTGATAACACTCTTAAAAGAAGATTTAGTTTTGGTGATTTTCATTCTTCAGGGTTGATAACAATCTTAATGTTTGTATTTATGTTGGTAATTACATACATAACAATTGGTAAAAATTTCTGAGAAATGGAATTTAGGTTGGTAATTTTCATTCATCGCGCTTGGTAAACATCCTTGGTGGTTGCAAAAATGTTGGTAAAAAATTTCATTCAACACACTTGAAAAAACATCCCTTGATTCTTCTTTATGTTGGAAATTTTCATAAATATTAGTTGCTAACATCCTCGTTGTGTCTTTAGGTTGGTAAATTCATACATCTAAGTTGATAACATTGCTAACAAAAATAAAATTAGTTTGCTAGTTTTTATTTATAACCCTCTGATGCAAAACATTCCTGGTAAATGTTTAGACAGTTGGTGATTTCTGTAGATCACAGTTGTAACATTCTTAAAAGATATTTAGTTTTGGTAATTTTTATTCTTTAGACTTGATAACAACCTTGTTGTTGTCTTTATGTTGGTAATTTCATACATCTTAGTTGATAACATCTTAGTTTAAAACATCTTGGTTAGAAAAAAAAACACATGATAACATTTCTTTAAATAAAAAGGATAGGTTGGTGATTTTCACACATCACAGTTGATAATTATTCTAAGAAATGTATTTTAGGTTTGTAATTGTCATTCATCGCATTTGAATAAATCCTTGATGAGTTTTTATTTTGGTAATTTGCAGTTGGTGATTTCTGTAAATCACGGTTGATAACATTCTTAAAAGAAGATTTAGTTTTGGTAATTAGTATTCTTCAAAGTTTATAACAACCTTATTGTTGTCTTTATGTTGGTAATTACGAACATCACAATTGATAAATATTTCTGAGAAATGGATTTTACGTTGGTAATTTTCATTCATCGCGCTTGGTAAACATCCTTGGTGGTTTCAAAAATGTTGGTAAAAAATGTCATTTAACACACTTGAAAAAACACCCTTGATTCTTCTTTACGTTGGTAATTTTCATACATATTAGTTGCTAACATCCTCGTTGTGTCTTTAGGTTGGTAAATTCATACATCTAAGTTGATAACATTGCTAAATAAAATAAAATTAGTTTGCTAGTTTTTATTTATAATCCTGTGATCCAAAAAGCATATAATATATAAAGTTGTGCCAAAATAAGTTTGTCATGCGCATATTAAAGCGACAACCAGATGGGTCATCGAAACCACAGAAGTTTAACTGTGTTACAAACCAGAGGAATAGTATCACAAGTGCACAGGCGCACTATCAAATAACAGTGTAAAAGGCATATTACAATGCCTATTGGCCGAATGATTGTTTGCTGATAAAAATGAGAACATTACTCGGCTATTGTAGCCGAGTCATCATGAGTGGTCTTGGCGGCCGGGTCTTCGGTATTCTCCTCTGTTTCCTTCTCCGTCTCAACGTCCGGGTCAACCGCGAAAGCAGCACGAGCTGGAGGACGAACAACCGGAGTCGAGGAAGTTGGCACCGAACCGGCCTCGGCTTTTTTCTTGGCGAGCTCCGCCTTGTAACGAGATAGTATGTCAAAAGGAGCAGGGAATTCGGAGGGCACCGGCTTATCCTCAGCATCATATGGGGGGTGAGCTTGTTTACTTCGAGGTTTTATGCAATCAAGCTGGCCGAGTGACGGATCTGGGTATTGATGGCCTTGAGGTCTTTTCCCGTAATTTAGAACCATCAGTCTTAAACTCGGGAAACCCGTTCACAAGCATTGCCGGCTCAATCTTGGGGTACTAGGCTTTTGCCAGTGCAAGGCCGCGTATCACTCCAACCCGGCATGCTGAGCGCTTCGAGATATCAATCCAGGCAGAGACCGTCGAGTACGCCTCAAGCATTTGTGTTACACCGGTGTAGTCACCGGTCCACTTCACAGCTTCGAGAGTCCATTTTGTCCCTGCCGAAAATTGTCGGATGACAGTCTTGAGTATTCTCAGCTTTTTGAGATCATCATGTTCGCCAGCAACTTCACCCGGACCTGCATTACAAAAAGAGAAGTAAGATAGTAAGATCCGGGTCAAAAACATTCCAAAACGGGAAATCTGAGTAATACAAAGCGATAGTCGGAAACTTAGATGTGCCTTACCTATGATGGAGTTATATGTCTCGGCAATGAAAGTTGAGAGTTGCTTCACAAGCTCCTCAGCGGCGTGGAGTCTCTTCTTATGCTTCTTGCATTGTTTGGAGAGATCCTTGATATTAGCCTCCAGTTCTTTGCGGAGTTTTGTTTCAGCTTGTAGGAGTTCATTGGTTTTTGCCAAAAGTTCATCAGTCCGGGTACCATAAGCCTGAAAAGGACAAAGAAACATCAGTCGGCAATGAGCTCAAGAGGGATATATCTGTAAGTACCGAGTGACTGTGGACAGTTTACTCAGCACTTGGGGACTAGGATAAGGATATAGAGATAACATAAGCTAAGCTAACCTGGTGCTCAGCCGCCAGAGACTCGACAATCTACTCCTCAGTCGTCTTCAGGGAGCGATACTCCTTCAGCAGCTTTTCAAACTCATGGCCACTGAGACTTGGCCTGGAAGAGCTGGTGTTCCGATCAGCCGGTGGCGGGGTTGCCTCCTGTTTCCCGCGTCGAATCTGGTTGATGCGGTCGTTGGAGCAGGGGCTGCCCTTTGCGTCCCAAGGTATTCAACATTGGGATTAGCCGACTGAGGCTCGGGAGGTGGAGACTCGGTCCTTGGGTTGGCCGTGTTAGCCGGCTCCTGCTCTTCAGTAGGTGGAGGATTAGCGGCGCTCTCCGGGTCTTCTGCCGTCGGATCATCGACAGGGGTCTCAACCGGGTCGCTGAGTGTGACCTTAGCCCTGAAGGAAGAAAAATAAAGTGTTAGTGGTTCATAAAAGTAAAAGCTGCAAAGTATAGGGGTATAGTTAAGCAAGGTATGAAAATTACCCGGTATTCACAACGAAATCACTTGGGAGCTCGTTGCTAGACCCGGAGGACACTGACAGAGAATTGGAAAGTGAGACTCGGAGTTTTCCGGCTAATGGGTGATTCGGAGATGGATATTTTCAAGGAGCGCAAACAGGATAAGTTGAAGGAGTACCGGCTCGCGAGCGGGCGATTGGAGGGGAAGCCCGGGATTGAGGGCCTCGTCACCCGGTGAAGACCGGGTTGCCCGTCGCTTAGCTGGAGGAGACGCGGTTTTCTGTGATAACGCAACAGTTAGTCATTTGTTAAAGCTTGCGCGTATCAGCATACAAATACAGGTATGAGGTTATGGAAGAATAGGATACCTTGAAGGTGACCCCCTTGGCCTTCTTCTTTTTTCCAAACTCGGCCTCAGGCTCCGCTTTGCTCTCTTCAGACTCGGAATCGACCTTGTCAGCCGGAGCTGGTGATTGTGGTGTATTGTCTGGAATAAAGGTGGGAGGAGAATCTTGATCTAGTAAGTTGACAAAGTACTTGTTCAGTAACTCGGAATCACCTTCTTCGCTATCACTCGGCTCTTCTTCTTCCGAGTTTTCAGAGGGGGGAGGGGTGACAATTTTCCACCATTCGTCAGATTCCTGGATAAAGAGCAGTGAAGATAAAAGTTAGTATGTATGTTTGAGAAATTAGTCGGTACAGAAGGGATTAGCCGGTTCTTACTGGTGGAGCCAGGTTAGAGCGGGAGAAGGGGGAGATCCCAGAAATGCTCTTGATAGCATCCATCTTCTCAGCCAAGAAATTCTTCATAGCCTTGTTGACGTCTGCGGCCGGATATGACTTCTCCGAGTATCGGAGAGAGACAGGTCAGGTGGCCCGAGTATTCGCAGAGCAGCTTTGGGCGAATGCTGTTGGGCTGGATCCTACAGCTGATCCAGGTCTTGATCAAGTTTAACCCACACAGACCGTGGGCTGCTAGGGCGGTTAATTTATGGAGGAGGGGCTGGATGGTTTGTCTGTCGGCCTCTGGGGAAAAGGAGCTTAAATTATCGCTAAGGGAAAGAGTTTCAGTAGAGAAACCCGACATTAGAGAAACCCGGGTGAAGAAGTGTCCTTGCAGTAAAAGAAAGTCTTTTGCCAGTGCTTCATGTGGGAGTGGAGGTTGAGAGTCGGCATTAGAGATCTCTTGCGCCTTTGGATGGCCACACCTCCACAGATAAGGAGGGGACCATCCGTAGTCTCACGACAAGGTTTGCATTGGAAAAGCTCAAGGAATAGAGAAAGATTGGGAGCTATGCAAAGATAATATTCGCAAAGGACGATAAAGTGGCAAATGTTTATAATCGAGTTTGGGCCTATGTCGAAAATTCGGAGTTTATAATGATGGAGAACCTCGAAAAAAAGGGATGACCCGGGGGACGGAAACCCTGGGTCACATGTTCAAGGAAAATTACGACTTCACCTGCTCCGGGTGAGGGCCGGCTCTCCTCCTCGGGCACCCTCCATGCGATCTCCGACTGAGGGGGGGGGACCCCAGACTCGGCCAGCTCTTCCAACTTGGCCAGAGTGATAGTCGATTTCGCCCAGTTGGCGGTGATAGTTTGACCCGGCTTCTACTTCAAAGCCGCGGCCTTGCCCTTGGACTTGGGAGCGGCCTTGGGTGCCATCGAAAAAGATCTAGAGGAAACCGAAAAGTAAAAATAAAGTGAGGAAAAAATGGAGGCGAGGAAAGCGAAGAACATGAACTCGAGATCTAGAAATGGAAATGTAGATCTAGAAAAACTTATCGGAAAACGGTGGCGGAGATGAAGCCCGGCGAGTGCTGCGGCGGCGTGCGCGCGGAGACCGGCGTTCGAGCTCGAGCTCGGGTCTTGAGTTCCAATGGCGCGACGCGAGGAGGAAGACGAAGTGGAGTGCGGTGGCGTTTTGTGATTAGGGTTACCCTTGGGGCCCAGTATTTATAGGCGGGTGAAAAACCCTAGGGCGCTAACGGTAAAATGGAGCAAATTACGGAGCCCGATACTCGGCCCGTCGATTACGGAAACAAAATCTTGGGGGTTATTGTCATACAGCCGGGTTATAAGTGATCGCAAAAGAGCCGGACAAGTATGAGGAATATGAAAGTAGGGTTATTACATGGACCGCCGAAAGAGCCGGCCTGGCTATATTTAAAGCAACCTAACCTGTAACCTTGTTGTGTTCAAATGTATATTGTTTTGTAGGGAATAGCGTGCGCATCGTGGTTGGCTCAATGTTTGAAGTTATGAGAAAAGCGCGCCGACCAAAATGCCCAAGCTATTCAGGGGACCACTGTTGGGGGATACTAACCCGATAGGCCCATGGGAAAGGATAAAGACCCGGCGGGAGCAAGTTTGCGTGAAGACCTCGTAAAGTGATGATGGGTTGGGTCTCGTTGACGGGCCAGCAGTTGTGTTGGTAGCTCGGCTCAAGGAAAGGAAGTTCTAGAAGACCCGAGAGGCGGTGCGAACCGTGGAGTTCAAGACTTGGAGGTCGCGGAGAATAAGTTAGGGTTATGTGTAGACCCCAAATAGGACTCCGGATGTATCTTGTAAGGAAAGCCAGGAAACCGGGTGTTATATAAACCGGTCCTCCTGGCATAGATCCGGGAGACGAAGAGATTTCGAGTAGAAACCCTAGATTCAAGGTACACGAGAGCTAGTATTTGTAACCTTGGATTTGGAGTCTCGGCGACATTGCAGTCCGGGCCTCTAGATCGATAGCTAATAAGATCCCAGCTGGAAGTAAGCTATTATCTCCAATGGAGAGGCTGAACCAGGATAATCCTTGTGTCCAATTTGAGCTAAACCCTCTCCCAAACACTAGAGTCGATTTGCCCCAAACTAAGTTACCTTTGGTAACGTTGTAACATCCCTACTTTTGTGTAATAAAGAGAGGTGTTGAGTACATGGCATGCATGCATGAAAAAATGGACCAAAAATTTGCATTTAAAATTTAATCAGTGAATTAAAAGAAAATCACTTAATCTGGCTTCACACAAAATTGTTCTACAAAGTTTTTCAAAGTGAACCAACCAGGTGATAGAAAGGTGGCAAATTTGAAGAGCTTTCCAACAAGTGTTTTTGTGCAATCTTTGCTTCACAAAAAGACCGTCAAAATCTGTTTTTGGTTCTGTTTTAAAGTCAAAAGGACCCCTTGGTAATTCTCCAGAAAGTCCAGGGGGTTATCTGCGTCTTGTTTTCTTTTTCATTTTCTTCTCCAGTTCCGGCCAGAAGGACGAAGCAGAGCGGTGAGCTCCACCTCCTGCTTGCCCCCTAGTCGACGTGGAGGCCTGGAAGCCCACAAGGAGACATCCGCATCGTGCTAGCTCGCAGAACCCTCCCAAGCCCCCTCCTCCCTCCTCCTCTGTATCTCCTCCCCGCCACCGAACACACCGCCGCCGTCGATCCGTCGCCGCCGGCGGTTCACTGCCTCCCCGACCTTCCCGAGCATCCCGTTGGATCCGCACCGCCTTCCTCTCCATCCTCGAGCACGAGGAGCCGCCGTGATGGCCTAGTCGCGCGGAATCGACGCCTTCTTCCCCGCGGCCGGTCGCCGGGATTTCTCCACCGCGCCCCCGTTCCCTCCCTCCTCCGGCCCCTCTGACCTCCTCCACGTGTTCGTGGTGAGCCCCTGCTCCTTCCCATCCCCTCTGTTTCTCTCTTCTGTCACGAAACCTCGTAACCGCCGGAGCCCGTCGATCCCCGCCGCCGTTCACCGTCGCAACCTCACCGCCGTCGCTTCCCTGGAAGCGAGGCAAGCCTCCCCGGGTTCCACTCGACGAGAGGAAGCCCGTGGGCCAAACGACGCGTCCGGGGACGCCTCCGTTCGCCGCCGGCGAGCTCCTCTGTCCCCGGCAGGCCACACCATGGCGTCACGGTGACGTCACCTTCTCACGTGGCCGCGCTAGGTGGCTTTTCTGTTAGATGTTTAACCGAACGGTGGGACCCGCAGTTAATTAGAAAAACAGAAAATAATCAAAATTTGGAAATTAAATAACTTGTAATTTATAACTCCAAAAATTATAAAAAAAATGCAAAATGTTCAGAAAAATGTGAGCTATTTGTTTATACCATTTTCATCCATGTTTGGCAAAGTTCAAAATGAGGCCATATTTGTAGTTGGTATTTAGTTCATTTAAATATTGAAAATAAAGTTTTAATTCAATAAAATTAGAAAATTAAGTGTAATATACCAAAATGATCGGTGAAACAAATGCAACCTATCTATGAGGTTCCCAAAGTCCTTTGAGCAACTAAGCTTGGTCACACCTCTAGAATAGGGTTTTCTTCCCCTCCGGTTTCGTCGTTCACGGCGTAGAACCCTAGCTTCATGTTCTATCTTCCAAGCTTTAAATCAACTGCATTGTTTTACTCATGCATACATTTTGTGCATTGCACGGTCATCAAGTATTGATTGTTTGCCTTCTTTCCGGTGTTGCTCGTTACCGGTAGACCGAGATCCGGAGGTTAATCCGGCTTTCTACGACAACCCCAGTTCCACCTTCGACGAGCAAGGCAAGCACCACCTCATGGCTATCCCCTATTTTGAGTCTTTTTAACCTCTTACTCATGCATGCGGTTCAACTTAGTTTTGAGTCTATTAGAGTTAACCTATCCACTGCATGACCCCCATACATGTCCACTTCATACCTGTTTACCCTCCTAGTATGACTAGGGTTGTTTGAGTACCGTAGAGCCTTGTGTGTTATGCTTAGCCATGCTTAGTGTTCTGAGCTACTTCATCCGGTTGATGATTTGGATCACTTCGATAACCTCTTATGTTGTTATGTTTGTGAGTACTGAGCATGTGAAACTGACTAAGGCTTGCACGGGAGGCCACTTGGGTAGTGGTTTTTCATTCGTACTCGCCAACCCTAGGAAAGTAGGAATTAAGGTCTCGCCGCGGAAGCCAAGACCGAGCGTGCAACCACACGCTGGGCCTAACAGACCGCGCTCGGCTAACTAACTTGTTTGATCACTTCCATGGGTCACATAGTTTGAGTTTTCCATTTGCGGGTGTGTCATAAAACGTTTTGGAGAATACTAGGGCGTGACCGGGACCAGTGATGGACGTACACGGATCTTGTCCCGACTCACAGAACAGGTGCCGTAAGGAGGTGGCCAACTGCCTGTTGACGGGGTGGCCCTGTTTGGGTTGACTCATGGATATGGTTGAGCAAGGTAAAGGCCGTGGTCGACCACACTCTGCCGCGCTCTTAGAGAGGAGCGTTACCACGTGGCACTAAGAGTCGGTCGATACGTGTGGGTAAAGTGTACCACCCTGCAGGGATAAATCTTTCGGAAAGCCATGTCCACGGTTATGGACGACTTGGTGAAAGTCACTGGGTCATAGATAACTCTAACGGAATGACTAAAACTTGTTGACAAAGATTGAAGGATGCCTCCTCGACTACGTCGAGAGGGGTGATTCTTGTAGCATAAGGTAGTCTGGGATGAGAAAGTACTTGGTGGACTAAAGAACATGATGATCTCAGTAGTTGAGTAGATTCCTCCTCTGTTTTAGAAACACTCTATTACACATGCTTCTTCTTCCTCAACTTCGGAAAACAAAGATGGCTTTATGCAAAAGACCTTAAAAGCCAAGTCTTGTTGAGTACCTTTTGTACTCAACCTTGCCTCGTTGTTGTTTTGTTTCAGACTTCGGCGATGCAGCTGAAGAAGGGTTCTACCTCGACGTCGATGAGTAGTTAGGGGTTCCCAGGTGGCAGCCTAGTATCTGTAGTATGGGTTTGGCTACGTTGCTTATGTTTCGGACTCTTAGTCCCTTTGTTGTCTTGTTGTATAGCAACATATTTGCTTTCGCTGCTTGTTGTAATGTTGGGTTGCTTGACCTATGTTGGTCGTATAACCTCTGCGTGTAAGCTACTCTAGTATGACTTGTATAATACAACTTTCATGTCTAGTGTGCTGCTTTGATCGATTGTTGGTTTTGAGCCAGTTGTTATACAGTTTTGGCTATGCCTGCATAGTTGTCGCAGTCGAGGGGTTGTGGAGCCGATGATCCATGTCTGAGCCCGCCTGCCAATGTGATTCGGCCTGGGGCGAGGTAACCCCAGTAACCCTCGATTGTTGTTGCACTTTCTGGACACATAGCAGCTCTGTATAACTTTGATCACGTTCCTTCAGTTAAATCCGACTCGTGGACGCTTGGGTATGCATAATTGGTTATGACTAGCATGGATACAAGGAGTAGTATACCGGGGATCCGGACTGCGTGCCGATGAATCTGGTCTGCCTGCCGTTGTTTGTTGCGGCCGGGGCTGGTAACCCTGAAGCCCTTGTGAATCCATGGCTAGGAGCACATAGCAGTATGTATATCTCTGGGTCCGGGGTCCGACAAGTCTTGGTATCAGAGCAGGACTGCCTGTAGGAAACCCTTGCCGTTGGTCGATGTTGAGTCTAGAACTTGTGAAAACTATTTTGAAAAGACAAAATGAGTTGTGAAAACCCTCTTAGGATTCTTTTTACTCCTTACCTGGTATCGCTCTAACTCCGAGTCACCGTACCTCATTTGTTTTATTGTGTGTTGTTCTCTTGGTGTTATCTCAAAAGTTAGGAGTAAAACCGTTGGGTGTTTTTCTCCCGAGTACTTTGTCTCAGGTTGTTATAGTTCCAACTCCAAATCATTTCCTCATGTCTTTTGACATCTTGCACATGTTTCAGATGACCTCTGGACAGGTTGTTCGACACACCCTTTGCCTTGGAGTTCCAGGTTTTCCCTATCTTTTAGCCTCAGCCACTACTATCGAGACCACGAGAATAGCTCTTTCCGTTATTGTCCTGGTTCTGCACCTACTCTTGATGGGTGTTTCACCCACACCTTTGCTGATTCCTCCTAGGAGGAAGATCTTAGACTTAGGTGCACCGCTGATCTCCTTGTTGCTTATGCCCGTCGTGAGCGTGAGTTTAGTGCACTAGTCAACACCCTTGCAGCTAGTCTCAGGACCGTGATAGACAGAGTGAGGCCATTCGTTGAGAGTGGTCTTGTTCAAACCTCTGAGATAGAGCTTCCATCTGTACTTGTGCCTTCTATAGTCGCGTCACTAGATGTTGGAGGTGATGTTCCCCCTCGTGGACGCATGCGGAGGCCTAGGATGGTGCATGGTGTACCACAGTCTCTCCATGGACCGCAGGATGAGTCTGTTTGTCGCTATTATGGTGCTCCGGTTCCACTTCCTTTCGACTTCGGAGGATACTGAGATCGTTGTCGGTCCCAGCTAGAGTATGGTTGCTTCTATGTACTCGAAAACCGAAGTTGTAGAAAAATAATGTATAGGAGCAGAACTTCGGTGATGTGTATCTACCATACCCCTTTCAGTGTTGTGTGTACTTAAGCTTGTGAGCTTGTACCGCCACTATGTACGTTTTATACTTCAACTGGTTTCAATAAATGTTGTAAGATGTTGTCTCCATGTTGATGAAACGATACACTTCATGTTCATTCGTTCTGTTCTACTACATTTCGGCATGTATCTTGATTTCCGTTGAAACTATCACATGACGATCCATTGTATCTTTTTCCATGAATGTGTTGTTCATGATTCTTCTTCCTTTTACTCAGGATGTCGGGTCTCCTGAGCCAACACCTCCGCCGCCACCCACAATGGCGCAGGTGCTACAAAGCATTGAGAACAATCGTCTGAGGAACGAACACCTTCTCGAGTGTGTGGCCCAGAACACTGAACGTCGTGCTGTCGGCGTTACACTGGTGGACTTCCTCAAGGCTCAGCCACCATACTTTGTTGAATCCACTGAGCCTCTCGATGCCGATGACTGGCTTCGCACAATGGAGCGCAAGTTCCTCGCTCTCCGTGTCCAGGACCGTGACCGCGTGAACTTCGCCACCTACAAGCTTGAGGGTGCTGTTGGTGCTTGGTGGGAAGGCTTCCTGGCGTTGCAGGCTCCAGGTCATGAGGTCACCTGGGCAGAGTTCCGCACTACTTTCCGTGAGGCTTATATCCCGAAGGCAGTGATGGACGGTAAAAGAAAGGAGTTCCTTGATCTTACTCAGGGCAGTATGGGTATTGAGGCCTATGGTCCTGTTTTCACCCGTCTGGCTCGCTATGCTCCTCATGATATCACCAATGACGAGGACAAGCAAGATCTGTTTCGTAAGGGCCCTGAATCCAACTGTTCGTTATGAGCTGTTGCCCTTCCAGTTCCAGAATTTCCAGGCACTATACAATCAAGCCATCACTCTTGAGCGTGGCAAAAAGGAGATGGAGACCGCTATGAAAAAGAGTGCTGGAGATTCCCGCGCATCACCTTCTGGTCTGAAGAGGAAGCGCCGTGTGTTCATCCCATACAGCGCTATGCCCAGGGCTCTGTATCAACCAAGGCCATATGATATGCTCCTCGTCCATCTGCACCACCTACTACATCAACTTATGGTGGTGGACAGGGTTATCGTCCTCCAGTTGCCGCTCCCCCTAGCAATGTCTGTTTCAAGTGTGGCCAGCCTCGTCACTTCTCGAGGGAGTGCCCTCAGAATCATGCTGGACGTGTAGCTCCTCCTCCCAAGAAAGTGGTGAAGCCCGCTGGTGCTGGACGTGGTCGTCTTAACCACGTGACTATTGAGGATGCTCAGGAAGATCCAAGCGTCTTACTGGGTACGATTCGTGTCAACTCAATTTTGGCTTTAGCCTTATTTGATTCTGGAGCATCGCATACATTCATATCAGAAGGGTTTGCTAAAATGCATGGGATACCTTTTGAAAAGTTATCAAAACCGAAACTCCCATGGTTGCAACTGGCAAACCACCATGGTCACGCCATAGCTCATGGTTGAGGTTGGATCCTTACAATTCCCTGCAACCTTCATTGCCCTAAAATCCACTGACCTAGATGTCATACTGGGCATGGATTGGCTTGCCAAATATGGAGCTGTATTGGATTGTGCAACGAAATCCCTCACTCTGAAACATCCTTCCGGTGCCACTATTGAGTATTGGTCGGAGTTCACCATTCCGCCATCAGCACGCACACAACTTTCCCCTGAACTGCAGCTATCCTTCATGCAAGGTGATTACCCTCCTGAAATTCATGAGTTACCTGTAGTCAGTGATTTCCCTGATGTGTTTCCTGAAGAGTTACCTGACATGCCACCTGACCGAAGTGTGGAATTTGTCATTGAGTTAGTCCCTCGTACCGCTCCTATGTCTAAAAGACCTTATCGTATGGCCCTAGAGGAGTTGGTTGAATTGAAACGCCAAATAGAGGAGTTAGAAGAAAAAGGTTTCATCCAACCTAGCACATCTTCTTGGGGTTGTCCCACCATCTTTGTCAAGAAGCAAGATACCAATGTTCCACGTCTGGTTGTTGATTATCGGCCACTGAATGCAGTGACCATAAAAATAAATACCCTCTTCCAAGGATCAACGACCTCTTTGATCAATTAGCTGGTGCAACTGTCTTTTCCAAGATGGACCTGCGATCAGGATACCATCAAATAAAGATCAGAAAGGAGGACATTTCCAAAACGGTGTTCACTACTCGTTATGGTCTTTACGAGTACACTGTCATGTCTTTTGGTCTTACCAACGCTCCAGCTACCTTCATGAGGCTTATGAACTCGGTATTCATGGAGTATCTTGATAAGTTCGTCGTGGTCTGCATCGATGATATCCTGGTCTATTCCAAAACCGAAGATGAACATTCTGAACACCTGTGTTTGGTGTTATCCAAACTCCGTGAGCACAAGTTGTACGCCAAATTCTCCAAATGCGAGTTCTGGTTGAAAGAGCTCGTGTATCTCGAACACGTAGTGTCTGCTGAAGGTGTTGCCGTTATTCCAGACAAGGTTCAAACCATTTTGGACTGGGAAACACCTAAGTCAGTCAAGGATGTTTGGAGTTTTCTCGGTCTGGCAGGTTATTACCGTCGTTTCATCGAGAACTTCCCCAAAATTGCCAAACCTATGACTGAACTTCTAAAGAAAGGAAAAATGTTTGAGTGGTCAGAAAAGGCAGAGGAAAGTTTCCAAACTCTGAAAACCAAACTGACTACTGCTCCTGTGCTTGTTCTTCCTGATACGAGCAAGGATTTTGTCATCTTCTGTGATGCCTCTCAACAAGGACTCGGTTGTGTGTTAATGCAAGAAGGTCATGTGGTGGCCTATGGTTCTCGTCAACTGAAACCACATGAGCGCAATTATCCAACCCATGATCTTGAGCTAGCAGCCATGGTCCATGCTCTTAAGCAATGGCGTCATTATCCTCTTGGCAACCGATCTGAGTTATACTCAGATCATCAGAGTCTGAAATATCTGTTCACCCAACCGGATCTGAATCTCAGACAGAGAATATGGTTGGAGGTAATCAAGGACTTTGACTTGGGTCTCAACTATCAACCCGGCAAAGCAAATTTCGTTAATGATGCGCTAAGCCGGAAGTCTTATTGTAACAATTTGATGATACACAAGCCCAACCTTCACTTTATGAGGAGTTTTCCAAACTTAACCTTGAAGTTGTTCCTTCCGGATATCTGGCCAATCTGGAAATAAAACCTTCTCTCGAAGATCAAATAAAAGACGTTCAAAAGAACAACTTAGGCATTGCCGAGATCAAGAAGAACATTGCTAGCGGTGCTGCTAAGTGTTTCTCTGTCGATGATCAAGGCATTGTCCACTTCAGAAACCGTCTCGTTGTACCCAAGAACCAAAATCTGAGAAATCTAATACTCCAAGAGGCTCATGACACACCTATTTATATTCATCATGGTAGCACCAAAATGTATCAAGACCTGCGTCAAAGGTTTTGGTGGACCCGTATGAAGCGAGAAATCGCTCAGTATGTTGCCGAATGCGACGTCTGTCGTCGTGTGAAAGCAGAACATCAAAAACCAGCCGGTGTTCTTCAACCCCTGCCTATACCTGAATGGAAATGGGATGAGATTGGTATGGATTTCATTATCGTACTTCCCAATACCAAAAATGGCACAATGCTATATGGGTAGTGATTGATCGTTTGTCAAAGGTTGCCCATTTCCTTCCTGTTCGTGAGACTGTCCGAGTCTCTGAGCTAGCAGATCTATATATCTCACGAATAGTCAGTCTTCACGGAATCCCAAAAAGGATTGTCTCAGACAGGGGCAGTCTTCTTGTGTCGTACCCGGACTTCTAGAGGATACTCGCAGTTCCGTTGAACAGTAGTTGGTTGGATTACGGGGCTTACCGGCACCCGCATATCTTACGAGTAGGCCAACACACGTATGTGCGACAACCAACCCCTATCTGTTCATCGTCTACGCAAACCATCCCATAGAAATCAGGATACTACCATTGACGTACTTCATACCATACACACATGGTACGTCAATGGCGTTTAACATAATGATAACACAACATATCTCTAAGACACAAAAGATGGAAATAAGTTGCAAATAGCTCTCACTAGAGCAGAGATAACAAATACAATCATCCAGAGGACACATGTCCCAACATAACATCATTACATCTCAGCGGAAGCATTCAAAGGGTCTGAGTACAGACAAATCCAAATAGGCTTTAAGAAGCCGGGAATGAAAGGAAAACGGAGCCCATCCACGATGTCTCGGATCCTGCCCAGGTCCGCTATCTACTCGTCAGCAGCCTCGTCGAACTCCACGTAGTAGCCGTCACGGGGATCCTCGTAAGCGTAGTCTGCGGAAACCACAGCCCCAAAGGGGTCAGTACATAGACGTACTGGCAAGCAAGACTCACAGTTCACCAAGGTGTAACCCGTCAACACAAAGCACAGATGCTTTGGGTCAACGGAGGAAAGGGGTGATACAAAAGATGCGGCAGCTGACTGCACTAACCAACTACAGAACATACTACAACTTCCGGCTAACAGAAAGGCGATAAGATAGCGTAGCGTAACCAACTATAGCTAACCACCAAACAAACCCATCCTGGATCTCGCCCCTTATCCAAAGAAGCAATCCGAGGATAACTCACACAGTTGGGTTAATGATGGTTCAAGTTATTGTGTCAATAAGACTATTACTAGTCATGTTATTACTAGTTAGGTGTAACTTGTTCTAAGTACTTGTTAGCCAGTACTTTCACCAAGTTAACCATAACCGCGGAAAACACGGCTTCTCGAGAAGATTTATCCCTGCAGGGGTGCACCAATTTGGCCGTACACGTAAGAATAACCCGCCAGATGGAATGCCTCCCACCAAGCGGGGCACTCAACACAACTCAACTCTTCTTCGCATCAAGCCCAAAGAACCCCGTGCAGTGAGCGCACGGCTAATCGAGCCCCACGAAGAAAAGGGGACCCTCATAGCACTCTAAGAACGTGTCTCCCTAAATGCCGACTACAAAAGTTCCACCCTGGCCTCGGGTTCGTACCTGCATATGCGTGCGGCAAATGGAAAACCCGAACTAAATGAGGCGATTTGGACGAGATGCGAATCGAATCAAATTGAGGGGGGCGCCCATACACGCTTCCCACATGCGGATAGTGCGCTCATCATGGATCAGTAGACAAGACCCTTTTCCTATTAGGGTCGACACTAGCAGGCCTCAAAACCACGCCGGGCCTCCTGCCGGTGCCTTATCATCAAATTATTATTACCTCAAACATTAACAGGTTGATTGATTAACTTCGAGCCCCAGAACATAATAGAAATATGATAACAGAAGGTAACTGGCAGCAAACTCGAGCAAAACAACCCTAAGCATGCTAGTAAGACACGGGCAACAAACAATGGGGTTATAGGTGTGGAGGTGAGGCTATATCAGGGTTAAAGGATAACATGTGTTAGGATCGAACAGAAACAACGATTCATAGGGCTAGCAGAAATAGACAACGGAAAGTATCGGTAACCAATGTTGAAAGGAACACAGTGGTTCATGTGAGTGATAACTTGCCTGCAAACTCAGCAGCCTGGTACTGAGCTAGATCCTCAGAAGGGGTGTCGTAAGGCTCGTCTGTCTCAACGTCGTCGTCTATTCGAGAAGAAGCAAACAAACAACGCAAAGAGACAAACAATCAATAACATGGCATAATGCACAATCATGGGATGATGCATGACCATTTAATTGATGCATCAAAATAAACTAGTTGACATGGTAACAACATGATTAAATGGATCCACATGCAATTTGAGTTGCAATGGAGAGCCCATGACTTAAGGTGGAAACAAATGATCTACTAATAATTTCCATGTGGAAGTTGTTTAGCATGATGCATGCATGATGATAACAAAAAGAAAACAACAATGGATGCAAGTGGAAATGAAATTACCAAGTGTGGAATTTTATTTAACAAGTTAAGAATTTTGGCTTCTTAATGATGTTACACAAGCATTTGTTGTTTTCATCAAGTTAGATTGTTCAAAACAGATAACAAAGTTCATATTTGAAAAGAACACACAATTTTGGGTGGATTACATGTTTCAATTATTGAAAAAGGAATTACAATGATTTTATTATGAATTAAACAAGTTAGACAAGACTTAAATTGGAATTAATTCAAGTAGGAATAATAATTGAATTTTTATTTGTTCAAAACATTAAATAAAATTCATATTTGAAAAGGTTATGTTTTTCTGGTTTGAAAACATATTTTGCATGTTCAAAAATAAATTAAGTTGGGCAAGTTATGAATTTAGCAATTTTAAATGATTTAAACAAGATTTAAATTATTTAAGCAATTTTAATTATTCAAAACATGAAAAAAAAATTATATTTGAATAGGTGGTTTGAAATAGCATGGAAAACATATTTTATTTGCATTATTTGGATTAGGTATGAATTAGTTATGGATTTTATCAAATTTCAAATGAATTGTTTGAATCTGAAATTTGGGTGCATTTGAATTATTCAAAACAGAAAACAAATGATATAAATAGATAGAGAATTAAATTTGGGGCAGTGTACATATTTTACTTTTATTATTTGGATTTAAAAAATTAAAGTTATTAGCATTTTCATTTTAGGGACCATTCTGTAATTAAAAGGATTTAGTTTTAAAAAAAAACTTGGACAGAAACGCTCTGCACCGCGCAGTGACCTAGCCAGGGTCACTGCCAGTGGGCCAAGGGGCCAGCGTGGCCCTCGTGTGATGGCGTGGCAGCAGCAGTGGCTGACAGGGGGGCCACCCTGTCAGCTCCCGTGCGAAAAAAGGTGGGCGGATTAATTCCGCCCGTGGGGGATCGATCCCTCGATCTGGCGCGCGAGGGAGCAGTGCATCTGCCACTGCGTAACTGAATTCGCTTGTCAGGTAAGGTGTTCGATTCCTTTTAGGGTTCAGTTTCGCACAAGTATCTGAAACTGAAAACTACAGTTTCAGTTAACTGAGCCAGCTCGTCGGGGCAGTCGCCGGAGTTGCGCTGCGTCGCAGCGGCTGCTGCTCGTCGCTGTTGTTGTGCGCTCGGGTGCGTGAGTGTGCTTGTGCAGAGAAGAAGGGGGCGAGGGGAAGTGATGGTGAAGCTCACCTGCGTTGCAGGTGCAGCAGAGGATCGAGGCAGCGGGGGTCGCCGGCGAGGGCACGGACGGCGGCGGCGCTACACGCCACCTCGGGCTCAACGGAGAGGTCGAGGGTGGAGAGGGCGCAGCGGCGGATTCGTTCCAGCTGCTAACCGGAGGGGAGCGAAGGTATCCCGGCGGCGATCATCGGCGTTCGGTGGCGGTGGTGAGATACAGAGAGGGTGGCCGTGGCAGAGAGGGAAAAATGGCGCCGCGGCGGTGATAGGGAAGGAGGGGGAGGTGAAGCTAGGGTTAGGGCATCGGGGACTCGAGGGAGTAGGCTATATAGGCTAGGAGGCGCGCGATCGGCCGTCGCTCTTCTACTGTGCCACCGTGGCACCGGTGGATGCAGTGCCGTACTGCGGGAAGAAGAAAGAGGTGGGGCGAACCGGTACCAGGCCGGGAAATGGGCTGGGCCGCGCGGGCTTCCCCCCCGGTAAGTTTCTTTTCCTTTTAATAATTGTTTTGTTACCTTTTTTTTGCAGAATAGAAATAGGAAGAAAATTGGGGTTTTTTTAAGTTAGTAAAAATTAGGGAAAATTCTTGTGAGTTAATTAGGTCAACATCAACCAAATGTCAACTTTGGTTTGTCAAAAGTTCAAATTTATTGCTGTTTGCAAATTGGTTTAAATTTAAATGGATTTGATTATTAATTGATTAATATTGTAAACAAGATTTTCAATAGGGTGACCCCTATTGTTTAATTAGAACAAAATGATTAGAGTTGTTTTGGTAATTTTCACAATTTGAAATTGGGTGCTGTTTGATGTTTTTGATTTGAATTTGAAATACCATTTGAATTAAGTTTGGATTAATTAAATTAATAAAAGCCATAATTTTAATGGTTTGAACCTTATGGAAATAAATGGAAACAATTGGTTATTTTTATTTGAACTTTTTATTTAAAAGGTTGTAACATAACAAGTATGAAACAAAGCATTTGAATATTGTTTGAATTCAATTATGAAAACAAATAAAAACAGATGCAAACAAATAGGAAACAAATGCAATGAGTATGATGACATGATGCAAAACTTTAATTAAAGCAAGAAACAAACATTCTAGGGTGTTTTCATACTTGGGATGTTACAAAACGCCCCCTTGAAGGAATCGCGCCCCGAGATTCCTACTGAGAACAGAAAAGGTCCGGATACTTCTTGCGAAGATCCTCTTCGGTCTCCCACGTTGCCTCTTTATCGGAATGATGAGACCACTGCACTTTTAAGAACTTGGTGCTCTTGTTGCGAGTCTTACGCTCGGTCTCATCGAGAATACGAACAGGGTGCTCCTCATAAGATAGATCATCTTGCAGTTCAATGGAATCATGATCAACTGCACGATCTGGATCCTTGAAACACTTCTTGAGCTGTGACACGTGAAACACATCGTGCACCTTGGATAGTTTTTCTGGAAGTTCAAGACGATAGGCATTTTCCGCACGTCTTGAGAGAATGTTGAAAGGACCAATGTATCTTGGTGCAAGCTTTCCTTTCACACCAAAACGATGAGTGCCTCTGAGGGGAGTTACACGGAGATATGCTTTGTCACCAGGTGCATAGACCATGTCCCTGTGCTTGCTGTCATAGTAGCTTTTCTAACGAGACTGAGCAATCTTGAGATTGTCGCGAATGATGCGAACTTTCTCTTCGGATTCCTTAACAATGTCAGGGCCTAAGAGTGAACGTTCACCAGCTCCAGACCAATTGATTGGACTCCTGCATCTGCGGCCATAGAGTGCTTCAAATGGTGCCATGCCTAGGCTTGCCTGGAAGCTGTTGTTGTAGGAGAATTCAGCATATAGAAGGCAATCCTCCCATTTCATGCCAAAGGAGAGACCACATGCTCTGAGCATATCCTCGAGAATCTGATTGACTCTTTCGACTTTCCCTTGAGACTGAGGGTGACAAGCTGTGCTGAACAGAAGTTTGGTGCCCAATGCATCTTGGAAACTCTTCCAGAAATGAGAAGTGAATATGCTTCCACGGTCTGAACTTATTTCCAATGGAACACCATGAAGTGGAACAATCTTTGTTGTGTAGAGTTCTGCTAACTGGCTAGCTGAGATTGTCTCTTTGACAGGAAAGAAGTGAGCTACTTTAGTGAGACGATCAATAACAACGAAGATTGCATCGTTGCCCTTCTTGGACTTTGGAAAACCAGTGACGAAGTCCATTTCAATCATGTCCCACTTCCACTCAGGAATTTTCAGAGGTTGGAGTAGACCGGCTGTTTTCTGATGGACTGCCTTAACACGTTGACAAACGTCGCATTCAGAAACGTATTGAGCAATTTCACGTTTCATGCCAGGCCACCAATACAGTGTCTTAAGATCCTGGTACATCTTTGTACTTCCAGGGTGGATGGAGAGAGGAGTTTCATGAGCCTCCTTGAGAATGATATCTTTGAGACTTTGAATTTGAGGAACCGCAATGCGTCCTTCGAAGAACACAGTTCCTTTGTCATCAATTGAGAAGGACTTAAATTTCTCCTTGCCTTCTTTGATGTGTTCTACCATCTTCTTGATTTCAGCATCACGAAGTTGTTCAGAACGAATCTTGTCCTCGAGAGTTGGACTGGTTGTCAAGTTAGCAAGATAACCTTGAGGAACAAGACCAACGTTCAGCTTCTGGAATTCTTCATGAAGTGGAGGTTGGCTTTCCATGATCATGAGATTATTGCAATACGACTTGCGACTGAGAGCATCGGCCATAACATTAGCCTTGCCTGGAGTGTAAGAAATGGTGAGATCAAAGTCTTTAATCTTTTCAATCCATCTCCTTTGCCTGACGTTTAGATCTGGTTGAGTGAAGATGTATTTCAGACTCTTATGATCGGAAAAGATTTCAGTGCGGTTACCCAACAAGTATTGTCTCCATTTCTTGAGGACAAACACAACTGCTGCTAGTTCTAGGTCATGTGTGGGATAATTTTGCTCATGTGCGTTCAACTGACGTGAAGCATAAGCCACAACTTGACGTTCTTGCATAAGAACTGCACCTAGACCTTGGAGAGATGCATCGCAGAATATCTGGAAAGGTTTGGTAGTATCTGGGCCAACCAGAACTGGTGTAGAAGTGAGTTTAGTCTTCAGGAGATTGAAACTTTCATCACATTGTGGAGACCAAACGAACTTCTTGTCCTTCTTTGTGAGATCAGTGAGAGGTTTGGCAATCTTGGAAAAGTTTTGGACGAAACGACGGCAATAGCTAGCCAAGCCAAGAAAACTTCTGACTTGCTTCACCGTCTTAGGAGGTTTCCAATCAACAATTGCTTTAACCTTTTCTGGATCAATGGCTATGCCCTTGGCGGAGATGATATGACCAAGGTAAGCAACTTCTGGAATCCAGAACTCACATTTGGAGAATTTGGCATACAGACGATGCTCGCGAAGCTTCATGAGGGTTAGACGAAGATGTTCTCCATGCTCTTCCTCAGATTTTGAGTAGACCAGAATGTCATCGAGATATACCACAACGAACTTGTCGAGGTATTCATGGAAAACAGAATTCATGAGTCTAGAGAATGTCGCCGGTGCATTGGTGAGACCAAAGGACATGACGGTGTATTCATATAGACCGTACCGAGTGGTGAAAGCTGTTTTTGGAATATCTTCCTTTCTGATCTTTACTTGATGGTAACCCATCCTCAAGTCCAACTTTGAGAATATTGAGGCTCCAGCAAGTTGATCAAAAAGATCATCGATACGAGGAACTGGATACTTGTTTTTGATGGTTTTCTCGTTAAGAGGATGATAGTCAACAACGAGTCTCTTTGTTTGATCCTTCTTTGCAACGAACAGAGTTGGGCAACCCCAAGCCGAGGAACTAGGTTGAATGTAACCTTTTTCCATGTACATATCGATTTGCTCCTTCAATAATTTCAGTTCAGGAGGAGCTATCTTGTATGGATGCTTAGAGATTGGAGCAGTACCTGGTTCAAGCTCGATCACGAGCTCAACTGCTCTGTCCGGAGGCATCCCTGGCAACTCTTCTGGAAAGACGTCAGGGAATTCACAAACCACCGGAACATTTTCAAGTAGAGGTAGAGGTTTAGCATCGAGGGTGTATAGCTGAACAGAACTTGATTCATTTGGAGAATAGACTATTTGGCCAGAAGGGTGGAACAGAGTTATTGACTTCTGAGCACAATCAATCATAGCTTTATTGGCCTTCAACCAATCCATACCAAGAATGACATCAATGTCAGAACTTCCCAGCAACATGAGTGAAGCAAGGAAAATGTGGCCTCCAATTAGGATTTGATTATCCTTACTTATCTTGGAAGTCAACATTTGAGATCCCGGTCAGTGAACAGTGATTTGATTGCTTAGTGGAACCACCATTAGGTTGTTTGTTGCGGCAAAAATCTTTGACACAAAAGAATGCGATGCTCCGGTATCAAACAACACTTTAGCTGGAAAAGAGTTTACGGGTAATATACCGAGAACGACGTCAGGAGCTTCCTCAGCTTTGTCGATCTTGTCATGATTCACCCTTGCGGTCCTCCCGACAGGCCTGTTGTTGGAGTTGAAGGCTTTAGCCGGGGGAGCACGCACCATTGCCTGGTTTGTGTTGGGACGAGGTGGTGGTGGAGGTAGCTGCCTCTGCGTGCACTTGTCAGCGTAGTGCCCCGTCTGCTTGCATTTGTAGCAAGTGACGACACGAGGAGTATCTGGCCTTGGCTGCCCCATTGAAAACCTCTGAGCCTGCATCTGAGCTTGGTTGGGTGGGCGGGGACGAAGCCTGGAGAAGCTTGGGCATATGGAGCCCTAGTGACAGCACCATTTGGCACCCAGATGCGGCGCTTCTGCGGAGGGGTGGTCATGTTGGAGGAGGAACCACCCTCACGCGAGTGCTTTCGAGACTCCTCGAACGCCTTGCGCCCATTTTCCTCATTGAGCGCGGTGTTAACGAGCTCCTCGAAGTCTTTGGCCTTGATGTTGGTGAGGGCGTACTTGAGTTCCGGGTTAAAACCTCGGCGGAACCTTGCCATCTTCTTAGCCTCAGTGGACACCTCATCACCAGCGTAACGAGCGAGGCGATTGAACTCACTCTGATAGCCAATGACGTCCAGCTTGCCCTGCTTGAGTGAGCAAAACTCTTCACGCATCCTTTCCATGAGACCGTCTGGAATGTGGTGCTTCAGGAAAGCTTCCTTGAAACAACCCCAGGTGATTGGGTAGCCAGCTCTCATGGTCTGGTAGTTCTCCCACCAAGTAGCTGCCTGACCCTTCAGGAGATAGGATGCATACTTGACCTTGTCTTCCTCAGCAACGTGAGCGATGTCCAGGGCCTTGGCCATCTCACGGATCCAGTCATCAGCATCCAGAGGCTCGCGTGTTGCCACGAAAGCTCTCGGGCCTAGACTCAGAAACTCCTTGATACTGACTCGTGGAGCATTCTGGTTGTTGTGCTGATTAGCCTGGAACTGGGCCATCTGCGTCACGACCTGAGTCATCTGAGTCAACAGCTCCGTGATTGGCGGTGGCTCAGGCGGGTTGTTCCTTGTTGGCGGCATCCTGAATAGACATGCATTTTAGCACAATAACAACAAAGGATAGACTTGGTAACCGAAAGAGAGATTATTCCGACGCATGAATAGATAACCAACAGGTACATCATCACATGTTCAAATACATCAGAATATCCAACACACCATAAATGGTTCGAATGTCAAAGGATAACTAAACATAGCTAAGAATGGATACATCGGTACTCCCATGCTCATCACGCAGGACGGCGATGAGTAGTACGACGAGAGGTACGGTGAGGAGCACGCCCACGAAAGTAGGTAGAACGACGATCCACATAGATCTGACGTGGTCTGAGAGCGACTCTAGGTGTGGTGAAGTACATAGCGTCGACTCCCTGTGCTCCAAAGCGTGGAATCCCAGTGTAACCAGCATCGAGGTTGAGGACTGGACCTCTGATCGGCTCGTAACCTCCAGCATCTGGCAGACGACGACCAACTGGCTGATCGAAACGTGCAAAGCGCTCATCTCCAACAAAGTCTGTGGTGTAAGTCGCCAGACGAGTCAAAGCAAGGTAGAGCTGCTCTCTGACTGAAGCCAACTCCTGAGATAGTGTGCCGGCAACTGCGTCACTGTGCCTCACAAACTGAGCGGTGGTGTGCATCCTGGAGTTATCATGCTCGTAGACATCCAGGTTGTCGTAGAGAGTGAAGTGAGCTCCCTCCGAAGTGATGTAACCACGGGGGATGTGGCGATAGATAGAATCGTCAAACCCCCAGTAGTCAGCACGAAGGACGGTGAGACTCACATAAGCTGCATGCTGCACAGCCATATCCACTGTGGAACCTACTGCCTCGTAGCGGTGGACAACGCTCATGCCATCATCTGACAGAATGTAGACGATAGCCTGGTAGTAGGTCTGGTCAAACTCTCGATGCTGCTCGTAGACCTGGTACTCTGGTGCCCAACGGAACCCCAGATAAGTGACCATGTCTCTCAGCATCTCCGGATAACCGGCAGTGCTCTCGCAACGAGTCATACGAACCACCTGCGGGTAGAACCTGAGATCCATCTGCAGATGATCGGGGAAGTTTTGATTAGACGCCGGTAGAAGAACTGAAGTGGAAAGCAACAACAAAGGTTTCAACGAACGAAAAGGATGTTGAGAAGAACAGGATATCGAAGCAACATCGGGAAACACGAGACCAAAAACTCCTGAGGTACTACGGAAAACCCATCCGGGCTTCTAAAGGATCAATATCTACTGCTCAAGGAATAGAGGATTTGCTTCCGGGGCTTACACGCCTCCGTTCTCAATCGTGAGTAGGAAACATGATAAATCATGTCACAACCACCTCCATTCCTATGGTCTAGTAGATATAACTATCCTAGAGAAACCAGGATTCGTGAAAACCTAACTTGAAAGTTTAGGTGAGAAGAGAAAACAACGTTGCACTTCCTTACCAGAAAAGGGTGGGTGGGTGGAGAAACAAGAAAAATGGCAGAATTCCTACTCTCACGTTTCATTTTTCCTATATAGCTACAAAAATAGTTTCTAGACTCAACTGCGACCAGTAAAAGGGATCCTACAGGCAGACAGGCTCTGATACCATTTGTCGTACCCGGACTTCTAGAGGATACTCGCAGTTCCGTTGAACAGTAGTTGGTTGGATTACGGGGATTACCGGCACCCGCATCTCTGACGAGTAGGCCAACACACGTATGTGCGACAACCAACCCCTATCTGTTCATCGTCTACGCAAACCATCCCATAGAAATCAGGATACTACCATTGACGTACTTCATACCATACACACATGGTACGTCAACGGCGTTTAACAGAATGATAACACAACATATCTCTAAGACACAAAAGATGGAAATAAGTTGCAAATAGCTCTCACTAGAGCAGAGATAACAAATACAATCATCCAGAGGACACATGTCCCAACATAACATCATTACATCTCAGCGGAATCATTCAAAGGGTCTGAGTACAGACAAATCCAAATAGGCTTAAGAAGCCGGGAATGAAAGGAAAACGGAGCCCATCCACGATGTCTCGGATCCTGCTCACGTCCGCTATCTACTCGTCAGCAGCCTCGTCGAACTCCACGTAGTAGCCGTCACGGGGATCCTCGTAAGCGTAGTCTGCGGAAACCACAGCCCCAAAGGGGTCAGTACATAGACGTACTGGCAAGCAAGACTCACAGTTCACCAAGGTGTAACCCGTCAACACCAAGCACAGATGCTTTGGGTCAACGGAGGAAAGGGGTGATACAAAAGATGCGGCAGCTGGCTGCACTAACCAACTACAGAACATACTACAACTTCCGGCTAACAGAAAGGCGATAAGATAGCGTAGCGTAACCAGCTATAGCTAACCACCAAACAAACCCATCCTGGATCTCGCCCCTTATCCAAAGAAGCAATCCGAGGATAACTCACACAGTTGGGTTAATGATGGTTCAAGTTATTGTGTCAATAAGACTATTACTAGTCATGTTATTACTAGTTAGGTGTAAGTTGTTCTGAGTACTTGTTAGCCAGTACTTTCACCAAGTTAACCATAACCGCGGAAAACACGGCTTCTCGAGAAGATTTATCCCTGCAGGGGTGCACCAATTTGGCCGTACACGTAAGAATAACCCGCCAGATGGAATGCCTCCCACCAAGCGGGGCACTCAACACAACTCAACTCTTCTTTGCATCAAGCCCAAAGAACCCCGTGCAGTGAGAGCACGGCTAATCGAGCCCCACGAAGAAAAGGGGACCCTCATAGCACTCTAAGAACGTGTCTCCCTAAATGCCGACTACAAAGTTCCACCCTGGCCTCGGGTTCGTACCTGCATATGCGTGCGGCAAATGGAAAACCCGAACTAAATGAGGCGATTTGGACGAGATGCGAATCGAATCAAATTGAGGGGGGCGCCCATACACGCTTCCCACATGCGGATAGTGCGCTCATCATGGATCAGTAGACAAGACCCTTTTCCTATTAGGGTCGACACTAGCAGGCCTCAAAACCACGCCGGGCCTCCTGCCGGTGCCTTATCATCAAATTATTATTACCTCAAACATTAACAGGTTGATTGTTTAACTTCGAGCCCCAGAACATAATAGAAATATTATAACAGAAAGTAACTGACAGCAGACTCGAGCAAAACAACCCTAAGCATGCTAGTAAGACACGAGCAACAAACAATGGGGTTATAGGTGTGGACGTGAGGCTATATCAGGGTTAAAGGATAACATGTGTTAGGATCGAACAGAAACAACGATTCATAGGGCTAGCAGAAATAGACAACGGAAAGTATCGGTAACCAATGTTGAAAGGAAAACAGTGGTTCATGTGAGTGATAACTTGCCTGCAAACTCAGCAGCCTGGTACTGAGCTAGATCCTCGGAAGGGGTGTCCTAAGGCTCGTCTGTCTCAACGTCGTCGTCTATTCGAGAAGAAGCAAACAAACAACGCAAAGAGACAAACAATCAATAACATGGCATAATGCACAATCATGGGATGATGCATGACCATTTAATTGATGCATCAAAATAAACTAGTTGACATGGTAACAACATAATTAAATGGATCCACATGCAATTTGAGTTGCAATGGAGAGCCCATGACTTAAGGTGGAAACAAATGATCTACTAATAATTTCCATGTGGAAGTTGTTTAGCATGATGCATGCATGATGATAACAAAAAGAAAACAACAATGGATGCAAGTGGAAATGAAATTACCAAGTGTGGAATTTTATTTAACAAGTTAAGAATTTTGGCTTCTTAATGATGTTACACAAGAATTTGTTGTTTTCATCAAGTTAGATTGTTCAAAACAGATAACAAAGTTCATATTTGAAAAGAACACACAATTTTGGGTGGATTACATGTTTCAATTATTGAAAAAGGAATTACAATGATTTTATTATGAATTAAACAAGTTAGACAAGACTTAAATTGGAATTAATTCAAGTAGGAATAATAATTGAATTTTTATTTGTTCAAAACATTAAATAAAATTCATATTTGAAAAGGTTATGTTTTTCTGGTTTGAAAACATATTTTGCATGTTCAAAAATAAATTAAGTTGGTCAAGTTATGAATTTAGCAATTTTAAATGATTTAAACAAGGTTTAAATTATTTAAGCAATTTTAATTATTCAAAACATGAAACAAAATTTAAATTTGAATAGGTGGTTTGAAATAGCATGGAAAACATATTTTATTTGCATTATTTGGATTATGTATGAATTAGTTATGGATTTTATCAAATTTCAAATGAATTGTTTGAATTTGAAATTTGGGTGCATTTGAATTATTCAAAACAGAAAACAAATGCTATAAATAGATAGAGAATTAAATTTGGGGCAGTGTACATATTTTACTTTTATTATTTGGATTTATAAAATTAAAGTTATTAGCATTTTCATTTTAGGGACCATTCTGTAATTAAAAGGATTTAGTTTTAAAAAAACTTGGACAGAAATGCTCTGCACCGCGCAGTGACCTAGCCAGGGTCACTGCCAGTGGGCCAAGAGGCCAGCGTGGCCCTCGTGTGCTGGCGTGGCAGCAGCAGTGGCTGACAGGGGGGCCACCCTGTCAGCTCCCGTGCGAAAAAAGGTGGGCAGATTAATTCCGCCCGAGGGGGATCGATCCCTCGATCTGGCGCGCGAGGGAGCAGCGCATCTGCCACTGCGGTAACTGAATTCGCTTGTCAGGTAAGGTGTTCGATTCCTTTTAGGGTTCAGTTTTGCACAAGTATCTGAAACTGAAAACTACAGTTTTAGTTAACTGAGCCAGCTCGTCGGGGCAGTCGCCGGAGTTGCGCTGCGTCGCAGCGGCTGCTGCTCGTCGCTGCTGTTGTGCGCTCGGGTGCGTGAGTGTGCTTGTGCAGAGAAGAAGGGGGCGAGGGGAACTGACGGTGAAGCTCACCTGCGTTGCAGGTGCAGCAGAGGATCGAGGCAGCGGGGGTCGCCGGCGAGGGCACGGACGGCGGCGGCGCTACACGCCACCTCGGGCTCAACGGAGAGGTCGAGGGTGGAGAGGGAGCAGCGGCGGATTCGTTCCAGCTGCTAACCGGAGGGGAGCGAAGGTATCCCGGCGGCGATCATCGGTGTTCGGTGGCGGTGGTGAGATACAGAGAGGGTGGCCGTGGCAGAGAGGGAAAAATGGCGCCGCGGCGATGATAGGGAAGGAGAGGGAGGTGAAGCTAGGGTTAGGGCATCGGGGACTCGAGGGAGTAGGCTATATAGGCTAGGGGGCGCGCGATCGGCCGTCGCTCTGCTACTGTGCCGCCGTGGCACCGGTGGATGCAGTGCCGTACTGCGGGAAGAAGAAAGAGGTGGGGCGAACCGGTACCAGGCCGGGAAATGAGCTGGGCCGCGCGGGCTTCCCCCTGGTAAGTTTCTTTTCCTTTTAATAATTGTTTTGTTACCTTTTTTTTTGCAGAATAGAAATAGGAAGAAAATTGGGGTTTTTTTAAGTTAGTAAAAATTAGGGAAAATTCTTGTGAGTTAATTAGGTCAACATCAACCAAATGTCAACTTTGGTTTGTCAAAAGTTCAAATTTATTGCTGTTTGCAAATTGGTTTAAATTTAAATGGATTTGATTATTAATTGATTAATATTGTAAACAAGATTTTCAATAGGGTGACCCCTATTGTTTAATTAGAACAAAATGATTCGAGTTGTTTTGGTAATTTTCACAATTTGAAATTGGGTGTTGTTTGATGTTTTTTATTTGAATTTGAAATATCATTTGAATTAAGTTTGGATTAATTAAATTATTAAAAGCCATAATTTTAATGGTTTGAACCTTATGGAAATAAATGGAAACAATTAGTTATTTTTATTTGAACTTTTTATTTAAAAGGTTGTAACATAACAAGTATGAAACAAAGCATTTGAATATTGTTTGAATTCAATTATGAAAACAAATAAAAACATATGCAAACAAATAGGAAACAAATGCAATGAGTATGATGACATGATGCAAAACTTTAATTAAAGCAAGAAACAAACATTCTAGGGTGTTTTCATACTTGGGATGTTACAGCTTGTCTCCAGATTCTGGGGAAGTCTTCAAAAGTCTATGGGAACTCGTCTATCCTTCAGCACCGCCTACCATCCACAAACCGGTGGTCAAACAGAGAGAGTTTTCCAAGGATTGGGAGAAGTTCCTCCCATATGCCGAGTTCACTTATAACAACAGTTATCAATCTAGCTTGGGCAAGGCTCCTTTTGAATTTCTATACGGCCGTAAATGCCGAACTCCGCTGAATTGGTCTGAAACCAGTGAAAGATCATTCTTTAGTCCGGATGTAATCAAGGAAGCGGAAGAAAACGTTCGCATCATTCGTGAATGACTGAAAACAGCTCAATTTCTCCAGAAAAGTTATTATGATCGTCATCATCAAGATGTTCAATATGAAATTGGCGAGAAAGCTTATCTTCGAGTCACACCTTTGAAAGGTGGAAAACGTTTCGGAATCAAAGGCAAACTGGCTCCTCGTTACATCGGTCCTTTCCCTATCATTGGAAAACGAGGTCAAGTTTCATATAAACTGCAGTTGCCTCCAGGATTTCCGGATGTCCATGATGTATTCCATGTCTCCCAACTCAAACGTTGCTTCAAAGATCCTGTCCGTGGTGTGGACCACGAAACTATAAAGCTCAAGGATGATCTCTCTTACAAAGAGGTCCCTATCCTTATTCTCGATGAGGCCGAATGAAGAACTCGCAGTCAAACTATCAAGTTCCTCAAAGTTCAATGGTCACATCATTCCGAGAACGAAGCAACCTGGGAACAAGAAGATCGTTTGCGATCCAAGTACCCCGACTTCTTTTCTAAAACCTAGGAATCTCGGGACGAGATTCTTGTAAGGGGGGTAGACTTGTAACATCCCTACTTTTGTGTAATAAAGAGAGGTGTTGAGTACATGGCATGCATGCATGAAAAATGGACCAAAAATTTGCATCTAAAATTTAATTAGTGAATTAAAAGAAAATCACTTAATCTGGCTTCACACAAAATAGTTCTACAAAGTTTTTCAAAGTGAACCAACCATGTAATAGAAAGGTGGCAAATTTGAAGAGCTTTCCAACAAGTATTTTTGTGCAATTTTTGCTTCACGAAAAGGCCCTCAAAATCTGTTTTTGGTTCTGTTTTAAAGTCCAAAAGGACCCCTTGGTAATTCTCCAGAAAGTCCAGGGGGTTATCTGCCTCTTGTTTTCTTTTCCGTTTTCTTCTCCAGTTCCGGCCAGAAGGACGAAGCATAGCGGTGAGCTCCACCTCCTGCTTGTCCCCTAGTCGACTTGGAGGCCTGGAAGCCCACAAGGAGACGTCCGCATCGTGCTAGCTCGCAGAACCCTCCCAAGCTCCCTCCTCCATCCTCCTCTGTATCTCCTCCCCGCCACCGAACACACCGCCGCCGTCGATCCGTCGCCGCCGACGATTCACTGCCTCCCCGACCTTCCCGAGCATCCCGTTGGAACCGCATCGCCTTCCTCTCCATCCTCGACCACGAGGAGCCGCCGTGATGGCCTAGTCGCGCGGAATCGATGCCTTCTTCCCCGCGGCCGGTCGCCGGGATTTCTCCACCGCGTCGTCGTTCTCGCCCTCCTCCGGCCCCTCTGACCTCCTCTACGTGTTCGTGGTGAGCCCCTGCTCCTTCCCATCCCCTCCATTTCTCTCTTCCGTCACGGAAACCTCGCAACCGCCGGAGCCCGTCGATCCCCGCCGCCGTTCGCCGTCGCAACCTCACCGCCGTCGCTTCCCTGGAAGCGAGGCAAGCCTCCCCGGGTTCCACTCGACGAGAGGAAGCCCGTGGGCCAAACGGCGCGTCCGGGGACGCCTCCGTTCGCCGCCGGCGAGCTCCTCTGTCCCCGGCAGGCCACACCATGGCGTCCTAGTGACGTCATAGTGACGTCACCTGCCCACGTGGCCGCGCCAGGTGGCTTTTCTGTTAGATGTTTAACCGAACGGTGGGACCCGCAGTTAATTAGAAAAACAGAAAATAATCAAAATTTGGAAATTAAATACCTTGTAATTTATAACTCCAAAAATTATTAAAAAAATGCAAAATGTTCAGAAAAATGTGAGCTATTTGTTTATACCATTTTCATCCATGTTTGGAAAAGTTCAAAATGAGGCCATATTTGTAGTTGGTATTTAATTCATTTAAATATTGAAAATAAAGTTTTAATTCGATAAAATTAGAAAATTAAGTGTAATATACCAAAATGATCGGTGAAACAAATGAAACCTATCTATGAGGTTCCCAAAGTCCTTTGAGCAACTAAGCTTGGTCACACCTCTAGAATAGGGTTTTCTCCCCCTCAGGTGTTCGTCGTTCACGGCGTAGAACCCTAGCTTCCTGTTCTATCTTCCAAGCTTTAAATCAACTGTATTGTTTTACTCATGCATACATTTTGTGCATTGCACGGTCATCAAGTATTGATTGTTTGCCTTCTTTCCGGTGTTGCTCGTTTGTAACATCACAAGTATGAAAAACACCATTAGAATGTTTGCTCCTTGTTAATTTATGTTTTGCATCATGTCATCATAAGCATTACATTTGTTTATACTTGTTTTCCCATTTGAATTTCAAACCAAATTTCAAATCCTTGTTTCATACTTGTTCTGTTATAATTTTTCAAATGAAACTTTCAAATCAAACCAATTATTTGTTTCCAATAAACATGAAAGTTCAAACTATTAACTTGCTTCTTTTCAATAATTCAATTAATACCAAATTCACTCAAATTCATTTGAATTTTCAAACGGCAACAAAATTTAAATTTTTTGAAAAACAAAAAGTGGCGCAACTGGGCTTTTGTAATAAACAGCTTATAAAATTTATCCCCAAAATTTTCCAACCCCAAAAACCCATTCTTTTCTTCCCTTTTCTTTTCTGCAAAAAAAAAAACAGAGAGAAACAAAAAAATAAAAACAGAAACGGGCTGGGGGAGGCAGCCAGGCCAGCCCAACAGCCAGCCCAGCCCACCTTTCCACCCAGCCAAGCGCGCGCGGCCCACTCACCCCTTCTTCTTTCTCCATACGGCTGACGCGCGCTGACGCAGCAGCGCACCACCGTGCCCTCCACCTGCTCCACCCTCTCCCCTTTATCTACTCCCCGAGGGCGCGTCCAAACCCTAGCCATCCCTCCTCTCCTTCCTCCTCGCGCCGCCATCATCTCCTCTCCTCTCTGTTCCCCTCTCTTCCTTCTGAAAACACCGAGAGCGACAGGGAGGGACGCCTCCGTCGACACGCCGCCATGGTGCCTCTCCGGCCATGCTAGGGAGACGTGCACCACCCCAGGGATCCCTGCTACCTCTACGACCGCAACGCCAAGCTCGATCAGCCGCCACGACGCCGGAATTTCCCTGTCTCCTCGCCGGCCATTTCTGAACCTCACCATCAACTCGTCGTCCCCAACCACGGCAGCCTCGACCAGCTACCCCAACCACCTCCTGGTGAGACACCCCGACGCCCCAAGCCTATCTCCAACCTCCTCGCTTCCTGTTTCGCGATCGCACGTTCTGAAACCCACGGTAGCGTCCGCCGCCGTGCCGCCATGGCCGCAGTTGAGCATGCTCCCGTGCGCTTCCGGGCCGTCCAAGCACACGCACACGCGCCACACCCCTCAGAGCGCACACGCACACGTCCAGCGCCGCCCATTCGTGGTCGCCGCGCCGTGCAGCACCGCCGTGCCGTCGCCTGTCGCCGCGGTTCAGACGAAAGTCTGAAACTTTCGTTCAGTTTCAGTTAAACAAGGCAGATCTGCCTCAAAACCCCATGAGCATCTCCTCCATCACGAATCGATCCGCACCGCAGTGGCCAGATCCAACGGTGCGCAGCGCGAGGGCGCGGGTTCGATCCCCCGCAGCGCGAATAAACCCATCTTTTTGCGCGCGTTGCCACGCAACCGTGCTGGCCCCACCCGTCAGCGACGTGGTGGCCACGCCAGCTTCCACCCACGCGCCACGCACGCACCAGCTGGGCACTGGCCCACTGCCAGTGACCCAGGGGTTGCTCTGGCTGCGTAGGAAAGGTTCCAGGGACCTTTCTGAAACTTTCTTTTCGCACCTAAGCCACTGGAACAATTTTAACACTTTTAAAAATCACAGAATAGCCCCTGTAATTCAAATTCAAATATATTTTGCAAATCAAATCCAAATTTAATAAATAAAATATGTTTTCCATACCAAATTTAATTCTCTACATGTTTAAACCATTTGCATACTGTTTTGAACATTTCAAATGTTTTCAAAAATTCAAATTCAAACTACTATTTTCAATTTGTCAAATTCATAACTAATTCAAATTTAATTCAAATGGCACATGTAAAATATGTTTTCCATGCAAAATTGAACAAGCTTTCCAAATATAAACTTTGTTTCCTGTTTTGAATAATTAAAATTGGGTAAATAATTTAAATCTTGTTTAAATCATTTAAAATTGCTAAAATCATAACTTGGTCAAACTAATTTCTTTTTGAACATATAAAATATGTTTTCAAACCAGAAAAGTGTAATATTTTCAAATATGAATTTTATTTAATGTTTTGAACAAATAAAAATTCAAATAACCTTATAATTGAATTAAATTCATTTAAATCTTGTCCAAACGTGTTTAATTCATAATTAATTCATTTTAAATCCTTTGTCAACAAATGAAACATGTATTCCACCTAAAATTTTGTGTTCTTCCCAAATATAAAGTTGGTTATCTATTTTGAACAATTAAAATTGGTGAAAACAACAAATGCTTGTGTAACTCATTTAAGAAGCCAAATTTCATAACTTAATAAATAAAAATTCCAAACTTGGTAAACAACATTTCAAATTGAAGCTATTGTTGTTTTCTTATTGTTTTCTTCATCCATGCATCATTCTAATCAACTTCCACATGATGGTTAGTTATAGATCATTTAATTCAACCTTAATTCATGGGCTTTTCCATATGCAATCCAAATTGCATATGGGCCCATTTAATTATGTTACCATGTCAACTAGCTC
This sequence comes from Alopecurus myosuroides, assembly GCA_028641055.1. NCBI lineage: Eukaryota > Viridiplantae > Streptophyta > Magnoliopsida > Poales > Poaceae > Alopecurus > Alopecurus myosuroides. The sequence continues at coordinate 335,090,199 of CM054057.1, read as the reverse complement.
ATCTTTGATGCATCAATTAAATTGCCATGCATCATCCCATGATTGTGCATTATGCCATGTTATTGATTGTTTGTCTCTCTGCGTTGTTTGTTTGCTTCTTCTCGAATAGACGACGACGTTGAGACAGACGAGGTTTACGACACTACTTCAGAGGAGTTAGCCCAGTACCAGGCTACTGAGTTTGCAGGCAAGTATTCACTCACATGAACCATTGTGTCCTTTCCACACTGGATATCGATACTTTCCGTTGTCTATCCTGCTAGCCTTAATATTCGTTGCTTGTGTTCCGATCCTATCACATGTTATCCTGTAACCCTGATATAGCCTATCCTCCACACCTATAACCCCGTTGCTTGTTGCCTGTGTCTTACTAGCATGCTTAGGGTTGTTTATGCTCGAGTCTGATGTCCGTTATTTTTGTTACCATATTTATTATGTTCTGGGGCTCGATGTTAAACAACAACCTGTTAATGTTTGAGGTAATGCTAATTTGATGATAAGGCACCGGCAGGAGGCCGGGTATGGTTTTGAGGCCTGCTAGTGTCGAACTCAGGAAAAGTTCTTGTCCTCTAGATCCATGATGAGCGCGCTAACCGCATGTGGGAAGCGTGTATGGGCGCCCCCCTCAACTTTGATTCGATTCGCATCTCGTCCAAATCGCCTCATTTAGTTCGGGTTTTCCATTTGCCGCATGCATATGCAGGTGCGAACCCGAGACAGGGTGGTAACTTTTGTAGTCGGCATTTAGGGAGACACGTTCTTAGAGTGTTATGAGGGTCCCCTTTTCTTCGTGGGGCTTGATTAGCCGTGCGCTCAATTGCAAGGGGTTCTTTGGGCTTGATGCGAAGAAGAGTTGGGTTGTGTTGAGTGTCTCGCTTGGTGGGTTTGATCCCCGTCTGGCGGGATATTCTTACGTGTATGGCCAAATTGGTGCATCCATGCAGGGTTAAATCTTCTCGAGAAGCCGTGTTGTCCGCGGTTATAGATGACTTGGTGATAGGGCTGGCTAACAAGGATTAGACAACTTACACCTAATTAATAATAATTTGACTAATAATAGGCTTATTGACACAATAACTTGAACCTTCACTATTCCAACTGTGTGAGTTATCCTCGGATTGCTTCTTTGGATAAGGGGCAAGATCCAGGATGGGTTTGTTTGAGGTTAGTGGTAGTGGGTTCCGATGCGCTATCTTATCCCTTTCTTGTAGCCGGATATTGTAGCGTGTCTCTATAGTTGGTTAGGCAGCCCGCTGCCGCATTTTTGTATCACCTATCTTCCGTTGAACCCAAAGCATCTGTACTTGGTGTTGCCGGGTACACTTTGGTATCTTGTGCGTCTTTCTTGCCAGTACTCGTCTGTACTGACCCCTTTGGGGCTGCGTGTTCTGCAGACTACATTTCCGAGGATCCCCATGGTGGCTACTACGTGGAGTATGACAAGGCTGCTGACGAGTAGATAGCGGACCCGGGCAGGATCCGAGACATCGTGGATGGGCTCCGTCTTTTCGTTTCCGGCCTCTTAGGCCTATTTGGATCTTGTCTGTACTCAGACACTTTGGATGCTTCCGCTGTGATGTAATGATGACTTGTTGGGACATGTGTCCTCTGCATGACTGTATTTTCTATCTCTGCTCTAGTAAGAGCTATTTGCCACTTATTTCTATTTCTTTGTGTCTTAGAGATTTGTTGTGATATCACTTGTTCGAATGCCGTTGACGTACCATGTGTGTATGTTATGAAGTACGTCAATGGAAGTAGTCGGATTTCTATGGGATGGTTTACGCAGACGATGAATAGTAGAGCATGGTTGTCACACGTTTTCGTGTTGGCCTACTCATATTGAGATGCGGGTGCCGGTATGCCCCGTAAGCCATTTATCTACTGTTTAGCGGGCTGTGAGTATCCTCTAGAAGTCCGGGTGCGACAAATGGTATCAGAGCCTGTCTGCCTGTAGGATCCCTTTTACTGGTCGCAGTTGAGTCTAGAAACTATTTTGTAGCTATATAGGAAAAATGAAACGTGAGAGTAGGAATTCTGTTCTTTTATTTCTTTCCCCACCCACCCTCCCTTTTTTTGGTAAGGAAGTGCAACGTTGTTTTCTCTTCTCATCTAAACTTTCAAGTTAGGATTTCACGTATCCTGGTTTCTCTAGGATGGTTATATCTACTAGACCATAGGAATGGAGGTGGTTGTGACATGATTTATCATGTTGCCTACTCACGATTGAGAACGGAGGCACATAAGCCCCGGAAGCAGATCCTCTATTCCTTAAGCAGTAGATATTGATCCTTTAGAAGCCCGGATGGGTTTTTCCGTAGTACCTCAGGAGTGTTTGGTCTCGTGTTTCCCGATGTTGCTTCGATATCCTGTTCTTCTCAACATCCTTTTCGTCCGTTGAAACCTTGTTGTTGCTTGCCACTTCAGTTCTTCTACCGGCGTCTAATCAAAGCTTCCCCGATCATCTGCAGATGGATCTCAGGTTCTACCCGCAGGTGGTTCGTATGACTCGTTGCGAGAGCACTGCCGGTTATCCGGAGATGCTGAGAGACATGGTCACTTTTCTGGGGTTCCGTTGGGCACCAGAGTACCAGGTCTACAAGCACCAGCGAGAGTTTGACCAGACCTACTACCAGGCTATCGTCTACATTCTGTCAGATGATGGCATGAGCGTAGTTCACCGCTACGAGGCAGTGGGTTCCACAGTGGATATGGCTGTGCAGCAGGCAGCTTATGTGAGTCTCACCGTCCTTCGTGCTGACTACTGGGGATTTGACGATTCTATCTATCGCCACATCCCCCGTGGTTACATCACTTAGGAGGGAGCTCACTTCACTCTCCACGACAACTTGGATGTCTACGAGCATGATAACTCCAGGCTGCACACCACCGCTCAGTTTGTGAGACACGGTGACGCGGTTGCCCGTACACTATCTCAGGAGTTGGCTTCAGTCAAAGAGCAGCTTTACCTTGCTTTGACTCGTCTGGCGGCTTACACCACAGACTTTGTTGGATACGAGCGCTTTGCACGTTTCGATCAGCCAGTTGGGCGTCGTCTGCCAGATGTTGGAGGTTACGAGCCGATCAGAGGTCCACTCCTTAACCTTGGTGCTGGTTACACTGGGATTCCCCGCTTTGGAGCACAGGGAGTCGACGCTATGTACTTCACCACGCCTAGAGTCGGCCTCAGACCACGTCAGATCTACGTGGATCGTCGTTCCACCTACTTTCGTGGGCGTGCTCCTCACCGTACCTCTCGCCGTACTCCTAGTCGCCGTCCTGCGTGATGAGCATGGGAGTATCGATGTATCCATTCTTAGCTATGTTTAGTTATCCTTTGGCATTCGAACCAGTTATGGTGTGTTGGATATTCTGATGTATTTGAACATGTGATGATGTACCTGTTGGTTATCTATTCATGCGTCGGAATAATCTCTCTTTCGGTTTCCATGTCTATCCTTTTCTATTGTTGTGCTAAAATGCATTTCGATCCAGGATGCCGCCAACAAGGAACAACACGCCTGAGCCACCGCCAATCGCGGAGCTGTTGATTCAGATGACCCAAGTCATGACGCAGATGGCCCAGTTTCAGACTAATCAGCACATCAACCAGACAGCTCCACGAGTCAGCATCAAGGAGTTTCTCAGTCTGGGCCCAAGAGCTTTCGTGGCCACACGCGAGCCTCTGGACGCTGATGACTGGATCCGTGAGATAGCAAAGGCTCTGGAGATTGCACACGTAGCTGAGGAAGACAAGGTCAAGTATGCCTCCTATCTGCTGAAGGGTCAGGCAGCTACTTGGTGGGAAAACTTCCAGGCCATGAGAACTGGCATACCAGTCACGTGGGATTGTTTCAAGGAAGCCTTCCTGAAGCACCACATTCCAGATGGTCTCATGGAAAGGATGCGTGAAGAGTTTTGCTCTCTCAAGCAGGGCAAGTTGGACGTCATCGGGTACCAGAGTGAGTTCAATCGCCTCGCTCGGTACGCTGGAGATGAGGTTTCCACTGAGGCTAAGAAGATGGCAAGGTTCCGCAGAGGTTTTAACCCGGAACTCAAGTATGCCCTCACCAACGTCAAGGCCAACAGCTTCGAGGGTCTCGTTAACACCGCGCTCAATGAAGAAAATGGGCGCAAGGCGTTCGAGGAGTCTCGCAAGCACTCGCGTGAGGGTGGTTCCTCCTCCAACATGACCACCCCTCCGCAGAAGCGCCGCATCTGGGTACCAAATGGTGCTGTCACTCGGGCTCCATACGCCCAAACTTCTCCAGGCTTCGCTCCCCGCCCACCCAACCCTGCTCAGATGCATGATCCAAGGGCTTCGATGGGGCAGCCAAGGCCAGGGCCTCCTCATGTCGTCACTTGCTACAAGTGCAAGCAGACGGGGCACTACGCTGACAAGTGCACGCAGAGGCAGCTACCCCCACCACCACCTCGTCCTAACACAAACCAGGCAATGGTGCACGCTCCCCGCCTAAGGCCTTCAACTCCAACAACAGGCCTGTCGGGAGGACCGCAAGGGTGAATCATGTCAAGATCGACAAAGCTGAGGAAGCTCCTGACGTCGTTCTCGGTATATTACCCGTAAACTCTTTTCCAGCTAAAGTGTTGTTTGATACCTGTCGTGGGATAATCACGGCAGATGTTACCTGGGGTAACTGATCTTGGGGCAAGTCGACACAGGTGTTCGGGAGAGGGTTTAGCTCAAAGGAAGACATAACGGAAAGCAATCTAAGAACCGGAAAATAACTCGCCGGATCTCAATATGAATTATGCTGGATACTCGATAACAAGTGTTACAACTATGACTTGAATCTCTCTTGCAAACTAAACCTAGGGGCCGGTTTATAAAGCACCCGTACACCCCTAACTTGCCCTTCAAGACACATCTTGAGTCCTATTCGAACTTTACTTACAAACCCTAGCTTTCCTTACCGCAACCCACAATCCGGGTTGCGAGGCCTACACACTTTGGGGCCTTCCAGAAATCTCTTTATTCTTAGCCGGATCCTGGGCAGCATCCTTTGGGCCGGGTCTCACCTTGGAGTTGGCCTACCGGGTTACTATTCCCCCATCAGTAGTCCCCAGGATAGCGCGGGTTTCACGGATTCATCCTTGAAGCGCTCGCTATTCCCTGAAAAAGATACGAAACACCCAAGTTCATGGAGACCGAGTTAAATTGCTTCGACAGATGGCTAGGCACAGCTCCATGACGACCATACGATAACTCGATTCCCCCTCAAATGTCTAACATGCCTTTCCAAACTTGAACACTAAAATGCCAAGATCCCACTCACGATACCGGTCCCTGATATCTCGGGATAGGTTATACTTCCTCCGCCAACGGAACATTTTATTCCATTCCGGGCGCATACACCACCAAATCCGCACAGATAATTACCGTCCCGTAGCTTCCGATTTTCCAGTCGCGGGGGTGAACTCACCACCTCCCTTATAAATATCAACCGAAGGTAACCCTAAGCCTTTCACCTCGCCTCATCATACCCTTTCTCCTCGCTCCCTCGCAACTTCCGCCGCCGGAGCTCACGCACACTACAACGGATAAGACCGCTGCCGGTCCGCGCTCGACCTCGAGCCATCCCGCGCCGCCATCACCCATTGTCGTCGCATCTTCGTTTCTCCCATTGAGGGCTGTGGAACAACACTCAAGCCGCACCTCACACCACCCTCATTTCGGACATCAATCTCCTCGGTAAGCCTCTCTCAATCGTCCAATTGAACCTCGCAATTTTTTCAATTTGACTTGGATCGGATCTGGATCAACCCGTAAATTACCTTTCCGGTATCGTCAAATCAAGCCGCTTCGGTAGTCCTCAGCTCCTTTAAGCACCTGATGCGTAGTCGCAATTCACCCCCGCACCTTTTTCAACCATCAAACTTTATATAAGATCGCTCGCAAGCTTTTCAACCTAGATCCGTTCCACCTTGTTTTTTCCGCTCGTCTCATTAACATCCGGAAAACCCTCTTTTTCCAGCTATTTTCTTCGCAATAAAAGTATGGGCAACCATCCATGTTCGCCCAACCCACCTCCGTACGTAAGTAATTAACAATTTACTCAACCTCATCTGTAACCCGGAAAATCCTCCACACTTAACATCGTAGCGCATTATCCGGGTATTATTTTAGCCTTCGCATTGTCTCGATATTCCCAGACTCGGATAATCTGATACTCCGAATCTTACTCCATACATCTCTTGTCCCTTGCAGGTCAACTCCATGGCTCCGAAAAGACAGGGAAGGCACCCGGCTCCGACCAAGACCCCTCAAACCACTTCTGCCAACTGGGGTCGGTCTTCAACGACGAAGGCCAAGCTGGAAGGAATGGCCGAATTAGGAATTCTTCCCTCCCAAAAGGAGATACATTGGAGGGCTCCTGACGATGAGACCCGTCCTACTCCTGCCGGGAATGAGGTAATCTGTTTTACCGAGCACGTGACCCGGGGATTCCGTCCTCCGGGTCACCCTTTCTTCCGGGAAATCTTAAGCCACTACGGCCTCCGGGTGTTCGACATAGGGCCTAACTCTATGCTGAACATTACCCATTTCATAGTCTTGTGCGAATCTTACTTATGCATTCCACCAAGCCTGGATCTTTTTATTGAGTTATTCCAATGCGAGCTGTGTCGCGAGAGCGATGACGGAGCTATTCTTACCTGTGGCGGGGTATCTATCCAGCGCCGCAAGCACTCACTAATGCCAACTCTTAACTTGAACTCCCACGTCAACAACTGGCAACTATCTTTCTTCTATTGTCACGACACTTCTCCGGATGGTGAGAGGAAATTGCCGGGTTACTCGGAGAGACTCCTTGAACCCTCCGAGTCTTTTAGCGCTTTTGCACCCGAGCCTGATAGGGAAGCCATTCAGCCCTTTTTGGCCAAACTAGCAGCCCTCTCAGCCCATGGCCTCCTTGGGCTTAATCTAATAAAGACTTGGGTAGATTTCCGGGTTCAGCCCAACTCCATTCGTTCGAAGTTGCTACACGAGTACTCGGGTCATATCACGGACTCCCTCCGCTACTCCACCAAGAACTTCCCTGCTGGCAACACCAACAAGACCATCAAGGGTTTCCTGATGGAGAGGCTAGATGTTATAAAGAACGCTACCGGGTTACCCCCGTTTACTCGGGAGAATCCCGCTCCAGCGGTAAGACCTGACCCCCTTTTTCTTGTTTCAGCACTTTTATCCGCTATAGTCTCTAACCACTACTTGCATTTACTTGTTCACAGGCTGACGATCCCTTCTGGAAGGTCGAGAACTCTCCTCCCTCCCAAGACCCCGAAGGGGAAAACGAGTCCATTGATGACGACGAGGGTACTCTTTCATAGCCTTTATATCTGCCTTTCATCTGTGCCACCTTTCTTACCACTCGTCCCTTCTTATCTGATACTTACTCGGCTTTCAGAGTCAGAGGACGAAGAGGAGGAAGAAGAAAATGACCCGGAAGCCACCGAGTCTGACCAAGAACCCCCAGTTGGAAACAAAAGGAAAGCTAGAGGGGTAGTTGAAAAGGTTCCCTTCTCTTCCATGTCTTGTGCGCCTTACTCCTTTGCCACTATGCGTGAACTTAATGTGCGATTATCACATTCATCCTTCTTGAAGGACCCTCTCCCGACTAAACGTAGGGTGACCCGGAGTTCTCCGGGGGATGATCCCCTTAACCCGGGTATCTCCACCTCACCCGCTCGTCGAGCCAGCACCCCTCCAGCTCAACCTTCCCAATCTCCTCAACGTCATCCATCTCCTAGTCATCCACTTGCCGGGCAATTTCGCGTACCGCAGCCAGTGCTTTTACCAACGTCATCCGCCTCCAGCTGCGAGCTTCCCCCGGACTATGCTGTGAACACCGGGTAAACTACCTTTGCTTACATTCTCTCGCACTTGTTATCTTTCTTTTTTCCATACATTCCACTAATCAATGTCTCCTTTTTTCCTTTCAGCGCCACAGTTACGCTGAGTGACCCGGATATTCCTGAAGCAGAAAGGCAGGGAGAGGAGAAGCCGAGTAATAACATGGACATTGAGGTTGAGGCCGAGGCCGAGGACGGAAATAAAGAAGACCCTTTTAAGGACCCACCTCCACCAAAAACTGCATCACCCCAGCCCTCTGAGGAGGTGGACGAAGATATCATTTTGGAGACCAAGTCGGGTTCTCCAAACCCGGACACTCAAACGGTCCGGGTTTCGACCCCCAGACCCGGAGCAACCCTTCAACAGGAAGACCAATCTTCCGGCCCTTCTCGACTTCGCCCTGAAGACATGACCTTTGCGCAAATGCTAGATGCCCTCCATACCTTGAAGGGTGATGAAGAAAACATACTAGACGCCTTAATAACCAAGCACGAGGTAATCCCGAGTAGTACCAATTGTTTCCACACATAGTCCCCAAGTTCCGAGTAAATTACTAAGTAACTTGCTTGGAACTTTGTATAATGTTTCTGGCTAATCCCTCTTCATGCTCCCTTACAGGACTATGTTTCACAGTTGGAGAAGAAACTGGCCAAGTCCACCAAACGTATTGAAAAAGAAACGGCCCTTCGTGAAGCTGCGGAGACTGAAGCTCGCAGGTGCCAAAAAATGACGAAAAGGTACAGAAAAAGGGCTCACAAGGCTAAGGACAAACTGACAACACTTTCCGTGCAAATTGCTGACGTTTATCGTACCGCGACCGGTAAGATTTCACCTTTTCTATGAGCCGGATTTCTTTGATATGAACCATTGTACTTGCTTACTTATTATCTTTGCTCCTTTTGCCCCTTTAGCAGGCCCAAGTGATGCTGCCCCCGAAGAAGACGACGCTGCTAAGCTAAAAACCATCAAAAATACTCTTCGCCAACTTTGCAGCGGAGTTAGCTGGATACTTGATGAGTTGCGACTGCCGGGTGTCAGGCCAGATAATATGAAGAGATTACTGGAATTCTGCTCCACGATCCCCGAGTGGATTTGGCACTGGAAACGGTCCTCCTGCCGATATGGGGTAACCCGGGGGCTCGCATTGGCTAAGGCCTACGCTCCCAAGCTAGAGCTGGCCAAACTTATGAGCGGATTTCCAGAGTTCAACTTGGATGGGTCCAAGTTTTTGCCAAAGGACTTCAAGGCTATTCAGAAAGAAGTCCGTCATCCGGCTAGCGTTATCGCTGATAGCTTAGAGATTGATGTGATTCTCCCTGCTTATGATGCTAATGACAAGGTTGTCAAGGCGAACCGACCCCAGCCGTTCGATATGCTTGCCCGTTGGAGGGAGGAGGCACTCAAGATAAGGGACGAAGCTGCCAAGAAGGCCGATGCCGACTCTGCTCCTGCAACTTCGCAACCCGGAACTGCTACTGATCCGAGTGGCGCCGCCACCCCCAGTGGCAACAAGGGCAAGGCCAAGATGGATCCTGCAGCTTGAAGTAATGAATATCGCCTGTCCTTCCATATGCGTCAGTCGGCAAAGCGTCGTTAAAACAGCATTATTATTTGTTTTGAGCGGAGCGCCTGTGCTCTTTTGATACTTTAGGGTTTTTGTAATATTTTTGCTTATACTCCCGATGCACTTTTCGCCCCTTTGGGCTTTTGATTAATGTGTCTTTGCACCCGCTTGCTCTTGATACCCACTTACTTTATTCTTGATACCTTGTACCTTTACCTTTTTTTTTTCTTTATGCTTTCCTTGGCGAGACCCGACCTCCGGGTTTCGTTGACATCTGGGGAACGGGCTTTCACCCGGATCCCTAAGCCCCCGAGACCCGGATGCATGGCTCGTTGGAATTTTATCGGCTGGATTACGCTGTTTCTTCTTCAGAGCTCCCAAGTCCCCCAGTCCGGGTTTCCGCGTCTGGGACACGTGATTGTTTCTTTTCAAAGAAACGAATCGCCCGTCGCTAAATGCCCAAGACTTCAGGACAGCTTTTTATGATGTTTGAAGTTATGCTTGATAATCGTTAAGTTTCCGGCTGCTAGCCTTATACTCTGCATAACTTGTGGTTTAGATGACCCTTTCAACTACCTTGTACTATAAGCCGGCTTTCGCGTGGATACCATGTTGTTACATCAATACGAAAACGGGGTCAAGCAAGTCCCGTTTGGGTCTCATGACCGACATTAATCGTAAGCGAACGAATCATGCCACTTTGTTGCGAGTCACATCGAGCTTAAGTAAGAATAGCCGAGAAATTTGGACTTCTTTGTCCGGTTATAAGATTGTAGCCGCACTCGTTTTTTCGAGTGACGGCCCCTATAACTCATTGGCATCAAGGCCGGGTCTTTTTTGAGTTTGCAGCTGTGCTTATAGGAGCAACCAGCCCTCAAGACCTGAATATGCACACCGTATAAATGACAATTGCCTCTTTTCCTGATAATCTCCTTTTTATTTGATATGAGAAAATTAGGCCAGCAAGCCGCCTCATTAAAAACCCATCCAGTCCCCAAGGGTGCCCCGGATAGGAAAAGAGTGCGTCTGAAACCTGCTGCCTGTTACATCGTTTTCTGCTAAGTATAGTACGGACGTAGCTGAGCCACGTTCCATGGTCTATCTCTCTCTTGCATAGGTGCAGTAGTGTGAGCAGTGTCGGTGATTGTGGCCGATTCTTCTCTTGCATCTATCAAGTAATATGACCCATTATGCAGACTCTGGCTTACGATGAAAGGTCCTTCCCATGGTGGCGATAGTTTGTGCTTTCCCTCGTTTGTCTGAACCAAGCGCAGGACCAAGTCTCCCTCTTGGAAGACCCGGCTTTTCACCCGCCGGCTATGATATCTTCGCAAGTCCTGCTGATATATGGCCGATCTTTCCAAGGCTTGCTCCCTTTGCTCTTCTAACATATCCACGGCGTCTTGCCGCGTCTTCTCATTCTCCACTTCGACATAGGCTGTCACTCTTGGTGAATCATGAATGATGTCGCTGGGTAATACTGCTTCTGCGCCGTAGACCATGAAGAAAGGTGTCATCTGGGTGGATCGGTTGGGTGTAGTATTGATACCCCAGACCACGGAAGGAAGTTCTTCGACCCATGCCCCAGCGGCCCTGATACAAGGAACCCTCAGTCGTGGTTTCAATCCGCGAAGTAGCTCTTGGTTTGCCCTCTCCACTTGCCCGTTGGCTTGCGGATGTGCCACTGATGCTACATCAAGCCTGATTCCATTGCTACCACAAAATTTTTCCATCTCTCCAAGGGACATGTTGGTTCCATTGTCGGTAATTATGCTGTGGGGGTATCCAAACCGGTATATAATTCTTTTCAGGAACTTGACCGCTGTGGCCGCTTCGCAATTGGTGACCGGCATAACCTCCACCCATTTGGTAAACTTATCAACAGCCACTAAAAGGTGCGTCTTTTTGCATGGTGACATATGGAAGGGGCCAACCATGTCCATACCCCAAACAGCGAATGGCCAAGTTAATGGGATGGTCCGTAACTCCATAGCCGGCACATGAGTTTGGCGAGCGTACCTTTGACATCCGTCGCACCTTGCCACTATCCATTCCGCGTCTGCTAGAGCTGTGAGCCAGAAGAACCCATGCCGATAGGCCTTGGCCACAAGGGACCTTGTGGACGCATGATGCCCACAATCGCCTTCATGGATCTCCTTAAGGATCTGTCGGCCTTCTTCTGGCGTCACACAGCGCAAAAAGACTCCTGCCGCACTTCTCTTGTACAACTCCCCATTGATAATAGCATATCCTTTTGCCCGCCTCAGGATTTGTCTTGCTAGTACCTCCTGTTCTGGTAGTTCGCCCCGTGATAAGTAGGCCAGATATGGCTCTGTCCACTCGGGAACGCCACGTATTGTAGCAATGAACTCCACATCTGGGTCTCGATTTGCTAGTTCTTCTTCAGACTCGGATTTAACTGATGGTCGCCATAGCTCGTCCAGGAAAACATTAGGTGGAACCGGCTCCCTGCGCGAGCCGAGTCTGGCGAGTGCGTCTGCTGCCTCGTTTTTTCTTCTGTCTATGTGCTCCACTTCATACCCGGAGAAACACCCGGCAACCCTATCAACCTCCCTGCGGTACGCTGCCATAGTGGCATCCTTCCTATCCCAGGTTCCTGATACCTGCTGCACCACGAGATCCGAATCTCCAAAGCATCGTATCCTTTTAATGTTCATCTCCTTGGCTACCTTTAAGCCATGCAACAGAGCCTCATACTCGGCCACGTTGTTTGAACAATCGAAGTGTATCTGCAGCACGTAACTTAGTTTATCCCCCTTTGGTGATGTCAGCACCACTCCAGCTCCTGACCCTTCGTACTGCTTTGATCCATCAAAGTGCATGGTCCATGACTCGGGACTTGGAACTGCGGCAACCATTCCAGTGTGCGTCCAGTCGTTAACGAAATCAACCAAGGCCTGGGACTTGATCGCCGATCTGGGCTCGTAGCTGATATGATAATCTCCCATCTCTATTGCCCATTTGGCTATTCTTCCCGTTGCATCCGAGTTTCTGATGATATCCGACATTGGTATTGAACTAACCACTGTTATGGGATGTTCTTGGAAATATGGCTTCAATTTTCGGCTGGCCATAAAGACCCCAAATACCAATTTTTGCCAATGTGGGTAACGCTGCTTCGCTTCCGATAACACCTCGCTGACATAATAAACCGGCCTCTGGACTGGGTAACCTTTCCCATCCTCTTTGCGTTCCACGACAACTACTGCGCTGACGGCTCGGGGACCGGCTGCCACGTATAATAACATAGGCTCTTTAGGACCCGGCGCCGCTAGTACTGGCGCTTCAGATAACTGCTTCTTTAGTGCTTCAAACGCCTCATCTGCCTCCTGATCCCATACGAACTTATCTGATTTCCGCAAAAGCCGGTACAAGGGTATTGCCTTTTCTCCAAGCCTGGATATGAACCGGCTCAAGGCTGCTACGCAGCCCGTGAGCTTTTGAACGTGCTTCAAATTTTCCGGTTTCTTCAAACTCTGGATGGCCTTGATTTTATCCGGGTTTGCCTCGATTCCTCTCTCGGAGACTATAAAGCCGAGTAACTTCCCGGCCGGAACTCCGAATACACACTTCGTTGGGTTAAGCTTCATCTGGTACCTTCTCAAGTTTTTAAACGTTTCCTTTAAATCATCAATAAATGTCTCTGCCTTCCGGGTCTTAATAACCACATCATCCACATACGCGTGCACGTTGCGCCCAATTTGATCCTCGAAGCACTTCTGAATACACCGCTGGTAAGTTGCACCCGCGTTTTTCAATCCAAACGTCATGGTTTTGTAACAGAAGGCCCCAAAAGGGGTTATGAATGACGTTTTCTCCCAATCCTCCCTCTTGAGTTTAATCTGGTGGTACCCTGAATATGCGTCCAAGAAACATAGCAAGTCGCTTCCGGCTACCGCGTCTATGATTTGGTCTATTCTTGGCAGCGCGAACGGATCCTTCGGGCAATGTTTGTTGAGGCTCGTGAAATCGATGCACATCCTCCATTCATTTGTCTTTTTCATCACAAGAACCGGATTTGCTAACCAGTCGGGGTGAAATACTTCCATGATAAAGCCTGCGGTTAATAGTCGCGCGATTTCCTCACCTATAGCTCTTCTCCTTTCCTCGTTCATTTTTCTCAAACCTTGCTTCACAGGCCTGGCCCTGGGATCCACATGCAGACTGTGCTCTGCCAACTCGGTGGGGATACCCGGCATGTCGCTGGGTGTCCAGGCAAATACGTCCGCATTTGAGCGTATGAACTCCACTAGAGCCTTTTCTTGCGCGCTTTCCAAATTGGACCCTATAGTGAACTGCTTGGTGGGGTCTCCTTCCACAAAATCTACTTTCTTGGTGTCTTGAGCCGCCTTAAATTTTACTCTTTCGTCCTCAGAATCTGGTCTTCTCAATGCTGTGCCATCATCCGGATCCACCTGAGACCGGTAATATTTAAGTTCTTCCTTTCTGCAGGCTTGCTCAGCCATTACCGAATCTCCCTCATCGCACTCTGCTGCTATATCCCGGTTTCCATGGATAGTGATGGTCTGCTTGGGGCCTGGAATCTTTAACTGCAAATATACATAGCACGGCCTAGCCATGAACTTAGCATAAGCCGGCCTTCCGAACAATGCGTGGTAAGGACTGTGCAACCTGACCACCTCAAACGTGAGCCATTCCACCCGATAGTTATCTACCGACTCTCCGAAGGCTACTTCCAATGTAATTTTTCCTTCGGGGCGCGCCGAATGACCCGGCACGATTCCATGAAAAACCGTCGAACTTTTCTGTAGCTGAGATTCTTTGAGGTTCATGCGCAAGAAGGTTTCCCAATATAGGATGTTGATGCTGCTCCCTCCGTCCATCAATACCTTTCTCAATTTGTAACCATTGACCTGTGGCGAGACTACTAATGCCAGGGTTCCGGGGCGCTCTATTCCTTCCGGATGATCCCTCCTGCTCCACGTTACCTCTTGCTCTGCCCACCTCAAGTATCCCGGAGTGGCCGAGGAAACTGAATCCACTGTCTGCTTTAACGCCTTTTTGTCCCTGTTGGAAGTCCCTGTAACATGCACATGATATTGTCCTTTTAAATTGAGCGTACGTACCATACCGATGAAGATACTGATTTGGCCAATCGACACCGTGGATCCGGATTCGAGGTGATCCGGTTCCAACTCCCACCCGGAATTGTCCACTATCTTTTCTCCTTCGTCATTGGAGTAGATCTCGCCGACGACAAAGTTCTTCATGTTCTTCCGAGCTTCTCCCGTGATGTAAACACCTTTGGACGCAGGCCCCACGGTGGGCGCCAACTGTCGTGGGATAATCACGGCAGATGTTACCTGGGGTAACTGATCTTGGGGCAAGTCGACACAGGTGTTCGGGAGAGGGTTTAGCTCAAAGGAAGACATAACGGAAAGCAATCTAAGAACCGGAAAATAACTCGCCGGATCTCAATATGAATTATGTTGGATACTCGATAACAAGTGTTACAACTATGACTTGAATCTCTCTTGCAAACTAAACCTAGGGGCCGGTTTATAAAGCACCCGTACACCCCTAACTTGCCCTTCAAGACACATCTTGAGTCCTATTCGAACTTTACTTACAAACCCTAGCTTTCCTTACCGCAACCCACAATCCGGGTTGCGAGGCCTACACACTTTGGGGCCTTCCAGAAATCTCTTTATTCTTAGCCGGATCCTGGGCAGCATCCTTTGGGCCGGGTCTCACCTTGGAGTTGGCCTACCGGGTTACTATTCCCCCATCAATACCGGAGCATCACATTCTTTTGTGTCAAAGACCTTTGCCACAACAAACAACCTAATTGTGGTTCCACTAAGCAATCAGATCACTGTTCACTCCCCGGGATCTCAAATGTTGACCTCCAAGATAAGTAAGGACAATCAAATCCTAATTGGAGGCCACATATTCCTTCCTTCTCTCATGTTGCTGGGAAGTTCTGACATTGATGTCATTCTTGGTATGGATTGGCTGAAGGCCAATAAAGCAAGGATTGACTATGCTCAAAAGTCAATAACTCTGTCCCACCCTTCTGGCCAGATAATCTATTCTCCACATGAATCAAGTTCCATTCAGCTGTGCGCCCTCGATGCAAAACCTCTACCTTCACTTGAAAATGTTCCGGTGGTTTGCGACTTCCCTGACGTCTTTCCAGAAGAGTTTCCAGGGATGCCTCTGGACAGAGCTGTTGAGTTCGTGATCGAACTTGAACCAGGTACTGATCCAATCTCTAAGCATCCTTACAAGATAGGAACTCCCGAGCTGAAGTTGTTGAAGGAACAAATTGATATGTACATGGAAAAAGGTTACATTCAACCTAGTTCCTCGGCTTGGGGTTGCCCAACTCTGTTCGTTGCGAAGAAGGATCACACAAAGAGACTCGTTGTTAACTATCGTCCTCTTAACGAGAAAACCATAAAAAATAAGTATCCAATTCCTCGCATCGATGACCTTTTTGATCAACTTGCTGGAGCCTCAATATTCTCCAAGCTGGACTTGAGAGTGGGTTACCATCAAATAAAGATCAGAAAAGAGGATATTCCAAAGACAACCTTCACCACTCGCTACGGTCTATATGAATTCACCGTCATGTCCTTTGGTCTCACCAATGCACCGACGACATTCTCTCGACTCATGAATTCTGTCTTCCATGAATACCTCGACAAGTTCGTTGTGGTATATCTTGATGACATTCTTGTCTACTCAAAATCCAAGGAAGAGCATGAAGAACATCTTCGTCTCACTCTCTTGAAGCTTCACGACCATCGTCTCTATGCCAAATTCTCCAAATGTGAGTTCTGGATTTCAGAAGTGGCTTATCTTGGTCATGTCATCTCTGCCAAGGGCATAGCCATTGATCCAGAAAAGGTTAAAGCAATTGTTGATTGGAAACCTCCAAAGACGGTGAAGCAAGTAAGAAGTTTTTTTTGGCTTGGCTAGCTATTGTCGTCGCTTCGTCCAAAACTTCTCCAAGATTGCCAAACCTCTCACTGACCTCACAAAGAAGGACAAGAAGTTCGTTTGGTCTCCACAATGTGATGAAAGTTTCATATCTCCTGAAGACTAAACTCACTTCTACACCAGTTACTGGTTGGCCCAGATCCTTCCAAACCTTTCCAGATATTCTGTGATGCTTCTCTCCAAGGTCTAGGTGCAGTTCTTATGCAAGAACGTCAAGTTGTGGCGTATGCTTCACGTCAGTTGAACACACATGAGATCAATTATCCCACTCATGACCTTGAACTTGCAGCAGTTGTGTTTGCCCTCAAGAAATGGAGACAATACTTGTTGGGTAATCGCACTGAAATCTTTTCCGATCATAAAAGTCTGAAGTACATCTTCACTCAACCAGATCTAAACCTCAGGCAAAGGAGATGGATTGAAAAGATTAAAGACTTTGATGTTACCATTTCTTACACTCCAGGCAAGGCTAATGTTATGGCCGATGCTCTCAGTCGCAAGTCGTATTGCAATAATCTCATGATCATGGAAAGCCAACCTCCTCTTCATGAAGAATTCCAAAAGTTGAACCTTGGTCTTGTTCCTCAAGGCTATCTTGCGAACTTGACAGCCACTCCAACTCTCGAGGACAAGATTCGTTCTGAACAACTTCGTGATGCTAAAATCAAGAAGATTGTAGAGCACATCAAAGCAGGCAATGAGAAATTTAAGTCCTTCTCAGTGGATGACAAGGGAACTGTGTTCTTCGAAGGACGCATTGCAGTTCCTAAAATTCAAAGCCTCAAAGATATCATTCTCAAGGAGGCTCATGAAACTCCTCTCTCCATACACCCTGGAAGTACAAAGATGTACCAGGATCTCAAGACACTGTATTGGTGGCCTAGCATGAAACGTGAAATTGCTCAATACGTTTCAGAATGCGACGTCTGTCAACGTGTCAAGGAAGTTCATCAGAAAACAGTCGTGATGGGGGGATGATAACCCGGTAGGTCAAACTCCAAGGAGTAACCCGGCCCAAAGGACGCTGCGCAGGATCCGGCTAAGGATAAGGAAACTTGTAGAAGGCCCAAGCTTGTAGGCCCAGTAACCCGGATTGTGGGTTATGGCAAAGGAAAGTTAGGGTTTGGGCGCCGTGTCCGGGTAGGATCCAGGGTGCGCCTTGGAGGGCAAGCCAGGGGGTATGGGTGCTTTATAAACCGACCCCCAGGTCTAGTTTAGACAGAGATCTAAGAACCCTAGCAATATCGCTTGATATCGAGCATCTATTGTAATCCCAGAGTTGAGTTATTATATCAAGATCGGATACTCGGCGACTTTGATTGCCGGCTACCAGATCGAATTGCACCATGTTTTCCTCTAAGCTAAACCCTCTCCCAAACGCCTGTGTCGTCTTGCCCCAAGATCAGTTACCCTCGGTAACGTCTGCCGTGATTATCCCACGACAGTTGGCGCCCACCGTGGGGCCTGCGTCCAAAGGTGTTTACATCACGGGAGAAGCTCGGAAGAACATGGAAAATCTTGTCGTGGGCGAGATCTACATCGACCGCGAAGGAGAAAATATGGTGGACGATTCCGGCTGGGGGCCAGAGTCGGATCACCTCGAGTCCGGATCTATGGTGACGATCGGCCGGATCAACATCTTCGTCGGTATGGTACATACGCCTGATTTAAAAGGACAATATCATGTGCATACTACAGGAACTTCTAGCAGGAACAAAGAGACATTAAAGCAAGCGGCAAACTCGGTTTCGTCGGCCGCGCCGGGATACCTTAGATGGGCGGAACAAGAGGTAACGTGGAGTAGAAGAGATCATCCGGAAAAAGTAGAGCGTCCAGGAGTCTTGGCATTGGTGGTTGCTCCACAGGTTAATGGTTACGAACTGAAGAGGGTCCTGATGGACGGTGGAAGTAGCATCAACATCCTTTATTGGGAAACCTTCTTACGGATGAGTCTTAAAGAGTCCCAATTACAGAA
The DNA here is from genome assembly GCA_028641055.1 of Alopecurus myosuroides. NCBI lineage: Eukaryota > Viridiplantae > Streptophyta > Magnoliopsida > Poales > Poaceae > Alopecurus > Alopecurus myosuroides. Next base: position 335,071,800 of record CM054057.1, on the reverse strand, counting down.
AAGTTCGACAATCTTTCATGGGATCGTGCCAGGTCACTCGGCGAGCCCCGAGGGAAAGATCACCTTGGAGGTTGCTTTTGGAGAATCGACGGATAATTATCGAGTTGAGTGGCTCACGTTCGAGGTGGTCAAATTGCGCAGTCCTTATCACGCGCTGTTTGGAAGACCGGCTTATGCCAAATTCATGGCTAGGCCGTGCTACGTGTATTTGCAGCTAAAGATCCCGGGTCCTAAACGGACCATCACCATACATGGGAACCGGGACATAGCGGCCGAGTGTGACGAAGGAGATTCGGTTATGGCCGAGCAAGCATGCAGAAAGGAAGAACTCGAATATTACCGGTCTCAAGTAAATCCGGATGATAGAACAGCCTTGAAAAAACCGAATACTGAGGATGAGAGAGCAAAATTCAAGGCAGCACAAGACACCAAGAAGATAGATTTTGTCTAAGGTGATTCCACTAAGCAGTTTACCATAGGGTCTAACTTGGGAAAAGAGCAGGAGAAGGCACTTGTGGAGTTTATTCGTTCAAATGCAGACGTGTTCGCCTGGACACCTAGCGACATGCCGGGTATCCCTACAGAGCTGGCCGAGCACAGTTTGCATGTGGATCCCAAGTCCAGGCCCGTGAAGCAGGGTTTGAGGAAAATGAATGAGGAAAGAAGGAAGGCTATAGGCGAAGAGATCGCTCGGCTATTGGCAGCCGGCTTTATCATGGAAGTATTTCACCCGGATTGGTTGGCAAACCCGGTTCTAGTGATGAAAAAGACCAATGAGTGGAGGATGTGCATTGATTTTACGAGTCTCAACAAACATTGCCCAAAGGATCCGTTCGCGCTACCAAGGATAGATCAGATTATAGACGCAGTAGCTGGAAGCGATCTATTATGCTTCCTGGACGTATATTCCGGGTATCATCAGATTAAGCTCAAGAGGGAGGATTGGGAGAAAACATCATTCATAACCCCTTTTGGGGCCTTCTGTTATAAAACTATGACGTTTGGATTGAAGAACGCCGGCGCAACTTACCAACGGTGTATTCAAAAGTGCTTCGAGGATCAAATTGGGCGCAACGTCCATGCCTACGTGGATGATGTGGTTATCAAGACCAGGAAGGCGGAAACATTCATCGATGATCTAAAGGAGACGTTCAAAAATTTGAGGAGATATCAGATGAAGCTTAACCCGACAAAGTGCGTGTTCGGAGTTCCAGCCGGGAAATTACTCGGCTTTATCGTTTCCGAGAGAGGGATCTAGGCAAACCCGGACAAAATCAAGGCCATCCAGAGTCTGAAAAAGCCGGAAAATTTGAAACATGTTCAAAAGCTCACGGGCTGCGTAGCAGCCTTGAGCCGATTCATATCCAGGCTCGGAGAAAAAGCAATACCCTTGTACCGGCTCTTGAGGAAATCAGATAAATTCGTATGGGATCAAGAGGCGGATGAGGCATTTGAAGCACTAAAGAAGCAGTTATCTGAAGCACCAGTACTAGCGGCTCCGGGTCCTAAAGAGCCTATGTTGCTATACGTGGCAGCTGGCCCCCGAGCCGTCAGCGCAGTAGTTGTTGTGGAGCGCAAAGAGGATGGGAAGGGTTACCCGGTTCAGAGACCGGTTTATTACGTCAGCGAGGTATTATCAGAAGCAAAGCAGCGCTATCCACATTGGCAAAAGTTGGTGTTCGGGGTCTTTATGGCTAGCCGGAAATTGAAGCCGTACTTCCAAGAACACCCCATAACAGTGGTTAGTTCAATACCAATGTCGGATATCATCAGAAACTCGGACGCGACGGGAAGAATAGCCAAATGGGCGATAGAGATGGGGGATTATCACATCAACTACGAACCCAGGTCAGCAATCAAATCTCAAGCTTTAATTGATTTCGTTAACGACTGGACACATACAGGCATGACTACAACGGTTCCAAATTCCGAATCATGGATCATGCACTTCGATGGATCTAAGCAATACGAGGGATCAGGAGCTGGGGTGGTGCTAACGTCACCCAAAGGAGATAAATTAAGTTATGTACTACAAATTCACTTCGACTGTTCCAACAACGTGGCCGAGTATGAGGCCCTATTGCACGGCCTAAGGGCAGCCAAGGAGATGAACGTCAAGAGGATACGGTGTTTCGGAGATTCGGACCTTGTGGTACAGCAGGTGTCAGGAACTTGGGATAGAAAGTACGCAACTATGGCAGCATACCGCAGGGAAGTTGATAGGGTTGCAGGATGTTTTTCCGGGTACGAGGTGGAGCATATAGATAGAAGAAAGAATGAGGCAGCCGACGCGCTCGCTAGACTCGGCTCGCGCAGAGAGCCGGTTCCACCTAACGTTTTCCTGGATGAATTATGGCGACCATCAGTTAAAACCGAGTCAGAGGAGGAATTGGCAAATCAAGACCCGGATTCAGGACTTGTGGCTACTGTACGTACTGTTCCCGGATGGACAGAACCGTTTTTGGCCTACCTTTCGCGAGGCGAGTTACCACAGCAGGAGGTATTAGCAAGGCAAATTTTGAGGCGAGCAAAGGGATATTCTATCATCAACGGGGAATTATATAAGAGAAGCGCAGCAGGGGTCTTTTTGCGCTGCGTAGCACCAGAAGAAGGCCGACAGATTCTCAAGGAAATCCATGAAGGCGACTGTGGACATCATGCATCCACAAGATCTCTCGTGGCTAAAGCTTATCGACACGGATTTTTCTGGCTCACGGCTCTAGCAGATGCGGAACGATTGGTAGCAAGGTGTGACGGATGTCAAAGGTACGCTCGCCAAACCCATGTGCCGGCTATGGAGTTACGGACCATCCCGTTAACTTGGCCGTTCGCTGTCTGGGGTATGGACATGGTTGGCCCCTTTCATATGTCACCATGCAAGAAGACACATCTTTTGGTGGCTATTGATAGGTTTACCAAGTGGGTTGAGGTTATGCCAGTTACTAATTGCGAATCAGCCACAGCAGTCAAGTTCCTGAAGAGGATTATCTACCGGTTCGGGTATCCCCACAGCATAATTACCGACAATGGAACCAACATGTCCCTTGGTGAGATGGAGAAGTTCTGTGGAAACAATGGAATACGACTTGACGTCGCGTCAGTGGCTCATCCGCAGGCCAACGGACAAGTGGAGAGGGCAAATCAAGAATTGCTTCGCGGGTTAAAACCACGATTACGAGTCCCCTGTATCAGGGCAGCTGGCGCATGGGTCGAAGAACTTCCTTCTGTGGTTTGGGGCATCAATACTACGCCTAATAGATCTACTCAGATGACGCCCTTCTTCATGGTCTATGGCGCGGAGGCAGTACTACCGAGTGATATTATTCATGATTCACCACGAGTATCAGCATACGTCGAAGTGGAGAATGAAAAGACCCGGCAAGATGCCGTGGATATGTTAGAAGAGCAAAGGGAACAAGCCCTGGAAAGATCAGCCATATATCAGCAGGATTTACGAAGGTATCATAGCCGGCACGTGAAAACCCGGGTCTTCCAGGAAGGAGACCTGGTTCTGCGCCTGGTACAGTCGAACGAAGGAAAGCACAAGTTATCACCACCCTGGGAAGGACCGTTTATCATAAGCCGGAATTTGCATAATGGGTCATATTACTTGATAGATGCAAGGGAAGAGTCGACCACAGTTAATGACACTGCTCACACCACTTCATCTATGCAAGAAAGAGACAGACCGTGGAACGTGGCTCAGCTACGTCCATATTATACTTAGCAAAAATTGTATTGGCATATGGAATTGAACGATGTAACATGCAGCATGTTTTCAGACGTACTCTTTTCCTATCCATGGTACCTTTGGGGACTGGACGGGTTTTTAATGAGGCGGCTTGCTGACCTAGATTTTTCATATCAAGTAAAGAGGTGATTATCAAGAAAAGAGATGGTTATTATCAGGTTATGTACTCTCAGTATGATGCGTATATCTAGGTCTTGGGGGCTGGTCGCTTGAATAGCACAGTTACAAACTAAAAGACCCGGCCATGATGCCTATGAGTTATAAGGGCCGATTACTTGCAAACGAGTACGGCTACAATCTTATAACCGGACAAAGAAGTCCAAATTTCTTGGCTATTCTTACTTAAGCTCGATGTGACTCGCATTAAAGTGGCATGATTTGTTCGCTTACGATTACATTCAGTCATGAAACCCGACGGGGCTTGACTGGCTACGTTTTCGTATAGATGTAACAACATGGTATCCACGCGAAAGCCGGCTTACAGTACAAGATAGTCAAAAGGGTCATCTAAACCACAAGTTATGCAGAGTACAAGGCTAAACAGCTGGAAACTCAACGATTATTAAGCATAACTTCAAATCCTATGTGAAACGACTCAGGGATCTTTGTGAATTTAGCAGTAGGCAGTTCGTTCCCCTTTCAAGATCAAGTGTCCTAGACTTGGAGATCCGGGTCCGGGTGACTTGAAATCTTGAAAATAGAAAAAATTGCTTACTTGTAGAACTCCAAAAATCCAAATACCCGAGTCTTGGGGACTTGGGGACTTAGAAGCAAATCCGCTTGTCAGTACCCATGAGACCCGGAAATCGAGTTTTCACAAAAGGAACAATAAAGAAAGCCGGATATCGAGAACAGACGAGCTCAATAATGGATAAATTTAAAAAGGCCGGAAGAGGCATAGAGTATATCAAGACCTTAGCGTGCATTACAAAATCCCGGTGAAAAGATATCAAAGGTGCACAGGCGCACCACCCAAAATATAACTGTTTAAACAGCATGTTGGCCGACCGGTGCATAAGAAGAGGCATTAGAGATCAGATGTCACTCGGCGTTCATCTTGGCCTTGCCCTTGCCATCATTGGTGGTAGCAGCAGCACCCGGATCAGCGGTACCAGCCCGTGCAGGAGGTGGAACGGCTGGTGTTGAGGTAGCGGGGGCAGAGCCAGCTCCAGCTTGCTTCTTGGCAGCCTCCGCCCTCAACGCAGCAGCTTCCTCCTTCCACCGAGCCAGCATATCATACGGCTCGGGAAGATCTGACTTAATTGCTTCACCAGCAGCATCATATGCTGGAACAAGGATATTAACATCCAGGTCGTCAGCGATCACGCTGGCCGGGTAACGGACCTTCTTTTGGACGGCCTGAAAATCCTTCACCGAGAACTTGGACCCATCAAGCTTGAACTCTAGGAAGCCGCCCATAAGCTTCACTAGCTCGAGCTTGGGGAAATAAGCCTTGGCGAGTGCAAGCCCCCGGGTCACTCCAACCCGGCAAGACGAGTGTTTCCAGTGCCAAATCCACTCAGGAATAGTGGAGAAGGCATCCAGCATCCTCTTCAGATCAACATGTCCTTTACCCGGCCACCGTAATTCCTGAAGGATCCACTTGGTTCTGGCACATAGCTGCCGGATAACGCTCTTCATAGTTTTCAGCTTGGCAATATCATCCTCTTCCGGCATGGCTTCGTCCGGGCCCGAAAAAATGGAAACGTAAGTCGGGAAAACTCTTGCTATCTATCAAAAGGATAAACCCGGAGGAGGAAACGTACCAAGTAAAGCACGATATGTGTCTGATATTTGGACAGAAAGGCTTGTTAGATCATCTTCTGCTTTGTGAGCCCTTTTCCTATATTTCCTCATTATCAGCCTATTCCTCCTGGCTTCAGCCTCGGCTGCTTCACGCAAAGCTACCTCCTTTTCAACGAGCTTGGTAGCGTCTGCCAGTTTCTCCTCGGATTGAGTCACGAAAGACTGCATGGATGCAAACAAGGATTAGTCGGGTAAAGGGGCAAGTTATCAGTCGCTTGTGTAATAAAGTCCCAAGCAAATTATGAATCAATTCACTCGGAACTTGGGGACTGGATAAGGGCACAAGCAATATCAGTCGGATTTACCTCGTGTTTGGCTATTAAAGCCCCCAAGATGTTTTCTTCATTAGCCCTTAAAGTGCGCAGGTTTTCCAGCATCTGGGCAAACGTTAGTTCCTCGGGTCGAGTACCGGAAGAGCCGGCAGCCTGGTCGCCTGGTGGGGGAGCTCTCCCCGCCCTTGGGGTCGAGACTCGGACAGTTTGAGTACCCGGGTTGGGAGAACCCATCCTTGTATCCAGAACCTCGATCTCCTCGTCCACTGGTTCCGATGAGGAAGGAGATCCGGCGGTTCGGGGAGGCGGATTGTTCAGAGGGCCTTGTTCCTGGTTATTCGTCGTATCACCGCCAGTCGCGGCGTCTACGTTCTCAGTCGGCTTCTCTGCCTGATGGTTATCCGCCTCTACATTTTCCGGGTCACTGACGGTGACTTGAGTGCTGAAAGAAAGATGAGAAAAGGCAGTTGTTAGTAATGACGGTGGCTTGAGTGGAAACTTGTTAGACGTAAAAGGAAATCATGTAGCAAAAACTTACCCGGCATTCACGGTATAGTCCGGCGGGAGCTCGCCACTGGAAGCAGATGAGGTCGTCACAGGGACCACTAATGGAACCCGGAATTGCCCGGCACGTGGATGGTTAGGAGAAGGGTGGCGTCGAGGAGAGTCGGAAGGACGGGACGGAGGAACGCTGGCACGATGGACCGAGGGGGTAGAGATGCCCGGGTTAAGGGGATCTTCACCCGGGGAGCTCCGAGTTACTCTGCGCTTGGCTGGGAAAGAATCCTTCAAGCACGACGAATTTGATAATTGATGGTTAAGTCGTCGCATGGCGTCAAAGGAGTAAGGTTCAGAGGATAATGAGGAAAAAGGAACCTTGGACACTGCCCCCTGGCCTTCCTCTTGGCTCCAACTGTTGCTTCTTGGTCAGACTCGGTTGCCTCCGGGTCATCCTCGTTGGTCTCACCTTCGTCCTCCAGCCCTGCGAACCGGGTGTGCGTTCGTTGGAAAAAAGGTAAACGGGAGGAAAATAATACAAGTAAAGATATACAAATTCTGTGCAAATACCTTCACTATCATCAGCCGGCTCGTCCTCTTCTTCCGGGTCTCTGGAAGGGGGGAAGGGTTCAACTCTCCAGAAAGGGTCATCAGCCTAAGTCAAAAGAACGAGATTAAGGGTCAGGAGTCGTATCAAGTCAAAATGTGGAGATAAGTTATGAATATCAGACATTACCGCTGGAGCCGGGTTTTCCCGAGTGAACGGGGGTAACCCGGTGATGCCCTTTATCACCTCTAGCTTCTTTGTCAAGAAGCCCTTGATGGTCTTGTTGGTATCGCCGGTCGCAAAGCTCTTGGTGGAGTATCGGAGTGCATCTGTGGTGTGCCCCGAATACTCGCACATCAATTTGGTGCGGATGGAGTTGGGTTGGATCCGAAAATCAACCCATGTTTTTACTAAATTTAGCCCGAGGAGGCCTTGGGCTGAGAGGATGGCTATCTTGGCTAATGAGGGAAGGATCGCCTCCCTGTCTGAGTCTGGTGCAAAGGCATTGAAAGACTCGGAAGGTTCGAGGAGGCTTTCCGAGTAACCCGGCAGTTTCTTTTCGCCGTCTGGGGAGGTATCGTGACAATAAAAGAAAGATAGCTGCCAATGTTTGACATGGGAGTTTAAATTGAGGGTTGGCATCGGTGAATTCTTGCGGCGTTGGATGGATACCCCGCCACAAGTAAGAAGTGCTCCGTCACCACTTTCGCGGCACGGCTTACACTGGAATAGTTCGATGAAGAGAGTCAAACTTGGCGGCACGCACAAGTACGACTCGGATAGAATGATGAAGTGGGTAATATTCAACATAGAGTTAGGCCCTATGTCGAATACCCGGAGGCCATAATGGCTTAAGACCTCCCTGAAGAAAGGGTGACCCGGAGGACGGAATCCCCGGGTCACATGCTCTACGAAGCAGATTACCTCGTTATCGGCGGGTGTGGGCCGGGTCTCGTTGCCCGGCGCCCTCCAGTGAATGTCCTTCTGAGAAGGGAGAATTCCTAATTCGGCTAGCTCGTCCAACTTGGCCTTTGTAGCTGTGGAACGCCCCCAGTTGGCGGATATGGTTTGGGTAGTCCTCGCCTGAGTCGGCTGTTTTCCTTGTCGTTTGGGAGCCATAGGATCAGCCTGCAAAACACAAGAAAAAGAGGCATAGGAAATAAGACCCGGAAGTGTTGGATTATCCGAGCATAAGGTATTAAGAAAATATGAAGCTAAGAATTATCCGGGTATCACGCTATGAAGTGGAGATTGCAAGGTATCCGGGTGTTAAGTACAATTGTGGAAATCATTGGTCACTTACGTATGGAAAGGCATTTGGGGAAGATGGATGGTTGCCCATGTGTCTACTGCAAGCAAAATAGGTGGAAAAGGAGGATTTTCCGGATGTTAACGCAATGAGCGGAAAATCGAGGAGGAATGGATCCAGATGGGAAAATTTGCGAGCGATTTTACAGGAGATTTGGTGATTAGTAATGGTAGGAGGATGAGTTGTAACTATCTAGCAGGTGGTTAAAGGAGTTGGCGAGCATCGAATCGATCTAACTTGATGCAATCAGAAGAAAGACTCACGGGTTGACCTAGATCCGATCTTGGATGAATTGAAAAATTGCGGGGCTAAATTAAACGGCTGCAAGAGGCTTACTGGAGAGATTGGAGTCTAGCGCGACGGCGGCGAGCGGCGTGGCTCGAATGCCCCTTCGCGGCTCTTGGCGCGGGGAATGAAGGTGCGACAGTGAGGATTGACGGCGGCGCGAGATGGCTCGAGGGCGAGCGCGGCCGGCGGCGACCTAGCTTCGATGGCGAGCGCAAGCTCCTTGCGGTGGTGCTGCGAGGGTGTACGGAGCAAGGAAGGAAAAGGGAAGCTGAGGCGTAGTGATGGGTTTAGGGTTACCCTCTGAGTACTATTTATAAGGTGAGGGTGATTCTATCTCAACGGCCAGAAGCCGGAAATCGTGGGGTGATGGTTATCCACGTGGATTCTGCAAGATATGCGCCAAGTATTGGGCAAAGCATCTGGACAAGAGAAAGAAGGAGATCCACCCCGTGATGTCAGGATCGGTTACCGAGTACGGGATCTTGGCATTTTTATTAGGGTTTGGACCTGGAAAATTAAACCAAAGTGTTTGGGGGAAAACCCGGGTTACTATATGGCCACCATGGAGTCAGGCCTAGCCATCTATCAAAGCACCTTAACCCGGCCTCCATATGCCTGTGTGTTTGATATCTTTGTAGGGAATAGCGAGCGCTTCAAGGAGGATCCGTGAAGCCCAAGCTATTCTGGGGACTACTGATGGGGGGATGATAACCCGGTAGGTCAAACTCCAAGGAGTAACCCGGCCCAAAGGACGCTGCGCAGGATCCGGCTAAGGATAAGGAAACTTGTAGAAGGCCCAAGCTTGTAGGCCCAGTAACCCGGATTGTGGGTTATGGCAAAGGAAAGTTAGGGTTTGGGCGCCATGTCCGGGTAGGATCCAGGGTGCGCCTTGGAGGGCAAGCCAGGGGGTATGGGTGCTTTATAAACCGACCCCCAGGTCTAGTTTAGACAGAGATCTAAGAACCCTAGCAATATCGCTTGATATCGAGCATCTATTGTAATCCAGAGTTGAGTTATTATATCAAGATCGGAGACTCGGCGACTTTGATTGCCGGCTACCAGATCGAATTGCACCATGTTTTCCTCTGAGCTAAACCCTCTCCCAAACGCCTGTGTCGTCTTGCCCCAAGATCAGTTACCCTCGGTAACGTCTGCCGTGATTATCCCACGACAAGTCGGTCTTCTCCAACCTCTGAAAATCCCTGAGTGGAAGTGGGACATGATCGAAATGGACTTCGTCACTGGTTTTCCAAAGTCCAAGAGGGGCAACGATGCAATCTTCATTGTCATTGATCGACTCACTAAAGTAGCTCACTTCTTTCCTGTCAAAGAAACAATCCCAGCTAGTCAGTTAGCAGAGCTCTACACAGCAAAGATTGTTCCTCTTCATGGTGTTCCATTGGAAATAAGCTCAGACCGTGGAAGAATCTTCACTTCTCATTTCTGGAAAAGCTTTCAAGAAGCCTTGGGCACCAAACTTCTGTTCAGCACAGCCTACCATCCTCAGTCTCAAGGGCAAGTCGAAAGAGTCAATCAGATTCTCGAGGATATGCTCAGAGCATGTGGTCTCTCTTTTGGCATGAAATGGGACGAATGTCTTCCATATGCTGAATTCTCCTACAACAACAGCTTCCAGGCAAGCCTAGGCATGGCACCATTTGAGGCTCTCTATGGCCGCAGATGCAGGAGTCCAATCAATTGGTCTGGAGCTGGTGAACGTTCACTCTTAGGCCCTGACATTGTTAAGGAAGCCGAGGAGAAAGTTCGCATCATTCGTGACAATCTCAAGATTGCTCAGTCTCGTCAGAAAAGCTACTATGATAGCAAGCACAGGGACATGGTCTATGCAGCTGGTGACAAAGCATATCTCCGTGTAACTCCCCTCAGAGGCACTCATCGTTTTGGTGTCAAAGGAAAGCTTGCACCAAGATATATTGGTCCTTTCAACATTCTCTCAAGGCGTGCAGAAAATGCCTATCGTCTTGAACTTCCAGAAAAGCTATCCAAGGTGCACGATGTGTTTCACGTGTCACAGCTCAAGAGGTGCTTCAAAGATCCAGGTCGTGCAGTTGATCATGATTCCATTGATCTGCAAGAAGACCTCTCTTATGAAGAGCATCCTGTTCGCATTCTCGATGAGACCGAGCGCAAAACTCGCAACAAGAGCACCAAGTTCTTAAAAGTGCAGTGGTCTCATCATTCCGATAAAGAGGCAACGTGGGAGACCGAAGAGGATCTTCGCAAGAAGTATCCGGACCTTTTCTCTTCTCAGTAGGAATCTCGGGGCGCGATTCCTTCAAGGGGGGGGGGGCGTTTTGTAACATCCCAAGTATGAAAAACACCATTAGAATGTTTGCTCCTTGTTAATTTATGTTTTGCATCATGTCATCATAAGCATTACATTTGTTTACACTTGTTTTCCCATTTGAATTTCAAACCAAATTTCAAATCCTTGTTTCATACTTGTTCTGTTACAATTTTTCAAATGAAACTTTCAAATCAAACCAATTATTTGTTTCCAATAAACTTGAAAGTTCAAACTATTAACTTGCTTCTTTTCAATAATTCAATTAATACCAAATTCATTTGAATTTTCAAACAGCAACAAAATTTAAATTTTTTGAAAAACAAAAAGTTGCACAACTGGGCTTTTGTAATAAACAGCTTATAAAATTTATCCCCAAAATTTTCCAACCCCAAAAACCCATTCTTTTCTTCCCTTTTCTTTTCAGCAAAAAAAAACAGAGAGAAACAAAAAAATAAAAACAGAAACGGGCTGGGGGAGGCAGCCAGGCCAGCCCAACAGCCAGCCCAGCCCACCTTTCCACCCCAGCCAAGCGCGCGCGGCCCGCTCACCCCTTCTTCTTTCTCCGTACGGCTGACGCGCGCTGACGCAGCAGCGCACCACCGTGCCCTCCACCTGCTCCACCCTCTCCCCTTTATCTACTCCCCGAGGGCGCGTCCAAACCTTAGCCATCCCTCCTCTCCTTCCTCCTCGCGCCGCCATCATCTCCTCTCCTCTCTGTTCCCCTCTCTTCCTTCTGAAAACACCGAGAGCGACAGGGAGGGACGCCGCCGTCGACACGCCTCCATGGTGCCTCTCCGGCCACGCTAGGGAGACGTGCACCACCCTAGGGATCCCTGCTACCTCTACGACCGCAACGCCAAGCTCGATCAGCCGCCACGACGCCGGAATTTCCCTGTCTCCTCGCCGGCCGTTTCTGAACCTCACCGTCAACTCGTCGTCCCCGACCACGGCAGCCTCGACCAGCTACCCCAACCACCTCCAGGTGAGACACCCCGACGCCCCAAGCCTATCTCCAGCCTCCTCGCTTCCTGTTTCGCGATCGCACGTTCTGAAACCCACGGTAGCGTCCGCCGCCGTGCCGCCATGGCCGCAGTTGAGCATGGTCCCGTGCGCTTCCGGGCCGTCCAAGCACACGCACACGCGCCACACCCCTCAGAGCACACACGCACACGTCCAGCGCCGCCCATTCGTGGTCGCCGCGCCGTGCAGCACCGCCGTGCCGTCGCCTGTCGCTGCGGTTCAGACGAAAGTCTGAAACTTTCGTTCAGTTTCAGTTAAACAAGGCAGATCTGCCTCAAAACCCCACGAGCATCTCCTCCATCACGAATCGATCCGCACCGCAGTGGCCAGATCCAACGGTGCGCAGCGCGAGGGCGCGGGTTCGATCCCCCGCAGCGCGAATAAACCCATCTTTTTGCGCGCGTTGCCACGCAACCGTGCTGGCCCCACCCGTCAGCGACGTGGTGGCCACGCCAGCTTCCACCCACGCGCCACGCACGCACCAGCTGGGCACTGGCCCACTGCCAGTGACCCAGGGGTTGCTCTGGCTGCGTAGGAAAGGTTCCAGGGACCTTTCTGAAACTTTCTTTTCGCACCTAAGCCCCTGGAACAATTTTAACACTTTTAAAAATCACAGAATAGCCCCTGTAATTCAAATTCAAATATCTTTTGCAAATCAAATCCAAATTTAATAAATAAAATATGTTTTCCATACCAAATTTAGTTCTCTACATGTTTAAACCATTTTCATACTGTTTTGAACATTTCAAATGTTTTCAAAAATTCAAATTCAAACTACTATTTTCAAATTTGGTTGAATTCATAACTAATTCAAATTTAATTCAAATGGCACATGTAAAATATGTTTTCCATGCAAAATTGAACAAGCTTTCCAAATATAAACTTTTTTTCCTGTTTTGAATAATTAAAATTGGGTAAATAATTTAAATCTTTTTTAAATCATTTAAAATTGCTAAAATCATAACTTGGTCAAACTAATTTCTTTTTGAACATATAAAATATGTTTTCAAACCAGAAAAGTGTAATCTTTTCAAATATGAATTTTATTTAATGTTTTGAACAAATAAAAATTCAAATAACCTTATAATTGAATTAAATTCATTTAAATCTTGTCCAAACTTGTTTAATTCATAATTAATTCATTTTAAATCCTTTGTCAACAAATGAAACATGTATTCCACCTAAAATTTTGTGTTCTTCCCAAATATAAAGTTGGTTATCTATTTTTAACAATTAAAATTGGTGAAAACAACAAATGCTTGTGTAACTCATTTAAGAAGCCAAATTTCATAACTTAATAAATAAAAATTCCAAACTTGGTAAACAACATTTCAAATTGAAGCTATTGTTGTTTTCTTACTGTTTTCTTCATCCATGCATCATTCTAATCAACTTCCACATGATGGTTAGTTATAGATCATTTAATTCAACCTTAATTCATGGGCTTTTCCATATGCAATCCAAATTGCATATGGGCCCATTTAATTATGTTACCATGTCAACTAGCTCATCTTTGATGCATCAATTAAATTGCCATGCATCATCCCATGATTGTGCATTATGCCATGTTATTGATTGTTTGTCTCTCTGCGTTGTTTGTTTGCTTCTTCTCGAATAGACGACGACGTTGAGACAGACGAGGTTTACGACACTACTTCAGAGGAGTTAGCCCAGTACCAGGCTACTGAGTTTGCAGGCAAGTATTCACTCACATGAACCATTGTGTCCTTTCCACACTGGATATCGATACTTTCCGTTGTCTATCCTGCTAGCCTTAAGATTCGTTGCTTGTGTTCCGATCCTATCACATGTTATCCTGTAACCCTGATATAGCCTATCCTCCACACCTATAACCCCGTTGCTTGTTGCCTGTGTCTTACTAGCATGCTTAGGGTTGTTTATGCTCGAGTCTGATGTCCGTTATTTCTGTTACCATATTTATTATGTTCTGGGGCTCGATGTTAAACAACAACCTGTTAATGTTTGAGGTAATGCTAATTTGATGATAAGGCACCGGCAGGAGGCCGGGTATGGTTTTGAGGCCTGCTAGTGTCGAACTCAGGAAAAGTTCTTGTCCTCTAGATCCATGATGAGCGCGCTAACCGCATGTGGGAAGCGTGTATGGGCGCCCCCCTCAACTTTGATTCGATTCGCATCTCGTCCAAATCGCCTCATTTAGTTCGGGTTTTCCATTTGCCGCATGCATATGCAGGTGCGAACCCGAGGCCAGGGTGGTAACTTTTGTAGTCGGCATTTAGGGAGACACGTTCTTAGAGTGCTATGAGGGTCCCCTTTTCTTCGTGGGGCTTGATTAGCCGTGCGCTCAATTGCACGGGGTTCTTTGGGCTTGATGCGAAGAAGAGTTGGGTTGTGTTGAGTGTCTCGCTTGGTGGGTTTGATCCCCGTCTGGCGGGATATTCTTACGTGTATGGCCAAATTGGTGCATCCCTGCAGGGTTAAATCTTCTCGAGAAGCCGTGTTGTCCGCGGTTATGGATGACTTGGTGATAGGGCTGGCTAACAAGGATTAGACAACTTACACCTAATTAATAATAATTTGACTAGTAATAGGCTTATTGACACAATAACTTGAACCTTCACTATTCCAACTGTGTGAGTTATCCTCGGATTGCTTCTTTGGATAAGGGGCGAGATCCAGGATGGGTTTGTTTGAGGTTAGTGGTAGTGGGTTCCGATGCGCTATCTTATCCCTTTCTTGTAGCCGGATGTTGTAGCGTGTCTCTGTAGTTGGTTAGGCAGCCCGCTGCCGCATTTTTGTATCACCTATCTTCCGTTGAACCCAAAGCATCTGTACTTGGTGTTGCCGGTATACTTTGGTATCTTGTGCGTCTTGCTTGCCAGTACTCGTCTGTACTGACCCCTTTGGGGCTGCGTGTTCTATAGACTACGTTTCCGAGGATCCCCATGGTTGCTACTACGTGGAGTATGACGAGGCTGCTGACGAGTAGATAGCGGACCCGGGCAGTATCCGAGACATCGTGGATGGGATCCGTCTTTTCGTTTCCGGCCTCTTAGGCCTATTTGGATCTTGTCTGTACTCAGACACTTTGGATGCTTCCGCTGTGATGTAATGATGACTTGTTGGGACATGTGTCCTCTGCATGACTGTATTTGCTATCTCTGCTCTAGTGAGAGCTATTTGCCACTTATTTCTATTTCTTTGTGTCTTAGAGATTTGTTGTGATATCACTTGTTCGAATGCCGTTGACGTACCATGTGTGTATGTTATGAAGTACGTCAATGGAAGTAGTCGGATTTCTATGGGATGGTTTACACAGACGATGAATAGTAGAGGATGGTTGTCACACGTTTTCGTGTTGTCCTACTCATATTGAGATGCGGGTGCCGGTATGCCTCGTAAGCCATTTATCTACTGTTTAGCGGGCTGTGAGTATCCTCTAGAAGTCCGGGTGCGACATCGTTATCGGTAGACCGAGATCCGGAGGTTGATCCGGCTTTCTACGACAACCCCAGTTCCACCTTCGACAAGCAAGGCAAGCACCACCTCATGGCTATCCCATGTTTTGAGTCTTTTCAACCTCTTACTCATGCATGCGGTTCAACTGAGTTTTGAGTCTATTAGAGTTAACCTATCCACTGCATGACCCCCATACATTTCAACTTCATACATGTTTACCCTCCTAGTATGACTAGGGTTGTTTGAGTATCGTAGAGCCTTGTGTGTTATGCTTAGCCATGCTTAGTGTTCTAATCTACTTCATCCGGTTGATGATTTGGATCACTTCGATAACCTCTTATGTTGTTATGTTTGTGAATACTGAGCATGTGAAACTGACTAAGGCTTGCACGGGAGGCCACTTGGGTAGTGGTTATTCGTTCCGTACTCGCCAACCCAAGGAATTAAGGTCTCGCCGCGGAAGCCAAGACTGAGCGTGCAACCACAACCGGGGCCTAACAGACCGCGCTCGGCTAACTAACTTGTTTGATCACTTCCATGGGTCACATAGTTTGAGTTTTCAATTTGCGGGTGTGTCATAAAACGTTTTGGAGAAACTAGGGCGTGACCGGGACCAGTGATGGACGTACACGGATCTTGTCCCGACTCACAGAACAGGTGCCGCCAGGAGGTGGCCAACTCCCTATTGACGGGGTGGCCCTGTTTGGGTTGACTCATGGATAGGGTTGAGCAAGGTAAAGGCCGTGGTCGACCACACTCTGCCGCGCTCTTAGAGAGGAGCGTTACCTCGTGGCGCTAAGAGTCGGTCGATACGTGTGGGTAAAGTGTACCACCCTGCAGGGATAAATCTTTCGGAAAGCCGTGTCCACGGTTATGGACGACTTGGTGAAAGTCACGGGGTCATAGATAACTCTAACGGAATGACTAAAACTTGTTGACAAAGATTGAAGGATGCCTCCTCGACTACGTCGAGAGGGGTGATTCTTGTAGCATAAGGTAGTCTGGGGATGAGAAAGTACTTGGTGGACTAAAGAACATGATGATCTTAGTAGTTGAGTAGATTCCTCCTCTGTTTTAGAAACACTCTATTACATGTGCTTCTTCTTCCTCAACTTCGGAAAACAAAGATGACTTTATGCAAAAGACCTTAAAAGCCAAGTCGTGCTGAGTACCTTTTGTACTCAACCTTGCCTCGTTGTTGTTTTGTTTCAGACTTCGGCGATGCAGCTGAAGAAGGGTTCTACCTCGACGTCGATGAGTAGTTAGGGGTTCCCAGGTGGCAGCCTGGTATCTGTAGTATGGGTTTAGCTATGTTTCTTATGTTTCGGACTCTTAGTCCTTTTGATGTCTTGTTGTATAGCAACATATTTGCTTTCGCTGCTTGTTGTAATGTTGGGTTGCTTGACCTATGTTGGTCGTGTAACCTCTGCGTGTAAGCTACTCTAGTATGACTTGTATAATACAACTTTCATGTCTAGAGTGCTGCTTTGATCGATTGTTGGTTTCGAGCCCATTGTTATACAGTTTTGGCTATGCCTGCATAGTTGTCGCAGTCGAGGGGTTGTGGAGACGATGATCCATGTCCGAGCCCGCCCGCCGATGTGATTCGGCCTGGGGCGAGGTAACCCCAGTAACCCTCGATTGTTGTTGCACTTTCTGGACACAGAGCAGCTCTATATAACTTTGGTCTCGTTCCTTCAGTTTCATCCGACTCATGGACGCTTGGGTATGCATAATTGGTTATGACTAGCATGGATACAAGGAGTAGTAGACCGGGGATCCGGACTGCGTGCCGATGAATCTGGTCTGCCTACCGTTGTTTGTTGCGCCCGGGGCTGGTAACCCTGAAGCCCTTGTGAGTCCATGGCTAGGAGCACATAACAGTATGTATATCTCTGGGTCCGGGGTCCGACAAACGTCTGCCGTGACTATCCCACGACACGGACGTCGAGGCCGCCCTGACGTCATCGCTTGCGTCAGCAAAGCAGGGTCCACCTGGCAGTGATAGAAGAGAGGGACGACTGCGGGTTGGTTTGTTGGCCTGTAGTGTGCTGCACGCGCGATGGTTAACTTGTGGGCTTCGGCTCAGTTAGGCTAGTTGTGCGGGCCCGCGAGAGGGAGATAGAGAGAGGAGTGGGCTAGGCCACTTTGACTCGCTCGGTCGGCTTCTCTTTTTTTTGTTCTTTTCCTTTTTCTTTTCTTGTTTTAACTAATTAACTCATAACTTTTGAATAAAATTTCCAAATGGCCTCAAACAAAATTACATAGTTTTGTAAAATCTTTATCTTTCAAATGAATACATTTATGTGCTGTTTTCTACAAAAATAAGTTTTGAACATTAAAATAGGATTTAAAATTAAAAGGGCACTTTAAGGTTATTTAAAAATAGGGCTTATTCAATCCCTTTTGGTTTAAGCAAAAAATTTGGGAAAATACTCTATGCTATAATATTGAATTTTAAAACAATAATAATATTTTCCTGTTACTAAATAATCTGTGTAAAACAAGTTGAAAACAAAGTTTATGAAATGGAATTTGCTTCTAAATAATTTGACATACTTGTCATAGATATTTATTTTGAAAACCATTGTGAGGGTTTATAAAATAGATGCATATTGGATTTTTCAATCACAAGAACATTGAAATAATACTTTATATTTGTTTTTGGTGGCTTGCATTAGTGGAAAACAAAAGTTTTAAATTTTTGTGATTTTTGAAACTTTCCAAAAATCAGGGATGTTACAAATATGTTTGCTCTTTTAATAGTAGTAGGAGGGATTAGGTATAGATATAGATAAAAAAAAACAATGGTACTGTGTGGCCTGCGATGACTACTAAATTTAGAACCCAGCCCATGAGCAGCAGACGGCCTCAAGAAGACGGTTATGAAGCAAAAAGGGCCTACTGGCCCATGGCAAAAGGTTCCTAGTCCGAGGCCGCCAACGCTAGGGCTTGCGTCCGCTCTGCCTTTATATACACCGACTCGCTGCAACCGGTTCCCAGATTCCCAATTCTGCGTACACGCATCCACCCAGAAATCCCCAAATTCCCAAGCCACCCAACCCGTCATCGAAATCGCTCGACGCGGCTTGTCTGAGATCGGGTCGATGGCCGGAAACGAGGAGTCTTCTTCGGTGAAGCCGTGCAGCATGAGCATGGGGCCAGTCACCGTAGAGGAGAAGTCTCTGCTCAAGCTGTGCACCACCGAGAGCATGGGCGTGCAGGCGGTCACCAGCGAGGAGGATTGTTCGCTGAAGCTCTGCCCCACCAAAAGGAAAGCGCCGACGGCTGGGTATGTGCATCCTAAAGGCAGGCGCCACAAAGAGGAAAGCTGGGGACGACCATTCCGATGCAGATTCTGTGGTGGCGGATGCTTTTTTTTCCAGGGAGGTGGCGAAGTGTGCTGATGCCACTGTTCTGGCCGACGTGATCATCGATGAGATTGAGGAGCAGTCTATCACAGACATCAAAGTTGAGGCGGCGGCTGAGAAGGGGGCGCCGGGCAGAGGCTTCTCTGAGGTGGTCAAATTTGGTGATGCGAAGAGGGAGGCTGTCAAGACCATGGTTGGGCCTGATGATTCTTTGGTGGTGTACTTCGCTGATGGTCCTGTGGAAGTTGGTTGCCTCCACGGCTCCGAGGATGAAGAGCTTCCCAACAATGAAGAGGAAGAGGAAGAGGACGAGGACGATCCTGATGTTGACTACGAGGCTGAGTTTGAGCTAATGATGGCCGAGGCCAACAAAAGCTATGAAAAATTCATTCGAGATGAGCTGTTTGCTGGCCTTGAAAGGTGGGAGTTGGGGGATTATTCCCTGGACGAAGAGGTTGAGCAGGAGGAAGAGGAAGAAGTCTGCGACGACAATGCCAATCTGGAGGCTGCTCTCCAGGGCAACTGAGTTGGGGATATATACTTCTGCTATCCGCAACAATGCTCTGCCATACTATATATTAATGTAATTGATCCAGTGCTCCTCTATGTTAGTTCATCTTTGTGATATTATGATCTTTGTATTAGGTAAAGTTGTGACCTTGTTTTCTTTTAGGTGACTTCTAATCTTCTATGGTACCTTTTACTAGTCCCAAAATAAGACTAGTATAGTTTGATCTAACGGCTGAGAGAGTTAGCCCAGCTGGCCCATCAGTGTTAATTAGTAGGTGGAAAAAATGATTAATATTCAGGCCCATCCGGAGGAACAAAGTCAGACTGTTTGACGAACAAAATCAATTCGTTGACGAACAGAACCAAGCCGGACGACGACGCCGCCTCCAGCCCGCAGGCGCACCGTCCCCAACCCCTCTCTGCTCTCCAATCTGCATGAACGCTGCCTCCGCGTAGTACAGCGCCGGCCAAGCGGCGCACCAGGATCAGGAGGAGCGCGAGGCGCGGCACGCCGACGATATCCAAGGCGAGTAGGCGACGAGCGCCTAGTAGGAAAAGGCATGCCATCAAGGTCTGACAACACCGTGTCGTCACAGCGCCGCGACGCCGTTGCACTTGTACCGCCGCTGCCACCGTCTACACACTGGAGGTCTCATCCAGTACAGACACGCCCGGACGGATTGCAAGCAAAAAGCGCTGGCAGTCTGACGCTCGTCGAGCGCCGGCGCTTCCGCGAGATGTAGCACAGACATGCCGGGTCGGATTGCGAGCAGAAAGCCATGGCGAGTAGTCGAGCGCTCCTCGGTGCCGGCGCTTCCAAGAGATGCAACCCGGAGCGAGTGATATATTTTTTTTTTTACAGAGACGGTGATATCTTTTTTTTGATTTTTTTTTTTGAATTTAGAGACGGTGATATCTTTTGTGTACAGTACATGGTCGTCTCGAAATAGCTGGGGACGAGAATGCTTTGAGATTGGTAATAGCACCTGAGTTGTCAAAATCTTCGGTGCGGCCAGGTCTCGGCGTTGGGTAAGTAATTTGCTCTTTGGCCCACACGGATGGCCGAAAATTAATGATTTTTTGCTGGGCCACAACCCCGATACCATCTTGGGCCACAGCCCACAAGCAGGAGGTGTAGACAGTTGTACTAGTACGAAACTTACTGGTCACAGGTTTACAACTAGTATGAAACGTTTTTGTCCATTGGATTAAGGAAATTGAATGGATGTGGTTTATTTGGGGGTACCATAGTAGGCCTCTAGTTTTAAAGTGCCGTTTTGCTAAATCTCAGTCGCCTGAGATTTAGTTAAATCTCAGTCACGTATATATCCATTGGATCTGTACGTGAAGATTCACACGGGCGTTTGCCTGGTTTCTGTTGTTGTTTGCCAGTTAATGCCAGGCCGAGTGAATCTATTGTTGCGGTAGGCATTATGTGGGCCCTTTTTTTTGCGTTGTGGTTGGGCCTCCGTAATGTTTCCACGTTTCTTTTTTCTTTTCTTTCATCCCGAGGCCTTTCTCTGTGTCGCTATGACTATATATTTGTACAGTTGTTTTTCTCCATTGTTGTTAGTTACTTAGCCTCATATATTGCTACTTAAATTCAAATAAAATTTGTATTTCTTTGAAAACTTATAAAATGTAAAATTTGTGCTATAGTGGATTTAGTTTGGTAGATGGAATTAACGTATATGTGTTCGCTTCTTTGCTATGTCTTTTTTACTGGCTAATTTATCTTTTGTATTTTTTTCACGTTACATCATGCTTGCCGTTGAATTTTTTTAGTCACCAAGGTTGCAACTTAATATTTCCTAGTTGCACCATTATATCAACTAATTTTATTTATTAATTGTACATCGGATATGACTCGATTCTTATTTCAAAACTGAAATTTACATTTACACATGGTTGCTGTTAAATATTTTCTAGATGCACCATGGTCGTAGCAAAATATTTTTTAATTGCACACTTGATGCAACTAGATTTTTTCATTCTAAATGAAAATTTACGGTCGCGACATGGTTGCAACGGAATATTTTTCAGTTATACCATGGTTGTAGCTGAATACTTCCCTATTGCACCGTTTGTTATAACTGGATTTTGTGCCGGTTGCACATTTGTTGCAAATGAGATTTTTGTTCAAATAAAAAATTCTAAGATAGAATCTAATTACATTATGGTTGCAGCTGTATATATCCAAGTTGCACCATGGTTGCAACTGCATATATACCAGTTGCACCATGGTCACAACTATGTTTTTTTATCGGTTGCACATTGGTTGGAACTGATTTTTTTATGTAAAATGAAAATTTTCAGTTACACAATGGTTTCAACTGAATATTTGCACTTTCACCATGGTTGCAACTGAATACTTTCTCGTTGCACTTTGGTCGCAAATAACCTTTTTATCGGTTGCGCATTGGTTGTAAATGAGACATTTTATTTTAATAAAAATTTCTTTACAAAAAATAGTTGAATCATGGTTGCAACTGAATATATCCCAGTTCGACCATGGTCGGAACTAAATATATTCTAGTTGCACCCTGGTCGCAACTATGTATTCTATTGGTTGCACGATTCAACTGGAATTTTTTTTTAGAACTGAAATTTCCAGGTGCACCATGGTTGCAACTGAATATTTCTTGTTTCACCATGGTTCAAATTCTAAACTTTCCGGTTGCATTCTAGTCGCAACTAAACCTTTTATCATTTGCACACCTATTGCAGCTGAGTTTTTTTTAGCTGAAAAAATTCAGTTGCCGGATGGTTTTAACCGATTATTTTTCGGTTGCATTCTGGTCGCAACTAAGTATTTTATCGTTTGCTGCAACTAAAATTTTGCATTTTATAATAGATTTTCCTGGTTCCTGTTTGTGACATAGAAATGGTAGATAAAGACAACTGGTTTTTTACCTTCATTATTATTAAGTTGCTAGAACAATACCACCTTAGAAAAGAGAGTAATTTATCTAAATAATATGATACACACAAGGCACCTCAAATGTTAATTTTATTTTCAAACCAAACCGAAAAATTACAAGCTCTTAACACATGGAGCACCAAACATCACAAAACAATTTGTACAAGCAGCTGGCAGTTCCGTCTTCCTGTTGTAAGGCCGAAAGTGCCAAAAGCCCACGTACTGGAGGACAAGACCGATCGATGTTGCTGGTCGATGTGAATAACAATACATGCAAAAGCAAAGGTAACGTAATATTACACGGGACATACTACATACATCCATGGTGACTGAGATTTAATTAAATCTCAGTCGACTTAGACCTAGTGACTAGATTTAGTCTAAGGGAGGTCAGGCCGGTGCCATTGCAGGCGATACGGGGGGCGGGAGGGGGGCTTATCGCCTGGGCGCGGGCGAGAGCGGGCGAGACGGGGGGCGGGAGGGAGGCGCCGGGCGCTGGAGTCGTCGCCCGTCGACAGGCGGCTATCGCCCGCCTTACCGCCCGCGTAGGCGGGGCGATAGCGGGGGCCCGGGGCGAGAGTGAGGGGCGATAGGGCGGGGCGATGCGATGGCGGGCCGGGGCGAGAGTGAGGGGCGGTAGCGGGTAGCCGTTGCGGGGGGGGGGGGGGGGGGCGTTGCGCAACGGCTAGCTGACGTGGCGCCCCCCCATTGGTCCACGTCAGCTAGCCGTTGGGGGGAGCGTGGCTGGCTGGGGAAAAAAAATCACCCAATTTTTCATCTCCAATCCTATAAATACCCCCCATATCCATCCCTTCTCTTCACACCATTTCCCCCTTCTTTTTCTCTCTTCTCTCAAACCATCTCCGCCATGTCGGGTTGGACTACAGATATCACCTCGTTCACGGAACTCTTGCAGTCCGACGGGTCACAACCTGCTCACATAGAAGATGTCTCTCCCACACATCGTCGATCGAATGCCGGTTCTTCGCCGCATCCCCGAGTGTTGTACCCCTCCAACACACCACCTCCGGGGCCATATGGTGCAGCTCCGGGTCCATATGGTCCGCTTCCTGCGGGATATGGTTCGTACCAGCATCCTCCGTATCTTTACCCCCCACCACCTCCACCTACAGGTAGCGGGAGTCCGATTCCTCAGTACCCACCACATTCGTACGGTTCGTACGCTCCACCTCCGTATCCATACGGTTCATACGCTCCACCTCCACCTCCACCTCCTCCGTATCAGTAACCACCTCCATCGTTGTAGGTGAATGCTTGGATTTTCCACTCCAAGGACTCTCGCCAAGGCAATTGCAAGACCGGCGATAGTTTTTGGGGTCAGATAGCGAAGACGTTCAACTCTACCTCCGATCCTGCACGCCAAAGGACCGGGAAGCAACTGAAGGATCACGGGAACGTCTACAACCGTGAGGTGTCCTTGTTCAATGGATACCACATCCAAGAAGAAGCGGTACGTCAGAGTGGAGCTGACGATGCAATGGTCATGGAGGCGGCACAGGCGAGGTACGCAAATGACCCTAGAGTGACTCAGCCTTTCAAACACTTCAAGTGGTGGGAAGCTGTTCGCAAGGAAGCGAAGTGGAGAGCACAGCATGGTCCTGGTAGTGGGACTGACTCCAGTTCCAAGAGAACCCGTCTGGGGGTCGGAGGTGAGTACAGCTCTAGCGACGCGACGGAGGAGGAGCGGCGTCCAATGGGCCGCGATAGGGCCAAGGCCGCGTTTCGCAAGGGAAAGAAGAAGGAGAAGGAAGCGTCCAGTGAGGCATCAAGTGCAACCTTCGGAATGAAGAAAATGTGGAAAGGTTTATTGAAGGCTAAGCTACTGAAGCAATATAACAAATTGCAAGACCGCTCAACCGCCGGCATGAACGAAGCAGAAAAGCGCAAACATGCCAAGGCCATCCAGATAGTGGAAAAAGAGCTAGGGCTGGAAGAGGATGATGACGACGAGCAGGAGGACGAGGATTAGATTTTTTTATTCTTTATGTAATTTTTACAATTTATTATGCAATTTTATTAATTAGTATGTAATCGGTAACAATTTTAGTTCAATAAAATTATTTCCTTGCATTATTTGTAATGTTTTCGTCTCAAAAATATGTGTTGACGTGGAGGAGAGAGAAAAGCTGATGTGGCAGTGAGAGAAGCTATAGCCCGGGCTATAGCCCGTGCACTGGCACCGTGCCGTGAGAGTGACGTGAGAGTGGCGTGAGAGTGAGGAAAAAAGGTGACGTGGCGGGGCTATAGCCCGTGAGAGCCGGTGATGCATTGGCACCAGCCTCAGTTCCGACATACCACAAATGGAAAGGACATCTCCACACGCAACCCAAAAAGGAAATACACTACCCATCGCAGGCATTTAATTTCGAAATCCGAAAATTCAAAATGTTTTTTAGGTCAAACCATTTGTCCGATTCAAGAACCGTTTTCACCGCTGGGCTAGTCGCGACGAGATCTTCGAAACTAGATCCCATGTCGATATGTTTTGACAACTTTTTTTTCAGCAAAAAGTTACATCCAGCAAAAAGTTACATCCGAGTTTGCAGAGAAAAGTTACATCCAGCAAAAAAGTTACATCACAGCTAGCACAGAAAGTTACATCCAGCAAACTTACTTCCTCCAAAGTTACATCCTAAAAAAAAGCCGTCAAAATATATCGACATGGGATCTAGTTTTGAAGATCTCATCGCGACTAGATTAACGGTGAAAACGGATATTGAATCGGATAAACGGTCTGTACTAGAAAACATTTCAAATTATTGAAATTTGTAATTAAATACGCAAGTGGAGGCATGCCCACGTGACCTCGTGTTTGGCTATGATAAGCTTCCCTGGATCTGGGAAGTTTATCTTTCACGGTATTAGGATCGTTTGATCGATTTCCTTGATTTGATCGCTACTTATGGGTGTGCGCTCAAAGGATACAAACAGGGATTCGCAAACAAAAAGGGGAATTCGTAGTCATTTTTTCCTGTCGCGTAAAAAAAAGTCTTTACGCGAGAGCAATAGCGGTTGGGATACATCTATCTCTTCTGAGCAACCTCTTTTGGATTCTTAAGACCACCCTTGCAGTAGGATACCATCTGCTTTGGGTTCTTTATTATCTCCTTCGAGGGATTTTTAGGATCGTTCAGGCTATATTTAGTCTATTTTGGCTTTTACTGTCTACTTTTCTCAGGGAGATGGTTAAGGACCTCAGAAGATAGAGGAGAGCGCCAGGCGCAGATTTTCGGAATACTTCTACGGGGAATGCTGATTGAATGAGCATTCTCCATATTATGCCTTGAAGAGGACTCGAACCTCCACGCTCTTCAGCACGAGATTTTGAGTCTCGCGTGTCTACCATTTCACCATCAAGGCATCTTGAAAGTGAATCGTATTCCATGAATATGATATCTATCTAATGTGATATATGGAATATATGACAAAGGTGGAGTCTTGGAGTATTTCGATCGATCGGTCATATAGGCCTGAGTCAGACATAAAATAGCTTCGATTTGCATTATCCGTAGGACACCTTATATGTATCAAAATCGAGATCAAAATCAAAAAGATGAAAGATGTACAATCCAATTTATCGATTCAATAAAAGCCCAAAGAGGTGCATATGGTACCCAAGAATAGGATAGATCTGGTCAGCCTGTAGTTAGAATATGCGTTTAAAGTGTGCCTCGTTTGGTTTGAAAACGATGTAAATCGTGGAAAGGAGTGTTAGAATTCGCAGAAATTGGATCACTTCTTTTAGCATCTCTAATACCAATATCATTGCTGATGCCAAGCATGCTGGTGGAATGTTTTTCTTGTTTGAAACTTAGCAGGAGATCTGGTAAACTTACATTAAGCGAAGAGAATGCGCCAGAGTTCAATGTAGGTTTTTTTGGATCTAAAACCACACTTTATTAAATAGAAACCATAGTCGGGATACAGATACCTCCAGGGGGCTGTAATAGCCAAACCCGACGGCCAAAATCTGAAGAAACTGCATACTGAGCTAGTCTATGAGCTTCATAATTCGAAGCTCGATTCTCGTGTGTAAAAGAAACCTCACCGAAAACCCCACGAGTGAGTCTAATTTCTTCCAAGATGGTGATGTATCTCCCAGCAAAAGGCTGTGACATCGACTGTATCACTGCCAAGCAATCGGATGCCACCATGATTCGCTACAGATTTAAGTCTTGTGCCAAAGCGAGAGCCTCTCTACAAGCTAGAGCCTCCATTACTGCCGGATCAACGATTCCTTCTAAAGTGACAGAGGAGGCACCAAGAAATAATCCTGTTTCATCTCTGCAGATGACTGCCGCTGCCCCACCCGGTCCGTTCTTAGCCATCGCTGCGTCGACGTTAAGCTTGGCACATCCATGGAGTGGTGGAATCCACTTGGGATGGACGCGAGCTGTCCTCCCGTCTGCAGCAGCACGCACAGGAGTACTAGGTAGATCCCGTAAGAAGTTCTACACGAAGTTGTATGTGGCCACGGGGCTCTGGAACTCCCCTTCGAACATGATCTTTCTTCGCGTGTACCATAAAGCCCACAGCGTCGTTCCCATGCATGCAAACTCCTCTTGCGTTAACGTTTCCATCATAGTCATGAGCCATAGCTTTGCTGATGCTTCCTCCGACAAACACATACGTTCCACCATACTTTCATCGCTTAGTGCCCATACACACCTGGCCACCGTGCAGTCGATGAGCGCATGTCTCCATGAATCCTCCGCCCCACAGATAGTACATGCATCAGATTCCGCCATTTTGCGATGATGACGGAAATCCCCCGTAGGTAAAGAATGCCGTGCCAATCTCCAAAGGAACAGACGGATCTTGGATGGCACCTTGATTCTCCATAGTTTCTTTCAAGCCTTCTCATTTATGGATGTATTTGAGGCCGCAACACGCTAATCAACCCAATCTTCCCTTCTGTTCTTCGTATGAGCTAGCAGTCTATACATGGATCTTACTGAAAGAATCCAGTTCTTCTATTAATGCCATGCCCAACTGTCCACCATCTGTCTGATACTAAGTGGTATGGACTTGATAGCTTCAATATCCATTGGCAAAAAGAATTGTGCCAAAATGTCTGATCTCCAGCTTGCCGAGGAGTGATCAATGAAAGAGGCAACCATTAAGGGCGGGTTGTCCTCCAAGCATGCCAGCGGCCGTAGCATATAGTCTCGTGGCAGCCAGTTGTGATTCCATGAGTTTGTTTCCTCGCCTGATCCAATTCGGCGAATAAGTCCTTGCTTCATCGCCATCATCCCTTCAAAGATCGCTCTCCACACCTGCGAGGGATGGGAACCCAGGGAGGCATCTAGAAAATCGGTGTCAGGGAAATAAAATGCTTTCAACATCCGTGCGTTGAGAGTGTCTGGATTTTGGAGAATCCTCCACGCCTGGCGGGCTAGCATCGCGATATTGAACAACTCGACATCACGAAAACCCAGACCACCCGTGTGTTTCGGTGTACACATGGACTCCCACGCAACCCAGCAAGTTTTGCGTTTACTTTCCTTGCTCCCCCATCAGAAACTCCGCAGCATCGAATTGATAGCCTCACACAAACCATGTGGAAGTTTAAAACATGACATGGAGAAGGTAGGGATCGCCATAGCCGCTGCTTTGATTAAAACCTCCTTTCCACCTGTAGAGAGAGCTTGCTCCAGCCATCCCTGTATGCGCTTCCAAATCCTGTCCTTAAGGTATTTGAAAGATCCAAACCTTGATCTCCCCACATCCGAGGGCATTCCGAGGTATTTCTCATTTAATGTCTCGTTAGGAACATTGAGAATATCCTTAACTGCCTGCTTTTTGTTTTCTGGGCATCCCTTGCTAAAGAAAACCGAAGATTTATCAAAATTCACTCGTTGGCCTGATGCATTACAGTACTTCTCCAGAATTTTGTTCACTTCCCTTGCTCCCTCTTCACTCGCTTTCACAAACAGCAGGTTGTCATCTGCAAAAGGAGGCGATTCACTGCCGGTGCTGTGACTGCCACCTTGATTCCTTCGAGCTGTGATGACTGACGAGAATTTTTCAATAGGCCTGAAAGGCCCTCTGCTGCAAGTAAAAACAGGTATGGGGATATCGGATCACCTTGACGGAGACCCCTAGTTGGCTGAAACTCGTCGAGCGGTTCTCCATTAAACAAGACTGAAAAGGAAATCGAAGAGATTAGCTTCATAATTAGTTTTACCCACCTCTCATCAAACCCCATCCGAAGCATGATTGCCTTCAGGTAGGACCACTCTACGCGATCATATGCCTTTCTCATGTCGAGTTTGAGGGCACAATGCTGATGCTTCTTCGCACTGTTCCTCTTCATGAAGTGGAGGCATTCGTATGCCGTAATAATATTATCCGTTATGAGTCTTCCCGGGACGAAAGCAGATTGCTCTTCTGAGATGATCTCCGGTAGTATAACCTTCAGTCTATTTGACAATACCTTCGAGGCCATCTTGTGTATGACATTACACAGAATGATAGGGCGAAATTGGCCCAATTCCTCTGGTGAAGCTATTTTCGGAATAAGCACGATAAAGGTTTTGTTTATCTCTCATGGATCTTCTTCTCCTCTCAAGATCCGAAGGACAGCATTGGAGACCTCTTCTCCGCATACTCCCCAATGTTTTTGAAAAAACTGGGCTAGGAACCCATCAGGGCCCGGAGCTTTTAGCGGAGCCATCTCAAAGAGTGCTTGCTTAATCTCTTCTGTGCTGTACGGCTTAAGCAGCTGCTCGTTTATCAATTGGGTAACAAAAACCGGTACCGAAGCTAGTACCTAAGCTGTACCCTCGGTCGTTTCCGACGTATAGAGGTCTTTGTAAAAAGACCGCGCCAGGAGACTCAGCTCCTTAGCATCCTCGGTGAAAGCACCATCCGAACGGCGCAACCGAGATATTCGATTCCGTTTCTTCCGTTTGCTAGCCCTTAAGTGAAATAACCGAGTGTTACGATCACCCTCGGCTAGCCATTGGATACGGGATCTTTGCCTCCACATTGTCTCCTCCCGGGGTTGTAGCTCCATAATTCGCTCAACGATTTTTTAACTCCTGGTGGTTCGGACCCCTTCGATCAACTTGGTTCCGCAAACACGCCAGTTCAGCCTTTAGCTTTTTCAGTTTCGATCGGACATGACCAAAACAATTCCGTCCCCAAGAAGCAAGGGATCTAGATAAACTATTAAGTTTATGTTTGAGATCACGCATCGTCGTGATCGATTTTTCCTCCCACAACTGTTGCAGCAGTGGCTCGAACTCCCCATGCCATTCCCACATGGTTTCATACCGAAATAACCGTGATCTTAGGGGCTTCTCCTCTCTTGGCTCGAGGAGAAGTAGAATTGGCGAATGATCAGACGCCGCAGCAGATAAGTGTTGGACACCTGCCAATGGGTAACGAGAAGACCACCATGTCGAAGCTAGGGCCCTGTCGAGACGAACCCAACAGTATGAACCACCCGCCACTTTCTTTTCAAAGGTCCATGGCACTCCAGTATAACCAAGATCCATTAGCTTGCAAATGTAAACTGTTTCACGGAATGCCTGGATTTGGGAACTACACCTCTGGTTAACTCCCACATGTTCCTCCCTAAGGAGTACCTCGTTGAAATCTCCAATACACAGCCACGAAAGTGGAGATGTACTCTTAATGAACTTCAACATGTCCCAAGTT
The DNA here is from genome assembly GCA_028641055.1 of Alopecurus myosuroides. Lineage (NCBI taxonomy): Eukaryota > Viridiplantae > Streptophyta > Magnoliopsida > Poales > Poaceae > Alopecurus > Alopecurus myosuroides. The sequence goes on along the minus strand of CM054057.1, from coordinate 335,042,076 downwards.
TTATGGCGTTCATTAACCTGAGCCTCTCCATATACGCATGTAAGCCGCCATGGTTCTTCCGAGGGAGGAAAAACAACAACGTCAATGTGATACTGAGAGTACGGTAAAAGATCCATCTTTATTTCATTATTTCAGAATATTGCTAAGCCTCCACTTTGGCCATTACTACTAACTGCAAACACATTATCATAGCCTAATGTTGCTGCTAAGCATTCTAACCTCAATTTCTCAACTTGTGTCTCCACCACACAAAGTATCGAGGGGGCAAATTCCTTCGCAAAAATGTGAAGCTCATGAACCGTCGCAGCGTTGCCAAGTCCGCGACAGTTCCACATGAGAAGACTCATTGTGCCCGGCGGCGCTCATCATCGGAACCCGCCGATACTGCTTGCTTGTCTTTCTTGGGGGTTGTATGCTTCTTAGACCTCTTCACCTCCCTAGCCGAGGGGGGAGGGGGTGGGGTGCCCGAGCGAGGCACATAGTTTTTTGCTCGAGCTTCATCGTCATCAATATGTAGCTGCTTCTGTGCCCCTGGGATCGCCTCTGCAATGACACCCTCCTTATTTCACTCGATCATGAGGGGGACGGCCGTACTGCCTTGAGGCTCCTTGGCTGGGCTCACCTCCGTAAGCTTCGCATCCACCGAATTACGTTTCCGATTCTCACCATTGATCTCCCCTTCGCCTCTTCCACGTACATTGTCACGTCTCCTCCTCTACCCGCCGCACCACGTCCTCTGCCTGACTCGGGGCGTTGAGGGGGGGGGGGGGCGCCGAGTGTTGATCATGAGTAAAAGAGAGATTCCATGTCGTATTCGCTAACATCCACATGCCAAAGCCCTCCTTATTGGCCTGATGAACTCCACTGCCACATTCCTGTTTGACATGTCCGAGCTTGCCGCACACAGCACAAAACCGAGGAACTTTTTTGTACTTGACACGCATAATAACCGCACTTTGTCCCTCCGGTGTGATAGAGACAAAACGGGTGAGTGCTTCCCTGACATCTAGCCACACCCTCACCCGCACGAAATCACCTCCCACCATCGAACTAGTCAGATCAGCCGTGATGACCTCTCCGATGCTTCCTGCCAGTATATCATGAATTTGCACCCATACTTGGATTCTACTCAACTGGACTGATGACGCCTTGCAACTGCCATCATACTTCTCGATGAGAAGGCCATGGTCTCTGAATATCCACGGTCCTTGTTCAGTAATCTTCTGCCAATCCCCCAAGCAGCTGACCTGCACCATGAACTTGCCTTCATCAAGGTCTCTGAACGTTACTTCTTGTGCAGGTGCCCACGCAAACCGCAACGTCTTCTTCAGGGAGATCGCGTTGAAAGGTTTTGGGGACAACAATTTCATCACCACAATCCACTTAGCCCCTTCTTTGAGCGATTGTACTTCCTCCTTTGCAACGGAGATGCATTTGATGTCATCCTCCTTGAGATTCAGGCTACGTAGCCGATCTTCTAGGGGCGGTGTCAACCTCCTGCCCCCCGATCCGCTACCTTCTCTCTTCTCCTCAGTTGCCGCCACCCCGATCGTTAACCTACACCCTTGATTCAGAGGAGAGGATTGATCGGATCTGCTGCCGCAAAGCACTCCCAATCGCCGGAGATTAGATCGTCGGTGAGGGTATCGAAACCCTAGTCGCCGAGTCGCCCGGTTCGTCTAAGTATCCTCAGGTGTTGTCCCCGTACCAGAGTTCAATGTAGGTATGTCCTCTGCCGTGGTCTGCCTTCACTCCCGAGTCTCACTAAATCCGATGCTAGCGAACGACTGGGAGGGTTGGGTGCGTCGCCGGATGGAGCCCGTGCAACTACTCCGGTACATCAGTATTTCCGTCCGAGCTTGGTCGATTAATCAAGGATTAATTCCTGCTAAGAATTTCCAATCCCCGTTAGCCCTGGTCATGCGTGCTTGTTTGATCTGCCACGGCTCGTGCAAACTTTATTTGCTTTTGAGATCTCATGGCTTTTCTGCCTACAAAGGACATTGATCACGGGGAGCCACATCCACGTCATCGCCTGCCACCCGGATTAGCTCCCGCAATTTGAATGGACGTGCACTTTGTCATTGATGGCGACGACGGGGCTGTCCCCGTTCGCAACACACCCTACAACGCGGGCCTGTCGATCGCGACGTGAGTGGAGTTCTCTCTATGACGCGTTCCAAGGGATAGTTGGGTGCGGACTGATCTGCGACTCCTTGCCATGACCGCTCTCTGGCTGCTTGTTATTGTGATGGATGAAGCCATCTTGGACTCATGCAGGGAGGTTCTTCAGGAGTGATGTCGATTAGTCATCTCAACAAGTCCCTCGGATGATCCGGTAGGGTTTCGATTAAGAGAACGCAAGGACGCTGGTGACGATCGTCGGCTAACAGGAGGGCACAATTTACCCAGGTTCGGGGACCTCGTAGAGGTAAACCCTTACTCCTGCTCTTTCGATTTGTATTATCAGTAGATTGGTTACAATAGGGGTTGCTCGAGTCGAGAGTATGATCTCGAGCTCAAGGGTTTGGTGGTGTCGAATAAATTGGATCCCCCCTCGGTGGTTCTCCTAGCCTTATATAGGTGGCCAGGTCTCAAACCGTGTCCGGGGGGGGGGGGGGGAGGGGGGGTTACAAACCCTAGTTTTAGGGCGGTACAGGTTTTCTTCTTGACCCACAAGTCTTTGCGGGTGGGCTTCAGTTGGGCCTTCTAGAACCGCAGGGTTGCGCCTCCCTCTGGGATTATGTCTTGGGCATTGGACCGGGTAGCCTCACCCGATAGGTCCAAGATTCATCCCCACGTCAGTAGCCCCCGAGTGTTTATTCGACTGAGAATTTGTTGAGTGGACACTCATAGTTCGTTTTGATTCCTTCGACTGATCGTTTCAATCGCCTGATTCGGAGGGCGCCTGCCCTGTGCGCGATGCGCTTCTGTACTCGAGCATCCAGTGATAAATTTTCCTTGTATTGGCTGTTTTCGCAGAAGGATGTGGCTCAGTCGCTTGGCTCTCCCGAAAGATCAGGGCCAATTAATTGCATCTAGGGAAAAAAACGGTTCTGGCCTACTCAAATTTGAGACCTCCGACTCAAACCTGGCGAGGTGATCATTGCGACTGGGCCGTGGAGGTATTACCGAGTCAAACTTAACCTAAAGGGGTACCCGGTGCGTCCGCTAGGATTTTTCTTCGTGTTGTTGACACGGAAATTTACCGGAGGATGCAGCTTGAGTGCGATTACATGCCCATAAGAGAGATCTTTGGGTCTTACCTTCGTACTCTAAAGAATACGGCATCCGGATGTGCCTAGTCGGCTGAACAATCCAGGATTGGGATATGTAGATACATCGTGTGGTAGTCGCAGGAACCGCACACTCGTAATTTTACCTTGATCATGCTCTTGCAGTCCTTTGAGTGAAGATATATTCCTTCGTTTTGGTTTTGTGCGAAAGAGATTTCGCGTTTATGAAGTTCACATGGAAGAAATTCCGCGCTGCGATGAGCCCAAATGAAAGAGATTTTCGTGTAAGGGTGCCTATGCGAAAGATATTTCACGTCCTGATATGCCCATACGTAAGATTTTTTCGTGTCTGGGTGCTTGTGCGAAAGAAAATTCGCGTCCTGATATGCCCATACGAAAGAATTTTCGTGTCTGGGTGCTTATGCGAAAGAAATTTCGCGTCTTGATATGCCCATACGAAAGAATTTTCGTGTCTGGGTGCTTACGCGAAAGAAATTTTGCGTCTTGATGAGGTATGCAGTGATGTCACTGCGCACTTTTTTCGTTCTAACTCCTCCCGATGGGACGTGACGAGGTTGAGTAGAACGTGCGGGTCCATCTTGTCAGATTTTTGACCGGAAACAATAGGTCGTGTCCCGGTTTTTCCGCCGGCCGCGCGCTGTAAATACGCACGATCTTTCGTAAAGATCGTGCTGAGGTAACTGCCCCCCGCCGCTTCGTTTCCACTTCACGCGTGGCAGCCGCGATGGATGCCACGTCACTCTGATCTACGGCTTGGATCAGCCTAGCACGGGTATAAATAATGACCTTTAGGGGAGGGGTAAAATTCCCGACCCTTGGTCACGTTCGTCCTCCTTGCGCACACCTCCTTCTCTGTAAGCACCAATAAAACTCCAATGGCAGGAGGGAAGATGCGCAGTGCCGCCGTGTCGTCCTCGAAGGATGTGGCGAGCATTTCCGCGCCACCTCCTGTGAAGATGGGCGACTGGCGCGCCGCGAACACCACTAGGAAGAGCATCATCGAGATGCAGCGGGAGGGACAAGCGCGTGCGCCTGTCCAATAAGGAGGAAGTCCCCAACCCCCTCGCCAACAAACGCGTGTTCTTCTCAGAGCACGTCTCCCGCGGCCTGTCTCTCCCTCTCCACCTGTTCCTGCTCGGGCTATTGTATGTCTACGGCATACAGTTGCATGAACTCCCTTCAAACGCGATTCAGCACATATCGTGCTTTGCGAGTGATCGTCAGCGAACAAGGAGGTTTCGGGTAGTTCAGCAGACCCTCTGTCTACTGCCTAGGGCAAGGTAAGTCCGTTTTATTTTCTTGCATCTTGCTTCGCTTGTTCTCAATTTTATCGGGTGCACGGCAGTGCTCCCGATGGGAATATCCCCCGAGTCTATGGTCAATTGCTTGCAGTTGGCCATGGACTCAAATCGAAATTTTCTTCTCTCTTTCCTTTGTTAGCCTTGAATTCTATCGGGTGCACGACAGTGCTCCCGATGGGAGTAGCCTCCGAGGCTATACTCGACTGTGTAAAGCCGTGTGTAGCCTCTAGTGATACATCTGTAGCTTTTTGACTTGCATTTTTTGCAGGCTCTCCTCGACTCCCTTGCCGCTTTTGGGCGTCGAGTGCTTTCGGCTGAAGCAGACTGTGTTTCGCTTAGGGTGGATCGCGACCGGCTTGTCTAGGACGGTCGCTCCCTTCAAGGTAGGCTAGTGCGCCTTTCTTGTCTTTAACGTTTCTTTTTTATTGTAATGGTTGCTCCAACCGCGTATTTTGCATTGCAGATGAAGTTACCTGCCTGAAGGCTGAGAAGGTAGAGGCTGTCTCTCGGGTGAAAACCCTTGAGACCGAGCTGGAGTCCTCCCAAAAGGAGTTGGAGTCCACCCGCAAGCTCTCAACCAACCTTGAGGGGAACCTCGCGGAAGCTCAGGGAGCTCTCAAGCAGATGGAAGAGGCGGGTGTGAAGCACGACAACGACCTTGTCGGCACCATCCGACCTTTGGCTCGGAAGCTTGCTGGTAGGCTGCGTTTCGCCGTTCTTCGATTTTGGTTTGTATTCGCCCCTTTCTTTTGATGATTATTTTGTCTTTGTCTCAGATGCCCTCGGGGTTGGGCTGGAGCTACCTGGAAGTTAGCGACTGGACACCCTCACCGACACGTGTACTCAGATTCAGGAGCACGCGAATAGAATCTGCTCCCTCGTTGGTGACGCCACCCGAGTGTTGACGCGGTTCCATGAGCGCCTGCTGGTGGACGTGGCGGTTCCGCCTACGCTGGGTGGCCTCCTGCAGGCTTTCCTAGGCGGTGAAGATCTTCTCCACAAGTGCTCGGTAGCGCAGTCCATGTGCGGGGCCAGGACGGCTATCCAATTTTCCTTGGCGCATGGAATCTCGGGTGACCTGGAGAAGGTGTACTCGGACGTTCCTCGCGACTCCACTGGCAAAAAGGTAGCACTCCGTCCTTTTGGCGACCATGCTGAAGAGCTCGCAAAGAAGCTTTCTGGGGTGCTTTCCCGTGCTGGTCGCAAGGGGCAGCCTTCCGCGAGTGGGACTACCTGTGCAGCTCCATAGGATAGTTTTTTGTTTTTCGTGTGCTCATGATGTAATGAACCTTGGGATGTACCCCCGTACTTTAGTTTGCTTAATTGAAGTGTTTTACGAAAGTGTCAGCGTTTCATATTTGCGCTTTACTTTGTAATTTCCCGATGGGAGTAGCCCCCGAGCACCCGAGGTTTGGGTGGTATATTCTCGAGTAGGGTCTTATATTGTGTTTGAATCTTCGTTGTTCCTTTTCAGGTAGTGGATTGCAGCTCAGAGTCTTCGAGTGGATCTGCTTCGCTGGTTAATCCCTTGGTTGCCGCGGCCATCACCTTTGCATCACTCCGTGACCGTGTCGCGGATGGCAATATTAAGCTAAAGGCTCTGCGAGGTGTGGCTGATGTTGCCAAGTCGAAGCAGAAACTTGCGGTGGAGCGTGAGCGATTTGTGATGGAAGAACCGGTGGCTGTTGTGAAGGGCATGCTCTGTAAGTTTGCGAGCCCCCGAGTATTTGTTTCTTGTTGCCTTCTTTGTTTTGATGTGCTTGTTGTCCTTGCAGTTGTTGAGCCTGACGGGGTCTGTGAAACCAATTAGGTAGACAATCACATTGCTCATGAGTCGGGTAGCTCAAAACCTCCCGCGAGCTACTTCTGGTCTAACCGTAGACGAGGTTTTATCATGGCTACCCTGAAGTACCGGGCGAGTCAAGCGCAGATACTCGTCGAGTCTTGCCGCGAGCCTCTGTCTTCTGTCCATCGGGCATTTTTCCCTTTGGGTGTTGTCCCGGATGACTTGAGTGGTTTTCTGAGAATGTTTTGTAGGGTAGGTGAAGCTCAAGAGTGAGTGCGTCAAAAACTTGTCAGTGGAGCTCAAGTGGCACTTTCCTTCGTTCGCTTGTGGAATCCTGAGGTCAACTTTAGCTCTATGGCGCGACTTACTTACTCGAGACGTCCACCCGTGGATCTTTCTCCTCATTATGTGGCCCTGCGTCCTGCAGCGGAGCAGATTGTTCGACTGACCTCCGAGGAGATTAATCAATTGCTTGAAGACACGGCTGCTCGCCGACAGTTGTAATTTTAAGATATAAATATCTTGTATTTTTTGTTGTAAGGCGTTTGAAGGTGTAAATCCCGTAACCTTGTATCTTTCACTCGATATGTTTAAGGTGTTTATAAGGCGTGCACCTTGTTATACCCTATATTGTTTTATCGAGTTTGAGCGCTCGAAGGAATGTGGCGATGCTAGTTAGGCGTAGCCCCCTTGTGTTGGGGGTGTTTACCTGTCGTTTTAGCATGTAAAGAGGAAAAAACGCGATAGCTATGGTTGAGAAACCATGTTTTTATTGCTATGGCTGAGAAGCCATGTTTGCTCGAGCTACAAAGTGGCTGGTACAGCCTTATTTCTTCGAGTAGGAGAATAATCCTAGGGGTAGAACTTGCGGAGGTGCTCCACATTCCACGGGTTGGAGTAGATACCACCGATCTTCAGGTTCTTCAAGAGATAGGAGCCTCCTGGGATGACTTCCCATGGTGGCTCGAGCTTGTGTCCTTTCCTTTTTCTTGAGCCGTAGCACCCGGTCTTCTACCACGAAGGATCTGTGGCGTATGCGGCGACTGTGATAATTGTGCAGCGATTGCTGGTAGACTGCGGATCTTGCGAGTGCAATGTCCCTGATGTCGTCCAGTGCGTCCATGTCTTCTACGAGTGCCTTGTTTGAGGTTTCTTTGCTATATGTGACGACTCGTGGGACACTGAATTTGACATCTTCAGATAGGGCGGCTTCAGCTCCGTATACCATGAAAAATGGCGTGTAGTTTGTGGACCGATTTGGTGTTGTTCGTAGGCTCCATAGCACCGTTGGTAGTTCTTCGGCCCAGTGCCCTGCTGCTGGTTGTAGCCGATCAAGTAGCCGCTTCTTTAGGCCAGCCGAAACTAATCCATTAGATCGTTTGACCTAGCCATTACTTTGCGGGTGAGCTACCGAGGCGAAGCTGAGGGTGGTCCCTTTTCCTCACAGAAGTCCAGTGTTTCCTTGGCTGTGAAGTTGCTTCTTTAATACGTGATGATGTTGTGCGGTATTCCGAATCTGCACACGATGGAGTCGAGGAATCTCACGTGCGGAGGTGATTGGCATAGCCTCTATCCACTTCGTGAACTTGTCGACTGCCACGAGCAGGTGGGTGTATCCTCCAGGTGTTGACTTGCGCAGCGGTCCCACCATATCTAGCCCCCATTGATCAAAGGGCCAGGTGATAGGGATCATGTGGAGTTCTGTGGCAGGGGCATGTGGCTCGGGCGCGAACCTTTGGCAGGCATTGCATTTGTCGACTAGAGCTTTGGCGTCTCTGGCTGCCGTGAGCCAGTAGAATCCTGCCATGAAAGCTTTTCCCACGATTTCTCTCCAACTGGCATGGTGCTCGTAGTCTCCTTGGTGTATGTCTCGGAGCAGCTCCTTGCCATCCTCAGGTGCTATGCATCGCTGCAATACTCCTGATATACTTTGCTTGTATAGCTCTCCGTAGATCGCCCGAAAGGATTTGCTGCGTCGTACAATTCGTCGGGCCTCGCAAATGTCTGCTGGGAGCTGTTTGTTGGACAAGTAGTCGAGGTATTTCTGCGTCCAGACTGGCTCGACCAGGAAAACCCGCCTTGAGATATTGTGGATCAGCTCCATGATAGCAATTTGCGGGCTAGTGTCTGTTTCCACTGATGCGGGTGTTCCTGCTGGTTTCTTGACTTTGATTGATCGCTTGATTATTCTTTCGAAGTATATTCCTGGCGGGATGGGGGCGTTTGTTGACCCCATGTTTACCAGTTTGTCTGCTTCCTCATTACTCGATCACGCGATGTGCTTCAGCTCGCACCCTTTGAAACTTCCTTCGAGTAGGTTGTACATGTCACGATAGGCGACCATGTTATCCGCGATAGCGTCGCACTCCTTCATTGTTTGCTGCACGATGAGATTTGAATCCCCATATATCATCAATCGAGTGGCTCCGCGGGCGATCACCATCTTCATTCTGTGTAGGAGGGCCTCATAGTCCGCGTTGTTGTTGGATGTTGGGTCATCGGGGAGGGGGGAAGTCCAGTCGCAAGACGTACTGCAGCTTGTCACCCCTGGGAGATATGAGAATAACTCCGGCGCCGGCTCCTTCGTTCTTTTCGACCCGTTTAAATACATGATCTAGTTGCTCGTGTATTCTGGGGGTCCTGGTGTTTGCAGCTCCGTTCACTCTCTTAGGAACTCCACGACGACCTGGGATTTTACAGTTTTGCGCCCTACGTATATTATGTCCTAGGCGTCTAGCTCGATGCTCCACTTCGCGATTCTTCCAGATGTCATGGGATTGTTCATGATAGTACCGAGTGATGTGAAGTTTAGCACTGTGACAGTATGTTCCTGGAAGTAGTGCTTGAGCTTGCGGGCTGTAAGGACTACGTCATACGCGAGCTTCTGATAGTGAGGGCATCGTTGTTTGCACGGTGAAAGCACCTCGCTGATGTAGTATATTGGCCGCTGAAAACCGTACGCCTTTCCGTCCTCTGGCCGCTCGACGACAATAACCGTGCTGACGACTTGGTTTGTTGCGGCTAGGTAAAGGTATAGGGGCTCCTTCTCATGTGGCGTTGCCAGGACGCTCTTGCTATGCAACACTCTTTTTAGGTCGATGAACGCCTTTTTTGCTTCGGGCGTCCACTCGAACTTATCTGTTTTCTTCAGCAGCTTATAGAAAGGCAGCGCTTGTTCGCCTAATCTCGCGATGAATCTGATCAGAGCGGCCAGTCTCCCCGCGAGCTGTTGTACACCGCGAAGATTGGTTGGCTCCTTCATTGTCAAGATTGTTTGGATTTTATCTGGATTGGCTTCGATTCCTCGGGCGGACACCAGATACCCAAGAAGTTATCCTGCAGGAACACCGAAGACGCATTTTGTCGGGTTAAGCTTGATCATGTACGCGTTGAGAGCGTCGAATGTCTGCCTGATGTCCTCGAGGAGTGTATCCTCCACTCGAGTTTTTATGACGATGTCGTCAACGTACACCTGTACGTTCTTGCCAATGAGTTTGGCGAGCCATTTTTGCATGCAGCGCTGATATATTGCGCCTGCGTTTTTTAGCCCGAAGGGCATTGTCATGTAGCTGTAGACACCATGAGGTGTGATGAATGTCGTCTTCTCCTCATCCTCCTTTTTCATCCTGATTTGATTATAGCCCGAGTAGGTGTCCAAGAAAAAGAGTCGTTGGCAGCCTGCGGCGGAGTCCACGATCTGGTCGATCTGTGGTAATGGGAAGTTATCGTTTGGGCAGTGTTTGTTCAACGACGTATATTCGATGCACATGCGGAGGATGTCAGTGTTTTTCTTCGGGACCAGCACCGGGTTTGCTATCGAGGTCAATATTTTTATTTCTCTGATGAATTTTGCGGCGAGTAGTCTGTTCACCTCTTCTCCGAGTGCCTTCTGTTTTGGCTCGGAAAATCATCGGGTCGTTTGATTGATAGATTTGGCGTCTTTGAATACTTCGAGTGGGTGCTCGGCGAACTCCCTGGGTATCCCTGACATATCTGAAGGCTGCCAGGCGAAAATTTCCCAGTACTCACGCAGGAGTTCGACGAGCGCGCCTTCCTATGCGGACGATAGGGTGGTGGTCACCATCGCCGTCTTCGCGGGTTCTGTCGGGTGCACTTGATGCTTTCGAGTGTCGCTGTTTGCACTGAACTCGAGTTCTGGGGCATTCTTTTTGGTGAGCGGCATCACAGAGTGATCCGTGGTCTTTGCCAACTCTTCCAACTCCTCCTGTATCCCGAAAGATTTCGCGATCTCGTTGAACTCGATGTCACATTTGTCTGACTTTTGGAAGTCGCCGTCTATGGTGATGGTGTCATATTCCCCTGGGAGTTTGAGCTTCAGGTAGGCGTAGTGGGGTACTGCCATGAATCTCGCGAACGCTGTTCGAGCGAGAATGGCGTGGTACTGTGAGGGCCAGTCGACTACCTCAAAGTCGAGGAATTCTCTCCGGTAGTTTCTCGGGTTTCCGAGAACCACCTCCAAGTTGATTATTTCAAGTGGTCAGACTGCTTTTCCCGGTACTATCCCGTGGAAGGATGTTTCCGACTCTGTGAGTCCGTCCAGGTTCTTGTTCATCTTGCGGAGTGTGTCCACGTAAATGATGTTGATTCCGCTACCACCGTCCATGAACACCCGAGCGAGGTCGTAGTTGCCTATCTGCACCTGAATGACGAGCGCGGTGTGTCCCGGTCGATATACCCGAGGAGGATGGTCTTCTTTGGAGAAAGTTATCGACCGGTCTGCCATCTTCAGGTATTCGGGTGTGGACGGTGGAGTTTGTACTAGCATGATCACTTGGCGTGTGTTTGTCTTCTGGACTCTTCGGGAGGGGCAGACCTTCTGGATCATTCCTAGGAGTCCCTGTGAGTTCGGGTACCCATTAGCTCCCTGGTTTGCGGCCGGTGGCGCTGGTAGCACGGCCGATACCGCGTTCTGATGTCCCGGTGGAGGTAGAGGATGTGGCGGCTGGTATCCTCCTGGGAGTTGAGGGTATCCCTGGTTGACTGCGGCCCTGTTCTTCTTCGTGTAAGCCTCGTGGATGTCTTGGAACTTTCGGCAGACCTTAAGGAGATGAGTCGCCTTGGTCTTGCCTGTGCGCTTATCTGTGAATAGATGTAGCGTGCAATAACCGTCAAGGTCTTCCTCGGGAGTTTTGTCATCCGGTTTTGGCTTCCAGTCGCGATTTCCACGAGGCCCATTGTCACGATTTCTGGTGAACTCTGCTGCCACCAATTTTTCTCGATCGTCGTGGTCGTAGTGTCTCCTCTTTTTCTTTCGACCGTGGCGATCCTCCTCAGGCGCGGGTGAAGATGCTTTCACGTTGCGCACAGAATCTTCACCGTTAGCCCATCTGTCGGATATTGCCATCAACTCCCCAATGGTTTTGGGCGCAGCTCGTCCCAGCTCTTCTCGGAAGGCAGCGCGCCGAGCCCCTTTGGTGAAAGCTTCGACTGCAACCTCCTCTGACATGTTTCCTGCCGTATTTTTGAGCGTGGTCCACCGCTGGATATATTCGCGAGTAGACTCGCCACTCTTCTGCCTGCACGCCCGCAGCTCCTCGATAGACGCGGGTGTTTTGTATGTTGCTTGGAATTTTTTGCAGAAGTCCTAGGTTAGATCGTCCCATGACCCGTAGCACGTCTACGGTCTTCCTTCGAGCCAACTGCGCACAGCGCCTACAAGGTGTAGGTTCAGGTACTACATGGCCGTTGTCTTGTTCCCACATTGGCATTTTACTGTCGTGAGGTAATCTGATAACCAAGACTTGGGCTCTTGCGACCCGTCGTACTTCGGGACCTCTGTCGTAAGCTTGAACCTCTTGGGCATCGGTGCCTCGTGGATGTCGCGGGTGAACCACAATGCACCACAGACCTCATCGTCGGAAGAGGCGGATAGTGACCGTGCGCGGTTCCTGATTGCTCGGGCCCCGTTGACCTTGTTTTGCGTGATGTCGTCTCGCGCGTCGTATTCAGGCCAGTCGCGATTATACTCGTTCCGCGGATCCTTGTTGCGGTGTCGCGAGCGGCTGCCGTGGTGTCGTGGACTGCGATCACGATCTCTCGGGCTATCATCGCTGCTACTCAGGCTATCGGCGCGGCGCCGGGCTTCTTTCCCTCGAGCGCGACGAGGTGATTCTTTCCTTCTAGGCGACGTGCTCCCGCGTCTGCGTGGTATTTCCTTGTCTTTCCGAGGGTCTTTTCAGCTTCGGTGTTGTCGCGTGCCTGCAGCCTTGAGCGGCGATTCTTGCGGCTGCCATGCCTAGCCCCTTCTGGACTTGTCGGTATTGTTCCGCGCGTGGATCATTCTCAAGCGATTGGTTCACCTGTAGATATGTGGCTGCTGCCAAGAGTGCGGCGGCGAGAGTCGTCGGGTGTACATTGTCATCGTCGTCGACGTGCATGAGGGATGTCTCGAGTGTCTTGCTGATTCCGCTGAGGGATTCGCGATCCATGGCAGCGGTCTTCAAGACGTATCTCTTTTTCGGGGGATTGTTTCCCATCGAGTGAGTCCGGGAGAGTGCCGCACGGCGCGCGCTCGACTCATCCGCTGCTTTCTTTCGTGCTTCCAGACTCTTGCGAGCTTCGTTGATCAGTCGTCCTGCTCGCACTAGATGATAGTGGCATGCAGTTAGATTTTCATGGGGAGCTCCCTCCTCGGCTGGCTGGCCTAGGTGTATAGCCGCCTTCGCTCTTTCCCAAGCAGCTCGCGATACTTTGATGCGCTCATGCTCCTTCAGGCTTTCCTCAGTTTCCTCGGGTGGATTAGTTGATCCTGCCATGTAGACCTGGGCCAGATATGGCTCGCGAGTCCTAGGCGTGAGTTGACAACTTTTACCAACCCGAGAGGGTTCCTCAGCCGCGATAGTGTGGAAGTTGCGGATGTTGCGGCAGATGGATCCACCAGTGGGCGCTAGGTCGCGACCAGCATCGTCAGGCGGCGAGTCGAAGGTTTGCGGTCTCGAGACAGACCCGGAGTCCGATTCGCCGAGATCGATCTGCTCGGGGAAGCGCAAGATTCCTTCCTTGTTGGCGTGGAAGTGGAAGCTCCCGAACGTCAAGCTGACGCTCTTCTCCAATCCGCTGAACGCCGGGCACGATTCGGCGAGTGGGGCGTGTAGATGATCGACCCGAAACGGATCGGTTCCGCTAGAGTCGAAGTCCCGGGTCTCCAGCTGAAGGTTGGCGATGATGAAGCCGAAGACGTCGTAGATCCAGCACCCTCCATTCCCACAGACGGCGCCAATTGTTGATTAGTCATCTCAACAAGTCCCTCGGATGATCCAATAGGGTTTCGATTAAGAGAACGTAAGGACGCTGGTGATGATCGTTGGCTAACAAGGGGACAGGATTTACCCAGGTTCGGGGCCCTCGTAGAGGTAAAACCCTTACTCTTGCTCTTTCGATCTGTATTATTAGTAGATCGGTTACAATGGGGGTTGCTCGAGTCGAGAGTATGATCTTGGGCTCAAGGCTTTGGTGGTGTCGAATAGATTGGATCCCCCCTTGGTGGTTCTCCTAGTCTTATATAGGTTGCCAGGTCTCAAACCGTGGCCGGGGGGGGGGGGGGTTACAAACCCTAGTTTTAGGTCGGTACAGGTTTCCTTCTTGACCCGCAAGTCTTTGCGGGTGAGCTTCAGTTGGGCCTTCTAGAACCGCAGGGTGGCACCTCCCTCTGGGCTTATGTCTTGGGCCTTGGATCGGGTAGCCTCACCCGATAGGTCCAGGATTCATCCCCACGTCAAGTGAAGGTTCGGGCTCCAGGATGAATGGGCCACAATGATCTTAGGTAGAAATATGTTGATGAATCTTCAGGATGTACCATCAAAAGGTAATTATGCTGCTACCGTTCAAACTGTGTCATCATTCCTTCGTAATTGCAATTTTCCATCCTTTGGGAATTTCGGACTCATCGGGTGGTACATCATCAAAGATTATTTTAGCCTTGAACGCAAGTGAAAATGGCCTCTGAACATCATGTTATCTTTTACTGTACCTTGAGAATTGAATATTGTGTTGTTTTCTTCTTCCAATCTAGCAATAATAGGACTTTATTAATTCAATTTGTCTTTTGTGCATGATATTTTCGAGAAGAGCATGCTTGAGGCAACATTCATGGGTGGCACAAGGTTATGCGTCCTGCAATTCATAGCGGAGAATCCATTAATGGTGATGAATTGGCAGGTCAAGTCACTGAGCTTGTTGCATCTGTTATGGATATTTCACTGCAGCTGCTAAATTTCAAGAATCTTTCAGAATATAAATATATGTTTAATGTTGTAATGAAATGTGGTGAGATCTCTCTCTCTCTCACACACACACACACACACACACTCTCTCTCTCTCTCTCTCTCTCTCTCTCTCTCTCTCTCTCTCTTTCTTGCTTGGACTTGTGTATATTACTAACCTATATGATGTTTTAGGTATGTCAGAAGTTCTATTGAAAGATGACGTTTCAAAAATTTATGCGAACCCACATGTTATGAAGTACAAAGAGAACTTTATTTGTTTTTCATACAATATTTTGAGACTGATTCAAAACTATTGACGTTGTATGCCAGTTTATTCAGAAAAGTTAGAATCTACGTATTCTAAGCCTTTACTATATTTGGTTACTAAACAATTGATTGGAGAGAGATCGCATATAGATGCATCTTCTCCTATTGAGTGTTGCAGAAATTTGCTAAAAGTAAGTACTTTGAACTGTTCATTTGAAGATGCATTTTCTTGTGTTTACTCTCCAGAATGTTGTGTTTTTGTATCCATTCGAACTTCTGTATCATTTTCTTATTATTTTGTCCAATTATGCCTTATATGCAAGTCTGAAATTCCTTGGATTATGCTAAGAAATTTATTCTTTAGTATTTTCTCTTGAAACTAATTGACCTACCTTATGAAAAACTTCTGTTGTAAGCTATCGGCTTCTTCATATCATTAAATACTATCAAGAGAATGTAAGAAAAAAGGTAATACTTGTGGAGGCAGAATACTTGTTTACTGCATCAAAAGATAGATGAAATCTTATCGGCGAAGCTGGATGGATGGGAAGGCGAATTGTGGACATGGAGGGATATGTCATGTTATCTTGTAGCAGTGGGGTTACAAGAAGTGGCAAATTAAAATCATAGGAGAACGAGATGTGATCGCTAGTAGAGGTACAAGAGGAGAGTATATAGAATTTTTCGAACGTGCTATTGAAAACCACATTCGATATGCATGCATGGAATTCAAAATGGAGTAACTTTTTGATCAATGTTGCAATGTTGCATGCTTTTGTTGCTGGGCGTGGGTGTTTACTGATATTTTTGATAATCAAGTATGTGTTTTAATTTTATTTTCTCATCTATACATTGTCTATGTTTTTTTATGTTTCATGTTGTCACAAAAGCGATAGTTTTGTCCTGACTGAAAAATATGGAGAAATAAGAATTGCATCTTGATATGTGTGTTGTGTAAACAAGACTTGTAAAACACCACACCTCTCGTGCATTAATCTATTAGAAGCTTTTTTTATTCAATTTTTGTTTTTAAAATTTTTAATGAGCGGTCTTTTAAGTCATTTTTTTCGAGCTAATAAGTCTGATCGATATGATCTGAGCGCATTTGATTGATGGTGTCAAGTATTAATCATACATATTTAAGATTGTGTATATGACTTTTTTATCTAATGGGAAAACATGTATAGAGTAGCATGCGCGCAAATCTTTATTGCGGCGACGAAGGAATGCTGACCAATGGTCTAATCGTATATTCAAAACAAGCAAGACATCGATGCCAACTATATATGGGGCCAATCTTGTTACATGTTTACACTATTTATATTCAGGTGGAAGAAACACAATAAACATGACTGGTTTGCACGAGTTGGAAATGTTCATTGCTTAGGCATCTTGGAGCACAAGGACAATGCAGCAATCGTGAAGCCAAAAGAGTGGGTGGGAAAGACTGAAAGAAGATCACAATGGTTGCGGAAGCACACACATAGTGGATGTTTCGATCAATGTTGCTATTACACTTCTTTGTGTTATCTCATATCCACTCAAAGTCATGGGCTATGAAGACATACACATCGGTTTGACAAAACATCGACCCACAATGGGAATTGATATGTTCTTTAGATTAGGGGTAGTATGGAGTACAATTGTGATGTTGGAGTGGGATGACTACGAAACACAACGACTAGTAGGACAAATAACTTGATATGTCCGTAGCAACGCATGGGCATTCAACTAGTTTAATTAGACACACATCTCCCAAAGGGCCCCCCCTCTAATTCTTCGCATTACTTCATTATTTGAAGCATGCCTTCTAATTCTTTACATTAATTCATTAGTTACATCCCTATCTCTATGTGGTTCAAAACGCGTCGGCTACTCTTTCTTGCAGCCGAGGAGGACCATTCGCAGTCCAGGTCTGGCAGACAACATCCGTCCCTAGCTGAATTGCACAAGGGCATTCGTCCTTAAGTGCATAAGGGCATTCGCTGTTAACTGAAACATCGAGCATGACTTATAGTTAATATTTCTTGGCGCCGTCTAGGCAGCAATCGTGGGCTGGTTAGCGTTCCACAGCCCGCGCCCCGATTAGGAAACATGGTCCACATCGAGAAACCAAAAATGGAAAAGGCCAGCGCAGGAACCAATGCAGCCGACCATGTGTTTTCAGGCAAGAAAAAACTAGTGGCCGAGAACGCACCACGATGTTGCGCTTGTCCCGCGACCAGATCCCTATTTGTGATTCTTGCGCTCTTCCCCCATGAGAAGCCGCCGCTAGCTCTCCCATCACGCAATTACCCCTGGATCTTCTTCCTCATCACTCTGGTTGACACCACCCCCTGTTGCTGCTCTCACTAGTCCAGTGTAAGTTCATCTGCACCTGTAAAGTTGCAAAATCATCTCTATTTTTTGATGTGGGGAAAGCATCATGAAGTTGCTTCTCTATTTGTCCCCCCTCTAGGTAGATCCTGCCACTCCTTTTCGGATCTTGAGGCCAGAAAAATCTGAAGAATTCTGAAAGCAGATAAAAAACTGCTGGAAAGAGATCTGGTACGTTGATGCTTCTACCTGTACATAGAATTGTGATCTACGAATTGTAATCTGCTCTAGAAAGTGGAACACAACTTGGGTTATTTTTTACAGCAACGTGGGGGATTTTTACTATAATTTAAGCAAAGAGAAGATCAGCAAACTTCCCTACCTCTGTCATGTAGGAATTTGTGGAGAAAAAACTTGGAGGTACAAAAATAACCAGTGCATGAATTCAACCAGCATGAAATAGAAACCAGCAACTTAAGCAGAACTTAGCATCCATTTTGTAGGATGATTTTATAGCAAGGGGCCGAGAAAAAAAGGTGTCTATAAACTGAATCTATCACGAAAGACGGTTACGATGTTCATATGTAATCATATTTCTGCCTTTAGCTTCCATCGAAAAGCCAGTATGTCCAGATCTGCATTGCACAAAGAATGAAAGGCATATCGTTAGGGTGAAAACAACTTGGTTATACTATTCATACTAGTATAATCAATTCAGTACTTTTGTCAAAAAAAAAAAACTGAGTTGTATTTTCTAACTTGGTTGCTCTTGTTTTGTGTACAGATGGTGGACCTGGAGCTAAACATGTAGGCTGATGGCGAGGATGATTTTGATCCACCAATTTGCGCGCAACCAACATTCCCTAAGGCAGTAGAGGAATCGCCAGACCCCCATTAACATGGGCAATTTTGGATGATGAAGGTAGTGGAAGGGAACCTCATCACAATTTAAACCCTACGCACACATCTAACCCAAGCGTACCTGCGACTATTGCTCCTACAACATCGACAACTCACCCTGGTCAAGCAGAAGAGGTTAATGAAGAGGTTGCTTACGCTCCACATGAGCCGTTTTTAGGGATGAGGTTTGATACGATAGCTGGTGCGAGAGCGCACTACAATGCATATGCTTTGAGATTGGGCCTTTCTATAAAATCCAACACATCAAAGAGGGCCGCATGGACAAATGAGTTGGAGAAGCAGAAGTTTGTTTGCAACAAGAACATGACACCTAAGACCGAGGAACGAATTCAGAAGAGAGGCTCAATGTTCTGGAGGAAGTTAGCCCGGTTCAGATTGACAGCGACAATGCTGGTGATGATGAAGGCGGTCCAAGCAATAAATCTAGATTGAAAAGGAAAAGGTAATCAATTCAGTAAACAAAGTCCCCTGGTAAGATGATTGTCAAGTTTATCAATAATAAATGGGAGGTGACTTATTTCATTGCTGAGCACAACCATCCAATGGTTGAGAAGCCTTCTCTGACCAAGTACTTGAGATCACACAAGGGGATACCCCACGATGAAAAACAATTCCTGAGGTGTCTCCATGATTGCAATATAGAAACTTGTATGCATATCTCATGCCTATTTAGCATTTTTTTTTCGTGGGTCCCTAATTAAGTTTGCGTAGTCATGCTTAACATGGATAATGTAAGTTTGTATACCGTGATAAATAAAAGTTGCAGAGTGATATGTCATAAACATATCCTTAATTTCTGATGTTCCATGTTGTTTTCATGCCATATGCTACATTATTTCCTTA
This sequence comes from Alopecurus myosuroides, assembly GCA_028641055.1. NCBI lineage: Eukaryota > Viridiplantae > Streptophyta > Magnoliopsida > Poales > Poaceae > Alopecurus > Alopecurus myosuroides. Next base: position 335,023,160 of record CM054057.1, on the reverse strand, counting down.
CACTTTGTGTCATTTTTATCAATTTCCTAGGACTAACCTACTGACAAGATGTCACAGAGACAGTTCCTGTTTTTTTGCTGTTTTTAGTTTCAGAAAAGTTGTTCAGGAAATATTCTTGGAATTGGAAAATTCAAAGCCCGGAAGTCTTAGAATTCCCGAAGGTTCCAGGGAGTCCCGAAGAGGTCCGGAGGGGGGCCACACCATGTGGCGGCGCGCCCCCTGGCGGCGCCATGGGGTGGTGTGGGCCCCTCGGGCGCACACCGCCATCTCCCTTCGCCTATTTATTCCCCCCCGATGTGTGAACCCTGAAAAATATATCACTTTTCCAGGAAAAACACGCGAGGCCGCCATCATCATCAATCCGAGACCGAGAGGGTTCTGGAGTTCTCCCGGGCACCTTGCCAGGATGGGAAATCATCACCAGAGGGCTCTACACCACCATGCCCACCTCCGGAGTGATGCATGAGTAGTTTATCCTTGGACTACGGGTCCATAGGAGTAGCTAGATGGTTGTTCTCTCCTCTTTATGCCTCATGTTTAGATCTTGTGAGCTTCCCTACATGATCGAGATCATCTTATTGTAATGCTACATGTTGTCTTTGCTGGGACTCGATGATTATTGAATGCTATGTCTCTTGATTAACAATCTATCATGTTATCTTCATGTGTATGTTATTTATGATCTTGCATGCTCTCCGTTGTCAGTAGATGCTCTGGCCAAGTAAATATTAGCGACTCCAAGAGGGAGTATTTATGCTCGACAGTGGGTGATACGTCATAAACGTATCCCTAATTTCTGATGCTCTATGATCATATTATGCCAATTGCTACATGTTTTCTCCCTTATTTATAGCATTTTCATACGTTTTCCGGGACTAAACTATTAACAAGATGCCCAGAGCCAGTTCCCTGTTTTCTGCTGTTTTTTAGTTTCAGAAAAGTTGTTGTGGAAATATTCTCGGAATTGGAAAATTCGAATCCCGAAAGTTCTATTTTCCCCGGAAGCATCCAGAAGAGCTAAGAGGAGTCGAAGAGGGGCAGCAGGGGGCCCACACCATGGGTTGGCGCGGGCCCCCTGGCCGCGCCAGCTAGGGGTGTTGGGCCCCTGGAGCTCCACCGCCTTTGCCCTTTCGTCTATTTAAGCCCCCCGGATGGAAAACCCTAGGCACGTGATCAAAATCCCCTAAAAAGTTCCGCAGCCGCCGTCACCGTCAATCCTAGATCAGGAGGTTTCTGGAGTTGTTTTTTGGCACCCTGCCGGAGAGGAAATCATCACCGGAGGCTTCTACATCACCATGCCTGCCTCCGGAGTGATGCATGAGTAGTTCATCCCTGGACTACGGGTCCATAGCAGTAGCTAGATGGTTGTCTCCTCCTCATATGCCTCCATGTTTAGATCTCGTGAGCTGCCTATCATGATCGATATTGATCTTATGTAATTCTATATGCTGTGTTTGCTGGGATCCGATGAATATTGAACTTATGCCAAGTTGATTATAATATTTATTACATATGTTATTTGTGATCTTGCATGCTTTCTGTTGCTAGTGGTTGGTCTATCCAAACAGTTGCTACTGACTGTAAGAGGGAGTATATATGCTTGATAGTGGGTTCATGCCTCCTTGTTGCCTTGCTCGAGTGACAGAAACATGAAGGGGGAGGATGTGTTGTTGCCATTACGGAGAAAACAGCGGTGAGAGTACCCGCGTGTATAATCATTGCTTACATTACACACTTTGTTTAATGCAATTATCTGTTGCTTGCAACTTCTGTTGGGAATATGCCCTAGAGGCAATCATAGATGATGTAATTCCCAATGTATTCATAAAGTTGTTAAGTTGTCCTTTGGTTTGAACATCTGATATATGTCATTGAATATGTGATTCGATTGTGGAACTATGTATTCATGTTGTTCATACTAATTGTCCTTGGTCGTTAAGGTTGTGCTGGACACACACCCTAGACTAATGTGAGTGTTGGCTGATGACACGGTTCCACTTGTCATGGGCATGGTGATGCCATTCCAACGTTCACGGATTTGGCTAAAGAGTTTAGCAAGTCGGACTGACCCACATTGAGATGCAACGATCAAGTCGTCATTTGCATGTCTCAATCAATGTAATCCTTAGACCTGAGGTTGTCGCACAATCCGAGTTGTGGATCACCGACTTAGGTTCTGTCAAACGTTGTTCTGTGACAAGGCAACTATAAAGGCAGAGTTCGGGTCGAATGAGAAGCAAGCTGCGTGATGTGGATAATCAAGATGGGATTTTGCCCCTCCTAATGGAGAGATATTCTCTGGGCCCTCTCGAGTGATATGATTCAGGAAGCATGGCCATGCGCGACTCAGTTAAGTGTTAACTGTGTCGGTTGACTAAGAGTTAGTCAGATGAATCGCATATCACGGATCGAGAAGAGAGTTGAACTATTTAAGGGATGACGATAAATCGCCTATAGTTCGACAAGGTATATCGTGAGGCAAAAAGGACTAAGATGAATATCACATTGAAAGGTATGTCGTCATGACTCAATGGAACTTGGGAGTCGGCACGTTCTGCTAGGAGCCGCTACCGATTGATCGATTGAGAGTAGGACTCCAATCGTGTCCAAGTCGCCATGAGCCTGCAGGGTCGCACACTTAAGAGCGGGAGCAAGTATTGGTCGGGTTGGACCCGAACCGGAAATGGACTAGTTTTGTGAGTCGGACTCATAGAGGGAATGGGCCACAAGTGTTGTGAAGCCCATTACCATACGCTATATATAGAGGGGCGCAGGTTGCCCAGCGGGCAAGTTAGTCCACTCTCCCATGCGTTGGGAACCCTAGCCCCACTCAGTCCAGCCGTCGCACCAGACCTAGCAGTCTGCCGTCGGAGCTCCTCCTCGTACGTGTGGATACCGGCAGAGGTGTTGTACGTTCAGCACTTCGACGTTCGAGGGATTGGATCGGCCGGACCGGATCGTGGGACTGCACTGCCCCGACGCGCTTCATCGATAATCCGCAACCGCGCGTCTAGTGGTAATACTCGTGGCCTTCTACCTCGGCTAGATCTTGGGAGTACCGCGTAGGAAAAGTTTTCGTTTATCTCTACGCGTCCCAACAACTTCATACCTAAGGGGGTTCGGATGATAACCTGAGGGTGGATTATTAGTCATAGATGTAGATGGATGCCTGTCTATGTATCTTGTTGTAATGCCCGCACTAAATATCATAGTAATCATCATGTTATAATGCGCACTACAGTGCAACCTTTATTTGTCAATTGCCTAGCTGTAATTTGTTCACCCAACATGCTATCTTTTATGGAGAGACACCACTAGTGAACCTATGTACCCCGGTCCATTTTCCACACTGTTAATCAAACCACAACAATTTCCTACTCTCTCTACTTTCTGCAAGCAGACAACTGTTTTCCACACTATACGTATAATCTTTGTTTTCAGCAAGACCGGTGAGATTGACAACCTCACTATGCCGTTGGGGAAAAGTATTTTAGTTGTGTTGTGTGCAGGTTCCACGTTGTTGCTGACACCGGTGAAGCGTCAGCACCACCGTTAGTGGCATCAACCTTCCAAAGATCCTGTTTCTCCTACTGGATTGATAACCCTAGTTCTTAACTAAGGGGAAAACTCCTACCGTTGTGCTCATCACACCCTCCTCTTGGGTTATCCCAACAACACGTAGCAAGGGATTTTCTGGCGCCGTTGCCGGGGAGAAGGCAGTCTTCTGGCAAGGGGAGTCTCTCACTCTCAACCTCTTTATTTTGTTTATTGTCTTGTTTTTATTCTCTATATTGAAAACACAAAAAAAATAGTTTACTTTATAGTTGTTATTTATTTGCTTGCTATTTTTCTGCTAAAATGAGTTCCTCTGAGAATACTAAGTTGTGTGACTTCACTAGCACAAACAACAATGATTTTATTTGCACACCTATTCCTCCACCTGCTCTTACTGCTGCTTTCTATGAGATTAAACCTGCTTTATTAAATCTTGTGATGAAAGAGCAATTTTCTGGTATTAGTACTAATGATGCTGCGGCCCACCTTAATATTTTTTTTGAACTATGTGAGATGCAAAAATATAAAGATGTGAATGGAGATATTATTAAACTGAAATTATTTCCGTTCTCTTTGAGAGGAAGAGCTAAATAATGGTTGCTATCTTTGCCTAGAAATAGTATTGATTCATGGACTAAGTGTAAAGATGCTTTTATTGGAAAATATTATCCTCCTGCTAAGATTATATCCCTAAGAAGTGACATAATGAATTTTAAACAACTAGATAATGAACATGTTGCTAAAGCTTGGGAAAGAATGAAAACTATGGTGAAGAATTGTCCCACTCATGGACTGACTACTTAGATGATTATACAAACTTTTATGCAGGGCTGAATTTTTCCTCAAGGAACCTATTGGATTTAGCTGCTGGAGGTACCTTTATGTCCATCACTTTAGGCAATGGAACAAAGCTTCTTGATGATATGATGATAAATTATTCATAGTGGCACACTGTGAGAGCTCCACAAGGTAAGACGGTAAATTGTGTTGAGGAAACCTCCTCTTTGAGTGAAAGGCTTGATACTATTATGTCTATGCTTGTCAATGACAAAGCTCAAGTTGATCCAAATAATGTTCCTTTGGCCTCTTTGGTTGCTCAAGAAGAGCATGTTGATGTAAACTTTATTAGAAATAATAATTTTAAGAACAATGCTTATAGAAATAATTTTGGTGGAAACAATTATAAGCATTATCCTCCTAATAATGGTTATGGTAATCCTTATGGCAACTCCTACAACAATAATAAAAGCTCTACCTCTGATCTTCAAAACATGCTTAATGAATTTATTAGCACACAAACTGCTTTTAATAAATCTATTGAGGAAAAGCTTGGTAAAATAGATGTTCTTGTCTCTAAAGTAGATAACCTTGCTATTGATGTTGATTTTCTAAAACTGAAAGTTTGGCCACAAGATGTAAAAAAAAAAACACTTTGAATGCCATCCAAGTTCAAATAGACAATAATTTTAGATTGATGGCTGACTTACGTGCTAGGTGGGAAAGAGAAGATGAATTGGCTAAAAAGAATAATATTGATAGAGTTTGTACTATCACAACCACTAGTAAAACTGAAGCTCCAAATGCAAATAAACCTTCTACTATCAATGGTAAAGTAGTTGGTGTTGATAAAGTCTCTACTCCTTTGGTGAAACGTGCTAAATTGCCTCAAATTGCTGAAACTGCTTCTAATAAAAGTGCTGAATTTTTTAGAGATGTAGGAGATAATGCTCCTATTACTTTTTATGATAATAACTTTGATTTTGATGATTGTAATATCTATTAAGTTATTATGTTTCTACAAAAGCTTGCTAGAAGTCCCAATGCTAGTGCCATGAATATGGCCTTTACTAAACATATTACTAATGCTCTCATGAAAGTTAGGGAAGAAAAGTTGAAACTTCAGACATCTATCCCTAGAAAATTAGATGATGGTTGGGAGCCTATCATTAAGATAAAAGTAAATGATTTTTATTGCAATGTTTTTTGTTATGTTGGTGCTAGTATCTTTGTTATGCCTCAAAAGCTCTATGATATTCTTGATTTACCACCACTAGAACACTGTTATTTGGATGTTCATCTTGCTGATAATGCTAAGAAGAAACCTCTTGGTAGAATTGATGATGTTCTCATTATGATTAATAATAACCTTTCCCCTGTTGATTTTTTTTGTTATGAATATTTAATGCAATGCTTGTTGTCCTATTGTTTTGGGAAGACCTTTTCTTAGAACTGTTGGTGCTGTTATTGATATGAAAGAGGGGAGTATTAAATATCAACTTCCCCTCAAGAAAGGTTCGGAACATTTTCAAGATGAAGCTACCATTTGAATTTATTATTATAGAAAAATATTATGTTGATGTTTCTTCACTTGAAAATACTTGAGTTTCCCCTTTATGCCTAGCTGAAAGGCGTTAAAGAAAAGCACTACCGGGAGACAAACCGTTTTATTTCTCTGTTTTCATTCTGGTTTTCTTTGTTTTATTTGGTGTGATTTTCACCTGGGTGTTTTCTATTTCCGTAGTAACACATATGTATCTTTTCTGTTGTGTTTTTGTTGAGCCAAATAAAGCCTCTAGTGGAAAGTTGACACTATATTTCGGATTTCTGCGCAGAAAACAGATTTCTGCTGTCCACTGTTAATTCCGTTAAAAATCACAGAAAATTCAAAATGACCTGAGCTTTTTTGTGCTTAATTCTGAGTTATATACGCAACTTTTCTTAGTTGAACACTTTTTTATTTGAGCAACAGAATAGTTTCAAAAAAAATCGATCTCTGCCTGATGTTCTGTTTTGACAGATTTCTGCTATTTATCGCATTTGCATCTTAATCTCTTTCTTTTGGTGTTCTTTTGAGAAAAATAGTTTTAAAATAAGTTGTGACATTAGATAATGTTTTTTTGATTGCAAGTGTTGTGTTTAAACTGAACCATGTGATTTTATTATTTCGATTGCACTAACGTTGCTAATGAAGATTGTGAGAATTTTGATGTGAAGGAAGTTTTCAAGGGTCAAGAGAAGAGGATGATATGATGTGATCAAGAAGACTGAAAAGTCTAAGATTGGGGATGGCCCCTGTGATACATCCCAGAAAAGTCCAAAAAGACTCAAGCGTCTAAGCTTGGGGATGCCCAAGGCATCCCCTTCTTCATGAACAAATTATCAGGTCACTTCTAGTGAAACTATATTTTTATTCGTTCGCATCTTATGTGCTTTACTTGGAGCGTCTTTTATTTTGTTTTCAGTTTTGTTTTTATTTTTCTTTCAGTTTGTTTTTACTTTCATAATAATCTTGGTTGGACACCAGCATTCTTTTGTTGGAGATTGACACGCTCCGCTTTTTCATGAGAATGCGTTGTATTCTTAGTCTATGTCTAGCTGTTGCATTTATTCAGTTCCTGTTTTGCATGCATCTCTTATCAGAGCTGTTAGTTTTAGTAGTATTATTTGAGTACTATCATGTTTGCTTGCTGCATTATAAATAGTATTTTTGTTAAAGCATTTTTTGTATGGTGCCTATTGGGAGAAAGAAAACTGATGCTTGAAGTAGAATCTATAACAGTACTAGTAGAAGCTTGTATAGACTGTGGCTAGAACTTTTTCATGCATGCTAAATGTTATTTTAGTTTTAAAGCCTTGTGGTTATTGAGTAGAATGATTAGCCTCAAGTAGCTGAGAGTGTTTAATATGTTTTGAAAGATTCATGAGTTGTTCTTGTCATAGTAAAGCATCAATATATGGTATTCTCTTTCGAATGATTTATTTGGTTGACTTGCCGCATGCTCACACCATGTTTATGACTACAAACCAGTCACGAATAGCCTCCATGACCACTTAGTTTTTGAACTTGTGATACTTCTTATGTTTAATTAATGATGCTTTTGTCGCTATGCATGATTATGGCTCTTATGCTCTCTTGATTTGTTGCTCCCAGTCTTTTGCTAGCCTCCACCTGTACTAAGTATGAGATCTACTCGTGCATCCAAACTCCCTTAAACCAAAAAATTTCCTATTGTGTCCACCATACCTACCTACATGTGGTATCTAACTGCCAATCCAAAGTAAATTGCTCATGTGTTACCTTTAAAACCTTCAAAATTATTCCTGCTTTGTGTTCTTGTTTTTGCTCATGAGGACGTCAATAGAGAATCTTTATCTCACTTTTTGATTGGATTTCACACCATGGACTAGTGGCTTCATCCGCTTATCCAAATGATAGAAGATCTGGCGGGGGGGTGCCCAGTCCCAAATTAATACAAACAAATTCTCTTCACTATTTTTGCCCCTGATCATATCAGTCAAAGCATAGTTGTGTAAACAAAAGAGAAAGAGGGATGACCTTCTACACCAGTTGCGTCCTTCACCATGGGAGCCTCTCTTGTGAATCTAGTTGGCTTCTGACGTACTTTATTGTCTGTTTACCATTCGTTGACACTATCATACACCTCTCCTAAAATATAGACATTCCTACACAAATGTCAAACTTTTAATACCTCTGTTTAATAAAATAAAAAAGCTTTAGCACATGAGTGATCCCTGCTTCCCTCTGCGAAGGGCCTTTCTTTTACTTTTGTGTTGAGTCTCCATCTTCTAATTTATGCAAAGTTGTGAGAGCATTTTTGCCATTCTGAGTTTTATGTGCATTTGTCCCATAAACATCAATAATTACTTCATGATGTGCTATCATTTGTTCTTAAATTATTTGTTCTAGTCTTCCTCTTGAACTTTGAAAGTGTCCTGGCATTTACGTTTTGTCCCACTCTTAAGGACTAGCGAAATACCACTTTGCCATGCTTCCTCTATACCTGAAACAAACGTTTAACTTCCTTTGCATTATTATTCATGATCCTTTATTTGAGTTACTCTTCGTGATGCAAAGTAATTGCTATGCTTTATTATTAAATTTTTATTTTTCATGCATGTGTTTGAACTTTTATGATCTCAACGTGCATATGATTTAACATTAGATTGCTCAAGTTTATCTTTGTAGCATGTCACCTCAGAAATTATTGTTTCATCATTTACCTACTCGAGGACGAGTAGGAACTAAGCTGGGGATGCTTGATACGTCATAATGTATCCCTAATTTCTGATGCTCTATGATCATATTATGCCAATTGCTAGATGTTTTCTCCCTTATTTATAGCATTTTGATACCTTTTTCGGGACTAACCTATTAACAAGATGCCCAGAGCTAGTTCCCTGTTTTCTGCTGTTTTTTAATTTCAGAAAAGTTGTCCTCGAAATATTCTCGGAATTGGAAAATTTGAAGCCCGGAAGTCCTATTTTCCTTGAAAGCATCGAGAAGACCGAAGAGGAGTCGGAGAGGGGCAGCAGGAGGCCCACACCATGGGCTGGCGCGGGTCCCCCTGGCCGCGCCAACTAGGGGTGTGGGGCCCGTGGAGGTCCACCTCCGTCAACCCTAGATCAGGAGGGTTCTGGAGCTGTTTTCCGACACCCTCCCAGAGAGGAAATCATCACCGGCGGCTTCTAAATCATCATGCCTGCCTCCGGAGTGATGCGTGAGTAGTTCATCCCTGGACTACTGGTCCATAGCACTAGCTAGATAGTTGTCTCCTCCTCGTATGCCTCCATGTTTATATCTTGTGAGCTTCCTATCATGATCGAGATTGATCTTATGTAATTCTATATGCTGTGTTTGCTGGGATCCGATGAATATTGAACTTATGGCAAGTTGATTATAGTCTTTATTGCATATGTTATTTGTGATCTTGCATGCTTTCCGTTTCTAGTGGTTGCTGTGGCCAAGTAGTTGCTAGTGACTCCAAGAGGGGGTATTTATGCTTGATAGTGGGTTCATGCCTCCTTGTTGCCTTGCTCGAGTGACAGAAACGTGAAGGGGGACGATGTGTTGTTGCCATTAGGGAGAAAACAACGGTGAGAGTACCCGCGTGTATAATCATTGCTTACATTACACACTTTGTTTAATGCAATTATCTGTTGCTTGCAACTTAATACCTAAGGGGGTTCGGATGATAACCTGAGGGTCGATTACTAGTCATAGATGCAGATGGATGTCGGTCTATGTATCTTGTTGTAATGCCCGCACTAAATATCATAGTAATCATCATGTTATAATGTGCACTACGGTGCAACCTTTATTTGTCAATTGCCCAACTGTAATTTTTTCACCCAGCATGCTATCTTTTATGGAGAGACACCACTAGTGAACCTATGAACTCCGGTCCATTTTCTACAATTTTAATCAAACCACAACAATTTCCTGATCTCTCTACTTTCTGCAAGCATACAACTGTTTTCCACACTATACGTCTAATCTTTGTTTTCAGCAAGACCGGTGAGATTGAAAACCTCCCTGTATCGTTGGGGCAAAGTATTTTGATTGCGTTGTGTGCAGGTTCCATGTTGTTGCTGACACCGGTGAAGCGCCAGCACCAGCGTCAGTGGCATCAACCTTCCGAAGATCCCCTTTCTCCTACTGGATTGATAACCCTGGTTCTTAACTAAGGGGAAAACTCCTACCGTTGTGCTCATCACACCCTCCTCTTGGGGTATCCCAACAACACTTAGCAGTGGGTTCATGGCTCCTTTGCATCTGTGCTCGAGTGACAGAAACGTGATGGATGGAGGATGTGATGTTGCCATTAGGATTAAAACAACGATGTTTACATTACACGCTTTTCTTACTCTGATTATCTGTTGCTTGCAACTTAATACCCAAGTTTTGTTCAGATGATATTCTGAGGGTGGATTATTAGTCATAGATGCAGTTGTTTAACGGTCTATGAGTCTTGCTGTAATGCCCGCATGAATCACATAGTAATAATTCTGTCATGCATGTTTCATTATCTATCAATTGCCCAGCTATAATTTTTTCACCACACATGTTATCTATATTTTATGGAGAGACACCACTAGTGAACTGTCACCCCGGTCCATTTTCTAGACCTGATAATACAACCACCGCTTCCTATGTTTTCACACAGCTTCCACTGTGTTCACACTGCTACTGCTGTTTTAACATTTTTATCATGCTCTTTTCCACACCATACATTTAACATCTTTGTTATCAGCAAAACCGGTGAGATTGACAACCTCACTGCTTCGTTGTGGCAAAGTGAATTAATTGTGTTGTGTAGGTTCCACGTTGTTGCTGAACCGGTAGTGCGACCTACCACATCAATGAAGGGAATATGCCCGAGAGGCAATACTTTTTTTTATTATGGTATTCCTTGTTTATGATAGATGTTTATTTCTCATGCTAGAATTGTATTAACCGGAAACTTTTCTACATGTGTGTTTAATAAACAAACAATCGTTCCTAGTAAAGCCTCTCTTTTAACTAGCTCGTTGATTAACCGATGATCAAGGTTTCTTGATCATGAACATTGGATGTTGTTTATAACAAGGTCATGTCATTAGGAGAATGATGTGATGAACCAAAGTAAGTATAACAATACCATCAAGTCATTTAGTTTATATTGTTCTGTCTTACATACGAAGTAACCTCATTCCTTAAACCATGAGATCATGTCAATCACTAATACCGAAAGTGTGCTTTGATGTCATCAAACGTCACGCCGTAACAGGGTGACTATGAAGGTGTCGTTGGGTATTTGGAAAGTATTAGTTGAGGCTCATGGATCAAGAGTGGGATTTGTCCATTCAAATGACAGAGAGATATACTCTGGGCCCTCTCGGTGATATCACATCGACACCGCTTGCAAGAACGTAACGAGGTCACAAGGATGTCATATCACGGAACGAGTGAAATAGTACTTGTCGGTAACGAGATCGAACTAGGTATGGTTGATACCAATGATCGGATCTCGGACAAGTAAAATATCGTGAGACAAAGGGAATTAGTTACGACGTTGATGGTTCACACGATCACGAGAGTCATCGTTGAATATATAGGATTCATCACGGATCTCCAGATCCTTATGTTGATTATTGATCGGAGAGGTGTCTCGATCATGTCTATGTTATTCGCGAACCGTATGGTGACACACTTAAGGTTCGATGACGCATTTGAGAGGATACGGAATATCGAAGAATATCTTGGACAACACCGAAATTGTTTTGAGTAAAATTGAAATAGTTCAAGGGATTTTTGTCAAATAGTTGTTAATAGAATCAACAAATTATTTGAGGTGCTATATGCAAATGTTTATTAATGGAATTAACAAATATTAAAATAAAGAAATAAAAATATTTTATTTATCTATTAAAGAAAAACGTTTGGATTTTCTAAGTGGGGTTTTAAGGGTGCATGAGTGGGTGTGAGTGGGGCTTCCACTCACATGAAGAGGGGAAGAGGTGGGGGCACCACATGGCTGGACGCAACCCCCCTTGGGCTGCCTCCCCCTCCCCTATAAAAGGAGGGTGAGGGCTCCTCCTCCTCACACACTTGTCCCACCTCCTTTTATCTCCACCCGCTGCTCCATTCCATGGTCTCCTGCTTGGTGAAGCACTAACTATGGGATTCTCCACCACACCACACCGTCGTTCTACTGGAGTTTCGGGGGATCCTCTACTTCCGCTGCCCGCTGGATCGAGGGAACGGAGGTCTTCATCGAGATGAACATGTGCCCGATCACGGAGGCATCGTCGGATTGCGGTGCATATCTTCTCGCTCTTGGGATCGGCGTGAGTATGACTACGCCAACAACGAGATTCAATCTCATAACTCTTAGAGTCTAGGAGGGTATTTTTCCTAAGACTCTTTCTCCCCGTTTCTCTTCATATCCTAGATTTGATCTTGTCCTTTCGGGTTTATCTCGCGTAGGATTTTTTTGTTTTCTATGCAACGTACCCTTCAGTGGTATCAGAGCCGGTTCTATGCGTCGATGATTTGTATGGGTAGAAAATATAGGTGTATGTGGGCGTTGATGATCATGTTTTTGCCTCCTTGAGTATTTTATGATCTTAGTGGATTAGTAGGATGAAGCTACCCTAGACTAACTTTACGTGTACTTTGTACGCGAGACCTGTCTCACTTGTGCATGAGGGGGTGTCTGTTTATCCTACTATTTTTAAGATCTAATCTACGAAGGGTTGATAAGAATATGTTGAAAGCTCATGATCACTCTAATGATTTTGGTGACGATGATAACACGGATATATCCTATCTAACAATGTTGTTTAGACTGTGCAGCTAATATCTCAGAAGATCAAAGAGACGAACTATATTCTGGAATTACTGCCACCGGATTTTTCAGTATGCAGGCCGGAAATTCCGGAACTTAAAGGGAGGATTATCCGGCCCCCACACCGGAATTTTCCGGCCCCCTTCCTGGCACTCACGAAAACGACTAAGTACTTTTCTGCCCGCGCACAGAAGCCAGGGCGGAAATTTGCCCCGGAAATTTCCGGTGCAAAAATCCGGCCCTCTGGGACTTAGCAGAAATTGGATCATTACAAGTTGCCCGCGCACAGAGATGGGGGCGGAAATTCTGTCCGGAAATTTCCGGGCCCGGACATTTCAATTATCCGCCCCCCCGGATATTTCAATATTCTGGTCATCAAGTCCTTAGCAATTTTTCCATCATTGGTTGATGCCCGCGCACAGAAGGTGGGGCGGAAATTTGCCCCGGAAATTTCCGGAGCAAATATCCGGCCCCTGGTCCTTAGCAGTTTTTCATCAACAAGTTGATGCCTGCGCACAGAGATGGGGGCGGAGTATTGGGGCGGAAATTTCCGCCCCCAGATATTTCAAATATCCTCCCCCGGAGAATTCAAATTTCCGGCCAAGACACACCGGAAATTTCCGGCCTTTACTCCGGAATATTCCGGTCCCGCAAAACTGCAACGGTCAGATTTTGGAGGAGCCTATAAATAGCTGTCTTCTTCCTCTAGATAGGTAGCTCGTCCATTCCTCTCTCTCCTCCATTGTTGTAGAGCTCAAAACGCCCCGATCTCCCTCCTCCTCCAACCAAACTCGATGCCCTTCAAGGATCTCATGGAGGAGGACTAGATCTACCTTTCCACCAAGCCAAAACGTGTGTACCCACACCACAACTCTTGGGATCTTGTAATCTCTTGGTTGCTTTGTCATCCAAGGGAAACCCTAGTGCTTGTAGCTTCCACCTTGTAGCAAGAAGCTTCGATTGTTGAGAGCCTCCATCTCACTTGTGGAGTAGCCTCAACCCCTTGTAAAGGTTTGGTCAACGCCTTCAAGTCGACCTCATAGTGGAAACGAGAATCTCCCTCACCGGAGAAGCTCAAGGAGAACAAGGTGTGCACATCCATGCTATTGAGGAGCGCCTAGGTGGCTCCCCACCTCTCCAACGTAGACGTACTTCTTTCAAGAAGGAACTACGGGAAACATATCCTCGTCTCCGTGTTTTTCACTTGTTGTTATCTTGTACCGTTCCTTTATTTCCGCTGCTACTTGCTTCGTTCCACCTAGGGTGTTCACTTAGTTGCACATTTAGGTAATCAAGCATTTACTTTCTTAAAGCCCCCATTAAAAGTGAAAAAGAAGTAAAATTATGTAGGTCACCTATTCACCCCCCCACTCTAGTTGACCATATTGCACTTTCAATTGGTATCAGAGCCTCGGCTCTTTTATTGGGCTTAACCGCCTAAGAGTAATCATGGTCAACGGAGATGATCCCGAATCTTCTAAGGAGGAGCTCTCCAAAATGGCCGACACTATAGCCAACCTAGAGACAACGGTTTGTACCATTCAAACCCAATTGTCCAAGGTTAGCTCTAGTGTGGGCTCGGAGGTTTCCTCCATCAAGAAGATGTTGGAGAACATGATGGGTAGAACCAAGGGGCCGTCTCACTCTCCCATGTCACCGATGAGGATAGTTCGGATGAGGAAACAAATCCGGATATTTCCGAAATCGAAGAGAACATTGCCAAAGCTAAGGCTAAAGCCGCACAAAAGGCTAAAGCCAAAGGCTAAGGAGAGTGATGTGGCTCCAAGTCTCAAACGCTAATGTTTCGGGGTCCAATTCAAAAGTTCCACCACCACAAAACTATGATTCTATCCACCCAATCGATTCCATGCCACACATCCTTAATGTTGGAGTTCCACCATCCTTAACACTAACGGATTTTTCCCTCTTGGAAGTTTGAAATGGAATCCACATTTCAGGATCGTGTACGGCATTGTGGAGAAGCGTGATCCATGGATTTCATCCTCATGACCCAAGCAACTTGACTCAAGGGAGGATGTTGAATCTCAACTCAACAAAACTGCTCTCGTTATTATCCAGAAGGCTCTCCCAAGGGAACACTCTCACTCACATCCGCGGTTGCAAGACCGCCATGGAAGCTTGGGACAAACTTGATACCTTTGTTCAAGGAAATGCTAGTATTCAGTCTTCCAAGTATGATGTGTCCATTGACAACTCCGAGAGCTTCGTTATGCAAGAGGATGAGACTCCTGAAGAGCTCTATAGACGAGTTGTCACTCTCGCCAATCAACTGAGAGACTTTGGCAAGGAAGAGATCACCGATGAGTGGATAAAGAGGAAATTTGTCAAGGCTATCACACCCTTCGAGAAGAATCTCGCCACTAGTATCCGGACAAGAGCGGACTACAACACTCTCAACTCCATTGGTGTTCTTAGTGAGTTCATCGCAATCTCTCTCTCACACAAGAGTGCGGATGATGCTCTAGCTCGCTCTAGAGGGATAGGAAAGTCTCCCAACCTTGCATTGAAGTCGAAGGCAATGGCTCGGGTGTATGAAAGTGAAGAAGATGATGATGATGAGGAAGACTATGAAGATACTTACACGGGAGCTCACAAGTGCATTGCCCTTGCTATGCATGGATATTGGAAGAGATGGGAAGCTCACAAGGCCGGATCTCCAAGGCCTCCACGAAACAAGAACTACAAGAAGAAGGGGGAGCGACCAAGGACATGCTACAATTGTGGTAGCGCTAACCACTTCGTGAAGGAGTGCCCCTTTGAGCCAAGAGAAGAAAACGAAGGCAAGCTCGTTCGCAAGAACAAGACCAAGCCTCCTCAAAACAAGAACTTTGCAAGGAAGGTGCCAAGGGCTCTCTATGTTCAAGAAGGGGCGGTTCTTGAGACTTACATCTCCGGAGATGAAGGAGAAGATGAGGTAGTTGGAGTTTCTCACATCGCCAAGGCCACCGCATCATCACCTTCGATCTCTCTATTCGAATCCCCCAATGAGAATGTGGCTACCCGACCTACATGTCTTATGGCAAAAGCCACTTCGGTATGCTCTCCCAACTCCAAGACCATTGTCACTAACCCTCCTTCGTTATTGGATTGTGTTGAAAATGCTTGTGAGGAGGATAGTGAGTCTAATGAGTTGAGCATATGGCTATCTAGCCTTAAAGGTGAGACTACGGAAAAGGTGAACTCCCTTTTGAGGCAACTTGATGAGGCTAACTCTCTTGTTGATGAAAAGGAGGAGATCATCATGACCTTAGAAAGCCATGGAGGTCACACTTGCAATGAGCAAGAGCTTGAAAAAGCACTTGATAATGAGCGTTCCATTCGTGCCTCACTTGAGGAGAAATTGTCTTGTCTTGAAGAAAACTTTACCATTAGTGTCTCTAAGCTTAGGAAGGAAAATGCTCAATCTCTTGCCTTAATTAAAACTCTTGAACATGAAGAATTGAAGCTAGGAATTGCTCACGAGGAACTTGGCACTCGTTATGAAAAACTTGAAAAGGAGTTCATGTCTCTTAAGGAAATTCGTGACAATTTAACCAAATCTCGTGACAATCTTCTAGCTCAACAATCAAACAAGCAAGTTGTATCCACTTCACTTTCTAGCTTGAATGTCTTGCCTAGCAATGCTTGTAGTACAACTAATCTTGTAGGAAATGAGAAGAGTCCCCATGAGATTGCTTCTCAACGTGCCAACAATGGAAAGGAGGGACTTGGATATATAGCCAAGTCAAAGAAGAAGTACAAGAAGAAGAACAAGAAGAGAGTCACCTCCCCCTCACAAGAGGGAGAGGTGACCAAAAGGAAGGAGACCAACACCATTGTGGGTGGTGAGACCTCTAGGGGGAGCACCACTCACAATAACTTTGCCGGGAAATATAATCCATCTTATGTTCTTATGAAGTCTAGAGATGGTCATGTATATGCTAAATATGTTGGTACTTCTTATGGTGACGATTATCATTGGAGTATTTGGGTTCCTAAGACCCTTGTCGCTAACATGAGAGGACCCATTCAAAGATGGGTCCCTAAATCAAGAAACTAATCTATTGTAGGGAAGTGCTTCCGGTTCGAGCAAATGGACGGTGGATAGTGGTGCATCCCAACATATGACCGGAAGCAATGACGCAATGAGTGATATTCATCCTCCATTACCTCATCTCAATTGTGTTACTATTGGTGACAACTCCGAACTAAAGGTATTGGGACGAGGCAAGGTAGCAATCTCAAATGACTTGTCAATTGAGAATGTTCTTCTTGTTGAGTCCCTTGGCTACAATCTCATCTCGGTTCTTCAACTTGCTAAAAGTGGTTTTACCTCTTTCTTTAATAAGGAGAATGTGATTGTCACTTGGGAAACGACTCTTAAAGTAGCCTTTGTTGGGCATGTCGAGAACGGCATGTATGTAGTGGACTTCTCCAAAGGAGACACGTGTGTCGCGACATGCCTAATGGCTAAAGTTGATGTGGGTTGGCTATGGCATCGCCGGTTAGCCCACACCAATATGAGGACGTTGCATGACCTTCAAAGTGGCAATCACGTTCTAGGACTAACAAATGCTAAGTTTGCCAAAGATCGTGTGTGTAGCTCTTGCGTTCTAGGAAAGCAACATGCAGAAGCACATCCCACCAAGACGAACATCACCACATCAAGAATCCTTGAGCTCATTCACTTGGACCTCTTTGGTCCTCTATCATATGATAGTCTTGGAGGCAAGAAGTATTTCTTGGTGATTGTGGATGATTACTCACGATATTGTTGGGTGTACTTCTTCAAGAGAAAGAGTGAGACTCAAAAGCGGGTCATCGAGTTCATCACTTTGGTGGAAAGACAACATAATACAAGCATCATGGCTATCCAAAGTGATAATGGCTCCGAGTTCAAGAACTACACCGTAGAGGGATTTCTTAGTGAGGAAGGCATTTCTCATCAATATTTCACTCCCTACACTCCTCAACAAAATGGTGTGGCGGAGAGAAAGAATCGGACTCTTATGGATGCGGCTCGAACCATGATTGCGGAGTTCTCTTCTCCTTATAATTTTTGGGCCGAGGCCGTCTCCACCGCTTGTCACGCTAGCAACCGATTATATCTCCGCAAGATCTTGAACAAGACCCCGTATGAGATTCTCACGGGCAAGAAGCCGGACGTTTCATACTTCAAGGTCTTTGGATGCAAATGCTTCATTCGCAAGAGAGGGAAACGCTTGTCAAAGTTCGAGACTAAATCCTATGAGGGTATCTTTGTTGGCTATGCCTCAAACACTCATGCTTATAGAGTCTATAACAAGTCCACCGGACAAGTTGAAGAAGCTATAGACGTGGTTTTTGATGAGGATAATGGGTCCCAAGGGGGCCGTATAAATCATGGTATTGTAGGAGATGCAATTCCTCCCATCGTCATAAGAAGAATGGGGATTGGTGAAATAATCCCCATTGAGGGTTACCGGATGACGGAGGGAGAAGGACTATGCCCCACTCAAGTGGAGCCATTGACTACATCCATGGATAACCAAGCTACCCAACAAGATGCACCAAGCCCTCACGCTTCACCACAAGTCCAAGCTAACAATCAAGGTCAAGCTCATGATGAAGGCCAAGCTCACAATGAGGAACAAGATACACATGGTGATGATACAACTAGGAACATAAGGGATCCACCTCCCGTTGATGATCAAGATCAAGGTGGTCATGTCTCCGATGATGAAGGTGATGATCAAGTACTATCCAAGGAAACTTTGGAGGAGATGCTAGCTCGAAGGGCAAAGAGAAGACTAGATAATCTTGCTCGTGCCGGTCACACGGAGGACATGATTCTTGGACAAGTTCGTGGAAGGGTCGTCACAAGGAGGCAACTAGCGGATTTTAGCAAAGCGCATGCATTCGTCTCTCACATTGAGCCAAAGAAGGTCTATGAAGCTCTTGAAGATCAAGATTGGCTTGAAGCTATGCACGAAGAACTAAACAATTTCGAGCGCAACAAGGTGTGGAAATTGGTGCCAAGACCCAAAGATTGCAAGAATGTCATCGGCACTAAGTGGATCTTCAAGAACAAACAAGACAAGGACGGCATCGTCATCCGCAACAAGGCTAGATTGGTTGCTCAAGGTTTCTCTCAAGTCGAAGGTGTCGATTTCGGTGAAACATTCGCTCCCGTTGCTCGTCTTGAATCTATTCGCATCTTACTTGCTTATGCCTCTCATCACAACTTTAAATTGCAACAAATGGATGTTAAAAGTGCCTTTTTGAATGGTCCCATCCACGAGTTGGTTTATGTCAAGCAACCTCCGGGTTTTGAAGATCCCAACCACCCCGATCATGTCTACAAACTCGATAAGGCGCTATATGGGCTTAAACAAGCTCCACGTGCGTGGTACGAGCACCTTAAAGAGTTTTTGGTAGATCGTGGGTTCAATGTTGGTTTAATCGATCCCACCCTTTTCACCAAAAAGGTTGGAGGTGACTTGTTCATATGCCAACTCTATGTGGATGATATCATCTTTGGTTCTACTAACGTCGCATTCAATGATGAGTTTTGCAAGCTTATGACGGATAAATTCGAGATGTCAATGATGGGAGAATTGGAGTATTTTCTTGGCTTTGAAATCAAGCAACATCCCGAAGGCACATTCATCAAGCAAGCCAAGTATACTCAAGACATGCTCAAGCGCTTCAACATGCACGATGCCAAACCTATGAAGACTCCCATGTCCACGACTATTGACTTGAAACCCGACCCGAATGGTAAAGAGGTAGATCAAAAGGTATACCGCTCCATGATTGGCTCTTTGCTCTACCTTTGTGCATCTAGACCCGATATTATGTATAGCGTTGGTAAATGTGCAAGGTTTCAAGCCTCCCCGAGACAAAGTCATTTTGAAGCGGTTAAGTGTATCTTTCGATATTTAGTTCATACCCCAAACTTTGGTCTTTGGTATCCCAAGGGTTCAAGCTTTCAGCTCATTGGGTATTCGGATGCGGACTATGCGGGAGAGAAGACGGATAGGAAATCTACATCCGGAAGTTGTCAATTTCTTGGCCGCTCATTGGTATGTTGGTCTTCCAAGAAGCAAAACTGCATTGCTCTCTCCACCACTGAGGCCGAATACATCTCCGCGACGAGTTGTTGTGCTCAATTACTTTGGATGCGGCAAACATTGAGAGATTATGGCATCATCTTCGACAACGTTCCTCTCTTGTGCGACAATGAGAGTGCCATCAAGATCGCCTACAATCCCGTTCTTCACTCCAAGACGAAGCACATTGAGATACGGCATCACTTTATTTGGGATCATGTTGAGAAGGGTGATATTGACCTCTCCTATGTTGCGTCCAAGGATCAACTCGCGGATATCTTCACGAAGGCCCTTGATGAACCAAGATTTCGGGGTTTGAGGAATGAACTAAATGTGATCGATGCGTCTAACTTCTCTTGAACCCTTGCATGAGTACCTTCACTATATGTGCTATCTAGTCTAGATGTAGGCATGGACATAGGGGGAGCGTAGTTCAACTCATGAACAAACACTCCACCTATCATGCGTAAAACAATCAAAACGTCATGCATATCTAGTCAATTTGTGACTTACAGTGCTTAAAACGTGAGTTATACTTTTGAGTCCAAGATACATCTTCGCGGCTCCTTGGTATCACTCAAACACGGTGGTTTCGGCCACCAAATTTTTCCTTTGAATTTGTATTTGATGTGATTGTGATGTTTTCTTCGTGTTCATGCGTTTGTTCGTGGTTTTCGTTTTTGGAGGCTCACAACTTGTTCCATCTTCCAAAAAACTCGGATGGCGTGGGAATTCCGGCCCCCAGACATTTGTCCCAGAAATTTCGCCCATTTCCAATGTGCCCGCTCGCAGAAGGCACACCGGAAAATTGGAGCGGAAATTTCCGGGGTAAATTTCCGGGGCCCGGAATATTCCGTGCCTTAAGCCCCGGAAATGGACTCGAATAGTCCCCCAAATATCCCGCGTGCCCGCTCGCAGAGGGCACACCGGATATTTGGGCGGAATATTCCGGCCCAAATTTCCGGCCCCCGGAATATCCGGACTTAATACCGGAAATTTCCGGTGTGGTTGGTCTGGGGCTATATAAGGGCGACGGGAGGGAGCAGTTCCAGGTTACTTCCCTCCCCTCGCCCCCACTCGCCTCCAGCCGCCGCCGCCGCCTCCGAGACTTCCGGGAGGCACCTTCGCCTCCCCTCCTCGTCATCTACTCATCTTTTGCGGATCAAGAGACCGCACGTCCATTCCTGTTCATGGATCCCGATATGTGTACGTTTTCTCCGCAATTTTGGATTGATTAGATGCGTTGTTCTCCTATCTAGTGTTCCTCATGGTTTAGCACGGTTCCTTGTTCACACACGTATCACCTATCCTCTAGGATTCATCTTTGTACTAGATTCCTCATTCTAGATTCGTTCCAGGCCCAGATTCAGATCTGGATTCGAAAATTTCGCAGACCGGAAATTTCCGCCACAGGACCGGAATTTCCGCCCCCCGGAAATTTCCCTGAGGCCGGAATTTCCGCCCTGCGGAATTTCCGCATCCTTGACCGGAATTTCCGGCCTGTACTGAATCTCGAACAGTCATCTCCTTGCTTCATTTTCTCAAGTCGTGAGCCCCCGTTTTTTATTCTTGTTTGGTCTTCTTTGCATCTTTTTCTGCCTTCCTCGCAGATGGTTCAAGCTCTAGGCCCGGCAAGCTGCTCAGTACCCGCAAGCGCCTCCGCCACCTGACAGAAAATGAAGAGGGGACTTATGTTGAGGATAATGAGACTCGCCGGCGTGCGAGGGATGCCGAGAGAGATTATGAGCGTCAACGTGATGCTGACAGGGCTGCCCGCAAGGCCGGCAGACAGCAAGGCAAGGCCACTCTCAACGTGGGCACCATGTCCATTCTGGAGTTCAAGGCATGGTACACAGAGGGTCCTCAGGACCCCACCGTTGATTCATGCTTTTGGCATGTTGAGCAGGAGACCCTATTCAAGCAGGTGTACACTGTGATGAGCAAGCCCGTGTGCCCCATGAAGGTGATCAACTTTGCTCATCTGGCTGCCAACCCCGCCTACTTCAACAACCCTTTTCAGCTAGCTGAGGTTCTTGGTCTTCGTCCGCTCATGGAGACTAGGTGCTCCTACAATACCACATTCATTCAGCAGTTCTATGCCACACTTGTCATTGATGATTCTGAAGAAATTGGGATGTCCTGGATGTCTGGCCCTCACTTGCTCACAGCCAACTTCCATGACTTTGCTTCTGAGCTTGGGTATCCTTTTTCTGGCCTCAACACTCCCCAGGGTCACCGCATGCATATTCACGGGGTTGAGTATGAGAAGAACAAGCTGGCTGAGTTGTATGGCTCCACAGGTGTGATTGGCTCGGCCAAAGGGCTGTATCCCATATATGACATCCTGCTGTGCATGTTCCGGGAGTCTATTGCCCCAAGTGGTGGCAATAATGATGCTATTCGCGGTGGCTTGGTCAACCTCATGCACCACGCCTTCTTGACCTTCACTGAGAGCGACATGACTGACATGGAGGCCCACAAGATTGATGTGATGGATTTCATCTTCCATGAGATCCACTTTGCTCTCTTCCACCGCAAAGTGCCTCCATATGCTCCCTATATTATGAAGTTCATCAAGGCCCGCTATCCCGCAGCACTTCGTGAGGACCTTGAGCTTGACTGTGAGGAGCACAAGGACGTCACCCTGTACAAGAAGTCTGCCCACACTCAGCAGGCTGCACATGATGTGGGTGCCACAGGTCAAGGCCACCGTGATCCTCGCATGCGTCCTCCTCCTCCTGGCAAGAAGAAGCGCTCTTGGCTTGTTCGCGCAATTGAGAAGGTGCTGTGCATGAACGTGTGCCTCCACAAGGAGAACTACAACGCCTATGTGGAGCGCCGCAGCATCCTCGAGAACCAGCATCACATCATGACTGCTCTTGGTGCCCCCAATGTGCCACCACTTCCTCCTCCCAGGATTGCCTACAAGAACTAGAACAACCGCGACGTTGACTGGGACATCGGTGTGGATGATGATGAGGACATGGAGGATGTCACCGAGGATGAAGCAGAAGAGGAAGAAGAGGACACCCAGGCCTAGAGTTTGCTCCATGGGACGTAGCTCTCTCTTTTCTCTTTTTGGTATCCTGATGCCAAAGGGGGAGAAGATCTAGATGATCGCGGGCATTTGCTTGGGAGGGTTTCGCTCTTCATTTGCCTTTTTTTTCTATCATTTCGTGCATCTTTTCGAACTTCGTTCTATCGTACTCGTTATTCGTTGGTGAACTATTATTATTAGGAGGCATGTCTCCTATATATGATATCTGTGATGTTTTCGTATCTTGCATTGTTAGTTTACTTCCCCGCAAATACCCGTGTTGTCATCATTCACCAAAAAGGGGGAGATTGAAAGCTCATGATCCCTCTAATGATTTTGGTGATGATGATAACACGGATATATCCTATCTAACAATGTTGTTTAGACTGTGCAGCTAATATCTCAGAAGATCAAAGAGAAGAACTATATTCTGGAATTACTGCCACTGGATTTTTCAGTATGCAGGCCGGAAATTCCGGAACTTAAAGGGCGGATTATCCGGCCCCCTTCCTGGCACTCACGGAAACGACTAAGTACTTTTCTGCCCGCGCACAGAAGCCAGGGCGGAAATTTGCCGCGGAAATTTCCGGTGCAAAAATCCGGCCCTCTGGGACTTAGCAGAAATTGGATCATTACAAGTTGCCCGCGCACAGAGATGGGGGCGGAAATTCTGTCCGGAAATTTATGGGCCCGGACATTTCAATTATCCGCCCCCGGATATTTCAATATTTCGGTCATCAAGTCCTTAGCAATTTTTCCATCATTGGTTGATGCCCGTGCACAGAAGGTGGGGCGGAAATTTGCCCCGGAAATTTCCGGAGCAAATATCCGGCCCCTGGTCCTTAGCAGTTTTTCATCAACAAGTTGATGCCTGCGCACAGAGATGGGGGCGGAGTATTGGGGCGGAAATTTCCGCCCCCCGGAGAATTCAAATTTCCGGCCAAGACACAACGGAAATTTCTGGCCTTTACTCCGGAATATTCCGGTCCCGCAGGACTGCAACGGTCAGATTTTGGAGGAGTCTATAAATAGCTGTCTTCTTCCTCTAGATAGGTAGCTCGTCCATTCCTCTCTCTCCTCCATTGTTGTAGAGCTCAAAACGCCCCGATCTCCCTCCTCCTCCAACCAAACTCGATGCCCTTCAAGGATCTCATGGAGGAGGACTAGATCTACCTTTCCACCAAGCCAAAACGTGTGTACCCACACCACAACTCTTGGGATCTTGTAATCTCTTGGTTGCTTTGTCATCCAAGGGAAACCCTAGTGCTTGTAGCTTCCACCTTGTAGCAAGAAGCTTCGATTGTTGAGAGCCTCCATCTCACTTGTGGAGTAGCCTCAACCCCTTGTAAAGGTTTGGTCAACGCCTTCAAGTCGACCTCATAGTGGAAACGAGAATCTCCCTCACCGGAGAAGCTCAAGGAGAACAAGGTGTGCACATCCGTGCTATTGAGGAGCGCCTAGGCGGCTCCCCACCTCTCCAACGTAGACGTACTTCTTTCAAGAAGGAACTACGGGAAACATATCCTTGTCTCCGTGTTTTTCACTTGTTGTTATCTTGTATCGTTCCTTTATTTCCGCTGCTACTTGCTTCATTCCACCTAGGGTGTTCACTTAGTTGCACATTTAGGTAATCAAGCATTTACTTTCTTAAAGCCCCCATTAAAAGTGAAAAAGAAGTAAAATTTGTAGGTCACCTATTCACCCCCCCCCCCTCTAGTTGACCATATTGCACTTTCATATGTTTTATCAACGTTGTGGCTCATGTTCGTAGGCATGAACGGTTCTATCCTCGTAAGCCCAAGCCACGTAAATATGCAAAAATAAATTAGAGACGTCTAACTTGTTTTTGCAGGGCATGTGATGTGATATGGTCAATAATACGAATTTGTTGTGTGAGATGATCTATTTTGTAAATTACTGACATACCGGCAATAGCCATATGGTTTACTTATTATTTATGGTCTGCGTGTTGTATATCATATCCATGTGATATATTGTAATTTTGATGGACAATCAAGATGGAGGCACTACGGACCTTGGTGCCAGGTCGAATGATGGAGATCATACCATGATGCAAAAGATGGAGATCAAGTGCAAGACGGACCATATCATATCACATTATCCATGCATGTGATGTTAATCCTTTTATGCATATTATTTTTCTTATATCGCTACGGTAGCATTATAAGATGACCCCTCACACTTAATATCAAGATAATAATGTTTTCTTTCTTAGTATGCACCGTTAATAAAGTTCGTCGTTTCGAGACACCACGTGATGATCATGTGTGATAGACTCAACTTTCGCATACAACGAGTGTTTTCAAGCCTAGCATGTACAAACATGGCCTTGAAACGCACGCATTACAATGGTTCTACTTGGCGAGCCTAGCATGTACAATCATGGCTTCAGAACACGTAACCGAAAGGTAAATCATGAGTCATATGGATGATATGATGAACATGTTGATGTTCGCCTTTGCAACTACACTGTCTCACGTGATGATCGGTTTTGGTGTAGTGAATTTGGTTTGTGTAATCACTAAAACTACTAAGAGGGATGTTGTTTTTGAGTGGGAGTTCATGGGATAATTTTGGAATTAACTTGAACTTAATTTATCGTAAACTTAGTCTAAATAGTCTTTGCAAATATGTTGAAGGTCATGGCACCACCTACCTTCAATTTAAATATCTTCATGGAGAGAGAAAAACTAGCAAACAATGGAAGCAACTTTACCAACTGGGCAATTTACCTAAAGATTTTCCTCACCGCTTGCAAGAAGCTTTATGTGCTTGATGCACCGCTAGGTGACCAGCCTGGTGATGATTCTTCTGAGGAAGATAAAAATGTTTATATGAATCAACAAGAAGACCACAATATAGTTCACTGCGGCATCCTTTATGGATTAGAGCCAGAGCTACGAAAACGTTTCGAGAACAACACTTCCTACGCTATAATGGGAGAATTGAAAATGATTTTCGATACCCATGCATCAGTTGAGAGTTATGATGCTTCAGAAAAGTTCTTTAGCTGCATGATGGAAGAGAAAAACTTCATTAGTGAGCACGTACTCAAAATGTGTGCGTACGCTGATAAGCTCATAGCCTTGGGAATAACGATTCCCATTGAGCTAGGGATACATCGTGTTCTTCAATCTCTGACACCTAGTTACAAGAACTTTGTGATGAACTATAATATGCAAGGCATGAAGAACTCTCTTCCTGAGCTTCTCTCGATGCTTAAAACTGATGAAGTGGAGATCAAGAAAGATCATCAGATGTTTATGATCAATAAGTCCACTAGTTTAAAGAAAGGCAAGCCAAAGGTCAACTTCAAGAAGGGTGGCAAGTCTGTTGCTGCACCTGAGAAGAAGACCAGGAATGGCCCTAAGCCCGAGACTGAGTGCTTCTATTGCAAGGGCACTGGCCACTGGAAGTGCAATTGCCCCAAGTATCTGGAAGATAAGAAGGCCGGCAGAATGAACAAAGGTATATGTGATATACATGTTATTGATGTGCACATTACTAGTACTCGTAGTAGCGCCTGGTATTTGATACTGGTTCGATTGCTCATATATGTAACTCGAAACAGGAACTGAAGAATAAGCGACCACTGGCAAGGGATGAGGTGACGATGCGCGTCCCTAACGGATCAAGAGTTGATGTGATCGCCGTCGGGACGCTAACTCTTCGTTTACCGTCTGGATTAGTTATAAACCTCAATAATTGTTATTTGGTGCCTGCATTGAGCATGAATATCATTTATGGATCGTGCTTAATGCAAAGTGGTTATTCCTTTAAGTCTGAGAACAATGGTTGTTCGATTTATATGAATAATATATTTTATGGTCACGCACCTGAGAAGAATGGTTTATTTCTTTTGAATCTTGATAGTATTGATACACATATTCATAATGTGAATGCCAAAAGAATTAAGTTGAATGATGATATTGCTACTTACATGTGGCATTGCCGCTTAGGTCATATTGGTGTTAAACGCATGAAGAAGCTCCATTCTGATGGACTCTTAGAATCACTTGATTATGAATCATTTGAAACATATGAACCATGCCTTATGGGCAAGATGACTAGAACACCATTTTTCGGAACTATGGAACGGTCGACAGACTTACTGGAAATCATACATACCGATGTGTGTGGACCAATGAGTGTATCGTCTTGTGGTGGATATCATTATTTCGTCACTTTCATAGATGATTTGAGTAGATATGGATATATTTACTTGATGAAACACAAATCTGAGACATTTGAAAAGTTCAAAGAGTTACAGTGTGAAGTTGAAAATCATCGTAACAGAAAGATTAAATTTCTACGATATGATCGTGGAGGTGAATATTTAAGTTATGAGTTTGGAATGCATATGAAAAACTGTGGAATATTTCACAACTCACACCTGCCGGAACACCACAACGTAATGGTGTTTCGGAACATCGTAATTTTACTTTATTGGATATGGTTCGATCTATGATGTCTCTTACAGATTTGCCACTATCGTTTTGGGATTATGCACTTGAGACCGCTGCATTCACTTTAAATAGGGCACCATCTAAATCCGTTGAAACGACACCGTATGAATTATGGTTTGGAAACAAACCTAAGCTATCATTTCTAAACGTTTTGGGGTGCGATGTTTATGTGAAGAAGCTTCAACCTAATAAACTCGAACCCAAAGCGAAAAACGCATCTTCATAGGATACCCTAAATAAATAATAGGGTAACCTTCTATCATGGATCCGAAGGCAAGATTTTCATTGACAAGAATGTATCCTTTTTAGAGAAGGAGATTCTCTTGAAAGGTGTGAATAGTAGGAAGGTAGAACTCGACGAGGTTATTGAACCTTCTCTTCTTGGAATGGCGAGTAGCGCAGCACCGGAAGTTGTTCCAGTGCTGACTACGTCAGTTGAAGAGGGAACTAATTGAAAGTATAAGGATGCCGCCTAGAGGGGGGGTGAATAGGCGCTTTAAAATAATTACGGTTTAGGCTTGAGTAAATGCGGAATAAAACTAGCGTTTAATTTATCAAGCACAAAACCTATGCAAGCTAGGTTTACCTATGTGCACCAACAACTTATGCTAGGCATGATATACAACTATGAGATAGCAAGATAGATGGCTTCAAGCACGATGGCTATCACAAAGGTAAATGCATAAGTAACGAGCTAGAGTATAGAGATAACCGAAGCACAAGGAGTCACCGGTGTGATTACCGAAGTTCCTTCCCAAGGGAAGCACGTCTTCGTTGGAGAGGTGGGGAGCCACCTAGGCGCTCCTCAATAGCACGGATGTGCACACCTTATTCTCCTTGAGCTTCTCCGGTGAGGGAGATGCTCATTTCCACTATGAGGTCGACTTGAAGGCATTGACCAAACCTTACACGAGGTTGAGGCTATCTCCACAACTCAATTGGAGGCTCTCAACGAAGCTTCTTGCAACAAGGTGGAAGCCCCAAGCACTAACCGTCTAGGGTGCTCAATACACCCAAGAGGAACAATCTCTCCGGTGACCAAGCACCCAAGAGTAACAAGCTCACGAACTTCTCTTTCACGAATCTCGTGGGGAACTCAAACCGATGCACCTAATGCAATGACAAGAACACACAAAGTGGTCAAGAACTTCTCTCTCAAATCCCACCAAAGAAAATAATGCTATGGAGGGAGGAAGGAGGAAGAACAAGGAAAACAACAAATGAATCCCTAGATCTAGATCCAATAGATTCCCCTCACAAAGAGGAGGGATTGATTGGTGAAGTGGTAGATCTAGATCTCCTCTCTCTCTTTTCCCTCAAGTGGAAGCAAGAATCATTGGAGGGATTGAGAGATAGCAAGCTTTTGGAGGTCAACAATGGAGGTCAAACTTGCTCAAAAGGTTGGGGAACCATTGGGGAAGAAGGCCCCTTAAATAGGTCACCCAAATATCCAACCGTTGGAGGAAAAATCGCGCAGGGGCGGAACCTCCGGTGAAACCACCGGAACCTCCGCCCCCCGGATGAGTTAGGACACCAAAATGTCTGAAAAAATGCCCCAACCACAGCCTCCGGTGGTTTCACCAGAGGCTCCGCCAACATCAACCCGAAGGGGTTTCCGGCGGAGCCACCACCGGAGCCTCCGCTGGTGGAAAAAACTGCAGAACACCCTATATGAAAACGGTCGTAACTTTTGCATCCGAACTCCGTTTTCGATGTTCTTGGGCTCGTTGAAATCGCAACGACGAGCACTACAAGAATATGCAGAGAAACATCATAGTCCAAAATGGTAATATAAAACCAAATGATGAAAGGTTTGGCCTATCAATAAAGGACAACCGGTAGAAACCTCCAACAACAAAAATGCGATAAGTTTTTCATACGAAATCCATTTTTGATGAACTTGAGCTTGACATGAAGAACATGACAAGCTCTAAAAACTTACATGGAGAAAACCCAAATAAGAACCAAGAAGGATGATGCCAACTATGCAAAGGTTTGAGCTCTCTATGATAGATCCGATCAAGATATGCATTCAAGAGCCCTATTGATAGTACGGTTATCTATCCTATAATCCGGTCTCCCAACTAGCATAATGAGACCGGTAAAATAGAAACCCTATCTAAGTCATACCTTTTCCTTGCGCAATCCAATTGAGCTAGATGATGACGATCTTGACTCTCTCAAGTTGGATCTTCTTTCTTGATCGTGCTCGCTAGCACATGCTCCGCTTGATGAAGACTTGCAAGTTGCTCCTCCATACACCACTATGGGAGAGGATGCTCCCCCATACACCATTATCGGAGAGACCCTTAATGGCAAATCTTCACGAGGCCACAAACTCCAAAAGGGTGGCAAGGCATCAAGCATAGGATTTCTTCTAGATGCTTCACTTGAGCTTCCACGTCAAGCTAGGTGACGAACACCGCTTGACAATGACATAGACCATGGGCAATATGAAATCTTCCTCTTTGTTCATGCCCATGGAAAGATACCATACCATGAGATACACAATCCCACTTGGTACATCGTGTAGCTTTGTGTGTTGATCACTAGCTTGATCAACCTTGTATCTTTTCTTCTCACTTCAAATGATGATGTCTTGAAGATAACCATGAAGGATAACCTAATACTTTTCTTCAAGACACGCTAGCAATAAGCTCAACTCAAACCATGACCATTCTTCATATAAATCCTTGAATATAACAATGGCCATCAAGGAAGCTAATAGAGTTCAACACATGAACTCCATTATTTCCTATGGACAAGATCTACAAGGATAACTCAATGCAAACATTAGTCCATAAGGATTGTCATTAATTACCAAAACCACATATGGGGCACCATGCACTTTCAATCTCCCCCATTTTGGTAATTGATGACAATACCTTTTTACGAGGGTTTATACGATGAATTAAGCAACCATGCAAAACAAAGAGCAAGGATGCAATAGCATGGAAGGCAAATGCTTAAGAACGAAACTAAAGCATAGAACCAAATTCCCCTAAACCCTCTAAACTTCTCCCCCAGTGGCATCCATTGCCGAAATGGGAAAAAGATTAGAAGGCCAATATAATAAGAGCTCCCCCATAGTGTATGCATTCCTCATGATATGAGTGAAATCAAGAACATATATCCAACTAGGAATAGATGAAGGGAGATAAAACTATATTGAGGATCCAAAGATTTACAAGCAAAGTCAAATTGAAGGATACTTTCATAAAGAAGCAACCAACCAAAGGATCCGAAAAAACGATTGACCAAAATCAATATTATGATAAGATCAACCAAGTGTTCTAGAAAATCAAGAGGGAACTCCCCAAGGTACATGCACAATGTTAGATTTGAATTACTATATAATGTGCACAACATGGAATCATCACTCCCTTCTAGATAATTTTGAACACAACCAAGAGCAAGAGAATAGATTGGAAATGAAGAAAAGCAACTTGCAAACAAACAAGAGTTGAGCAATTAAGATCAAGAAGCTACAAGTAAAGATTTACTCAACCGAAGAGATGAGTGTGACAAGGAAAGACATTTGTAGGAGACTAATAGGATGAGCAAAGCTTCATCATAGTCTTTAAATATATGAGGCACATAGTGCATATCATGTCTTTCCCATACACACAAACCAAAAAATGATAAAACACATAGGTCCACAAGCTTTATAAGATGCAAAAGGAATACCAAAAGAAAGGCAAAGCATGTGCCTTTTATGAACCACCAAGTAATATAAAGCAATAAAACATGGTCACTAAAGAAATAGAATATCAATTATAGATGTAACTATTCTCGTGTGTATAAGTTTCTAAGTGGACACCAATCACAAAGATATATATCCACAAAGAAATATGCACACACAAAAATAGGTACAAGGGTGAAGAACATGATATCCAAGATAGGTTCATAAATATACCAATAAGATTTTTGCTTGAAAGCAAAGCACTAGGCTTAGTTTAATCTTAAGGGGATATAGATGGACAAACAATAAACTCATCAAAGCATCACAAATATCACAAGGGAAAAGTGATAGTTGGAATGCTTCGAGAAAGGTAACGCATATCACAAAAGATTCAAATGGTTTTTGAGAATTCTGAGAGACTTCAAGTAGAAGTTACTATATTAATATACTTGGGATTGGTGAATCATGAAAATGATTATAAATATCCCCTTAGTATGTGATCATCCCGGCTTACTCATAGTTGCAATAAAGATGTTTTTGATAAGACATTTGCAAGAGCCAAATGAAATGCAACCAATGGGATTCATGCCAAGATGCAACCTACACAAGGTTGAAAGATATAAATGTATGCATGGAATAGATACTTGTTACCGAGACGGCATTGGTGATGAAGAGGATGCGAGTTTGATAATCATCGTAGCTTGACTCCTATGATATGATGGTGAGAACACCTTCATTATGAATGGAGCAAGCAACCAATGTATCTCCATTGTACCTAAAAACAAATATCAAGTACAAAATGGTTCCCAAACTTATTGGGTCCAAAGTAGTTAGAACAACTACAATACATAGGAAAAACTCTACATAAATATGTGCATATTAGTATGAATTTGAATTTTATGCACATCTTAGCCATTTAGGATTTGATGGAGTTTATCCTATATATTGGATCAACGAAAGTAAGAATGTAAAAAGATATACATAGTAAATATACATGCACAAAACTTTCAAGCACCAAACAAGATACAAATTGGACAAAATACCAATTAAAACAAAGAAGGCACTCACAAGAGATAAAATCAAACGAAGTGTCCAAATTATATCAAAACCCCAAATCAACACATGATTTAGGAAATCAAATAGAGAAGATAACAAAAACAACATCAAAGAATAAACAAACCCTCTACACTTTTCATGATGGCACACAAAGTACCAAGACAAAAAATGTTCGTCTTCCAAAGAGACAAGTCATTGGGATAAAATACCAATTTCACGACAACAAGTGTTCAAACACATATAGGATAGTTCTTCCAATAATAGTGCATTAATTATGATATTGCATTTGAATACAAGATGCACACAATGGAATAATTACTCTCCATATATATTGTTCAAACACTATTCAAGCTCAAGAAAAGCAATAATATGCATTACCAATTAAAGAATTGTGTTCTACTCAATGTAGGATAGCTTCCCCAAGAAATGCAACACAAAGTAGTATGACTTTGAATGAGAGTGCACACGAATGGGATCATTGCTTTTCCTAACTCTAAAGCATAAAACAAATTTTGAGTAGAGCAAGGAAGACACAAAGGAGTTTGAACAAAACAAATCCTTGGCAAGAAACAAGGCAATTTTAGGGCAATGGACAAAGTAAATATGATCAATAAACTTACCACAAATTATGATAACTTGTCAAAGACAAGATATGTATGGAGATATTTCTCGGTGGTATATTTGTTCACAATCATATTCACAAAACATAAGCATGTGGTAAAAGATAGGAATGAAAACACCATACTTAAATAGAGATTCTTGGTGGCTTCAATAGTCGAATGATCATGCAAAGAAATGATTAATATATCAAGAAGCAACCGGTTCCCGAGAAGGTAAATTCTAGTGCTAATTTGGGGAAAACCGCACCAAGAAATTCTCTCACAAATAAGATACCAAAAGATGAGCAAATAAAATCATTTAAGCAAATTGAAACTTGTTTGAGCACACATGCCACATAGGAACAAGATAATTAACAATATCCATTCTATGCGGCAAAACCTTAAATGTTCACATTCTTTAGGCTTGTAATAGGCACAAACATATTACTCCCCCATAATGTGATAATCCATATCTTCTTAGCAAGAGGCAAACAAAGACCAACTTGATATAATTAATAGACATTAGAATTTGAATTTCTCATGAGTATGAGATACCACATAGAGACCAGATAATATTGAAATATCAACACTATGTGGTATTCCTCATGTACACACATTTTGGGATTGTGAAGTGCCAAAGGCATATTACTCTCCCAAAATGGGATAGTCCATTAATCACTCAAAAGAGCCAAATAAGATACACACAAGATGCAATTAGGCTCAAATAAAACTCATACATACATTTTGTGCGAACCGACAAACACATACTAGATTACTCAAGGATAAGTAAGTAGTAAGCACAAAATATACAAAATACAAGCAAGGTACAAAACCAATACATGCAAAGGGGCAAGCAACTTTCAATGTATATATATAATGTAATAAATACAAGTTACCGCAAGAAGGAGCATGGAATATGAGATAGATACGTGATAATCCAAATGACTTGGCTTAAGGAAAATATACGTGATGAAGATCCCTTAATTCTTCATGGTATAGCCAAGTCTCCAATGCCCTCCGATAACACCTATTGATCAAGTTTGAGCTTGTTGGTCCCCAACCAAGTTGGGTCCTAAGAGGTTAGTCACAATAGGCTTGGCAACCCAAATGGTTCTTTTCTTGACACCACTTTGAGTACCAACATAATTGTAAAACACATTGCCCACATCATCCTTCCGAATGGAATACACATCATCAATTATGATAGGGTTGGATAATGTACCATTAGTGCATGAAGAA
Organism: Alopecurus myosuroides; assembly: GCA_028641055.1. Classification (NCBI taxonomy): domain Eukaryota; kingdom Viridiplantae; phylum Streptophyta; class Magnoliopsida; order Poales; family Poaceae; genus Alopecurus; species Alopecurus myosuroides. Next base: position 334,989,286 of record CM054057.1, on the reverse strand, counting down.
GCAAGATGGCCCTTTTCACGACATAAGTAGCAACAACGACTCCTTCCATTCTTCTTAGTTGATTTCTCAACTTGAGAAGCATTAGCTTGAGTCTTCATAGGAAGAGGGCTTTCTTCAACTTGAAGTTGAAATTGAGGTTGAACTTGTGGCCGCTTCCCTTGTTGCTTCTCGCTAAGTTTCTTCTTATTCAAAGGGCATGATCTAACATGATGCCCTTCAACCTTGCACTTGAAGCAAACAATATTCGCCAAATTCTTGACTTGTTCATGGCCCTTCTTCTTGTAGAGCTTGGACTTGTTCTTGTGATTGGAAATGAATCCAAGTCCTCTCTTGTCATTGGGGGATTTTTGGACACTCAACATATTATCAATTGTAGACTTCCCTTTATGACACTTCTCCAAGTCTTTCTCCAATGAAGTGACTTGGGCCTTGAGCTCTTTGATTTCCTCTACATGGTTAGTATCAACACAAGAGCTAGAGGAAGTAGATGCATCATTATTAGAGCAACAAGGTAAGGAAATCAATTCATCATAAGATGTGGGAACATTATGAGAGGATGAATTACTAGGACTAGCACAAGGCAATATAGCATTTAGAGTAGATATTGTGCCTTTGTCCACATGAGGCTCACAAGATGTTACCTTAGTTAACATAGCCTTATGAGCTAATTTTAGACTCTCATGGGAGACTAGAAGATCCTTATGAGAGCTTGAGAGCTTTTCATGAGTTTCTTCCAATTTCCCATAATTACTAGTTAGCAACTCAAGTTGAGCCCGTAGCTCAACATTCTCCTTTAATGTGGATGCTTCACAAGAAATAGAGTTAGTAGCACAAGCATCAACACTTATAGCTTTGAGGTCATTAGCAAGAGAAAGAGATAATTCATTGTCCCTTCTAAGCTTAGAAACGCTAATAGAATATGTTTCTTCTAGACTATATAGTTTCTCTTCAAGAGAAGATCTAAGGGACCGCTCTTTCTCAAAAGCCTTTTCAAGCTCTTTGTCCTTTATAGAATGACTACCACTATGACTTTACAAAGTCACGATGATATCCTCCTTTTCATCTACAAGAGAGTTAGCCTCATCAAGTTGTTCTAGGAGAGCATTCACATTTTCTTTGGTCTCACCAACAAGGCTTGCAAATCATAAGCCTAATTTATTAGACTCATCATCATCTTCCTTACCAACATCATCATCACTACTATCATCATAATATATATTGGGGTTCAAAGTGGAAGATACCTTTGAATCCTTGGCCATAAGGCAAAATGTGGTAGATGATGATGAATCATTACTTGAGGCACCACTCAAGTCCACATCTTGTTCCATAGAGAGTTGAGTTTTCTTTAAATTGTTATCCATACAAATACTAGAGGAAACACAATCATTTTTATCATGGGAACAAGATAAAGCAAGCATATCATCATGAGATTTAGTCAAGCAATGACGACATGATATGAAAAGACTATCAACACAAGCATGTAAAACATTTTTGGTGCTAGTTGTGTTTAAGTCCAAAGATGAGACATTGCAATAAGATAGAGATGAAGGATCATCAATAATAATCTCACTATCATTGTTGCAAAGCCTATCACTACTCACCATCTCATTAGTTTGTGGCTTACCACATGTTGGTGAAGTAGAAGAAGTTGAGAACTCATCACGACCGGAGATAGAGGGAGAGCAATCATCCACAATAATATTGGACACTCCATATTTATCTTGAAGCTTTGTCCATAACTCACGAGCATTCCGAATAGGAAAAAGTGGCTTAATAACTACAAGGCTCACAAGAAGGAAAAACGCATTAATAGCAAGAGCATCGAGAGATAAGTTTTTCTCTTCCTCTAAAGTTGGATTTTGAGGATCCTTTGGAGGAGAAAAACTCATCTCTACAATTTGCTCCATGTGTGGGTCCATGACCTGGAAATAAGTGAGCATGCGAAATTTCCAAAGATCATAGTTTGTGCCATCGAAATGAAATGTGGGATCGTGCACTAATTCACTAAGCGACATCCTTACTCTCAAGGCGGTGAAGCCTAACAATGAGAGCCCTAGCTCTGATACCAATTGAAAGTATAAGGATGCCGCCTAGAGGGGGGGTGAATAGGCGCTTTAAAATAATTATGGTTTAGGCTTGAGTAAATGCGGAATAAAACTAGCGTTTAATTTATCAAGCACAAAACCTATGCAAGCTAGGTTTACATATGTGCACCAACAACTTATGCTAGGCATGATATACAACTATGAGATAGCAAGATAGATGGCTTCAAGCACGATGGCTATCACAAAGGTAAATGCATAAGTAACGAGCTAGAGTATAGAGATAACCGAAGCACAAGGAGACACCGGTGTGATTACCGAAGTTCCTTCCCAAGGGAAGTACGTCTTCGTTGGAGAGGTGGGGAGCCACCTAGGCGCTCCTCAATAGCACGGATGTGCACACCTTAATCTCCTTGAGCTTCTCCGGTGAGGGAGATGCTCGTTTCCACTATGAGGTCGACTTGAAGGCGTTGACCAAACCTTACACGAGGTTGAGGCTATCTCCACAACTCAATTGGAGGCTCTCAACGAAGCTTCTTGCAACAAGGTGGAAGCCCCAAGCACTAACCGTCTAGGGTGCTCAATACACCCAAGAGGAACAATCTCTCCGGTGACCAAGCACCCAAGAGTAACAAGCTCACGAACTTCTCTTTCACGAATCTCGTGGGGAACTCAAACCGATGCACCTAATGCAATGGCAAGAACACACAAAGTGGTCAAGAACTTCTATCTCAAATCCCACCAAAGCGACTTAAATAGGTCACCCAAATATCCAACCGTTGGAGGAAAAATCACGCAGGGGCGGAACCTCCGGTGAAACCACCGGAACCTCCGCCCCCCGGATGAGTTAGGACACCAAAATGGCTGAAAAAATGCCCCAACCACCGGAGCCTCCGGTGGTTTCACCGGAGGCTCCGCCAACATCAACCCGAAGGGGTTTCCGGCGGAGCCACCACCGGAGCCTCCGCTGGTGGAAAAAAACTGCAGAACACCCTATATGAAAACGGTCGTAACTTTTGCATCCGGACTCCGTTTTCGATGTTCTTGGGCTCGTTGAAATCGCAACGAAGAGCACTACAAGAATATGCAGAGAAACATCATAGTACAAAATGGGAATATAAAACCAAATGATGAAAGGTTTGGCCTATCAATAAAGGACAGCCGGTAGAAACCTCCAACAACAAAAATGCGATAAGTTTTTCATACGAAATCCATTTTTGATGAACTTGAGCTTGACATGAAGAACATGACAAGCTATAAAACCTTACATGGAGAAAACCCAAATAAGAACCAAGAAGGATGATGCCAAGTATGCAAAGGTTTGAGCTCTCTATGATAGATCCGATCAAGATATGCATTCAAGAGCCCCTCTTGATAGTACGGTTATCTATCCTATAATCCGGTCTCCCAACTAGCATAATGAGACCGGTAAAATAGAAACCCTATCTAAGTCATACCTTTTCCTTGCGCAATCCAATTGAGCTAGATGATGACGATCTTGACTCTCTCAAGTTGGATCTTCTTTCTTGATCGTGCTCGCTAGCACATGCTCCGCTTGATGAAGACTTGCAAGTTGCTCCTCCATACACCACTATGGTAGAGGATGCTCCCCCATACACCATTATCGGAGAGACCCTTAATGGCAAATCTTCACGAGGCCACAAACTCCAAAAGGGTGGCAAGCATCAAGCATAGGATTTCTTCTAGATGCTTCACTTGAGCTTCCACGTCAAGCTAGGTGACGAACACCGCTTGACAATGACATAGACCATGGGCAATATGAAATCTTCCTCTTTGTTCATGCCCATGGAAAGATACCATACCATGAGATACACAATCCCACTTGGTACATCGTGTAGCTTTGTGTGTTGATTAGCTTGATCAACCTTGTATCTTTTCTTCTCACTTCAAATGATGATGTCTTGAAGATAACCATGAAGGATAACCTAATACTTTTCTTCAAGACACGCTAGCAATAAGCTCAACTCAAACCATGACCATTCTTCGTATAAATCCTTGAATATAACAATGGCCATCAAGGAAGCTAATAGAGTTCAACACATGAACTCCATTATTTCCTATGGACAAGATCTACAAGGATAACTCAATGCAAACATTAGTCCATAAGGATTGTCATTAATTACCAAAACCACATATGGGGCACCATGCACTTTCACTAATGATCAAGATCATGAAACTCCAGAAGAGGAAACTACCACACCTCGCAGGTAAACTAGGGAACGTATATCTCCTGAACTGTATGGGGATCCCGTCTTAAACTTCATGGAAGATGGAAGTGATGACCCTGCGACGTATGTTGAAGCGATGATGATCCCAGATTCCAACAAATGGCTTGAAGCCATGAAATCCGAAATAGGATCCATGTACAAAAACCAAGTTTGGACTTTGGTGGACTTACCCGATGAACGCAAGGCTGTTGAGAACAAATGGATATTTAAAAAGAAAATTGATGTTGATGGTAATGTGACCGTCTACAAAGCTCGACTTGTCGCAAAAGGTTCCCAACAAATTCAAGTAGTTGACTACGATGAGACTTTCTCACAAGTACTGATGCTAAAGTCAGTTATGATTCTATTAGCGGTTGCTGCATTTTTCTATTATGAAATCTGGCAGATGGATGTCAAAACGGCGTTATTTAATGTCGACATTGAGGAAGAGTTGTATATGATGCAACCCAAAGGTTTTGTTGATCTAAGGATGTTAAAAAGGTATGCAAGATTCAACGTTGCATTTATGGACTGAAGCAAGCATCCCGGAGTTGGAACCTCCGTTTTGATAAGGTGATCAAAGGTTTTGGATTTGTCCAAACATACAGAGAAGCTTGTATCTACAACAAAGTGAGTGGGAGCTCCGTTGCATTTCTAGTACTATATGTGCATGACATATTATTGATTGGAAATGATATAGAACTTTTAAAAAGCATAAAAGGTTATTTAAACAGTAGATTTTCGATGAAAGACCTCAGTGAAGAAGCTTATATATTAGGCATCAAAATCTATAGGGATAGATCAAGACACTTAATTGGACTTTCGCAAAGTACATACCTTGACAAGATTTTGAAGAAGTTCAGAATGGAAGAAAGTAAGAAGGGCTTCTTACCAATGTTGCAAGGAAATACGTTGAGTAAGACTCAATGTCCGGCTACACCAGAAGATACAGACATAATGAATAAGATTCCCTATGCTTCAGCCATAGGTTCTATCATGTATGATATGCTATGTACAAGACGAGATGTGGCATGATACGTCATAAACGTATCCCTAATTTCTCATGCTCCATGATGATATTATGCCAATTGCTACATGTTTTCTCCCTTCTTTATGTCATTTTTATCGATTTTACGGACTAACCTATTGACAAGATGCCACAGAGCCAGTTCCCTGTTTTCAGCTGTTTTTTAGTTTCAGAAAAATTGTTCTAGAAATATTCTCGGAATTGGAAAGTTTGGAGCCCGGAAGTCCTATTTTCCCCGGAAGCATCCAGAAGACCGAAGAGGAGTCGAACAGGGGCAACAGGGGGGCACACCATAGGCTGGCGCGGGTCCCCCTGGCCGCGCCAGCTATGGGTGTGGGGCCCCTGGATCTCCACCGCCTTTGCCCTTTTTCCTATTTAAGCCCCCCGGATGGAAAACCCTAAGCACCTAATCAAAATCCCCAAAAAAGTTCCGCAGCCGATGTCACCGTCAACCCTAGATAAGGAGGGTTCTGGAGCTGTTTTCCGGCACCCTGCCAGAGAGGAAATCATCACCGGAGGCTTCTACATCACCATGCCTGCCTCCGGAGTGATGCGTGAGTAGTTCATCCCTGGACTACGGGTCCGTAGCAGTAGCTAGATGGTTGTCTCCTCCTCATATGCCTCCGTGTTTAGATCTCGTGAGTTGCCTATCATGATCGATATCGATCTTATGTAATTCTTTATGCTGTGTTTGCTGGGATCCGATGAATATTGACCTTATGCCAAGTTTATTATAGTATTTATTGCAATGTTATTGTGATCTTCCATGCTTTCCGTTTCTAGTGGTTGCTCTGGACAAGTAGTTGCTAGTGACTCCAAGAGCGAGTATTTATGATTGATAGTGGGTTCATGCCTCCTTGTTGCCTTGCTCGAGTGACAGAAACGTGAAGGGGGAGGATGTGTTGTTGCCATTAGGGAGAAAACATCAGTGAGAGTACCTGCGTGTATAATCATTGCTTACATTACACACTTTGTTTAATGCAATTATCTGTTGCTTGCAACTTAATACCTAAGGGGGTTCGGATGATAACATGAGGGTGCATTATTAGTCATAGATGAAGATGGATGTCGGTCTATGTATCTTGTTATAATGCCCGCACTAAATATCATAGTAATCATCACGTTATAATGTGCACTACGGTGCACCCTTTATTTGTCCATTGCCTAGCTGTAATTTATTCACCCAATATGTTATTGTTATGGAGAGACACCACTAGTGAACCTACGAACCCCGGTCCATTTTCCACACTATTAAACAAACCACAACAATTTCCTGCTCTCTCTACTTTCTGCAAGCATACAACTGTTTTCCACACTATACATCTAATCTTTGTTTTCAGCAAGACCGGTGAGATTTACAACCTCGCTGTACCGTTGGGGAAAACTATTTTGGTTGTGTTGTGTGTAGGTTCCACATTGTTGTTGGCACCGATGAGCGCCAGCACCACCGTAAGTGGCATCAGCCTTTGAAGGTCCTCTTTCTCCTACTGGATTGATAACCCTGGTTCTTAACTAAGGGGAAAATTCCTACCACTATGCTCATCACACCCTCCTCTTGGGGTATCTCAACGCAAGCATCAAGGACATTTTTTGGCGCCGTTGCCGGGCCATTGGAACCCAAATAGAGTAATTAATGTAACCCTCAATAGGACCAACATATTTAGCTTGCACAACACCATACAACAAATAAGAAATGGTGAGGATTGTTAGTTCCCGCAGAGTTTCTACAAGTAGTGTTGTCCCTAATGACAATACCACTCGCACAAACATACTTCTTAGCTTGTGCGGGATTGGCCTTGTTCTTGTTCTTGTTATTCTTTCTCCTGGCAACATAGCGAATACATTGCTAGCCAATTTGAGGTCTAGGAGCAACCACTTGTGCCTTGGGGGCCACAACCTTCTCAACACTAGGGCCCTTTCCCTTGATTCTTTCTAGGTCTTCCTTCAACCTAGCATTCTCCTCAATAATATTTTCATGATCACAAGAAGAAGTAGAGGTACCAGGCACATGAAATTGAACAAGTTGAGTTTGAATTTGTTCACGAGACTTGTTGAGGGTAGAAAGTTCACTCTCCAAAGCCTTGTATCGGTGAGTTTCTCTAGCTCCTCGGTTAGTTTTTCATGGCCAACACCAAAATCAACTTTTTTTTTTCCTTTTTAGTTCTCTTATATTTAGCAATTGTATGTTCACGTTATTTAGTGATCTTATAAATTGACTCATTATGTAATTCTTCAATAGTTTCAAGTCTCTCCTCAAGAGATACTCGAAGATCATGTTCCTCCTCAAGAGAATTAGAGAGGGAAACCTTTTCAAAAAAATCATTCCTCTCGGTTTCACATTTCTTATCAAGAGCCTCTTGGGCCTCTCCCAATTGACTCATGAGAATGGTGAAATACTTATTGTTCTCCCCTTGCAGGTTAGTCATATATAGGTTCAAGGAGGCAATTTCATCTTTGACACTAGAATTAGCAAGTTCAGTGGTGGGAGAAGATGATACCTCGATGGCCTTATCCATGAAGCACTTCATGGAGGTTTGAGGAAGAAACTCATTGGGGGATTCAAATAGTGAAGGAGATGAAGAAGATGCAATAGCAATGCGGCCACTTCACTTGTGGTTTCTTCTTCTTCATCGTCACCGGAATCATACTCTTCTTGAGTCACAAGCACATATTTAGATGATGGCTTCTTGTTGAAGGGTTTCTTCTTTAATTGAGGTTTCTTGTTGGGAGCCTTTGACTTATCCTTGAGGACTAGATTTCCTCCATGGTTCTCCCTATTCTCAAAGGGGTATTCGGCAACAAAGTGATACTTGTCTTGGCAATTGAAACAAGCCCTCACTTTTTGAGTCCCTTCTTTGCCATAGCTTAACTTGGTCTTCTCCTCAACATATGTATGGCCTTGGGAGGGTTCTTCTAAAACTTTTTCACCGCAGGAGCAATGCAATCCTTAAGCACGGGATCATATTCTTGATCTTTGATCAAGGACAAATTTTCTTCCGAGGAAACTTCTTCATGTTGATACACCATCTTGGTCACCACCTTGGCCTTCAAAGAAACGGAGACCCCTTTGTGCGTCCCAATAGCACGAGCACGTGTTTCATGGGCTATCTTTGATTGCACCTTAAAGGAGGCCATTTCTTGCGCCTCGGTTGAGGTCATAGAGGAAAAGTTGTGTTTCCTTTGAAGGCTCTTCACATCCACGGTCTCAAATGGCAAGAGAGAATTGATGTACTTCCTCTTGATCCAAGCATCATCAACATATTTAGCACCAAGAGCACTAAAGGAGGTGGCTAGGGTCATGATTCTTTGGTACATTTTCTCATGGCTCTCACCATCTAGCATATAGAACCCTTCGGCCTCATTGCACGAGGTATCATACCTATTCCTTTGCATGCTTTCATTGCCCACAAACATGGTGACGAGAGCATCCCACAATTCCTTGGTGGTGGAATATTTTTGAAGATGAGGCATGTGGTTTGGACCTACGGCTTGTTGAATAATCGACAAGGAGGTGTATTTGAGTTGGCAATCTACCACTTCTCTTCTTTTCAAGTTCCTAGGTTCGTGTGGCTTGTATCCATCTTGAGTGACCCTCCAAAGCTCAATACAAGAAGAGATCAAGTGAGTTTTCATGAGATATTTCCACTGATCAAAAGGATGCGCATCAATTTTAGGAGGTTCACCCCAAGGGTTAATATGAGGATGTGGGACGGGAGGATCAGGGGAGTACCATTAATCGACATTGTGGTACTCGCCCTTATCATCCGACCCCTTATAAGTTTTGTTCTTAGAGTAGGAATCATTTTTATTTTCTCCACCCTTATCCCCATTATCTGTATCCTCCTTCTCCTCCGGAATTGCTCCCGAGGGAGAAGTAGAAGATTCTGGTTCCTTGGCTTTCAAGAGTTGCAACATGATATCTCGCAACTCTGTCAACTTGTCATCCATGGAGTCAAGGAATCTTTCAATTCCTTGAGATCACCCATAGTGACATGAATCGGGGCCTTGGGGAGGATCCTCTACGTTGACCATACTAAAAATCTTAGGTGGTTAATCCCAATAAAAGAGTCGAGTCTCTAATGCCAATTGAACGGATAGTATGGGCACCTAGAGGGGGGTGATTAGGTTCTACGACAATTTTGATTTTTCTTCAAATTAAGGCTTGGCACAAAGGTAAATTCTCTAGATTATGCAACTAAGGTGAATTTACCTATATGGCAAGAACAACAATAAATACAATACAAGCACAAATAAAGAAGAGGGAACAAGGTAACCGATAACGGAAGCACGCGGGGACACGATGTATTCCCGAGTTCCTCCTTGTTAAGGGAGTACTTCTCGTTGGAGGGGTGTGAGTTCCGCCACAAAGGCCTACTCAACGCCACAAAGGTCTCACCCTATTCTCCAATGAGCAATGCCACAAAGGCCTATTTCACCTTCCACTATTGATCTGCTTTTAGGCGGGAATCGAATCCTTTACAACAAGCTTGGGGCACACACCCACAACCAAGTTGGGGGCTCCCAACAATCACCAAGAATCCAAGAGTAGAAATGGGGTCTAGGTTCTTGATGCCTACACTTTCCCTTAAGTGGATTACTCAAGGTTTATCGAACTCAGTGAGGAAGAGGTCAAAGGTATCCCTCTCAAGCAACCCTGCAATTACAATACGAGAAGTCTCTTGTGTCCCCAACACACCTAATATAATTGTCAGTTGTATAGGTGCACTAGTTCGGCGAAGAGATAGTCAAATACAAGTAATATGGATGATTATGAGTAGTAATTGAAATCTGAAATAAAAATGCCAGCAAGAAAACATGTAGCAGAACTGATTGTAAACGATGTTTCAATGCTTAGAACAAGGCCTATGGATCATAATTTCACTAGTGGACACTCTCAACAATAATAACATAATTGAATGCATAAATGGCATCTCTTCACTATGCTACTCCGAACCAATCTCCGGTCGGATAACAAACACCAATCTCTCTTTAGTACTTAATGATTGGCGTTTGTTATCCGACCGGAGATTGGTTCGGAGTAGCATAGTCAAGAGATGCTATTTATGCATTCAATTATGTTATTATTGTTGAGAGTGTCCACTAGTGAAAGTATGATCCCTAGGCCTTGTTCTAAGCATTGAAACATCGTTTACAATCAGTTCTGCTACATGTTTGCTTGCTGGCATTCTTATTTCAGATTGCAATTACTACTTATAATCATCCATATTATTTGTATTTGACTATCTCTTCTCCGAACTAGTGCACCTATACAATTGAAAATTGTATTAGGTGTGTTGGGTACACAAGAGACTTCTCGTATCGTAATTGTAGGGTTACTTGAGAGGGATACCTTTGACCTCTTCCTCCCTGAGTTCGATAAACCTTGAATAATCCACTTAAGGGAAACTTGTTGTTGTTCTATAAACCTCTGCACTTGGAGGCCCAACACTGTCTACAAGAATAAAATCATGCGTAGACATCAAGAACCTAGACCCTATTTCTACTCTTGGATTCTTGGTGATTGTTGGGAGCCCCCAATTTGGTAGTGGGTGTGTGCCCCAAGCTTGTTGTAAAGGATTCGATTCCCTCCTAAAAGCACATTGTGGTGGTGGAAGCAGAGCGAGTACATCGGGGGCTATCTAGGGCAATAGAGGGCAAAAAGACCTTACTTTGTTGATCGTGGCGATGGTGACAGCTCGTTGGCGAAGCGGCGGGTGTCCTTGCTTGCTGTCCCTCGCTCAATCCCTCGTCGAAGTTGATGCAGGCGGCAGGCGACGACGGACGTGGATGGCGATGTTGATCTGCTAAACGAAACGACACACACTGATGTCGGAGAGATGTGCGGCATCGGGAGGAAGCAAGAGGGGTAGAGGGGAGGGGTGAATATGACGATGCTCATCGGGGAAGGCTCGAACACTGCTGCGGCAGTGGCGGAGCAGCCGAGACCGATCTCGATGATTTCTAGTGGCTAGGGCTTTGATGAATCGTGGAAAAGAGGTCACGGGGATCGGGGAATATATATGAGGGGCTTTGCGTGGCCGAGGGGCAAGGAAACACGAGGAGGAGTCGGGATCGAGCGGGATTTCTTCCGCGTCGTTCTATCAAACACGACATGGGCGCAGAGTCTGTGTTCAGGTGGAAGACGACGGAGTGGGCCCCGGCTGCCAGCGAGAGTGTGAGGAGACGAGATGCACGCTCGGTCGCGTTACTGGGCCGGCCCGTCGGCTGGGGGATGCGCGCGCACGAGAAATACGAGAGAGCGAGGGGAAACGGGTTGGGCCGAGAGAGAGGTTAGGTGCGGCTGGGTGCAGCGATGTTGTTTCTTCTCTTTTTTTTGTTTTTCTTTTCTGTTTTCAACTTAATTGATTCAAATAAAATTCAAATTAAGACAAATATTTATCAGAAAATTTTGAATAAATACTTTTTGAAGAGTTTAAGACTTAAGGTACATTTTGGGTACTATAATTTCCCAAAATAAAATACTTTCCTTCTAAAAAATGTTTTAACACCAAATAATGATTTAAGGGATAATAACTCCTAAAATTTTAAGATTAACAAATTTGAAACCAATTTTTATGCAAACAAAATGTTGTGATGCGGTGATGAGAATGTATGCATGCTAGGTTTATATTTTCAATTGGCTAACATGAAACACATTATGCCAACATCTCGGGGTGACACTTCTTCAATTGGCTAACATGAAACACATTATGGACTGCTGAAAGGATCTCAGGCAATTCCAACTTGTAGGCCACTTCTCCTTTACGACAGAGGATCTGGAATGGTCCAATGAATCGAGGTGCTAACTTCCCTTTAATCCCAAACCTCTTCACTCCACGAAGTGGTGATACTCGAAGGTAGGTCCTATCACCAACCGCATAGGTGTCTTCCCTGCGTTTGTTATCGGCATAGCTTTTCTATCTAGACTGGGCAACTTTCGATCTATCCTTAATTAATCTAACCTTTTCTTCAGCCTCCTGAATAATTTAAGGTCCAAAGAAACTCATCTCTCCTACACCACTCCATAACAATGGTATAGTGCACCTTTTCCCATACAAGACTTCAAACAGTGCCATCTCAATACTTGCTTGGTAGCTGTTATTGTAAGAAAACTCTGCGTAGGGAAGATTGTCATCCCAACAAGACCCATAGTCTACTGCGCAAGCTCTTAACATATCTTACATAATCTGATTCACGCTCTTAGTCTGGCCATCTGTTTGTGGATGAAAATTTGTGCTAAACTCCAATCTAGATCCTAGGGGTTCGTGTAATTGTTTCCAGAAATGTGATGTAAACTGAGTTCCTCTGTCTGACACAATACTCTTGGGAACCCCATGGAGGCACACAATCCTCTTCATGTATATTTCAGCTAACTTTGCACTGGTATAAGTGGTTTTTACTAGTATGAAATGAGCTACTTTTGTCAAACGATCAACTACTACCCAAATGGAGTCATATCAACACTTACTCCTGGGTAGACCAGTAATGAAATCCATACCAATCTGCTCCCACTTTCATTCAGGTATTTTCAATGGTTGTAGTAGTCCTGCTGGCTTTTGATGCTCTGCCTTTACCCTACTGCATATGTCACACTTTGCTATATATTCTTCTATGTCTTTCTTCAGATTATTCCAGCAAAAGCTGTCCTTCACATCCATATACATCTTGGTGTTACCAGGATGGATGGAGTAGGGAGTTTCATGAGCTTCTTGCAAAATCAGCTTCCTAAGATTAGGATCATTGGATATATAGACACGCTTCTCAAACCAGAGAGTTCCTTGGTCATCCTCTCGAAATCTCGGTGCCTTCCCTTTACTCAAGTTCACCTTAATTCCTTATGTATCTTTGTCTCCATTTTTAGCTTAACGTATCCTATCCATCAGAGTTGTTGTACGACCAAAGATGCCACGAGACCCTGGGGTACTACTTCCAATCTCAGATCCTTAAACCATTTACATAAGTCTTCGGGCAATTCTCCTTCCGTGAGGCCATTCACATAAACTCTGCGACTCAGGGCATCAGCTACCACATTAGCCTTGTCGGGGTGATACTCTATATTGATGTCATAATCCTTCATGAGTTCTAACCATCTTTGTTGTCTCATATTAAACTCTTTCTGGGTGAAGATATATTTCAAACTTTTATGATCTATGAATACTTCACACCTTTTTCCCACCAAATAGTGTCTCCAGGTTTTCAATGCATGTACTACCGAAGCTAACTCAATATCATGTGTGGGATAATTACCTTTATGCTTCTTGAGTTGTCTAGAGGCATAGGATGCCACTCTCCCTCCTTGCATCAAAACGCTTCCTAAACCTTGACGTGAGGCATCACAATACACCTGGAATTCCTTCTCCAAGTCTGGTAAACACAGAACTATGGTTGTTACCAAACGTTTCTTCAATTCTTGGAAGCTATCCTCGCAGGCATCGTTCCATTCAAACTTCTTCTCTTTTTTCAAAAACTCCGTCATAGGTTTTTCAATCTTGGAGAAATTTTCAATGAACCTCCGGTAATAACCTGCCAGACCCAAGAAACTACGAACTTCTCCAACATTCTTGGGTGGTTCCCATTCTGTTACTGCTGCTACTTTGGATGGACAACTGTGATTCCCTCCTTTGACACAATGTGTCCAAGAAATCCTACTTCACTAAGACAAAATTCACACTTGCTGAACTTGGCATAGAGTTTGTGCTCTAGTAGCTTCTCCAATATTTGACGTAGGTGGTTCTCATGTTCTTGGGTGCTTTTGGAATAGATTAGTATGTCGTCAGTGAAAACTACGACAAACTTATCAAGAAATTCCATGAACACTTTGTTCATCATATTCATGAAATAGGATGGGGCATTGGTTAAACCAAAGGGCATCACTGTATATTCGTAAGAACCATATTGGGTGACAAAGGTTGTCTTAGGTATATCAAGCTCCCTAATATTCAGTTAAAAATATCCAGATCGAAGATCAATCTTGGAAAACACACGTGATCCTTCCAACTGGTCAAAGAGATCGTTGATCCTAGGGAGGGGATATTTGTTCTCGATGGTCACTTCATTTAGGGAACGGTAGTCCATTACCAAATGCTGACTCGTATCCTTCTTCTCCATAAAGAGAACCAGGGCTACCCAGGGTGATGAACTCTCTCGGATGAATCATTTGCCTAGCTGTTCTTCTAGTTGCTTCTTAAGTTCCTTGAGTTCATCCGTAGACATTGGGTATGGTCTCTTAGCTATGGGGCCCATGCCTGGTAGTAGATCAATAAGAAAATCCACATCTCTGTCTGGTGGCATTCCTGGTAATTCTTCGGGGAAAACATCGGGGTATCCCTTCACTACTTGATCTAGGCTAACCCCCTTAAGGGAATTGATCCTGACCTTTCCAAGCACCATCTTCGATTTAAATCTAATCCTTTTTCCTTCTGGGGTTGTAAGGGCAATAGCTCTACCAACACAGTCAATGAGTACTCCAAAATTGGCCATCTAGTCCATACCCAGTATAACATCTAGTTCTTGTGATTCTAATACTACCAGGTGGGTTGGGAATCTATACTTTCCTATTTCTAGGATGAGATCCCTACATCCAGAATTGACAAACATCTCTCCTCCTGGAGAACTCTGGTTCTGCCTATGGTTTTCGTAATTAACCCATTTTTATTGACAAAACTCTTGATATGAATGAATGCGATGCTCCAGTATCAAATAAAACCAATGCTAGAAAGGAGTTGAGCAAGAACGTACCAATCACACCATCGGGTTCATCCATTACTTCTTGAGAGAATTCCTTATTTGGCCCTTACTTAAAATCTTGTTCCCTATTTGGCCCTGAAAAGAAAATTCTTCCCTATTCGACACGTTAACTTCATTTTCTTTCTAACATGGCCCTATAGTGCATTCTAAACACAAATGGGGATATAAAAAGACTCTTTTGCCCCTGCTAAACTCTGTGATCAAATGTACAAATGCAGAACGAATAACCAGCTGGATGCACAGATCGCTCTTTTTTTCTTTTTTGTCCTTTCGCACTGGGAAGGGTACATGCAGAGCGACGCCCTCGATGGTGATTTTTCCCCCTCAGCTCACAAAAACGTGCACGTGAACACACACAAACACGTGTTTAAAAATGGCTCCGGATGGATCCGACGACGGCCTAGGTCGACGAAACTGACGCAAGGGTTTTAATAGCTTTTGTCCTGGAGTGAAAAGAGGATCCAGCTATGTGCAGAGGTGTTTTTCGAGCGAGAGGAGAGCCCATGCATTAACTCACAGTAATACCATCCGTGTGGGTCGGGATTGATGGCTCTCCAGGTCATTTTGCATTCAAACGAACTATAGGGATGTTGTGCGTACGTGTACCCTCTGTGAAAACATTTCCTTGTTTTTCCTGCCAAGGTGGTCCTCGACCATGTATCTTGACATGCATCTATCGTTGTGTATTTGGTGAAGAATTATTTTGGTCCTTAAGGTACGATAGAGTTTAGAGAAATTGAGAGCGAGAAACTTGGAAGGAAAATTAACCACTCGACCACACGTTGAGTGTTCAAGCATGCGGCGAGGAAGATGCTGGTAAGCAGCTTACAACACGAAGAACACCAACAAACACAAGATAAACAAAAAAAACAGCTAGAAGTCTTCCGTGTGCCCTCCACCGCGTACGAAGCACCATGGGAGCGGCAAAGACACAATTTCCGAGGGAAGTGCAAGAGAAAAGAGGCCTACCCTCGACTGCTCCAGGCAAGCTAAAGCCTGGCCCTCTTCTTCCATGGACGAAAGGGGACCCCTGCCCCTCGCCCTGGCTCGAAGGGCGCCGAACCGTCAGCAACGTACACGCTCACCCTAGAGCAAAGGAAGGACCAAAGACTGCCAAAAGGAACAGACCTACGTGCTGCCACATCGTTGCACCGAGCTCAACAGAGGTAGACTAGACTCAAACCACATAAACATCCAAGAAGAGAAGCTGCTTGGGGAGGACGAAGATGAAGTTGCGACTCGTCAAGCACGGATCAAGAGTTCGGCCCCACCCCTCTTACCCAAAACGGCACCTCCAAGAAGGTGACGACGCTCAGAGCGCCACTACCGCTCAATTTTGAAAAGATTTGGGATTTCTCCCGGGCAATGAGAGCGGTAGGAAGGGGGAAGAACCTCAACTGCGCCTCCATGGAAGAAGACGGCGCCCACAGACGTCACCGCCGTTGCGGCTGGTAAGACCAGCCAGCGATTACTCCCGGTTCCACCCACCTCCAACACCAACCCTCGCGCCAGATCTGGCGACCATCAGCCACCAAAGTAGAGCTAGTAGGGTAAGGGATAACCGGAGGAGGAAAACCAGCCTTCAGATTTGGATCGCGGCTAAATAGCAGCCCCAACACCACGCCCCAATGGTCGCCGCCTCCACGCCGCCCACATGTGAGAGGAGGACCAGTACACGCGCGCTGCTCGCCGCCGATCCAGCGCCGCCTCAGCTTCCAGAGTCCACCGCGGGGGCGCGGCGCGATGAGTTCCTCGCCGCCACCCTCCTTAGTGACCGCACGGCTTTGCGGCGGTCTCCTTGGGTGGTCTCCTTGGAGCAAAGGGAAGAGATGGGGGGAGGGGGTGGCGGCGCTAGGGTTTAGAGCTCCACCTGAGTCACCCCAGAGGGAGCGACGCGGGGGCAGGAGAGAGGGGGGATCAAATGAGTTGCCTTCTCGATAAATTTATCTCCCTCAAACCTTGTCCTTCTAAAAGAGCGAATGGCTAGAAACTTCATTTTAACAGATGGCCAAAAATGGAAATGTTGAAAAACGTGAAAGAGCCCCTATTATGCTCAATAATAATATCTCTAATATGCACGTGATTTTCAAAAAAAGAAAAAACAATATGCATATGCGTGTTTATGCTTAATTTGCACGGTTTTATTAGTATGGTTATGTTAATTATGGTGAGTGAGCGTCATTAAATGATCAATACTCTGATATTGGTGTTTAATCTCAACATCTGTTCCCTGTTCTAAGATGGTTTGAGTTAGGGCAATATTCCCATGATTTTGTCAATAACTTATGTCTCGTTTTCCAAGTATTTAGGTTACTATACGAGTCAATCAAGCACAACGGTCACACGAGACACAAGGAGGCTTCATCTGTTTGTTTCTTGTATTTCTACATAGAATGGAATGACAACCAGAGATGAAAACGAAGAATAAATTAATGCGGTGAGGTCCAACATCACAGGCTACAATGGAATATACCATTCCATTCTGTTTTCCTCGGTATATGCTCTCTCTATCTGCGCTAAGCTGAGGCGGACCATCCACAACTTATGACTAGAAAGGAAGGAAAAGAAGCATGGCTGTCAGACACGAGTATAGAAGAATGTGGCGCAAGCCCGGCAGTATCAACAGCCCACCGTCGTTGCCGCCGACGCGGCTCCGAGCTGGAGCTAGCAGCGGGCTCGAGGTCGGCGCCCCTGCCCTCGCACTGCCGTGGCTTGCTGCGTACCGTCAGGAGACGTACTTGCAGCTCCCGTAACCTGCCACCACGATAACAATGCCACATCATATAACTCATCAGTTCCATCAAGTAAAAACACCCACTGTTCAGAAACATAACAAATGGCGACAAGGCTTACTAGGGTCGGTGGAGGTGACGATGCCTGTGCCCTTGAAGTCGCAGGCGGAGGCGCTGTCACTGTTGGCCTGGTAGTAGGCGTTCATGGCAAACGAGGCATGAGACTGCAAGGTGTTCGGGTTGAAGCACGCGCCGCCACTCTGTATCGCCTTGCAGTCCACGTAGCCGCAGGCGTAGTTGATGTTATTCTGCAGGTCAGACACGTCGGCGCTAGCATTGGCGACGCACCACTTCCCGCCTCCTGACGGCGAGGGCTTAGGGCTCGGGTTCGGCGATGGGTTTGGTGAAGGATTCGGAGCCACAGACTGCAATAGTGGCAGAATAATGCACCAAGTCAGGTAATACTACTGAATTATGCATCAGATTGCCAGAATAAAGATACAGTATCTACACATGACTATAGGATGAAACAACAAACATTCCTCAAACAAAACTATTTACTAAGATCCTGACCCGTCTTAACAAGGACATGTTCTCTTGACTAGCACCGTTCAAAACAGCGCCAGTTCAAATTGGTTTTCGTCCTAAGATCCCTGACACACTAGCTGGTAGGCCCAATCAGCATGCTGAAAAATATTGATACAGACAGCCCCACTTCCCTCCTCCACATGGTTTACTTTCCCTAAGCATCTGCAAAAGCAACCAGCTAATGGCTGCTTCCTTTCTTTGATAGGAGAGCTTAACCCACATGCACACTGCAATATTGATGCACCTGAAGCAGAACAGAGTACAGCAAGGCTAAGGAAATCGAGAGGACAGATGTATGCGCAGGAATATATGATGCCGCAGGAAGGCGATGAAGCCGAACGAAGCAAATCATTGCTCCATCTGTAATGTGAACTCTGTTGCAATTTTTAGAGCATAGGCAGGCATCTCAGTAAATTATATAGCAAGGTCCCAAATTAATTGTCGCAAAGTTTGACAAAAATGGATGTATCTAACACTAAATTATCTCTAGATAGATCCATTTTTGTCAAACTTTGTGACAATTAATTTGAGACGGAGGGAGTAGAAGGTACATTTCTAGTCCTTAACGTGATGCTTCAGAAATTCAAACATAGGCTTATCTAAATATCAGGTCCTACTGCCCCTTTTATCTAAACTGGGAAATGCCCGGTGCCAGCTTAGTGGTACATTCGCAGCAGCAACGAATAGGTAGCAAACATGTGCACCAGAGTTTTTGGCTGTGGTCCGACCCAAGCGCGTCGAGAAATGCAGACGTGTCCAATGCTCTCACCACATGTCCACATGGGCTGCAGTTACTGGATCAGTCAAGAAAAGCAGCCGTTTGCGGGCGGGAGAATACTTTGCTTTCGACCAACTAGATCATGCAGGGGATAGGAGCAAAAGTCGGAAACGCAAGCAGCCCTTTCCAGAGAGTTGGCCGGTCCAGTGTGAACCGATCGAGGACATAGCTTAGATCAGCATTCAGCAACCGTGTACAAGTGTACTTCGTGAGGTTCTGGATCATCTATGACATAGCTGCTGGGGCCCATGGTTTCTCAATTAGACAGATAGGAGCGGATTCTTCCCCGCAGCACTCAACAAGGGAACAAATCATGGTACTGGTTTTTTACACGGAATGTTCATTCCTTTCTCCTAGGGTACTCTTCCTCAAATTGCAGAAGATAAACATTGAGTGCAGAAGCACTGAATTTTAAAACCGCATTTTCCTAAAAGGAGATCACGAGGGTAATGGCAATTTTGAATCGATTGTCGAGCAATCGTCATCCTAAGAGCCAAGGCCGCAGCAATTTGATAAGACTGGACTTAAAAGGACAGTCAAGTAAACTAAGTATAATTTTTCAGTCAAGAATAGTTAATTAACATTCAGAGGAGAAAGGCAGTACTGACCGAGCCATCGCGGAGGAGTCCGAGGTCGTAGACGGGCGTGAAGTCCGGATTGAAGAGACCGAAATGC
This sequence comes from Alopecurus myosuroides, assembly GCA_028641055.1. Classification (NCBI taxonomy): domain Eukaryota; kingdom Viridiplantae; phylum Streptophyta; class Magnoliopsida; order Poales; family Poaceae; genus Alopecurus; species Alopecurus myosuroides. The sequence goes on along the minus strand of CM054057.1, from coordinate 334,969,469 downwards.
CTCTCGGCGATTGGCCCCGGCTTCTGGTTCTCGTCGAATAGGGAGAAGAGGTATGTCTCGAATTTCTTTCCGGGCATGAGCGGCGTGCCCTTGCCGCTGCTGCAGACCCGAATCATGCCCTCGTTGAAGTCCCTGGCCTCCTGCACCCCGACGCCGATCTGGCCGGGCTCGGCCTGCGTGGGCCAGCCGGCCTCCCCGACGGCGATGTTGACGTCGCCGTAGCCGAGCTTCTTCATCGCCGTGTAGATGGCGTCCATCTGGGCGTCCAGCATGCTGGTGTAGTTGAGCTTGGTGGCCGGGTCGTAGATGCCGCTGTTGGGGCGGAAGAGCGCGTAGTTGAGCGTCTCCGGGCGGTAGCTGAAGTAGGGGTAAGGGTTGACCATGAATGGCGAGCCGGTGTCGCGGTGGAACTGGAGCATGGCCGGGAAGAGCTTGGTGTTGTAGCCGGCGCGGAAGGTGGCGTTGGAGGGGATGCCGTCGGAGGGGGCGAGGATTCCGAGGTAGTGCGGGGTGGTGACGCGGACGCCCGTGAGGCCCTCGGCCTTGAGCGCCTGCGCGAGGCGGCGCATGGCGGGAGGAGGGAGAGGATGAGGTTGGTGTCGGTGGAGAGGAGGATCTCGTTGCCGGCGAGGAGGAGGGTGACGTTGGTGGCGGGGACGTAGGGGGAGAGGTTGGCGCGGATCCAGGAGCGGGCGGCGTCCAGGCCGGTGGCCTTGTCGGCGAGCGCGGGGAGCGCGGAGTTGGGGAGGGAGACGGCGAGCGAGATGGAGGTGCCGGCGAAGGCGGAGATGAAGGCCGGGTTGGCGTCGAAGAGCTTGACGCGGTCGATGGTGGTCTTGGTGGCGAGGAAGGTGGCGACGGCGGTCGGGGTCGGGAGGTTGTCGGCGTTGGCGCCGTAGTTGACGCCGATGGGCAGCGACGGGGTCGCCGCCTCTGCCGCCGCGGCGAGCAGCATGAGGAGGAGGAGGAGGAGCGGCATCGCGGGGCGATTGATTGCGGGAGGATTGGGTTTGATCTGCTGAGGTTGCAACGGGGGTTTGGTGTGGTTCAAATACTAGGAGGAGCGGACAAAGGTCGCGTGGTGGTTACCATTACACTACTATTCTTTTATTCCACTCGTTTGATGGATTCTTTTTTCATGAAATGTATACTGCTACGTTTTTTCCTTCTTCTGCACGGTTGCTAAAAAGTGTTGTATATACAAGAGTAAGGAACAGCAGAAAAGAGTAGCTGAAGCATGTGTTGGAAATGAATAATTGTATCTTTTTAATAAAAGAAGAAAAGGGGAGAAAAAGGAAGCGATACTAGAGCACAAAATGCAAGTGGCCGTGTAGTATTTGTCGATTTAGTTCGATTTGAATATTGTGCGGTGGGTGCGCGTATCGAGAGAAGGAAGAAGGCGGCGAGTAGTTTCAGGAGAAAAGATGACAGCTTCTACACGAAGAAACGAAAGTGGACATTGACAAAGAGGACGCGCCGATTGAAACTTCCTCCGGAATAAAATATTAATGAGAGGTGCTACGATGGGAACTTACCGTTGGCTGCCGCGTTGTACGAGTACTACTACGTTGACGCTGCGCCGTGGTCGGCCCGCCACTAACCGCAGATTCAGCTTGACGTAGATGGTGGAGATGGTGATCGTGTGGTCGACAGACAGGGACAGTAGTCCACGCGCGCACGAACCGCATCGTCCCACGCGTGGGCTGTGCCTGTGCGTTGCGTGTGTCCGCGGCTCCCCCTCGTACTCGTTACATTTGCTGGCCCAATGTCAGGGCTAGGGTGAGCGCAAAAAAGGAAAGCTGGCATGCCTCCACGGACCAACATATTCTCAGCTTGCCACGGTCTGGCATCTCCGGCGACTTCGTCCTTCCTTGCTTGCAAACCCAGACCACTTGCTTGATGCATGCCGGATTGAGATACCACAGACTGATTTGATTACAGTAGTACCGCACAATGCTCGTTTACCACTTTACCTTATTATTCTACGAGATGGCTGACTCGAAACAAGACAAAAAAAATACACTTTTTTTTACATGAAAAACACTCATGTACGGCAGCAACTAGCCAGCATTACAGCACGGCCAACACGCAACTCAGAACCTGCATCCACCTCGGTTTACCACACACACGAGACCATCGTGCAATTTGTCTAGTGCTCCATTCTATAGTACGTAACTTATGTTACGCGTGCCCCCATCCAATCAAACTCGGGCTCCTTCCAAACATTTGCTGGCCCGATCGACCACAACGGTTTCTACAGCGTTATACAGATCCCACATGAGAATGCAGAGGAGCGCGACTAACCTAGCTGCTAGCTGCTCTATGTTCCGTTCTCCGAAGAAAAAAAGGGTTTTGCTTCTTACTAACCTAGCTCGGCCAATGAAACGGCGACAAGTGATTACATGCACGGCAACAGTCAGCGTTGGACACGCAAGAGGATCTGCGGATACCTACACCTCCATGGTTCCATCACTCGCTGCGGCGGCCATGGGTCTGGTCCCCTGATCTTGGGCGCGGTCCACAAGATGGCTGCGGCGATCTTCCGCGGGAACCCTCGTCATCAGGTGTTGCCAGCTTCCTGCCAATACACATCATCGTCGGAATTAAACAGCCTATTTCTTCACCAAATAGATTGTATAGACCTATGTGCATGAACTGTAGACAGATATAGGTCATAGACAAATTGCTCGAGTCTAATACAAGGTTATGGTACATAATACCCGTTGTCACAGTACGGTACACTCAAGAATCGTCTAGTACAATTGAGTAATAGGATAGCCCAGGAAACATTGAGTCAGTATGCCCAGACACGCAATTTGTTATCCAATACAAACGATCAGCTACTGTGTGTATGCCTTAAAAAGGAAGTGCGGTAAAAAGCTACTCCCTCCGTTCACAAATAGATGACTTCTATTTGTCCAAAAGTGGATGTAAATATGTCTACATACATCCACTTTGCGACAAATGGAAGTCATCTATTTATGAACGGAGGGAGTACAAAATAAGATCCAAATAGTAACCAAAACATTTTAACCTACTGTGAGCTGTGACCTACATACTGCAATATAAGGGTTAAAAGGATGGAGCTTGTGACCCTAATATGAATAACTGAAATAACAACATTATTTCCAATTTGGCTCAATAACAACATTATTTCTGGAATACCATGACTGCATTATGCCACTCACATTGAGCAGTATTCAAGGAGCAGAACTTACTCGTTGGAACCATTACCAGCATCATGGGGGTCATTTCTATCAGCAGCCGCATATGATCCCCTCTTCTTATTCTCATTGTGTTCCTTTGACTGTCCCGGTGATTTTCCCCGGCATTCTTCCTTTCTCTTTCTGGAAGCTGTGTAGTCATCTCGCCTTCTTAGCAGTGGAGTATGAACAACATTAGTTCTGGAATAGCATAGCAAGATTACACTTGTCACATTTAACAACAGTGAAGGAACATTTCTTACTCTCTGGAACCATTATCAGCATCACAGCGGTCCTTTCTTCCGTCATGAGTAGAGGATCCCCTCTTCTTATCATTCTCGTGTTCTTTTGATTGTCTTGGTGATTTTGCATGGTGTTCCTCCATTCTCTTTCGGGAAGCTGAGTAGTCATCTCGCCTTCTTGGCACAGTGGAGTATGAACAACATTAGTTCTGGAATAGCATACCAAGATTACACATGTCACATTTAGCAGCAGTGAGGGAGCATGGCTTACTCTCTGGAGCCATTATCAGCATCACAGCGGTCCTTTCTTCCGTCATGAGTAGAGGATCCCCTCTTATCATTCTCGTGTTCTTTTGATTCTCTTGGTGATTTTTCACGGTGTTCCTCCATTCTCTTTCGGGAAGCTGAGTAGTCATCTCTTCTTGGCACAGTGGAGTATGAACAACATTAGTTCTGGAATAGCATACCAAGATTACACATGTCACATTTAGCAGCAGTGAGGGAGCATGGCTTACTCTCTGGAATCATTATCAGCATCACGGCGGTCCTTCCTTCCATCATGAGTAGAGGATCCCCTCTTATCATTCTCGTGTTGTTTTGATTGTCTGGGTGATTTTGCACGGTGTTCCTCCATTCTCTTTCGGGAAGCTGAGTAGTCATCTCGCCTTCTTGGCACAGTGGAGTATGAACAACATTAGTTCTGGAATAGCATACCAAGATTACACATGTCACATTTAACAGCAGTGAGGGAACATGGCTTACTCTCTGGAACCATTATCAGCATCACAGTGGTCCTTCCTTCCGTCATGAGTAGAGGATCCCCTCTTCTTATCATTCTCGTGTTCTTTTAACTGTCTGGGTGATTTTGCACGGTGGTCCTCCATTCTCTTCCGGGAAGCTGAGTAGTCATCTCGCCTTCTTGGCACAGTGGAGTATGAACAACATTAGTTCTGGAATAGCATACCAAGATTACACTTGTCACATTTAACAGCAGTGAGAGAACACGGCTTACTCTCTGGAACCATTATCAGCATCACGGCGGTCCTTTCTATCATCACGAGTATATGATCCTCTCTTATCCTTCTCATGTTCTTTTGACTGTCTCGGGTGGTCCTCCATTCTCCTTCGGGCAGCTGAGTTGTCATCTTGCCTTCTTGGGACAGTGGGTACAAACAACATTAGTTCTGGTGTAGCATAACAGGATTACACCTGTCACCAGCTAAAATAAAAGATTTCACCAGACACATTTTACAGCAGTGAAGAAACAGAACTTACTTTTTTGAACTATTATCAGTGTCATGCTGGTCATTTCTATCATCATGAGTAAATGATCCCCTCTTCTTATTATCATCGTGTTCCTTCGCCTGTCTCGATGATTTTGCCTGGCGCTCCTCCTTTCTATTTCTGGAAGCCGAGTAGTCATCTCGCCTTCTTGGGACAGTAGAGTATGAAAACCATCAGTTCTGGAATCGCATAACAAGCTTATAGGAGGCACATTTAGCAGCAGTGAAGGAACATAGCTTACTCTCTGGAACCGTTATCAGCATCACAGTGGTCCTTTCTATTGTCATAAGTATAGGAATAGGAGCCCCTCTTATCATTCTCATGTTCTTTTGATTGTCTTGGTGATTTTGCATGGCGGTCCTCCATTCTCTTTCGGGAAGCTGAGTTGTCATCTCGTCTTCTTGGGATAGTGGGGTATAAACAATCTTAGTCTGGTATATCATTACAAGATTACACCTGCCACATTTAGCACAGTGAAGCACGAGAACTTACTCTTTCGAACCATTATCGGTATCATGGTGGACACTTCTATCATCAGGAGTAAATGATCCACTTTTCTTATTCACATCATGTTCCTTTGATTGTCTTGGGAAATTTTCACCGCGCTCCTCCTCCTTTTTATTTCCGGAGGCAGAGTACTCATTTCGCCTACTTGGAACAGTAGAGTATGAAAAGCATTAGTTCTGGAATGCTTCTGGAATAGCATAGAAGCTTACACCAGTCACATTTAGCAGTTGCGAAGGAACAGAGCTTACTCTTTAGAAGCATTATCAGCATTACAGTGGTCCTTTCTATCGTCACGGGTATAGGATCTCTGATTCTTATCGTTATCATGTTTGTTTGACTGGCTTTGCGATTTTTCTTGACACAGCTCTTCTGTTCTCTTTGGTGAACCATCGTCAGGTGATGCACGCCTCCTATCAACAAAATACATTGTTATAGAGGTACAAATGACCGGAATGGATTAACATGTGAATATGTGATCAAAATAAATATAAATGTAACTACGAATACAACTCGCGAAATCATTTAATATCTATTAATACTAAACAGAACCTAGTTTAATAATACAAACAAGAAGCAACATGATATTTAAATAATAAAAACCATAGATGCAACCACAACTGTTTCAGAGCTCCAGTTAAAACAGCATGCTTTTCTCGGCAAGAAATTATAGACGCTGATGCCAATAAATACACCAGTCCAAAAGAAGGTTCTGCTGCAAGATAACATTTTCAGTATACTCAGAATGAACCTGAGTTTGGTAGAATATCTTCAATCTAGGTATATGCTGTAGAAAACATGAAAGTAAGTCTATTCTGATTTGTGAGCTGTGCCTGATAGCCACCAGTAAGGGTTAAGAAGATGAAGTTTGGTACCGTATAAGTATAACAACATAGGTTCTGGGAGTAGCAGATTACCGAGTCAACTTTAGGAGCAGTGAAGGAACTGAACTTACTCACTGTAACCATTGTCAGCTTCATGATGGACAATTCTATCATCAGGAGCATAGGATCTCCTCTTAACATCACGTTCTTTTATCTGCCGTGGTGATTTCGCCCGGCACTCTTCCTTCCTCTTTGGGGAAGCAGAGTAGTCATCTTGCTTTCTTGAGTCATTAGAGTATAAAAAATGAAAAGCGTTAATTCTGTAAAAGCATAACTAGATTATGTCAATACTAACATTTAGCACTGAGCGAACACAACTTACTTCGTGTTACAATTATCAGTATCATATCTGCCATTTCTGTCATCAGGAGTATAGGACCTCCTCTTTTTATCCTCATGTTCATTTGACAGTTTTGGGGATTTTCCGCGGAGCTCTTCCTTTCTCTTTGCAGAAGCAGAGTAGTCATCTTGCCTTCTTGAGGACGATCTAGTAGATGGTTCGGGTGACCTCCGGCCAGCATGGGATCCCTCACCATCAGGTGTTACCGGCTTTCTGTCAACATGCACACTGCTACTGTAAAGATACCAAAAAAAAAAACAGAATATAATTTTATCATTTACTCATATATGACCGGTATGGAGACAAATCTGAAGTGCTCCCTCCGTCCCTAAATAAGTGTGCTTCTAGTTTTATACTAAGTCAAACTTTTTAAGTCTGACCAACTTCATATAAACATATAGCAATACTTAAAATATCAAATGAATATATCTAGATGTATATCGAAATGTAGTTTCATAATATATTAATTTAATGTCATAATATTGTACATTTAGAGACGGAGGGAGTATGCACACACCTCATGTAACCAATCCTAAAATAGCACACAATTTAGTAGTACAGTGGCACAGAAAAATAGTAGATGCAACCACGACCTTGTCACAAGTCAGAACTAACAGTGAAACAAGAACTTTTCTGCACAAAAGATTACATTTATGTATGCCGAGGCCAATGAACTTTACACAGGTTCTGCAGGAAAGTACTGAATTAATTTGTAAAGGTTCTGGTGAATGGTATAGTCACTCAGAATTAACCTGCATCTAGTAGGATATGTAGTCCCATTCGGAAAGGAAGAGCTTTCAATATTATAATGCTTGAGAAAGGAATTGTAGTTATTTTGGAAGATAATACAGTGGTACAGACTATGGATATGCAAAAGGCTAAAATATATCACCCATAAAATCTAATTAATATGGGGCCAGCATACTGTGATAAGGGTCAAAAAGGATGAAGTATGGGACCCTAATGGAGTAAGTAATAATAACAGCATTAGTTCCATATTGGCTAACTAGATTTTTCCTGACACTTTTAGCAGCAGTGGAGGAAGAGGACTTACTCCTTTAAACCAATATCAGCATCACAGCACTCATTCCCATCATCACGACTACAGGATCTCTGCTTCTTAACCTTATCATGTTCTTCTGACAGTCTTGGTGACTTCGTCAGGCGTTCTTCCTTTCTTTTTGGTGAAGTAGAGTAGTCATCTTGCCTTGAAAGGAGAGTATGAACAACATTAGTTCAGGAATAGTACAACTGGATTACGTCGGCCACACATAGCACAGAGTGGGAACAGAACCTACTCTCTATTTTTTACTTCTTTGATTCATAGGATACGGAAAGTGTAGGAAAAGGAAACCTATAGGATTAATATGATATGTCTAATTGAATCCTATGGGAAGAGGAATTCCTTTGATTGTGATGAAGGAATTTTTCATGAGGTTAGACCTCATTTTATTTTCTTATGAAGTTTACACTATTAAGATTCCTATAGGATTATTTCCTATGGGATATGATCCTATGGCTCAAACAGAATCTGAAGGAAAATTTCCATAGGATTTCAATCCTACACAAATCCTTTGAAAATCATATGAATCAAAGGAGCCTTTAAAGAGAAAACAAAACATACTCATAGTGACCATTGCGAGCTTCCTGGCAGTCATTTCTGTCAGCGGGGGTATAAGATCTCTGCCTCTTATCCTCATCATGTTTTTTTGCCTGCCTCGGTGATTTTGTCTGGTACGCTTCCGTTCTCTTTGGTGCGGCAGAATAGTCAGGTGTTGCCCGTCTCCTGGCCATTTACAGAACTGTTACAGAGGTACAAACACCGACAGGAGGCATGTGCCCAGTGCCCCAGTCCACCCACACCTGAGGCCTGGACTCCACGGAGCGTGCTCATGGTTGCCTTAATCATACTTTAGCTGCAGTGAAGGAACAGAACTTACCCGTTGGAACCATTATCAGCATCATGGCGGTCACTTCTGTCACGAGGAGTACACGGTTCCTGCTTCTTACCCTTGTCGCGTTCTTTTGACTGTCCTGGTGATTTTGTCTGGCACTCTTCCTTTCTCTTTGGTGAAGCAGAGTAGTCACCGCGCCTTCTTGGGGCAGGAGAAGGTGACCTACAGTGTAGGTTAGACCACTTGAACAAATATTTCACACACTACATCACGGTGAAATTTGCCAAGATTCACTGAATACCGTGATCTACCGCAACCACCACGGCGAGGAGAGCGGGAGTGCGAACGAGAACGGGACCGTCCTGCCAGGAAGATAGCAGCTTGTCAATTTTGCAATTTGTAACGCATGGCATACAGACAACTTTTAGTATCATATATCAATTTTCAACAAGAGATTTTTCTACCAGATATCAGCAGGTGTGGCCCTGACAGGAAAGGTAGAAAACTACTGCCGGGTCAAGATAGAAAATGAGTTAAAAGGAACTGCAATTTTACATCAGGCACAAAACTAAATAGATCGTGGCTCTACCTTTTGTGTTTATATTAATTTGGAATTCGTCAAACATCAAAAGACAAAAATGGGCAGTTTACAGTTTCAGTGGGTAAAAAAAGATCATATAAACTCCACGGTGTTCATCAAAGCATCATGATGAAAAGGACAAGGAACAAGTATAGCAGATGGAAATAAATCACATTACCATGGCGAGAAACATGGCGCACTTTACAATCAGAATGACCTCTGCAGAAAAGTGACATAAGTTAGCTAAAATGAAACACAGAAGAAATTTCCAACATAGTTATGATATTGAGTACCTGACCCCAGTTCTTTTACGCATGATGTCAGGCCGTCTCCGTTTCGCCGTAGCATAAACAACATTAATCTCACGTCCACAAAGCATCTTATGGTTCATGCAACGTTGTGCCTCAGAAGCGTCACGGGAGTCGCAAAACTCGATAAAAGCAAACCCTCTTGGCTCCCTACATAGCACATGTTTTTTATATAATTACATCACATTGTATAAATAATACCCATATCATGCTATATACAGACAAAGACACATTGATCATAACTGGTAAGTGCCTGACGAGTTCGCACCACAGCTTCGAATTTCAGCTAACCCTCTATGATTCTTCACAAAGCACAGCAAATAACTAGCATTTTCACCAAAAGGGTAGCAAGCTTCCCCAAAACAAAATGAGAGCCCATGCTCTTCCAGTAGCCAAATTTATTGTATAATCACATCTTCATTTAAAAAATCACTTCGAAATCCTCAAATGCTACTAATCAAAGTACTTGAAACCAGCTTCTCTTTAATATATCTTCCCATGGACGATCCAGTAAAACCACCTTCTCTTTGGTCAAGTAATTTTGCCAACAAATCAAATCTTGTCTTCATAGAAGAACTTCTCACACAGGACTCTATCTCATCAAGCAAATGAATAGTCAGGGGTGTTAAAGCACTCTTCGCCAAGTCCAGGTATCATATTTACTTCAAGCCAATACCATTCTGGGGATCATTTCAAAGAGTGGTTCATACCAGAAGATAACATATTCTGATCCTGGATAGGTTTTTACCATATCCTGACCCTCTATAGGTTGATAAAATTATCAGGTTCGAGACTTCAATCAGTTACTACGCTTACATCCACAAACCTATCCTAAATCCATTTTGCGACATTTATAGAGTTTGCAACAAAATACAAACAAAAGGAGAACAAATTATATACTCCTGTGGGTTTTATGTAAATTAGATAAAATGGTACATTTCCCAATCCCTGATCTGTTTCCTTCATACAGTATGTCTGGCTTTGAGTTTGGGGCCACGTAGACATTAACAATCATATTTCCCTATGAGAAGAAGAAAAACATCCCAAAAGGTTGCTCTTCTTAACCCTTGAAGCACCTCAGTGAAAGAAGACATGAAGCTTCTAAAAGCCATCGAATGCTAAGTATGGTTGAACATGTCTAAATGTCTAATGAGAGAAAAATAGTTGGTGGTTCATTAAACTTACCCACTGTGGTAGTCTTTTGGGATGTAAAAATCCTGGATACGACCAAATTTTTGGAAAGCAACTAGAAGATCAGAGCTGCAGGAAGTTGTGAATATCATGAGGAGGGCCTAGTTAATAACCACATACATGAAAAAAGGCCAAGTATAAATAGCAGGTGGAGGGGTTCGAATTTATGCACCTGCAGTCATCGGGGAGATTACGCACCAACAGGCTTATAGAATCTTGTTCCTTCTTTCCTCCTTGCTCACCAGAAGTTCTCCTAGAACCGCTTTGTCCCCTTCTGTCATCTTCTCCCCTGGGAGAGCTTCTCTTCCCCATTGTTCGTGGTACCTGAACGCACGCGTGTCACCACTAATCATAAATATGAGCCCAGATATTTCATTCACCCTGTCCAAGCACACTCCATTCTGACATTTCATCATATAATTGTAAGAAGACCATATCGGCCGCATCAGCATTCATACTGAGTCATCTGAATAAGCAATAATTACTGGCGCTACTTACAATGTGGATATACAAATAAATTTATCCATGGGAAGATAACGACTAGCTGATTTAGGAAACTAAAATATGCAAGGACATCAGGATAAGCTGTCTGAGTGTATTTTAGCTCGAGATGTGTACAAGATGCCCCTGATCCAGAAAGAATGGAGTTCCGCACAAGGCGGTGAAGAAACTAAGAAGCATAGCAATTTCAAATATGGGGACAATTTTGTAATCGAAGGGAACCCACATTGCCGAAACAATAAACCAAATCCATCTAAGGCTTCATTCAGTCATTCGTACTAATCAGATGAACTGACGCGGCGGCTTAAAACAAGACAGAATAATGAAATGCTAACCAGCGCTAAGATTAGATGAGGCGAGCGGTTCCCGATTCCTGCGCCTTTCGCAAGGAATCCAATTATCCAAATGCGGGGTGGGGGCTGGACTCCACTCCAGCACGACACGGACCCTATCTAGTTGTAGGGCATAATATTTGCTCCCGAGAAACGGGGAGGGGGCAGTGAGTTACCGTGATGATACGGCGCCACAGCCGCCGCCGGCGCGGCCTGTGCCGGAGAAGTCGGGGTGGCTAGGGCAGGATGTACAGTGACCGGGCGGACCGCACGCACGCGATGAAGGAGAAAGAAAGCGAGACAGAAATCGGAAATGGTGGCAGCCGAATCGAGGTCTGGGGTTTCTGTTTTATTGGACCTTTACGGCCAAGTTATTTGCATTACGGCCTCTTCATTTCATACCTGGGCTTTATAATCTTAGGCCACGAACGTGTTTGTTCTGTTACCAAAACTTAGTTGTCACGGTGTCCACTCCAGCGGGGAGGTCCGTCCCACGCGTGACGGTTACGTAATTGTCTCACGATCTCATTGGCGCCTAGCGGCACTGGTGCCCTAGGTCTCCGGCGATCATGAGAGGCGGTGTTCCCCACCCGTTTTTCGCCCTTTCTCATCGGATCTGGTGCCTCTCTCGCTGTGACGTGCCTGGTCTGAAGTGTCAAACCTCTTTCTCTCCACAACAAAGGCTTTCGGGTGTTGCTAGGGCACCTGATCGTAAAACACAAAACCTAGTTGTTCTGATCAGTGGTCGGAGGGAGGATGGAAGGCGTGGAAGGGATGATGTGTGGACTCAAGATGTCGAAGGCAGAGAGGATGGGAGTGAAAATCGGGGGAAGGGATCGGAGGGGGATGGAGGATGGCGTGAAGAAGGCAGTGGGGAAGTTGCTGGCTGAAAAAACCGGCTCATGCAGAGGCGCTGGAACACGCCCTCAGACCAATTTGGTGTCCTATGAAAGGAATGGAGGTAAAAGATTTGGGTGAGAATAGGTTCTTGTTCATCTTTCATTAGACTTCGGACCATGGTGTTTTGAAAAAGATCTCCTGGTTATGGAGAAGTTTGATGCGAACAAAGCCATTGATGATTATGCATTCACCTCTATACCCGTATGGGTGCATGTGCTACAACTTCCCTTAGGGCGAATGGACAGAGAGACGTGGGAGATGATTGGTAACAGAATTGGGGAGTTTCTGGAGATGGAAGGCCAGGGAGATGGGTTGGCAATTGGAAAATACTTGCAGGTAAAAGTCAGGATGAGCATCTCAGAGCCTTTGATGCGTGGCACAACAGTGGATGTCGACGAAGGGAAGAGGACATTGTGGTGCCCGTTTGAATACGAGTTTCTCCCGGACTTTTGCTATATATGTGAGGTGATCGGGCATGTGGAGAAGGACTGTACGATCAAACTAAAAAGGAGAGAAGGAAGTGGATGCCTCCCAGACGGCAGAATCATGGAGAAATTCGTAGGAACTGGAATGAGGGAGGCAGGAGGAGACAATATAGTTGGGGCGGTGGGGGAAGTAAGTCTGGCAGTGATGCACCCTCATGGAGAAAGATGGGTATACCCTCACAGAATAGTGCAAAACACAATGATGGGGGGGAGAAGGAAGTAACCAGCCCAATTAAACTTTTGGAGGGAAGGAAAAGGCTTCTGGAATGAATGCAAAGAAAACACTATTCATGATCAATGAAAAGAGGGATGGTGTAGCACAGGTGGTAGAGGGAGCAAGCCAAGAGGATAACGTGGGAGAAAAGGAAACGGAGCCTGTCTATGAATCCGGACATACGACAAAAGAAAAGGAACAGTTGAGGGACAAATGTACTGCTGGGCGTAGTAGTGACAGTGATATACTGGCAAGCAAAAAGGGTTGTAGCTCGGGATCTCCGCCAAAAAAGTTTAAGAGGGAAAGGAAGGAATTGGTGAGCGAGAGCAAGGTCGACCCTCCGAAAGTGGGGTTGAAAAGGGCTGCGGATGACATGGAAGTGGACGGCAGATCCAAGGTGAAGAAAGTGAAGGAAGGTGACGTGTTGATGAGTGAAAAAAAAATAGTGCCAATGATGAAATTAAAGCGGGGCTGTCGGAACAGCTCCACGGGACCCAATGAAGTGTGTGTGTTGGAATTGCCGGGGTTTGGGGAATGGCCCGGCAATTCGTGGACTCCTGGATGTCCGGGAGAGAGAGGACCCTGATGTACTTTTGTAACACCCGTGTTACTTTGGGAGTAATTAAAAGTCAACTGATTAATTAATTATGTGTTTATATGGAAAACCTTAATTAGTAGTATTTTCAAACATAGCTCATGCATGTCAATCATTAGTAGTATTTGTTCTATATTCATATAAGGTAGTGGAGCTACTAGGTTTATTTCGGCTCACGTGTAGTCACCAAGCTAGCATGCATCGATGCCTGAATATACATGCATCCTATCTGGCTAGTACTAGTTCATTTAGCACAGTCGTACATACTTCTGTGCATGTATCAATGGATCAGCTCTTGCATGGCTTAGCTAAGAGTGAAGTAAGGCATGTGTCAGCTTGTACTACACTGCTAGTACTACTCGGTAGATATTTGTACTACACTGCTCATTAGATATTTGTTTGCATCGGCGGTGTGGATTGGCTGAGCTCTGGCAAACATGGGTGGTACGTGTCAACAGACGATAGAGGCGTAACCATGCAGGTAGCAGGGGCAGAAATATCTAGCTGCCTCCCTTATCCTCAGAGTTAGTGCATTCTCATCCGGTCATCTCTTGGGCTAGTATAAATAGAGGACCAGGTGCAGCTATCGCAACACATCGGGCCAGAGTCTAGACACACAATTAGAACTAGAAGGTGTGAGCCGTAGTCATCCACTCGAGCTGTTGTGTTGCTCGTGTGCGAGCCTCAAGCTGAGCGACTTACGTATAGACTAGTTCTGCAGTGTTGATCAGGCAAGTGGTACCTCTGCTATCGCTATCTTCCATCGAGCATATACTGCTATGTGTCATATACTCTTGTTCATCTTATATACCGTCGTGGTATTTTTATTTATCTCTTCATATTCCTCCTCCCACTTGAGAACTGATGCTGCCACATGATATATCTGATGTTAGTCGTGTTGTGATGCTGTCGGAGAAAATATGTGGTCATACATGATGGTATAGTTGAACTCACGTGAAGATCGTGAGAGTTGCTATCTCGGCTTCATATTGAAAATCCTTCTTTCCGCTATTTAAATTGGTGTCACGACTGCAAACATATTGTACCGATCACGGTTCAGGTATGGGACTGTCTGAGTTCTCCAATGGGAACGACACTTGGTCCGAACAGGGTATCGGCGATGGATCCTTGGGAGCAGCCCATACTAGTAAGTCAAGTCGTCGTGTCCCGGCGGGCTAAAGAGCTCTGCTCTTCTGGAACCCGAGTGGTGCTGGTTGAGGCCGTCGATGTCGGAGTACCCCTCTTAAGAGCATAAAAGTGTGAATATTCACCCCTGTGAGTCCCGGGTAGGGAACCTTGCTGGTCACATGTGATACCAATTATTCCTTAACTCAACTTTGTACCACTGTCTTCATTTTGCTATATACATCTCCGTAGATTCAATTTCCTTATTTGTTGTTTCATTTGTTCCTTCTTAAATCCAGTCCATCCGAGATAATATATTTCTACTATTTTATTACTTTCTTGCTCATATTCCACCGTGGCTGCATATTCCTCCATTCTTCTTTGTGGATAGTATGTACTACTTGCTGAGTGTGATTTCATCATACTCACCCATGCATAATTTCTAATTTTTGCAGAGCCCAGCGGTAAGGATTTTGAGCGTAGCGACGAGCAGTAGGCGTATCAGCGCGTCGGGGTGGGAATAAATAAAATGACTAGGAGTTTACTTTCAGCCAGAACTTTGTATCGTCAAATAATAAATATAAAGTTGTCTTTCAGTAGCATTTTATCATGTAAGTTTTAGGCCTCACACGTTTATAATCTTCGGTTTATAAACGCGTGGCGGCTGTTTCGCCCAGGCCCAGTTTGGGGGCGTGACAACTTTAGTGGTATCAGAGCCTAGGTTAAATGATTGAAATAAAAATTTAAAACTAATTTGGGATAAACGGGGTAGTTTTTCGCTTAAGTTAGACGCGATCGCAGCAATACTTTTGTCACGTTGATCTAGTTTTTCTTTTTTCTCTTTTTGCATGCCTCTGTAGTTGTCGTTTGCTAGTGTCTTGTGGCTTGATGGTATGATTTACCAAAATGGTACGGTGATGATAGCCTTGCACTAGCATAATAGGTTGATTCGCAGTTGCTTGCTCTTTGCTCCATAGCTTGTTGTTGACACTAGTACACTTGACAGTTGATTATTTATTTGGTCTGTTCTTTGTCTTGTATAATTGCTTAGATGGCTCATAATGACCATGGAGACTTTTCGACAACGCATATCAATAATGGTAGTGGAGGATCACAACAAGCTGCTGAAGATCAACTCCCTCCAAGTAACTTGCTCGTAGAGATCTTACAACGTCAGTCTGTTATTTTGGAGCACTTGGTGCAGCAGACACCAAAGGAAGGAAATTCTCATGATAATGGGACACCAGACAGCCTGCGTCGGTTCTTACGGCTGAAACCACCAGCCTTCCTTGGCAGCGCGAACCCAATGGAAGCAGACGACTGGCTAACTGAGATAGAAAAAGTCTTCAAAGCGATGCACTGTCCAGATGAAGAGAAGGTGACATTAGCTACTTTCATGCTGCAAGGCGGGGCTTTCGACTGGTGGAATGTGCACAAGAATAAATATCCAAAGGATTATGTGGTTACATGGGCGACCTTCAAGGAGGACTTTCATGGGAAATATTTTCCCGAAAGTGTCCAAAGAAAGATGGAGCTTGAATTCTTGCAGCTGAAACAAGCGGGTAAGTCTGTCGCGGAGTATGAGATTGAGTTTTCTAGACTCGCTCGCTATGCACTCGCGTATGTTGAGAATGATGAAGTGAAGGCTCGGCGATTTTCACAAGGGTTACGACAGCCCATCAAGGCGCGTGTGGAGGTATTTGAATTAAAATCATTTCGTGATGTGGCTAATAAAGCTCTTACAGTGGAACAAGCATACAATGAAGAACGTGCTGAGGGTGAGCCTCACAGCAAGAGGATGAGGATTGAGAATCGTGGTCGAGAGAATGTGCCAAGAAACATGCAACGAGACTGGCGTCCAAACAACCAAGGGTTATCGCAGCCAAGAAACACCAGTTGTGTCATCTGTCACGGAAACCATAAGGCTTCAGAGTGCGAACACCGGCGCGGAAAATGTTTTGGATGTGGCAAGGAAGGACATGTCATTAGTCAGTGCCGAAATCCTCAGAATAAAAATTTTACACCCAGGAATGCTACATACGGTACATCTGCTCTACCATTACCAGCACCAAAAATGCCGCTCTACTTACCAGCACCCACTTCCAACATGAATAACGCTCCACGACGAACATACAATCCAGAAAAGAAGCAACCAGATGCTCGTGCTAAGGTGAATCATTTAAGTCAGAGCGAGGTGGACGAAACAAGCAACGTGGTGGCAGGTATGCTTCGAGTATGCTCCCAGAATGCAGTTGTCTTATTTGACTCTGGTGCAACCCACTCTTTTATATCTTATATCTTCATGCGCACACATGATATACAAAGCGCTCCTTTAAAGAAAAAAATCATGGTTGAATCTCCAATGGCAGAGGTGGCAGCTAGATGGGTATGCACAAACTGTCCTGTGGTAATAAGGGGATATGAATTTAAGGCAGATTTAATTGTATTAGATATGCATGATTTTGATATTATATTAGGCATGAATTGGTTGACGTTGAATCATGCTATTATTGATTGTCATGGAAAGAAAGTGATATTACAAATACCAGGTCAACGGAAATTAGTGTACCAAAGTGGTCATAAGAAAATAGGGTGCATACAAATGACAACCTTAGAGGTAAAAGAGAAACGTATAGAGGATATTCCTATTGTTAGAGATTTTCGAGATGTTTTCCCCAAGGAATTACCTGGTCTCCCACCAGATCGAGAAATCGAGTTCAGCATTGACTTAGTCCCAGGAACTGGTCCCATTTCTAAGACACCTTATAGAATGGCACCAGCAGAATTAAGAGAACTTAAGGCCCAACTTAAAGATTTGGCGGAAAAAGGATTAATTCGTCCAAGCATGTCACCTTGGGGCGCTCCGGTACTATTTGTGGAGAAGAAAGATCACAGTTTACGACTATGCACCGATTACCGAGAGCTGAACAAGGTGACTATTAAAAATAAGTATCCTTTACCTAGAATTGATGATTTATTTGACCAGCTACAAGGCTCTCAAGTATTTTCAAAGATAGATTTGCAGTCGGGATACCATCAATTAAAAATTAAAGAAGGAGACGTTCCGAAGACAGCTTTCCGCACTAGGTATGGACACTATGAATACCTTGTTATGCCGTTTGGACTAACCAATGCACCCGCGGCTTTCATGGATTTAATGAACCGAGTGTTCAGACCATTTTTGGATCAGTTTGTTGTTGTATTTATCGATGATGTTCTGATCTATTCAAAGACCAAGGAAGAACACGCTGAACATCTGAGGATAGTACTTCAAACTCTTAGGGAGCATCGGTTATATGCAAAGTTTAAGAAGTGTGACTTCTGGTTGGAAAAAGTATCATTTCTAGGCCATGTTATTTCAGGAGAAGGTATTTCAGCAGATCCATCAAAAATTCAAACAGTTATAGAATGGGAAAGGCCGACCACTATCACCGAGATACGGAGCTTTCTTGGACTAGCTGGATATTACCGACGATTTATTGAAGGCTTTGCACAGCTCGCGGCGCCATTGACCCAACTCACACGTAAAGGAGTAAAATTTCTCTGGACGGAGAAGTGCGAGGAAAATTTTAATGAACTAAAACGTCGTCTAGTAACAGCTCCAGTTCTTGCAGTACCTATAAATGGAATTGGATTTACTATTTTCTGTGATGCCTCGAAAGTTGGCCTCGGTTGTGTCCTAATGCAGAACAATAAGGTAATTGCATATGCCTCTCGACAACTTAAACCGCATGAGAAGAATTATCCTACACATGATTTGGAATTGGGCGCTGTCATTTTTGCATTAAAGATATGGAGGCATTATTTGTATGGTGAGCACTGTGAAATTTTTACGGATCACAAGAGTTTAAAATATATTTTCACTCAAAATGAGTTAAACATGCGACAAAGACGGTGGCTGGAATTACTCAAGGATTATGATGTGAAAATTAATTATCATCCGGGGAAAGCTAACGCGGTAGCTGACGCGTTAAGTCGAAAAGCTGATTGCAATCTAGCATCCCTATTCACTTTACAAAGGGATATTTTAAAGGACCTAGACAAGATGGGCATAGAAGTCCATGTACGGGATCCATCCATCAGACTTATGGCGCTACAAGTTAAACCAGATCTCCAGGAAAGAATTCGGATGAAGCAAGTGGGTGATCCATTTCTTGTCAAACTTAGAGAAGGGATTGAGCAAGGAAATGCATCGGAATTTCAAATACGAATGGATGGAGCTATTTGGCTAAGAGACCGTATATGTGTACCCAATGACCCAAGCTTAAAAATGGAAATTATGCAAGAAGCACACACCACTCCATGCACAGTACATCCGGGCAGCACAAAAATGTACAGGGATATCAAAGGAAATTTTTGGTGGCCAAATATGAAGAGGGAAATAGCCAAATTTGTTTTGGAATGTCCAATATGCCAGCAAGTAAAGGTAGATCACCAGAAAACAGCAGGTCTCCTACAACCGTTAGAAATCCCTAGCTGGAAATGGGAAGGAGTAAGTATGGATTTTGTTTCTGGCCTACCAAAAACATCTGGCGGGTATGATTCCATATGGGTCATTGTGGATAGATTGACTAAGGTTGCTCAATTCATACCGGTAAAGAAGACTTTCACGCTTGAAAAATTAGCAAGATTATATATCAAGGAGATAGTCGCAAATTTCGGAATTCCTGTCAGCATTGTTTCCGACCGAGATCCCAGGTTTGTTTCAAGATTTTGGAAGAGTCTACATACCGCACTTGGTACAAAGTTAAATTTCAGTACAGCATATCATCCTCAGTCTGATGGACAGTCAGAACGAGTTATACAAATTTTGGAAGATATGCTCCGTGCAACCACACTGGATTTTAAAGAAAAATGGGATGAGTCACTACCTTTAGTCAAATTTGCATATAACAACAGCTATCAATCGAGCATTAAAATGGCCCCTTATGAAGCATTATATGGCAGAAGATGTCGTTCTCCCATTTGTTGGGAAGAAATTGGCGAGAGAAAATACATAGGGCCAGAGTTAGTCCAGCAAGCGGAGGAAAAATTACGTTTTATCCGTAAACATCTGACGGCTGCACAAAACCGCCAAAAGAAGCATGCAGATCTCATAAGAAGGGAAATTGAGTTTAAAAAGGGTGATATGGTTTATATTAAAGTTTCCCCAAGAAAAGGCACAAGGCGATTTGGTCTAAAAGGGAAGTTAAGTCCAAGATATGTCGGACCCTTTCAGATTATTGAGAGAGTTGGGGATGTGGCCTATCGACTAGAGTTACCACCAAGTTTATCAGGAATACACAACGTCTTTCACATTTCCATGCTAAAGAAGTGTGAAAAATCTCCAGAGACGACAACACTACCACTTGTGGAACTCAGGCCAGATCTTTCATATGAGGAGTATCCGATCAAAATTTTAGACGTAAAAGATAGAGTTATGAGAAGGAGGACTATACGTTTTGTCAAAGTTCAGTGGAGCAATCACACAGAAGAAGAGGCGACGTGGGAAAAAGAGGATGAACTGCGAGCCTGTTTTCCGCATCTACAAACTAAGGGTAATTAAATTTCGAGGACGAAATTTTTCTAAGGAGGGGAGGATGTAACACCCGTGTTACTTTGGGAGTAATTAAAAGTCAACTGATTAATTAATTATGTGTTTATATGGAAAACCTTAATTAGTAGTATTTTCAAACATAGCTCATGCATGTCAATCATTAGTAGTATTTGTTCTATATTCATATAAGGTAGTGGAGCTACTAGGTTTATTTCGGCTCACGTGTAGTCACCAAGCTAGCATGCATCGATGCCTGAATATACATGCATCCTATCTGGCTAGTACTAGTTCATTTAGCACAGTCGTACATACTTCTGTGCATGTATCAATGGATCAGCTCTTGCATGGCTTAGCTAAGGCTGGTGCCAATGCACCGCCCACTATTCACGGGCTATAGCCCCTGCCACGTCACCTTCTCTCACCACTATCACCCCACTATCACAGGCACGGTGCCAGTGCACGGGCTATAGCCCGGGCTGTAAGATTCTCTCTCTGCCACATCAGCTTTTCTCTCTCCTCCACGTCAACACATATTTTTGAAACGAAAACATTACAAATAATGCAAGGAAATAATTTTATTGAACTAAAATTGTTACCGATTACATACTAATTAATAAAATTGCATAATAAATTGTAAAAATTACATAAACATTAAAAAAATCTAATCATCGTGCTCGTCGTCGTCGTCGTCATCCTCCAGCAGCCCTAGGTCTTTTTCCACTATCTGTAGGGCCTTGTCATGTTTGCGCTTTTCAGCTTCGGTCATGCCGGCGGTTGAGCGGTCTTGCAATTTGTTATATTGCTTCAGTAGCTTAGACCTCAATAAAACTTGATACATTTTCGCCATTCCGAAGCCTGCACTTGATCCCTCGCTGGACGCTTCCTTCTCCTTCTTCTTTCCCTTGCGAAACGCGGCCTTGGCCTTATCGCGGCCAGGAGGACGCGGCTCCTCCTCCGTCGCGTCGCTAGAGCTGTACTCACCTCCGACCCCCAGACGGGTTCTCTTGGAACTGGAGTCAGTCCCACTACCTTTCCCATGCTGGGCTTTCCACTTCGCTTCCTTGCGAACAGCTTCCCACCACTTGAAGCGTTTGAAAGGCTGAGTCACTCTAGGGTCATTTGCGTACCTCGTCAGTGCCGCTTCCATGACCATTGCATCGTCTGCTCCACTCTGACGTACCGCTTCTTCTTGGATATGGAGGTGGAGCGTAAGAACCATATCCCGTAGGAGGGTACGGAGGAAGTGGACTCCCGCTACCTGTAGGTGGAGGTGGAGGTGGTGGTGCGTAAGCATACGGAGGATGCTGGTATGAACCATATCCCGTAGGAAGCGGACCATATGGCCCCGGAGGTGGTGTGTGGGAGGGGTACAACACTCGTGGATACGGCGAAGAACCGGTATCCGACCGACGATGTGTGGGAGAGAAATCTTCTATGTGAGTAGGTTGTGACCCGTCGGACTGCAAGAGATCCGTGAACGAGGTGTTATCTGGAGTCCAACCCGACATGGCGGAGATGGTATGAGAGAAAGAGAGGAGGGAAATGGTGTGAAGAGAAGTGATGGATGTGGGGGGGTATTTATAGGATTGGAGGTGCAAATTTGGGTCAAAATTTTTTTTTTTTTTTTTTACAGCCAGCCACGCTCCCCCCCAACGGCTAGCTGACGTGGACCAATGGGGGGGCGCCACGTCAGCTAGCCGTTGCCCCCAACGGCTACCTGCCTACCGCCCCTGCCTACCGCCCCTACCCTGCCAACGCGCCGCCCGAGCCTCTCTCCCTCTCGCCCGCGCTTACCGCCCCTCCCCCCCCCTACCGCCCCGCCAACGCGGGCGGTAAGCCACGCGCTACCGCCCTACCGGCGGGCGCCCCGGCTACCGCCCGCCGCCGCCTACCGCCCCTCGCTCCCGCCTCCTCTCGCCCGCCTCCGGGCGGTAGCGGCCCTACCGCCCCGCGCTACCGCCCGGGTTGGCACCAGCCTAAGAGTGAAGTAAGGCATGTGTCAGCTTGTACTACACTGCTAGTACTACTCGGTAGATATTTGTACTACACTGCTCATTAGATATTTGTTTGCATCGGCGGTGTGGATTGGCTGAGAAGGCTCATAGGTGCTGAGCTCTGGCAAACATGGGTGGTACGTGTCAACAGACGATAGAGGCGTAACCATGCAGGTAGCAGGGGCAGAAATATCTAGCTGCCTCCCTTATCCTCAGAGTTAGTGCATTCTCATCCGGTCATCTCTTGGGCTAGTATAAATAGAGGACCAGGTGCAGCTATCGCAACACATCGGGCCAGAGTCTAGACACACAATTAGAACTAGAAGGTGTGAGCCGTAGTCATCCACTCGAGCTGTTGTGTTGCTCGTGTGCGAGCCTCAAGCTGAGCGACTTACGTATAGACTAGTTCTGCAGTGTTGATCAGGCAAGTGGTACCTCTGCTATCGCTATCTTCCATCGAGCATATACTGCTATGTGTCATATACTCTTGTTCATCTTATATACCGTCGTGGTATTTTTATTTATCTCTTCATATTCCTCCTCCCACTTGAGAACTGATGCTGCCACATGATATATCTGATGTTAGTCGTGTTGTGATGCTGTCGGAGAAAATATGTGGTCATACATGATGGTATAGTTGAACTCACGTGAAGATCGTGAGAGTTGCTATCTCGGCTTCATATTGAAAATCCTTCTTTCCGCTATTTAAATTGGTGTCACGACTGCAAACATATTGTACCGATCACGGTTCAGGTATGGGACTGTCTGAGTTCTCCAATGGGAACGACACTTGGTCCGAACAGGGTATCGGCGATGGATCCTTGGGAGCAGCCCATACTAGTAAGTCAAGTCGTCGTGTCCCGGCGGGCTAAAGAGCTCTGCTCTTCTGGAACCCGAGTGGTGCTGGTTGAGGCCGTCGATGTCGGAGTACCCCTCTTAAGAGCATAAAAGTGTGAATATTCACCCCTGTGAGTCCCGGGTAGGGAACCTTGCTGGTCACATGTGATACCAATTATTCCTTAACTCAACTTTGTACCACTGTCTTCATTTTGCTATATACATCTCCATAGATTCAATTTCCTTATTTGTCGTTTCATTTGTTCCTTCTTAAATCCAGTCCATCCGATAATATATTTCTACTATTTTATTACTTTCTTGCTCATATTCCACCGTGGCTGCATATTCCTCCATTCTTCTTTGTGGATAGTATGTACTACTTGCTGAGTGTGATTTCATCATACTCACCCATGCATAATTTATAATTTTTGCAGAGCCCAGCGGTAAGGATTTTGAGCGTAGCGACGAGCAGTAGGCGTATCAGCGCGTCGGGGTGGGAATAAATAAAATGACTAGGAGTTTACTTTCAGCCAGAACTTTGTATCGTCAAATAATAAATATAAGGTTGTCTTTCAGTAGCATTTTATCATGTAAGTTTTAGGCCTCACACGTTTATAATCTTCGGTTTATAAACGCGTGGCGGCTGTTTCGCCCAGGCCCAGTTTGGGGGCGTGACAACTTTTCTTATCCGAAACAAAGATGAAAAAGGAGAAGATTGAGTGGTTACGCTGGAAACTAGGAATGCCTAACATGATGGTAAAGGACTACGATGGGAAGGGGGTGGACTGGCGATCTTTTGGAAGAACTCTGTAAATTTGAGGGTCATTGGCTTCACCTCCAGGTACCATATTGATACAGAGATCACGAAGAAGGATGGGTTTAAGTGGAGATTTACGGGAATTTACGGAGAGCCCAAGGCTGAGGAGAGGGGAAAGACATGGCAGCTCCTACGTACTCTCTCAAACACCACTGTGATAAACCTTGGTTGTGTGCAGGTGATTTCAACAAAATATTATACTCGTCTGAGAAGGAGGGTGGGATCCCAAAACCACAAAGACAAATGGACAAGTTTAAAGAAGCGTTGGGGGAGTGTGAGCTGAATGATCTGGGTTTTAGTGGTGATGCTTTCACCTGGAGAAACCATAGCCATGTGGTGGATATGTACATAAAAGAACGTCTCGATAGAGCAGTGGCCTCAGAAAGTTGGAGATTGTGGTTCCCGGACTTCAAGGTTATAAATGGGGAACCGAGGCACTCCGATCACCGTCCAGTGATAATTGACACGGAGGGAGGTTGGGGGATTAGGCATAGCTCGGCTCGGAGCAGAATGCCTAGGTTTGAGGCAAGATGGATTGAGGAGGAGGAATGCAGAGGATTGATCGAAAATGCTTGGGAAAGAGGTGTCGCGGTGGAAGGGAAGCGTGTCATGGGTGCGGTGAAGGGAGTTTTAGGAGAGCTGGTGGACTGGAGCAAGAATATTCTGGGTGACTTGGAGAAACGGATAAAAACAATTAAGAAGGAGCTAGAGATGTTGTCGTGGGATAATCACGGCAGATGTTACCAGGGGTAACTGATCTTGGGGCAAGTCGACACAGGCGTTCGGGAGAGGGTTTAGCTCAAAGGAAGACATGATACAACTTGATCTGACAGCCGGCAATCGAAGTCGCCGGATCTCTGTTCTCGATATAATAACTCGATTAGGGTTTACACTGGATACTCGATACCACTCGATATTGCTAAGGTTCTCAAATCTCTGTCTCAAACTATACCCGGGGGTCGGTTTATATAACACCCGTACCCCCTAGCTTTTTCTACAAGGCACACCCGGGTCCTACCCAGACACGGCGTGCTAACTCTAACTTTCCTTTACAACACCCCTAATCCGGGTCACTAGGCCCACGATCAGTTACCCCTGGTAACATCTGCCGTGATTATCCCACGACAGTTGGCGCCCACCGTGGGGCCTGCGTCCAAAGGTGTCTACATCATGGGAGAAGCTCGGAAGGGCATGGAGAATCTTGTCATTGGCGAAATCTACATCGACCACGAAGAAGAAAAGTTGGTGGACGATCCCGGCTGGGGGCCAGAATCGGATCACCTCGAGTCCGGATTTATATTGACGGTCGGCCGGATCAATATCTTCGTCGACACAGTACGAACGACTAACTTAAAAGGACAATATCATGTGCATACTACAGGAACTTCTAGCAGGAACAAAGAGACATCAAAGCAAGCGGCAAATTCGGTTTCATCAGCCGCGCCGGGGTATCTTAGATGGGCGGAACAAGAGATAACGTGGAGTAGAAGAGATCATCCGGAAAAGGTGGAGCGTCCAGGAGTCTTGGCGTTGGTGGTTGCTCCACAGGTTAATGGTTACGAGCTGAAGAAGGTCCTGATGGACGGTGGAAGTAGCATCAACATCCTTTATTGGGAGACCTTCTTACGGATGAGTCTCAAAGAGTCCCAGCTGCAGAAAAGTTCAACAATCTTTCACGGGATCGTACCGGGTCACTCGGCGAGCCCCGAGGGAAGGATCACCTTGGAAGTTGCTTTTGGGGAATCGACGGATAATTATCGAGTGGAGTGGCTCACGTTCGAGGTGGTCAAGTTGCGCAGTCCTTACCACGCGCTGTTGGGGAGGCCGGCTTACGCCCAATTCATGGCTAGGCCGTGCTACGTGTATTTGCAGCTGAAAATCCCGGGTCCTAAACGGACCATCACTATACATGGGAACCGGGATATAGCGGCCGAGTGCGACGAAGGAGATTCAGTTATGGCCGAGCAGGCATGCAGGAAGGAAGAGCTCGAATATTACCGATCTCAAGTAAACCCGGACGATAGAACAGCCTTGAAAAAGCCGAATACCGAGGATGAGAGAGCAAAATTCAAGTCAGCGCAAGACACCAAGAAGATAGATTTTGTCGAAGGGGATTCTACTAAGCAGTTTACCATAGGGTCTAACCTGGGAAAAGAGCAGGAGGGAGCGCTCGTGGAGTTCATTCGCTCGAATGCAGATGTGTTTGCCTGGACACCTACCGACATGCCGGGTATCCCTACAGAATTGGCTGAGCACAGTTTGCATGTGGATCCCAAGTCCAGGCCCGTGAAACAAGGTTTGAGGAAAATGAATGAGGAAAGAAGGAAAGCTATAGGCGAAGAATCGCTCGGCTACTGGCAGCCGGCTTTATCATGGAAGTATTTCACCCGGATTGGTTGGCTAACCCGGTTCTGGTGATGAAAAAGACCAACGAGTGGAGGATGTGCATTGACTTCACTAGTCTTAACAAGCATTGCCCAAAGATCCGTTCGCGCTCCCAAGGATAGATCAGATTATAGACGCAGTAGCTGAAGCGATCTTTATGCTTCCTGGATGCATATTCCGGGTATCATCAGATTAAGCTTAAAAGGGAGGATTGGGAGAAAACATCATTCATAACCCCGTTGGAGCCTTTTGTTATAAAACTATGACATTTGGGTTGAAGAACGCTGGCGCAACTTACCAACGGTGTATTCAAAAGTGCTTTGAGGACCAAATCGGACGTAACGTCCATGCTTATGTGGATGACGTGGTCATCAAGACCAGGAAGGCGGAGACATTTATCGATGATCTAAAGGAGACATTCAAAAACCTGAGGAGGTACCAGATGAAGCTTAATCCAACGAAGTGCGTATTCGGAGTTCCGGCTGGGAAATTACTCGGCTTCATAGTTTCCGAGAGAGGAATCGAGGCAAATCCAGATAAAATCAAGGCAATCCAGAGTTTGAAAAAGCCGGAGAACTTGAAGCACGTTCAAAAGCTCACGGGCTGTGTAGCAGCCTTGAGCCGGTTCATATCTAGACTCGGAGAAAAAGCAATACCCTTGTATCGGCTCTTGCGAAAATCGGATAAATTCGTATGGGACGAAGAGGCAGATGAAGCGTTTGAAGCACTAAAGAAGCAATTATCTGAAGCACCAGTACTAGCGGCGCCGGGTCCTAAAGAGCCTATGTTGCTATACGTGGCAGCTGGCCCCCGAGCCGTTAGCGCAGTGGTGGTCGTGGAACGCAAAGAGGACGGGAAAGGTTACCCGGTTCAGAGGCCGGTTTATTACGTCAGTGAAGTATTATCAGAAGCAAAGCAGCGCTATCCACATTGGCAAAAGTTGGTGTTCGGAGTCTTCATGGCCAGCAGGAAGTTGAAGCCGTATTTCCAAGAACATCCTATAACGGTGGTCAGCTCAATACCAATGTCGGATATTATCAGAAACTCGGACGCGACGGGAAGAATAGCCAAGTGGGCAATAGAGATGGGAGATTATCACATAAATTACGAACCCAGGTCAGCAATCAAGTCCCAAGCTTTAATTGATTTCGTTAACGACTGGACACATACAGGTATGGCTACCACAGTTCCAAAATCCGAGTCATGGACCATGCACTTCGATGGGTCAAAACAATATGAGGGATCAGGAGCTGGAGTAGTGCTGACATCGCCCAAGGGAGACAAATTGAGTTACGTACTGCAAATTCACTTTGATTGCTCAAACAACGTGGCCGAGTATGAGGCCCTGTTGCATGGTTTAAAGGTAGCCAAGGAAATGAACATTAAAAGAATACGATGCTTCGGAGATTCGGATCTTGTGGTACAACAGGTATCGGGAACTTGGGACAGAAAGGATGCAACTATGGCAGCATACCGCAGGGAAGTCGACAGGGTTGCCGGATGCTTTTCCGGGTATGAGGTGGAGCACATAGACAGAAGAAAAAACGAGGCAGCAGACGCACTCGCCAGACTCGGCTCGCGTAGAGAGCCGGTTCCACCTAATGTGTTCCTGGACGAGTTGTGGCGACCATCAGTTAAAACCGAGTCTGAGGAAGAACTGGCAAATCAAGACCCGGATTTGGAGTACGTGGCCACAGTACACGCCATCCCCGAGTGGACAGAGCCATACCTGGCCTACCTATCACGGGGCGAGTTACCAGAACAGGAGGTATTAGCAAGACAAATCATGAGGCGAGCAAAGGGGTATTCTATCATCAATGGAGAATTATACAAGAGAAGCGCAACAGGAGTCTTCTTGCGCTGCGTAGCGCCGGAAGAAGGCCGACAGATTCTCAAGGAAATACACGAAGGCGACTGCGGGCATCATGCATCTACAAGGTCTCTGGTGGCTAAAGCTTATCGACACGGATTTTTCTGGCTTACGGCTCTATCGGATGCCGAACGTTTGGTGGCAAGATGTGACGGGTGTCAAAGGTACGCTCGCCAAACACACGTACCGGCTATGGAATTACGGACCATCCCATTAACTTGGCCGTTCGCCGTCTGGGGTATGGACATGGTTGGTCCCTTCCATATGTCACCATGCAAGAAGACACATCTTTTGGTGGCCATTGACAAGTTTACCAAGTGGGTTGAGGTTATGCCAGTTACTAATTGCGAAGCGGCTACAGCAGTCAAGTTCCTGAAAAGGATTATCTACCGGTTTGGGTATCCCCACAGCATAATTACCGACAACGGAACTAACATGTCTCTTGGCGAGATGGAGAAATTCTGTGGCAACAATGGCATCCGGCTTGATGTTGCATCAGTGGCTCACCCGCAGGCCAATGGGCAAGTGGAGAGAGCAAACCAAGAATTGCTTCGTGGGTTAAAACCACGGTTGCGAGTCCCCTGTGTTAGGGCTGCTGGTGCATGGGTCGAAGAACTTCCGTCTGTGGTGTGGGGCATCAACACTACACCTAACAGATCCACTCAGATGACACCCTTCTTCATGGTCTATGGTGCGGAAGCAGTGTTACCAAGCGATATTATTCACGATTCGCCCAGAGTATCAGCTTACGTCGAAGTAGAGAACGAAAAAACCCGGCAGGACGCCGTAGATATGTTAGAAGAACAAAGAGAACAAGCCCTGGAAAGATCAGCCATATATCAGCAAGATCTACGGAGGTATCATAGCCGGCGTGTGAAGACCCGGGTGTTCCAGGAAGGAGATTTGGTTCTGCGTCTGGTACAGTCAAACGAAGGAAAACACAAATTATCACCACCATGGGAAGGACCATTTATCATAAGCCGGAACCTACATAACGGATCATATTATTTGATAGATGCAAGGGAAGAGTCGGCTACAGTCAATGACACCGCGCACACCACTTCATCTATGCAAGAAAGAGATAGACCATGGAACGTGGCTCAGCTGCGTCCGTATTATACTTAGTAAAGACTATATTGGCAAGTGGAATTGCACGATGTAATAGGCAGCAGGTTTTCTGACGTACTCTTTTCCTATCCAGGGCACCTTTGGGGACTGGACGGGTTTTTAATGAGGCGGCTTGCTGACCTACATTTTTCATATCAAGTAAAGAGATGGTTATCAAGAAAAGAGATGGTTGTTATCAGTTTTTCATATCAAGTAAAGAGATGGTTATCAAGAAAAGAGATGGTTGTTATCAGGTTATGTATTCTCAGTACGATGCGTATATCTAGGTCTTGGGGGCTGATCGCTTAAATAGCACAGTTACAAACTCAAAGACCCGGCCATGATGCCTATGAGTTATAAGGGCCGATTACTCGCAAACGAGTACGGCTACAATCTTATAACCGGACAAAGAAGTCCAAATTTCTTGGCTACTCTTACTTAAGCTCGATGTGACTCGCATTAAAGTGGCATGATTTGTTCGCTTATGATGGCAGTTAGTCATGAAACCCGACGGGGATTGGCTGGCTATGTCTTCGTATTGATGTAACAACATGGTATCCACGCGAAAGCCGGCTTATAGTACAAGACAGTCAAAAGGGTCATCTAAACCACAAGTTATGCAGAGTACAAGGCTGAATAGCTGGAAACTCAATGCCTATTAAGCATAACTTCAAATCCGATGTGAAACAGCTCATGGATCTTTGTGAAAATAGCAATGAGCATTTTGTTGCCTTTTCAAGATCAAGTGTCCTAGGCTCGGCAATCCGGGCCCGGTAGCTTGGAATCTTGAAAAGAACTGGCTTACTTGTATAGTTGCAAAAATCCAAGTATCCGAGTCTTGGGGACTTGGGGACTTCGAAGCAAAATCCGCTTGTCAATACCCATGAGACCCGGAAATTGAGTTTTCACAAAAGGAGCAATAAATAAAACCAGATATCGAGAACAGATGAGCTTAAACTTACAAAGGTCGGAACAGGCATCGAGTATATCAAGGCCTTAGTGTGCATTACAAAATACTGGTGAAAAAATATCAAAGGTGCACAGGCGCACCACCTAAAGAATGACTGTTTCAAAAAGTATGTCGACCGACTGACGCTTAAGAAGAGGCATCGGAAACCATATATCATTCGGCGCCCATCTTGGCCTTACCCTTGCCATCATTGGTGGTAGCAGCAACACCCGGATCGGCGGCCCCAGCCCCCGCAGGGGGCGGAACGACTGATGTTGAGGCAGCAGGAGCAGAGCCGGCTTCAGCTTGTTTCTTGGCAGCCTCCGCCCTTATCGCAGCAGCTTCCTCCTTCCACCGAGCCATCATGTCATATGGTTCGGGAAGATCTGACTTAATTGCCACACCAGCAGCATCATAAGCGGGGACAAGAGTATTGACGTCCAGTTCATCAGCGATCACGCTAGCCGGGTAACGGACCTCTTTCTGCACAGCCTGAAAATCCTCCCGCGAGAATTTTGAACCATCAAGCTTGAATTCGGGGAAGCCGCCCATGAGCTTTGCCAGATCGAGCTTGGGGAAGTAAGCCTTGGCGAGTGATAGCCCCCGGGTCATTCCAACTCGGCAGGACGAGCGCTTCCAGTGCCAAATCCACTCAGGAATCGTGGAAAAGGCGTCCAGCATCCTCTTCAGGTCAACATGTCCTCTACCTGGCCACCGTAACTCTTCCAAGATCCATCTGGTTCCGGCACACAGCTGCCGGATAACATTCTTCATGGTCTTCAGCTTGGCAATATCATCCTCATCCGGCATGGTTTCGTCCGGGCCTGGAGTAAAATGAATATATAAGCTAAGCATTTTTTGCTGTTGGTCAAAAGGATAAACCCGGAGAAGGAAGCATACCAAGCAAAGAACGATAGGTATCAGAAATTTCGACAGAAAGGCTTGTCAGGTCGTCTTCGGCTCGGTGAGCCCTTCTTCGGTACTTCTTCATTAATTGCCTATTCCTTCTGGCTTCAGTCTCGGCCGCTTCGCGTAAAGATATCTCTTTTTCAATGAGCTTGGCGGCGTCTGCAAGTTTCTCCTCATATTGAGTCACGAAAGACTGCGTGGATGTTAAAAAGTGTTAGTCGGATAGAAGAGAACGGTTATCAGTCATTGGTATAATAAAAGTACCGAGCAAGTCATGAATGAACTTCCTCGGAACTTGGGGACTGGGTAAAGGTACAAGTAACATTAATCAAACTTACCTCGTGTTTGGTTATCAAAGACCCCAAGATATTTTCCTCGTTAGCCCTTAAGGCGCGCAGGGTCTCTAGCATCTGGGCAAAAGTTAACTCCTCGGAGCGAGTCCCGGAAGAGCCGGCAGCTTGATCATCTGGTAGGGGGGTTCCCCTTGCATTTGGAGTGGAGACCCGGACAGTCTGAGTGTCCGGGTTGGGAGGGCCCATCTTTGTATCTAGAATTTCTATCTCTTCGTCTACTGGTTCCGATAAGGAAGGAGATCCGACGGTTTGGGAAAGTGGATTGTTCGGAGGGCCTTGTTCCCGGTTAGTGGCCGCATCACCACCAGTTGCGGCGTCTGCGGCGTCAGTCGGCTTCTTCACCTGGAGGTTATCCGTCTCTGTGTTTTCCGGGTCACTGACGGTGACCTGAGCACTGAAAGAAAGATGAAAAAAGGCAGTTATTAATGATGATGGTATCTCGGATGAAAGTTCGCTAGAGGCAAAAAGAAATAGTAAGGCAAAAACTTACCCGGCATTTACGGTGTAATCCGATGGGAGCTCGCCACTTGAAGTAGACGAGGTATTCGCAGGAACCACTAATGGAACCCGGAATTGCCCGGCGCGTGGGTGGTTAGGAGAAGGGTGGCGCTGAGGAGAGTTGGAAGAACGAGATGGAGGAGCACTGCCACGAGGGACTAAAGGGGCGGAGATGCCCGGGTTAAGGGGATCTTCACCCGGGGAGCTCCGAGTTACCCTGCGCTTGGCGGGGAAAGATTCCTTCAAGCACGGCGAATTTGACAATTGATGGTTAAGTCTTCGCATGGCGTCAAAGGAGTAAGATTCAGAAGATAGTGAGGAAAAAGGAACCTTGGATACTGTCCCCCTGCTTTTCCTCTTGGCCCCGGCTGTTGCCTCTGGGTCAGACTCGGTTCTCTCCGGGTCATCCTCGTTGTTTCCACCCTCGTCCTCCAGCCCTGCGAGTCAGATGTGTATTCATTGGGAAAAAGACAGACGAAAGGAAAGTAATACAAGCAAAAGTATGCAGATCCTGGGTGAGTACCTTCGCTGTCGTCAGTCGTCTCGTCCTCCTCTTCCGGGTCTCTGGAGGGGGGGAGTGGGTCCACTCTCCAGAAGGGGTCATCAGCCTAAAGTAAAAAGATAAAGTTAAGGTTTAGAAGCAATATCGAGTTGAAATGTGGAGACAAGTTATGAGTGCCGGGTATTACCGTTGGAGCTGGATTTTCCCGAGTAAACGGAGGTAACCCGGAGATGCCCTTTATCACCTCCAGCTTCTCTGCCAAGAGGCTCTTGATGGTCTTGATAGTGTCACCGGTCGCAAAGCTTTTGGAGGAATAGCGAAGTGCATCTGTAGTGTGACCCGAATACTCGCACATCAATTTGGTGCGGATGGAATTAGGTTGGATTCGGAAGTCGACCCATGTCTTTATCAAATTGAGCCCTAGGAGGCCTTGGGCTGAGAGAATGGCTATTTTGGCTAGTGCAGGAAGGATTGCTTCCCTGTCCGAGTCTGGTGCGAAGGCACTGAAAGACTCGGAGGGTTTGAGGGGGGTCTCTGAGTAACCCGGCAGCTTCTTTTCGCTGTCGGAGGAGGTATCGCGGCAATAAAAAAAAGGATAACTGCCAATGTTTGGCACAGGATTGCAGGTTGAGGGTTGGCATTAAAGAATTCCTACGGCGTTGGATGGATACCCCGCCGCAAGTGAGAAGCGCCCCGTCGCCGCTTTCGCGGCACGGTTTGCATTGGAATAATTCAGTGAAAAGAGTCAGGTTTGGTGGCATGCACAAATACGACTCATATAGAACTATGAAGTGGGTGATGTTCAACATGGAGTTAGGCCCTATGTCGAACACCCGGAGTCCGTAGTGATCTAAGACCTCCCTAAAGAAGGGGTGACCCGGAGGGCGAAATCCTCGGGTCACGTGCTCTACAAAGCAGATTACCTCGCCTTCTGCGGGAGTGGGATGAGTTTCGTTACCTGGCACCCTCCAGTGGATGTCTTTCTGAGAGGGGAGGGTGCCTAGCTCGGTTAGTTCGTCCAACTTGGCCTTAGTGGTTGTGGAGCGCCCCCAATTGGCGGATATGGCTTGGGTGGTCCTTGCTTGAGCAGGATGTTTTCCTTGTCGCTTGGGAGCCATGGGGTCAGCCTGCGAAACACAAAAATAAAAAGATGTATGAAATAAGACCCGGGAAAGTTGAAATATCCGAGTATAAGGTATCAAGAAGGTACGAAGCTGAGAACTGTCCGGGTATTGAGCACACTTGTGGAAATTGTTGGTCACTTACGTAGGAAAAGGTATTTGGGGATGACGGATGGTTGCCCATATTTATACCGCAAAAGAAATAGCTGGAAAAGGAGGGTTTTCCGGGTGTTAATGCAATAAGCGGAAAACAGCGGAGGAACGGATCTAGATGGAAAGGTTCGCGGATGGCTTTTAAGTAAAATTGGTGATCAGTAATGGTTGAAGGATCATTTGTGACTATCAGGCAGGCAATTAAAGGGGTTGGCGAGCATTGAATCGATCTAATCTGGTGCAATCGGACAAGTAACTCGCGGATGACCTAGATCTGATCTTGGATGGATTAAAAGCTGCGGGGCTGAATTAATTGGTTGCGAAGGGCTTACCGAGAAGATTGGGGCTTAATGTGATGGCGACGAGCGGTGCGGCTCGAACGGGAGGAATGGAGGTACAAAGGTGGCGCTTGACGGCGGCGCGAGGCGACTCAAGGGCGGGCGCGGCCGCTGTTAATCTTGCGTCAGTAACAGGCGCGAGTTCTTCACGATGGTGCTGCGAAGGTGTTAGGAGCAATGAGGGAGAGGAGAAGTTGTGGCGTGGTGATGGGCTTAGGGTTACCCTCTAAGTGCTATTTATAAGGCAAGGGAGAGCTTATCTTAACGGCTAGGAGCCGGGAACCGCGGGGTAATGGTTATCCACGAAGATTTCGCAAGATGTGCGTCAAGTGTTGGGCAAGGCATCGTGACAGAGGAAGGAAGGGGTTCGTCCGTAATGACAGGACTGGTTATCAAGCATGAAATCTTGTCATTTCTTATCGTGGTTTGGACTCAGGGATTTGGATCCAAGTATATGGAGGAAAGGGAATAGCAAGCGCTTCAAGGAGATCCGTGAAGCCCAAGCTATTCTGGGGACTACTGACGGGGGGATACTAACCCGGTATGCCAGGCTCCGGGAAGTAATCCGGCCCAAAGGATGGTGTGCAGGATCCGATTAATGATAAAGATGTTTGTGGAGGCCCAAGTTCGTGGGCCTAGTGACCCGGATTAGGGGTGTTGTAAAGGAAAGTTAGAGTTAGCACGCCGTGTCTGGGTAGGACCCGGGTGTGCCTTGTAGAAAAAGCTAGGGGGTACGGGTGTTATATAAACCGACCCCCGGGTATAGTTTGAGACAGAGATTTGAGAACCTTAGCAATATCGAGTGGTATCGAGTATCCAGTGTAAACCCTAATCGAGTTATTATATCGAGAACAGAGATCCGGCGACTTCGATTGCCGGCTGTCAGATCAAGTTGTATCATGTCTTCCTTTGAGCTAAACCCTCTCCCGAACGCCTGTGTCGACTTGCCCCAAGATCAGTTACCCCTGGTAACATCTGCCGTGATTATCCCACGACAGATGTGGTGAAGAAAACCAATCAACCATCAACAAGTGTCCAAGGAGGCTATATTGCGGTTCAAGCTCAGTAGATTGGAGGACCAGAAGGAGATGTACTGGAAACAAAGTGCGCATGTGAGTTGGCTGAGGGGGGATAGGAACACAAAATTCTTTCACAAAGTTTCATCAGAGAGGAAGAGGATGAACAAAATTAAGAGACTGAGGCGTGAGGACGGGGTGGTGGTGGAGGAGGAGGAGGCCATGAAAGAAGTGGCAACTAATTTTTTTTCAAATCTTTTTACTTCCTCTACAGGGGTACGCATGGATGAATTGCTGAATCATATGGACCATAGGGTGACGAATGATATGAATGTTATGCTATGTGGAGAATTCACCTCTAAGGAAGTGGTCGATGCACTCGAAGGCATTGGAGACCTCAAAGCACCAGGACCTGACGGTATGCATGCAATCTTCTATAAGAAATTTTGGGATGTTGTTGGGGAGAAAGTCACACAGGAAGTGTTGGATGTGCTTAATGGAGGACCCATGCGGGCGGGCTGGAATGATAGATGCATAGTGTTGATCCCAAAGGTGGATACACCAGAGTGTATGAAGGACCTAAGGCATATAAGTCTATGTAATGTAGTATACAAGTTGATATCAAAAATACTTGCAAACAGGCTGAAGGGAGTACTTAACGACATCATATCTCCTAACCAAAGTGCATTTGTGTCGGGGAGGCTAATCACGGATAATATACTTTTGGCATATGAGTGCACTCACTTTATGAGGAATAAAAAGTGTGGCAAAGAGGGCTATGCAGCGGTAAAATTAGATATGAGCAAAGCATATGACCGGGTCGAGTGGAACTTTATAGAAAGAGTAATGAGAAAGATGGGGTCTGCTGAACAATGGATTAAACTCATCATGCTTTGTGTCTCCTCAGTTAGCTACCAAGTAAAGGTGAATGGTGCTCTCATGGATGTGATCATCCCCCCAAAGAGGGCTACTCCAAGGTGATCCACTTTCTCCATACTTGTTTGATGCAGCCCACCCAATTTCACCAAGCCATACATCGCTACTAGACAAGGTGAACTCACCCATATCTCTATATGTGTTCGGTGTCTTTGTGAATGATGCGCTACCTCATGGATTGTCCCTCTTCGTGCCTAGTTTGGATACAACAATGGAGCCCAAGACAATTCCCACGATGATCAAGATGATACCCAAGACGATGCCCGAGAAGCCATGGAGGAAGTCCAAGAAGAAGGCATCAAGGAGGGAGAAGGGAAGGAGGAAGAAGAGAAGATGCAGGCTGGCCGGCCTGCACCCCGGCCAGGCCGGCCTCTAGGTCGGCTGCCCAACCGAAGCCCACGGCCCCGAGCCCGGCCCAGGCCGGCCTCCCTGCGCCCAGGCCGGTCACCCATCCGAAGCTCCCGGCCTGCTGCCCGGCCTAGGCCGGCCTCCCTGCACACCAGGCCGGCCAGCCAACAGACCAGGCCAGCCTCCCGGACGGCTCCCCTGCCAGCTCGTGAAAGTGGGTGGAAACCCCACTTTTCCACCCCACCTACCCCCTAGGATATATAAGGGAACCCCTTGGGTCAGATCTAGGGTAAGAGTTGAATTGAGAACTTTGGGCTTTGCCCTTGTATCCCTCTTTTGAGGTGAATCCTCTTGTGAGGCTACTCCTACGATGTGTATCTAGGATCGTATCAAGATATCTCCAAATAGCTACTCTTTCACCTCGTGATTCTAATAGTTCCTTCCAACCTTCCCCTTGTGGCTTCTGTTGGATCGGTGGACCGGCCGGTGAGAGGAATCAGTTCCAATTAGCGTGTTGTTGACTTGGGTTTGCGATCCCTCGTAGGCTTCATGAGTTATCTCCCCTTTTGTGTGCGTGCGTTCATCGTGTTCTTCGGGTTCTTCGCATTCTTCCCAATCTCACCACCTATCGTGCGTCAATCCGTGAAGATCGGGCCACCCTAGAGGCCAAGCCTATATCATCTGGTATCAAGAGCAAGGTTGCCACGGATTTGACGCCCTCTTTTCCCCAATTTTTTTCTTGATTTTGCCTAAATTCGAAATTTTCCACCAAAAATAGCTCCAATTTGCTTTTGAATTGATCTGTGATTTGAGTGTGTTTTGGTAGGTTTTTATCCATATATCCGCTGCTATACTTGTTGATCTACCTTCCTTTGCGTTTCTATGGATTAATTCCACTTCCCCCCTTCAATTTGGTGATTTTCGGAGCAGTTTTCCGCCCCAAAAAGTCAAAATCGTGACCAAAATCGCGAATTTTCGAGTGTACAGGTTGCCCGGCCTCTAGCCCGGCCTGGCTGGCCTCCAGGCCGACCCCTAACAGAGCTGCCCGGCCTGGCGCAGGAAACTGGCCTCTGGCCCGGCCCAGGCTGGCCTCCCTGCAAACTGCCACGTCCGATCACCGTTTTGGCCATAACTTTTGACTTGGGACTCCGTTTTGAGTGATCTTTAGCTCGTTTTGTAGGCAATTACATCATCTGCATCACCATTGCAGGAGATCCATGATCCATTGAAGCATAATTTCGTGAGAAAGCACGAAACTTTCCATCCTATAGGGTGAAGATCGTCGGAGAGAGGTATAATCATCCCGAATCTTCTCCCTCTTGCCATTCCTTTGTGAGACAACCTACCTTCTGATTACCTTACCTATTGAGGCTAGTTCATCTATGATTGTTTGTGTTTTGCACACTTTTACCGTGTAGTTTCCGGGCGACCGTTGTATGCGCTATTTCATATAGTTTCATATGTTGGCACAAAGTGAGTGAGCAAAAAGTGAAAAAGCAAAAGAGAGAACGAATAAGAGAGAAAAAGAAAGCCATCACTTGCCATACCACTTGTAGGAAGCGCGCAAGCTCGATGAACATCTCGTAGGTGGTGCATTGTGTGCAAATCTTGTAGGCCACCAATAAATTGCAATCGAACTAGCGGCTCTCCTTGTACTTGTGCAACACGAGATTTATAGTCTTTGCTAGGATCATTTGGTTCATTAACTCACATTTTGGTTGCACTAGTCCCATTTATCTCCGTGCGTGTGTTTCCATACCTTTTGGAGATTGACTTGTTGTTGCTTTGTGATCATTGTGGTTCTCTAGTTGCCATTGCAATATCTTGGTTTCAGGTTGTTCCATTTGCTTTCCACTTTCCATACCTATCCACCCATAAGACGTGTGTATTTTGGAGCGTGTTTTTGGATCTTTCGAACTCAAGTCACTTCATTCTTTTTGTTATCGGTTTCTCTTGGCATGGTACACTAGTTCCAATACTTGCTAAAAGGTGAGGTTTGAGCTCTTAGGTCTTCACACTCTATATATACACTTATGCTTGTGAGTAACCATGTGTAGCGAGAGCGGAGCATATGGAGGCCATGATGACCATGACAAGTACATGATGGACCACTACGACTACAACAACGACAACGACTACAACAAGCACGACATGGTGGACGACCACTACTACGAGCATGACATGGTGGATCACCACCACTACTACGACCACGACGTCGAGCTCTACACCGACTATTCCTCCCCAAGCATCATCGACATGGCGGAGCACCACACCAACCACAACAACTTCGACTCCATGAGCTCCAACGACATGAACCACTACTACAACTATGACACCGCAAGCTTGGATGAAGAGATGGAGCCGTGCTACACCAACAACGCATCCACAAAAATGGCGGAGTACTACACCAACAATGACTCCACAAGCATCAGGGACAAGATGGAGCTCTACAACTACTTCGACTCCAACATGGATGAGCTCACCTACAAGAACTTCCTCTCCAGGCTTCGAGGGCCAAGATATCATATGTCATATGGTTCATGCTCAAGACCAAGAAACTTCAAGGAGAATGCCAAGGCCAACACAAGATAACTCCCTTCAACCTCAAGATGGTGCAACGACAAGAAATCCGACAAGTTGGCAACGTCAAGATTGGCTCCTTCAACATCAAGACGGCGCCACAAGAAGGACATCATCGGGGCCCCATCAAGCGAGAAGGCCAAGAAGCCAAGACATCCAAATGACTTTCGGAGTCATCCCACACATGAAGCGCGGGGACGCTGCAAGCTTCGTCATCAACAAACTTCGACCTATCATCACCAAGATCGTCACCATGATCATCACTGACACATGGTAGAGAGTGGTAATCCTGGCTCTGATACCACCTCACCGCATACTCCACCACAAGTTCCGCGACGACATTGGTTCGAGCATTGCTCGCCATCACCACTTCCTCGACCTCGACATCGACAAGGTCGTGGTGACCCTCTTCAAGTTCACCCTCTACGACCGGATATTCTTCATCACCCACCTTATCCAAGCTCGACTCATGACTATGGTCTACGTGACTTCGTGGATGGTGCTCGCCCACATTCAAGGCAAAATGTGTGTCACCACCACAATGACCACCAAGACCAAGACCCTTATCAAGAAGGTGCCCATGACATTGCTTCTAGTGGATGCCATGAAGTATGCCTCCAACAACTCCACCACAATGACCACCGGCGCCATCCTCTCCATCATGACCTAAACGGTACGTTGCATAGAAAACACAAAAAATCCTACGCGCGATAAACCCGAATCGCCAAGATCTAATCTATGAGATGAAAGGCAACGGGGAGAAAGAGAGTCTTGAGATAACATACCTCGAAGAATCAAAGTGGTACGAGATAAAATCTCGTTGTTGGCGTAGTCGTACTCACGCCGATCCCGAGCGAGAAGAAGTGCACCGCAATCCGGCGGTGCCTCCGTAATCGGTCACACGTTCAGCTCGATGAAGACTTCTGTTCCCTCAATCCAGCGGGTAGCAGAAGTAGAGGATCCCCGCGGAACTCCAGCAGCACGACGGCGTGGTGGTGGTGAAGAATCCCACGGTCAGGGCTTCGCCAAGCCGGAGACCATAGAATGAAGCAACCGGTGGAGGGAAAAGGGAGTGGGCTAGTGTGTGGAGAAGAGGGAGCTCTCACCCTCCTTTTATAGGGGAGGGGGAGGCAGCCCAATGGGGGGTGCGGCCATCCATGGGTACCCCCACCCCTTCCTCTCTTCATGTGAGTGGAAGCCCCACTCACACCCACTCATACTTGCTTAATTTTCCACTTAGAAAATCCAAAGGTTTTTTTCTTTAATAAATAAATAAAACATTTTTATTTCTTTATTTATATTTGTTAATTCCATTAACAAACATTTGCATCCAGAACCTCGAATCATTTGTTAATTCTATTAACAATCATTCGATGAAAAACCCCTTGAACTATTTCAATTTCCCCCCCAAACAATTTTTCGGAGCTGCCCAAAATATTCTTCGATATTCCGTATCCTCTCTAACGCTTCATCGAACCTTAAGTGTGTCACCCTACGGTTCGCGAATAATATAGACATGACCGAGACTACTCTCCGATCAATAATCAACAGCGGGATCTGAAGATCCGTGATGACTCCTATATATTCAACGATGACTCTCGTGATCGTGTGAACCTTTCAATGTCGTAACGATTTCCCTTTGTCTCACGATATTTTACATGTCCGAGATCCGATCATCGGTATCCACCATACCTTGTCTGATCTCGTTATCCGACAAGTACTCTTTTCTCGTTCCCGTGATATAACATCCTTGTGAACATATCACGTGCTTGCAAGCGGTGTCGATGTGATATCACCGAGAGGGCCCTGAGTATATCTCTCCGTCATATTGGATAGACAAATCCCATTCTTGATCCATGAGTTTCAAATAACACTTTCCGAATACCTAATGCCACCTTTATAGTCACCCTGTTACGGTGTGACGTTTGATGTCATCAAAGTATTCTTTCGGTATTAGTGATTAACATGATCTCATGGTCTAAGGAACAATGTTACTCCGAATATAAGACATAACAACAAAACTAAATGACTTGATCGTATTGTTATACTTAGTTAGGGTCTAAGTTCATCATGTCATTCTCCTAATGAAATGATCCCGTTATTAACAACATCCAATGTCTATGATCAGGAAACCTTGATCATCTGTTAATCAACGAGCTAGTTAAAAGAGAGGCTTCACTAGGAACGTTGGTTTGTTTATTAATCACACATGTATCAACGTTTCCGGTTAATACAATTCTAGCATGAGAAATAAACATCTATCATAAACAAGGAATAACATAATAAACACTTTATTATTGCCTCTCGGGCATATTCCCTTCAGTCTCCCACTTGCACTAGGGGCAATAATCTATATTACATAGTGATGAATCTAACACCCATTGAGTTATGGTGTTGATCATGTTTTGCCCTTGAGAGAGTTTTAGTCAACGGATCTTCCACATTCAGATCCGTATGTACTTTGCAAATCTTCACATCCCCATCTGCGACATGCTCACGGATGGAGTGAAAACGGCGCTTGATACGCTTGGAATTCTTATGAGACCTTGGATCCTTAGGATTGGCTATGGCACCATTGTTGTCACAATAGATAACCATTGGATCCAACGCACTCGAAACCACGCCTAGTTCGGATATGAACTCCTTCATCCAAACTGCTTTATGTGTTGCCTCCGAGGCAACAACATATTCTTCTTCTGTTGATGATCTCGCCACCACGGATTGCTTGGAACTCCTCCAGTTTACAGCTCCTCCATTCATAACAAATACGTACCCGGACTGAGACTTAGAGTCATCCAGATCAGTGTTAAAGCTAGCATCGACGTAACATCTTGCGACGAGCTCTTCTTCACCGCCATATATGAGAAACATATCCTTAGTTCTTCTCAAGTACTTAAAGATATTCTTGACCGCCGTCCAGTGTTCCAAACCTGGATCGGATTGGTACCTACTAGTCAAACTAATAGCATGTGCCACATCCGGTCTTGTACATAGCATAGCATACATGATAGAACCTATGGCTGAAGCATAGGGAATCTTAATCATTCTCTCTCTATCTTCTGTTGTCGCTGGACATTGAGTCTTACTCAACGTTTTGCCTTGCAACATAGGTAAGAACCCCTTCCTACTCTCTTCCATTTTGAACTTCTTCAGAATGTTGTCAAGGTATGTACTTTGCGGAAGTCCAATTAAGCGCCTTGATCTATCCCTGTAGATTTTGATGCCTGATATATAAGCTACTTCACCGAGGTCTTTCATCGAAAAACTACTGTTCAAATAACCTTTTACGCTTTTTAAAAGTTTTATATCATTTCCAATCAACAATATGTCATCCACATATAGTACTAGAAATGCTACAGAGCTCCCACTCACTTTCTTGTAAATACAAGCTTCTCCGTATGTTTGGACAAATCCAAACCCTTTGATCACCTTATCAAAATAGAGGTTCCAACTCCAGGATGCTTGCTTCAGTCCATAAATGGAACGTTGAAGCTTGCACACCTTGTCATCATCCTTAGTATCAACAAAACCTTTGGGTTGCATCATATACAACTATTCCTCAATGTCACCATCAAGGAGCGCCGTTTTGACATCCATCTGCCAGATTTCGTAATCGAAAAATGAAGCAACTGCTAACATAATCCTAACTTACTTAAGCATCGCTACTGATCAGGATATAATAGGGGTCCATGGTGAATGTACATGCTTGAGTTGGAAGGAAATATTGAGCCTCGCTGATGATTATTATAAGGTGAATTCTTTCCTATTAATAAATATTGTTTGTGATTATAAGAATGTTATACTACCTAAGCTATTGCATTATGTATTAGCAGGGTTATTGTTAACACAAACATGGATGGAGGAAGACCTCAAGACTTGCTGGAAAACAACATGGAGATGATGGAAAACAAACTTACAAGTGTTGAAAGCAAATGTGCAAGTGTGGAAAACAACTCCAGGAACGTTCTTCCACACTAAGGAATGGTGAAAACAAGAGGAGGGCGCCCCGTTGAAGATCAATGCGCCATATAGAAAGTCCTAATTCAATTAGGCATGGCCTGTATGCCATAATGGCCGAACCCCCTAAAGTTGGGTCGGTTTGTATCCCTTCCTAGTCCAAGTAGGAGTCCTAGTAGAGTCCTCCTAGTCCAAGTAGGAGTCCTAGTTGAGTCCTAGTCCTAGTAGGAGAGGTGCTTGTGCAAGGAGCCCTCCACCTATATATACTCCCCACCTGCGTGTGGAAGAGGGAGAACAAGTTTAAACCAAAACCAATGAAACCCTAGCCTTGAGATTGTATTGCTGCTAAGCATTCATCTTGAAGTGTTACCAAGTCAAAGTTGCGTGATATCTTGTTATTCCATCTGGGAATAGGGGGATACAGGACCACTTGTGATCTTTGATTACTTGTGCAAGAGTGTGTAGTTGAGAATATCCAAAGAGCTTGATTGTTGTTGCATCTGGCAACAGGGGTCAGCTGAGTGAGAGGTCTCAGTGTAGCACTAGTTATCCAATTATCAGAAAAATACAAAAAGAGAGAGAAGCTCATTGAGAAGATCGGGCCACTCCATATCATCTTGGTATCAGATTCTCCAGGTTTACTCGGTGAGCAAAATTATCCCTAATTTAGTTGTTTTTATTCCTATCCAGAAAAAGCCCCACAAAAATATTAGGTTTAGTTTTTGCCAGAGCCTAGATCAACACCAAATTGCTACTCTAGTTGCTGTTTATTGTTGATTTGCGTTTCTGTTTTTCTTTTTCATCTTTTTAGGGTTCATCGTGTTCATCTTTTTGTCTAGATCTATACCCAAAAAATTCTCCACAGTGTGTTGCAATCTGTGTCACCACCACGCGCCATCCTTGTTCTTTTCGCACTCGAAATCTTCCACCGCGTCGCTCCTTGCCCACTGCCGTCACGCGCTTTCCACCGC
Organism: Alopecurus myosuroides; assembly: GCA_028641055.1. Taxonomy (NCBI): domain Eukaryota; kingdom Viridiplantae; phylum Streptophyta; class Magnoliopsida; order Poales; family Poaceae; genus Alopecurus; species Alopecurus myosuroides. Next base: position 334,925,709 of record CM054057.1, on the reverse strand, counting down.
ACCGGTTCCGATCCACCGCATCAAGTCGCTATCTATTCGCTACCGCCAAAAATCACGCGCACTGTTCCAACTTCAACGCGCTTAACGCGCTGGTTTCTGGACTCAGGTCCACCGTACTCTGAGCCGTCACCATCGTCGCTTTATCCTGGACTCCGAGATTCCTGGACTCGGTCCACATCGTCGCTGACGCGCAAACGCGCGCGAGAATCGCTAGCCTCTTGCGGCCGTCGCTGGTCCCAACAAATACAAGCGCGCGCGCAGTTCCGCCGAAATCCACCGCAAAAAACGCGTCCGTGCTGTTTTCTACTCCGCCAAGTACCTGGACTCGAACCGCGTGTAAGTCTTGATCCGCGCGCCGATATCTCTGCCGCTGTTTTCTGCCAAACACGCGCGCGCGCTCGCAGACAAACGCACCAAATCGCGCCGCACCCAACCGCGTGAAACCGCGTGGTCCGGCCACTACTCGCACGCGGAGTCCGTTCCTGCTACCGACAAAATCACCGCTCGCGTTTGTCCAAACGCTACCGGTCAAATATGTTGGGAAACTTGGGCCAGGAGGTGGCAGCCCACTCGGTGGGCTTTGCCCAGTCCAACTAGGCCTTAGGGTTTCCCCCACTTTGTACGTTCGTTTGGGTCTCACCCTCCTGTTATATATTGAGGCACTGTACGTAGTCTAGGAACAGAACAGAGAAAGCAATAAAGATTTTGTTGTGCCCACACCCTGTGTCCCTTTTCTTCCTTGTTCGTGTGTTGTTCATCTACGCCGTCGCCGTCACACACCCTCGGGACCGGCCAGCCGGCAGAGGTTGTGTAACACGTTATCAGCACGCGCCTCTCCACCGAGCCTGCACCGAGCCTGCACCGAGCAGGCTTTCTACAAAAATCGCGAAGGTATAACCCCGATCTGATCGCAAAAATGGAACCGTGACGAAATTTCCTTTCCATTTTTCCGCTTTGCGTAATTTTTCGATCAGATCTACGGTGCGGATTTCTCTCCCGGGGATCGAGCTGACACGCTGTCGCCGGCCAATGTCGATATCCCCGGATCACGAGAGATTTGTTGACTGCACCGTAGAGAGACGGTACGCCACGTGATCCCGCTGATCACAGTACCGCCGCGACGCATCCGCTGTGCGCTCGTGCCGCCAATATTCCAGATGAAACGTGGCGATGATTTTCCAATTATTATTTTTTGTTCTTGTCCTTGCATCACGCATCAATGGCAGTGGTATAGGCCGCGCGCCGCCGCGTGCCGCCGCGAGCGAGCCGCCGCGAGCTGGCCGCCGCGTGCCGCCGCGAGCTGGCCGCCGCGAGCTGGCCGCCGCGTGCCGCCGCGAGCGAGCCGCCGCGTGCCGCGTGCTAGCCGCCGCTGCTGGCCGCCGCCCCGGCGAGCGCCGCCGCGCCCGGCTGCGCGCCCGGCAGCTCGGCCGCCCGGCCACCGGCGAGCGCCGCCGCGCCGCGGCAGCTCGGCCGCCCGGCTGCGCGCGCCACCTGCCCCGCCCCGATGCGCGCGCCACCTGCCCCGCCCCGCCGCGCGCACCGCCCGCGCCCGCCCCTGGCCGCCTGCGCTCGAGGCCGGCCGGCCGCCGCCGCCGCCGCGACCTTGAGCGCCCGCTCGGTCGCGCGCGCGCGTGCGCGCCGCCGCCTCGCGCTAGGCCCGGCCGCCTCGTGGCCCGCCCCGCCCCCTAGCCGGCTGGCCCGGCTGGCCGCCGCAGGAGCGCCGCCTCGCCGCGCGGGGAGCGCCGCCGCCGCCCGGTGTCCGACGGGAACCGTTCGGTTCCCTGTCGAGGACGACCGAGAGCACAGGCCGCGTAGCGGGCCGGCCCAAGGCGCGGCACGGCCAACGGGCCTCGCAGGCCACAGGCCCGTCCACGGTTGCCTTTCCGAAAAAGAAAAAAAAAGTGCTGCGCGGACAGAGGAGGCTGCGGTGGGCTTTTGGCCTGGTTTTTGGCCCGTTTTTGGCCTGCTGCCGATACGGGCCGGACCCAGAGCGTGTACGGGCTGAATTTTTACGTTTTAGCACACAGTTTTTTCCATAATTCTGTATATTTTTATTCCTGCTGAATAAATTGTATATAAGTCCCTGGAACTGTCTGTTTTTGCTGAAATTGTAAATTTGGACATAAAATAAATTCGGAAAGTCATTTTTAGGGCAAATTTTCACGTTTCGAACGCGCTTAGCATAATATCTCTTTATACATGCTTTTATATCATGTTTTACTATCGTAATTAATTGTTTAATTCATAGTAGAACACTGTTAGCATGTCATTTAAAATTTTGGAACGCCGTCATATTGAATTTTTGTATCAACATCGCTTTATGCAATCGATTACCTGCTGTAATCTGATACATGTTTGCATAAATCGCAGATGGCCGGAATCATGAACCGCGAGTTCGAGGAGTTGTCCCAGACTGGGCTGAACTACCTTGCTTGGGCCTCGGACGTGGAGATCGTCCTCGAGGGCCGAAAGATCAAAGGAGCGCTGGATGCGGGGACCAAGGAGGCCCCCAGCACCACGACTGCTGCAGAAAATGCGCAGGCACTGCATTTCCTCCGCCACCATATGAGTGCTACGTTGAAAAACGAGTACATGGCTGAACGGAGTGCTTCAGCCCTGTGGGCCGCTCTTAAAGAGAGGTTCGCTAGGTTGAAGTACCACGTCAAGCCAAAGGCGGAGGCGGATTGGTTGCGTCTAAGGTTTGCGGACCACAAATCGGTACAGTCGTTCAATTCCGTGTTACACGTGATTTGTGCGAATCTGGAGATGTGTGGTACGAAAATCACGGACGAGGAGAAGATAGAGAAAACTCTCTCCACCTTCCATCCAAGTAACCTCCAGAATGCGCGGAACTACCGCCTGGAGAACTTCACGCAGTACTCGGCGCTCATTGACGCCCTCCAGGTGGCTGAGGCGCAGGATGAGGTTCTGAAAAAGAACTTCAACTCGCAGCCTTTCGGAGGGGGCCCAAGCCAGGAAGCTTATGCCGGCGCCTACAAAGTGCGCCAGCCAAAGTTCAAGCAGCGCGGCAGGAAAGGCAAAGGCAAGAAGGGACCTAACCACCCCCACCCAGCCAAGGAGCAAAAGGCGGGTAAGGGGGAGGTGAGGCCCCAAGACTGCTTCCGCTGCGGGTCGAAGCTTCACTTCTCCAGGCAGTGTCGTGCTCCCAAGCACGTCGTGGACGCCTTCAAGGCCAAGAGAGCGCATGAGGCGCACCTTGTCCAGATGGAGGCACCACCGGCGCCCGCTGCGGCACCCGTGATGATCCCCACGCCCCCCGCTGCGCCCATCGTGGCGCACACTGGGGCACCTGTGGAGGCACAGGTGGCGGTTCCCACGAACGCCACCGTGTCCATGGAGGTTGAGCACACCGTGTCCCCTCCAACGCCACAGCTGGACATCGACGCTGCCGCCTCCATGATAGCCACTGAGGAGAAGCTTAGCGAGATGGAGATCTCGGCTGAGCTGGAGGGTTACTTTGTGGACTCCATCTGATCTCCGCCCATTTATTCATGATCCTATGGCAATAATTTGATACAATTTATTCGATGTGGTTGTAAGCTCTATGAGAGCAACATTATTTGTTTCATTAAACATCTATCGGCGCTTGGATGACTTTGTCATCATTTATTCCATTCTTTTAAATAGAGATACTTATGTTATGTTCTGAAATATTTGCTTGTTTAATTATTACTTTAGCATCTTCCTCGCTCTCGTTTAATAATTAGACACTATATTTTAGAACACGTGTGGCGCCCGAATGGAGGAAACGTGCCTTGCCGATAGCGGTACCACCAATACCATCTTGAGAGATACAAAGTACTTTGAGTCCATCAAGAAAATTCCAGGGAGTATTACGACGATCGCCGGCTGCGGTCCTCATATAGTTGGCTCCGGACGAGCCACTATAACACTCCCCATGGGAACAACTTTGATCATTAATGATGCATTGTTGTACCCGGAAGCGACTCGTACTCTCTTGAGTTTTAAAGACATTCGTGTTAATGGGTTCCACATTGAAACCCATGATGATGACACCGGTAAGGAGTACCTACTCATCACGAAACGCGATGAAAATGGTAAACATGTTGTCGAAAGGCTTCCTTCGTTCGCTACAGGGTTGTACTACACTAAGATAGTAGCACTACCCATGTACACTACCCTTAAAACTGTTTTTAGAAGCTCTGAACTATTCTGCCTTTGGCACGATAGGTTAGGCCATCCCGGTCTTACGATGATGAGAAATATAATTAACAACTCGAATGGTCATAATGTTAATGTGAAAAATTTTCCGAATCCTGATGATTTCGTGTGCTCCGCATGCGCTAAGGGGAAATTAATCATTAGACCATCACCCCTAAAGGTGAAGGATGAAATCCCCGCGTTCTTGGAACGTATCCAAGGGGACATATGCGGTCCTATTCAGCCCCTGTCGGGTCCGTTTAGGTACTTCATGGTGCTCATTGATGCTTCCTCTAAATGGTCCAATGTTAGCCTGCTGTCAACAAGGAACCATGCTTTTGCAAAGTTGATCTCTCAGATCATACAAATGAGGAATAAATTCCCCGATCATCGTATTAAGTCTGTTCGAATGGACAACGCCGGTGAATTTACTTCAAAGGCGTTCGATGATTATTGCATGGCAACAGGAATCAAACTTGAGCACTCTGTACCGCACGTCCACACACAAAATGGACTTGCGGAGGCATTGATTAAAAGAATTAAATTCATTGCCAGACCGCTCCTTCAGGGTTGTAATTTACCAACAACATGTTGGGGTCACGCGGTGTTACACGCTGCCAATCTCATCAATTTTCGACCATCGGCCTACAACATCCATTCTCCTATGCAGCTTGCGCAAGGGTCGGCACCGAAAATTTCCCACCTTCGTAGGTTCGGTTGCCAGGTATATGTACCAATACCACCCCCTCAGCGATCAGCAATGGGACCGCTCCGTAAGTCGGGGATATACGTTGGTTATGAGACTGTGTCCATAATCAGGTTTCTGGACCCCGCGACAGGTGACTGTCATACGGCCCGTTCGCTGATTGCATTTTTGACGAGGATCTCTTCCCGACTTTAGGGGGAGATAATCAACCCCTTGATGATAAAAGTCGAGAACTTACGTGGCAAGCCACGGGGATCCACGCTCATGACCCGCGCACTGCTGAGTCTAATAGAGAAGTTCAAAAGATAATAGATTTGCACTCGTTGGCGAATCAACTGCCTGATCACTTTAGTGACTTAAAGACTGTGACAAAGTCGCATGTGCCTGCGCGCAATGCGCCGGAAAGGGTTGAAATACCAAAGAGAAATCACGGTATACCCGCTCCCGTTCTTAGGCCTAAGAGGACGAGGAATCCGGTTTCTCAAATCCCAAGTACCCGGGGACGCCCGAAGAAAAAGGATAAGAGAGATTTATCGCAGCCTACCCCTGCAAAGGGGAGCCAGTTGAGACCTGGCACAAGTACGGACGTTTCTGTGCACGAAATTCCGGACTTAAATTTTCCTACTACGGAAATACCCAGCGAAGATGTGTGCGCACACATTGGAGCGGGAAAGCTAAAGGACCTTGCTCCCGGAATGGGAAATCCGGTGGAGGAAGGGAATGTGCCTGATGCACTCCATGACGAAATGGCCATTAATTATATTAATTCGGGCGAGTCAATTAATCGAGCTATGGCAAATGTCGACATTTATTTTGCCAAGAAAATTGCCTCAATCATAGATCTTGACCCAGAGCCTAACACTCTCGCTGACTGTAAGCAAAGGTCGGATTGGAAAGATTGGAAGAAGGCAATAACTGCTGAGTTATTTTCTCTCAACAAAAGAGAGGTGTTTGGACCTGTTTGTCTAACTCCTCCCCATGTGCGCCCCGTTGGCCACAAATGGGTATTTGTTCGAAAGAGGAACGAGAATAACGAGGTAGTAAGGTACAAAGCAAGGCTCGTTGCTCAAGGTTTCTCCCAGCGACCAGGTGTCGACTTCGAGGAAACTTACTCCCCAGTCATGGATGGAATTACCTTTAGATACTTGATCTCAATGGCAGTAAACTTGGACTTGACAATGAAACTTATGGATGTTGTCACCGCTTACCTTTATGGTAATTTGGATTCGGACATATACATGAAGGTATCCGAAGGTATCCCTGTCCCGAATCAAGATAGAGCTAACAGAGGTTTATACAGTGTTCAGCTTAAGAAGTCACTGTATGGACTTAAACAGTCAGGTAGGATGTGGTATAATCGTTTAAGCGATTTCCTTCATCAGAAGGGCTACACGAGCAATGAAGATTGCCCATGTGTTTTTATACGGAGATCACAAGATGGTTTCTGTATTATCTCGGTGTACGTGGACGATTTGAATATAATCGGTACACCTGAGGATATTGAGGAAGCGAGTTCCTACCTGATGTCGGAATTCGAAATGAAAGACTTAGGCAAAACTAAGTTCTGCCTAGGTTTGCAACTTGAACATTCCCCTGCTGGGATCTTAGTGCACCAGTCTGCCTACACCCAGAAGGTGTTGGAAAGATTTGGATTTGACAAGGCATATCCTTCTAAGACCCCGATGATCGGGAGATCTTTACAGCAGGATAAGGACCCGTTCAGGCCTAAGGAAGAGGGGGAGGAAATTCTGGGACCAGAATTCCCCTACTTGAGTGCAGTTGGCGCACTCATGTACCTCGCGAATTGCACACGGCCGGACATTGCGTTCGCTGTCAATTTGCTTGCTAGGTACAGTTCTGAGCCTACCAAGAGGCATTGGAAAGGCGTTAAGGACATCTTCCGATACCTGCAAGGGACCAAAGATCTTGGCTTGTTTTACCGGAGGAATCAAGACCTCACGGTTGTAGGCTATGCTGATGCTGGGTACCTTTCGGACCCGCACACATCCAAGTCTCAAACTGGATATGTTTTCCTTTGTGGAGGAACCGCTATTTCCTGGAAATCGTCTAAGCAAAGCCTAGTGTCAACTTCGACGAACCACTCGGAAATCATAGCACTTTATGAAGCATCACGTGAGTGTGTATGGCTTCGACGGGTGATCGGCCACATCCAGCTGTCATGTGGGCTGAACACCGTCCAAACCACCACTATTATCTATGAAGATAATGCCGCTTGTGTTGCACAAGTCCAGACGGGTTATGTGAAGAGCAATCTCACGAAGCATATCAACCCCAAATTCTTCTACGCACATGAGTTGCAGAAGTTGAATGAAGTAAAAATCCTACATACTAAGTCGTGTGAAAATCTTGCTGATTTGTTCACTAAATCATTACCTGCATCTTCTTTCGAGAGATGTGTTCGTGGAATTGGTATGATGAGACTTAGGGAGATGTAAGGTTCAGGGGGAGAATCTTCACAAACTCATCGCTAAAATCTCGATCCCGATGATTGAGTACTTAACTTAATGGTTAAGTGAGTTGTACTCTTTTTCCCTTAAGTGAGTTTTTATGAAGTTTCTCACACGAGGTTTTTAATGAGGCAATTCGTGCAACATAGCAATAGTATACCATGTGCTTTTTCTCCATATTTTTCCCACTGGGTTTTTCGGAGTTTTGAGGCATGGCTATACGGATGATACCCAAGGGGGAGTGTTGGGAAACTTGGGCCAGGAGGTGGCAGCCCACTCGGTGGGCTTTGCCCAGTCCAACTAGGCCTTAGGGTTTCCCCCACTTTGTACGTTCGTTTGGGTCTCACCCTCCTGTTATATATTGAGGCACTGTACGTAGTCTAGGAACAGAACAGAGAAAGCAATAAAGATTTTGTTGTGCCCACACCCTGTGTCCCTTTTCTTCCTTGTTCGTGTGTTGTTCATCTACGCCGTCGCCGTCACACACCCTCGGGACCGGCCAGCCGGCAGAGGTTGTGTAACAAAATAATTGCTGCTCGCCCACAATTCCAAACCGCTACCAGCCAAACAAGCGCCGCGCGCACACCTACCGATATCGGAGTCCGAGCCAGGAGCTGGTTCCAATTATCGCGCGGTTCCTATCCATGCGCAGCTGCCCCGCAACAATTTTCACCTGTGTCATCAAAAGCCGCACACACCACAGCAAGTCCACACAACCGCGCGTAAGTCTCCACCAGTTTTCTTAGTTTTTCCTTTGTTTTATTCCTGTTTATCCCTAGGTTTCTTGTGCTGATCTTTGTTTAGCCTTAGCCACAGCCATTCTACAACAAATTTTAGGTCCCAAAACCCAAAGACTAGCTGTTTTATTGCTCTACAGGCTGCTCAATTTGATCAATTCTTGTCCATATTTTCTGCTCCTAGTTGATTCAAAGGCCATTGAAAAAGTAAAAATAAAAAAAAAATAGAAAAGGAGAAAAAGAAAAAAGAGGCCGAGACATACTATCACTAGTGGAAGCCTATCATCTTGGATATTTTGTGGACATATTTGAGCAATCTTGTGCCTGTTTTCATAGAGTATTTGCTAGTGTCTTTCTAGTGCTTGCAATAACTCTTCCATATAATTGCTAAGCCACATTTGTCTCCCAGAGTGAGTGTGTTTCCTTTAGTATCTTTCATCACATTAGACAGTGCATTGGAGTTGTTATTTTGGTGTTGTTAGGAATCCCAACCAAGCCCCACCAAAAACCCTGTTTGCATTGTGATACTTGATAGCTCGGATTATTCTCTTCTCACACTCAAGCACATTATTCATTGCTCCTTGTTGGTAAGTTGATCCTTTTCACTCTTGGAACATTAAGTGAAGCCATCTTTGCTTGGTTTTGAGTGAGTTGTGAGAGAACACCACAACCCATTGATTTTGTTTTCACTAACATAATGGGTGTTTCTAGTGTTGATGAGTTTGTGCAGGATTACCTAAAACACTTGAAACAAGGACCAAATTCTGTTGATCAATATTACATAGAGATGGTGTTGTCACTACAAGAAGCTCGGGTTGTAGAAGCACCAGAACAAACAATGAAACGATTTCTTGCAGGGTTGCAATTCAAGATTAAAATCCTTTTATGGCGTGTGCAATATAACACCATGAATGAATTATTGCACCAAGCAAGAGAGGCAGAAAAGAAATTGGTCGAGATGGTTCCTATGGCTCCAAGAAGAATTTTTCCAATCCAAAAGCCATGCATTAATGAAATAATATCTATTCCTAGTGTTGTTTCTTCTCATGTGCAGAATTTTGAAGAAAGGGAGCCCATAGTAACATCATCACCACCACTATTGGAGAAGCATGTCATTGTTCCTAGTATGGCTTCTTGTGATTGGCAGGTTACTTTTGAAGAAAGGGAGCCACAACAAGTAGAACCTGCATCACAATTTGAGGTAGATGAATTGGTGCCTATTAATTCTGAGGAGGATGTCATTGATAAAGGTACTGATTTCGTGTTACCCCTCTCATGTATTGATTTATGTGAACCCACTAAATTGCTAGTTGATTCTTGTGAGTTAACAAGCATAGATAGTCCACCTACATGTGATGATGTAATAATTTCGAAATTTAATCATGTGGTGTTGATTTCACATAAAGAAGTACTTGCTAAAATACCACCTAATGATATTGTGGATTACATCATGTTAAATGAATCAATTAGTGTGCAAAGTGCTATGAAAAAGCTTGCTGAAATTTCATATGTAAATTCTAGCAATTGTGTTTCTTCTTTCACTTTTAACTTGATTGGTGATTATAACATGAGTGAAATTTTTATGGTGGATCACATATGCATAACTTGTGATAAAGTGGCCGAATTAAACAATGTATTACCTTGGATAGATAGGTTACAATTGCCTACATATGAGCATGATTCTACACATATGTTTGGTTTGCCACAATACTTGTCACATACATGTGCTAATAAATTGCTCTTCACTTATATTTGCAAATTAAGTTGCAATTTTCATGATGACAATAATAAGCATGCTCCCACCTTTGAGGGAACTAATAAACATAAATTTGATCATAGATCTTCTGTGAGAACACTTGAGTTGATACTAAACAATAAAAATGTTTACACATATGATTCTCCTTTTGATCATGATTTATTGAGCTTCACTTATATTTGCAATTGTGATTGCTATTTTATGGAGTGCTATGACAATTATGTGATGTTTTCATGTAAAATTTGTGGTCACATGTCATGTGCACAATTTTATGATATGATAACAACTAATGCACCTCATTATAGATATATGTATTGTGCATACACGTTGTTCTTTTTGTTTATTCCACTTTCAGCATACACCAAGCCGAGGACGTCTTGTCTTGAAGAAAGGGAGGATGATCAGGATATAATAGGGGTCCATGGTGAATGTACATGCTTGAGTTGGAAGGAAATATTGAGCCTCGCTGATGATTATTATAAGGTGAATTCTTTCCTATTAATAAATATTGTTTGTGATTATAAGAATGTTATACTACCTAAGCTATTGCATTATGTATTAGCAGGGTTATTGTTAACACAAACATGGATGGAGGAAGACCTCAAGACTTGCTGGAAAACAACATGGAGATGATGGAAAACAAACTTACAAGTGTTGAAAGCAAATGTGCAAGTGTGGAAAACAACTCCAGGAACGTTCTTCCACACTAAGGAATGGTGAAAACAAGAGGAGGGCGCCCCGTTGAAGATCAATGCGCCATATAGAAAGTCCTAATTCAATTAGGCATGGCCTGTATGCCATAATGGCCGAACCCCCTAAAGTTGGGTCGGTTTGTATCCCTTCCTAGTCCAAGTAGGAGTCCTAGTAGAGTCCTCCTAGTCCAAGTAGGAGTCCTAGTTGAGTCCTAGTCCTAGTAGGAGAGGTGCTTGTGCAAGGAGCCCTCCACCTATATATACTCCCCACCTGCGTGTGGAAGAGGGAGAACAAGTTTAAACCAAAACCAATGAAACCCTAGCCTTGAGATTGTATTGCTGCTAAGCATTCATCTTGAAGTGTTACCAAGTCAAAGTTGCGTGATATCTTGTTATTCCATCTGGGAATAGGGGGATACAGGACCACTTGTGATCTTTGATTACTTGTGCAAGAGTGTGTAGTTGAGAATATCCAAAGAGCTTGATTGTTGTTGCATCTGGCAACAGGGGTCAGCTGAGTGAGAGGTCTCAGTGTAGCACTAGTTATCCAATTATCAGAAAAATACAAAAAGAGAGAGAAGCTCATTGAGAAGATCGGGCCACCCCATATCAGCTACTAGTGAGAAAGTCTCATCATAGTCAACTCCTTGAATTTGTCGGAAACCTTTTGTGACAAGTCGAGCTTTATAGACGGTCACATTACCATCAGCGTCAGTTTTCCTTTTTAAGATCCATTTGTTCTCAACGGCCTTGCGGTCATCGGGTAAGTCCACCAAAGTCCAAACTTGGTTTTCGTACATGGATCTAATTTCGGATTTCATGGCTTCAAGCCATTTGTTGGAATTTGGCCTCATCATCGCTTGATCATCTGTCGCAGGGTCATCACCTCCATCTACCATGAAGTTTAATACGGGATCTCCGTACAGTTCAGGAGTTGTACGTTCCCTAGTTGACCTCCGAGGTGCGGTAGTTTCCTCTAATGGAGTTTCATGATCTTGATCATTAACTCTCTCTTCAACTGACGGGGTCGGCACCGGAACAACTTTCGGCGCTGCGCTACTCGCCATTCCGAGAAAAGAAGGTTCAATAACCTCGTCGAGTTCTACCTTCCTACTATTCACACCTTTCGAGAGAAACTCCTTCTCCAAAAAGGATCCATTCTTGGCAACGAAAATCTTGCCTTCAGATCTGTGATAGAAGGTGTACCCTATTGTTTCTTTAGGGTATCCTATGAATACGCATTTTACCGCTTTGGGTTCGAGTTTATCAGGTTGAAACTTCTTCACATAAACATCGCATCCCCAAACTTTTAGAAATGACAGCTTAGGTTTGTTTCCAAACCATAATTCATACGGTGTCGTTTCAACGGATTTAGATGGTGCCCTATTTAAAGTGAATGCAGCGGTCTCTATTGCATAACCCCAAAACGATAGTTGCAAATCTGTAAGAGACATCATAGGTCGAACCATATCCAATAAAGTACGATTACGACGTTCGGAAACACCATTACGCTGTGGTGTTCCGGCAGGTGTGATTTGTGAAACTATTCCACATTGTTTCATATGCATGCCAAACTCGTAACTTAGATATTCACCTCCACGATCAGATCGTAGAAATTTAATCTTTCTGTTACGATGATTTTCAACTTCACACTGAAATTCTTTGAACTTTTCAAATGTCTAAGATTTGTGTTTCATTAAGTAAATATACCCATATCTACTCAAATCATCTGTGAAAGTGACAAAATAACGATATCCACCGCGCGCCGATACACTCATTGGTCCACACACATAAGTATGTATGATTTCCAATAAGTCTGTCACCCGTTCCATGGTTCCAGAAAACGGGATTCTAGTCATCTTGCCCATAAGACATGGTTCACATGTTTCAAATGATTCATAATCAAGTGATTCTAAGAGTTCATCAGAATGGAGGTTCTTCATGCGTTTAACACCAATATGACCTAAGCGGCAATGCCACATGTAAGTAGCAATATCATCATTTAACTTAATTCTTTTGGCATTCACATTATGAATATGTGTATCAATACTATCAAGATTCAAAAGAAATAAACCATTCTTCTCAGGTGCATGACCATAAAAGATATTATTCATATAAATTGAATAACCATTGTTCTCAGACTTAAAGGAATAACCATTCCGCATTAAGCAAGATCCAGAAACGATATTCATGCTTAATGCAGGCACCAAATAACAATTATTGAGGTTTATAACTAATCCCGATGGTAGACGTAGAGGCAGCGTCCCGACGGCGATCACAACAACTCTTGATCCATTGCCGACGCGTATCGTTACCTCATCCTTTGCTAGTGGTCGCTTATTCTGCAGCTCTTGTTTCGAGTTACATATGTGAGCAACAGAACCAGTATCAAATACCCAGGTGCTACTGCGAGTACTAGTAAGTGTGACGCCCCGAGATCGGGCACTATGCAGATTTCAGCATTTCCGCCAAAATCCACATAATAACCGATTCCAGGTTGCCACTTGTGATAACATTACAACAGTTCACGAATAATCCACAACAACAACAGACAAGATATATACAAGACGACTCAAACGAGTCAAGGATACAACTGATACAATACAAAGATCCAAATAACAGCGGAAGAAACAACATAGCGTCCGACTACGGACAAGATTCAAATTGGACTAAGAGTCCTGAAGATAACCGAGGTCGTCCAATCCCTGCCCAGGCCAAGCCGGAGGGATTCCCAAGCTAACGTCGTCAGACTTCAAACCTGTTGACTGCAATGTGGAATATGCAGCCACGAAATGGATTCGTGGGTCAGTACGGTTAAGTACTGGCAAGTGGATAAACCATACTCACAAGATACCAGCGTGACCAATCATCACAAGATACAAATACTTTGGGTACAACGGAAAGGAAGGGATTATTGCAAAGAAGCGGCAGCGGGCTGCACTAACGAACTACAGAGACTCGCTCCAACATCCGGCTAAAAGAAAGGGATAAGATAACGTATCAGAACCAACTACAACTACTCGCCAAACAATACCCATCCAATGTTACCCCCTACTAAGGAAGCAACCCAAGGAAACTCACACTATTGATTAAGGTGACATTCATTTTTATGGTGGAGGTAATCTATATTACTAGCCAAGTTATCATCGTTAAGTGTAAGTTGTCTGAGTACTTGTTAGCCAGCACTTTCACCAAGTCATCCATAACCGCGGACAACACATCTTCTCGAGAAGATTAACCCTGCAGGGATGCACCAATTTGGCCGTACACGTAAGAATGACCCGCCAGATGGAAATGCACTTCCACCAAGCGAGGCACTCAACACAACCCAACTCTTCTTCGCGTCAAGCCCAAAGAACCCCGTGCAATTGAGCGCACGGCTAATCAAGCCCCACGAAGAAAAGGGGACCCTCATAGCACTCTAAGAACGTGTCTCCCTAAATGCCGACTACAAAAGTTCCACCCTGGCGCCAAGGGTTCGCACCTGCATATGCATGCGGCAAATGGAAAACCCGAACTAAATGAGGCGATTTGGACGAGATGCGAATCGAATCAAAGTGGCGGGGGGCGCCCATACTCGCTTCCCACATGCGGTTAGTGCGCTCATCATGGATCGGAGGACAAGACCCTTTTCCTAATTAAGTTCGACACTAGCAGGCCTCAAAACCACGCCGGGCCTCCTGCCGGTGCCTTATCATCAAATTATTATTACCCAAAACATTAACATGTTGTTGATTGAATTGAAACCCAACTATCAAACTAAACAGGTGATAGGACGGACAACAAGACTTGAGCGCAAACAACACTAAGCATGCAACTACGACACGAGGGCCAACAAGGTAAACAAACAACAGTTAATAGGAAGTGGAAAGAAAGGCTATATCATGGCTGCAAGGTAAACATATGATAGGATCGAGACACAAGCATCGAATCATAAGGCTAGCATAAAGACAACGGAAAGAATCGGTAACAAGTGATGAAAGGCAGCCATAGGTAGCAAGTGAGTATACTTGCCTGGAATCCAGCAAGTAGAGGTACATCCGAAGAACTTGTCGTTGCTCACATCATCTCAACGTCCTATCCGGGAAGAAGCAACGAACTAGAACAAACACCGGATGCAACAATTACTTCTACGGCAAAAGATCCAGCATGATCAAGATATGGATGCATGACAAGTTTAAGGATGCATCAAAGATAAACTAGTTGACATGGTAAACATATTTAAATGGGCCCATATGCAATTTGGATTGCATATGGAAAAGCCCATGAATTGATGTTGAATTAAATGATCTACAAATAACCATCATGTGAAAGTTGATTAAAATGATGCATGGATGATGAAAACAATAAGAAAACAACAATAGCTTCAGTTTGACATGTTGTTTACCAAGTTTGGAATTTTATTTATTAAGTTATGAACTTTGGCATTTTAAATGATTTAAACAAATATTTGTTGTTTTCACCAATTTTAAATGTTCAAAACAGATAACAAAATTTATATTTGGAAAGAACACAAAATTTTAGATGGAATACATATTTCATTTGTTGAATTTGGATTTAAAATGAGCAAGTTATCAAATTAGCAATTTTAAATGCATTAAATAATCAATTAGTTGTTTTCAGCAAATTAACTTATTTAAAACAGATAACAAAGTTGATATTTGCAAAGTTCATGAAAAATGGGATGGAAAACATATTTTACATGTTGGAATTGGATTTGAATTGCCCAGGTTATGAATTTTGCAATTTAAAAGGTGTAATTAAAGTATTGAATTATTACTCCAATTTTAATTAGGAAATACAGTAAAAAAATTGTATTGAAAAGGTTGAAAACATGTATAAAATGTTTCAATGAACAAATTGAGCTATTAAACATAATTTTTGGATCATTATTGAATTTATTATGCATTTTTTCATAAGCATTTTTATTCTGCCCCTTTTAGTAAACAGAGGGAGATATGTTCAAATTTAATTCAATTGTGACCAAATAAAATACCAATGTGTAGAGTTTGTTAAGACAAATTTTTAGAGCTCAAGTTTGCTCAATTTGGATGAACAGAACTCAAGTTATGAAATCCCAAAGTTTCGAATTTTAATAGCCATTTATGTATTTAATTATTTAGTGCAAAAATTATTACAGAAACATATTACAACTTTGTGACTAACAGAAAGAGCTCAAGATTCTGAATCCATAGCAATTTGAATCATTGAAATTGGAGCATTTTTCAATTTGTTATGGATTTTACAAATAAAGATTCAGTTCTGTTTTTCTGGAGTTCGAGAAATAAAAGAAAAAGGAGGAAAAAAGGGGTGGCTTTTGCTGCGGAAGGGGATCGAACTCGGGGCTCCAGGGAGTGCGGGCAGGGTACCAAGCCACTGGGCTGCTGTGCATGTTTGTAACAGATACAGGGAGCGTGGGCTTTTGAGGTGAACTTGATCGCGAATTCAGAACTGAACTTGACGAGGACGAGGACGGACAGAGCGATGGCCGGTGGCGAACTTCAGCGGGCGCCGTGCGAAACTTGGCTGCTCGAGGGCAAGCCACAGAGCAAGAGGGAGGGGGGAAGGAGGGGCCCGAGGGCGAGGCTCTCACCTTGGGCTCGAGGGACGCCGTTGGGCGCTGCAGGTGCCGAACGGAGGAGGATGAGGGAGCTCGCCGGCAGAGAGAACTCGACGGTGCCGGCGACTCGGGCGTCCTCTGGCCTCGCCGCCTTCAACAAACCCGAAGAGGAAGCTCCCCTCGTTCCATTCCCGCCGAGGATAGGGCTCAATGACGAGCATGGCGGCGGCGCCATGGCTGGCTACTTTCGGCCATGGAGGTTGATGGTTGGGTTCAGAATGTTCAGAGATTGAGGTAGGGGAACAGAGGAAGAGATGAGGGAGGGAGAGAGCGGCGGCGGAGAGGGAAAGAGAGGGAGCAGGTAGGGTTAGGGTTTGGAGGAGGGGAGGGGCTTCTTTAAGGTGGGGGGAGCAGGTGGAGGTGGGGGATCGGTGGTGGGGGTGACGTCTGCCGTTCGCTTCCGTACGAAGAAGAAAGAGACAGGAGAGGTGGGCTGGGCTGAAAGGTGGATGGGTGGGCTCGGTGGTGGGCTGGCTTGGCTTCCTTTTTTTTCTTTTTTTTCCAGAAAAGATTAAGAGAGAGATTTTTGGGAGGGTTTTAAATAGGAAACCATGTGTAAAATTATTTAGATAAAACAGTGAATTACTTATAATTCTTTTGAACATTTTGAAAGCACCAAATATTTTGAGTTGATCATTAAAATAGGTTTGAGAGAAAACATATTTTAAGAACTCAACAAGAAAGATTGCAATGCCATGCAATGCATGATGACATGATGATGCAAAAAGGAAAAACACACAAACTAATTGGGGGGGGGGGGGGAATCCCCGGGTGTTACAGACGACACCACTAACAAGGGATTGCGCCCTCGCAATCCACCCACTAACCCGGGAGGGGAAAGAAGTTCGACTATCGATTCTTCATGCTTCCAGTTGATCTCCTCGACACCACTAACAAGGGCTTCTCGACACCACTAACAAGAGATTCTTGCTCGGGTTGATGACGATGTTCTTCCACCAGGAATCTTCCGATGATCGAACCTATTAGGTTAAAGGCTCAGAAAACGTCCACCCACATAAGATCCTAAAACTTTGAAAGGTAGATAAGGGAAGAGACTCCAAAACAAATAAGGTAGGAGGAGAAGTAGAATAGAGATAAGGAGAAAACAATAATCCTATTGAGATGTTTCCAAAACAGGTTTTGCACAAATAGTTTTTGACACTCTAGAAACACGACCGTTAACGAGGTTATCCTACAGGCTTTGCGGACCCGTTGCTTCGATAACCATTCGTATCGAAACAACTTTGGGAATCGGAAACCATGCTCTGATACCATTTGTGACGCCCCGAGATCGGGCACTATGCAGATTTCAGCATTTCCGCCAAAATCCACATAATAACCGATTCCAGGTTGCCACTTGTGATAACATTACAACAGTTCACGAATAATCCACAACAACAACAGACAAGATATATACAAGACGACTCAAACGAGTCAAGGGTACAACTGATACAATACAAAGATCCAAATAACAGCGGAAGAAACAACATAGCGTCCGACTACGGACAAGATTCAAATTGGACTAAGAGTTCTGAAGATAACCGATGGCGTCCAATCCCTGCCCAGGCCAAGCCGGAGGGATTCCCAAGCTAACGTCGTCAGACTTCAAACCTGTTGACTGCAATGTGGAATATGCAGCCACGAAATGGATTCGTGGGTCAGTACGGTTAAGTACTGGCAAGTGGATAAACCATACTCACAAGATACCAGCGTGACCAATCATCACAAGATACAAATACTTTGGGTACAACGGAAAGGAAGGGATTATTGCAAAGAAGCGGCAGCGGGCTGCACTAACAAACTACAGAGACTCGCTACAACATCCAGCTAAAAGAAAGGGATAAGATAACGTATCAGAACCAACTACAACTACTCGCCAAACAATACCCATCCAATGTTACCCCCTACTAAGGAAGCAACCCAAGGAAACTCACACTGTTGATTAAGGTGACATTCATTTTTATGGTGGAGGTAATCTATATTACTAGCCAAGTTATCATCGTTAAGTGTAAGTTGTCTGAGTACTTGTTAGACAGCACTTTCACCAAGTCATCCATAACCGCGGACAACACGGCTTCTCGAGAAGATTAACCCTGCAGGGATGCACCAATTTGGCCGTACACGTAAGAATGACCCGCCAGATGGAAATGCACTTCCACCAAGCGAGGCACTCAACACAACCCAACTCTTCTTCGCATCAATCCCAAAGAACCCCGTGCAATTGAGCGCACGGCTAATCAAGCCCCACGAAGAAAAGGGGACCCTCATAGCACTCTAAGAACGTGTCTCCCTAAATGCCGACTACAAAAGTTCCACCCTGGCGCCAAGGGTTCGCACCTGCATATGCATGCGGCAAATGGAAAACCCGAACTAAATGAGGCGATTTGGACGAGATGCGAATCGAATCAAAGTGGCGGGGGCGCCCATACTCGCTTCCCACATGCGGTTAGTGCGCTCATCATGGATCGGAGGACAAGACCCTTTTCCTAATTAAGTTCGACACTAGCAGGCCTCAAAACCACGCCGGGCCTCCTGCCGGTGCCTTATCATCAAATTATTATTACCCAAAACATTAACATGTTGTTGATTGAATTGAAACCCAACTATCAAACTAAACAGGTGATAGGACGGACAACAAGACTTGAGCTCAAACAACACTAAGCATGCAACTACGACACGAGGGCCAACAAGGTAAACAAACAACAGTTAATAGGAAGTGGAAGGAAAGGCTATATCATGGCTGCAAGGTAAACATATGATAGGATCGAGACACAAGCATCGAATCATAATGCTAGCATAAAGACAACGGAAAGAATCGGTAACAAGTGATGAAAGGCAGCCATAAGTAGCAAGTGAGTATACTTGCCTGGAATCCAGCAAGTAGAGGTACATCCGAAGAACTTGTCGTTGCTCACATCATCTCAACGTCCTATCCGGGAAGAAGCAACGAACTAGAACAAACACCGGATGCAACAATTACTTCTACGGCAAAAGATCCACCATGATCAAGATATGGATGCATGACAAGTTTAAGGATGCATCAAAGATAAACTAGTTGACATGGTAAACATATTTAAATGGGCCCATATGCAATTTGGATTGCATATGGAAAAGCCCATAAATTGATGTTGAATTAAATGATCTACAAATAACCATCATGCGAAAGTTGAATAGAATGATGCATGGATGATGAAAACAATAAGAAAACAACAATAGCTTCAGTTTGACATGTTGTTTACCAAGTTTGGAATTTTATTTATTAAGTTATGAACTTTGGCATTTTAAATGATTTAAACAAATATTTGTTGTTTTCACCAATTTTAAATGTTCAAAACAGATAACAAAATTTATATTTGGAAAGAACACAAAATTTTAGATGGAATACATATTTCATTTGTTGAATTTGGATTTAAAATGAGCAAGTTATCAAATTAGCAATTTTAAATGCATTAAATAAACAATTAGTTGTTTTCAGCAAATTAACTTATTTAAAACAGATAACAAAGTTGATATTTGCAAAGTTCATGAAAAATGGGATGGAAAACATATTTTACATGTTGGAATTGGATTTGAATTGCCCAGGTTATGAATTTTGCAATTTAAAAGGTGTAATTAAAGTATTGAATTATTACTCCAATTTTAATTAGGAAAGACAGTAAAAAAATTGTATTGAAAAGGTTGAAAACATGTATAAAATGTTTCAATGAACAAATTGAGCTATTAAACATAATTTTTGGATCATTATTGAATTTATTATGCACTAGTAAAATGCCCGTGCGTTGCAACGGGAGAGAAAAAATCTACATTGTGGAAGCGCATTATCATTCGCTCCAACACCGAAGATACATAAGCCTTCGTCGTTGAATTTCCTTCACATTCCATGGACATTGATATGAGGTTGATGAATAGGGCGACAGACAAAAAAACAGTGGAATGAATCTTCCTCCCTCCATTTCTTTTCATCCTCTTGTACTCACATACTACTTCATTTAATTGAATTTCATTGGATAAATCATTATTTGACAATCTATGCATAAGTGAAAATATGCAATCTATAATTTTTTATTGATCTATTTCAAATAATCGGTCGAAAAGGTATGAAAAAAAATCTTAATAGTCCTGATTTTCTTCAAATCTTAATGTCTCGTAAATCCTTTTTGTACAATATCCATGCGTTGCTGTCGGTTGACTGGTTTTTTCCCAAAATTTTCTTCCTCTAGTGACAACTCCCACGCTTGGAATTATTCGACTTCTCTCCTTACATCAATTCCAACGAAAATGTTGAATTTGACTTTTTTATACGTTATTTTCGAGACCTATTTTACCGTTAATTGACCCTATTGTGGTGTTGCTTCGACATTGGTCATCAAGTACAAATACATACAATATTTAACTTTAATTAATATATTGACTGGCATGGCAGATAATACCAAACACATGTCTACTGTGATATATTCTCCATAAAATTTTGTGTTTTCCGTAATGATTACTCATAGACATAGGCATTATATCATATGTGTCTTTGAGAGATCAAAATACGGTTGGTTGACTTCAACGTTAGTGTTAAAGAGACATTGTAGATTGTTGTTGTTTAACTGAAAAGCCCACATGCTATGGAATCGCACCACATATACATGCATGGTACTAAGAAAAGGCACATACCATAGGCAAATAATTAGGCCGAGTTCATAGCCGCTGCACGATTCAGTGGAATAATTAATAATTATTGAGGCCTCACTCACACAGGCAAAGACTTGTACCGAGCAGAGTTGGAGTTTGCTCTGTCCATTGAGGAAGTCTGCTTGCCGAAACTGAAATTTTATTATTCAGGCAGACCCCTTCTTGGAGCAGGTTCAGCAACAAAGCCAAGTCTTTCAATCGGCAGCACGGCGGGCTCAAAAGCACGGAGCCGCCATGGACTGAATCTTGGATGCAGCCCAACTGCCTTCCTAGAAAAATCGCTTCACAAAGCCGCTGAGGAAGCTCCTGATATTGTTCTGCGTGGTCACGGCAACTCCCCCAATCAACAACGAACGCCGGGGACAGAGCTGCGCGAGGTCCTGTCAAACTGGCTGAAGCCAATATGAGGGCTTGGTGGCGCTTGGACTTGACATGGAGACATCAGATTAGATGACAGGCGTCAACGGAGACGGCGAGAGAGACGCCGGAAGAGGATGACGGGAGGGCGGGGCAATAGTTCAGCAGAGGAGGAAGACAGAGGGCGGGGCCAGGGCTCGCCGGAGGAGTAGGACAGGACGGCAACGGCCTCTCTGGATGAGGAGAAGGACGGCAAAGCGGAGGTAGCAATGGCCGGAGATCGAGGTAGTCCGGTGTTGTCTTCCCGTGGGAGTGACCAGCTCTTTTCGTGGCAGTGGCCTTTTCGGCCCTGCTCGGTTTGGGACTACGGTGGAGGACCGGAGCGGGAGCCCTGTGCAGCAGCGGAGGTGGCCTACACCGGAGCTCCTGGCGTGGTGGCGCTGGTCAGTGGGAAAAAATCATCCCACGAACATCAGGAGGCAAGCTGGGTATGGCGAGTGACCAGGGAGAACGGGGCCGGTTGCCGGATTTAGAACACGGCGGTGGCGGGGATCCGAGGCGGCACGTGTGCTGCCGGCGATTGCGGAATCTGCGGCGGCATGTGTACTGTCAGCGACGCGTGGGTTCTTGCCGGCGACGAATCCGTAGCGGCACGGTGGTTAAATACGGTGGGGATTCTGGTGTGGCGCTGGTGTTGTCAGCCGCGAGGAACCATGGTGGTGCCGCTAAAGATTGGATGGATTGTGAGGTTGCGCAGTACCGACGGGATGCTATGTCCCTGGGATTGGGAAGGGGATGCAACAAACAGTTATTTCAGCCAAGCGACACGATGGCAATAGTGGAGTAATATGTGATTTGGTGGGAGGGCAATTCAGTAAATTTGGGTTGGACGAAAAATTTGGCAGAAACCTTAATGCTTTTATTAGTAGGTATAGATTTTTTCATAAGCATTTTTATTCTGCCCCTTTTAGTAAACAGAGGGAAACATGTTCAAATTTAATTCAATTGTGACCAAATAAAATAACAATGTGTAGAGTTTGTTAAGACAAATTTTTAGAGCTCAAGTTTGCTCAATTTGGATGAACAGGACTCAAGTTATGAAATCCCAAAGTTTTGAATTTTAATAGCCATTTATGTATTTAATTATTTAGTGCAAAAATTATTACAGAAACATATTACAACTTTGTGACTAACAAAAAGAGCTCAAGATTTTGAATCCATAGCAATTTGAATCATTTAAATTGGAGCATTTTTCAATTTGTTATGGATTTTACAAATAAAGATTCAGTTCTGTTTTTCTGGAGTTCGAGAAATAAAAGAAAAAGGAGGAAAAAAGGGGTGGCTTTTGCTGCGGAAGGGGATCGAACTCGGGGCTCCAGGGAGTGCGGGCAGGGTACCAAGACACTGGGCTGCTGTGCGTGTTTGTAACAGATACAGGGAGCGTGGGCTTTTGAGGTGAACTTGATCGCGAATTCAGAACTAAACTTGACGAGGACGAGGACGGACAGAGCGATGGCTGGTGGCGAACTTCAGCGGGCGCCGTGTGAAACTTGGCTGCTCGAGGGTAAGCCACATAGCAAGAGGGAGGGGGAAGGAGGGGCCCGAGGGCGAGGCTCTCACCTTGGGCTCGAGGGACGCCGTTGGGCGCTACAGGTGCCGAACGGAGGAGGATGAGGGAGCTCGACGGCGGAGAGAACTCGACGGTGCTGGCGACTCGGGCGTCCTGCGGCCTCGCCGCCTTCAACAAACCCGAAGAGGAAGCTCCCCTCGTTCCATTCCCGCCGAGGATAGGGCTCAACGACGAGCATGGCGGCGGCGCCATGGCTGGCTACTTTCAGCCATGGAGGTTGATGGTTGGGTTCAGAAAGTTCAGAGATTGAGGTAGGGGAACAGAGGAAGAGATGAGGGAGGGAGAGAGCGGCGGCGGAGAGGGAAAGAGAGGGAGCAGGTAGGGTTAGGGTTTGGAGGAGGGGAGGGGCTGCTTTAAGGTGGGGGGAGCAGGTGGAGGTGGGGGGTCGGTGGTGGGGGTGACGTCTGCCGTTCGCTTCTGTACGAAGAAGAAAGAGACAGGAGAGGTGGGCTGGGCTGAAAGGTGGATGGGTGGGCTCGGTGGTGGGCTGGCTTGGCTTCCTTTTCTTTTTTCTTTTTTTTTCCAGAAAAGATTAAGAGAGAGATTTTTGGGAGGGTTTTAAATAGGAAACCATGTGTAAAATTATTTAGATAAAACAGTGAATTACTTATAATTCTTTTGAACATTTTGAAAGCACCAAATATTTTGAGTTGATCATTAAAATAGGTTTGAGAGAAAACATATTTTAAGAACTCAACAAGAAAGATTGCAATGCAATGCAATGCATGATGACATGATGATGCAAAAAGTAAAAACACACAAACTAATTGGGGGGGGGGGGGGGAATCCCCGGGTGTTACAGACGACACCACTAACAAGGGATTGCGCCCTCGCAATCCACCCACTAACCCGGGAGGGGAAAGAAGTTCGACTATCGATTCTTCATGCTTCCAGTTGATCTCCTCGACACCACTAACAAGGGTTTCTCGACACCACTAACAAGAGATTCTTGCTCGGGTTGATGACGATGTTCTTCCACCAGGAATCTTCCGATGATCGAACCTATTAGGTTAAAGTCTCAGAAAACGTCCACCCACGTAGGATCCTAAAACTTTGAAAGGTAGATAAGGGAAGAGACTCCAAAACAAATAAGGTAGGAGGAGAAATAGAATAGAGATAAGGAGAAAAAAAGAATCCTATTGAGATGTTTCCAAAACAGGTTTTGCACAAATAGTTTTTGACACTCTAGAAACACGACCGTTAACGAGGTTATCCTACAGGCTTTGCAGACCCGTTGCTTCGATAACCATTCGTATCGAAACAACTTTGGGAATCGGAAACCATGCTCTGATACCATTTGTGACGCCCCGAGATCGGGCACTATGCAGATTTCAGCATTTCCGCCAAAATCCACATAATAACCGATTCCAGGTTGCCACTTGTGATAACATTACAACAGTTCACGAATAATCCACAACAACAACAGACAAGATATATACAAGACGACTCAAACGAGTCAAGGATACAACTGATACAATACAAAGATCCAAATAACAACGGAAGAAACAACATAGTGTCCGACTACGGACAAGATTCAAATTGGACTAAGAGTCCTGAAGATAACCGATGGCGTCCAATCCCTGCCCAGGCCAAGCCGGAGGGATTCCCAATCTAACGTCGTCAGACTTCAAACCTGTTGACTACAATGTGGAATATGCAGCCACGAAATGGATTCGTGGGTCAGTACGGTTAAATACTGGCAAGTGGATAAACCATACTCACAAGATACCAGCGTGACCAATCATCACAAGATACAAATACTTTGGGTACAACGGAAAGGAAGGGATTATTGCAAAGAAGCGGCAGCGGGCTGCACTAACGAACTACAGAGACTCGCTACAACATCCAGCTAAAAGAAAGGGATAAGATAACGTATCAGAACCAACATGTTCATCATATCATCCATATGACTCATGCTTTACCTTTCGGCTACGTGTTCCGAGGCCATGTCTGTACATGCTAGGCTCGCCAAGTAGAACCGTAGTATTGCGTGTGTTTCAAGGCCATGTCTGTACATGCCAGGCTTGAAAACACCTGTTGTATGCGAACGTTGATTCTATAACGCCCGATCATCACGTGGTGTCTCGAAACGATGAACTTTCTTAACTGTGCATACTTAAGGAAGAACACATTATTATCTTGATATTAAGTGAGAGGGATCATCTTATAATGCTACCGTCGCGATTTAAGCAAAATAAGATGCAAAAAAGGATAAACATCACATGCATGGATAATGTGATATGATATGGTCCTTCTTGCACTTGATCTCCATCTTGTGCATCATGGTATGATCTCCATCATTCCACCGGCGTGGCACCAAGGTTCGTGGCATCTCCATCTTGATTGTCCATTACAACATATCACATGGATATGATCTACAACACGCAGGCCATAAAAATAAGACAACCATATGGCTCCAGCCGGTATGTCAATAATTTACAAAAGATATCATCTCATACATAACGTTTGTAACATTGACCATATCACATCACATGCCCTGCAAAAACAAGTTAGACGCCTCTAATTTATTTTTGCATATTTTACGTGGCTTGGGCTTACGAGGATAGAACCGTTCATACCTACGTACAAGAGCCACAATGTTGCTAAATATATTTTTAACAACCCTTCGTATATTAGATCTTAACTATAGTAGGAGAAACCGACACCCTCAAGCCACTTATGCAATACAAGTTGCATGTCAGTTGTGGAACAAGTCTCATGTACGTGGACATGTAAAGTTAGTCCGGGCCGCTTCATCCCACTATGCCACTAAGATCATAAAATATTCAAGGAGGCAATAACATGATCATCAACGTCCACATACACCTATGTGTTCTACCCGTACAAATCATCTACGCATAGATCCGGCTCTGATACCACTGAAGGGTACGTTGCACAGAAAACAAAAAAATTCCTACGCGCGATAAACTCGAATGGCCAAGATCTAATCTATGAGATGAAAGGCAACGGGGAGAAAGAGAGTCTTGAGATAACATACCCTCTAAGACTCAAAGTGGTACGTGATAAAATCTCGTTGTTGGCGTAGTCGTACTCATGCCGATCCCGAGCGAGAAGAAGTGCACCGCAATCCGGCGGTGCCTCCATAATCGGTCACACGTTCAGCTCGATGAAGACTTCCGTTCCCTCGATCCAGCGGGTAGCGGAAGTAGAGGATCCCCACGGAACTTCAGCAGCACGACGACGTGGTGGTGGTGAAGAATCCCACGGTCAGGGCTTCGCCAAGCCGGAGACCATAGAATGAAGCAGCGGTGGAGGGAAAAGGGAGTGGGCTAGTGTGTGGAGAAGAGGGAGCTCTCACCCTCCTTTTATAGGGGAGGGGGAGGCAGCCCAATGGGGGGTGCGGCCATCCATGGGTGCCCCCACCCCTTCCGCTCTTCATGTGAGTGGAAGCCCCACTCACACCCACTCATACTTGCTTAATTTTCCACTTAGAAAATCCAAAGGTTTTTTCTTTAATAAATAAATAAAACATTTTTATTTCTTTATTTATATTTGTTAATTCCATTAACAAACATTTGATGCAGCACCTCGAATCATTTGTTAATTCTATTAACAACCATTCGATGAAAAACCCCTTGAACTATTTCAATTTCCCCCGAAACAATTTTTCAGAGCTGCCCAAAATATTCTTCGGTATTCCGTATCCTCTCTAACGCTTCATCGAACCTTAAGTGTGTCACCCTACGGTTCACGAATAATATAGACATGACCGAGACTACTCTCCGATCAATAATCAACATCGGGATCTGGAGATCCGTGATGACTCCTATATATTCAACGATGACTCTCATGATCGTCTGAACCTTTCAACGTCGTAATGATTTCCCTTTGTCTTGCGATATTTTACTTGTCCGAGATCCGATCATCGTATCCACCATACCTTGTTCGATCTCGTTATCCGACAAGTACTCTTTTCTAGTTCCCGTGATATAACATCCTTGTGATCATATCACGTGCTTGCAAGCGGTGTCGATGTGATATCACCGAGAGGGGCCTGAGTATATCTCTCCGTCATATTGGATGGACAAATCCCATTCTTGATCCATGAGCTTCAACTAACACTTTCCGAATACCTAATGCCACCTTTATAGTCACCCTGTTATGGTGTGACGTTTGATGTCATCAAAGTATTCTTTCGGTATTAGTGATTAACATGATCTCATGGTCTAAGGAACAATGTTACTCCGAATGTAAGACATAACAACAAAACTAAATGACTTGATCATATTGTTATACTTAGTTACGGTCTAAGTTCATCATGTCATTCTCCTAATGACATGATCCCATTATTAACAACATCCAATGTCTATGATCAGGAAACCTTGATCATCTGTTAATCAAGGAGCTAGTTAAAAGAGAGGCTTCACTAGGAACGTTTGTTTGTTTATTAATCACATATGTAACAACGTTTCCGGTTAATACAATTCTAGCATGAGAAATAAACATCTATCATAAACAAGGAATAACATAATAAACACTTTATTATTGGCTCTCGGGCATATTCCCTTCACGACCGCCATCGCCAAGCCAATGAGGATGAACCACATGATCTTACGCTACCTATCTTTGATGACTCACATGAGCTTCCACCACCTATCTTTGATGAAGACCCAAATGAGATACCTTCTCAACATCAAGCGAGTGTGAATGCTCCGTATGGCATGTCTTTCGCCTTCTTTGAGGAAGACCACAATGAGTGCATCCATCGACAACAACCAAGTGGGATTTCTCAACATGCTACTTCACTACCCATCTTTGATGAAGACCCCAATGAGCTCCCACATCGACAACAACCAAGTGGGCATGCTACACATGACATTTCTCTTCCTCTCTTTGATGAAGACCCCAATGAGCGCCCACTTCGACCACAACTAAGCGCGGATGCTACTCATGATCTCTCATTTCCCATGTTTGATGAGGAACATCTTGAGAGACCACGTCAACAACAAGCAAGTGAAGATGCTCCAAGTGACCTATCACTTCCTATTTTTTATGAGGACCCACATGAGCGACCTCGTCATCAACAAGAAAATGGAGATGCTATCCATGATTCTTCTCCTCCCATATTGGATGAAGCACCGCATCATCGAGAGCAAGGATTTCCACTGCATCATCAAGCCCATAAAGACAACAACTTGAGCGCCCTTTGCCTCAATGTTACAAGGATCAAGGACCATGAGCGTCATCACCAACATGAGGAATGGGAGCCTCCACCTCATCACCACCAAGAATGTGCTTCCTTCTCCCACCCCGCCTTCGACAAGGATCAAGAACATCCTCGCCATGGACACTATCATAGCACTACTTCATAAAGGCAAGGGGCGAGAGATACTTCACCACCAACACCCAACCATAACTTCCATGAGAGACCACTTGAGGATGCTACAAGGCATGACTTACACTACCACATCACGGAGATGATGGAGCCTTCTTCGACAAAAGACATGGCCCTACCTCCTCCTACAAGCAATCCCAACATTCCACACTTGGATATTAATCCAAGAGACGAGATGATTGAGCTTTACTCGCCATATGCTATGACACTACCAACTCCAAGCAATGCAACGACTTCGAAAAATCCGCACACATCTAGTGCCAAGACTTTGGAGCCTTCTAGTGTCCACTCTCAAGCTTCTAGTGAGATGAGTGGTGAGAGAGAGATCCACCATCACGTGAGTGAGAGCCACAAGCCCATCATGAGTGGAAAAAGCATGAGTGTTCCTAGAGGCATCTCCATGATAGCCACCAAAAGTGAGATGAGAGTTGAGAGCAAAACCCAATTTGTGCTTATTGACACTAACGACTTACCAACTTTCTCTCCGTCTTTGTTGTCTCTTTTGCAGCCATTTGGTGACCCTATCAAGCATCCTCGACCTCATGGACTTCTCCACATCCAAGGCTATCCACACCGCATGAACATCGACACCGACTTGAAGATTTGGAAGGAGTACATTCCGCTCGTCATGATCCTCATGGATTTTGACAAGCACATCCACGACAATGCATTCTCCATCCACATTCCTAAAGTCAAGATCTACACGGCGCGTCACAAGCACTTCGACGATAACGCCTTCTACGACTACATCCCACATGTCAAGACGTGCATGGAGTTTGACAAGCACCTCAACGACAACGCCTTCTACGCCTACATCCCGCATGTCACGATGTGCATGGAGTTCGACAAACGCATCCACGACAACGAATTCTACGCCTACATCCCTCATGTCAAGTTGTACTTGGAGTCCCACACGCGCATCCTCGACAACGACTTCTCCATCTACATCCCCATGTCAAGATGCACTTGAAGTTCGACAAGCGCATCAACAACAATGACTACCACGACTACATACCAATCGTCAATATGCACTTGGAGTTCGACAAGCGCGTCAACGACAATGACCAGCACGACTACATCACCTTTCAAGCTCATCCTCACCCATCCAATGAGGAACATGTCAAGATCGTCATCGCCTTTGGACCACACCCGCAACGAGCCTACCGTGGCATGACCTTCGACAAGCGGCTCAACTTCAACGACATCTTAGTCGTCAACATTCCTTATCCCGCTCATGAATGGATGGAAAGAGAGTCGAGGACGACTCTTCTCCAAGGGGGGGAGATGATGCAGCCCACCAAATTCCACCAAGCCATACATCGCTACTAGACAAGGTGAACTCACCCCTATCTCTTTATGCGTTCGGTGTCTTGGTGAATGGTGCGCTACCTCATGGATTGCCCCTCTTCGTGCCTAGTTTGGATACAACAATGGAGCCCAATACGATGCCCACGATGATCAAGATGATACCCAAGACGATGCCCGAAAAGACATGGAGGAAGTCCAAGAACAAGGCATCAACGAGGGAGAAGGGAAGGAGGAAGAAGAAAAGATGCAGGCTGGCCAGCCTGCACCTCGGCCAGTCCGGCCTCCAGGCCAGCTGCCCAACCGAAGCCCCCGGCCCCGAGCCCGGCCCAGGCCGGCCTCCCTGCGCCCAGGCCGGTCACCCATCCGAAGCTCCCGGCCTTCTGCCCGGCCTAGGCCGGCCTCCCTGCACGCCAGGCCGGCTACCCAACAGACCAAGCCGGCCTCCAGCCCGGCCAGGCCGGCCTCCAGCCCGGCTCCCCTCCCAGCTCGTGAAAGTGGGTGGAAACCCCACTTTTCCACCCCACCTACCCCCTAGGCTATATAAGGGAACCCCTAGGGTCAGATCTAGGGTAAGAGTTGAGTTGAGAACTTTGGGCTTTGCCCTCGTATCCCTCTTTTGAGGTGAATCCTCTTGTGAGGCTACTCCTACGATATGTATCTAGGATCGTGTCAAGATCTCTCCAAGTAACTACTCTTTCACCTCGTGATTCTAGTAGTTCTTGCCAACCTTTCGCTTGTGGCTTCTGTTGGATCGGTGGACCGGCCGGTGAGAGGAATCGGTTCCAATTAGCGTGTTGTTGAGTTGGGTTTGCGATCCCTCGTAGGCTTCACGAGTTATCTCCCCTTTTGTGTGCGTGAGTTCATCGTGTTCTTCGGGTTCTTCGCGTTCTTCCCAATCTCCCCACCTCTCGTGTGTCAATCCGTGAAGATCGGGCCACCATAGAGGCCAAGTCTATATCATTGTTCCTCTTGTGTGCAGAGGGTTTTTCTACTCTGTTGAATAAAGCGGAAGAAAATGGTGGGCTGGAGGGGATTCGGATTTGCAATGGTGCCCCAAGTTTCAACCATCTATTGTTTGCAGATGACTCGTTGGTACTTATCAAAGCTTCTAGTGAAAGTGCTAAATCTCTGCAGAATATGCTACACTTGTATGAGGTGTGCTCGGGGAAAACAATAAATTATGACAAGTCATCGGTGATGTTCAGTCCAAATACAAGTAGACGAGACAGAGAGTGGGTTCTTACCAAGCTGAGAATGGCGTCTGAAGCAAAAACAGAGAAGTACCTTGGCCTCCTAGTTTATGTGGGGCGATCTAGATCAAAGACGTTTGAATATCTGAAGGATAGGATTTGGAAAAGAATCCAAGGATGGAAGGAGAAAATGCTCTCAAAAGCGGGAAAAGATATCCTAATTAAGGCATGTGCTCAAGATATCCCTACTTTTGCAATGTCCTGTTTCGATCTCACCAAAACCTTGTGTGAACAAATGAGTGCTATGATATGCCGCTATTGGTGGTCACATCAGGAGAAAGATAACAAGATGCATTGGTTGAGCTGGGAAACCCTCACTAAACCCAAAAGTGAAGGGGTATTGGGGTTTCGGGATCTATATGTCTTCAAGTTGGCTATGCTAGCCCGAGAGGCATGGAGGATGCTGGTTAACCCGGAGTCTTTGTGTGCGAGAGTAATGAAGGCTAGATATTTTCCTACCACGTCTATTTTGGAGGCAAAGCCGGGAGCTGGAATATCTTACTCCTGGAGAAGTATCTTACGAAGGATTGAACTTCTAAAAGATGGACTCATTTGGCGTGTGGGTGATGGCTCCAATATTAAGATATGGGAAGATCAGTGGTTGAACCTTGAAGGCTGTAGGAGGCTTGTCACACCGAGAGGGAGATGCCTTCTTCGGAACGTTGATGAGATGATCGACCCGTACACTGGCCAATGGGATACAACACTAGTACAAGACACTTTCTGGGAGATGGACCCACAGGTTATTCTTCCAACACCACTACGAGCTGATTTCGAAGATTACCCAGCATGGTTCTATGATAGTAAGGGGAGATTTTCTGTCAAATCAGCATATAAATTGTATGTGAAAAACAGAGATATTGATAGATGCACCAGCACGGGTACCACAACGGATAAAATGTTCTGGAAACAACTTTGGGGTCTGCCATGTCTGCCCAAGGTGAAACAATTTCTATGGAGATTGTCGTATAACAGCCTGCCTTTGAAGGTGATTATCCTGCACAGAGGCATCAAATGTGACACCCTGTGTGTTTGCTGTAAAAGGTTAGATGAAGACGGTGCCCACCTGTTTCTGAAATGCAAAGAGGCGAGGGAGGCATGGAATGAACTAGGGATGGGCGATATTTGTGATCGCATGCGCACGCTTGAGCGAGCAGGGGATGTGGTGCAGGAAATCCTAAAGCTAAATGAAGAGAACAAGATTCTCAGCTGTTGTCTGCTATGGCGTTGTTGGCTCAGACGAAACAAAAAGAATACCGAGGGAACTGTTGTGTCAGTTGATGAGCTAATTCGGCACACAAGATAATGGGCCAGAGAATCCATGCAACTCTGTCGAAAACCGAGCAAGGATAAAAATACTAGAGCCCCTCTGACGTGGTCTGTGCCGACAGGCGATATCGTCAAGCTTAATTGTGATGGAGCATTTACCGCTGAAACAAGGCAGGGTGGCTGGGGTTTTGTCGCACGAGATGCTGAGGGACAAATTGCTGGTGCAGGTGCGGGGAATCTTTTGCATGTTACTAGTGCACTGCAAGCGGAAGCTCTGCAATCTGCCGCGAGTTGGGGAATGGGACATATCCACCTGCAGTCTGATTCGCTGATCCTTGTCAACGCGCTGAAAGGCAACGAGTATGATCTGATGGCAGAAGGTGTTCTGTTGCGTGACATTCGTTCTTTTATTCAGCTTAACTTTATCTCTATAGAGATCTCTTTTGCTCCTAGGAGCTGTAACAAAGTAGCGAATGAGATTGCAGCTATAGGTGCAAATCAGGCCGAATCTCGTCTGTTTTGGGTAGATGATGTCCCAACTTCTGTAACCAGTGTGGCGGCAAGCGATCTCGTTGTACACGCTTAGTGGAATAAAGTAGTTCCAATTCAAAAAAAACTTAGTTTTCCTGCTTAAAAAAAAGAACTTAGTTATCCTATAAAAAATTAAAAACCCTCAGAGAATTTGTCCTACAGTAAAAGAAAGATTTGCCCTCCAAAAAAAGGAAGAATTCGAACCGCGTGCATCTCCAGCCCAGGCTCACTCGAGCCCTTTATTTTGAAAATCGAAATTTTTATTTATAAGATTAAAAACTATTTTTGTGTGTGGATACCTATCGATTTAATATATTATTGGTATGTAAAGTTTTGTTTACTATATATCTAGATTTTCTTGTATGCCTTCTTTAAAACAATGATATTTGAAAATATGGGTTTTGATTTATTTTAATGGACTTTAGTGATCTCGGGTTCAAATAGCACTTTTTGAAAACTTCGCCCCATAAGCTATCCGGGATAAGTGGACTCCATGGATTTCATTTTTTTATAATGAATTCAAAATCCAAAAAATGGAAAAAAATGGACATATGTATAAATTTTAATACACATTTTTATTCATGGACTAAAAGAAAGACAATAGGCAGGTAAAAGTGGATATACTTTTTTTACTTTACGGGGCCATAATTTTCTCTTTTTGGTGTAGATTGCATATTAACATATTTTGTAGCAAATTTTTATAGATATGTAACACACATATGTCTGCAAATGTGCCTCGAAATACACCTGACATATTATGTATTTTAGAAAATATCAGGTTTCATAGCGCACTGGTGTCGATAATCCACACTCGAAACTCATTGCCCATATTAGGCAAGTTTGATTTAAATCATTGTGGCGTGGCATTATTGTGCATGCAAAATAAAAAAAATGAGCTTATAGCGTGTTGAAAGCTTCAAATTTCTAAATGAACGCCAACCTTTCCCCATCAAACAACAAAGACACCAACATTGCCGATTTGGGTTCACGGTTCCGGACCGGACCATCTTTCTAAGCTCGCACCGCGGACATCCTCATTTTGTTCATAGATATAGTTCTATCGTGGAGTCGTGGTAATGGACTATTGTGGGGGAAGAAGAGGAAGTGGAGGAGAAATCCTATGTTTTTCTGTGTGGGTGAGGACGACAAGGAAAAAGGTAGAGATAAAATCATGGACCTACAAACTGCAATAGACCCAATGAGAAAGACACTCTAAGGGGGATTTTCCAAAGACAGTGCCGATTTTTACTTCCTAATTTGTTATTTGAGTTTGATTTATTTGTTCTCATTGTGCTAATTCTCAGTCACTTGACGCTTTCTTACTTCTTGATTGAAACAGAGAATAGCCAATTGTGCATTAAGATCCGCGTGAAAGTTCAGATTCTTATTATAAGCTCTAAGAACAAACAGTGCATTCATTAGTTCTATATGAACAACTTGTAAATTTGGTAGAGAAATACCCCCTTGTTATAAAATGCAAATTTACCGGGATTCAATTTTGCAAAATTAGACCAAGTTTACAAAAAAAAAATCAACAACCATAATGCAAATAAATACGTCATGAACATATATTTCAGGATAGATCTAATGATATTGATTTTGATATATAGATGTTGGTATTTTTCTCTATAAACTTGTTCAAAAGTAGACAAGTTTGACCTAAGAAAAAATACATACACATTATATTACGTAATGGACAACGTAGGATTCTCTTTCCGTCGACAAAGACAATACCTACATGTTTTTGCACTAAATGGACAACTTATATCAATGTGTGTATTTTTTTTAGATTTTTTTTGAAACGGGTGAACCCAGCCTCTGCATCCAGCGGATGCACACAACTTTTTATTAAAAAGTATCATCATGAATATCGTAATACAACATCACAGCATAACCACGAAGTGCAAAACAAACTGAACATAGAAAGACTACACATGTTGCAATCTTCTAGTGTGCAACCAGCCACCCTGGTTGAAGATAGCCCGCACGACCGCCATCAATCGTGCACATCCGATATCCAAACTTCCATATTGGCCTTGTGGAGATAGGTAAGACCACATGTTAATCCAGTGCGTAGCTCTGTGAACAACCTGAAAAAAATGTCCCGTCTCCAATTTATTAAAAATCACATCATTCCTACAATTCTAAATTGCCTAAAGAAAAGCACATACGCCAATTCGTATACTTGCTTTGGTACGTTTGTCCACTCCATCTAACCAATGACCAAAAAAATTAGTTATGTAACTAGGTGGAGTAATGCTAAAAGTAAAATGAATAAGCCTCCAATATTTTTCGCGAAACTACAGGATATGAACAAAAGATCCGCCGTTTCCTCGTCCCCACAAAATACACATTTCGTTCAGCCCGTCCATGTTCTCTTCGCCAAATTATCCTTCGTTAATACTTCTTTACGGTAAAGAAACCACATAAAAATCTTTATTTTTAGTGGAACTTTTAACCTCCATAGGTATTTCCGTAAGAATCTAGTGTTACCATTCATTATATTCTCATAAAGCGATTTAACTGAAAACACACCCGATGTTGTTAATTTCAATTAAAAGAATATGGATTATTGGACATGGAAACAACCATCAATCGTTCAACTAAGCTTAACCAACAATCCCACTTGTCCCCAATCAATGCTCTCCGAAAAGCAATGTTAGAATGATCATTCATGAGTACCTGAGAAACCTATACGTTTTTATGATGCACAATATTATAAAGCAAAGGATACTAGGCCACTAACGAAGTGCCTGCTAACCAAGTGTCCTCCCAAAAACGCACGTTATGGCCACCTCCAAGCGTACACCTAATGTGCTCAAAGAATCCATCTTTAACCTTCATAACTTCTTTCCAAAAAGGAGAATCTGTAGGTTTAGCCTCCACTTGCGCCAATGGTAAACCTCTAATATACTTATTATGTAGCAACTCATGCCACACTCCCTCTTCTGTTAATAATTTAAATAGCCATTTTCTAAGTAAACATATGTTCTTAACATCTAGGACCTCGGTCCCAAGACCCCCTGGTCTTTAGGACGACAGACAATATTCCACTTGGTTAACCTATACTTTTTCTTCAAATGGTCACTTTGCCAAAAAAAAACGAGATCTAAAGTAATCCAACCTCTTTCGTACACCAACAGGTATTTCAAAAAAGGATAAAAAGAACATCGGTAAGCTAGATAACACCGAGTTGATAAGAACAAGTCGGTCTCCATATGAGAGCAACTTGCCCATCCACGCACTCAATTTATGTTCGAAATGATCCTCGGTCGGTTTCCATTTCTTGTTTAACAGCTTATGATAATGAATTGTGATACCCACGTACTTAAGACTCCCAACCTCACAGCCAAAGATGTGTCGGTAGTCATCCTGAAAGTCCACAGCTTCCCCAAAACAAAATAGCTCGCTCTTATGAAAAATTATTTTCAGACCCGATAACTGTTTGAAAACAGATAGAAGAAACTTTTTATATGCACGGATTTGTAAATTTTAAAAATTAGTCAATTCCGACTATGCTCCCTCGACCTCCGAATAAGTGTAGTACTAGTTTTGTGAACATACTCTCTCCGTTTTTATTTATTTTGCGTTCTGGGTTTAGTCAAAATCAAAATTTGTCAAGTTTGACCAAGAATATAGCAAAACGTATCAACATCCGTAATATCAAATACATATAATATGAAAATATACTTTCTAAAGATTCTTATACTATTGAGTTTATATTGTAGATGCTGAATTTTTTTCCTAAATATTTGGTCAAACGTAGCGGAGTTTGACTTTGACTAAACCCAAAACGCAAAGTAAATAAAAACAGAGGGAGTAGCATATTAGAATGTAGTTTGACTAGTAGAATTGGGTTCCCTGTCGTGTCAAACTGCAATAGACTAATTTAATGTCATACATATTGCTGCGATTTTTATAAAATTGGTCAAACTTAAAAACGTTTAAATAGTAAAGTACACGGAGTATCAGTTATTGGCCCATTTCTTTCTCCAAATTACGTAAAACCATCACTGCCTGTCATTTGTAAATGAAGCTCGATGCTCCATCGTTAAGAGTCACTATGATGACGAGAGACCGTACACGCAAATGAAGCTCGATGCAAGCAAGGCTAATGGTAACCTTTGTAGTCGTCGGACCTTTCCTCCAGTTTTCAGTCCATCTGGAATCGGAACAACATTTGATGGCTTCTCAATATTAATCACACTTAATCTAACAAGGCGCTGCATAACATAAAAAGACTGTACTCTCTCCCTTGTTAAGTAACCTTCTATTCTCCGTCTCTTTATAAGATGTATTTTTTCATGTACACAAAGAATAAAGAAAATGTAATAAGCTAGGAGACCTCAGGGAACCCCATTCCTCTTCTGCTAACTGCAAAGCTGGTTGCACAGCTGGTCGATCCTATCTTGTGGAGCTTCAGCCACAATGTAGCTCCGGTGTATGCCTGTGCCTTCACACGTCAAGTTCAAGGTATTCGCCTGCAGTATTGCCTGCAAGGGAAATGGAATTCAGAAATACATATAACATCTGGCTCCAGCATTTATAGCGAAAGCAAATGCTTTGGGTTCAATTAGCCATATTTTATTTTATTTGAGAATATTTAATTAGTTCACCAGTCAGTGGATATAACTTGCTTGTTAACTTATGCAAGATGCAAAAAAGCGCCGTTTTCCACTATGCTTGTAATTTTTCCAGGTTGTGTTCCATTTGTTAGCGGTGACAATAGTAC
Organism: Alopecurus myosuroides; assembly: GCA_028641055.1. Lineage (NCBI taxonomy): Eukaryota > Viridiplantae > Streptophyta > Magnoliopsida > Poales > Poaceae > Alopecurus > Alopecurus myosuroides. The sequence continues at coordinate 334,888,435 of CM054057.1, read as the reverse complement.
TTGGAAAGATGCAAAGGGAGAAACTCCAGATTATCTTACGGTGCAAGTTGTTGGTGACGAGTTGCACTTCCATTTCTTGGTAGGAACACAGCTCATATAGTGACACCAAGAACAGTGATCGTTTGCATTATATCCTCGGAAAAGCAGGATTATGGCCACTGTGAACCTGTAAATTCGTTCCAAAGGACAGGTATCATCACCGGGAAAACAAACGAAATTCAATGGAGCCTGAAGAGAAAGGTATGTGGACTCACCCGACAATCAGCATAACAGCAGCAACTATCCACAGTACATACTGATACGTCTTATGCTTGCGTTCGGCAGGAGCAGTTTGTTGTCCAGGTGCTACTCTGTTCTGGTTAAGCCATGCAAACTGTGGTCGAATGAAGACAACAAATCCAAGAAAGAACCCAGATATAAGGCCCCCAATATGAGCAAAGTTATCCACTCTGGGGAGTATCCCAAGAGCCAAGTTCACCACAATCACAAATACCAGTGTTAATAATGCTGCCACCTGAAAATAAGAGGGAATATTACACCATTTAATTGAACAAGTCATTCATTGTGGATGAAGCAGAATCAGTTTCGCTGCAAGAACTACTATTACTACTAAGAGGAAAGATATATCAGAAAAGAAACCTTATTTGCATAGAGTGTCCAATTTGTGATGAGTTCAGAGAGCATAGACCCAATTAGTCCAAACAAAGCACCAGAGGCACCAACGGAAATACTTGACCGGAGGAAGAGAGCAGACATCAAGCTCCCACCAAAACCAGAAATGAGATAAACAACACCGATCCTCACTGTACCACGAGCAGACAAAATTCTTCAGTACTAAGGCATAGAAGCATTGAAACTGTATGCATATCCATTTCACTAATTCATCTAGCACTTGAACTATCATGCACGTTCTGTGGGAGTGTTCATAAACAAATCAGTGATGTGGATAGGATAATTGGATGCATTCCTGCATTTCAGGAGTTGACGTAATACTAGTATGGTGCCTACTGGTTCAGTCTAAGTAGCTTATCTGCATGGTTACAGAATCCTGATATTTTTTGCTTCCACTAACAATCCAAGTTACAGAACTATGATGCTACTCGTAAAATGTCTGTAGACTACTAGACTTGGATCCATAAAAATTTCCTTACAAGAAATTTTATGAAGCTTGTTATTATTAATAACAGAACAAGGGCCATGGAAGAACCATTATTAGGATCTAACTTTTCTCTCTTTTTTTTTGTTAAATTCAAGAAGGCTCGGGTAAAAATTGCAAGCAACGATTTCACTTACCAAACCCAAATTCTTGTTCAAGTCGAATGCCAATGAATAGAAGGCAAAGCACATTGATGAGTAAATGAACAACCCCAGCATGGAGCCACATACACGTAATTAAACGCCATCCTTGGCGACCGTGGACAACTTTAGACACATCTAGAGCTCCCATCTTCAGCAACCTGGCATGGAAAATGTTTTGTTTAGCTCTTAAATTGTAAATATGCATATTAAACATACTAGTTTGTTTGTTGTCATTTCCTTCCATGTCCTTTGTTTCACATGTAGTGATGCTTCACATTTGGAAAGATAAAAACACAAACTCTTAGAAGACATCAGTTGGATGACTAGGAGTCAGCACGGAACAGTTACAAGTTCATACAAACACAGAGCAGTGGCCAAGTTTCTGCAGATCTGAGCAAAGTATGTCTAATTCTAATCACATGAAGAATGCCTCTGGGTTATAGTTTACTAACATTACTGGCAGAATCCTCACTTCTTACATGTAAACATAGCATGCAACTGCACCTCTTCATTGACTTTACACTTTTTTGAGATATTGACTTTACACTTTGAAAATAACATAAACCGTCCAATGAGTAATTTAAGTTCCATAAAAGTCCAGTTATGCGGTAACATCAATCAAAGTCAAATTGAGGGGTAACATCAACACCTAGACGGTCGAGACAATCTGAATCTTTGTCGAGTCATCACCAACTCCAAGCATGAGCAGAGAATAGACTAAATCCACTATTGTAAAATGAAGTGTGAAAGGTAGATAAGGCAATACCAAGTCTAAGCCAATTGATTACTTGTATTACATATTTTCTTTCAGCTGTTACTTTCTTGTTTGAAATGGACAGCGGCAGGCCTGTCCGATCATTAGAGAGTAGAGCTTAGGAGTATTAACACATGTAGCAGATGGAAGTGAAGTCGATGACCAGTTTCAGAATACCCGGAGTTAATTACCGATTCAGTAAGGAACGCTTGGTTATTATTATAGTTGATAAAGCAATGGGATTTGCTTCCGGGACTTAGGTGTGGGACTAGTGCAGGACCAATTTTAACGGGTTAGAGCCTGCAGAACTCACACTCATGCATAGGATCTCAATCTCTTCAAGATCGGGTTTCAGGTTCAGGAACAAATTAGTAGATGGTATGAATGCCAATTGCTAGTTCACACAATTCCCTAATCGGGGAGGTGAACAGAACGCTTTGTACCCATTTTCTATAGTACTAGGCTCATTGTGAATAGTTTGGGGAGGGACAACACATAACGGGAAATGGGGGGGGGGGGGGGGGGGGGGGGGGGGGGGGGGGGGGAATAATAAAGTAATTAAGTGCACAGGCAGGCAAGGAAGCCGGAAAGGGAAGGATGAGAGGCTACGTACGCTGTGGAGGATGGGCCGAGTAGCGGGTTCTCCTTGAGCGGCTGGAAGGAGAAGCGGCCGAGGAAGGGGGCGAAGCAGTTGCCGACGCTGCGGTCGGGGCAGTCGTTGACGGACATGGTGACGAGGAAGACGACGACGCAGGCGACGGAGGCGGCCGGGACGAGCCAGGACGTCCAGCGGCGGTAGTAGGGGCGCGCCCTGAGGCGGGCCCCGTTGAGGGGCACCGGCGGGGGCTGCGGCCGCTCGACGCGGACCTCGAGGGCGCCGGCGGGCTTCATCGCGGGTGGGTTCCTTGAGGCGGAGGGAGGTTTGGCGGAGGAAGCGAGAGAAAGAATGAGAAAATTTGGGGGGTTTTGGTGCAGGCAGAGTCGCTGCAGGGGGGGAAGAAGAGAAGAGGAAGACCGCGGTGTGCTTTGCTTGGGCTGTTGGCGAAGCCTCGTGGCTTGTTTGCGTTGCTGCAACTGTCAGAACCCGCAATTTACATGTTTTTTTTTATTTCACGGAAAGAAAACTCACGATCAGTTGAGAAGAGATCGTGGAGATGGGTTTGCGTGCAGAGGGACGAACGGATGCAGAAAGTAAAAATAGGAAATGGAGTCGCTGTGGAGGAATTAAAGGAGAATGAGTAAAAGAGGAGAGATGAGCTGTGATCGATTGGGTGGCCAACTCCCCAGCTGCCGATTCGAGCCGGCAAAAGAGTAACCGCTATCATTATCTTTCGTGGATGGAGTAGGAGTTGTTGCGTCTGAGCTACGACTACGAGCAGCTGCCTTTGGTTACTCTGTTGCCCGCAATTGTACTTATGCTCCACCGGAGAGCATTTTTCTCCGGTTGGCTAGCTATGGAGTGGCGGTACCAGTTCTAGGAGGAGTCACCATTTTTCGTCTTGCTATCCGGTCGACCGAATGCAACTAAATCTAGGCCTTGCTTAATGGCGAACCCCGCGAAAATTCTGCGAAATCGATCGTTTTTCTCCTTTTGAGGGAACCCCGTCGCTTTCTCTATCTTTTTAGCAGAAGCAACTCGATCACATTTCTCTAGTGTAGTATGAACAAAAAGGAACGCGATCACTTTTTTAAAAAACTATCGCTTCCTTTTTTTTTTTGAGACTTTAGCTTTTTTTTCTTCTTTTTAGAACCCCACCCTTTATTGCTTAGTTCATAATATTGTACGGAGTAGCTTCCTTTTTTACTGAAAATTAGGAACTCCATCACTTCTCCCCAATCCATATGCATCATGCGCGACGATGATGGATGCTGCTGGCATGGCCCAGCAATAAGCAAGCCCATTCGTCAAAGCCAGGCTGAAACTAAAGCCCATGTTATGAACACACTTCAATGGATATAAGGGAAGGAGTATTTGGGAGAGGAACAGGACTCGGGAGAGGGACGGGAGCAATTTGAGGATTAGGCACTCTAAAGATCTGTTTCTAAAATTCAGTTACACGACGCTCCTCACGTGAGGATTAGCACTTGTCTTATACCCAAAACGTGACTAAAAGAGGAGAGATGAGCTGTGATCGATTGGGTGGCCAACTCCCCAGCTGCCGATTCGAGCCGGCAAAGGAGTAACCGCTATCCTTATCTTTCGTGGATGGAGTAGGAGTTGTTGCGTCTGAGCTACGACTAGGAGCAGCTGCCTTTGGTTACTCTGCTGCCCGCAATTGTACTTATGCTCCACCGGAGAGCATTTTTCTCCGGTTGGCTAGCTATGGAGTGGCGGTACCAGTTCTAGGAGGAGTCACCATTTTTCATCTTGCTATCCGGCCGGCCGAATGCAACTAAATCTAGGCCTTGCTTAATGGCGAACCCCGCGAAAATTATGCGAAATCGATCGTTTTTCTACTTTTGAGGGAACCCCGTCGCTTTCTCTATCTTTTTAGCAGAAGCAACTCGATCACTTTTCTCTAGTGTAGTATGAACAAAAAGGAACGCGATCACTTTTTTTTAAAACTATCGCTTCCTTTTTTTTTTAGACTTTAGCTTTTTTTTCTTCTTTTTAGAACTCCATCCTTTATTGCTTAGTTCATAATATTGTACGGAGTAGCTTCCTTTTTTATTGAAAATTAGGAACTCCATCACTTCTTCCCGATCCATATGCATTGTGCGCGACGATGATGGATGCTGCTGGCATGGCCCAGCAATAAGCAAGCCTATTCGTCAAAGCCAGGCTGAAACTAAAGCCCATGTTATGAACACACTTCAATGGATATAAGGGAAGGAGTATTTGGGAGAGGAACAGGACTCGGGAGAGGGACGGGAGCAATTTGAGGATTAGGCACTCTAAAGATCTGTTTCTAGAATTTAGTTACACGACGGTCCTCACGTGAGGATTAGCACTTGTCTTATACCCAAAACGTGACTAAAAGAGGAGAGATGAGCTGTGATCGATTGGGTGGCCAACTCCCCAGCTGCCGATTCGAGCCGGCAAAGGAGTAACCGCTATCCTTATCTTTCGTGGATGGAGTAGGAGTTGTTGCGTCTGAGCTACGAGCAGATGCCTTTGGTTACTCTGCTGCCCGCAATTGTACTTATGCTCCACCGGAGAGCATTTTTCTCCGGTTGGCTAGCTATGGAGTGGCGGTACCAGTTCTAGGAGGAGTCACCATTTTTCGTCTTGCTATCCGGTCGACCGAATGCAACTAAATATAGGCCTTGCTTAATGGCGAACCCCACGAAAATTATGCAAAATCGATCGTTTTTCTACTTTTGAGGGAACCCCGTCGCTTTCTCTATCTTTTTAGCAGAAGCAACTCGATCACTTTTATCTAGTGTAGTATGAACAAAAAGGAACGCGGTCACTTTTTTAAAAACTATCGCTTCCTTTTTTTTGAGACTTTAGCTTTTTTTTTCTTTTTTTTTAGAACTCCACCCTTTATTGCTTAGTTCATAATATTGTATGGAGTAGCTTCCTTTTTTTATTGAAAATTAGGAACTCCATCACTTCTCCCCGATCCATATGCATCATGCGCGACGACGATGGATGCTGCTGGCATGGCCCAACAATAAGCAAGCCCATTCGTCAAAGCCAGGCTGAAACTAAAGCCCATGTAATGAACACACTTCAATGGATACAAGGGAAGGAGTATTTGGGAGAGGAACAGGACTCGGGAGAGGGACGGGAGAAATTTGAAGATTAGGGACTCTAAAGATCTGTTTCTAGAATTCAGTTACACGACGCTCCTCACGTGAGGATTAGCACTTGTCTTATACCCAAAACGTGACTAAAAGAGGAGAGATGAGCTGTGATCGATTGGGTGGCCAACTCCCCAGCTGCCGATTCGAGCCGGCAAAGGAGTAACCGCTATCCTTATCTTTCGTGGATGGAGTAGGAGTTGTTGCGTCTGAGCTACGAGCAACTGCCTTTGGTTACTCTGCTGCCCGCAATTGTACTTATGCTCCACCGGAAAGCATTTTTCTCCGGTTGGCTAGCTATGGAGTGGCGGTAACAGTTCTAGGAGGAGTCACCATTTTTTGTCTTGCTATCCGGTCGGCCGAATGCAACTAAATCTAGGCCTTGCTTAATGGCGAACCCCGCGAAAATTCTGCGAAATCGATCGTTTTTCTACTTTTGAGGGAACCCGGTCGCTTTCTCTATCTTTTTAGCAGAAGCAACTCGATCACTTTTCTCTAGTGTAGTATGAACAAAAAGGAACACGATCACTTTAAAAAAAAACTATCGCTTCCTTTTTTTGAGACTTTAGCTTTTTTTTTCTTTTTTTAGAACTCCACCCTTTATTTCTTAGTTCATAATATTGTACGGAGTAGCTTCCTTTTTTTTATTGAAAATTAGGAACTCCCTCACTTCTCCCCGATCCATATGCATCATGCGCGACGACGATGGATGCTGCTGGCATGGCCCAGAAATAAGCAAGCCCATTCGTCAAAGCCAGGCTGAAACTAAAGCCCATGTTATGAACACACTTCAATGGATACAAGGGAAGGAGTATTTGGGAGAAGAACATGACTCGGGAGAGAGACAGGAGCAATTTGAGGATTAGGGACTCTAAATATCTGTTTCTAGAATTCAGTTACACGACGCTCCTCACGTGAGGATTAGCACTTGTCTTATACCGAAAACGTGACTAAAGTGAAATGATCCATCCTTAATACCTAGTTGTTAGGTAGACGTGAATTCCGATTTATTCGAGCGCACGCAGCCGTAGTTAGGACTCGAACCCGGTGGCTTGATGCGCACTCGGAGTCTCTAACCAGCTCTAGCACTTAGTTCTCACACTTGTATTAGAGCATCTCCAGTCGCGCTCCCCTAAGGCCCTCCCCAAAGCCTTTTTCGTCCGGACGACTAACCAAATGTCCACTCTTGCCCCTCAAATTCGCTTCCCGTACGGACGCGCCCCCAATTTCCGCCCGGAAGCCCAGCCCAACCCCGCCGCATAGGGGTTGGCTTGGGGCGTCCGGACGAGAGGTTTCGTCGCCCGCGCCAACGGCCTGTCTCCACGTACCCCCTCTTTTCCATCCCCCTCTCTCTCTCCCTTCCCCACCTACCGCACCTCGTTTGTGTCATCCAGTGCAGCCGTCACAGCCGGAGCTCCTTGGCATTCCGGAAGGCAGCTTTCGGGCGAGGGGCGCCAAAGGCGGTGCGGAGACGCCGACGGAGAGCTCGATTGGGTGAGGTAGCGCCGACGACAATCTCAATTGGGTGTGGAGTCGACGAAGGCGAGCTTGATTGGGATGCGGAGACGCCAACGACCGAGGTAGAGTGGAGGAGGCGGACTGCCGGCTCCGATAGGAGGAGGAGCTCCCGCTCGCGGCTGGTGCGGGAGAAGGACATGGAGGTGGTACAAATGCTCACAGTGGAGACGACGACCTCCCCAGGGACGGCCTTCGTGGCGCTTTCCCCGCCCACCGCTCAGCGGCCTCAACAAGCTCGCCGTGCTCTCGCTGTCGACGGACCTAACCTCCTGCGTGCGGGACATGCGACACAGAGGGACGCGGCGAGCGGGCGCTCTCTTTGGCTATGCCAACGACACCACCAAAGGCGTCCCACGCATGCGCCCGCGTCGGGGAGTGCTCCACCGCCGACGTCCTAGCGGGCTTTGAGTCCGTCGTCTCCGTCTCCTTCGGCCAGGATGTGAGCTCCTTCTTCCACGAGCCCGTCACGCTCGGCTCCCTCCACGCCACCATCAATGGCGTCTCGGTCGGAGATGGTCATAACTATATCGACAACATGTCTCAACGTATCTATAATTTCTGATGGTCCATGTTGTTTTCATGCCATATGCTACATGTTTTCTATACACTTTATGTCATTTTTATGGATTTTTGGGACTAACCTATTGACAAGATACCACAGAGCCAGTTCCTGTTTTCTACTGTTTTTGGTTTCAGAAAAATTGTTCTGAAAATATTCTCGAAATTGGACGAAACATAATCCCAGGGTCTTAGAAATATGTCACGTACACGGAGTCTGGAGGGGACCCGGAGGGGTCCCTGGAGCCACCACACCATAGGGTGGCGCCCCCCCCCTTGGTCGCGCCACCAGGTGGTTTGGCCCCCATGGTCTTCCACCGACATCGCCCTTTCGCCTATTTAAGCTCCTTCTCGGGTTATTCCTAAATATCCGAGTCTCTATCCACAAAAAGTTCCGTAGCTGCCTTCATTGTCAACCCTGGTTCGGGAGGGTTCTGAAGCTCTCCACGGCACCCTACCGGGAGGGGAAATCATCACCAGAGGGCTTTTCATCACCATGCCTAGCTCCAAAGTGATGCGTGAGTAGTTCATCCTTGGACTACGGGTCCATAGCAGTAGATAGATGGTTGTCTTCTCCTCTTTATGCCTCTTTATGCCAAGATGTTTAGATCTTGTGAGCTGCCTTACATGATCAAGATCATCTATCTGTAATGCTACATGTTGTGTTTGCTGGGATCCGATGAATATTGAATGTTATGTCAAGTGATTATCAATATATCATGTTTATGTTATTTATGATCTTGCATGCTCTCCGTTACAAGTAGATGCTCTGGCCGAGTTGATGCTTGTAACTCCAAGAGGGAGTATTTATGGTTGATAGAGGGTTCAAGCCTCCCTTTCATCTGTGCTCGAGTGACAGAAACGTGATGGATGGGGGATGTGCTTTTGCCATTAGGGAGAAAACAACAATGTTTTCATTTTTTACATTACACACTTTACTTACGGAAATAATCTGTTGCTTGCAACTTAATACCCGAAGTTTGATTGGATGTCGTTCTGAGGATGGATTATTAGTCATAGATGCAGTTGGATAACGGTCTATGAATTACGTTGTAATGCCCGCATGAATCACATAGTAATCATCATGTCATGCATATGCACTATGGTGCAACCTTTATATCTGTCAATTGCCCAGCTGTAATTTGTTTACCCAACATGTTATCTATCTTCTATGGAGAGACAACACTAGTGAACCGTGGACCCCTGGTCCATTCTTTTACACTGATAATATGACCACTGCAAACATTGTTTTCTTTACTACAATCACTGTTTCCCTTCCATTCACTGCCATCATTGTTCTCTTTTCATTTAGTGCAAACAAGTATTCTTTTCAACACTATACATCTAATCCTTTTTGTTAGCAAAACCGGTGATACTGACAACCTCACTGTTTCGTTGGGGCAAAGTATCTTGGTTGTGTTGTGCATATTCCACACTGCTGCTGAGCCTGATAGTGCGCCTTGCCAACATCAGCTGCCAACAGCCTTCAGAATTGATTTCTTTCTCCTACTGGCCAATTAAACCTTGGTTTCTTTCTGAGGGAAAACTTGTTGTTGTGCTCTTGATACCTTCCTCTTGGGGTGTTCCAACAAGCGTACATCTACGCGCATCAAGCACTTTTTCTGGCGCCGTTGCCGAGAGAAAGAGGATTTCTGCAAGGGGATTCTCTCACCTCCAATCTCTTTACTTTGTTTTTGTTTTGCTTAGTTTATTTTATTCTGTCTTGTTTGCTTCTCTATATCAAAAAGCACAAAAAAATAGTTCTTATTCTAGTTGTTATTTTGATCCTATTTTTAATCTTGCTAAAATGAGTACTCCGGAGAAAACTAAGTTATGTGACTTTACTAGCACAAAAACAATGATTTTATTAGTACACCTATTGCTCCACCTGCTCCTACTGCTGATTTTATGAAATTAAGCTTACACTGTTAAATCTTGTTATGAGAGAGCAATTTTCTGGTGTTAGTTCTGATGATGCTGCTGCTCACCTTAATAATTTTGTTGAACCTTGTGAAATGCAAAAATATAGGAATGTAGATGGAGATATTATTAAACTGAAATTATTTCATTTCTCTTTGAGAGGAAGAGCTAAACAGTGGTTGCTATCTTTGCCTAAAAATAGTATTGATTCATGGACTAAATGTAGAGATGCTTTCGTTGGAAAATATTATCCTCCGGCTAAGATTATATCCTTAAGAAGTAGCATTATGGATTGTAAGAAACCTGATAATGAGCATGTTGCTAAAGCTTGGGAAAGAATGAAATCTTTGGTAAAGAATTGTCCCACTCATGGACTGACTACTTGGATGACCATCCAAACCTTTTATGCAGGTCTAAATTTTTCTTCAAGAAACCTTCTAGATTCAGCTGCTGGAGGAACCTTTATGTCCATCACTTTGGGTGCTACAACCAAGCTTCTTGATGATACGATGATATATTATTCTGAATGGCACACTAAGAGAGCTCCACCAGGTAAGAAGGTAAATTCTGTTTAAGAAACCTCTTCCTTGAGTGATAGGCTTGATGCTATTATGTCCATGCTTGTGAATGGCAAAACTTATGTTGATCCAAATAATGTTCCTTTAGCCTCTTTGTTTGCTCAAGAAAAGCCTGTTGATGTGAACTTCATTAAAAATAATAATTTCAACAACAATGCTTCTAGGAATAATTTTGGTAGCAACAATTATAGGACATATCCTTCTAATAATGGTAATGGTTATACCAATTCTTATGGAAATTCCTATAAAAACAATAGAAGTGTACCCTCTAATGTTGAAAACATGCTTAATGACTTTATTAGTACACAAACTGGTTTTAATAAATCTGTTGAGGAAAAGTTTGGTAAAATTGATGTTCTTGCTTCTAAAGTTGATAGCCTTGCTCTTGATGTTGATCTTATTAAAATAAAGATTATGCCTCATGATGTTAAAGAAATCCCTTTGCTGCTACTAATGTCATCCAAGTTAGAATTGATAACAATGTCAGGAGTTTAGCTGAATCGCATGCTAGGTGGGAAAGAGAAGATGAAATTGCTAGAAACAATAATATAGCTAAAGTCTGTACTATTACCACCACTAGTAAAACTAACGTTTCTAATGCTAGTAAACCTCCTACTATTAGTGGTAAAACAATTGGTGTTGGCAATGTCTCCACTTCTTCTGTTAAACGTTTAAAATTTCCTGAAACCACTGAAACTGTTCCTGATAAAAGTGCTGAAATTTTTCGAAATATGGGATATAATGGTCCTATTACCGTTGATAAAAATGATCATGATTTTGATGATTGCAATATTTTTGAAGTAATTATGTTTCTACAAAAACTTTCTAGTAGTCCTAATGCTAGTGCTTTGAATATGGCTTTCAAAAACATATTACAAATGCTCTCATGCAAATTAGAGAAGAAGAATTAAAACGTGAAGCCTCTATCCTAGGAAGTTAGATGATGGTTGGGAGCCCATCATTAAAATGAAAGTGAATGATTTTGATCGTAATGCTTTATGTGATCTTGGTTCTAGTATCTTTGTTATGCCTAAGAAACTCTATGATATGCTTGATTTACCACCTTTGGAACACTGTTATTTGGATGTTCGTCTTGGTGATAATGCTAGAAAGAAACCTTTGGGGAGATGTCGATTATGCATGTCAAAAAATCCCTCAGATGATTCGGTGGGGTTTCGAGTAGGAGAACGATAAAGGCGCTGGTGACTACGTCGGCTAATAGGGGAACGATTTACCCAGGTTCGGGGCCCTCATAGAGGTAAAACTCTTACTCCTGCTTGTCTGTCTCTGTAATATGAGGATTGGTTACAATGGTGGGTGCTCAAGCCGAGAGATTGGATCTTGAGCTATGGCTATGATGGTCAAAAAATCAGATTCGATGCCCCCTTTGGGTTGCTGAGTGCCGTCAGTCGCCTTGCCAGCTGTTGGACGCCGCGGAGATTTGTTGGCTCTTTCATTGTCAGGATTGTCGGAATCTTCACTGGATTTGCTTCTATTCCTCGAGCTGAGACCAAATAGCCGAGCAGCTGGCCGGCGGGCACACCGAAGACGCATTTCGTCGGGTTGAGTTTGATTCTGTATGCGTTGAGTGCGTCGAAAGTTTCTCTTATGTCCTCGAGGAGTGTGTCTGTAACAACCGGGGGATTTCCCCCCAATTAGATTTAGTTGTTGTTTTTCTTTTCTTTTTTTGCATTGCATTGCATCATGCCTCATATGCATTGCACCTTGTTTTCAAACCAATTTAAACATTCAAACAAGTTCCAATGTTCCAAAAAAACATGTCACAAACAGAAACAATTCAATTGTTTCAGTAAACTTGAATTTCAATTATTAAAACTTGGACAATTTGAAATAATTCATTAATTGGAAACTTAATTGCATTCAAAATTTTAAATTCAAGCAAACACATAAATTTGAATTCTTGGAAAAAAATAAAACTTGTGCAATTGGGCTTTTGAGTTGTTAAAACATTATAATTTACTTGCATGATCAAGACCCATAAAAATCCCTTCTATTTCTCTCTCTTATTCATCTTCTACAAAAAAAAAGAGGAAACAGAACAAAAAAATAAAGGGAACTGCTGGGGGAGGCAGGCCAGAGTGGCCCATCTACCACCCCAGCCCGTTAGCCACCAGCCCACCTCCACCTATCTTCAACCTACGTCATCTTCCTGTACGGCAGAGCATCGGAGACCACCACGTCGCTATGGCCACTGATGGGACGGTCGATGCAGCTCGCTCCCCTCCTTAAAACCCCACCACACTCCCTGCTTGCCCTAGCCCCATCCCCTCTCCCATGTGCGCCGTCAACCTCCTCCACTCCCTTCCTCTCTGAAAGGTTCTTCTCTGAACCGGTAGAGAGAACCTCTCCATGGCCGCGACTTGGAGCTCCGCGCGCCGTCGTCGTGGTCGTCATCGGGCCCCGTTCTCTGCGGGAATGGAGACGGGGCGCCTCCCTCGTCGCCTCCATCTCCTCGGCCAGCCCGGAGAGGCGTCAGGAGCGCCGCGCCGTCGAGATCCTCCGCCGACGAACTCCTGTACATCGTCGTCGTCAACTGCAACCCGTCCTCGACGAGCCCGTCCGCCCCCACCAAGCGTCCCACGGTGAGCCCTCCTCTCTGGGACTAGTTCCCCTCTCTCCCCTTTCTTTGGAACGCCGCCTTCGAGCGCCCAGCCTGCGCCGTCGCCCGCTGTGGTCGTGGCCGGCCACTTCCGTCCGTCACCGTCGCCTGGAGCTGCGATTGTTCAGTTTCGTCAGTAAACATGCGTCCGATTTACCTCTTAAACGTTCAGATGCGTATATGTTCAGAAACAGCACAACAGCCCAGTGGCCCGAGCCTCGCGCGCGCCCGCTGTGGTCGCGGGTTCGAATCCCCGTCCGGCCGAAAAGCCACCCCTTTTTTTGTCCATTTTCTTTTATTCTCGAAAACCCAGAAAGACAGAACTAAATCTTTATTTGTAAAATTAATAACAAATTGAAAAATGCTCCAATTTCAATGATTCAAATTTCTATGGATTCAGAATCTTGTGCTCTTTCTGTTAGTAACAAAGTTGCAACATGTTTCTGTAATACATTTTGCACTAAATAATTAAATACAGAAATGGCTATTAAAATTTGAAACTTTGGAAATTCATAACTTGAGTTCTGTTCACCCAAATTGAGCTAACTTGGGCTCTAAAATTTTGTCTTAACAAACTCTTCACAGTGGTATTTTATTTGGTCACAATTGAATTAAATTCAAACATGTTTCCCGCTGTTTACTAAAAGGGGCAGAATAAAAATGCTTATGGAAAAATGCATAATAAATTCAATAATGATCCAAAAATTATGTTTAATAGCTCAAACTGTTCATTGAAATATTTTATACATGTTTTCAACCTTTTCAATACAATTTGTTTACTGTTTTTCCTAATTAAAATTGGTGCAATAATTCAATACTTTAAATACACCTTTTAAATTGCCAAATTCATAACTTGCTCATTTTAAATCCAAATTCAACAAATGAAGCATGTATTCCATCTAAAATTTTGTGTTCTTTCCAAATATAAATTTTGTTATCTGTTTTGAACATTTAAAATTGGTGAAAACAACAAATGTTTGTTTAAATCATTTAAAATGCCAAAGTTCATAACTTAACAAATAAAATTCCAAACTTGGTAAACAACATATCAAACTGAAGCTATTGTTGTTTTCTTATTGTTTTCATCATCCATGCATCATTCTAACCAACTTTCACATGATGGTTATTTTTGTAGATCATTTAATTCAACATTAATTCTTGGGCTTTTCCATATGCAATCCAAATTGCATATGGGCCCATTTAAATATGTTTACCATGTCAACTAGTTTATCTTTGATGCACCCTTTAACTTGTCATGCATATAAAATAGGATCATGCTGGATCTTTTACCGTAGTAGTAATTGTTGCATCCGGTGTTTGTTCTAGTTCGTTGCTTCTTCGCGGATAGGACGTTGAGATTATGTGAGCAACGACAAGTTCTGCGGATGTACCTCTACTTGCTGGATTCCAGGCAAGTATACTCACTTGCTACCTATGGCTGCCTTTCATCACTTGTTACCGATTCTTTCCGTTGTCTTTATTCTAGCCTTATGATTCGATGCTGGTGTCTCGATCCTATCATATGTTTACCTTGCAACCATGATATAGCCTTCCTTCCACTTCCTATTACATGTTGTTTGTTTACCTTGTTGGCCCTCGTGTCGTAGTTGCATGCTTAGTGTTGTTTGCGCTCAAGTCTTGTTGTCCGTCTTATCACCTGTTTAGTTTGATAGTTGGGTTTCAACTTAATCAACAACATGTTAATGCTTGGGGGCGTTGTCTTTATTCTAGCCTTATGATTCGATGCTGGTGTCTCGATCCTATCATATGTTTACCTTGCAACCATGATATAGCCTTCCTTCCACTTCCTATTACATGTTGTTTGTTTACCTTGTTGGCCCTCGTGTCGTAGTTGCATGCTTAGTGTTGTTTGCGCTCAAGTCTTGTTGTCCGTCTTATCACATGTTTAGTTTGATAGTTGGGTTTCAACTTAATCAACAACATGTTAATGCTTGGGGGTAATAATAATTTGATGATAAGGCACCGGCAGGAGGCCCGGGGTGGTTTTGAGGCCTGCTAGTGTCGAACTTAATTAGGAAAAGGGTCTTGTCCTCCGATCCATGATGAGCGCACTAACCGCATGTGGGAAGCGTGTATGGGCGCCCCCCGCAATTCTGATTCGATTCGCATCTCGTCCAAATCGCCACACTTAGTTCGGGCTTTCCATTTGATGCATGCATATGCAGGTGCGAGCCCTTGGCGCCAGGGTGGAACTTTTGTAGTCGGCATTTAGGGCGGCGTGGTCTTCCAGTGCTATGAGGGTCCCCCTTTTCTTCGTGGGGTCTCGATTAGCCGCGCACGCATAGCACGTGGTTCTTTGGGCTTGATGTGAAGAAGAGTTGGGTTGTGTTGAGTGGCCTGCTTGGTGGGTTTGCTCCCCGCCTGGCGGGTCATTCTTGCGTGTACGGCCAAATTGGTGCATCCCTGCAGGGTTAAATCTTCTCGAGAAGCCGTGTTGTCCGCGGTTATGGATGACTTGGTGAAAGTGCTGGCTAACAAGTACTCAGACAACTTACACTTAACGATGATAACTTGACTACTAATATAAATTACCTCCACCATAAAATGAATGTCACCTTAATCAACAGTATGAGTTTCCTTGGGTTGCTTCCTTAGTAGGGGGTAACATTGGATGGGTATTGTTTGGTGAGTAGTTATAGTTGGTTTTGTCGCGCTATCTTATCCCTTTCTTTTAGCCGGATGTTGTAGCGCGTCTCTGTAGTTAGTTAGTGCAGCCCACTGCCGCTTCTTTGCAATAATCTCTTTCCTTCCGTTATACCCAAAGTATTTGTATCTTGTGATGATTGGTTACGCTGGTATTTTGTGAGTATGGTTTATCCACTTGCCAGTACTTAATAGTACTGACCCACGAATCCATTTCGTGGCTGCATATTCCACATTGCAGTCAACATGTTTGAAGTCTGACGACGTTAGCTTGGGAATCCCTCCGGCTTGGCCTGGGCAGGGATTGGACGCCATCGGTTATCTTCAGGACTCTTAGTCCAATTTGTATCTTGTCCGTAGTCGGACACTATGTTGTTTCTTCCGCTGTTATTTGGATCTTTGTATTGTATCAGTTGTATCATTGACTCGTTTGAGTCGTCTTGTATATACCTCCTCTGTTGTTGTTGTTGTGGATTATTCGTGAACTGTTGTAATGTTATCACAAGTGGCAACCTGGAATCGATTATTATGTGGATTTTGGCGGAAATGCTAAAATCTGCATAGTGCCCGATCTCGGGGCGTCACAAATGGTATCAGAGCATGGTTTCCGATTCACAAAGTTGTTTCGATACGAATGGTTATCGAAGCAACGGGTCCGCAAAGCCTGTAGGATAACCTCGCTAACGTTCGTGTTTCTAGAGTGTCAAAACTATTTGTGCAAAACCTGTTTTGGAAACCTCTCGATAGGATTCTTGTTTATTCCTTTCCTCTATTCTATTTCCCCTCCTACCTTATTTGTTTTGGAGTCTCTCTTCCTCTCAATCTTTCAAAGTGTTAGGATCCTACGTGGGTTGGACGTTCTCTTAGCCTTTAAACCTAATAGGTTCGATCTTCGGAAGGTTCTCAGTGGAAGAGCATCGTCATCAACATGAGCAAGAACTCCTTGTTAGTGGTGTCGAGGAGATCAACTGGAAGCATGAAGAATCGATAGTCAAACTTCTTTCCCCTCCCGGGTTAGTGGGTGGATTGCGAGGGCGCAATCCCTTGTTAGTGGTGTCGTCTGTAACACCCGGGGGATTTCCTCCCAATTAGATTTAGTTGTTGTTTTTCTTTTCTTTTTTTGCATTGCATTGCATCATGCCTCATATGCATTGCACCTTGTTTTCAAACCAATTTAAACATTCAAACAAGTTCCAATGTTTTAAAAAAACATGTCACAAACAGAAACAATTCAATTGTTTCAGTAAACTTGAATTTCAATTATTAAAACTTGGACAATTTGAAATAATTCATTAATTGGAAACTTAATTGCATTCAAATTTTTAAATTCAAGCAAACACATAAATTTGAATTCTTGGAAAAAATAAAACTTGTGCAATTGGGCTTTTGAGTTGTTAAAACATTATAATTTACTTGCATGATCAAGACCCATAAAAATCCCTTCTATTTCTCTCTCTTATTCATCTTCTACAAAAAAAAAGAGGAAACAGAACAAAAAAAATAAAGGGAACTGCTGGGGGAGGCAGGCCAGAGTGGCCCATCTACCACCCCAGCCCGTTAGCCACCAGCCCACCTCCACCTATCTTCAACCTACGTCATCTTCCTGTACGGCAGAGCATCGGAGACCACCACGTCACTATGGCCACTGATGGGACGGTCGATGCAGCTCGTTCCCCTCCTTAAAACCCCACCACACTCCCTGCTTGCCCTAGCCCCTAGCCCCATCCCCTCTCCCCTGTGCGCCGTCAACCTCCTCCACTCCCTTCCTCTCTGAAAGGTTCTTCTCTGAACCGGTAGAGAGAACCTCTCCATGGCCGCGACTTGGAGCTCCGCGCGCCGTCGTCGTGGTCGTCATCGGGCCCCGTTCTCTGCGGGAATGGAGACGGGGCACCTCCCTCGTCGCCTCCATCTCCTCGGCCGGCCCGGAGAGGCGTCAGGAGCGCCGCGCCGTCGAGGTCCTCCGCCGACGAACTCCTGTACATCGTCGTCGTCAACTGCAACCCGTTCTCGACGAGCCCGTCCGCCCCCACCAAGCGTCGCACGGTGAGCCCTCCTCTCTGGGACTAGTTCCCCTCTCTCCCCTTTCTCTGGAACACCGCCTTCGAGAGCCCAGCCCGCGCCGTCGCCCGCTGTGGTCGTGGCCGGCCACTTCCGTCCGTCACCGTCGCCTGGAGCTGCGATCGTTCAGTTTCGTCAGTAAACATGCGTCCGATTTACCTCTTAAACGTTCAGATGCGTATATGTTCAGAAACAGCACAACAGCCCAGTGGCCCGAGCCTCGCGCGCGCCCGCTGTGGTCGCGGGTTCGAATCCCCGTCCGGCCGAAAAGCCACCCCTTTTTTTGTCCATTTTCTTTTATTCTCGAAAATCCAGAAAGACAGAACTAAATCTTTATTTGTAAAATCAATAACAAATTGAAAAATGCTCCAATTTCAATGATTCAAATTTCTATGGATTTAGAATCTTGTGCTCTTTCTGTTAGTAACAAAGTTGCAACATGTTTCTGTAATACATTTTGCACTAAATAATTAAATACAGAAATGGCTATTAAAATTTGAAACTTTGGAAATTCATAACTTGAGTTCTGTTCACCCAAATTGAGAAAACTTGGGCTCTAAAATTTTGTCTTAACAAACTCTTCACAGTGGTATTTTATTTGGTCACAATTGAATTAAATTTGAACATGTTTCCCTCTGTTTACTAAAAGGGGCAGAACAAAATGCTTATGGAAAAATGCATAATAAATTCAATAATGATCCAAAAATTATGTTTAATAGCTCAAACTGTTCATTGAAACATTTTATACATGTTTTCAACCTTTTTAATACAATTTGTTTACTATATTTCCTAATTAAAATCGGTGCAATAATTCAATACTTTAAATACACCTTTTAAATTGCCAAATTCATAACTTGCTCATTTTAAATCCAAATTCAACAAATGAAACATGTATTCCATCTAAAATTTTGTGTTCTTTCCAAATATAAATTTTGTTATCTGTTTTGAACATTTAAAATTGGTGAAAACAACAAATGTTTGTTTAAATCATTTAAAATGCCAAAGTTCATAACTTAACAAATAAAATTCCAAACTTGGTAAACAACATATCAAACTGAAGCTATTGTTGTTTTCTTATTGTTTTCATCATCCATGCATCATTCTAATCAACTTTCACATGATAGTTATTTGTAGATCATTTAATTCAACATTAATTCATGGGCTTTTCCATATGCAATCCAAATTGCATATGGGCCCATTTAAATATGTTTACCATGTCAACTAGTTTATCTTTGATGTACCCTTTAACTTGTCATGCATATAAAATAGGATCATGCTGGATCTTTTGCCGTAGTAGTAATTGTTGCATCCGGTGTTTGTTCTAGTTCGTTGCTTCTTCGCGGATAGGACGTTGAGATGATGTGAGCAACGACAAGTTCTGCGGATGTACCTCTACTTGCTGGATTCCAGGCAAGTATACTCACTTGCTACCTATGGCTGCCTTTCATCACTTGTTACCGATTCTTTCCGTTGTCTTTATTCTAGCCTTATGATTTGATGCTGGTGTCTCGATCCTATTATATGTTTACCTTGCAACCATGATATAGCCTTCCTTCCACTTCCTATTACCTGTTGTTTTTTTACCTTGTTGGCCCTCGTGTCGTAGTTGCATGCTTAGTGTTGTTTGCGCTCAAGTCTTGCTGTCCGTCTTATCACCTGTTTAGTTTGATAGTTGGGTTTCAACTTAATCAACAACATGTTAATGCTTGGGGGTAATAATAATTTGATGATAAGGCACCGGCAGGAGGCCCGGCGTGGTTTTGAGGCCTGCTAGTGTCGAACTTAATTAGGAAAAGGGTCTTGTCCTCCGATCCATGATGTGCTCACTAACCGCATGTGGGAAGCGTGTATGGGCGCCCCCCGCAATTCTGATTGGATTCGCATCTCGTCCAAATCGCCACACTTAGTTCGGGCTTTCCATTTGATGCATGCATATGCAGGTGCGAGCCCTTGGCGCCAGGGTGGAACTTTTGTAGTCGGCATTTAGGGCGGCGTGGTCTTCCAGTGCTATGAGGGTCCCCCTTTTCTTCGTGGGGGCTCGATTAGCCGTGCACGCACAGCATGTGGTTCTTTGGGCTTGACGAGAAGAAGAGTTGAGTTGTGTTGAGTGGCCTGCTTGGTGGGTTTGCTCCCCGCCTGGCGGGTCATTCTTACGTGTACGGCCAAATTGGTGCATCCCTGCAGGGTTAAATCTTCTCGAGAAGCCGTGTTGTCCGCGGTTATGGATGACTTGGTGAAAGTGCTGGCTAACAAGTACTCATACAACTTACACTTAACGATGATAACTTGACTAGTAATATAAATTACCTCCACCATAAAAATGAATGTCACCTTAATCAACAGTGTGAGTTTCCTTGGGTTGCTTCCTTAGTAGGGGGTAACATTGGATGGGTATTGTTTGGTGAGTAGTTATAGTTGGTTTTGTCGCGCTATCTTATCCCTTTCTTTTAGCCGGATGTTGTAGCGCGTCTCTGTAGTTAGTTAGTGCAGCCCACTGCCGCTTCTTTGCAATAATCTCTTCCTTTCTGTTTTACCCAAAGTATTTGTATCTTGTGATGATTGGTTACGCTGGTATTTTGTGAGTATGGTTTATCCACTTGCCAGTACTTAATAGTACTGACCCACGAATCCATTTCGTGGCTGCATATTCCACATTGCAGTCAACAGGTTTGAAGTCTGACGACGTTAGCTTGGGAATCCCTCCGGCTTGGCCTGGGCAGGGATTGGACGCCATCGGTTATCTTCAGGACTCTTAGTCCAATTTGTATCTTGTCCGTAGTCGGACACTATGTTGTTTCTTCCGCTGTTATTTGGATCTTTGTATTGTATCAGTTGTATCCTTGACTCGTTTGAGTCGTCTTGTATATACCTCCTCTGTTGTTGTTGTGGATTATTCGTGAACTATTGTAATGTTATCACAAGTGGCAACCTGGAATCGGTTATTATGTGGATTTGGGCGGAAATGCTGAAATCTGCATAGTGCCCGATCTCGGGGTGTCACAGTGTCCTCCACTCGAGTCTTGATGACGATGTCGTCAACATACACTTGTACGTTTTTACCAATGAGCTTGTCGAGGCATTTTTGCATGCAACGTTGATACGTTGTGCCTGTGTTTTTAGCCCGAAAGGCATGGTCGTGTAGCAGTAGACACCGTGTGGTGTGATTAATGTTGTCTTCTCTTCGTCTTCCTGTTTAATCCTTATCTGGTTATAACCCGAGTAGGCGTCTAGGAAGGAGAGGCGCTGAGAGCCTGCTGTGGAGTCGATAATCTGGTCGATCCGCTGAAGGCGGAAGTTATCCTTGGGGCAGTGTTTGTTCAACGACGTGTAGTCGATACACACGCGAATGATGTCTGTGTTTTTCGTCGCGACCAGCACCAGGTTTGCTAACCAGGTGGAAATCTTGATCTCCCTGATGAACTTGGCGGTTGGGAGTTTGCTTACTTCTTCCCCGAGTGCTCGCTGCTATGGCTCGGAGAAGTATCGAGTGGTTTGTTTGACTGGCTTTGCATCTTTGAACATTTCCAATGAGTGCTCGGCGAACTCCCTAGGTATCCCTGGCATATCGGATGGCTGCCAGGCAAAAATCTCCTAGTACTCATGGAGGAGTTCGATGAGCGCTTTCCTATACGGATGATAGGGTGGTCGACACGATCGCCGTCTTCGCAGAATCTGTTGGGTGGACTTGATGCTTTTGAGTGTCGCTATTGGAGCTAAACTCGAGTTCTGGGGCGTTTTTCTTGGTTAGTGGCATCACGAAGTTATCTGTGGTTTTTGCCAGCTCTTCTAGGTCTTCTTGCATCCCGAAGGATTTTGCGATTTTGTGGAAATCATTGTCGCACTTATTTGACTTTTGAAAGTCGCGGTTTACGGTGATCGTACCATATTCTCCTGGTAGTTTCAGTTTGAGGTAGGCTTAATGGGGTACTTCCATGAATCTCGCGAACGATGTTCGGCCGAGAATGGCGTGGTACTGCGATGGCCAGTCGACTACCTCCAAGTCCAAGAACTCTCTCCTGTAATTGCTTGGATCTCCTAGTATCACCTCCAAGTTGATTGTCCCGAGTGGTCGGCCTGCTTTGCCTGACACTATCCCGTGAAAGGACGTTTCTGATTCTGCGAGTCCCTCCGTTCCTGTTTATTTTATGGAGTGTATCTGCGTATATGATGTTTATGCCGCTGCCACCGTCCATGAATACTCTGGCTAGGTCGTAGTTGGCTATTTGCGTCTGGATGACGAGCGCTGCGTGCCCTGGTCGATACACCCATGGAGGGTGGTCCTCTCTTGAGAAGGTTATCGGGTGCTCGGACATCTTCAGGTACTCAGTCTTGTTCGATGGGGTTTGCACTGCTATGTTAACTTGGCGAGTCTTGGTCTTTTGGACTCTGCGGGACGGGCAGAGCTTCTGTATCATACCTAGGAGCCCTTGGGGATTCGGGTATCCATTGCCTCCTTGGTTTCCAGCGGTTGGATTAGCTGGTGCGGAAAGCACAACTAGTGCCATGTTGTGGTGTCCAACGGGTGGAGGTAGGGGCGGCGGGTGGTGTGCGGCGGATCCTCCCAACAGTTGCTGGTATCCTTGGTTTATTTCCACCCTATGCTTCTTTGTGTACGCCTCGTGGATGTCTTGGAACTTTCGGCAATCCTTGAGGAGGTGAGTGGCCTTAAGCTTGCATGTTCGTTTATCTGTGAACATGTGCAAGGAACAATATCCATCAAGGTCTTCCTAGGGCGTTTTGTCGTCTGGTTTGGCTTCCAATCGCGATTCCCACGGGATCCGCTGTCGCGGTTTCTTGTGAATTCAGCCGCTACCAGCTCCGATTGATCATCCTGATCGTAGTGTCGTCTCTTCCTTCTCCTGCGGTCACCGTTGCAATCGTCGTCGTGCGCGGGTGAGGACGCTTTCTCGTCGCGGAGGGACTCCTCACCATTCTCCCATTTATCGGCTATCGCCATTAATTCACCGATGGTTTTGGGTGCGCATCATCCTAGTTCCTCTCGGAAGGCTGCACGCCGAGCCCCCATAGTAAAGGCTTCGACCACTATCTCTTCTGATATATTTCCCGCCGTGTTTTTGAGCGTAGTCTATCTTTGGATGTACTCGCGGATTGATTCGCCGCTTTTCTGCCAGCATGCTCGCAGTTCCTCGATAGACGTTGGTCGCTTGTATGTTGCCTGGAAATTTTTCTCGAAGTCACGGGTGAGATCGTACCAAGATCTGTAAGACGCATGCGGTCTTCCTTGGAGCCAGCTTTGGGCCGCCCCGACGAGGTGCAGGTTTAAGTACTGCATGGCCGTTACTTTGTTTCCGCGCTGGCACTTTACTGTAGTCAGATAGTCTGAGAGCCAGTTCTTGGGTTCCTGCGAGCCGTCGTTTTTTGGAACTTCCGAGGTAAGCTTAAATCTCTTGGGCATTGGTGCCTCGCGGATGCTGTTGCTGAAGTATATCACATCGCAGGCTTCCTCGTCGGATGAGGTAGATAGTGAGCGGGCACGATTCCTTAGCGCACGGTGATAAGGGGTGGCCCAATCTTCTCAGTGAACTCACAGATAACTTCAATACGATAACTAGTGCGCCACTAAGAACTCTCCCGGCTGATCCCTGATGCCAGTGCAAAAGATAGCAACCCCAAGGATATTCTCAACTCCACACTCTTGCACAAGTAATCCACCGACTACAAGTGGTCATGTACCTTCTTATTCCAAGTGGAACAGCAGATAACACGTAAAGTTTGAAGATGAACTTCCAGATGAAGGCTTACAAGCTGTTTCAATCTAGAGGTCTAGGGTTTATGATTTAACGTAGTCTAACCTCTCCTATGCGCCCAAGGGGTATATATGAGAGGGGGTGCGGCCACAAGGGGCCTCCCTTGCGCAAGCACCAAACCTACTAGGTCTAGGACTCCTACTAGGAACACAAATAGATACAAACCGACCCAATTATGTGGGATGCGGCCAAATTGGTATACAAACCAATCCTACAACTACTAGGACTCTATATGGCGCATAGATATCCTTTGTGGGCGCCCTCCTCTTGCTTGTCCATCAATGAGTGTGGAAATAACATATTGGCATTGTTTTCCACACTAAGTGCATTTGACCTTGTGGAGGCACTATCCCCTTGTCATCATAACATTTGTTATTTGTTGTTTTCACCATGCTAGCACTTGATCTCCATCTCCTCTTCTAGTCCATCTCCATCCATGTGTATCTCCTCTCCATGATCTCCATTCATGCTTGTGTTATCAATAAACCTGAGAATACATAAATGCATGGATTTAGGTAATATAAAGTTCTCACAATTATAAACATTATACTCAAGTAGGAGTGAATTCACCTGTTGTTGCAATAGCTTGGTTCTTGATCTTGTCATTGGACCAATCCTTACTTCATTAGCTTTTATTGGAACATCCTCATGTGTAACAATAGGTGAAGAGCTAGGGATGTCCTCATCATCCTCCCCCTCTTGAAAAGGCATCAACCTCGATGCTAAATCATCTCCATGGTAAGGTGTCAAATCAGCCACATTAAAAGAATTGCTAACACCAAACTCATCAATTGGGAGGTCAATCTTGTATGCATTATCATTGATCCTTGAAATAACTCTATAAGGACCAGCACCTATGGGCATCAATTTTGATTTTCTCAATGTGGGAAATCTATCTTTTCTAAAGTGCACCCACACCATATCTCCTGGCCGAAATATTACTTCTTTCCTCTTCTTGTTTACTCTTTTAGCTACATGTCTTCCTTTCTTCTCAATTTCCTCTTTTGTTTTCTCATGAATCCTCTTCAAAAAATCAGGCCTCTTTGATGCCTCCATATTAATTCTCTCATGTATAGGAAGTGGTAATAAATCAATAGGAGTAATAGGCTTGAAACCATAAACCACCTCAAAAGGACATAATTGAGTAGTTGAATGCACACTCTATTATATGCAAATTCCACATGGGGCAAACACTCCTCCCACTCCTTCAAAATTTTCTTGATCATGCTTCTCAATAATGTGG
Organism: Alopecurus myosuroides; assembly: GCA_028641055.1. NCBI lineage: Eukaryota > Viridiplantae > Streptophyta > Magnoliopsida > Poales > Poaceae > Alopecurus > Alopecurus myosuroides. The sequence continues at coordinate 334,863,708 of CM054057.1, read as the reverse complement.
ACAATGTTCTATTAACCACCTCGGTTTGGCCATCAATTTGGGGGTGGCAAGTAGTAGAAAATAATAGCTTAGTGCCAAGCTTACCCCAAAGTTTCTTCCAAAAGTAACTCATGAACTTGACATCTCTATCTGAAACAATAGTTCTTGGCACTCCATGTAATCTCACAATTTCTCTAAAGAATAAATTTGCAATGTGAGAAGCATCATCACTCTTGTGGCAAGCAATGAAGTGAGCCATCTTTGAAAATCTGTCCACAACCACAAAGATAGAGTCATGTCCTCGTTTTGTCCTTGGAAAGCCCAAAACAAAATCCATACTTATATCCTCCCATGGTGTACTAGGTGATGGCAATGGGGTGTACAACCCGTGGGGTTTTAGCTTTGATTTGGACTTGTTGCAAGTAATGCATCTTTGCGCCAATCTATACACATCTCTTCTCATATGTGCCCAATAGAAATTTTCAGCCAATATAAGCAATGTCTTCTCTCTTCCAAAGTGTCCCATAAATCCTCCAATATGAGATTCCTGTATTAAGAACAAACGCAAAGAACACTCGGGAATACATAATTTGTTAGCTCTAAACAAGTACCCATCATGTATATGAAATTTATCCCATGCCTTAACATTAGTACACTTATTAAAAGGCATAGAAAATTCATTATCTTCATCATATAAATCTCTAATACCCTCCAAACCCGAAACCTTAATCTCCAAATTTGAGAGTAACATATTCTTTCTTGACAAAGCATCAGCAACTACATTTTCCAATCCCTTTTTATGTTTAATTATGTATGGAAAAGATTCAATAAACTCAACCCATTTGGCATGTCTTTTATTCAAATTTGTTTGACACTTTAAGAATTTTAATGCCTCATGATCACTATGAATAATAAATTCCTTAGGCCACAAATAATGTTTCCACACCTCTAAAACTCTCACAGGTGCATATAATTCTTTATCATAAATAGAGTAATTCAATTGTGCACCATTTAATTTTTCAGAAAAATAGGCAATAGGTTTCTTTTCTTGCATTAACACACCTCCAATACCTATGCCACTAGCATCACATTCAATCTCAAATTGTTTATCAAAATTTGGTAGCATAAGAAGTGGGGCCGAAATCAACCTTTTTTTTCAAAGTATCAAAAGCAACATCTTGAGCAACACCCCACTCGAAATCAACACCCTTTTTAGTTAGATCATTTAAAGGGGCAGCAATAGTACTAAAATTAGGCACAAATCTTCTATAGAAACTAGCAAGCCCATTAAAACTTCTAACTTGACTCACATTAGTTGGAATTGGCCAATTTCGAATAGCTTCAATTTTTGATGTATCAACTTCAATCCCATGTTTAGAAACTACATATACCAAAAAGATGACCTTATCTTTGCAAAAAGTGCACTTCTCAAGATTACCATACAATTTATTTTCTCTTAGCACTTGCAAAACTTGTCTAATATGATTAATATGATCATGTTCATTGTGGCTATATATGAGAATATCATCAAAATAAACTACCACAAATCTACCAATAAAATCTCTCAAAATATGGTTCATTATTCTCATGAAAGTACTAGGTGCATTAGTTAAACCAAAAGGCATCACTAACCATTCATATAAACCAAATTTTGTTTTCAATGCAGTTTTCCATTCATCTCCCTCTTTCATTCTTATTTGATGATACCCACTACGCAAATCAATTTTAGAGAAAAGAGTGGCACCACTTAATTCATCTAACATGTAAGCTAAACGTGGTATAGGATGACGATAACGAATAGTACTGTTATTAATTGCTCTACAATCTACACACATGCGCCAAGTACCATCTTTCTTAGGAACCAAAATAACGGGGACATCACAAGGAGAAAGAATAACTCGAATATAACCTCTATCTAGTAGCTCTTGTACTTGCCTTTGTATCTCCTTTGTTTCTTGTGGATTTGTTCTATAAGGGGCTCGGTTTGGCAAAGATGCTCCAGGAATTAAATCAATTTGATGTTCAATCCCTCTCAATGGTGGCAATCCCGAGGGAATATCTCCTGAAAAAACATCATCAAAATCCTGCAACGCATGGAAACACCAAGAGGAATAGGGGTCATGTCATTAGAAACCAAAATCTCTCCCCTGTGAATAAGCACAATAGGGTCTAATGTAGGATCATCCCTAAATTCCCTCAAATCCTCTTTAGTGGCTAACATGCATAATAGGTTCTCTCTCTTTTTACCACTCGAATTGGCTAGGCTATCACTCCCCAAGGCTTGTGATTTTTGTGATCCCTCATCCCTCTCTCTCTCTTTTTCCACTCTCATATCAATTTTGGATTGGGACTCATTTACAATTTTTTGTGGAGTCATAGGCCTCAAAATAATAGTCTTCTCATGATGATGCAACTCATAAGTATTTGCTCTTCCTTCATGCTTCACACTTCTATCAAATTGCCAAGGTCTTCCCAATAATAAGTGGCAAACTGTCATGGGAACCACATCAAACTCAATAGTATCCTTATAAGGTCCAATTTGAAATTCCACACGCACCATATGAGTCACCTTCATTTGTCCCGAGCTACTCAACCATTGGATATGATAAGGACAAGGGTGTGGTAAATATTTCAAATTGAGCTTTGCACATAAATCTTTGCTAGCCAAATTCCTGCAACTCCCTCCATCAATAATGACTTTGCAAGCCATATTAGGACCAATAACAGCCTTGTTTTGAAACAAATTGCACCTTTGATTTTCAGGACTAGGAAGAACGCTCAATGATTTTTGTGTGCAAATAATAGATGGCATAGTAGTAGCATAGGCATCCAATGGAGTATCACTCAAATAGCCATCATCATCATCAATATCATTAGGATCAACATCATCACCTGTCTCATACTCATTGTTCTCATTGATAATCATCACCTTTGTATTTGGACAATCCCTCTTGAAGTGCCCCTTTCCTCCACATGTGTGACATGTAATATCTCTATTCCTTGTAGTAGAAGCACTTGAACCCGTGGTAGTTACAGCTGTTTGTGATGATTTCTTTGCAATAGAGGTTCTAGGCTCGGCCTTGGCTGATGAAACACCACGGCTAAGACATGGAGGAGGTGGTGTACTAGGCATAGTAGATGATCTCATGGGAAATCTACTCCTTGTCCTTGCTGTAATTTTAGCCTCATTGATGTGTGATTTGGCCTCCCTAGCATGATGTAATAATTCATTCATATCATGATATTGGTGATGCCTAACAATGCCCTTGATTTTATAATTCAAACCTGAAAGAAACCTTTGCATTGTTTGCTCCAATTGCTCTCTCACACGTGCCCTTTGCATGATTAATTCCATCTCTTGATAATAAGCATCAACAGTCATAGTACCTTGCCTCAATTGTTGCAATTGATCAATTTGTTGCCTTATGTAATTTGGTGGAACAAATCTATCCCTCATGACTCTCTTCATGGTGTTCCAAGTGACAATGGGTAACTCACCATCCTCTTGCCTCTTTCTCACAGTAGTATCCCACCATCTAAGAGCATATCCGTCAAACTCAGAAGATGCCAATTTGATTTTTCTATCCTCACTATAATCATGCAATCTCCATAGCTTCTCAATTTTCAGCTCCCATAGTAAATATTCCTCCACATCCATAGTATCAAAACTGAAAGAAGGAATAGAGAATTTTGGCTTACTCAAACCATCCTCTCTTTGATTTTCAGGAACCACATTATTGGGCACTCTCCTTGGCACAAAATTATGGGCTCGGCCTTGAGGTCCTCCTCGGCCTCTATCTCCTCTAGCTCCACGGCCATGATGTGGATCCACTCCCATATTAGCTTCCAAACCATTATTAGCATCACAATGGACACTATCATTATCATCATCAACAATTGGTAGCCTTTCTTGAATCATAGTTTGAAGACCAGCAAGTGTTGTAGCTAATTGAGCAATAGCATCATTGATGGATTTCACCTCCCCATTGTTCTTCTCGGCCAACTTATGGGTCTCATCCACCTTGGTCTCCAATCCTTGGACAGTAGTGTATAATGGATCACATGAATCATTGACATACTCCTTGAATTCTTTATGATTGTCTCTCATTTGATTTGTCAAAACATCTCTTAGAGCCTCATACTCCCTCCAATTTACTCCCTCCTTATGGTCCTTCTTTTGCTGCACAAGATCATCACTAGAAGGATCCATTAGTAGGTTAGTGAAATAGAAACAAGTATAGGTTGTGGTGTTCTCTCACAACTCACTCAAAAATCTAGCAAGACAATAGGTTATCTTACCCTTCCAAAGTGAATAGAAATACTTACCACAAGTAGAGGCAATTAATGTACTTTGATGTGAAGAAGAGAATACCCAGGTTTTTAACTCTCACAAAGGCAAACAAGGTTATTTAGTGGGGATTGGTATGGATACCTAACAATCACCAAAGTAACAAGTCCTATTTGCTGTCTTTGTGAAGATATAAAAAATACCCAAGAAAACTCACACAATAATGGAGACAAATGTGGCAATGCAAATATATGGATGAGATTTTGCAATGCACTAGAAAGTCACTAGCTAGGCTCTTAATTGACAGGCACAAGATTGCTCAATGAAAAACCAAGTGTCACAATGGCAAGCTCCACTAGTAAACAATAATATCACTTCGGCCTCTTTCCAATTTTCTGTTTCCTCTTTTCTCTTTTTTTATACTTTTACTCTTTTTCTATTTTTTTTTTGTATTTTTCCAATGGCCTTAACACAACTAGGAGCAATATAAGCCAAAGAAACAATAGTATCAATATGGCCTCTTTGCAATTTTCTGTTTTTCTCTTTTCTCTTTTATTTTTATTTTTATACTTTTACTCTTTTTCTATTTTTTTGTATTTTTTCAATGGCCTTAAACTAAGTTAGGAGCAAAATAAACCAAACACATGTGAACACAATGGTGGTGATGATAAATGAGCAACCTGTCAGAGCACAAAATAGCTATACTTGTGGGCAAGTCCCTATTTGAATGCTGTAGAAAGGCTGTGGCTATGGTTCACAAAGTATGGAGATAATGGTCCTAGTGAAGAAAACAGAAAAACAAAAGGAAAACAGAAAAAATTCTAGAAGAAAACTAGGTCTAACAAGCTCACGGTAGCAATTAGTACTCACGGCAGCGAAACAGATGATTTTGTGCCCCACGGCAGCAAAAACTGATGAAAATTGTACCGCGGTAGGCACACAGCAGCGCACAAGCAGTACGGCAGCGAAACTGGAAAATTTTGTGCCGCGGCAGGGCGCGCGCGTGCGTTATAGCGAATGGTAAGCGCGCTGCGATGAAAACCAGTGGGTGCGGGCGTTACGTGGGCGCGACAGCGGTTTGGTAATTTTTGTGCCGTGGCAGCGCGCGAGTGTGCGGGTGGTGTGGTGCGCTGCGGGGTGCGGGTGGGATTTTGTAACTGCATTACAGGGTGAATCCGAGTTCGGGTAGGGCTAGGTAGGGTGGTGCGGTGTGGCAGGAAAACACGCAGAATTGCTGCCGCGGTAGGATTTCGAGGGGATCTCGGATTGGGTGGAAATAACTCGAGCTGCAGCGGATTTTTTTGGTATTTTTGATAAGTTTTCGACTAGATGAACAAAGAAACCTAGATCTAGCCGAAAGTATGAAATCTAAAAAGATAAAAAGTGACACAAAATCAAACACAAAAACAACTATAGTAATGAAACTAAGGTGATTATCTAGAGCTATGGCAAAGAACTAACTATTTTTGTGGGGCAATTTTCTGGATAGGTAATAAAAATACTCAAACTAAAGGGAAATTTGATAGCTCACCGAGGCAACCTGTAACTCTGATACCAAGATGATAAGGGGTGGCCCAATCTTCTCAGTGAACTCACAGATAACTTCAATACGATAACTAGTGCGCCACTAAGAACTCTCCCGGCTGATCCGTGATGCCAATGCAAAAGATAGCAACCCCAAGGATATTCTCAACTCCACACTCTTGCACAAGTAATCCACCGACTACAAGTGGTCCTGTACCTTATTATTCCAAGTGGAACAGCAGATAACACGTAAAGTTTGAAGATGAACTTCCAGATGAAGGCTTACAAGCTGTTTCAATCTAGAGGTCTAGGGTTTATGATTTAACGTAGTCTAACCTCTCCTATGCGCCCAAGGGGTATATATGAGAGGGGGTGCGGCCACAAGGGGTCTCCCTTGCGCAAGCACCAAACCTACTAGGTCTAGGACTCCTACTAGGAACACAAATAGATACAAACCGACCCAATTATGTGGGATGCGGCCAAATTGGTATACAAACCAATCCTACAACTACTAGGACTCTATATGGCGCATAGATATCCTTTGTGGGCGCCCTCCTCTTGCTTGTCCATCAATGAGTGTGGAAATAACATATTGGCATTGTTTTTCACATTAAGTGCATTTGACCTTGTGGAGGCACTATCCCCTTGTCATCATAACATTTGTTATTTGTTGTTTTCACCATGCTAGCACTTGATCTCCATCTCCTCTTCTAGTCCATCTCCATCCATGTGTATCTCCTCTCCATGATCTCCATTCATGCTTGTGTTATCAATAAACCTGAGAATACATAAATGCATGGATTTAGGTAATATAAAGTTCTCACAATTATAAACATTATACTCAAGTAGGAGTGAATTCACCTGTTGTTGCAATAGCTTGGTTCTTGATCTTGTCATTGGACCAATCCTTACTTCATTAGCTTTTATTGGAACATCCTCATGTGTAACAATAGGTGAAGAGCTAGGGATGTCCTCATCACACGGGCTCTACCGAGTGTCGACCTTGTTCTGCATGATGTTCCCTCGCGCATCATATTGAGTCCGGTCGCGATCATCTTCTCGCCGTGGTTCTTTGCTGCGATGTCGCGAGGGGCTTGTGTGGTGCCGCGGGCTACTGTCACGGTGTCGCGGGCTATCGTCATCACTGCGCGGACTGTCTCCGCGGCGCCTTGCCTCTTTCCCCTGGGGCGGCGAGGTGATCCCTTGTCTCCTCTTCTCGGTGACGTACTCCCGCGTCCGCGAGGTGTTCTGTCCACTCGAGGTTTTTTATCAGCTTCAGGGGTTGTTGCATTCTTGCGAGTTTGGGCGACGATGGCCGCTCCAGCCATGCCTAGCCCCTTTTGGATTTAGCGATGTTGCTCTGCGCGGGGGTCGTTTTCTAGCGGCTGGTTTGCCTGTAAATAAGTGGCAGCGCCCAGGACTGTGGCGGCAGGAGTCGTCGGGTGCACGTTGTCCTCGTCGTCAATGTGCATGAGGGAAGTATTGATGGTCTTGCTGATCTCGCTGAGAGACCCTTGGTCCATGCGAGCGGTTTTCGAGACGCATTTTCCCTTCCTGATAGGTTGGTTCCCCGTCGAGTGGGTCCTAGAGAGTGCTGCGCGGCGCGCACTCGAGTTCCCTCTGCCGCTTGTTTACGCAGCTCGAGTTCTTTGCGGGCATCCAATAGCTGGCGGCTTTTCAGCGACAAATGGTAGTGGTACGCGATCAGGTCCTCTTGGGAGGACCCTGGTTCTATCGGGTGGCCTGTCTGCACCGCTGCTTTCTCTTTGACCCAGGCGGCTCACGAAACCTTGATCTGCTGCCGCGCTGCGAGGCTGGCCTCCGTTTCAGCGGTTTGTTCGACTGGATCTGCCATGTAGACGTGGGCCAGATATGGCTCGTAAGTCTTTGGCGTGGGCCACCGATCTTTGCTGAGTTTGGAGGGTTCCTCAGTCGCGATGGTGTGGAAGTCGCGTCTGTTGCAACGGATGGAGCCGCCGCTGAACTCCGAGTTGCGTCTGGTGTCGGTGAGTGGCGATTCCGGGATTGTGGGGCTAGAGATGGATTCAAAGTCTGATTCATCAAGCTCGGTTTGGTCGGGGAAGCGTAAGATTCCTTCCTTGCTGGCGCGGAAGTGGAGGTTGCCGAACGTCATGTTGACGCCCTCCTGGAGTCCGCTGAACGCCGGGCGAGATTCCGGCGAGTGGGGCGTGTAGATGAACGAACCGAAGCAGATTGGCTCCGAAGGAGCCGAGGTTTCCGGGCTCCAGTTGAAGCTCGGTGAAGACGAGGCCGATGATGCCGTGGATCCAGCGGCTGCCGTTCCCACAGACGGCGCCAATTGTCGATTATGCATGTCGACAAATCCCTCAGATGATCTGGTGGGGTTTCGAGTAGGAGAACGATAAAGGCGCTAGTGACTACGTTGGCTAACGGGGACACGATTTACATATGTTCGGGGCCCTCGCAGAGGTAAAACCCTTACTCCTGCCTGTCTGTCTCTCTATTATGAGGATTGGTTAAAATAGTGGGTGCTCAAGCCGAGAGATTGGATCTCGAGCTATGGCTATGATGGTGGAAAACTCAGATTCGATGTTCCCCTCGGGTTGCTCTCCCAGCTTTTAAATAGGTGGCTGGGTCTCGAGCCGTACCCAGGGGGGGGGGGAGGGGTTACAAACCCTAGCCCTAGTCGGTGGAACCTTTCCATCTTGCCCCACAAGTCTTGCGGGTGGGCCGCTGCTGGGCCTTCTAGAGCCACGAGGTAGTCCTTTGCGCTGGGCTTCAGTGCTGGGCCTTGGACCAGGTAGCCTCACTCGACAACTCCTAGAGTCACCCCCCCCCCCCGTCAGGAGAGTTGATGATGTTTTTATTATGGTTAACAATAACCTTGTCCCTGTTGATTTTATTGTTATGAATATTGAATGCAATGCTTCTTGTCCTATTGTTTTGGGAAGACCTTTTGTTAGAACTGTTGGTGCTATCTATACTTTTTATAAAGCAAAACCCCACTAACATGCATTTATGATTTTTCTAACTCAACATGCAAGCTATCCACATCATCCATTCTCCTAGCCAATCAATTGTCCATGTCATCTCCACTAATATTTATTAATTACTACATGCAAGATAACCATCATCCATATTTTTAAACCATCCAATTATTCATTTTAATAATTAAAAAATTTTATAATATGATATATTCAATTTTGCACATTCACTTAGAAAACATAATTTATCACATCTCTTATAAACTTTTTTCTACAATATACTATACTTTGCAAAGCGATCCCCACAACAACGCGCGGGGTATCCTTCTAGTATATGTGACAATTGCGTATAATTGGGTAATACTACTCTTTACTACTTTTCCTGGAATATTAGCTACCAGAGTTTTGGCGTATCTTTAAAAGATGGACAAATTCCACTAGTACGACTTTTCTAGCGTTTGGGTCTGTCTCACTGGTGGAGAACAGGCCAGTAGCACCGGTTTGTAAGGGCCTTTGGACTCGGATACAAAACCGGTGCTACGTATCCGGGACTAAAGCCCCCCCTTTAGAACCGGTCAGTCACCAACCGGTTCTAAAGGCCTCCACGTGGGCGCCGAAGAGAGCGCGCAGGCGGAGGACCTTTAGAACCGGTTGGTAATACCAACCGGTCCTAAAGTTTTTTTTTTCTTTTTTTTTTCTTTTTTCTTTTCAGGGTTTCCAATTCCGTATTTAGGGTTTAGGGTTTAGGGCGTGTTCCGTATCTTCAGGGTTTCCGTTTACGTGTTTCCGTTTCTGTTTGCGGTTAAATGTTGATGCACCAAATAGTAGTACATATATATATACATGTAACACGAAGTAATCGACCGATAATTACATAATCTGAGGTTCGTTTTGAATAGTTGTATACTTGCATAGAGAAGGGAGCTGGCTATAATTGGTTCATAGGATGGAAAAATTCTCCGTCTTCTGCTATGACTTGCGTGAGAAGAAATCCTGCCAATTCCTCTGCAATAGCCTTGCAACGGTCGATTGGTTTGAGCTGCGCCCGCTTTCGTGCCATCTTGAAAAGAAGTAGATGAAAACAATTAAGTTATGAACAAAACTGAACATAATTAATGGCAACATAAATAAAGTTGTGAAGATCCGGTTACGTACCTCTAGAGTTCTGGTAGTACGGGATTTCTCATTGATCCTCCTGTGAATGAACTCGCAGACGTAGTATCCACAATAATCAGTTCCCTGTGGTTGTTGCGGGACTTTCTATATACGAGAAACATAATTCAGTCAAATTAATAATAATCAAGAGAATGGTAATGGTATTTAAATCAGGGTACGTAGTACTACTTACTGTGTTAATCTGAAAGTTGAGCTTGTCTGCCCATGTACCGGGTTCTTCCTTGATGAACATTTGCCAAACCCTGGGCGACAAAAGAAAAATGAATAGAAGAGTTAATTATTACTTACTTGATATCAGGGAATGAACGAAAAAGAGGCCGATGAACGAAAGAGGCTGATATATATATACTTTTGAAGCATCTGACGCGCGCTCTTCCATCTGTCAGCGCCCCAGTTTAACGAGTCCCAGACTTCAACTTGTCCTCTATCGATTCTAATGATGAACAATATGAAGTGGCCGCTGCGCACGTGTACACACGCAGTCATGCATACTCATCAATTACACTTAACATCAGGTAAGCAAAATGGAATGTCTACAAGACAGTAACACTCACCTGAATCCGTAGGGCCAAAGTATTTCTTTTTTGGTATTTTGTCGCTTCAAAAACCTTAGCAAATCATCCGGTGTAGTCTTGTTGAACTTTTCTACTGTGGTTTGATGATACGAATACGGGTCAATGAACCCAAAGTCCCAGATTCCTGCCAGTCTGCATTCACGAATCTTCATTCTGCATAGTAGCGTACAAAAAGAATGTCGTCAGTGATAATTATACGGGCAACGAACGCGAGCTTAACTAAATAATTAAATTACACAAATAAATCACTTACAAACAGTAGCAGCTGAGGATAGACTTGTCGAGGGCACGTTGATTGTACATCTGGAAGAAATCATCGAACCCAAGCTCCACACCGTAATCTCCGAAGTAGTGTTGATCCTGAATTTGAGCCATGATACAGTCTCTCTCCTGCCTTGCGGCCTCTAAGTACCAATCATGTAAACTCCGTAATTGGGTTGTTAGAGCAGTAGGATCTTCGACCAGAGGGTGCCCGGGCTTGTATTTATATACCACATCAGCAATAGCGTAACCCACGTCGCCCATGCGTGGACAGGACACTGAAGCCGCGTCAGATAAGACCTTGAGCGGGCCAACTGACTGTGCTTCTTGTTGTCCGAGCTGGGGAACTTGTTTCCCGCATTTCGTCTGCTCCGCCTGCTTCATCTGTGCGGCGTGCTTCTTTTCAATATACCGTTCATAGTCTGAAAGGGGCGGCGGTGGCGGCGGTGCAGGATAATATAAGTTGTCGATGGTCCGCTCAATTTTCCACTTTGGGATGTCCTTCAGAGTTTCCTTCCAGACGTCTGGAGGGGGCTTCTGGGGAAACTGTGCGAACCATGCCTTGGTTTTGGATGCCACTGCATTGGTTAGTTCCTCCTCAGTCATCAAGCCTGGTAACTTCGGGGGACTCTTGACTTTCTTGGATTTCCTTGGTCTCTTCTTGGGAGGAGTCCCGTTTCTTCTGAACTGCAGCTTCCGCTTTGTCGTACCCGTAGTGGGCGCATCCGTCGGCTCACGGGAGTGCACGGGCGATGGACCCTCGGCCTCGGGCTCCGGCCAATCTTCGTTGTGGGGTGGACTTGGAGGTTCGTTGGGGGGTGGACTTGGAGGTCGTGCATTCTCTGTACGAATGTGAAAAAACTATTAAAAATAAGATAACATGTGGTGCAACATTCAGTAATGGATGGAGGTATGGTGCATTCGTACCTGGAGGAGTCAGTGGCCTTGGCGCCGAGTTAGGGAACACGATGTGTTTCTTATTCCACAAGATGATACCAAGCTCCATTTCTCCCAGTGTCTTCTCGCCCTCACCTCCAGGAATACTGAGCTCAATTGAATGGCATCCCGGCGTAATTGTTGACAACCCGACACGAGCATGGGATGCTGGAATCTGACCACCATGGTAGGTTGCTCCAGGTTGATTCGGTAAAGCATAGCCTGACGCCACCCTGAAGGATATGTTCCCCATTGGCATATGTATCTCACAGTTTGTCTTCTCCGTGATATCATCCACGGGGTAGTGAGGCGCCGACGGTTCGACTGCACGACCGTCTTCTAGCTGCACGTGCGTGGAACCCACGCTGCTTCTATGCTGAGATGGGACGGCATGATCGTCTTCTATTTGCAGCTGATCAGGTGCAGGACGATGTTCTACCTCCTCTTCAGTGTCAGGTCGAGGGTGTCCCCCTTTCTTCAAGAGAAAATCCACCTTTTCTTCTAATGTCGATATCCGTTCACTCGTCTTTTTCTTGCTTCTATCACGGCTTCTGTAAGTGGCAATGTCCGCTGCAAACCCTTGGCTCCACGGGGTATCCGCTCCAAAGCCTCGTGTTCGTCCCCACTTTTCGGGGTTCCCGAGTGCCCTCGTCAGCTCGTCGTTCTCTCTATCGGGAACAAAAGTTCCTTTTCGAACAGCTTCTATTGCCTTCTCTAGTTCTGCTACGACTGTTGTTATTTTTTCCGACCATGGTCCCTGAGCAACAATCATCCCAGTCTCAGCGTCCAACGTTGCCCCATGCGCGAACAACCAGAACTTGGACCTATCGGGCCAGTCATGTGTCTGTGGAATGATACCTCTTTTCACAAGCGCATTTTCATAGCTTCGCCACCTAGGCAGGGCAGTCATGTAGCCACCTGACCCCAAAATATGGTGATATTTCTTCTTCTTCGCATTCTCCGAATTTTTGGCCGATCGGGATGCAAAGACACCCGATTTCTTGTACGCCTTAAAATCATCCCAAGCGTCTCTTATCTTCACTAGGTTCCAAGTGAAAACTGGATCTTCTTTCTGATATTTCTTCCACAGTTCTTTCTTCCACCTCTGGAATTGTGTGGCCATCTTCTTCAAAGCCCACTTCTCGACTTTCTTCTTCTTATCTTCCGCTACGCTGAAATTTTGCCATAGCGTTTCGCAAAGAATTTTTTTCAATCTTTCATCGACATAACTAGCTCCAACGTTGGCCCCGGTCTTCGGCTTATTCCATTCTATTAAGTTGATCGGGACCAGGTCTCTTACAACAACTCCGCACTGATTTACGAATTTGCGATAAGTTTCTGGGGGCTGCAGTGGTTTGCCATCAGCAGCAACTGTATCAATCAAGAACCTTGCGGTATCTTTCAACCTTGCGGCCGGGCCTCGTTTGGACTTTGTCTCAGTACTTGCGCTAGCTGTTCCGGAGGGCGCCTAAACGGGAAAATAATGATTCGTTGGTAAGTGCAAAACAAATTAATTGTTGCGTGAACAGTGACTTGAGATATACATTGGCAGAGTTTGTTCTGGAGGGCACTTCTTCATCCTCGACGTTGTCGTCGTCATTATCTACTACATCTTCTATATTCTGATCTCCGTCGCCGGAGTCATTCAAAAATTGATTGCTAAACGCCTGTCCATCGTCGTCATCACGATATATGGCCGTTGCATTATCAAAAATCATCTGGCACACGTATCTTTCCTTCTCCGCCTCACCCATTCCGGCGAGCTGATCGGCGTGCTGATCATGTACAGGTTCTTGGGAATCCATAGCTCAACACCTGCTAGTAAAATTTATAAAATGAAGAACACTTAGCGAAATTTTCATCGGGCACTTGGCGAAATTATTTCATCGGACAGTAATAAAATAATAGTTCTGGACATATTAATGAAATAATAGTTCTGGACACACCAAGAGTTATACATAGCTCGGGTTGATTTTTTTAACCCTAATACATCACGATCGAATAATATCACTTATACATAGTCTCGTGACATCTCTCAAAATAATTAACTCCGACCGGGTCCTAAGCCGCGGGGTGCTGAGTCACGGGTGCTACGCATCCATAGATAAGGAACCCTCATAGGGTCATAGCTCACGTGGTAAGGAACCCTCCTAATAATCGACCAACTGCTGCTATACTGCCTATACTGCCTATCGAGCAAGTACATGTAGCGACGGACGTGCTCGTCCTCCTCCCTGATACGCTGTTGTACCACCTCCTCAGGGGCCGGCTCTCTCCGCACCGAGCGTGGCCCACGCGATGGCCACCAAAGAATATCCGGGTCGACCACGTCACCCGGATTTCTCACCAAGCCGCGTGCCCCGGTACTAAGGAGCTCCCAATGCCAGCCTGGCGGGGCCCAGTCCCGGACATCCCCCGGCGGGTCCAACAAAGACATGAACTAAAAACCTGCCCGGACTAAGTAAATATTCCATAATTAAGTAAAATACCTTAGTGTTTCTAACTTAGTAAAAAATAGTAAATTGAGAAATATAACAGAAATAAGATGAAAGTTAAACAGGAACAATATGGTAACTTAGTGAAAAATTTTAACTTACTGAAATTATATAGTTATTCTAACTTTCTGAAATTTTCTAACACTAACTTAGTGAAATTTTCTAACACAACATTCTAACAGAAAAATTCTAACACTAAACAAAATTGTAAAAACAAAATAAAGCACTAAAAAAATCTAACACTAACTCTAAAAATTTCTAACACTAATTAAATTCTAACACTAACACTAATAACTCTAAAAAAATCTAACACTAAATCTAAAAATTTCTAACACTAACACTAACTCTAAAAACAATCTAACACTAAATCTAAAAATTTCTAACACTAAACACTAACACTAACTCTAAAAATTCTAACAGTAAAACAAAATTGAAAAAAACCGAAATAAATTACCTAGCTAGGCCGGCGATCGACGGCGATCGAGGGGCGAGAGGCGGGGCGGCGGAGGCGGAGGCGAGACGGAGGCGCGACGGAGGCGGACGGACGCGGACGGCGCGACGGCGCGACGGAGGCGGACGGCGACCGCGGAGGCGCGACGGACGCGGGGCCGCGCGGGGGATCGACGGCGACGGAGACAGAGAGCGGCCGGAGGCGCGGCGGACGGAGGTGAGGCCGACGGAGGCGCGGCGGACCGAGGCGAGGCGTACGGCGACGAGGCGGACGGACGGCGACGAGGCGGAGCAGGGCTTCGCCGTAGGTAGAGGAGAAGACGCGCGAAAGAAATGAGGCCAAAATTTCACAAGTCCTGGACATATCGCCCCACTACAGGCCTTTAGCACCGGTTTGTGTTAGCAACCGGTGCGAAAGGGTCTTTAGCACCGGTTGCTAACACAAACCGGTGCTAAAGGCCTGTAGTTGGGGCCACACCCAGACTGCGCGCCCACTACAGGCCTTTAGCACCGGTTTGTGTTAGCAACCGGTGCTAAAGGTCTTAATACAAACTGCTCGCCTCCCGCGCGCGGCGGTTTTATTGCTACAGTGCGCACCGGCCCGATCGCGAGTCTCTGTTTCTTCTCTTCTTCCTCTGTCTCTTCTTCTTCCTCTCTTGATCTTCCTCCACTAAGCACCATGGCTGAAGTTTCTAAGAGATATGATGTGCCCACACCATGCGGCAAAAGTCTCGACGTGTTCTACACCAACAACTGCGAGGAGCTCCCCGGTGCTATTGGGTATTTGACCAATCTGTATTTCTCCTCTCCCGAAGAACACCGGTTTTTCGGGCTTGATTTAGAGTATACGGCGGATAAACGGAATGTTGCAGTCATCCAGATTGCGTTCAAGGAGGCCGTTTTGGTCTTCCAATGGTCAAGGTAACGCACACGTACAATCTTGCATCTTCGATTTGTTTGTTGCATGTGAAGAATACATGTGTTGCCATATATCTAACACGTACACGTATCAAATTTTTGTTGTTGCAGTAGTTCAAAGCATTCTCCGGCACTTGTTGATTTTCTTGTCAACAAGGGGTATGACTTTTGCAGCGTTGACAACACGCAAGACCGTCCGAAGTTGATGCGCTTGGGTATTGTGATACCTGAAGATCACTACATTGATATTCAGGGTCTTATCCATTTGAACGGGCCAAAGACCGGTATGGCTCGCATGGCAAGTGCCTTCATCCACGAGGGCTACGGAACCATGAAGACTGATTTCCCCTCGAAGAATCACTGGTTGTGGGAGAAGAACCCACTGGACTGGACCAACATCACGTATGCAGCCATAGATGCATACGTCTCCTACGAGTTGTTCCGCTTCTACTCGACGGATCCATAGATGTTGTTTGTGTACCGCATCTTGTGTTCGATATATGCATGTAATGGATATATTAGTATGTAATGGATATATTATCATGTAATGTATATATTATTATGTAATGGATATTATTTCTATATTAATTCCTAGCTAAACTATTTCTATATTATGTCAAACACACATTTCAAAACAGACAAACAAAAACACATCAAGAAAACAAAACAGAAAAACTACTGTTTCTGTATATGTGATCACTTACCCCAGGCGCACTTTACACAAAATGCGCCTGCGGTAAATCTCTTATCCCAGGCGCATTTCCTGACTGTGCGCCTGCGGTAAAGTTACCCTAGGCGCATTTTGCTGTTTATGCGCCTGTGGTAAGTTAGGGTGGGTAATGAGTAAGGCAACGAGAAGTGAGAGCGCAAGTGATACATCGAGCATATATATCGTGGATACATATATATAGATTGATTTAGCGAGATACCATACAGATTGATTTAGCGATTGCCGCAGTGTCGCCGGAATACAAATTCTTTTATTAAAAAGAGAAAACAGACGAACACTACTCCTCGCCATCGTCGTCGGGGAACTCGTCGGTGACCTCCTCCGGGTCATCATCGTCGCCGAACTCGTCGGTGACCTCCTCGTCATCATCGGAGGTGCATGATGGTATGTCCGAGATAGGCCCCCACCTCGGATCGTCGGAGGCCCAGACTTCGCCGGCGCGGTCGGCCCGACGAAGCTCTTGCAGCGCCCTCGTCCTCACCTCCCGAGCCGCATCTAACGCGAGGTGGCGTTCGAGGCGGCGCTCCGCCCGCTGACCCGCGCGTGTCTGCCAGAGCTCCTCGTCGGCGCTCTCCTCCCCCGGGTTGTTCCGGTAATAATCGCGGACGACGCGGTCTTCCCTGGCGTCGACTAGGCCCTGAAACGCGCGGTGGCGGAGGTGGAGGTGGTCGGCGGCAGTGATGATCTGTGGCTTCGTCGCCCTTGCCTCCGCTTCCCAGACTGTGTGGCAGTCGTTGAAGTTCATCAGCGACCGCGGGCGGTTGAGGCGCCAGGCCGCCGCGTCCCAGGCGCGGGCTGCCTCTGCCGCCGTCGCAAAGGTGCCGAGGGGGATGCGGTCGTCCCCCCAGCGGATATCTGCGCTGAACATTCCGTTCTGCCGTGCTCGGACGCCGCGGAAACCGGTGGTGCTGTTCCTCCTCGGAGGCATGGTGGAAGCGCGACGGTGCAGAGGGATGGAGAAGAAGCGCTCGAGGAGCGACAGTGGCTACTGGGTGCATATATAGGGTCCTCTGGCTCACAAAGTGTTGAGCTAGGGTTTTGATCCAACGGTTAAGAAACATCCCAACGGCTCACAACAGCTCGAAAGAAACACACCGTAGCCCTGATCGAACGGCTCACAACAGCTGGAAAGAAACACACCCCGGATCCAACGACTCACAAGCGGTTGAAACAAACACACGATCTGTGTGATTCTATCTGATTGGTCCAAACGAAACCCTAACCCATTTAGTCTCGGTTGGTGTCCCCAACCGGTACTAAAGGGACGATCCGTTTCTATTTGTCTTCTTGTCTTTCTTCTGATTGCGCCGTAACCATGGAACATCTTCATCATTTAACTGAATGCTAGGATCATCTTTGACTTTGAAGGGAGGAATTTCATCAAATTTAATGTAATCTGATCAATTACCCCAGGCGCACATTGCACACCATGCGCCTGTGGTATAGCTCTTAGCCCAGGCGCATATTCTGTCTATGCGCCTGCGGTAATGTTACCCCAGGCGCATATTGTAGTCTATGCGCCTGTGGTAAGTTAGGGTGGGTAATGAGTAAGGCAACGAGAAGTGAGAGCGCAAGTGATACATCGAGCATATATATCGTGGATACATATATATAGATTGATTTAGCGAGATACCATACATGTAGATTGATTTAGCGCGATTGGTATACTAGCCCGCTGGTACTTTGTTTCTCACTTTTAAAAAGTACATACATATATCGCGAGTATTTCCCTCTGTCAACCTTTCATCACAATCTTACGCTTGCCTTTCTTGGTTGATGTTGAATACGTGACTGCCATACCGTGACTTCTTCTGTCTGCCTCTGTGACAACCGGTCGTCACAATCTTACTCTTGCCTTTCTTGGTACCGGTTGCGGTTAACAACCGGTGCTAAAGGGTCTTTAGCACCGGTTGTTAACGGCAAACCGGTTGTTAACGGCAACCGGTGCGAAAGGGTCTTTAGCACCGGTTGTTAACGGCAACCGGTCCTAAAGGCCTGTACAGGGGGGCGCACATTTCTTTTTCTTCTTCTTTCTGTTTCCAAAGGGGGGTGTAGAACAAAACAAACGGTATCGCCATCATACAGCCCAACCGTGGCTACTGGGTGCATATATATATGCATACCAAATGCACGGCTGGACGTATGACGGCGAATCCGGATGTTTTGTATTTGCTCGATGAACTGAGTATATGATGTATCAAACCTTAAGGGGGGTGTGGAACAAAACAGACGGTATCGCCATCATACAGCCCGACCGTGGCTACTGGGTGCATATATGCATACCAAATGCACGGTCGGACGTATGATGGCGAATCCGGATGTTTTGTATTTGCTCGATGAACTGAGTATATGATGTATCAAACCTTAAAGGAGGGTGTAGAACAAAACAAACGGTATCGCCAGTATACAACCCCGCAGTGGCTACTGAGTGCATATATGCATACCAAATGCACCGCGGGGCGTATGCTGGCGAATCCGGATGTTTTGTATTTGGGAGATGAACTGAACGGTGTATGAAGCTGGGCTATATATAGGGTCCTCTGGCTCACAAAGTGTTGAGCTAGGGTTTTGATCCAACGGTTAAGAAACATCTCATCCAACGGCTCACAACAGCTCGAAAGAAACACACCGTAGCCCTGATCGAACGGCTCACAACAGCTGGAAAGAAACACACCCCGGATCCAACGACTCACAAGCGGTTGAAACAAACACACGATCCGTGTGATTCTATCTGATTGGTCCAAACGAAACCCTAACCCATTTAGTCCCGGTTGGTGTCCCCAACCGGTACTAAAGGGACGATCCGTTTCTATTTTTCTTCTTGCCTTTCTTCTGATTGCGCCGTAACCATGGAACATCTTCATCATTTAACTGAATGCTAGGATCATCTTTGACTTTGAAGGGAGGAATTTCATCAAATTTAATGTAATCTTCTGACATATCTGTCTTGTCCTCGACTCCCACGATGTTTCTTTTCCCTGAAAGAACTATGTGGCGCCTTGGCTCATCGTCTGATGTATTCGTTTCTTTATCTTTTGTTTTTCTCGGTCTGCTAGACATGTCCTTCACATAGAAAACCTGAGCCACATCATTGGCTAGGACGAATTGATCATTGTCGTACCCAAGATTCTTCTGATCCACTGTTGTCATTCCGTACTTCGGGTCTACCTTCACGCCTGACAGGTTGAACCATTTGCACCAGAACAAAGGGACCTTAAAGGAAGGTCCGTAGTCAAGTTCCCATATCTGCTCTATGTAACCATAGTATGTGACCCTTTGCCCGTTGTCGTCTTTTGCATCAAACCGGACGCCACTGTTTTGGTTGGTGCTCTTTTTATCTTGTTCTGCCGTGTAAAATATGTTACCATTTATCTCGTACCCTTTAAAGGTCAATACAGTCGAAGATGGTTGCTTGGCCAACAAGTATAGCTCATCTTCAACAATGTTGTCATTAATCAGACGTCTTTGCAACCAACCTCCGAAAGTCTTCGCGTGTTCTTTAGCAATGAAATCTTCAGGTTGCTCCGGATATTCCGAGCGTAAAATATCCGTGTGTTCCTGGATATATGGAGCCGCCAAGCTGGAATTAACTAGAACTGTGTAGTGTGCTTGACTGAAAGATTGCTCGTCCATACATGTTGTTGATTTCTTTCCTAGCGTGCCTTTTCCACGCAGTCTCCCCTCATGGCGCAACTGAGGAACCCCGATCGGGTTCAGGTCAGGAATAAAGTCAACACAAAACTCAATGACCTCCTCTGTTCCATAGCCCTTGACCATGCTTCCTTCTGGTCTAGCACGGTTTCTAACATAATTCTTCAAGACTCCCATGAACCTCTCAAAGGGGAACATATTGTGTAAGAATACAGGACCGAGAACGGAAATCTCTTGGACTAGGTGAACTATGAGGTGCGTCATAATATTGAAAAAGGTTGGTGGGAACACCAACTCGAAGCTGACAAGACATTGGACCACGTCCTTCTGTAAACTTGGTAGAGTTGCTGGATCGATTGCCTTCTGAGAAATTGCGTTGAGGAATGCACATAGCTTCACAATGGGTACTCGCACGTTTTCTGGCAGAAGCCCCCTCAATGCAATCGGAAGTAACTGGGTCATGATCACGTGGCAGTCATGAGACTTAAGGTTTTGGAACTTTTTCTCTTCCAGGTTTAGTATTCCTTTTATGTTCGACGAGTAGCCAGACGGGACCTTGATACTACTCAGGACTTGGAAAAAGATCTCCTTCTCTTCCTTGGTAAGAGCGTAGCTGGCAAGACCTTTGAAATTCTCTGGATTCATCAGGTCGTCTCGTTCGTGCATACGTTGGTGGTGCAGCCGTGCTTTTGGTGTATCTCTTGACTTCTTCCCATGCACGCCCAATAAGTTTAGCAGGTTCACGCAAATATTTTTCGTCACGTGCATCACGTCGATCGCAGAGCGAACCTCTAGGAATTTCCAATAGGGTAGTTCCCAGAATATAGATTTCTTCTTCCACATGGCTACGTGGTTGTCGGCGTCATTTGGAACAGATTGTGCGCCAGGACCCTTTCCAAAGATTACTTTTATATCTTTGACCATGTCATATATATCAGTACCTTTAGGGAGGGTTGGCTTCCTCCGTGTATCTGCCTCGCCTTTGAAATGCTTTCCTTTCTTTCTTACGGGATGCCTGTCTGGAAGAAATCGACGATGCCCCGGGTACACATTCTTGCCTATATGTATACTTTCTGTCTCGCCTAAACAGTGTGTGCATGCGCTGTATCCCTTGTTTGACTGTCCTGAGATGTTACTAAGAGCGGGCCAATCATTGATGGTAACAAACAGCAACCCTCGTAGGTCAAATTCCTCTTGTTTGTACTCGTCCCACACACGTACACCTTCGTCAGCCCACAACTCTAAAAGTTCATCAACCAGTGGCCTCAGGTACACATCAATGTTGTTGCCGGGTTGCGACGGGCCTGGGATAAGCACTGGCATCATAATGAACTTACGCTTCATGCATAACCAAGGAGGAAGGTTATAGATACATAGAGTCACGGGCCAGGTGCTATGACTGTTACTCTGCTCCCCAAATGGATTCAGGCCATCTGTACTCAGACGAAACCTTAAGTTTCTTGCGTCACGTGCAAAGTCCTCGTACTTATCGTCGATGTTTCTCCACTGCGACCCATCAGCGGGGTGTCTCAGCATATCGTCTTCCTTACGGTCTTCTTTGTGCCATCGCAACAACTTGGCATGCTCTTTGTTTCGGAACAAACGTTTCAACCGTGGTATTATAGGAGCATGCCACATCACCTTGGCAGGAACCCTCTTCCTGGGGCGATCGTCGCCCTCAACATCACCAGGGTCATCTCGCCTGATCTTATACCGAAATGCACCGCATACCGGGCAGGCATTTAAATTCTCGTGCTGGCCGCGGTAGAGGATGCAGTCATTGATGCATGCATGTATCTTATGCACTTCCAATCCTAGAGGGCAGACAACCTTCTTTGCTTCGTATGTACTGCAGGGCAGCACGTTATTTCTTGGAAGCATCTTCTTCATTATTTTCAGCAGGTTTTCAAATCCCTTGTCAGATAATCCATTCTCTGCCTTCCATTGCAGCAATTCAAGGGTGGCGCCCAGTTTTTTCTGGCCATCTTCGCAAGTTGGGTACAACAATTTTTTGTGGTCTTCTAACATGCGCTCCAACTTCAACCTCTCGTTTTCACTTGCGCAGTTTATCTGTTCTTCACGAATGACCTGACGAAGATCATCATCAGACTCATCAACAATGTCCTCAAGTTCAGGCTCATCTTCCCCCATTTCAGTATCACCGTGTTCATCGAACATAGGATACTCATCATTATCCTCTTCTTCTTCATTGTCTTCCATTATAACCCCTCTTTCTCCGTGCTTGGTCCAACAAAAATAACTGGGCATGAAGCCTTCTTGCAACAGGTGGGTGTGTATGGTTCTTGAGCTAGGGAAATTCCTCTTATTCTGGCATTTTTTACATGGACAAAAAATAAATCCATTCTGCCTGTTTTTCTCAGCCACATTGAGAAAACTATGCATGCCATTAAGGAATTCGGGACGACGTCGATCACTGTACATCCATTGCCGGTTCATCTGCATTATATAAATTTATCAACAACCATTATGCTAAATCATCATGACTAAATTAGTTAATTAATACAAAAAGTTCATCACACGTTAATACCAAACTAGCGTATAGTGACCATATATACATATATAGTTCTCAGAAAAATACACACTGAAACCATCCATAAAAACTCTCTCTAATTAATGCATTTAAAAACAACAACAAATGCGATCAAAATCGCAACAAAGGTAACAATTGACCCGACGACATAATGATACCAAGCCTCTTTACTAATTGCATATTTC
Source organism: Alopecurus myosuroides (assembly GCA_028641055.1). Lineage (NCBI taxonomy): Eukaryota > Viridiplantae > Streptophyta > Magnoliopsida > Poales > Poaceae > Alopecurus > Alopecurus myosuroides. Next base: position 334,841,023 of record CM054057.1, on the reverse strand, counting down.
CTAATCTTTCTAATCTTCAGGCGCATTGCGTCCATCTCGCTCTTGTGACTATCGATGACACCGGCAAGAACCTTTTCCAAGGTCATCTTCTCTCTTTCAGTTTTTTCCAACCTTTCTTCAGTTTTTTTCAATCTTTCTTTCAAGCCAATATTTTCTTGTTCAACTAAGTATAACTTCTCAACAATAGGGTCGACTGGCATTTCCGGTTCCACTACCTCCTATATAAAAATATCTATGTCAAGTTGGTCGGCGTAAGTAATTGTCGTATAATCAGGAAATGAAAATATGTAGTGAAAAAAGATAATATACCACATCCGAATCATAGACTGGACGAGGGCCAACGGGGACGGATATCAAAACCATGGCTCTAGAAAATTATATACAAGTAAATACGTAAATCATACAAATCAAAATTTGTTTTGGTAAATAAAAACAATAGGCTCACCAAGGTTGTGTCGGTGATGGGGCGATTGACGGTAGTGAGTAAGGGGACAAGGCGCGCGACACTAAAAAAAGCACAAATCATAATTAATTTTGAGCTCAAATTGCATCAATTTGTATACATAACAAAATGAATAACAAATTCTAGCTTAGCTAGGCATTTCATCAAACACCTAGCTAGCACAACAAAAATGAAATGAGCAAGAAAACGAGCAAAACCTGCAATGCCGGAAGAGGGAACGTTGATGCTAACCGTAGAACCGATGGGTACCAACAATCTTGACAAATGGTGGAGAAAATGGGGATGGATTAGACCTCACAAGAGGAAGAAGAGAGCAAAAATGGAGTTGAGCTCGAGCTGGAAAAAATGAGCTGAGCTCGGGGTGGTATGTAGGGTTTAAGGGAGGGATTTAGGACCGGTTTGTGTTACAAACCGGTTCTAAAGGTTATGACAGCGGGACCCGCAGTGGCTGCAAAAAATGAGAAAACCTGTAGAACCGGTTTGTGATACAACCCGGTTCTAAAGGTTCTGCCCCTGGGCCCCCCTCCCTGCAGCAAATGGCCCGCAAGGCCTTTAGGACCGTTTTGTGTTACAAACCGGTCCTAAAGCCCTTGCGGGCATTTTGCTGCATGGGTGGGGCCCAGGGACAGTCCCTTCTGAACCGGTTTGTATCACATCCGGTTCCATTGGGCTTGGCTCAATGCCCTGTTTTCTACTAGTGTGTATAAATGGAGTATGTTAGTGGCATCTTAGTTCCAACCACAGGAAAAACACGCGCATCGATCCATCCGCTTCCAGCATGACCTTCTCCAGAACCATGACCGTGTTCGTGTGTGTGATCCTGGCATCCATCGCGTTCGTCGCGCAGGACGTGCTCGCCGCCAGAAGCCTCGCTCAAACCAGCGGCCGTATGTATCGACTCTCAGCTCTCTCTCCCTCTTTTAGATTTATTCATAATCTCCCGTCCGGCTCGAGAAACTGGCAGGTCGATCGATCTGATGATTATATACGCTGCTTGGTTCCGTGCAGGTGATCTGTACTCAACTGGCCCTCCTTATAATGGTGGTGGCTATCCTACGTATCCTTAGGCGCTAGCTGGACGTCGACTATGATGCTTCCAGCATGAATGGAAGTACGGCGAGCATGAACAATCACCGAGCACTCAGCCGTCGATATATTTATATATAGTGCAAAATTGTATGTCGCCCTATAAACTTCCCTTTCCGGAATAAAACCCCATGGAGCAGGATGTGTGCGCGCTTGCCGTGCGCGTGGGTCTCGTCCAGGTTGTTGTGTTTTGAGTCGCTTCGTGAACCCGTTCGGATGCCCCCGCGTCCAACGTTTTAGGCTTAGTTTGGCTGCTAGGAGAGATCTTCCCAGGGACAAAACTTTGTATCTCAACATGCAACCTATCCACATCACCCACCATTTTAACCAATCAACTATCCATGTCATCTTCACTAATAATTGTGATATTACATATTTCATACCACATAATCATGCCATCTTTTTTCAACCAGATAATTACCCAATGTGACTAACATTTATTTACCAAAATATACAACAATTTCACGCAAATTAAATTAGTATATCGATTATGTGATCAATTGAATCTTCGTAGTGGAATATTTCATACACCATATACCCATTTCATTTATAGATTTTTTTAAAGAGATACCCGCTGCAACGCACGGGGTATTCTTCTAGTACTTTTTTATAAAGCAAAACCCCACTAATATGCATTAATTATTTTTCTATCTCAACATGCAAGCTATCCACATCATCTAGTCTCTTAGTCAATCAATTGTCCATGTCATCTCCTCTAATTATTAATTATTACATGCAATCTACATATCATACATAACCATCCATTTTTCAATTTAATGATTTATGCAACCTACATACCATACATTCTTTAAACCATCCATTTTTTCAAACTAATGGTTTATAATACGCATCGCATGTCTATAAAATTTAGTATCTCAAGTATGATCAACCGATTTTTTCATATTTCTTTAGACTATATAATGTATCATGTTGTTTTTCTTTGAGAAGGAGGTTGAGACCCTTGGCCTCTGCATAAAAAAAAACACATGCCATTTACCATAAGGGATCCCCGTCGCAACGCGCGGGGTATCCTTCTAGTTATTGATATGAAAGAGGGGAATATTAAATATCAGTTCCCACTTAAAAAGGTATGGAACACTTTTGTAGGAAAAGAATGAAGTTGCCTTTTGATTCTATTATTAGAACAAGTTACAATTTGGATGCTTCTTCACTTGAAAATACTTGATTCTTGTTTTTTGGTCCTAGCTGAAAGGCGTTAAAGAAAATCACTTCTTGGGAGATAACCCATGTTTTTATCTTTGCAATGTTTTCTTCTGTTTTCTTTGAGTCAGGTGTTTTTTACTTCTATAGCAACTCCTTTGTATTTTTATTTTCTCGTATTTTTTGTGCCAAGTAAAGTCTCTAGTGAAAAGTTGAAGTTAGATTTGGATTTCTGCGCTGGAACATATTTTGTCTATCCACTGTTAAATTCGTATAAATTCACGAAAAAATCAAAACCACTAGCAAATTTTTTTGCACGATCCTCAGCTATTTCTGAAATGTTTTTTAGTTCTGAGTTTTTTGATCTGAGCAAAGTAAGTGCCTCGAAATTTTTTGTCTTTAGAGGTTGTTCTGGTTTTGATAGATCCTGCCTTTTTTACTTTGCATTCTCTCTTTTACTGGGTTGAGTGGATCTCTTTGCTCCACAAAACATCAGTGGCTATAGCTAATGTTTAAAAAGTATTAATAATGCTTGTGTACATGGAGAACATGTGAGTTTTTGATTGTGCACTAACCCTCTAATGAGAATTACTTTGAGTTTGGTGTGAAGTAAGTTTTCAAGGGTCAAGAGAAGAGGATGATATAATGTGATCAAGAAGAGTGAAAAGCCTAAGCTTGGGGATGCCCCCATGGTTCATCCCAGCAAATTCCAAGAAGACTCAAGAGTATAAGGTTTTGGGGATTCCCAAGGAATCCCCTTCTTCATCAGCAACTTATCAGGTCACTTCTAGTGAAACTATATTTTTATTCGGTCAAATCATATGCACTTTACTCGGAGCGTCTGTTTGTTTTTGTTTTGTTTTCTTTTGTTTTCCTTGCTGCAATAAACTTAGTTGGAACCCATAATTCTTGTGTGGGAGAGAGACACACTCCGCTTTTTCATATGAATACTCGTATTCTGTATTTATCATGCTCGTATTCTTCGTTTTTCATCTAGCTACTGCAAATCCTTTTAGCTCCTGTTTTTCATGCATCTCTTATTCAGAGCTATTAGTTCTAGTATAGTAGTAGTAGTACTCTCTTGTTTCATTGATATATCTTTTGTAGAGTTTTTGTTTAAATAAAATGATTGGTGTTGGAAATCAATAAACTATTTCATGCTTATAACGGTGCAAAAAGAAGCTTGTTTAGACTGTGGCTAGACTTTATCATGTCATGTTAGATGTTATTTTAATTCTATACTTAGTAGTTATTATTGTCGCATGACTTGTCTCAAATAAATGAGAGTGATTAATGTGCCATTGAAAGAATCATGAGTTTGTTTTATCACATCGCAGCATAATATTGGGGTATTCTCTTTCGAATGTTTTATTTGGTTGATTCGGCGCATGCTTACACCATGTTATGACTACAAACCAGTCACCTATAGCCTCTACGATCATTTAGTTTTTGGCTTGTAATACCGTTTATGCTTTGATTAATAATGTTTTTAACGATATGCATGATTATGGCCATTATTGCTCTCTTAATTTGTCGCTCTCAGTCTTTTGCTAGCCTCCACCTGTACTGAGTATGAGCTCTACTCGTGCATCCAACTCCCCAAAACCAAAGTTTTCCAAATGTGTCCACCATACCTACCTACATATGGTATTTAACCGCCACTCCAAAGTAAATTTCTCATGTGCTATCTTTAAAACCTTCAAAATTATACATGTTTTGTGTTCTTGTTTTAGCTTATGACGAAGTAGTTTAAAGTTTATTGTGGTTCATGTCAAGCAAAGGTCTTCTCCCCTTTTCACCCGATGAGTATGGAATCTGTGCTCATTTAAATTTGTAGAGAGCTGGTGCCAATTAATATAACCAAAAAGGCACTTCCCCATGGATTGATGAAAGTTGGTGGGCACGCGTGGATACGGCTAGCCCTGTTTTGTGAAAAGCATGGTGGGGGGAAGTGCCGAACTAAATAAACAACGGAAATCGCTCTCAATAGTCTAAAAACCTTGCTCGGCATGAGTTATGATAAGTTTTTCATTACCATTCGTTGACATAAGCATACACCTCTCTAAAAATTGTTTTCAATACCTCTGTTTATAAAATAAAAAATCTATAGCACATGAGTTAATCCCTGCTTCCCTCTGCGAAGGGACTTTCTTTTACTTTTATGTTGAGTCTCCATCTTCTAACTTCATGCACAATCAAGAGAGCGTAGTTGTCATTCTGAGTATGATGTGCATCAGTCCCAAAGATTATTATTGACTGATTCATGATATGTTATTACTTGTTCTCAAATTACTTATTTCCAGCCACCACTTGAACTTTGAAGGTGTTCTGGCATTTATGTTTTGCTCCACTTTTAAGGACAAGCGGAATACCACTTTGCTATGTTTTCTTTATGCTCGAAACAAACGTATAACTTTCAAGTGCATTATTATTCATGATTTTTTGTTTGTGTTACTTTTCATGATGCAACATGATTGCTAAGTTTCAATGTTAGAATTATATCTATCATGCCTATGTTTGGAGTACTATGATCTCAACTTACAAATGCTTTTACAAATATGATGATCAAGATTATGTTGGTAGCATGTTACCTCAAAAATTGTTTTGTTTTTATTGTTTTACCTACTCGAGGACGAGTAGAACTAAGCTTGGGGATGCTTGATACCTCTGAAACGTATCTATATTTCTGATGTTCCATGTTGTTTTCATTCCATATGCTACATGTTTTCTATACACTTTATGTCATTTTTATGGATTTCCTGGGACTAACCTATTGACAAGATACGATAGAGCCAGTTTCTGTTTTCTCCTATTTTTGGTTTCAGTAAAGCTGTTCTGGAAATATTCTCGGAATTGGACGAAACAAAATCCCAGGGTCTTAGAAATCTATCACGTACATGGAGTCCATAGGGGACACGGAGGGGGGCCCTGGAGCCACCACGCCATAGGGTGGCGCGACCCCCTTGGCCACACCACCAGGTGGTGTGGCCCCCTGGCCACCCACCGACATCGCCCTTTCGCCTATTTAAGCTCCTTCTCGGCTTAACCCTAAATACCCGAGCCTCCATCCACAAAAAGTTCCATATCCGCCATCATCGTCAACCCTAGTTTGGGAGGGTTATGAAGCTCTCTCTGGCACCCTGTCGGGAGGGAAAATCATCACGAGAGGGCTTTTCATCACCATGCCTGCCTCCGGAGTGATGCATGAATAGTTCATCCTTGGACTACTGGTCCATATCAGTAGCTAGATGGTTGTCTTCTCCTCTTTATGCCACCATGTTTAGATTTTGTGAGCTGCCTTACATGATCAAGATCATCTATATGTAATGCTACATGTTGTGTTTGCTGGGATCCGATGAATATTGAATGCTATGTCAAGTGATTATCAATCTATCATGTTTATGTTATTTATGATCTTGCATGCTCTCAGTTACTAGTATATGCTCAGGCCAAGTTGATTCTTGTAACTCCAAGAGGGAGTATTTATGCTTGATAGTGGGTTCATTCCTCCCTTTCATCTGTGCTCGAGTGACAGAAACGTGACAGATGGGGGATTTGTTGTTGCCATTAGAGAGAAAACAACAATGTTTTCATTGTTTACATTACACACTTTACTTAAGAAAATAATATGTTGCTTGCAACTTAATACCCGAAGTTTTATTGGATGACGTTCTGAGGATGGATTATTAGTCATAGATGCAGTTGGATAACAGTCTATGAATTATGTTGTAATTCCCGCATGAATTACATAGTAATCATCATGTCATGCATATGCACTATAGTGCAGCCTTTATATATGTCAATTACCCAGCTGTAATTTCCTTACCCAGCATGTTATCTATATTTTATGGAGAGACACCACTAGTGAACTGTGGACTCTAGTCCATTCTTTTACACTGATAATATAACCACTGCAAACACTGTTTTCTTTACTGCAATCACTGTTTCCCTTTCATTCACTGCCATCGTTGTTCTTTTTTCATTTACTGCAAACAAGTACTATTTTCCACACTATACATCTAATCCTTTGTGTTAGCAAAACCGGTGAGACTGACAACCTCACTGTTTCATTGGGGTAAATTATCTTGGTTGTGTTGTGCAGATTCCACGTTGCTGCTGAGTCTGGTAGTGCGTCCTGCCAACATCAACTGCCAACAACCTTCAGAAGTGATTTCTTTCTCCTACTGGTCGATTAAACCTTGGTTTCTTTCTGAGGGAAAACTTTCTGATGTGCTCTTCATACTTCCTCTTGGGGTCTCCCAACGGGCGTACATCTACGCGCATGACTGGCCCCTCCCTCCAAGGTCGTCGTGCTCAGGGGACGGTTGACACACGCTCTGCGGGTGCTCCGCCTCGCTCGACGCGCACCGCCGCGCTCTGCGGGTGCTCCGACGGGAGCCATTCCCGCTCTGCAAGGGGATGCCGTGGAGCACGAGCTCGATGTCGTGCATGCCATGGCGCGCTTCTGACCTCTTCCCCGACGAGTTGTGGGCGAGGTGTGGGTCGTCTTTGTCGGCATCCTCCGTCGTGCTCGGGTCGCCCACAAACTGGTTGTGAATATGACTAACTAGATTTGGAGAGAGTGTTCGGGGCAGTGATTGGGGAGAGACACCCCACATAAACATCCTCATGTCTAGATAGCCCCCAAATCGCCTCTCGAAGCATCAATCTGTACGGGAATTGGAGATCGTGTGTGGCCTTTTCGATAAGTAAGAGTGTCGAACCCAATGAGGAGCTAAAGATAGGATAAATGTTATCTCAAGTTCTATCAACCATTGATACAACTCTACGCACACTAAACATTTACTTTATCTAGGAAATAATACTAGAGCAACAATACGGGTAAAAAAGATAGTTTTGCAGGATAATAAATACATGAAAGTAAGGTTAGTTTCTGTAGCAAAAAGTACACTAAATGAATATAAACTAACAGTACCATGAGTGTGGAAAATTGGTGGTAATTTTGATGGATTTTTCCATGATCAAATAGTCAAATACAAGATTGATATTCCTCTTTTATGTGGGAGAGGCAAAGCTAACACGCTCTCACTATCCAATGATTGCAAGTACTTATATTGGAAATTTAGCAAACATCCGTAACTATTAGAAGATATATTAAGGTTAAAATACCCAACCATAGCATTAATATCCCATATGTTTTAATCACTAGATTGGGGCTTATGTCTCTGTCACTCAAGCAACCCTCCCTCTAGCTTTCTCTACATAATATAAACCATATGACGTGATCCATGCGTGCATAAACATATGATGGGAACCATAGGATTGTAACAAATTCAATATAAATCTCAAACCATCTATAGAGATTCAACAATCAATCATATGACAAAAGGGATCTACACAAACATGACATAGATGCAATAGATGATCTGCAAATAATTTATAATGTGAAACACCATGTTTATATAGGGAGGTACAGAGGTGTGTGGGAGGATGAACCATTGTATACAAGGATGAATTAGTGATGGAGATGGCGGTGAAGACGGTGGAGAGGACAACAGGGGGCACAGGGCGGTGTTTGCGTCGCCGGCATCATGGTGGAGCGCCGCCCCTTAGCCCTCTTCCTTCATGGCTTCTTGGGAGCCCTCCCCCATGGAGATGGGATCCATGGGGAAGGCAAAAACATGGCTTTAGTGGCTGGAAATTTGTGGTATGGGGTGTCTTTCACGACCTAGGGTTCTCCCCTTATATAGCCTCACCGATTTCAAGAAAGTCCCAATGCGACTCCAACAAGGTTTCCTCTTGTATTTTTGATAATTCCTACACATCAAAGTGTAAAACAAGAACATTGTGCACTTTTGCAACTATCAGTAGGTTAGTCCAAATAAATCATAAACTTAATAAAAAAACAACTATCAAAAGCAAAAAGTAGCATGAAACCATCAAAAATTATAGATACGTTTTGGACGTATCAACATCCCCAATCTTAGTTCCTAATCATCCTCGAGTAGGTAAAACGATTCCTAGATAATTTTTGATGCTGAATGCTATGAACACAATATTTATCATCGTTATTTATAAAAGCATTGCAAACTGAGATCAAAGTACTCTAAACATAGGCATGATAGATATAATTTCGACAATGTAACTTAGCAAACATGTTGCAACATGAAAAGTAACACAAACAAAAGATCATGAATAATGATTCATTGAAAGATATACGTTTGGTTCGAGCATAAAAAAACATAGCAAAGTGGTATTCCGCTTGTCCTTAAAGGGATAGCAAAACATAATTGTCAGGACACCTTCGAAGTTCAAGTGGTTTCTAGAAACAAGTAATTTGAGAACAAGTAATAACATATCATGAATCAATCAATGATAATTTTTGCGACTGATGCACATTATACTCAGAATGACAACTATGCTCTCTTTATTGTCCATAAAGTTAGAAGATGAAGACTCAACATAAAAGTAAAAAAGGCCATTCGTAGAGGGAAGTAGGGATTAATTCATGTGCTAGAGCTTTTTATTTGATTAAAACAGAGGCCTTGAAAAAAAAATTGAGAGAGGTGTATGTCTATGTCAACGAATGGTAAATAAAGAATACATTACGTAACAAGTTAACTAGACTTTACAAGAGCGGCTCCCATGGAAGGACGTTCTTTCTACCAGGGTCAGTAGATCATCCCTCTTCTCTTTTGTTTACACAATTATGCTTTAACTGATAAATCAGGGGCAAAAAGTGAAGAGAATTGTGAAGTAACCAAATTTGAGGCTGGGCACCGTGTTGCCAGCTCTTCTAGCGAAATGGATAAGCGTATGTGCCACTAGTCCAGGTGTGTAAAGTCCAATCAACAAGTGAAATAACGATTGTCTACCTACGTCCTCATGAGCTAAAACAGAGCACAAAGCATGTATAATTTTTGAAGGTTTTAAAGGTAGGTATGGTGGACACATTTGGCAAACTTTTGGTTTTTGGGAGTTGGATGCACGAGTAAAGCTCATACTCAGTACAGGTGAAGGCTAGCAAAACACTGGGAGCGATAAATTAAGAGAGCAATAATGGCCATAATCATGCATAGCGACAAAAACATTATTAATCAAAGCATAAATGATATTACAAGTCAAAAACTAAATGATCATAGAGTCTTGAGCTAACTTATTTGTAGTCATAACATGGTGTAAGCATGCGCCAAGTCAACCAAATAAAGTATTCGAAGGAGAATACCACAATAATATGCTTCGATATGATAGAAGCAACACATGATTTCTTTCAATGGCACATTAAGCACTCTCAGATATTTGAGACAAGTCATGCTACATAATTAACTACTAAGCATTAAAATAATATCTAGCATCACATGATAAAGTCTAAGCCACAGTCTAAACAAGCTTCTCTTTGCACCGATATAAGCATGAAATATTTTATTGCTTTCCATCACCAACACTTTATTTCCAGAAAAAACTCTCCATATAATATATCAATGAAACAAGAGAGTACTACTATTCTACAATAACTAACGGTTCTGAATAAGATATGCGTGAAAAACAGGAGCTAAAAGGAGTTGCAGTAGCTAGAAAAAATTTAAGAATACGAGTATTCATATGAAAAGGCGGAGTGTGTCTCTCTCCCACACAAGAATGCTAGGATCCAACCAAATTTATTGCAGCAAAGAAAATAAAATAAAATCAAACAGACACTCCAAGTAAAGTACATATGATGTGACCAAATAAAAATATAGTTTCACTAGAAGTGACCTGGTAAGTTTATGATGAAGAAGGGGATGCCTTGGGCATCCCCAAGCTTAGACGCTTGAGTATTCTTGAAATTTTCTGGATTGATTCACGAGGGCAACCCCAAGCTTAGGATTTTCACTCTTCTTGGTCACATTATATCATCCTTTTCTCTTACCCTTGAAAACCTCCTTCACACCAAACTCGAAGTAATTCTTATTAGAGGGTTAGTGCACAATCAAAAACTCACATGTTCTGCATGGACACAAGAATTATCAATACTTTCTAAACATTAGCTACAGTTTCAAATGTTTTGTGTAGCAAAGAAACCCACTCAACATAGTAAAAGAGAGAATGTAAAGTAAAAAGGCAGAAACTGTCAAAAGCAGAATAGTCTGTAAAGACGGATTTTTTGAGGCACTTACGTTGCTCAAATCAGAAAACTCAGAACTAGAAAAAGTTGCGTAAATAGCTCTGGATCATGTACAAAGTTTTTCAGGAGGTTTTGATTTTTATGGAAATTTATACGGATTAAACAGTGGACAGAAAAATATGTTCCTGCGCAGAAAAACAAATCTAGCATCAAGTTTCCACTAGAGACTTTACTTGGCACAACATTTCGAAAAAGTAAAGATACAAAGGAGATGTTATATAAGTAAACAACACCTTGACTCAAGGAAAACAAAAGGAAAATTGCAGAAATAAAACATGAGTTATCTCCCAAGAGTGATTTTCTTTAATGCCTTTCACCTAGGCACTCAACTTATTAATGTCACCACTGTTTGATGCTAAGATAAATAAATAATAAGATACATACGCTCGAAGTTTGTTCAAGTTTCTATGTTGCTCGAAAAACAAAGTTTAAAGGTTTGAAAACCGAGGGGTTATTGGTGAAGAGGGATGCGGAGACATCCCCGAGTTTATGGCTTTTTCCATTCTTCAATATTTCTCTGTTTGGTGTTCCTTCATTCTCGGTAAAAAAAACTTCAACACAAAAACTTTGCCGTTCTTTTCTGCGGTTAGACATTAGTGCAATAGATAATATTCCCAAAGTGCTGCTATTAAACCAAATCAAATTTTGTTTTTGAATTACAGGAAGGTTGCTTAAATGAAAGGTAAGACGCAAAAGTAATCAAATGAAAATGCAAAGAGGCCACTCTTACAACAAAAGTCAGAATCTGTCTAGAAAAATAGCAGCTGGAAAACATATTTATTAGGTGCACTTAAACATGTCAGAATTTTTTGCCATTTTTTGTGCATGCAGAGGATTAGATGATACATAACAGTTAAATTTTCGTGTAATTTTGAGTTTTCAGTAAAATATGAAAAATCTTACCGTGAGCAGCAAATGCTGAAAGCGGAAAAAGCCCTTAAATATGCATCAACTAAAACTAAATTCATAAAACTGGGTACTTTATTTTTTTAGAAACTAAACTAATAGAGGCTAAACAAGAACTAAACTTCATAGTAACAGCGAAGAAACCCAAAAATTAATGAAAGCAAATTAAAATACATGTTAAGACAATACATATCTTGGGAAAAGGGTAATATAGATCATGAACGAGACAACCTCATTTTTGTTGATGGATAGGGGGATGACTCGGGCATCCTCAAGATTAGATGATTGTATCTTATTGACTATGTTCTTGGGATGCACCTAAACATCCCCAAGCTTGAGCTCTTGCATCTTTTTGATCATCTCAGATCACCATATTGATTAGATATTATAAGCTATATCCACATAACACTTCACAAAATTCATTAGTAGGGTTAGTACTCATTAAATAAAATCCACTCATGTTCAAGTATTGGCAAGTTTCATGATATTTATTAAACATTAGCCACTTTATATACCGAGGTTTCTTATAAAATATCTATTGTCCATCGAAAAACTAGGGAAACTAAGAGCACTGAGTACAATATTGAATAAACAAAGAAATCTGCGAAAAATAAACAACACGTAAAGATGGAACTCAATGAGATAGTTATGTAGCTCAAATAAATAAACTTAAAACTAATAAAAGACATATTATAATCTTAGGTTTATGCACAAAAAATTTCAGTTCAAAATACTATTGTGAGATTTATCACGATTTTTTACAGTGAAGCATAGGAAATCTGCCAAAAACTGATCAGTCAGTGAAAATCGATTTTTTCGAAATAGCTACGTAACTCATATAAGAAAGTCAAAACTAATGAAATTTAGGTACTAGGCTCAGCTTTAATTGCAAAAAATTTCAGATCCAAATAATGTGTTGGTGATTTTAAACAGGTTATGAAGCACAACAAATCTGTTTCTGCGCACTAAACCAAACTTTTGCACTTTCAAGTAATCAGGGACTAATATTAGCACTTTAGTTTTTTATGTACAGAGGTATATACACAATATTTACAATATATACATGTTTTAGCTGAGAAGCTTCCATGGAAAAATTTGCTTTGGTTTCATAGGCATGAACACAAGTGTTCAAGGTCGATCCCCACTTAACCATTGCACCTTTTTCCAATCACTCTCTTTTTGAAAACGTTTTTAGATAACAAGTACAACTATATTTTTTATAAATCACATTCCCTATTCAAACTAAGATATAAAACAACTTAGAACTGAAAGTAAAAACTACATAGAGACAAAACAAACAAGTGCACGCAAGAATATTCACCCACGCTATTGCTCCCTGGCAACAGCGCCAGAAAAGGTCTTGATATCCCACAGGTATAGGGGATCGTGTGTAGCCTTTTCGATAAGTAAGAGTGTCGAACCCAACATTGAGCTAAAGGTAGGATAAATATTATCTCAAGTTCTATCAACCACTAATACAACTCTACGCACACTAAACATTTACTTTATCTAGGAAATAATACTAGAGCAACAACACATGTAAACAAGATAGTTTTACAGGATAATAAATGCATGAAAGTAAAGTTAGTTGCTGCAGAAATAAAGTACACTAAATGACTATAAACTAACAATACCATGAGTGTGGAAAAGTGGTGGTAATTGTGATGGATTTGTCCATGATGAAATAGTCAAAGACGAGGTTGTTATTCCTCTTTTATGTGGGAGAGGCAAAGCTAACAAGCTATCACTATCCAATGATTGAAAGTACTTCTGATTGGAACTCTAGCGAACATCCATAACTACTAGAAGGTACATTAAGGTCAAAATACTCAACTATAGCATTAAGATCAAAATGTCTTTTTTATCCCATATGTTTTAATCACTAGATTGGGGCTTTTGTTTCTGTCACTCAAGCAGCCCTCCCTCTAGATTTCTCCATATAATGCAAAATCTATGATGTGATCCATGCACACATAAACATATGATGGGCACCATAGGATTGTAAAAAAATCAATATAAAGCTCAAACCATGCACAGAGATTCAACAATATACAATATGACAAATGGTATCTACACAAACATGACATATATGCAATAGATCATCTGCAAATAATTTATAACGTCAAACACCATGTTTACATAGGAAAGTATAGAGGTGTGTGGGAGGATGAACCACTGTATACAAGGAGGAATTGACGATGGAGATGGCGGTGAAGATGGTGGAGAGGACAGTGCGGGGCACAGGGCGGCGCCGACGCCGCCGACATCATGGGGGAGCACAGCCCCTTAGCCCTCTTCCTTCATGGCTTCTTGGGAGTCCTCCCCCATGGAGATGGGATCCATGGGGGAGGCAAGAAACATGGCTTTAGTGGCTGGAAAATTCGTTGTATGGGGTGTCTTTCACGACCTAGGGTTCCTCCCTTTATATAGCCTCATGGATTTCAGGAAAGTCCCAACTCGACTCAAACAAGGTTTCCTCTTGCATTTTTGATAATTCCTACACATCAAAGTGTAAAACAAAAGCATTGTTGTCGTGGTGGTGTCACGGCAGATGCCATAGGATGGCTAAAGATGTGGGGACGAAGGACGCTGGAGGCGCTCGGGGAGGGATCACGCGACGAGTAGCCGCGTGAAGTATGAATCAAGCACTGCAAACAACACGATCTACCCAGGTTCAGGGCCCTCGTGAGGAGGTAAAACCCCTACTCCTACCTTTCTCTCTGTATTTTGATGTCTCACCGAGTAGCCACAGTACAAATGTTCTTGCTACCGAGTAGCCACTCTTCTCTCTACGTGAGGAACTAGGTCAAGAATCTGAGCCCAACGTGTGATCCCTCGCGCAGGAGGGGGCAGGGCACCTTATATACTCGGTGCCCAGCCGGATACAGCCAAATACAAACAGATGTCGACATTGTGTGCACACCGTCCTTCTTCCGAGTTCCCGCTGACAGCTTTGGCTTCTAGGTTTGTCCTGGTGCGGAAAGTCGTTGGGCAAAACCAAGTAACCGATCTGTTATCACTGCGGAGAACACAGAGTAGGTCCCCCCTATCCTGCGACGCCCTGCTGTTACACTGTCGCTGTCAGGCACGCCGTCCTCAGATGAACAGTGCCATGAATAGTGCCAAGTATGGACCCGAGATACGCGGGATCCTGTGTCAGAACGGCTCCTTTGACTTCTGTCCCGAGTAGATTCCCGCCATTTCTACTCGGGCCAACTCTTCTACTCGGAGGAACGCAACTTCCTTGATTTGCCCTTCTGGCTATCTATGTGCAGGACCGGGTAGCAGTCGACCGGGTAGCAAGTACCGGGTAGCCGGCTACTCGGCCAAACATCCCTTCTGATCTTGCCTTTAGCACTTGACTTTACCCTACTCGAGGGTAACCCCCCGACAATTGTGCACTTTTGCAACTATTAGTAGGTTAGTCCAAATAAATCATAAACTTAATATAAAAACAACTATCAAAAGCATAAAAGTAGCATGAAACCATAAAAAATTGTAGATACGTTTTGGACGTATCACTTTCCACCCATGCTTACACGCCACAACGGGTAAAGGTATCAGGTCCACCTATCTTCTAGAATGACACAAGGCAGGAGAGGTCACAATAGTGACACACACCAGATAGGAGATGTTACAACTGTGAGATTACCCTCCCCGCAGAACAGATGCTTGCCCCCAAGTAGGTGTTGTCGGGTAACGACAATACAGATAACGGAATCTTCCCAGTTTATAAGGTGAGGGTTGTTTTCGGTCCATTGAATCTTCACACGGTGAGATGAAGCTTGTCTATGTGGTACCATGACACTAGCAATTATGCATTCTGGTACCAAAGAATCAGGTGAATCATGATCAACCGGTGTTAAGGATGTTTGTACCTGGGTAGTCGGAGGCACTTGACGCTTTAGTTGTGAGACATGAATCACTAGATGAACTTGGCTCGACGCTAGTAAGTCCAATTTGTAGGCCACTGCGGTGACCCAGCACACCACTTCATGTGTAGTGCACAAGTCATTGACATAATACTCACAGAAGGACTTATTCATGAATATTACATCCCACAGAGTGATACAACATAAACACAACAGGTCCAAGCAAAGCTATATGATACATTCATAGCAAAATCTCGAGAATCTCCCTTTGATGTATCAAAGAAGATCTCGTGCAAATGAAACATCATAAGATGCAATTCATAACTCTAAGCTGGAGAATAACTCTAGCTTAGAACCTAATCCACTACGGCTGACCACAACCCTAATCTATGGCTTTTGAGAATCTAAGTCCAGGTATGGACTCCTCATACGACTTGATAGCTTCTCCTTCACCGGCGTTGTTGACGAGGATGCTTCACCAGCTAATTAACATATGACTGCTCCTAGCTTCAATAGGTAGCGATGGCTTCACAGTGAAGATCTCCCTTAAGGCTTCAACTCTAAGTGAAGAGGGGGGACCTCAACAATCCCCATGGTAAGGGACCCGGGGTTTCCCAAGGGAAGAAGGCGCTGGTGGACTACTCGACTTGACGGGTTACTGCCCGTCGGAGTTTATTATGATGGGGTAAAAAGTATCGATTATAGGGGGTGATGTTCGTAGATTAGATCTGGCGCAACTTTGAATCTAGGATTGTCCGTCCCGTTTGCGACCCCCTCCCGTGCTTTATATGGGTAGCAGGGTCTCCGGGTCCGTACATTAGATGGAATCGACTTCTAAGTCGGTTACTATCCTTTCCTATTCTTGCCACCTAAGCCTTTCCTTCTGCTCCACACAGATTTTCTTCATGGTACTTCGTGTAGTTACTCGTGGAGTCCACAAAGGCACCCCTTAATGGGCCACACCGGGTATGCCCGTAGTGGAGGGTCTCTCGGGTACCCCCACGGTAGTAGTCCCCAACAGCCTGATGGAGTCAAGGACTCTATCTAGGGACTCAAACCCTTAGGATAGGTTGTTTCGAGTGGTTTCCTGCAATTAGTTTCGAGAGGATATGGCCGAATGGGTTCGGTCTACTCGACTGATCGAGGTCAATTAATCTCACTTAGGAGAATACACCATTGCCATACTCAGAATTTGAGTCCTTAGGCCCGAACCTGGAAAAACCCGGGGTAATTCAACTCGTGCTGCCGAAGCCTTACCGAGTCGAATTCCAATTGTCAGTCATTTTATCCATCACGTCTGTCGGGATTTTCATCACACCTGTTGGCATGGAAAAGTACTAGGTAGCACAATAACGGTGCAACTCTCAGGCCGTTGGAATTGATCCGCGGGTCTTACCTTCATACCATGAGTATGGCATTCAGAGTTTTTAATGCAGTTGTGCGATCTGGGAAGACAGAGTGTCTTTAGCGCGATTCATTCGAGTCAGTTTTTCAAGTGAAAAAGGAGGGAACCTCAAATTATGTGCTTTCTCAGTGAAACTTTTCCTCGTGAAAAGGCTTTATAGAACTCGAATGATTTTTCTAATCACTCGGGTATTTTCCGTTCGGGTGCCTGCATCAGCAATAATGTAATGCCCTGTTTTTGCTGACAAGGGATTAGACATTTCTTGATGTGAACTTATCCTGTCAGAAGATAACTTGCGTGAGTGGGGTTTGACCACTTTTTGACCGTTCGGTGCGCGATAATTTAGGCATTGTCAGTAAATGCCCTGATTGTCGCATGTAGTGGGCGGCATGGAGACGTAATTGTTAGCCTCCCACGTCCTATATAGGGCTGATCCAGTCCCGCAGAGCATCAACGGTGAAAATGGATTCACCCTAATATAAATACCGTAGAGAGGAAAAGGGTTAATTTTCCCCTTCTCCTTCCTCGCGCTCGCATCTTCTTCTTCTTCTTCTTCCTCGCGCCAGAGCGATTGCTGCGCCCCTCAAGCTTTACCAATACCGCACCATGGTACACACTCGAAAGAACGGAGGTGCTTCGGCAGCCGGAGAAGCTAAAGGTCAGAGGCAGAAAGGCGTCAAATGGAGAAAATCCATCGATACTGCGAAGCTTCTCAGTGTTGTTGAACGTGAGGGGCTCCTCCAAGCCAATTCATGGAGGCGCCCTGGCTCAGAGGCTCGCCCCGCTCCAGAGGCGAACGAGCGGGTGGCCTTCATCGACCACATCTTCAGGGGAGTATCTTTCCCCCTTCACCCGTTCTTCCTCGTCCTCATGGCGGTGTACAGCGTGCAGCTGCACGATGTCCTGGCCAACTCGATCCAACACATAGCATGCTTCATCGTGCTATACGAGTGCAACCTCGGGGTAGCGCTTCACTAGGCGCTTTTCAAGCACTTCTTCAACGTGAAGGCTCAACCAAGCAGCATCGACCACACGAAGTTGGAGGCTGCAACATTCAGATTAACCTGAAGTCGGGTTATTTCAAGATGAGCTTCGTCGATGATGACCCACAAGTATAGGAGATCGTAACAGTATTCGAGGGAAGTAAAATCCAAATTTATTGGTTCGACACAAGGGGAGGCAAAGAATATTTATAAGCCTTAATAGATGATTTGTCAGTTCAACTGTACCTGGAAATAGACTTGCTCGCAACAGTTCATCAATAGCTACAGTTTTAAATTAGTATCAATAGTGAAATAATAGTAGGAATGAAATAAAGGCGGAACAATAATTGTAGTAGAAAACTGGATTAAAATACTGTAGGCACAGGGACGGATGAACGGGCGTTACATGGATAAGATAGTTTATAATAATCAAGACATGGGCAATTGGAGGTAAATAATGATAAAGCATCCAAGACCTAAGTAACCATAGGCATGTGTTCCGTATTTAGTCGTACGTGCTCGCAATGAGAAACTTGCACAACATCTTCTGTCGTCAGCCCGTTTGCAGCGGGGCCTCGAGGCAAACTACTAGTAATTAAGGTGCTCCTTTTAATAAAGCACCATAGCAAAGCATTAACACTCTGTGAACGCATGTGATCCTCACATCACAACCATCCCCTCTGGTCATCCCAATTGATGTCACTTTGGGGCCTCGGGTTCCGTACAACAATATGTGTACACAACTTGCAGGTAAGATAAAAAACAATAATTATCCTCATGAATCAATAACTTGTTCAGATCTGAAATCATGGCACTGGGGCCCTAGTGACAAGCATTAAGCATAACAAGTTGTAACAACGAGGATGGCACTAACAACGGATACTAGGAACCATGCCCTAACAATCTGGCAATTATTACATGAACGATCTCATCAAATCCATACCATCCCTCTCAGCCTACATCGTGGATTACTCACACATGGATGGGGGAATCATGGATGGTTGATGCAGAGGCATCGGTGAAGATGAAGGCGATGGTCTCCTCCAATTCCCCGTCCTGGCAGGGTGCCAGAATAGAGTTTCTGATCTCCGAATTGGGGTATTTTGGTGGCGGCGGAGCTACAGAACTTTTCGTGAAAAAATTGTGTGTCCCCCGGTGTTTTTAGGTCAAGGGGATTAAGTAGCCGAAAGGGGGGGCACGAGGGGGTGTCCTAGGCGGCCACACCATGCCACAGCGCGGCCAAAGGGGGGGGGGGGGGGGCGCCGCCACGTGGTGTGGGCCCCTCGTGGCCCGTCTTCGTTTCTTCTTCTGGCTCCGTGAGTTTCGGGTAAAATAGGGACTTTGCGATATTTTCCGGACATTTTCCTGAAAGTTGAATTTTTGCACAATAGCAAGACACCAGGGTAATTCTGTTGAAAACAACGTTATTACGTGTTAGTTGTATTCAAAACTCACAAGTTTAGAGGAAAACAACAGTAAAAGTGTTCGGGAAAGTAGATACGTTTTGGATGTAT
Source organism: Alopecurus myosuroides (assembly GCA_028641055.1). NCBI lineage: Eukaryota > Viridiplantae > Streptophyta > Magnoliopsida > Poales > Poaceae > Alopecurus > Alopecurus myosuroides. The sequence goes on along the minus strand of CM054057.1, from coordinate 334,821,508 downwards.
CAACTCCCCCCAAGTTTAGCTTATTGCTTGTCCTCAAGCAATTCAGTTAACAACTGAGTTCGATAAAAGAACTTTTACGAACACATTTGCTTCGTATGATCTATATATTCTCACTATATGATCAAGTACTTAGGCAATTCATAATAAGAAGTATGCAAATAAAGTCACCTAATTGTTATGCAAACCATGAAGAGATACCAACACACTAATGATAAGCAACATGAAGTATATATATTTGCAGGATTGCAATGTTCATAATAAGATATGATAAAGTGGTATCTCGCTTGCCCTTATTTGTGGTGCAAAACATAAATGCCAGGACACCTCTAAAGTTCAAGTGAAGACTAGAAGTAGAGATATCAAAGATAAAATCATCAAAGTTATACCATAATTAACCGTGTTTTGGGACAAGCACATTACACTAAGAATGACAGTTATGATCTCGAGAAGGTGCTCAAAGAAAATATGGTGAATCAACAATAAAGTAAAAGATTGGCCCTTGGCAGAGGGAAGCAGGGATTAACATGTGCTAGAGCTTTTTATTTTTAAAATAGAAGTAAAACAATTTTGGGAACAATTTTGGGAGGTGGCTGTTTATGTCAACGAATGGTAATAGAGTTCTTGTTATCTTCCATACTAAACAAGTTGAGAGTGGTTCCGAATTATTTATAGTATGCACTTTTATATATAGCTTGACACTCCTCCCATCCTTTTCTTATCACAAACCATGGCTAACCGAATCCTCGGGGTGCCTGCCAACAATCACATACCATGGAGGAGTGCCTATTTTATGTTATAGTGGACTAACAGCTCTTTGCAAAACTAGTGACAAGCAGATGAAGCATGCAAGTCAGGGGTACTTAATTTAGTATGGAAGATAACAAACTCAACTACTACTTCCTCATGAGCTAAAACAGTGTCACAAAATGAGAAGTATTTTGAAAGTTTTAAAGGTAGCACATGAAAAATTACTTGGAATGGCTTGAAATACCATGCATAGAAATTTATAGTGGACTCTTTGGAATGACTTGGTTTTCAGGGTTTTGGAAGCACGAGCAGCATTCCCACTCAGTACAAGTGAAGGCTAGCAATAGATTGGGAAGCGACAATCAAGAGAGAAGTAACCGTCATAATCATGCTTGCGATAGAACAAAATTAACGAGGGCATAAAAGTTATACAAGAACTCTGAGGCGAAATAAATCATCAAGGCTTAATTGACTTTTTGTTTTCAGTCATATGCATGCATGAGCATGTGCCAAGTCATTTCAAATGAAACATTCAGAGGAGGATAGCACAATTTCATACCCTTTTATTAACAGAACAATGCAAGCAATCATTTATACGACATGCTATCTACTATTAATAAGTTGGAACTGATCATAAGAGAGAACGAAGCACTAAGCATCCATTAAATAATATTCACCTTACACGAACAAACTAAGCATGTCCACATGGATGAGTATATGTACAAAAATGAAAACAAATAGTGTTCATATCAGACTCTCACCACAATTTGAATTGTCATAAATCGTCATTATTTATTTTCATTTGTGCGGCTTGAATGATATGAAATGATAACCAAGCTCCAATGGAGTCACGGAAGACAGTTGAACTATGCAGCAAACTTTACGAAACCGAAGAAGAACAACAATTATTTTTGGGTTTTCGAATTTAAAACAAGAATAGAAGGAAACAAGAAAACCAAGCAAAATCTTTTTGGATTTTTGAATAAAAAACTGAAACTAGACAGTAAAGAAAACTAATAATAGAAACTAAAGAAACAAATAAAGAGAAACAACGGAAATATTTTCCGTCTTTTTGCATTTTGGAAAGCAGAAACTAAACAAGAACAACAATTGAAAAGAAAGAAATAGAAACATGAATATACAAACTATGACGGAATTATGATATGTGAATGAGTGTGATGTCAGTATACCTCCCCCAAGCTTAGGCTTTTGGCCTAGGTGGAGATCAATCCCAAGAGGGCCAAGAAGTGGCACTCCCAAAGTATGACAGGAAGGGCCATCATCCTGATATGAACTCGAGGACGCCCCGGTGTATTGCACGGCGTAGTACTTAGAGGGTGCCTCGTGACCCGCTTGATACTCAAGGTCATGCTGCACATCTAGCTTCTCGTCCAACTCCACTTTTGAGCGCGACCACGGCCTCCCGCGAATACTGAACAAACCAGGCTGCGACAAGAGAACTTCCCTTTTGTCTCCATCAGTAAATAAAACTATATAAACTAGATTTCTGGCATAATAGTTAGCACTAAAAAAATGATGGGCTTTCATAGCATCAATATCAAGTCTCTGTGGGGTTAACAACTCATCATTGGGAGCCACAGAAAGGCCTAGAGCAGCTATATTACGTGCAACAATAATTCCCCCATAAATGGGTCCTCTAGCAGCTAAACGACGAGCAATGAGAGCACCAGTTTTATTGTTAAGTTCAGCAGCCAGAAAAGCTAAATGATAATTAAAATATTACCTATGTTTTCCCTACCAAGAACACTAGTGGCAAGATAATAAGCGAAATATCTAATGGCTGGGAGCTGAATGTTCCTTATATTGCCAAGCTGGGCTGCATGGTCATCATCATTTGTCACCCCTCGGTAAAGTTCCAACAAATCAGTGGGTTGACTTTGAATCCTCCTTGTGGTCCCAGACGGAGCAATACCTATGATACTACAAAATCTTTCCAAAGTCATGGTAAAAGGCCTATCATAAATTCTAAATGCAATAGATGGATTGTAGGAGGAGTTATTAAAAGTAAAGCTCTCAAAAAAAGTTTTGGTGAGCATATCATATTGGTTACTTTCATAATTCATATACTTAGTCAAACCAACCCTCCTAATAAGAATCAAGAAATCATCAAGGATCCCTGCATCACTCAAAAAGTTAGCACAAGGGAAGGTAGATGGATGTGCATCTCCATCACCCCCCTCATCACCAATACTGGGTGCAATAAGATCTTCATTATAGGATGGCCTGGATTGACTAGTTGATCTTGAAGGACTTGCTACCCTTGGTGCATTTCTCTCAAATCTTCCTCCATAAGTGTGATTATGCATCTTCCTTTTCTGAAATTTTGAACAAGCATCATAAAAAATGATTTTTAAGTATATATATGAAAGAAATTACTATAGAGACTTGTAAGAGGACTATACATGCATCAAAAGTAATTTATCTACACAGAGAACAATCATGCATGCTCACATAACCTGTCGCCTACAATACCAAAATACTCAAGAAATACTCCACTAAACAAAATTCTACTTGGATGATCGGAGGAGTCACATACCGGAGAACAAATGCCCCAAATCTCAGCAGCAAAGATGGGCTGAGCAAGGAGATAAAAAATCACGAGCAAGAACATCAAGAACATGAGTTTGAGCAAGGGTGGTGTGTTTGGTCGGGAGAGAGAGTGAAGTGGCAGGTGGAGGAGCAAGTGGAGGGCTAGGGGGGCCACACCATGCCCTGACACGGCCTAGGTGGTGCCCACGCCACCACATGGTGTGGTGGCATGGTGGGTCCCGCTGGGTTGCCCCACGCACATCTCTGCCCCATTTTCACCGTAAAAAATTAATATAAATTTTCTGGATTTTTTCGAGAAACTTTATTTTTCAGGGAATATCCAGAATTTGATAAATGATTATAATCCAGGAAAACGATTATGGAACGATGGAAAACAAATTCAAAACCAAATCTACAGAAGTTCTAAGACACTCTAATATGCAAATAACCAGCAAAAACATAGAAAAATGTAGTGAAAACATAATTAGGGATGGTCAAAACATGAGTAAACAAAAGTAAACATGGTGAAAACATAGTGAAAACATTGTTTCCTTCATTCAAAATCACTTTGTTAACAAGGTTGATCAAGCCTTGTTACCAAAACAATTTTACATGAAGCAAAACTTTGCATTTCACTAAATGATTATGTTATCTCAACTTTGATAGACATAGTCCCAGTCATGACAATTTCATATTCTTTCTATGGCATTGGAATAGGACAATAGAATTCTCCAATCTTGATGGCCTCAATGTTTCAATTGAAGTTAGACCATATTTCTTATCAATCTTCTTGGGAAAATAAACTGTGTGCTCTTTGTCATTCACATTAGAAGTTACTTTTCCTTGGTTGCAGTCAATAACACCCCCTGCAGTGTTAAGAAAAGGACACCCAAGAATAATAGACATATTGTCATCTTTAGGCATTTCCAACACAACAAAGTCAGTTAATATCAAGCAGTTATTAGCCACTTGAACATGAACATTCTCACATATACCAACAGGAAGTGGAGTAGATTTGTTATCCCTTTGCAAGGAAATATTAGTTGGTATCAATTTTTCCAGAAAAAGTCTCTCATGGAGATAAAAAGGCATAACACTAACTCCTGCTCCCAAATCACATAAAGCAGTTCTAACATAATTATTTTTAATAGAGCATGGAATAGTTGGTATACCAGGATCTCCAAACTTCTTTGGAACCTTGCCATTGAAAGAGTAATTAGCAAGCATAGTGAATATTTCCTCATTAGGAATCTTCCTTTTGTTAGAGACAATATATTTCATATATTTCAAATAAGGAGGAAATTCAATAGCATTAGTTAAAGGAATTTGCAAAAACAAAGGTTTCATCCAATCATACAACTTGTTATAATGTTCTTCTTCCTTTTATTTGTGTTTCTTATTAGGAAAAGGCATTGTACCCAAGGTTCTCTCTCATTACCATGTTTATTAGAAATGAAATCCTCCTTAGTGTACTTTGTATTTTTTTAGTTTGCTTTTTAGGTCCCTCATCAATTTCTTCTTTCTCAGAAGCATCATTCTTATTATTAGAACTTTCAATTTCAGCATCAGAGATAGATATACTATTAGGATCTTTAGCAGGTTCAGGAGATTCTACAATAGTTTTATGTTTCTTATTGTTTTTCTTAGAAGGAGTACTATTTTCTTTAGCTCATTGAGAATATTGTTCAATTCTTGTAGGATGTCCCTCAGGATACAAAGAATCATGAGTAGAAACACCACTTCTAGTGCTTATTTCATAAACATTTTTTCTCTAGAAGCATTAACTAGCAAATCTTTTTGCACCTTAGTGACTTGATCAATTTGAGTTTGAACCATATGGCAATGTTTAATAAGCATTTTAACATCATTAGAAATTCTCTTCATAATACCATGCAGATTATTAATAGCTCTAGAATTTTCCATTAGGTGATCCTGCACTCTCATATTAAAGTTATCTTGCTTAACAATATAATTATCAAATTCATCAAAGCATTGATCAGGAGGTTTAGAATAGGGAATATCTCTATTATCAAAACGTTGGAGAGAGTGTACCTTGATACGTCGTATCCTTAATTTTTGATGTTCCATGTTCTTTTCATGTCATATTCTACATGTTTTCCTTACACTTTATGTCATTTTATCGATTTCCTCGGACTAACCTATTGACAAGATGCCACAGAGCTAATTCATGTTTTCTTCTGTTTTTAGTCTCAGAAAAGTTGTTCTGGAAAAATTCTTGGAATTGGAAAATTCGAAGCCCGGAAGTCTTAGAATTCCCAAAGGTTCCACGGAGTCCCGAATAGGTCCGGAGAGGGGCCACACCATAGGGCGGCGCGCCCCCCTCTCGCCGTGCCAGAGGGTGGTGTGGGCCCCTCGGGCGCCCACCGCCATCGCCCTTTCGCCTATATATTCCCCCCAATGCGTGAACCCTAGATATATACCACTATTCCACGAAAAACACCCGAGGCCACCGTCATCGCAACCCGAGATCTGGAGGGTTCTGGAGTTCTCCCTGGCACTCTGTCAGAAGAGAAAATCATGACCAGAGGGGGTCTACACCACCATTCCCTCCTCTAGAGTGATGTGTGAGTTGTTCATCCTTGGACTACGGGTCCATAGCAGTAGATAGATGGTTGTTCTCTCCTCTTTATGCCTCATGTTTGGATCTCGTGAGCTGCCTCACATGATCTAGATCATCTTATTGTAATGCTACATGTTGTGTTTGCTAGGATCCGATGATTGTTTAATGCCATGTCTCTTGATTATCAAACTATCATGTTGTCTTCATGTGTATGTTATTTATGATCTTGCATGCTCTCCGTTGTTAGTAGATGCTCTGGCCAAGTAGCTGCTAGTGACTCCAAGAGGGAGTATTTATGCTCAATAGTGGGTTCATGCCTTGTCGTGGGATAATCACGGCAGACGTTACCGGGGGTAACTTACTTTGGGGCCAATCGACTCTGGTGTTTGGGAGAGGGTTTAGCTCAGGGGAAATCATGTTATCAGGTGATCTGGTAGCTCGGGCTGCAATGTCGCCGAGTCTCCGATCTAGGGTTACAACTATCAGATCTCGTACTAGAAGAATACTCGAATATCCGATTAAAACTCTCCTCCTCTCTCTGTCCCAGGAGCCGGTTTATATACTACCCGGCTCCCTGGCTTCCTATACAAGGCACACCCGCAATCCTACCCGGAATCCACACACAACCCTAGGTTTCCTAATCGTGACCCCCAAGATACGAGTTACAAGATCTACGCTCCCTTTTGGGCCTCCTAGAAACTCCTCCACCTTGGGCCGGGTCTTGTGCGATTTCCTTCGGGCCGAGTTTCACCTAGGCATGATCCTACCGGGTTACCATCCCTCCAGCAGTAGTCCCCAGAATAGCTTGGGCATCTTGGGATCAACCATGAAGCGCACGCCATTCGCTGCAAAACAATAAACATTCGAATTCATAGTATACCGGTTTAGAGCGTTTTTAACTATAGCCATGCCTGCTCTTTGGGCGGTCCATATAATAACCCGGTTTTCCCCGAGCCAGGGCATCATTTCCCGAGTCAACACTCCAAGGAAACGTGACAAGACCCGACATTCGTATCCATATCCGTCAATCCGAGTAATACGCCTAAAATCTATCTCGATCTTTAACCGGATATCTCGCAATGATTACCTCAATACCTATCCCCAAATATCCGGGCCGGATCAATCTCTTCCGAAAATTTCTCACATACCGCCCAAACCCTAAATTTTTCCCCGCGCCTATAAATTGGCCCCTGGGGTCAACCCTAAATCTCAACGTCCATTTCCTCTTCTCCTTCTTCCTCTCACTCCGCCTCCGCGCCCACGAGCCCAAAATCAAGCCCGCGTCCGCCAGAGCTGCGCTAATACCCGCGGGGTCGCCGCCCGCGCCTCCGTCAACGCCCGCGCTCACACCCTCATCCGCGCCGCCGGAGCCCTCGAGACGCCGCCGCCGCGCATCTCCACCAACAAACCATCCCGGTAAGTTTCTCCGTCCACTAGATCTAGATTTCCCTTTTTCTTCAATCTTGCGCTAGTATTTTGGATCGAATTTCATTCGTAGTCATCCGCCATTACTCCATTAGCTAGGCGCGCTTCCACGATCTCTAATCTCATATTTTTCCACAATTTGTTCTTAGCTAGATCCGTTTTCCATACCCCTCGCAAACACTTAGTTGTTTACTTTTCCCTTTTCCTGCTGTATCAAATAGTTGCGCTCTTCAAATTTCTCGGCATTTACTCACTCGCATTTTTCCTCCATCTAGATCTACACTCCATGGCTCCCAAGGCTAGTGCCCAGCTGAAGGGCAAAAACCCGGCCGGAAAGCAAAAGCCGGGTCAGTCGATTTCCGCCAATTGGGCGAAATCGACTGTTACCAAGGCCAAGCTTGATGAGCTGGCCGAGTCGGGTGTCCTGCCCGCTGAGTCGGACATCCAGTGGAGGACACCGGGTGAGGAGACCCGGCCTTCACCAGGCCCGGGTGAGGTAGTCGTCTTCCTCGAGCACGTGATCCGGGGTTTCCGCCCCCCGGGTCACCCTTTCTTCCGGGATCTTCTAGACCACTATAAACTCTGGGTATTTGATATCTGCCCAAACTCCATGCTAAATATTTGCCACTTCATAGTACTCTGTGAGGCTTATCTATGCATTTCTCCAAACTTGGCTTTATTCTTAGAATTGTTCCAATGCAAACCCTGCCGGGAGAGCACGGACGGGGCCCTCTTAGTTTGTGTGTGTGTGTGGGAAGAGGGTATCGATTCAGAGACGTAAAAACTCTCTGATGCCGACTCTTAGTCTTCACTCTCATGTGAAGCACTGGCAGAAAATATTTTTCTACTGCTGAGACACATCTTTACCCGACGAGAAGCCTTTGCCGGGTTTCTCTGATAATATCCTTTCTCTTTCCGATAACCTAAACTCTTTCACATCCGAGGCCGATAGACAGTCTATCTAGCCTCTTCTCCACAAACTCGATGTGCTTTCAGCCCAAGGGCTTATTGGGCTTAACCTGATAAAAACCTGGGTCAGCTGCCGGATCCAACCAAACAACATCCGACCCAAGCTTATGTGCGATTACTCCGGGCACGTCACCGACTCTCTCCGATACTCGGAGAAAACTTACCCGGCCGCAGATGTAAATAAAATCATGAAGGCTTTCTTGGCTGAGAGAGTTGATGTTATGAAGAGCATCGCCGGGCTTGCCCCTTTTACACGCTCTAAGCCGGCTCCTCTAGTAAGAACCGGCTATCACTCTTTATTCCGACTGACACTTCTTATGTATAGATACTAACTTTTATCCCTGTGTTTTTTACTCAGGAAACTAACGCATTCTGGAAGATTGTCACCCCTCCCCCCTCTGAAAACTCGGAGTAGGAGGAGGAGCCGACTGATAGCGATGAAGGTAATTCCGAGTCTCTTCTCAATAATTACTTCGTTAGCTTATTAGACCAAACTTCTCCTCCTTCCGACAATGCTCCTCACTCACCAGCGCTAGAGGACAAGGACGACACTCAGTCAGAAGAGAGTGAAGCAGAGCCGGAGGCTGATGTTGGGGCGAAGAGGAAGAGCAGGAGAGTTGTTTTCAAGGTGCCATATTCTTCCATGACCTCCAAGCCATACTCCTATGCCAATATGTGCGAACTTAACAGGCATCTAACCACTTCACCATCTCTGAAGGAATCAACTCCAGCCAAACGACGGGCAACCCGGACCTCTCCGGGTGACGATCCTCTTAACCCGGGTATCCCCATGTCGCCCGCTCGCCGAGCCGGTACTCCTCCAACTTATCAAACCCATACACCTCGAAAATTTCCATCTCCAAATCATCCCTTAGCCGGACAACTCCGAGTCTCACTTTCCGATTCTTTATCAGCATCTTCTGGATCCAGCAACGATCTCCCAGCCGACTTCGTCGTGAATACCGGGTAACTCGCTACCCTTATTAACCAATATACCTTTATTTTCCTTGTCTTCCGTCTATTACTTACTAACTTTTCCTTTTCTTTTTCAGAGCCAAGGTTACACATAGTGTGTTGGAACGCGTAGAGATAAACAAAACTTTTCCTACGCGATGCTTCCAAGATCTAGCCGAGGTAGAAGGCCACGAGTATTACCACTAGACGCGCAGGTGCGGATTATCGATGCAGCACGTCGGGGCAGTGCAGTCCCACGATCCGGTCCGGCCGATCCAATCCCTCGAACGTCGAAGTGCTGAACGTACAACACCTCTGCCGGTATCCACACGTACGAGGAGGAGCTCCGACGGCGGACTGCTAGGTCCGGTGCGGCGGCTGGACTGAGTGGGGCTAGAGTTCCCAACACATGGGAGAGTGGACTAACGTGCCCGCTGGGCAACCTGCGCCCCTCTTTATATAGCGTATTGTAATGGGCTTCACAACACTTGTGGCCCATTCCCTCTGTGAGTCCGACTCACAAAACCAGTCCATTTCCGGTTCGGGTCCAACCCGACCAATACTTGCTCCCGCTCTTAAGTGTGCGACCCTGCAGGCTCATGGCGACTTGGACACGATTGGAGTCCTACTCTCAATCGATCAATCGGTAGCGGCTCCTAGCAGAACGTGCCGACTCCCAAGTTCCATTGAATCATGACGACATACCTTTCAATGTGATATTCATCTTAGTCCTTTTTTGCCTCACGATATACCTTGTCGAACTATAGGCGATTTATCGTCATCCCTTAAATAGTTCAACTCTCTTCTCGATCCGTAATATACGATTCATCTGACTAACTCTTAGTCAACCGACACAATTAACACTTAACTGAGTCGCGCATGGCCATGCTTCCTGAATCATATCACTCGAGAGGGCCCAGAGAATATCTCTCCATTAGGAGGGGCAAAATCCCATCTTGATTATCCACATCACGCAGCTTGCTTCTCATTCGACCCGAACTCTGCCTTTATAGTTGCCTTGTCACAGAACAACGTTTGACAGAACCTAAGTCGGTGATCCACAACTCGGATTGTGCGACAACCTCAGGTCTAAGGATTACATTGATTGAGACATGCAAATGACGACTTGATCGTTGCATCTCAATGTGGGTCAGTCCGACTTGCTAAACTCTTTAGCCAAGTCCGTGAACGTTGGAATGGCATCACCATGCCCATGACAAGTGGAACCGTGTCATTAGCCAACACTCACATTAGTCTAGGGTGGGTGTCCAGCACAACCTTAACGACCAAGGACAATTAGTATGAACAACATGAATACATAGTTCCACAATCGAATCACATATTCAATGACATATATCAGATGTTCAAACCAAAGGATAACTTAATAACTTTATGAATACATTGGGAATCACATCATCTATGATTGCCTCTAGGGCATATTCCCAACAGTCTCCCACTTGCACTAGAGTCAATCATCTTGGCATCATATGCCTAGGCATCTAATGACCATACCTCTCGTGTGCGCCTCATGCTTAGGCTGTGGTAGCGCCTTTGTCAACGGATCTGCAATGTTTGCATCCGTGTGTACTTTGCATAACTTGATATCACCTTGTTCGACAAACTGGCGAATGAGGTGGTACCGCATGAGTATATGTTTGTTCTTCTGGTGTTGTCTAGGTTCCTTGGCCTGTGCGATGGCACCATTGTTGTCACAATATACGTCCAAAGGATTGGACGCGCCCTGAACCACACCAAGATCCATCAGGAGGTTCCTGATCCAAACAGCTTCCTTTGCCGCCTCTGAGGCAGCAATATACTCAGCCTCTGTTGTAGATGCAGACACCGTATCTTGCTTGGAACTCTTCCAGCTCACAGCTCCTCCGTTCATTACGAACACGTATCCCGATTGCGAACGAGAATCATCTGAGTCGGTGAGATAACTTGCATCCGTGTAACCCTTTACACTGAATTCCTCATCACCTCCATAAACTAGGAACATTTCCTTAGTATTTCTCAAATACTTAAGGATGTTTTTAACCGCTGCCCGGTGGGCTTCACCAGGGTCAGCCTGGTATCTGCTCGTAACACTTAGAGCATAGGAAACATCTGGCCTAGTACAAATCATGGCTTACATGATGGATCCGATTGCCGAAGCATACGGGATCACACTCATCCGACTTCGCTCATCAGTTGTCGAAGGACACTGAGTCTTGCTAAGTTTTATGCCATGGGACATCGGTAAGAATCCCTTCTTGGACTCTTCCATTTTGAATTTCTTCAAAACCTTGTCCAGATAAGTACTCTGACTCAATCCAATGAGCCGCCTTGATCTATCTCTATAGATCCTGATTCCTAATATGTAAGTTGCCTCACCCAAATCCTTCATTGAGAAACTCCTTTCCAATGACTCTTTGGTTTCTTGCAACATCATGACATCATTTCCAATCAGCAATATGTCATCCACATATAAGATTAGAAAGTTCACTTTGCTCCCACTAAACTTCTTGTATAAACAAGAATCATGATCGCTCTTGATGAAGCCAAACGATTTGACTACCTCATCAAAGCGAATGTTCCAACTCCGAGATGCTTGCTTCAACCCATAAATGGATTTCTGAAGTTTGCATACCTTGTCAGCATTAGCCGGATCGACAAAACCTTCGGGCTGTATCATATACACGTCCTCAGTTAAATTTCCATTAAGGAAAGCCGTCTTGACATCCATCTGCCATATCTCATAGTCGAAATAGGCTGCTATGGCTAACATGATCCGAATTGATTTAAGCATCGCTACGGGCGAGAAGGTCTCGTCGTAGTCAACTCCTTGAACCTGTCGGAACCCCTTCGCGACAAGTCGTGCTTTATAGACGGAAATATTTCCATCCATATCAATTTTCTTCTTAAAGACCCATTTGCACTCGACGGGTCTTGCACCGTCAGGCAGATCAACCAAATTCCAAACTTGGTTTTCATCCATGGAATTTAACTCGGATCTCATGGCTCCAAGCCATGACTCGGAATCAGATCCCACCATCGCTTCCGAATAAGTTGCCGGCTCATTACTGTCTAACAGTAAAACATCTCGAGCACTCTGTAATCTGGCAGATCTCCGAGGTTCAGGTGCTGTAACCGGTGTAGGTACCACGACCGGCTCAGCCTCCAAGGCCATTGCCGACTCGCCCCTAGCTGGTTCCTCTCGAATTTCTTCGAGTTGCACCGTGCTCCCACTGACTTCCCGACTGAGAAACTCTTTCTCAAGGAAGACACCATTCCGAGCGACAAACACTTTTCCCTCTTCCGGGTTGTAGAAGTAGTACCCCAAGGTTTCCCTCGGATACCCCACGAAAATACACTTATTCGACTTGGGCGTGAGCTTGTCCGACTGAAGTCGCTTGACAAATACCTCACAACCCCAAATCTTAAGAAAAGACAAACTTGGCTTTTTGCCCGTCCACATCTCATGTGGTGTCTTCTCTACTGACTTTGATGGTACTCTGTTTAGTGTGAAAGCTGCAGTTTCTAGACAATAACCCCAAAAATGATAAAGGTAGATCTGTCCGACTCATCATTGATCGTACCATGTCCAACAAGGTCCTATTTCTCCGTTCCGATACACCGTTTCTCTGCGGTGTACCCGGCGGAGTGAGTTGAGGAACTATTCCACAACTCTTTAGATGGTCATCAAACTCATGGCTCATGTACTCGCCCCCACGGTCCGACCGTAGAAACTTTATTTTCTTGCCGAGTTGATTTTGTACCTCACTCTGAAATTCCTTAATCTTTTCAAATGCTTCCGACTTGTGTTTCATTAAATAGATATATCCATACCTACTCAAATCATCAGTGAAGGTAATGAAGTACTCATAACCACCTCTAGCTGTCGTGCTCATTGGTCCACATACATCACTATGTATTAGTTCCAACAAGTCGGACGCCCTTTCACAACTCCTTGCAAAAGGTGTCTTGGTCATCTTGCCTAGTAGGCATGATTCGCATGTCTCGAATGACTCTAAGTCAAACGAAGTTAGAAGTCCATCATCATGGAGCTTCTTCATGCGCTTCCAACTTATATGACCAAGCCGACACTGCCAAAAGTAAGTCATATTCAGATCATTTGGTTTCAACCTTTTAACATTTATGTTATAGACTGATTCACTATCAAGATTTAAAATAAATAACCCGTTCTGAACGGGTGCAAAGCCATGAAACATATCTTTCAAATATAAAGAACAACCATTATTCTTAATATTCGACTCATAACCTTGTCTCATCAAACATGAGGAGGAAATAATGTTTCGACTAAGCGCTGGAACATAATAACAATTATTTAGTTCCAAAATAAATCCTGAAGGTAAATGAAGTTGCATCGTGCCGACTTCCAACGCAGCGACTCTCGCCTTGTTGCCGACCCGAATGTCAACCTCTCCTCTTGCCACGCTCCTAGTTCTTACCAGTCCCTGCAACGAGTTGCATATGTGAATAACTGATCCGGTATCATATACCCAAGAACTATTAGGGGCATCAGCAAGATAAATGTCTATAACATTGCACACAAGCGTACCTGAGTTGGAAGTCACACCTCCACTCTTGGCTCTGTCAGCCAAATACTTGGTGCAGTTCCTCTTCCAGTGGCCATCTTGCTTGCAATAGAAGCAGTTGGCTCCGGCTGTAGGAGAAGGTTTAGTCTTTGAGGGAGCACTCTGGACAGGGCCATGGGTGCTACCTCCTGACTTATCCTTCTTCTTCTTAGTCCAAGAACTCTTCTTAAACTTAGCCTTATTCTGCACCATCAACACTTGACTGGTGCCTTTCTTGATATCAGCCTCTACCGTTTTGAGCATCCCATGTAATTCAGTGATACTCTTATCCATACCATGCATATGGTAGTTCGAGATGAACGAACCATACGCACTAGGAAGAGAGTTCAGAATTATATCAGTAGCGAACTCTTCGTTAATTGGGAAGCCCAGCCGATCCAAAGACTGTATGTAACCAATCATCTTGATTACATGCGGACTCAGTGGATCACCGTCTTTCAGCTTACAGCCAAGCAAAGCTTGAGAGACTTGATACCTCTCAGTCTTTGCTTGAGCCTGGAACATACTTTTGAGGCTTTCGATCATATCGTAGGCCTCAACATTCTCGAACTGCTGCTGCAAGTCCGGTTCCATGTGTGCAAGCATAAGACAGCTAATCTCCGTAGACTCATCTCTAGTCTTACGGTAGGCATTCGTGACTGCGACAGTCGCATCGTCATCTGGCTCTTCTGGAAGTGAAGTTTCTAGAACATGTTCTTTCTTGTCATGCTTCAGGACTATCCTCAGATTACGATACCAGTTGGTGAAATTAGTTCCATTAAGCTTATCTTTCTCTAGGATTGACCTCAACGCAAACGCGGACAACTGAGGAAGGTTGCTAGGTGCCATTGATCTACAACAGAAAATACGCAAAAACACTTAATACATGTATACATAAAAGAGCAGGCATATTAAACGCTTTAATACTTATGCTCCCACTAGAACCAACATCCCTCCGATGGTTGCTAAGTGATTCAAGATCCTAAATAAGCAAGCCGACTAGTGAGCTTTAGCATCACCGCTAGCCGTCAAGTGATCTAGGTAGGCAACACCTTGCCAATCGTATCCAATACGACTCCTGTTAGTTGGGTGACATCACATGCCCCGGCTCCCAACCTACCTCGCCCCGAGCCCCACAACCGTTGTGATGGACTCGTCTAGATTACCAAGTGCTTCTGCTTGTAAGAGTCCGACTCAAACCCACCTAACCGGAAAGAATTGGTAGCACCTCAATTTTATGAGCCCACTACCAAGAATGTCCGACTTGTGATGGTGCAGCACTGGCGGGGCGACCGACTAGACCTTCTTTGAGGGATTAAAGAATCTACCAACTATCTAAATAGAGGTAAATAGAGACATAACAATAACACAAATAAAGCAATTATAATGTGAAATGGTATGGCTCTCTTCATGGTGATCTCCATCTCCACGAAGCTTGCAAGTCGGCTCGTGCCAACTCTTGTCACGTGCCATCTTGCTCCATGTAGCCGACTTGTACATCGACTTGCATGCCTTTCGGGTTCTCCAACAAGCTACACTAGCTAGTAAAACAAAATTTACGTAGAGAATCCGACACGCAGGCCGGTATACAATAAAATGACAGCACCTAGGCTCCAGCCGGCTGACATAAACATGATACGCAGATCATGTATGGATTACACACATCACATGCACATAAGCCATACCATTTACAACTTCCTGCAAAAACAAGTTATGCATAGATACGATATCTACCGGCGTTGTGAAACTCGCAACGACATCTAAGGCGCTACGACAGGGCGAAGCCGGCGGTCCCATCTGCATTCCGATCATGGATTTCTTCATCGGATAAAACGATTTTACCCAAATCTGATCCGTATTCCGATTCGATCAAACTCTTTGATCTTCGATCACCGCAACTGGATTTATGTGTCACGGTATACCCCGATGGCGGAAACCGACCGGTAGGGGTAAATTGTTTCACGACCTTAGGAGTATGATCACGGAAACCAGATCATCCATTAACCCCGAGTACGATTGATCCAATCAACCTTGTACAAAACCAATCTATCTCATAGACCGACCACCAAAACATCAATTAGATCACATCTAACGCTAACTACATATCACATATGTACGGATCTCGGGCCTAATACCAGAAGCTACCGCTCTGATACCACTGTTGGAACGCGTAGAGATAAACAAAACTTTTCCTACGCGATGCTTCCAAGATCTAGCCGAGGTAGAAGGCCACGAGTATTACCACTAGACGCGCAGGTGCGGATTATCGATGCAGCGCGTCGGGGCAGTGCAGTCCCACGATCCGGTCCGGCCGATCCAATCCCTCGAACGTCGAAGTGTTGAACGTACAGCACCTCTGCCGGTATCCACACGTACGAGGAGGAGCTCCGACGGCGGACTGCTAGGTCCGGTGCGGCGGCTGGACTGAGTGGGGCTAGGGTTCCCAATGCATGGGAGAGTGGACTAACGTGCCCGCTGGGCAACCTGCGCCCTTCTTTATATAGCGTATCGTAATGGGCTTCACAACACTTGTGGCCCATTCCCTCTGTGAGTCCGACTCACAAAACCAGTCCATTTCCGGTTCGGGTCCAACCCGACCAATACTTGCTCCCGCTCTTAAGTGTGCGACACTGCAGGCTCATGGTGTCTTGGACACGATTGGAGTCCTACTCTCAATCGATCAATCGGTAGCGGCTCCTAGCAGAACGTGCCGACTCCCAAGTTCCATTGAGTCATGACGACATACCTTTCAATGTGATATTCATCTTAGTCCTTTTTTGCCTCATGATATACCTTGTCGAACTATAGGCGATTTATCGTCATCCCTTAAATAGTTCAACTCTCTTCTCGATCCGTGATATGCGATTCATCTGACTAACTCTTAGTCAACCGACACAATTAACACTTAACTGAGTCGCGCATGGCCATGCTTCCTGAATCATATCACTCGAGAGGGCCCAGAGAATATCTCTCCATTAGGAGGGGCAAAATCCCATCTTGATTATCCACATCACGCAGCTTGCTTCTCATTCGACCCGAACTCTGCCTTTATAGTTGCCTTGTCACAGAACAACGTTTGACAGAACCTAAGTCGGTGATCCACAACTCGGATTGTGCGACAACCTCAGGTCTAAGGATTACATTGATTGAGACATGCAAATGACGACTTGATCGTTGCATCTCAATGTGGTTCAGTCCGACTTGCTAAACTCTTTAGCCAAGTCCGTGAACGTTGGAATGGCATCACCATGCCCATGACAAGTGGAACCGTGTCATCAACCAACACTCACATTAGTCTAGGGTGTGTGTCCAGCACAACCTTAACGACCAAGGACAATTAGTATGAACAACATGAATACATAGTTCCACAATCGAATCACATATTCAATGACATATATCAGATGTTCAAACCAAAGGACAACTTAATAACTTTATGAATACATTGGGAATTACATCATCTATGATTGCCTCTAGGGCATATTCCCAACATAGTGACCCAGAGGATATGCACGTTGATAACCTGGCCATTGAAGACCCGGAGAGTGCTACCAAGCCCGCGTCTGGCGGTGAAGAGGAAGAGCTGAATGACCCCATTGTCCCAGAAACCGGGTTTCCCCTGCCAACTCATCAATCGTCTGACGCTGATGTCGAGTTTCTGGGAACACAGAGGGCTGCCCCTGCTCCTAACACCTAGGCGGCCAGAGTCGACCCGATGAAGCAGGAAAGGACCCCGCCACCGGGTAACCAGAACCCTAGCTCCTCCAGGCCAAATCTGAGTGGCCTTGACTTTGAAGGGATGCTAGATGAACTTTTTTCTCTAAAATCCAATGAAAAAGATATTCTCGAATCCCTAGCAGCTGAGCATCAAGTAACTCTACCGATATTATTTGCGTACTCACCTAGTCCCCAAGTTTCGGGTGAACTATACATAGTTTACTCGGTACTTCCATAGCTATATAACCTTCCATACTCGGTTTTTACACTGCAACCGACTAATATCTCCTTGTCTAATTTTCACGCTT
The DNA here is from genome assembly GCA_028641055.1 of Alopecurus myosuroides. Classification (NCBI taxonomy): domain Eukaryota; kingdom Viridiplantae; phylum Streptophyta; class Magnoliopsida; order Poales; family Poaceae; genus Alopecurus; species Alopecurus myosuroides. Next base: position 334,803,683 of record CM054057.1, on the reverse strand, counting down.
ACGTGACCCGGACGGAGGAGATGTTGGCGAAAACCAACGAACTCCTCCAAGTTGAGACCAAACTTCGAGAGGAGCTGGAGGTCGAGGTGAAGGACCTTTCCAAGGATTGCAAGAATACAAGAAAAAGATCCACCATGTTGAGGGCTTACTGAAGAAATTATCGACCTCTGTTGCCGATACATACAGCTCCATAATTGGTAAAGGAACTTAACTTCCTGACTATGACTCGGGTTTCTCATTTGATAGGGTCTATGACCAGGACCTTACCACTTTACTTTTCTCTTTATTCTGCAGGTCCGGGTGACAAAGTTGATGATGAAGATGATATAGAGAAATTGAAGACCTTGAAGGCGGTTATCCGGCAATTTTCTGCGGGGACCAAGTGGACCCTTGAAGCCGTGAGGTGGCCTGGTGGTTATGGCGGTGTATCCCAAATGCTCAATGCGTGCTCAACGGTCCCTGCTTGGATTGACCACTGGAAGCGCTCGGCATGCCGGGTGGGGGTGACCCGTGGCCTTGCGTTGGCCAAAGCCTACTTTCCTAGGCTTGAGCCAGCAACGATTGTGAATGGGTTCCCCGAATTCAACACAGACGGCTCTCGATTCTCGGCAAAGGACTACAAAGCTATCCATGCTCAGATACGTCACTCAGCAAGCTTGATAGCCGATAAACTTGACGTGAACAAGCTTACCCCTCTGTACAACGCTGAAGATAAGCCGGTACCTTCTGATTTTCCTGCTCCCTTTGATATGCTAGCCCGCTGGAAGGAGGAAGATGCCAAGAGGAAAGCCGAGGCCGGCTCTGTGCCAGCATCATCCACTCCAGTCATCCCTCCTCCAGCTCGTGCTGATACCGTGGTTGATCCGGATACGGAGGCAGGGAAGGCTACAGAAGAAAACACTGAAGATCCGGCTACCAAGCCTGCTGCTGAAGACTCGGCTATGAATGCCGAGTAAAGTTTGTCCACAAACACTCATTCGGCCGATAGGCATGTTGTAATATGCCTGATACAATTATTTGTTTAATAGTGCGCCTGTGCACTTTTGATACTATTCCCTTGGTTTGTAACACACTTAAACTTTTATGGCTTTGATGGCCCTTTTGGCCATCCACCTTGATATGCCCTTTTCAGCCTTGAACTTGGATAATTTCGTTTTTCTGCACTTTCTTCTCTTCCAGATCTGTGAGAGTCGGTTTCCGGGTCTTTGGATTTGTTGACCTGGTGAACTTTTGTTTCTTGAGTCCCCAAGTCCCCAAGACTCGGATTTTTGGGCTTTGAGCTCAATAGCTAGACCGTTTGCTGTTTTTCTCAAATTCCCAAGTCCCCAAGACCCAAATCTCCGAGTTTTAGGAATTTGTAGTTTTAAGAAAACGGCTCCCTATTTTTGCCAAGGCCCAAAATATATAGCTACACATATAAATTTTGAAGCTATGCTTAATACATTGTGAGTTTCCGGCTATCGCCTTTTACTCTGCATAACTTGTGGTTTGGATGACCCTTTTGACCCCCTTTGCTGTAAGCCGGCTTTCGCGTGGATACTCAATGTTGCTTATAACTCTATAAAAACAGGGTCAGGCAAGTCCCCATGGGCATCATGACTGATTGGTTTTATAGGCTAGCAATCACGCCACTTTGTTGCGAGTCACATCGAGCTTAAGCAAGGAAGATCAAGGAAGTTTTGGCTCTATTGTCCGGCTATAAGATTGTAACCGTACTTATTGCAAGTAATCGGTCCTTATAACCTAATGGCATCGTGGCCGGGTCTTGAGATTATAGCTGTGCTATTCAAGCAATCAGCCCCCAAGACCTATATATGCAATCTATGAAAATTTTAAACCTAGTGTATTATAACTAAGCCATAAATACTTACCTGATATGGAGTAGAATAAGACATAAAAGACTTTAAAACGGACTAATAGGAAGAAAAATAGGAAACAAATAATATCATAGTTTAACCATCTCTTTATTGATATGAGAAAGATTAGGTCAGCAAGCCGCCTCATTAAAAACCCTCCAGTCCCCTTAGGTACCCTGGATAGGAAAAGAGTGCGTCTGAAACCTACAACCTGTTTACATCGTGCAATTCAACTTGTAAACCTAGCCTACGCGAAGTGTAGTAAGGACGTAGCTGAGCTACGTTCCATGGTCTTTCCCGTTCTTGCATAGATGAAGTGGTATGGGCGGTGTCATTGATAGTGTCTCACTCTTCCCTTGCGTCTATTAAGTAGTATGGTCCATTATGCAAATTCCGGCTTACGATGAACGGGCCTTCCCATGGTGGAGATAACTTGTGCTTTCCTTCCTTTGATTGTACTAAGCGCAGTACCAGGTCCCCTTCCTGGAAGACCCGGGTTTTGACTCGCCGGCTGTGGTATCGCCTCAAATCCTGTTGATATATAGCTGACCTCTCCAAGGCTTGCTCTCTGTGCTCTTCTAACATGTCCACAGCGTCTTGCCGGGTCTTCTCGTTTTCCACCTCAACATAAGCTGCTACTCGGGGCGAGTCATGAATAATATCACTCGGAAGAACCGCCTCTGCACCATAAACCATAAAAAACGGAGCCATCTGAGTAGATCTGTTAGGTGTAGTGTTAATCCCCCAAACCACTGATGGTAGCTCCTCTACCCATGCTCCAGCAGCTCTGAGGCACGGGACTCGTAATCGTGGTTTCAACCCACGAAGTAATTCCTGGTTTGCCCTCTCCACTTGTCCATTGGCTTGTGGATGGGCTACTGAGGCTACATCAAGGCGGACGCCGTTGTTTCCACAAAACTTTTCCATCTCACCTAAGGACATGTTGGTCCCATTGTCTGTTATTATGCTATGAGGATATCAAAACCGATAGATGATCTTTTTTAGGAACTTGACAGTTGTTGGCTGCCTCACAATTGGTGACTGTCATGGCTTCAACCCATTTAGTAAACTTATCGATAGCCACCAAAAGATGAGTCTTTTTGCAAGGCGACATGTGAAAGGGGCCCACCATATCCATCCCCCAAACTGCAAACGGCCAGGTCAACGGGATTGTTCGCAACTCCATAGCCGGCACATGGGTTTGGCGAGCATACCTTTGACATCCATCACATCTTGCCACCAAGCGCTCCGCGTCCGCCAAAGCCGTGAGCCAGAAGAAACCGTGTCGATATGCTTTAGCCACAAGGGACCTTGTGGAGGCATGATGCCCACAATCACCCTCATGGATCTCCCTCAAAATCTGTCTGCCCTCCTCTGGTGTTACACAGCGCAAAAAGACTCCTGCAACACTTCTCTTATACAACTCGCCATTGATGATAGAATAGCCCTTTGCTTGTCTCAGGATTTTCCTGGCTAAAACTTCTTGTGGTGGTAACTCGCCCCGTGATAGATAGGCCAGAAACGGCTCCGTCCATTCGGGAATAGCACGTACAGCGGCCACAAGCTCCAAATCCGGTTCTTGGTTAGCCACCTCTTCTTCCGATTCGGTTTTGATAGAGGGCCGCCATAACTCGTCCAGAAAAACATTAGGCGGAACCGGCTCTTGGCGCGAACCAAGTCTTGCGAGCGCATCTGCTGCCTCGTTCTTTCGCCTATCAATGTGTTCCACCTCATACCCCGAAAAAGACCCGGCCACCCTGTCTACCTCTCTGCGATACGCTGCCATTGTTGCATCCTTTCTATCCCAGGTTCCAGAGACCTGCTGTACCACAAGATCCGAGTCTCCATAGCACCTTATTCGCCTGATGTTCATCTCCTTTGCTACCCGCAGTCCGTGTAATGGGGACTCATACTCGGCCACATTGTTGGAGCAATCGAAGTGAATTTGCAACACATAACTCAACTTGTCTCCTTTTGGTGATGTAAGTACCACCCCAGCTCCTGGTCCCTCGTATTGCTTGGAACCATCAAAGTGCATCACTCAAGACTCGGAACTTGGCATAATTGTGGGCATGCTTGTGTGAGTCCAATCATTGATAAAATCAGCTCAAGCCTGGGACTTGATTGCAGACCGAGGCTCGTAGTTGATGTGATAATCTCCCACCTCAATGGCCCACTTGGCTATTCTGCCTGTCGCATCTGAATTTCTGATAATATCTGCCATGGGTATAGAGCTAACCACCGTTATGGGGTGTTCCTGAAAGTACGGCTTCAATTTCCGGCTGGCCATGAAGACCCCAAAAACTAGCTTTTGCCAATGCGGGTAACGCTGCTTTGCTTCCGATAAGACCTCACTCACGTAGTAAACCGGCCTTTGTACCGGATGATCCTTTCCATCCTCCTTGCGCTCAACCACAACCACTGCGCTAACCGCCCGAGGCCCGGCCGCGATGTATAACAACATGGGCTCTTTGGGACCGGCGCTGCCAGAATCGGTGCCTCAGATAACTGCTTTTTCAGAGCTTCAAATGCCTCGTCCGCCTCTTGGTCCCATACGAATTTGTCGGTTTTCCTCAAGAGTCGATATAGAGGTATTGCTTTTTCTCCAAGCCTAGATATAAACGGGCTTAATGCTGCCACACATCCCGTGAGCTTCTGAACATGCTTCAGGCCTTCCGGCTTTTTCAGGCTCTGGATGGCCTTGATTATTTCCGGGTTTGCCTCAATTCCTCTCTCAGAAACAATAAAGCCGAGTAACTTTCCCGCAGACACTCCGAACACGCACTTAGTCGGGTTAAGCTTCATCTGGTATCTCCTCAGGTTCTTGAAGGTCTCCTTTAGGTCATCTATGAAAGTTTCAGCTTTCCTTGTTTTAATCACCACATCATCCACATAGGCATGAACGTTGCGTCCAATTTGATCCTCAAAACACTTCTGGATGCACCGCTGATACGTTGCGCCGGCGTTTATCAGCCCAAAGGTCATGGTCTTATAACAAAAAGCACCAAAGGGGGTTATGAACGAAGTTTTCTCCCAATCCTCCTTTTTGAGCTTTATTTGGTGATACCCGGAATAAGCATCCAGGAAACATAATAAGTCACAACCTCCCACTGCATCAATGATCTGGTCTATTCTCGGAAGGGCAAATGGATCCTTTGGGCAATGCTTGTTGAGACTCGTATAGTCTATGCACATCCTCCACTCGTTGTTCTTTTTCAGCACTAGAACCGGATTTGCCAACCATTCCGGGTGAAAAACCTCCATAATAAAGCCGGCTGCAAGGAGCCGAGCTATCTCCGCTCCTATAGCCTTTCTCCTTTCCTCATTCATTTTTCTCAGACCCTGCTTCATAGGCCAGGACCTGTGATCAACATGCAAACTGTGCTCAGCTAACTCGGTCGGGATACCCGGCATGTCGCTGGGCGTCCAAGCGAAAACGTCCCGATTCTCATGAATAAACTCGATAAGTGCTTCTTCCTCCTTGTTGTCTAAGTTCGAGCCTATGGCAAATTGTTTGGAGGGATCACCCTCGACAAAAGCCACCATCTTGGTGTCCTGGGCCGCTTTAAACTTTGCTCTCTCGTCCTCCGTATTCGGTCTTTTCAAAGCAGTTCTATCTTCCGGGTCTACTTGAGACCGGTAATACTTGAGCTCTTCCTTCCTGCAAGCCTGTTCTGCCATTGCCGCATCTACTTCATCACACTCCGCTGCCACAGCCCGGTTCCCATGTATAGTGATGGTCTGCTTAGGACCCGGAATCTTTAGCTGCAAATACACGTAACACGGCCTGGCCATGAACTTAGCGTAAGCCGGCCTTCCGAACATCGCGTGATAAGGGTTGCGCAATTTCACTACCTCGAATGTGAGCCACTCCACTCGGAAGTTATCCTTGGATTCTCTGAAAGCGACTTCAAGTGTTATCTTCCCTTCAGGGCACGCCGAGTGACCCGGCACAATCCCGTGGAAAACTGTAGAACTTTTCTGTAGCTGAGACTCCTTGAGCCCCATGCGTAGAAAGGTTTCCCAATATAGAATATTGATGCTACTTCCACCATCCATGAAAACCTTTTTCAGCTCGTAACCATTGACCTGCGGTGCCACAACCAAAGTTAGCACACCCGGATGTTCTATTGTTTCGGGGTGATCCCTTCTGCTCCACGTTACCTCTTGATCTGACCATCTCAAATATCTCGGAACGCCTGAAGAAACCGAGTTTACGATCCTTTTAAGTATCTTTCTCTCTTTGTTAGAAGTCCCGGTGGTGTGGACGTGATATTGTCCTAGCTGTTTTGGGTTGGCTTGGAAACCTCCAGCGCCTCCTTGATTGTTACCCGGATTACCACCTCCTGCATTGCCCGCGGGGGGGTGGCCCGTTGCCCGGGTTTCCACCCGGACCCGGTCCTCCTCCCCGGCCTGCACCTCGCAGGGCTTTCTGTATTTCCTCGTTCTTCCATCTCTGTAAGTCCATGCATTGCTCCAATGAATGATTAGCCGGTCTGCCGTTCCTGCTATGACGCGGACAGGGCATCCTGAAGGCCTCTATATGGTTAGCTGGCCTCGGTGGTGTAACACCTGGGGTGTTACCCTAATAGAGAGTTGTTTGTTTTCTTTTTTTTGCTTGCATCACATGCATCATATTGCATTGCACCATGTTTGCATCACAACTGAAAATTCAAAAACAATTTTAACCTTCACACATGTCTAAAAATTTCAATTGAAAGTTGCACCTCAAATTGTTTTCAATAAGTTGAAGTTGAATTTATTTCAAATTGCCTGCTAAATAAAATTTTCCCTGTTATTAAAACCCTAATGGCAAATTCAAAATTTCAAATCAAATCACTCCTGTTTATCATATTTCAATATGGGTTTAAATATTAAAATTTGGCAAACAAATTAAATTCAATAATGTTTGCAAATTGCTTGAACTTATTAATAGAATCTGTTTGTTTCCAAAATTCCCAAACCAAACCTTATTTGAAATTCAACCTACCACTTAAAATCAAACTAACATTTTAAAATTTGAAATCATTAACTAACCTTTGCTTTTGATTATTGTCTTGCAACTTAATAAAATTAATTACCAAATAAACACCCCAAACTCTATTTGGAAAATTCAACTAACACCATTAAATCAAAGTAAGATTTTTTTCAAAGTTGTGAATAATGTAAACATTTGCTTCTAATCTTCTGTTTTGAAGCCTAACACCAATAAATTCATGAAAGAAACCCTAAACCCTCCAAATTCTCTCCCTTTCCTCTTCCATCCTTTACAAAAATGTGTTCATAAGGAAAAACAAAGAAAGAAAAAAAAATGAAAGAGAGAGCGGTGAGCTGAAAGGAGACAGCCCACAACCCCAGCCCACCCTAGCCAAAACCCACCAAGCGAGCCCAATATCCCTCCCTGTCGCTTTCTTCTTCATCGTGCTGTCGTCACGACAGTACGACCGCACCTCCACCACCGGATCATCCTCTCCCCCTCCTCGATGCGTGCCGTACCGAGCTCCTCCCCACCTTAAAACCGCGCCTCCCCCTCTGCTCGCCAACCCTAGCCCCCTCTCCTTCCCATCCGCCGCCGATTCCCTCCTTTCTCTTCTGCTTCTCTCCACCGAAACCAACGCGGCCGGCCACCGGAATCTTCACCGCGCCGCCGCTACGCAGTGCCGGGAGGACAGCTTGGCGCGGGAATCGCACCGAGAGGTGTCCGTCGTCCTGTACGCGAGATGATCGGGAGCCGGAGCTGCCTGAGGCGTCGTCGCCGAGCTCGTTGTCCGCTTCGTCGAGTATGTCCGTGCGCACACCGTCGTCGACTACCCCATCTTCATCACCTCCAGTCGTCGCGCGTCACGATCGACTACAACAGGGACTGCCCAGTGAGCTCCTCTTCCCCCTTCATGTCGTCTCCCACCCTATGCCCTTGCAGCAGCATCACCACGTCTCTGTCAGGACCACCCGCCATGGACTTCGTGCCCGTGAGCTGAATTTTTGGTGCGCTGCACCCACGATCAGAACCACACCCGCCACACAGGCATGCGCGAAATGCACCGCCACACCAGCACTTCACCCAGCCAGCTCAGGCGTCGCCCGTTTCCTCCCGAGCGTTCCGGCATGGAGACGCAGCTGAGCTGCACGCATGCTGCTGGGCATGCCGTACTGCTGCTCCTACACACAGGCATACTCGGCAGAGCAGCACACACCCACAGCGCCACAGCATGACAAGCCCAGCTGCACCTAATTCTACACCCTTGGTCTACTGGCCGCGCAAGAGATCAGCAGCGCCGCTGTGGATCGTCGTTGCAGCTGCGCCATCTCTGAACCTGAAGAAGTACTCTGTTCTGAACGAGTTTCAGTTGTTGTCTGATGCTATGATCATGCTGCTGCGATTCTGTATAGAACCATCAATCGGGACCTAGCCCAGTGGCAAATGCTGGAGTTACACACCCTGGCCACCCAAGTTCAATCCCCATATGCGGCCAAGCTTCCTCTTTTTACTTTCCTGCAAGTTTGGAGCTGCTGTCTCGTGCTGTTCCTGAGGCCCGAACGACTGCATCTTGTTCTGTTCGAAGTTCAGTAAAACATCCAATATTCACCTCTTCTTCAGTCGCACCCGTAACCGATCACAACAGCTTCAGTACCGTAGTGGTACTGCATCCGTGCGCGCGAGCAACACATCCTGGGTTCGATCCCCAGGGGCGGGCCCTTTTTCCTTTTATTTCCCCTCGCGCGCATCCGGCCCCACACGTCATGCACCGCACTGCCCTGTCACCCTCCAACCGCGCCCACGCAGCGCCAGCGTGGCCCCGGGGCCCGATCGTCAGCGTCTCTGGCTGGCTAGCCCCGCGGTAACAAAGGTTTTCTAACAACTTTCTGTTTGAAAACAAGTCCTTTATTTTTCAAAGATTGGTCCTCTAATTCGAAATGCAAATAACTTTCAAAATATAACTCTAAATAACAAAAGTAAAATATGTTTATTGTTCTAAATTAAATTGTCTATCCAACTATGCCATTTGTTTTCTGTTTTGAACTTTCAAAATGCAATTCAAATTTGAATTCAAATAAGTCAATTGTAATTTGCAACAATTCATAAATAATTCATACTAATTCCAAATAAGGCAAATAAAATATGTTTTCCATACCATTTTGAATAACCTTTTCAAATATAAATTTTGTTTCATGGTTTGAATAATTTAAATTGCCTAAATAATTTAATACTTGCTTAATTCATTTAAATTTGATAAAATCATAACTTGCTCAAAATAAAATAATTTTGAACATGCAAAATATGTTTTCAAACCATCAAAGTGTGAACTTTTCAAATGTGAGTTTGAATTTATGTTTTGAACAAATAAAATTCAAACTTGTTTTAAATTCATTTAAAACTTGTTTAATCTCGTTTACTTCATAATTAAATTATGCTAATTCCAATTTCAATATTTGAAACATGTAATCCAACTAAAAATTGATGTTCTTTTCAAATATAAATTTTGTTATTTGTTTTGAACACTTTAACTTGATGAAAACAACAATTGTTTGTGTGACACCCTTAAGGAACCAAAATTCTCTAACTTAATAAATAAATTTCTAAAATTGGTAAACCTTATTTCCAAATGGTTCTATTGTTGTTATTTTTGTTGTTTTCCTCATCCATGCATCATGCTAATCCACCTTCACCTGTTGATTAGTTGGAAAACAATTGTTTCAACCATAATTCATGGGCTTTTCATATGCAACTCAAATTGCATATGGGTCCATTTAACTCTGTTTATCTTGTCAACTAGTTTACCTTGATGCATCTTTAAACTTGTCATGCATCCATATCTTGATCATGCTGGATCTTTTGCCGTAGTAGTAATTGTTGCATCCGGTGTTTGTTCGAGGTTCGTTGCTTCTTCCCGGATAGGACGTTGAGATGATGTGAGCAACGACAAGTTCTGCTACCTTGCGGGATCTCAGGCAAGTATACTCACTTGCTGCCAAATGGCTGCCTTTCATCACTTGTTACCGATTCTTTCCGTTGTTCTTATTCTAGCCTGTTGATACGATGCTTGTGTCTCGATCCTATCATATGTTTACCTTGCAGCCATGATATATCCTTTCCTTCCACTTCCTATTTAACTGTTGATTGTTTACCTCGTTGGCCTCCGTGTCGTAGCTGCATGCTTAGGGTTGTTTTGCTCGAGTCTGTTACCCGTTACTTTCTGTTATTATTTCATTATCGTTCTGGGGGCTCGATGTTTAATCAATCAATCATGCTAATGTTATTGTTAAATAATAATTTGATGATAAGGCACCGGCAGGAGGCCCTTTGTGGTTTTGAGGCCTGCTAGTGTCGACCCTAATAGGAAAAGGGTCTTGTCTACTGATCCATGATGAGCGCACTACCCGCATGTGGGAAGCGAGTATGGGCGCCCCCCTCAACTTGACTCGATTCGCATCTCGTCCAAATCGCCTCATTTAGTTCGGGTTTTCCATCTGCTGCATGCATGATCTTGCGAGCCCTTGGATCCCGGGTGGAACTTTCGTAGTCGGCATATAGGGGGACACGGTCTTAGAGTGCTATGAGGGTCCCTTTTCTTCGGGGCGTCACAAATGGTATTAGAGCCTTGGTTCCGATTCCCGATATTGTTTCGATACGAATGGTTATCGAAGCAACGGGTCCGCAAAGCCTGTAGGATAACCTCGCTAACGGTCGTTGTTTCTAGAGTGTCAAAAACTATTTGCTGCTAAACTATTTTGGAAAAACATCTCAATAGGATTCTTGTTTTCTCCTTATCCCTATTCTATTTCCCCTCCCATCTTATTTGTTTTGGAGTCTACTCTCGTACTCAATCTTTCAAAGTGTTAGGATCCTACGTGGGTGGACGTTTTCTGAGCCTTAACCTAATAGGTTCGATCATCGGAAGATTCCTGGTGGAAGAACATCGTCGTCACTCCGAGCAAGAATCCCTTGTTAGTGGTGTCAAGAAGCCCTTGTTAGTGGTGTCGAGGAGATCAACTGGAAGCACGAAGAATCGATAGTCGAACTTCTTTCCCCTCCCGGGTTAGCAGGTGGATTGCGAGGGCGCAATCCCTTGTTAGTGGTGTCGTCTGTAACACCTGGGGTGTTACCCTAATAGAGAGTTGTTTGTTTTCTTTTTTTTGCTTGCATCATATTGCATTGCACCATGTTTGCATCACAACTGAAAATTCAAAAACAATTTTAACCTTCACACATGTCTAAAAATTTCAATTGAAAGTTGCACCTCAAATTGTTTTCAATAAGTTGAAGTTGAATTTATTTCAAATTGCCTGCTAAATAAAATTTTCCCTGTTATTAAAACCCTAATGGCAAATTCAAAATTTCAAATCAAATCACTCCTGTTTATCATATTTCAATATGGGTTTAAATATTAAAATTTGGCAAACAAATTAAATTCAATAATGTTTGCAAATTGCTTGAACTTATTAATAGAATCTGTTTGTTTCCAAAATTCCCAAACCAAACCTTATTTGAAATTCAACCTACCACTTAAAATCAAACTAAAATTTTAAATTTTGAAATCATTAACTAACCTTTGCTTTTGATTATTGTCTTGCAACTTAATAAAATTAATTACCAAATAAACACCCCAAACTCTATTTGGAAAATTCAACTAACACCATTAAATCAAAGTAAGATTTTTTTCAAAGTTGTGAATAATGTAAACATTTGCTTCTAATCTTCTGTTTTGAAAACTAACACCAATAAATTCATGAAAGAAACCCTAAACCCTCCAAATTCTCTCCCTTTCCTCTTCCATCCTTTACAAAAATGTGTTCATAAGGAAAAACAAAGAAAGAAAAAAAATGAAAGAGAGAGCGGTGAGCTGAAAGGAGACAGCCCACAACCCCAGCCCACCCTAGCCAAAACCCACCAAGCGAGCCCAATATCCCTCCCTGTTGCTTTCTTCTTCATCGTGCTATCGTCACGACAGTACGACCACACCTCCACCACCGGATCATCCTCTCCCCCTCCTCGATGCGTGCCGTACCGAGCTCCTCCCCACCTTAAAACCGCGCCTCCCCCTCTGCTCGCCAACCCTAGCCCCCTCTCCTTCCCATCCGCCGCCGATTCCCTCCTTTCTCTTCTGCTTCTCTCCACCGAAACCAACGCGGCCGGCCACCGGAATCTTCACCGCGCCGCCGCTACGGAGTGCCGGGAGGACAGCTTGGCGCGGGAATCGCACCGAGAGGTGTTTGTCGTCCTGTACGCGGGAGGACCGGGAGCCGGAGCTGCCTGAGGCGTCGTCGCCGAGCTCGTTGTCCGCTTCGTCGAGTATGTCCGTGCGCACACCGTCGTCGACTACCCCATCTTCATCACATCCAGTCGTCGCGCGTCACGATCGACTACAACAGGGACTGCCCAGTGAGCTCCTCTTCCCCCTTCATGTCGTCTCCCACCCTGTGCCCTTGCAGCAGCATCACCACGTCTCTGTCAGGACCACCCGCCATGGACTTCGTGCCCGTGAGCTGAATTTTTGGTGCGCTGCACCCACGATCAGAACCACACCCGCCACACAGGCATGCGCGAAATGCACCGCCACACCAGCACTTCACCCAGCCAGCTCAGGCGTCGCTCGTTTCCTCCCGAGCGTTCCGGCATGGAGACGCAGCTGAGCTGCACGCATGCTGCTGGGCATGCCGTACTGCTGCTCCTACACACAGGCATACTCGGCAGAGCAGCACACACCCACAGCGCCACAGCATGACAAGCCCAGCTGCACCTAATTCTACACCCTTGGTCTACTGGCCGCGCAAGAGATCGGCAGCGCCGCTGTGGATCGTCGTTGCAGCTGCGCCATCTCTGAACCTGAAGAAGTACTCTGTTCTGAACGAGTTTCAGTTGTTGTCTGATGCTATGATCATGCTGTTGCGATTCTGTATAGAACCATCAATCGGGACCTAGCCCAGTGGCAAATGCTGGAGTTACACACCCTGGCCACCCAAGTTCAATCCCCATATGCGGCCAAGCTTCCTCTTTTTATTTTCCTGCAAGTTTGGAGCTGCTGTCTCGTGCTGTTCCTGAGGCCCGAACGACTGCATCTTGTTCTGTTCGAAGTTCAGTAAAACATCCAATATTCACCTCTTCTTCAGTCGCACCCGTAACCGATCACAACAGCTTCAGTACCGTAGTGGTACTGCATCCGTGCGCGCGAGCAACACATCCTGGGTTCGATCCCCAGGGGCGGGCCCTTTTTCCTTTTATTTCCCCTCGCGCGCATCCGGCCCCACACGTCATGCACCGCACTGCCCTGTCACCCTCCAACCGCGCCCACGCAGCGCCAGCGTGGCCCCAGGGCCCGCTCGTCAGCGTCTCTGGCTGGCTAGCCCCGCGGTAACAAAGGTTTTCTAACAACTTTCTGTTTGAAAACAAGTCCTTTATTTTTCAAAGATTGGTCCTCTAATTCGAAATGCAAATAACTTTCAAAATATAACTCTAAATAACAAAAGTAAAATATGTTTATTATTCTAAATTAAATTGTCTATCCAACTATGCCATTTGTTTTCTGTTTTGAAGTTTCAAAATGCAATTCAAATTTGAATTCAAATAAGTCAATTGTAATTTGCAACAATTCATAAATAATTCATACTAATTCCAAATAAGGCAAATAAAATATGTTTTCCATACCATTTTGAATAACCTTTTCAAATATAAATTTTGTTTCATGGTTTGAATAATTTAAATTGCCTAAATAATTTAATACTTGCTTAATTCATTTAAATTTGATAAAATCATAACTTGCTCAAAATAAAATAATTTTGAACATGCAAAATATGTTTTCAAACCATCAAAGTGTGAACTTTTCAAATGTGAGTTTGAATTTATGTTTTGAACAAATAAAATTCAAATAAAATTCAAACTTGTTTTAAATTCATTTAAAACTTGTTTAATCCTGTTTACTTCATAATTAAATTATCCTAATTCCAATTTCAATATTTGAAACATGTAATCCAACTAAAAATTGATGTTCTTTTCAAATATAAATTTTGTTATTTGTTTTGAACACTTTAACTTGATGAAAACAACAATTGTTTGTGTGACACCCTTAAGGAACCAAAATTCTCTAACTTAATAAATAAATTTCTAAAATTGGTAAACCTTATTTCCAAATGGTTCTATTGTTGTTATTTTGTTGTTTTCCTCATCCATGCATCATGCTAATCCACCTTCACCTGTTGATTAGTTGGAAAACAATTGTTTCAACCATAATTCATGGGCTTTTCATATGCAACTCAAATTGCATATGGGTCCATTTAACTCTGTTTATCTTGTCAACTAGTTTACCTTGATGCATCTTTAAACTTGTCATGCATCCATATCTTGATCATGCTGGATCTTTTGCCGTAGTAGTAATTGTTGCATCCGGTGTTTGTTCGAGGTTCGTTGCTTCTTCCCGGATAGGACGTTGAGATGATGTGAGCAACGACAAGTTCTGCTACCTTGCGGGATCTCAGGCAAGTATACTCACTTGCTGCCAAATGGCTGCCTTTCATCACTTGTTACCGATTCTTTCCGTTGTTCTTATTCTAGCCTGTTGATACGATGCTTGTGTCTCGATCCTATCGTATGTTTACCTTGCAGCCATGATATATCCTTTCCTTCCACTTCCTATTTAACTGTTGATTGTTTACCTCGTTGGCCTCCGTGTCGTAGCTGCATGCTTAGGGTTGTTTTGCTCGAGTCTGTTACCCGTTACTTTCTGTTATTATTTCATTATCGTTCTGGGGGCTCGATGTTTAATCAATCAATCATGCTAATGTTATTGTTAAATAATAATTTGATGATAAGGCACAGCAGGAGGCCCTTTGTGGTTTTGAGGCCTGCTAGTGTCGACCCTAATAGGAAAAGGGTCTTGTCTACTGATCCATGATGAGCTCACTACCCGCATGTGGGAAGCGAGTATGGGCGCCCCCCTCAACTTGACTCGATTAGCATCTCGTCCAAATCGCCTCATTTAGTTCGGGTTTTCCATCTGCTGCATGCATGATCTTGCGAGCCCTTGGATCCCGGGTGGAACTTTCGTAGTCGGCATATAGGGGGACACGGTCTTAGAGTGCTATGAGGGTCCCTTTTCTTCGGGGCTCGATTAGCCGTGCGCCCAAGGTTCTTTGGGCTTGATGCGAAGAAGAGTTGAGTTGTGTAGAGTACCTCACTTGGTGGGTTGATCCCCCGTCTGGCGGGTTATTCTTGCGTGTACGGCCAAATTGGTGCAACCCTGCAGGGATAATCTTCTCGAGAAGCCGTGTTTTCCGCGGTTATGGATTACTTGGTGAAAGTACTGGCTAACAAGTACTCAGGACAACTTAAACCTAATGATTAACAACCTTTCACCCAATGATTAACAACTTGACTAGTAATAGGCTTATTGACACAATAATCTGAACCATCATTAATCCAACTGTGTGAGTTATCCTCGGATTGCTTCTTTGGATAAAGGGGCGAGATCCAGGATGGGTTTGTTTGAAGTTATCTTTCAGTTGGTTACTATACTCGATCTTATCTTCTTTCTGTTAGCCGGGAGTTGTAGTATCTCTCTGTAGTTGGTTAGTGCAGCCCGCTGTCGCTTATTTGCAATAATCCCTTCCTTTCCGTTGTACCCAAAGTATTTGTATCTTGTGATGACTGGTTACGCCGGTATCTTGTGAGTATGGTTTATCCACTTGCCAGTACTTAACTGTACTGACCCACGAATCTCTTTCGTGGCTGCATATTCAACATTGCAGTCAACAGGTTTGAAGTCTGACGACGTTAGCTTGGGAATCCCTCCGGCTTGGCCTGGGCAGGGATTGGACGCTCTCGGTTATCTTCAGGACTCTTAGTCCAATTTGTATCTTGTCCGTAGACGGACGATATGTTGTTTCTTCCGCTGTTATTTGGATCTTTGTAATGTATCAGTTGTATCCTTGACCCGTTTGAGTCATCTTGTATCTATCTGTTTCTGTTGTAATTGTGGAATATTCGTGAACTGTTGTAATGTTATCATAAGTGGCAACCTGGAATCGGTTATTATGCGGATTTGGCGGGAATGCTGAAATCTGCATAGTGCCCGATCTCGGGGCGTCACAGGTGGCCCCTGGTAATTTCCTCCATTGAAGTTTCCTTCTACCCTGGGTCTTGGAAACCCGGCCTCGGTATTAGCAACAAACTCGGAATTTCCTTCATACGGGCGTTTGTGTTGGTTATTTCCATTACCCCCCCGGGTCTTCCATTATTGTTGGTGTTGGTCTTCGCTTTTTGTCCTCAACCTCCTCTTCCGTGGTGTCAGTGGCGGCGTGCTTGTTGCATGCGTCCATCAATTCCCCCATCGTGATTTCCGAGGCATGCCGACTGGATTTCATGCGCGTTAGCTTTTGCACCAAGGGTATGTATTTGCACGTTTTTGCCATAGCCTGTAACACATCTTTTGGTTGAATATCAGTCGAAGAGTGGAGGATTTCCATAACCCGGCGCACCCAGCTGCGCGCCGACTCTCCCTTTCTCTGGACACATCTTTCCAAATCATGAATCGTGAATAACTTCCGGCATGTTCCATGAAAGTGCTTAATGAAAGCTGTTTTCAACTCATTCCATGAATTAATGGATCTGTCCGGTAGGTTGTTGAACCACAACTTTGCTGCTCCCTCAGACATCATGAGATACATGAACTTGGCTTGAAGCTTTTATGATGCGTTGCGGATAGACATCGCCATCTCATAACTGCTCAGCCAAGTCTCTGGATCCATAGTTGGCTCATAGTTCACAACTTTACCCGGTTCCTTGAATTTATCCAGGTACGGTTCTGCTCTGATGGCGTCCGACAGACACTTAGGGCCGGCCAGGTTGGTCAATACCGGCCTTGCATGCGATACATGAGACTCGGCTGGCGCGGCTGGGGGTGCGGCGCCTACTGCCCCTTGTACTGTTGACCCGGCCATGCGCATTGCACGGGAACTGTCAACTATCGCCTGTGCTGCCGAGACTGCGGGGGCTGCTGGCCTACAAAGAGGAGGCGGCATTTGCTGCTGCTCTGCCCTCCGCCGTGCCGAGCTTGACGGAATATTCCTCGTGTTTCCGGTTTGCCGGCTGACATACGACGTCCCGTGCAAACCACTTCTATGATCCGGGTAATTTCCCTGCTGAGCCACTGCGGTGCGTAGCATCTCTATGGCCTGCCGAGTTTCGATTTCTCGAGGTGTCTCTCCCAGTGGGATACGGTCGAGCGCTAGAGTCGCGGCGTACACGTTATCCATGGGATTGTTGAAGTGACCTGGTGGGGTATGAAATCGTGGTGGTGGTGGTGCAGCATTACCAGGGGCGATCCCAGTCTGCAGCGTGGGTAACCCGGCCTGCACGTTTGCCGGCTGTCCCCCAAAGGCTGCCGCTTGATACCCGATTCCTTGATTTACGACCGGGGTTGGTTGATCATGAGGGGTAACGAACAATGCAGCCGGCTGTAAGTTTCCACCTGCTGCCGGTAATCTCGTCTGGTGCCTCTGATTATAGATCCTAGTCGATTGAACTTGAATACGATTCTCCAACTCTTCCACCTCGCGTTGGCGCGCGGCTATCCCTTGCTTCTCAGCTTCCACATCTCTTCTCTGTTGCTCTAATGCGCGGCGAGCCACATCCAGATCTCGGGCGCGTGCCGCCGCGTTTTCTGGGGTTATTACCGTCGCTAACACTGTGGGATCTAAGATTAGGTTGTTGTTGAACAGAGCCGGATTTGGCGGGTGCGAGGCTCCTGCTCCTGGCGTTCTATTTGCTGTGAATCCAAACATATTTATGTCCCGTTCACTTTCTCCTGTATGGCTGGTGACGGATGCCGGCTCTCCAACGACCCGGGCTATAACCAGGTTTTCGTTAGCCGGTGTCTGTTGTTGGGCGAGCGCTCGCGCCGCTCCAGCCGCGGCTGCCGACACATCGCCCTGATTAAGATTGGTTGTGGGGGCTGTGTAGACCGCGACTCGGCGAGCGATGCCTGGCGAGGATTCGTATTCTTCTTCTTCGTCACTATCTTCTTCGTACCGATCCTCAAGCAAGTGCAAGATAGACTCGGTATCATCTTCTCCCATAACCCGGCCACGCGGGGTCCATGCCGGCTCCTCCGGCTGTTCCCTCTTCGTGGTGGGTGCCTTCTCCGGATCTACCGTCCCGACCGATTCTTCTCCGTCCGATTGAACACAAGTATCATCCCCTGACACGGAATCACCCTCATTTTGGTCAGAAACAAAACCAGATGCACGTACCATACCGACGAAGACGCTGATCCGGCCGATCGTGATGACAGATCCGGTTTCTAGCAGATCCCACTCTGGCTCCCAACCAGAGTCGTCCACGATCTTCTCTCCTTCGGGGTTGGTGATGATCTCGCCGATGACGAGGTCCTTCATGATTTCCCGAGATTCTCCCGTGATGTAAAAACCCTTGGACGTAGGCCCCACGGTGGGCGCCAACTGTCGTGGGATAATCACGACAGACGTTACCGGGGGTAACTTACTTTGGGGCCAATCGACTCTGGTGTTTGGGAGAGGATTTAGCTCAGGGGAAATCATGTTATCAGGTGATCCGGTAGCTCGGGCTGCAATGTCGCCGAGTCTCCGATCTAGGGTTACAACTATCAGATCTCGTACTACAAGAATACTCAAATATCCGATTAAAACTCTCCTCCTCTCTCTGTCCCAGGAGCCGGTTTATATACTACCCGGCTCCCTAGCTTCCTGTACAAGGCACACCCGGAATCCTACCCGGAATCCACACACAACCCTAGGTTTCCTAATCGTGACCCCCAAGATACGAGTTACGAGATCTACGCTCCCTTTTGGGCCTCCTAGAAACTCCTCCACCTTGGGCCGGGTCTTGTGCGATTTCCTTCAGGCCAAGTTTCACCTAGGCATGAGCCTACCGGGTTACCATCCCTCCAACATGCCTCTTTGCATCTGTGCTCGAGTGACAGAAACATGACGGATGGAGGATGTGATGTTGCCATTAGGGAGAAAACAACAGTGTTTACTTTGTTTACATTACACACTTTACTTACTGTGATAATCTGTTGCTTGCAACTTAATACCCAACATTTTTTCGGATGATATTCGGAGGGAGGATTATTAGTCATAGACGCAGTTGGATGACGATCTATGTATCTTGTTGTAATGCCTGCATGAATCTCATAGTAATCATCATGTCATGCATGTTTCATTATCTATAAATTGCCCAGCTGTAATTTGTTCACCATGCTTGTTAGCTATCTTTTATGGAGAGACACCACTAGTGAACTGTGGACCCTGGTCCTGTTCACACTACTAGTGTTGTTTTCATATTATCCTCATACTATTTTCCACACCATGCGTTTAACCTCTTTGTGTTCAGCAAACTGGTGAGATTGACAACCTCACTGCTTCGTTGGGGCAAAGTGAATTGATTGTGTTGTGTAGGTTCCACGTTGTTGCTGAAACGGTAGTGCGCCCTGCCACCTTAGCTGCATCAACCTTTGGAAGTTACTTATTTCTCCTACTGGTCGATTAAACCTTGGTTTCTTTTCTGAGGAAACTTGCTGCTGTGCTCATTAAACCTTCCTCTTGGGGTCTCCCAACGAGTGCAGGATCTGCACCATCATACCTCAATTGTGGATGGGTGAGGAATTGACTTACATAATTCTTCTATATGTGGTAGATTCTTCACATCTTCAGATTTAAGACCCTTCTCTTAAAGAGATTTCTTGGCTTCCCTCATCACTTCATCATTTAATTCAATCATTACCCTCTTCTTTGGTGTTGGTGTTGCTGTTGGGGTCAGTTCACGTATAGTCCAATCATCATGATTTTGGCTTATTTTAGCCAGTAATTCCTCAGCTTCTTCGGGAGTTCTTTTCCTGAATGCACAACCAGCAGAACTATCCAGGTATGTCCTAGATTCAACAGCTAGTCCATTATAAAATATATTAAGGAGTTCATATTTAGCTAACTGATGTCTAGGCCGAGCTATAATTAAATAACAAAATCTTTCCCAAGATTCAGGCATTTTCTCTCCTTCAATTTGCTTAAAGTTAAAGATTCTCTGCAAAGCAGCATGTTGAACACTAGTAGGAAAATATTTCTGAAAGAACGCATTAACCAAAACAATATGACTATCAATAGATCCAGGTGACAAATTGTTAAACCAAGTTTTAGCTTCATCTTTCAATGAGAAAGGAAAAAAATTAGCGACAAAGTAAATATGTTTCTTAATATCATCTGAAAATAAGCTACACAAAGACGAGAGCTCATTCATGTGTCCTACAACACTTTCATTTTCATTACCACAAAAAGGTTCTTCCTCAACAATAGATATATACGATAAATCTAGAGAGAAATCATAATCCTTATCTTTAATATTTATGCGGGAGGTAGCAATCTTAGCAACAGGAGACATTTTATATCTAACAACACGTCTTGCAAGAAGACTTTTAATATCACTTGCACTACTAGAAGTATGGCATTCTTCCATAAATTCATCATTAAGTTCAATGTAAGTTTCCTCAAGATCATCACTAGGACTTTCTCTAGAATCAGGTGAACTAACAGGTGTATGATACGTCCAAAATGTATCTCCTTTTCCGAACACTTTTGTTGATGTTTGCATCTAAATTTGTGAGTCTTGGATACAACTAACATGGACTGACGCTATTTTCATCAGAATTACCTTGGTGTCTTGTTTTGTGCAGAAAAATCAACTTTCAAGAAATTGCCCGAAAAAGATCCCAAAGACCTTATTTTACCCGAAGACTCCCGGAGCCAGAAGAAGAGTCGGAGGGGGCAAGGAGGGGCCCACACCATGGGCTGGCGTGCCCCCCCTAGGCCGCGCCGCCTGGTGGTGTGTCTGCCCCAGGCACCCCCTCGGGCTCCCCTTTCGACTACTTAAGCCCCATAACCTAAAAAGCGAGAGGGGTTCGTCATATTCCATAGAAACACCATGAGATCGCCGCCGCCACCTCGAAACTTAATTGAGGGATCATAAGTTCGTGTTCTGATGCCCTGCCGAGACGGGGATTCAGAGGAGATCATCGTCATAGCCACCACTTCTCGATCAACCTTCCATGATTCCCCCATCCATGTGTGAGTAATCCCCGTTGTAGGATGAGAGTGATGGAAGGGATTAGATGAGATTGTTCATGTAATAATGCCAGATTGTTAGGGCATAGTGCCTAGTATCCGTTGTTAGTGCTTTACATCGTTGTTGCAACTAGTTATGCTTAATTCTTGTCACTAGGGCCCGAGTGCCATGATCTCAGATCTGAACAAGTCATTATTTTGTGAGTATAATTATGTTTCTTGATCATATATGCAAGTTGTTTACACATGTCATTGTCCGGAACCCGAGGCCCCAAAGTGACAATAATTGGGACAACCGTAGGGGATGGCTATGATGTGAGGATTACATGTGTTCACGGAGTGTTAATGCTTTGCACCGGTGCTTTATTAAAAGGAACACCTTAATTACTAGTAGTTTCCCTTGAGGCCCCGCTGCAACGGGCTGGTAGGACCAAAGATGTTGTGCAAGTTTCTCATTGCGATCACGTACGACTAAATTGGAACACATGCCTTGGTTTGCCTAGAACTTGGATGCTTTATTATTATCTATCTGCAATGCCCACATTTTGTTTATTATATGAACTATCTTATGCATGCAATGTCCGTCTATCCATCCCTATGCCTACAATACTTTAATCCTGCAGTTTCCCACAATTGCTACCGTTGTTACTATTTTACTCATGCTGTTATTTTACTACTGCTACTGCTAGAAAACTGGTACCACTGATAAACTGTTGCGAGCAAGTCTACTTTCAGGTGCAGCTGAACTGATAACTCATCTAAAAGGCTTATAAATATTTTCTTTGGCTCCCCTTGTGTCGAATCAATAAATTTGGGTTTTACTTCCCTCGAAGACTGTTGCGGTCCCTTATACTTGTGGGTCATCAAGACTATTTTCTGGCGCCGTTGCCGGGGAGCATAGCTTAATTTATTTGCCAACTTGAACGTGATATTGTTCGCTGCAAGCTTTTCATCATGGTTATCGTGATGGGAAAGTTCCTATATTACCATCCACTACAAGAATAGGTACAACTCTGAACACCTATGTTGCTCTTGATTCACCATCTGTAATGAGTAATCCCCTTACACCACCACATGCTACACACACGGCTACTTCTGCTGAGTCTGGAAATGCTTCTGATACTTTTGATGATGCTTCTATTGTGCTTGATGATACTAGTTCACTAGGTCCTTTCCTAGATGCTACAATTGCTAGATCTAAACAAATTGAAAACACTAAAATTTCTGAAAAAATGTTGGGACACTTGTTAATTCACCTGAGTCTAGAGAAAGTCCTAGTGATGATCTTGAGGAAACTTACATTGAACTTAATGATGACTTTATTGAAGAAGTTCAAGCTACTAGTAGTGCAAGTGCTATTAAGAGTCTTCTTGCAAGACACGCTGTTAAATATAAACCTTCTCTTTATGCTAAGTTTGCTACATCTCCCATACACATTAAAGATAAGGATTATGATTTCTCTCTAGATTTATCTTATATATCTATTGTTGAGAAAGAACCTTTTTGTGGTACTGAAAGTAAAAGTTCTATGGAACATATGAATGAGCTTTCATCTTTGAGTAGTTTATTTTATGATGATATTAAGAAATGCACTTACTTTGTTACCAAGATCTTCCCTTTCTCTTTGAAAGACGAAGCTAAAACTTGGTTTAACAATTTGTCACCTCGGTCTATTAATAGTCCTATTGGTTTGGTTAATGCTTTCTTTCAAAAATATTATCCTGCTAGTGCTCAACATGCTTCTTTGCAGAATGTCTTTAACTTTAAGCAAATTGAAGGAGAGAAAATGCCTGAATTTTGGTCAAGGTTTTGTTCTTTAATAAAAACTAGCCCTCGAAATCCATTACCTAAAAATGAGCTCCTAGATATATTTTATAATGGACTAACTATTGAATCAAGGATATACCTGGATAGTTGTGTTGGTTGTGTTTTCAGGAAAAGAACTCCAAAAGAAGCTGAGGAATTATTGGCTAAAATAGCCAAAAATCATGATGATTGGACTATACCTGAGCCTACACCAACACTAGAGCCAACACCAATACCAACACCCAAGAAGAGGGGAATGATTGAATTAAATGATGAAGTGATGAGGGAAGCCAAGAAATCTCTTACAGAGAGGGGTATTAAATCCGAGGATGTGAAGAATCTACCACCTATAGAAGAATTATGTAAGCCAATTTCTCATCCACCCACACTTGAGGTACACTCTCTAAAATATTTTGATAATAGAGATATTCCTTATTCTAAACCACCTGATCAATGCCTAGGTGAATTTGATAATTATGTCTTTAAGCAAGACAACTTTAATATGAGAATGCAAAATCATCTGATGGAAAACTCTAGAGCTATTGATAATTTGCATGGTACTATTAAGAGAACCTCTAATGATGTTAAAATGCTTGTTAAACATTTTCATATGGTTCAAACTCATGTTGATAAACTCACTAAAGTGCAAAAATATTTGCTAGCTAATGCTTCTAGAGAAAAACATGTTTGTAAAATAATTAATAGAAGTGGTGTTTCTACTCAGGATCCCTTGTATCATGAGGGACATCCTAAAATAATTGAACAAGATTCTCAACAACCTAAAAACAATAGTTCTCCTTCTAAGAAAAAGAAGAAGAGACATAAAACTATTGTAGAATGTCCTGAACCTGCTAAAGATCCTAATAGTATATCTTTCTTTGATGCTGAAACTGAAAGTGGTAATGATAAAAGTGATGCTTCTGATAAAAAAAAACTGAAGTTGAACCTGAAAAGCAAACTAAAACAAAGTATACTAAGGAGAATTTCATTGCTAATAAACATGGTAATGAGAGAGAACCTTGGGTACAAAAAGCAATGCCTTTTCCTAATAAGAAACATAAATCAAAGGAGGAAGAACATTATAATAAGTTTTGTGAATGGATGAAGCCCTTGTTTTTGCGAATTCCTTTGACTGACGCTATTAAGTTGCCTCCTTATTCTAAATATATGAAAGATATTGTCTCTAACAAAAGGAAAATTCCTAATGAGGAAGTTTCCACTATGCTTGCTAATTACTCTTTCAATGGCAAGGTTCCAGAGAAGCCCGGAGATCCTGGTATTCCTACTATTCCTTGTTCTATTAAAAATAATTATGTTAGAACTGATTTATGTGATTTGGGGGCAGGAGTTAGTGTTATTCCTTCTATAAGATGCTCTCTCTCTAGAAAAATTGATACCAACTGATATATCTTTGCAAATGGCTGATAAATCTACTGCTATTCCTGTTGGGATATGTGAGAATGTTCATGTTCAAGTGACTACTAACTATTTGATAGTAGCTGACTTTGTTGTGTTGGAAATGCCTGAAGATGATAATATGTCTATTATTCTTGGGAGACCTTTTGTTAACACTGCAGGGGCTGTTATTGATTGCAATCAAGGGAAAGTAAGTTTTAATGTTAATGATAAAGATCACACAGTTTATTTCCCCAAGAAGATTGATAGGAGATATGTTCTAAATTCAATTGAAAATGTTTAGACCATCAAAATTGGAGAATTCTATTGCCCATTCCAATTCCACAAAAAGAATATAAAATTATTATGATTGGGAATATGTCTATCAAGGTTGAGTGTAGCGTTCCCACATTTAAATAATGTAATAACATATGTGTTAGTGTGCTAGTCCCTGGATCAATTGCTATCACCATAGTACAAAGTGAAATATCATGCAAATGCATCAAATTCTATTACATCGCATGATCCAGTCTTTACAAAATAATATTACAACTTGCATAGTCTTAGAAGACTAGCAGAAAACAAAGAAATACAGCGGAAAACATGGTACAACATTGAGCCCATCTTCTTCATGTGCCACATGCAAAACATGTTGGCGATAGTCTCGAGATCCTAAACGGAATCCTCACTCATCTTCAGAATCATCTACAGGATGGAATATGTAGCCACAAGGGAGTCAATACAATTTAATGTATTGGCAAGTAACACTATGGTGGATATAAATGGCAAGACTAATACTACATGCTTATTTGGCCGAGTGGAGTTTTGGCTAAGTTTTCATAAAGCTAGTTTTCTCCTATCTATTTTGTAAAACAAACTTTTCTTTCCAAAGGGTAGCAACATTGGATTATAATCCAAGCACCACAACTACTGTTCACTTGGTCAAAAATTTACTTATTGAAAATGGTGATGAGATTCTTCCGTCATTTCTTGTCCAGTTGCTCATAGTTGTCCATAACCGGGGACACGGCTAAGATCTTAGTTTGTTGACTCTACAGAGTTTGTGCACTTTCACCTTCAGACTCAAATCTACCCAAACATCCTATACACCCTGAGTGTATTAAGGAAAGGAGAAGAATTGAGACGAGATCTTCCAGAAGCAAGAATTCATCCTAAGGGCAAGACCCATTCCACCTATAATTATGGTACATCTGCTTGTCAAGCCCAAGCTGAACCCTCACAACTTAGTTGATCAAGACAGAGCCCATATGACTAAAGGCTGTATGGGAAGCTACTAAACTTAGAAGGACATAGTAATCTGTTTGTTCCTGGGTGGCCATCCACAAGTGACAACCTCAAGTGGAATAACTCTTTGACAAGGGCCCTGAGGAAACACTCAACATAAACCAATCACGTCCAAATTCCACTCAGGTGTTTCATTGAATGTTATACTTAGAATTTTTCCTCAGCATCTAGTAAAACAATTTGTAACATTGCATAGCAATCTACTAAGTTCTAAGGCTATCAAAATAACAAGGGTAAAAGAGAAGGCTACACACTACTAGGATAATAGCATAGCATAATATAACTTAGTAAAAAAATTTCCTATCATGCATAGTACTCAAAATAACCTAATGCATATAGAAAATAATGGGTAATGGATGGTGTGTTACTTGTCTTGTTGAAGTTGGTGAATAATTCACACCCTGTTCACAAAAGATCGTTGCTCTCCGTACAATCTATTCATTGAAAACACAATAACAAAAAAAACATGCTATCAAACAAACATACAAGGGGAGAAAACATACAAATATGTAACCAAGTTGGCTAGGACAAGGTCAAGATTTGAGTTTGAAAGATTTATTCTTTCTTGGTTCCATACTTGTTAAGGGGTTTCCAAGAGTTCACTAAGGATGGTCTACATTGAGTTTGTGGAAAACTAACTTTATTATAACCATACTTGTCGAGGAAGTTCCAAGAGTTCACCAAGGTTATGTCACTATCTCAACTAAAGTAACACATAACAATGTGTAACGCATAGTCATTTTCATCAAGACTTTTGAGTGATCTAAGTTAGTCTTTCCATTTTGGGTTAAGATAGGTCTAGGTTCAACTAACTTATATGAAAAGAGAGAAAACAAGATAGTCTTGGGATTTTCCATTTGGGTCAAGGGTTGGACAAAAACAACTTGTTATTCTTCAACTTGTATGGGTTGCTCCAAGTTTTCATATATTATATTCTTGAATATCATCTTCATGCATTCTATTGTAGTTTTCTTCCTTGGGGTGGTACTTCTTTTGGTCTTCATAAATCTTCATGGATTTTGGTACATGGACTTCACTTCACTAGTTGGTTGAAGTATGGGATGGGCACAAACTAAGGGTTGATTCTTGGTCACAAATGAAAATATCTCTAAGTAAAAAATAGAGGAGAAAGGAAATAAGAAGAAGGATAGAAGGAGGAAGAGGTTGGTCTGCTTCTTAATCTCTTCATGAGTTTGCACTTCCTTGAGTTGCTTCTAGTTGTGGAGTCCAAGTCTTTTCTTCAAAGTTTCTTCAATGATCTTCCTTGTATGTCTTCATGTTTCCACCAAGTTGAAAATGAAGTACATCCTTGTGCTTGAGTCTTGATTTCCACTTTGCTAGCTTGATGAATTCTTGAAGCAAGAATAGAGGAGTGGAGAAGTAGATAGAAAACTATAGTACTAGTGTTTGAGGTTCACTACTTGGTCTTATATGTGATGGACACATACTGGGGACTTGGCCTTGGATTCAATAATGGCCACAACAAACAATCGTAGAAAGAATAGAAACAAAATCTAAGGCATGATCAACTAATGGTTCACTGTGATGGATTTTTGGTCCAACTTACATGGAAATGGTTCAAGGTTGTCCAAAAGGTTTAAGTACTGATCTATTTGGTTCAAGGTTACCATATGGAGCAACTTTGCGTAAGAAATAAATTTCTAATTATTTATAGAAATTAAATTATGTCTCAGTACTCAATTGGCCATCTAAAATCTAAAACACTTCAAAAATAATTCAATTAGGATTTTGGGCAGTGGGTACCTGTTAGTACACATTCTAAGGAACCCAAAGAAATTTGGTTTGCTTAAATTGGATTTACAGAAGTTGAATTATGTCAAATTTCATCAAACAAGCATATTTGAAATTGAATACATTTTAAATGGTCAAATTTAAATTTGGTCAGTTCCAAAAGTTTCTACATGTTGTGCTGATTCCAAAAAGTTCAAGTTTGCCAAATTTGGGCTTATGGATAAAAAGATATGATAGATCTAAGGTGCAGGGGCTTTTCTGCAAAATAGACATTCTATTTTTATTCAGAAATTAATTCCAGAGACAGATGGGCTCAAATCTGTTATTTAACGCGTAGGGCGACGGAAAATGGGTGGGCGTGGGCTTGGTCTTACTATGCGCTGCACCGGGCGGCAAAATCTTTACGAAACGCGCGGCTGACTTGGCCTGCCACGCGACGCTCTGTGGTTGGACGATACCGGTTCGCAAAGTGTTTAAATCCAGGCCTTCCGATCTGGATCAAATGGTGCAGGAGGGCTAGGGTTCACTTACCGGCGGAAGGGTGGCCGGAAATGGCAGCATGGGGCCCGGAGGCGCAGGGAGTCGACGGAGACGGCAATCTGGTGGCCTTCGGGCTCGATGGAGACCACGATGAGCTTCGTCTCGACTCGGTGAATCTGATGGTGCCCACGGTGAGGCTTCTGGGGCACCGCATCTATGGCGGCGAGGTGGCCCGAGGCGGCCATGCTACGGCGAGCTCGTCCTCGTCGCTATACTGTACCAAAGAGAAAAGCACGGGCATGAAAACATGCGCAAGGCCACGGGGTTCCTCAGGGATCAAGCGAGAGGGGCGGATACTCACGTGGTTTGCCGGAATTGGCAATGGACAGCGTCAGCAGAAGCTATTCAGACGATCAATATCTACGTCATACGGCCATGGATCAAGGGGGAAAGGGAGGGGAAATGGAGAGGGGCTCGGGGGCCTTAAGTAGAGCCGGAGAGGGAAGGAATTGATGGCTATAATGGCCCTTAAATTGGTGGCGAAAATTTGGGGCCAAAACAGTCGAGAGTTTCCTTCTGAGGAAGAAGGAGGTGATGTCATGGGTGACGTCATCCATTTTTTTTCTGTTTATTTAATTAAATCATAACTTCTGTTTTAATTATCCAAATGACATGAAAAAAAATTCTAAATTCTTAAATTTCAATACTTTCCAAACAGTACCATTTTTGTAAACAAAACAACATATTTTATTTTTGAATTTTGGAAATTTGAATGATTCCCTAGTAGTTACTTCATGTGATTTTTAATTTAGAAAATTATAAAATATAGTTATTGGTCAAATAAAATTTTAGTGACATTCTAAAAGTTGGAAACATATTTTTGAAAGACATTACATCTTGTTTTCAAAATTTTATATTTTGAAATAGGGGTACACCCTAATAGAAACTTATGTCATTTTTCAAATAGAAAATCAATTGAAGTGAATAATTAGGAAGATATAAATTTGATAATTTACCATTTGAAAGTATGTTTCTTAAAATTCCTTTTCTCAAAAGGAAAATTAGTGGAAACCATTTTGTTATTGGATTATCAGTTGAAAAGTGCTATAGTTAATTCTGTCTTTTTATATTTTCAATATCTAAAAAGTTGGAGAAATAAATATTATCAATAACTAGGGGTTGAAGAAACATTTGGAAAACATATAGCTAGTAAAACAATTTTACATTATTAAGGTTTGATAAGACAATAATGTGGTCACAAACCTATTTTCAAGTTCAATTAAAGTATTAAAGATGGTGAAAACAAATCTTAGGGTTTTGGAAAACACTAACAAAATTGGGTTATAAATCCAGTAGTATTTGGAAAACAAACAATACAATTTTTGTGGTTGAGTTTTATTTGCTTTTGGTGGCTTGCTTTAATGGAAAACAAAAAGTTTTAAATTTTTGTGATTTTTGCACTTTCCAAAAATCAGGGATGTTACAGACTACCACCCTTAAAAGAAATCTCGTCCCGAGATTTTGGAAGGCTAGAAAGAAAGATTAGGTTTCGGTAACTAGATTCCAAAACAAATGGGTGGGCTACCACCCTTAAAAGAAACTTTTGTGGGTAGTCTATTCTCATTAGATTGGAGTGTAGCTGGATTCCAGACTGGCTTGAGTAGAACTTTCCTTTGCGGTAGAGCCGTAGACCAACATAGGTAAGTTGAACTACCTTTGACACTGAGGGGTCACTCTTTGGGTCAATCAAAAGTCTTTGAGTCACTCCCAACTTGGTCCTTTCATGTTCTTGGAAATCTTCTGTCTTATTGTCTTCCTTGAAAGCAACCACCATTCTGGTTCTAACGAAACCCTCATGGTAGTCAATATCTTGATTTGCGTCGTACCTCCAAGGTTGGTTTGATCCTCACCTAAAATAGTACGTTTCAGTAATCACTAATAGGTATGTCACTCAGATTTACCATTCCTCATAACAAAAGTGAATTATGTGAGTAATCATCATGGGGGCCAATCCATGTTGCACTCAATCATTACCTTGTACTTAGATTGGTGAATCTCGTATAATAACACTAGGTCACCTCACTTGTCTAACAGAAAGTTTCCAATCTGTAAGACAAACTTGAGCTAAACTATCGTTTTCTCATACTATTGGGTTGCGTAAAAATTCTTATGTAACACAAACTGGGTAGTTGTGTTTCTTCATTGTTTCTCTCTTGGTGTAGTTGGCTCTGAAATCTTCATAGCTCATGCAACTTGGGGTTCACTTGTCTTTCTTCACTTGTTGATTGGCTTGGTGCTTTTTATGATGTAGTTGGCATTGGTCATGGATGTGTTTGAGACTAGCATTCCTCAAATGGGATGGATTGTGTCTCAAAAGGATAGAGGTTGTAGGATTCATGTGTGCTTTCACAGTGGCTGCATACCAAATGGCATATCACTATGGTTGGTGAATTGGTATGGGTTTTGGTTTGGCTTAGCATGGATGAGCAAAGATTAGAAAGATAGCTAAAGTAGGTTCCTACTCAAACACAACAGATCAAGGAAACTCATTTTGCAAACAACACATAACAAACATATACCAACTCATTCATCACACCAAACAACATGGTTTTTAGAAAACATCTAGTATTGTCATACCACACTCATTGGTATGATCAATACTCTAATCGTGTTTCGTGTCTCACAACTTTATTACATCTCATGGTGGTCTACTACTCAAGTAGGCTAACCACTTTCTTGCTTTATTCCTCATGAGGAGTCTTCAATACTCAGTCTTCACGACGATTTCCGCGTTCTTGTACATTGTAATCTCCTTTTCAAGAGTGTTGGTCTCTTCTTCAGATCCCTTGAGATCCTTCTGTGTGTTGTGAAGTCTCCACTTGAGTCTTTCTATAAGTTCTTCAATATCTCTCCATGCAGCACTTCTTGCCGAATCGACGGATGACAAATGAACTTCCTTGTTGGCAAGCATGCAATCTCCTCCCATCTTGTGGTCGCACTCCTTGTTTCTGTATAGATGAATGTGTACCCACCAATATTCAATATCATCCTCCTCATCTATGTAGGGAAAACCCCAGTAGACTGCTGGTCCTTTAAATACCATGATTAATATCAGATCCTTCAGTGCTCCTGGGAACTTAGTGTCACATTCCAAGGTCATGGTCATCATTGGTCCTCTCTTGAGTGAATCAAAGATGCTGGTCATCTACAGATAAGAGTAGACATTAGAAATGTATCATAGACAGGAGTACAAGGAGAAATGAAGATATAAAATATTTCTTTGTAAAGTAGATGAAATATAATATATTTTTATTCTTATGGCGTTTCCTATTCTAATCCAAACCTAGGGTCTCGAATCCTACAGGCAACACAATGCTCTGATACCATTTTGTAGCGTTCCCACATTTAAATAATGTAAGAACATCTGTGTTAGTGTGCCAGTCCCTGGATCAATTGCTAGCACCACAGTATAAAATGAAATATCAGGCAAATGCATCAAATTCTATTACATCGCATGATCCAGTCTTTACAAAATAATATTAAAACTTGCATGGTCTTAGAAGACTAGCAGAAAACAAAGAAATACAACGGAAAACATGGTACAACATTGAGACCATCTTCTTCATGTGCCATAGGAAAGATGTTGGCAATAGTCTCGAGATCCTAAACGAAATCCTCACTCATCTTCAGAATCATCTGCAGGATGGAATATCCAGCCACAAGGGATTCGATACAATTTAATGTATTGGGAAGTAACACTATGTTGGATATAAATGGCAAGACTAATACTACATGCTTATTTGGCTGAGTGGAGTTTTGGCTAAGGTTGCATAAAGCTATTTTTCTCCTAATTATTTTGAAAAACAAACTTTTCTTTCCAAAGGGAGGCAAGATTGGATTATGATCCAAGCACCACAACTACTGTTCACTTGGTCAAAAATTTACTTATTGAAAATGGTGATGAGATTCTTCCGTCATTCCTTGTCCAGTTTCTCATAGTTGTCCATAACCGGGGACACGACTAAGATCTTAGTTTGTTGACTCTACAGAGTTTGTGCACTTTCACCTTCAGACTCAAATCTACCCAAACATCCTATAAACCCTGAGTGTATTAAGGAAAGGAGAAGAATTGAGACAAGATCTTCCAGAAGCAAGAATTCAACCTAATGGCAAGACCAATTCCACCTATAATTATGGTATATCTGCTTGTCAAGCCCAAGCTGAACCCTCACAACTTAGTTGATCAAGACAGAGCCCATATGACTAAAGGCTGCACGGGAAGCTACTAAACTTAGAAGGACATAGTAATCTGTTTTGTTCCTGGGTGGCCATCCACAAGTGACAACCTCAAGTGAAATAACCCTTTGACAAGGGCCCTGAGGAAACACTCAACATAAACCAATCACGTCCAAATTCCACCCAGGTGTTTCATTGAATGTTGTACTTAGAATTTTTCCTCAACATCTAGTAAAACAATTTGTGACATTGCATAGAAATCTACTAAGTTCTAAGGCTATCAAAATAACAGGGGTAAAAGAGAAGGCTACACACTACTAGTATAATAGCATAGCATAATATAACTTAGTAAAACAAATTCCTATCATGCATACTACTCAAAATCAACTAATACATATAGAAAATAATGGGTAGTGGATGGTGTGTTACTTTCCTTGTTGAAGTTGGTGAAGAATTCACACTCTCTTCACAAAAGATCGTTGCATTCCGTACAATCTATTCATTGAAAACACAATAACAAAATAAACAAACATGCTATCAAACAAAATACAAGTGAAGAAAACATACAAAGCAACAATCATGGCAAAAAGTATGTAACCAAGTTTTCTAGGACAAGGTCAAGGTTTGAGTTTGAAAGATTTATTCTTTCTTGGTTCCATACTTGTTAAGGGGTTTCTAAGAGTTCACTAAGGATGGTCAAGATTAATTTTGTTGAAAACTAACTTTATTATAACCATACTTGCCGAGGAAGTTCCAAGAGTTCACCAAGGTGATCTCACTATCTAAACTAAAGTAAGACATAGCAATGTATAACACGTAGTCATTTTCATCAAGACTTTTAAGTGATCTAAGTTAGTCTTTCCATTTCGGGTTAAGGTAGGTCTAGGTTCAACTAACTTATATGAAAAGAGTGAAAACAAGATAGTCTTGGGATTTTCCATTTGGATCAAGGGTTGGACAACAACAACTTTTTATTCTTCAACTTGTATGGATTGTTCCAAGTCTTCATATGTTTATCTTCTTGAAGATCATCTTCAGGCTTTCTATTGTAGTTTTCTTCCTTGGGGTGGTACTTCTTTTGGTCTTCATAAATCTTCATGGATTTTGGTACATGGACTTCACTTCACTAGTTGGTTTAGGTATGGAATAGGCACAAACTAAGGTTTGATTCTTGGTCACAAATGAAAATCTCTAAGTCAAAAAATAGAGGAGAAAGGAAATAATTTAAAATGATAAAAGGAGGAAGAGGTTGGTCTTCTTCTTAATCTCTTCATGAATTTGCACTTCCTTGAGTTGCCTCTAGTTGTGGAGTCCAAGTATTTTCTTCAAAGTTTCTTCAATGATTTCCTTGTAGCTCATCATGTTGCCATCAAGTTGAAAATGAAGTACCTCCTTGTGCTTGAGTATTGATTTCCACTTTGCTAGCTTGATGAATTCTTGAAGCAAGAATAGAGGAGTGGATAAGTAGATAGAAAACTATAGTACTAGTGTTTGAGGTTCACTACTTGGTCTTATATGTGATTTACACATACTGGGGACTTGGTCTTGGATTCAAAAATGGCCACAACTAACAATGGTAGAAAGAATAGAAACAAAATCTAAGGCATGATCAACTAGTGGTTCACTATGATGGATTTTTGGTCCAACTTACATGGAAATGGTTCAAGGTTGTCCAAAAGGTTTAGGTATTGATGTCTCTGGTTGAAGGTTACCAGATGGAGTAACTTTGCGTAAGAAAACATTTTCTAATTATTTATAGAAATTAAATTATGTCTAAGTACTCAATTGGCCATCTAAAATCTAAAACACTTCAAAAATAATTCAACTAGGATTTTGGGCAGTGGGTACTTGTTAGTACATATTCTAAGGAACCCAAAGAAATTTGGTTTGCTTAAATTGGATTTACAGAATTTGAATTATGTAAAATTTCATCAAACAAGTATATTTGAAATTCAATACATTTTAAACGGTCAAATTTAAATTTGGCTAGTTCCAAAAGTTTCTACATGTTGTGCTGATTTCAAAAAGTCCAAGTTTGCCAAATTTGGGCTTATGGATCAAAAGATATGATAGATCTAATGTGCAGGGGCTTTTCTGCAAAATAGACATTCTATTTTTATTCGGAAATTAATTACAGAGACAGATGGGCTCAGATCTGTTATTTGACGCGCAGGGAGACGGATAATGGGTGGGCGTGGGCTTGGGCTTACTATGCGCTGCACCGAGCGGCAAAATCTTTACTTAACGCGCGGCTGACTTGGCCTGCCACGCGACGCTGTGTGGTTGGACGATACCAGTTCGCACAGTGTTTAAATCCCGGCCTTCCGATCTGGATCGAACGGTGTAGGAGGGCTAGGGTTCACTTAAAAGTGGAAGGGTGGACAGAAATGGCAGCGCGGCGGTCGGAGGCGCATGGAGTCGACGAAGACGGCAATCGGTGGCCTTCGGGCTCGATGGAGACCAGGATGAGCTTTGTCTCGACTCGGTGAATCCGATGGTGCCCACGGTGAGGATTCTGGGGCACTGCAACTATGGCGGCGAGGTGGCCCAAGGCGGCCGTGCTCCGGGGAGCTCGTCCTCGTCGCTATACTGTACCAAAGAGAAAAGCACGGACATGAAAACGTGCGCAAGGCCACGGGGTTCCTAAGGGCTCAAGCGAGAGGGGCGGATACTCACGTGTTTTGCCGGAATCGATAATGGACGGCGGTGGAAGAAGCTACTCCGGCAAGCAATATCTACAGCATACGTCCATGGATCGAGGGGAAAAGGTAGGGAAAATGGAGAGGGGCTCGGGGGCCTTAAGTATATCCGGAGAGGGAAGGAATTGATGGCCATAATGACCCTTAAATCGGTGGCAAAAATTTGGGGCCAAAACAATCGAGGGTTTCCTTCTGAGGAAGAAGGAGGGTTTTCCACCTTTTCACTTTCGTTTTCCTGGTTTTTATTAATTATTAAAATTTTGGAAATACCTCAAAAATAAAGTTCCTCTAAAAATTCCAGAAAAATTATAGTAATTTTTTACGTCAAAAATGAGGCAGAGAGCCACCTGGGAGGCCCCAGGCGGACCCATCAGTCAGGCACACCATGGGGTGGCGCGACCTGCCCCCTAGTGGCGCCGGCACATGGTGTGGGCCCCCCCGGCCCCCACTAATTCTCTCCCCTCCCAAAGTCTTATCTCTCACCCACCAAACTCAACACATTTCCTGGAACCCGAGTTCTTGCTGTTCTTCCTCGAAATTTTTCGATCTCTTTGCTCAGCCCATCTGTCGTGCTAAAACCTGGTGCATTTGCTCTCCGGTATCTGACTCCTCCGATGATCCAAGTAGAATTTAATTTGGTGAAGTATTTCTTGAGTATTTTGGTACAGTAGGTGACAGCTTATGTGAGTTTGCATGCTTGATTTGAGTAGAAATAATGTAGTTTTGATGTGTGATTAGCTCTCATATAATTTTTGGTAGTTTCCACCTTATAGTTGCTTGAAATTAATTTTTGTGATGATTGTTGAAAAATTTAAGAGATGGAGCACAATGTTCATCAACTAAACCTGCATGAGCTGGAGTTGCATGAGGTCATGCCCGTGCACCGCGAAGAGAGAGTGTTCCCATCAATTTATCCGTGTCAAGAATTCATGAAGATCACGGGAATTTTGCAGGATTTCAAAACTCTTGTGCATAATGCAGGCTTGGACCGTTTCATTGAGGATGAACCCATCCAACATGTGAAACTAACTATGTCTGTGGTGCAAGATTTTTGTTTTAAATGGTCCTCAACTAACCCTATGGTCCACTACAAAATTTACGATAAAGCTATAACTTGCCTTTTAGTGATTTTTGTGCAGCTATCAAGGTACCAAAGTGGGGTTCTTGAGAGAAGATAAGAGGGCAACCTAAACCACTTCTGGAATTATATGAGATATGAGGAGATTTTCCAAGGCAGAAGCTTCATAGGGGAGAGCGGTAAAATTTGATAAATTCAACTCCCTAGTATTCGATACTTTGCCAATTTTATTTCTAAATGTGTGTTACCAACAAGCTATTTGTCTATGATTTGGCGTTTATTGCAGCTGCCTTAAGATGTGATAGGTCTTATAACTTTGGCGCTTTAATTTATTGCCGTCTCTCGCTTAACCGTGAGAAGGGCGGAGTTTGTGGAGATCTTATTGCCTCGCGCTTGCAAGGTTTGCATGGTTTGGAGCCATACCCTCTATATATGTAGTTTCCTATAGAGAGGCTTGATCTTGTTTCCATGGTTCAACATAAGTTTCTTTCTACCCATGCTCACTTGCACAACTTATCTTTTGAAATAACTTTCTCCAAACAATCCAGGTGGAGAGATACTAAAACTGTTAGGAAATTACTTTTGCCTGTACCTCTTTTGTTTAATCTTAATAGCAGGCAAGGATGGATGCTTTCTGAGAGGGAGTTGGACACATACCTTGAGCATCACCCCCAGCAAGGGGAGGATACCGGACAGGGGGACGATGGTTATTTCGTCCATCCCTACAACACCGCGGGGTTCCCGTAGCAGCACCCAGGTTATGACTATGCACCCGCTGCTTCATCTTCCTCTTGGGCGCCCGAGTACGACCACGCGAGGGACGACCCACCACAGTGGGGATATTTCCCGCGCCATGATTGATCTCCACTTAGGCCAAAAGCCTAAGCTTGGGGGGGAGGTATACCGACATCACACTCATTTATATATCATGTTCGGTCGGTTAATTGTATATCCATGTTTTCATTTTCTTTTGCTTCTTTCGTTTCTGTTTGTTTTATTGTTTTGTTCTTGTTTTACAAAACACAAAAAGACCAAAAATATTTTTGTTGTTTCTATTTGTTTACTTCTTTAGTTTCTTTTGTTGGTTTGCTTTCTTTTCTCGTTTTGGTTTAGTATTCAAAAATCAAAAAAAAATTGCTTTGTTTGCTCGCTTCTTTCTGTTCTTGTTTTAAATCGAAAACCCAGAACTATTTGTTGTTCTTCTTTGGTTTTGTAAAGTTTGTTGCATAGTTCACCGGACTTCCGTGTCTCCATTGGAGCTTGATTATCACTCTATATTATTCAATCCATAAGTGAAGAGCAGTAATGATGATTTACGACAATCCGAGTTGTGGTGAGAGGCTGGTATGAACTCTATTTGTTTTAGTTTTGTACATATACTCATCGTGTGAACATGCTTAGTCCGTTCATGTAAGGTGTATGTTATTTAATTGATGCTTGGTAGTTCGTTCTCTCACGTGTTAGTTCCAACTTATTAATATAAGATAGCATGTCGTATGAATGTTTGCTTGCATTGTTTTATTCATAGAAGGGTATGACATTGTTGTATCTCCCTCTGATTGTTTCGCTTGAATTGACTTGGCACATGCTCACGCATGCTATGAATGAAAACAAAAATTCACTTAAGCATCGATGATTTATTTTTTCTCAGAGTATTTGTATCATTTTTATGCCCCTGTTAATTTTGTTTTGTCGCAAGAATGATTATGACAGTTGTTGCTCTCTTGATTGCCGCTCCCCGTCTATTGCTAGCCTCCACTTGTACTAAGTATGAGTTCTACTCGTGCATCCAACTCCCAAAAACCAAAATTTGCCAAATGTTTCCACCATACCTACCTATATATGTGATATTTAACTACCACTCCAAGTAAATTTCTCGTGTGCTACCTTTAAAACCTGCTAAAAATTATTCCTGTTTTGTGCCCCTGTTTTGGCTCATGAGGACGTAAATAAAGAATCTTTATCTCACTTGTTGATTGGATTTCACACCCTGGACTAGTGGCTTCATCCCCTTATCGAATGATAGAAGAGCCGACAGCGGGGTGCCCAGCCCCAAATTAATAACACAATTCTCTTCACTCTTTTTGCCCCTGATTTACCAGTCAAAGCATAATTGTGTAAATAAAAGAGAAAGAGGGACGAACTTCTACCCAGATGCGTCCTTCTATGGGAGCCACTCTTGTGAAGTCTAGTTGGCTTGTGACGTACTTTATTGTCTGTTTACCATTCGTTGACATAAGCATACACCTCTCTCAAAAATGTTTTCAATACCTTTGTTTAATAAAATAAAAAGCTCTAGCACATGAGTTAATCCCTGCTTCCCTCTGCGAAGGGCCTTTCTTTTATTTTTATGTTGAGTCTTCACCTTCTCACTTTATGCACCTTCTTGAGAGCATGGCTGTTATTCTTAGTGTAATGTGCTTGTCCCAAAACACGGTTGATAGTGGTATAACTTTGATGCTTGTATCTTTGATATCTATATTTCTAGTCTTCATTTAAACTTCAGAGGTGTCATGGCATTTATGTTTTGATCCACTATTAAGGGCAAGCGAGTACACTTCATCATACCCTATTATGAGCATTGCAGTATTGTTGATTGAAGTACTTCATGTTGTCTATTATTAGTTTGTTGGCATCTCTTCATGGTTTGCGTAACTGCTGGGTGACTTTTATTTTCCATACATCTTATTATGAATTTTCACAGCACTTGTTTATGTAGCGAGTATATTTGCATCATATGAAACAAATATGTTCGTAAAAGTCTTTTATCGCACTCAGTTGTCACTGAATTGCTTGAGGACAAGCAATAAGCTAAGCTTGGGGAGAGTTTATACGTCCAAAACGTATCTCCTTTTCCGAACACTTTTCTTATTGTTTTCCTCTAAACTTGTGAGTTTTGGATACCACTAACACGGACTAATGCTGTTTTCAGCAGAATTACCTTGGTGTCTCGTTTTTGTGGAGAAAAATCAACTTTTAGGAAAATGCTCAGAAAAGACCCCATTGGTCGTAAAACATCAAAAGACCCCGGGAGCCAGAAGGGGGCCAGGAGATGGGCCAGGAGGGGGCCATACCACCCCCTGGCGGCCCCCTTGGCCGCGCCGCCTAGTGGTGTGGGCCACCCTGGGACCCCCTCGGACTCCCCTTTCGACTAAATATTACCTTCAACCCTAAAACGCGAGGGGGTCATCATATTCCACAGAAACACAACAGAGCGCCGCCGCCACCCCGAACCTCGATTCGGGGATCAGAAGTTCCTGTTCTGGCGCCTTGCCCGGACGGGGATTCAAAGGAGATCATCGCCATCGACACCGCCACCTCTTATCCATCAACCATCCATGTTTCCCCTGTCCATGTGTGAGTAAACACCGCTATAGGCCGAGAGGGATGAAAGGGATTGTATGAGATCGATCATGTAATAATGCCAGATTGTTAGGGCATAGTGCCTAATATCCATTGTTAGTGTTTTCTACCGTTGTTGCAACTTGTTATGCTTAATGCTTGTCACTAGGGCCCGAGTGCCATGATTTCATATCTGAACATGTTATTGTTTCATGAGTATAATGTTGTTCCTTGATCATATCTGCAAGTTGTGATGTGAGGATCACGTGTGTTCACGGAGTGTTAATGCTTTTCTCCGGTGCTTTATTAAAAGGAGCACCTTAATTACCAGTAGTTTCCCTAGAGGCCCCGCTGCCACGGGCTGGTAGGACAAAAGATGTTGTGCAAGTTTCTCATTGCGAGCACGTATGACTATATTGGAACACTTTAAATAATTAAAGTAAAGGGTACATTTACCCTGAAACGGATATATTTGTATCTTTTTTCTTTTTGTAATTTCTAACTCATATTTATGAGATAATAAAATATGGCAAAAGCTATACCAAAAATTGGTTCACGTAGGAAAGCGCGTATTAGTTTACGTAGGAATGCACGTTTTAGTTTACGGAAGAGTGCACGTAGAATAAAAAAAGGTGTTATTCATGTTCAAGCTAGTTTCAACTATACCATTATAACTGTTACAGGCCCGCAAGGTCGGGTGGTTTTCTTGTCCTCTGTGGGTACTTGTGGATTCAAAAGCTCAAGAAAAGCATCCCCTTATGCTGTTCAAAGAACGGATGTAGATGCTATTCATAAAGTAGGTTTGCAACGAGCATAAGTTATGTTAAAGGGCGCTGGTAGTGGAAGAGATCCCGCATTACGAGCCATTGCTAAAAGCGGTGTGCGATTAAGTTGTATACGGGATGTAACACCTATGCCGCATAATGGATGTCGACCGCCTAAAAAAAGACGTATGTAAAAGAAATAATCTGCTTTCAAGAGAAATAAACGATTGAATGATCAAATAATAATACTAGTCTATTATGGTTCGAGAGGAGGTAGCAGGATCCACTCAAACACTACAGTGGAAATGTGTTGAATCAAGAGTAGATAGTAAGCGTCTTTATTACGGTCGTTTCATTCTGTCACCGCTTAGGAAAGGGCAAGCAAACACCGTTGGTATTGCCTTGCGAAGAGCTTTACTTGGAGAAATAGAAGGAACATTTATCACACACGCAAAATTTGGGAGCGTGACGCACGAATATTCTACAATAGCCGGTATTGAAGAATCCGTACAAGAAATTTTACTAAATTTGAAAGAAATTGTATTAAGAATCAATCTCTATGGAGTTAGAGACGCATCAATTTGCGTCAAAGGTCCTAGATATATAACTGCTCAAGATATAATCTTACCACCTTCCATAGAAAGCGTTGATACGTCACAACCTATAGCTAACTTGACAGAGCCCATTGATTGTTGTATTGAGTTACATATAAAGAGAGATCGTGGATATCAGACAGAACTCAGAAACAACTATCAAGATGGAAGTTATCCTATAGATGTTGTATCCATGCCTATTCGAAATGTGAATTATAGTATTTTTTCTTGTGGAAATGGAAGTGAAAAACACGAGATACTTTTTCTAGAAATATGGACTAATGGAAGTTTAACCACTAAGGAAGCGCTTTATGAGGCCTCTCATAATTGATTGATTTATTTCTTCCTTTTCTACAGGCGGAGGAAGAGGGCACTAGTTTCGAACAAAATAAAAACAGGTTTACTCCAACCCTTTTTACTTTTCAAAAAAGATTAACTAATCTAAATCTAAAGAAAAACAAAAAAGGAATTCCATTGAATTGTATTTTTATTGATCAATTAGAATTGCCTTCTAGAACGTATAGTTGTCTCAAAAGGGCCAATATACATACACTATTGGACCTTTTGAGTAAGATTGAAGAAGATCTTATGAGAATTGATAGTTTTCGTATGGAAGATAGAAAAAAGATCTGGGACACTCTAGAGAAGTATATCCCAATTGATTTCTTTAAGAATAAGCTCCCGTTTTAAATCCATTGAATTTTTTTCTTCTTCTTCTTTTTCGAGTTAGAACAAAAGAAAAAAAGAAAATAATTTTGCATCTTTGGCACAATCTATATTTTCGCGAAATGGATCATAATAAAATGGATTTTAGGTATGTAGGGAAGATTCTGTAGCGCCCTCACATTTAATAATGTAAGAACTACTGTGTTAAGTGCTAGTCCCTGGATCAATGCTAGCACCACAGAACAAAATGTAATTGTATCTTTGCAGAAGTATCCAAAAATTATTACAAAGGATCCAGGATAGCCAAGTATGGCTTTATTACAAAGTGCATAGTCTTGAAAGACTAGCAAAACTCAGAGTTCTAAACAGCAGAAATAAAGGTAGCAATGAGCCTCCATCTTCAATCATGCGCCACAGGCATTACATGTTGGGTGTAGACTCGAGTCCAAGCACTTAATCAAACTTCATCCTCTGAATTTCCTGCACGTTGGAATATGCAGCCCCCGAAGGAGATTCAGTACAAACAATGTACTGGCAAATGACACTATGGTGGATATAAAATGGCAAGTCTAAACTACATGCATATCTGGCTTGGTGGAGTTTAGGCTATTTTGCAGAAAGCAAGTTTTTCCCTAACACTTTTGAAAAAGAGTTTTCTTTTCAAAGATTGGCACCATAGGACACACCCATGAGCACCACAACTAATATTTCCTTAGCCAAATTTTACTTCTTCAAAACGGTGTTGAGATTCTTCCGTCCATCCTTGTCCAGCTGCTTGAAGTTGTCCTTACCGGGAACACGGCTATGATCATAGTTTCTAACTCTGCAGAGGTTGTGCACTTTCACCCTTTGTCTTCAATTAGCCCAAACATCCTATACACCCGGAGTGCATCAAGGAAAGGAGAGAATTGAGACGAGATCTTTCAGAAGCAAGAATTCAACCCAACCAGCAAGACCCGTTCCACCTACAATTCTGCTACATCTTCATGTCAAGCATGGGTTGAACTCTCACAACTTAGTTGATCAAGACAGAGCCCATATGTCAAAGGGCTGCACGGGAAGCTACTAAACTTAGAGGGACTTAGGAATCTCTTTGTTCCTGGGTGGCCATCCACAAGTGTACTCCTTCGGTGATAAACACCATTGATATGGCCCTAGGGAGCCACTCAACATAATCCAATCACATCCAAAATCCACCCAGGTGTTTCATTGGGAGTTTATACTTAGAATTTTTCCACAACATTGAGTAAAACAAATTTGTAGCAAGGCTAAGCATCTACTAAGTATAGGTCTCCAAAATAACAAGTCTAAAGGATGGCTACACACTACTTGGGATTTTGCATAGCTTATAATAACTTAGTAAAATTTCCTATCATGCATACTACTCAAAAACACTAGTGATGCATAGTAAAAATATGGGAGATTTGATGGTGTGTCACTTGCCTTGGCAATGGGATGAACAATCACAACAAGAATAACAGCAACAAGAGTAGACTTGCTCCTCTTCACAATCTAATACAAGCAAAACATGCCACACATAAACATACAACACAAACATAACATAGAAAACAATACAAAAATATGTATGCATGTTATGCCATGATCAAATTAATGCACCAAATTCACAACTAGCAATAATTACTAACAATGATGTTCTCTGGTGTTAATAACATGGTTATGATGCATGAAAAAGTTTGTAATGCAACAAGAGGCAAAGAAGCAGCTTAACCAAATTAAATAGGGTTAATTAACTATCTACAAGATCTTATCGAAATAAGGTTCATAAAAAGGTAGATCTAAACCTAACACATTAATAAGATCTAAAAAGCAAGTAAAACAATCAACGACAACTTCATGGATGACTAAGAACGAAGTATAGATTTGAAATTTCGAGTTACTCCGGTGGTAAAAGTAGATCGGAATTATAGAAACAGATCTGTAACTCAAATCGAAAAACTCAAAGAACGAAAGTTGTAGATAATGATGAGATGCAGCTACAGTAGAAATTTGAGCGAAAACGGACAAACGGTTGAAGAGTAATTGAGTAATTACCGCTTCAGATCTGAAAGAGTAGATCGCGAAATTCTCCGGCTGTGGTGGATGAAAAGAGGTGAGGTTTCTTGGGATGGATTGGTATCGACGAGATCTAAAACTCTCGTGAAGGCTTGAACGTCAACCAAGCAACTCACGGACCGTGGCGAGTAAAATATCACAAAACAGATCTGAAATTGGAGTTTCGAGTTTGGGACGACCTCACGGCCGGGGCTGGGGTATTTATAGGTGGGTAGGTCGGTGGAAAGTTGCTCCTTGGAGTAGGGAACAAGTAGAAAGAAGCGGAATTGAATTTGGACTCTCCGATGAAGAGATATGCGAGTTTGAATGAGCATAGGTCAAGAAAAACGGGATTTGTACCGGATTCGTACGATCGTACGAGGCTGCGTATGTGGCTGTGCATTCCTGGGCCGGCCCATGCGAGCTCGCAGTTTTTTTTTTTTTTTTTTTTTTTACCAAAACTAAAATGCTAATAACTTTTGAAATATAACTCGGAATCGAGTCAAACAAATTTCTAAAATCTTGAAATTTAAAACTCTATCATATTTGACAATTATTAAGTAATTTTAGGCAAAAAAAAATATTCAATTATCCTTTAGCTTATAAACGCCTTATAGCAGGATTTTGAGCTTTTTAAACACGATTTTGTTTTGAGGTTTAAAATGCAACACTCAAATGCAAGTTTTGAAATGATGTCATGCTATGCGGATGCTCTAAATGCAAAACATTCCAAATGTAAAATTTGGGATGTTACAGATTCACTTGGAAGTAACTATTTCCTAGATACCTATGGGCGGTACTTCACGGTTGAATGAATCAAAAAATACCTAAAAAAGGCCTAAAGTTAAAGATTTATCAATGGGTAATGTTGCTCCAATACCTAACCAAAGAGCTACTGCAGTACCGATTAAAAAAACGGTCGTAGCTACTGGGCGGCGAAAGGGGTTTTGAAATTTATTGAGATTCTCTAGAAAGGGTACTGTCAATAAGCTTGTTGGCACAAAAACAATTAAGAGAACGCCCAATAACTTATTGGGTACCGTACAGAGTATTTGAAATACGGGAAAGAAGTACCACTTAGGTAATATTTCCAAAGGAGTTGCAAATGGATCCGCTGGTTCACCAATCATGGATGGCTCGAGAACCGCTAAACCTACATTACATGCAATAGTACCTAGAATTACTACTGGAAAAATATATAAAAGATCGTTGGGTCATGCGGGTTCCCGTAATAATTATGTCCCATCCCTTTAGCTAATTTAGCTCTTAATACAGGATCATTTAAGTCTGGTTTCTTTGTTATTGGGATAGGTGAACTCTTTAGGATCCATCCCCCAAAGGAACCAGACATGAGAATTTATCATCATCCGGCTCGAGCAAGAATGAAAGAAATAAGACCGCGGAAGATCCATAATAGAATTATGGTATATAATGACTCTAGGAAAGAAAAGCTTGATCAAATTCTCTTTTCCGAAGTTGGACCTGCAACTACTCATTCAAAAGAATCCTATTCTTATGGGTAAATGCTCAATATCCAAGTGGGCTTACAAATTTGAAATGATCAATTGCTTTCTGCATTGTCTCATGT
This sequence comes from Alopecurus myosuroides, assembly GCA_028641055.1. Lineage (NCBI taxonomy): Eukaryota > Viridiplantae > Streptophyta > Magnoliopsida > Poales > Poaceae > Alopecurus > Alopecurus myosuroides. Next base: position 334,758,988 of record CM054057.1, on the reverse strand, counting down.
CTCTTGATTAGTTGGTGTTTATCCCCTCAATATGTCGCACCCGGACTTCTAGAGGATACTCACAGTCCGCTAAATAGTAGAACAAATAGCTTACGGGGCATACCGGCACCCGCATCTCAATATGAGCAGGCCAACACGTAAACGTGTGACAACCATTCTCTACTATCCATCGTCTGCGCAAACCATCCCATAGAAATCAGGACACTTCCGTTGACGCACTTCATAACATACACACATGGTACGTCAATGGCATTAGAACAACTGATATCACCACATATCTCTAAGACACAAAAGATTGAAATAAGTTGCAAATGGCTCTCACTAGAGCAGAGATAGCAAATACAATCATCCAGAGGACACATGTCCCAACAATTCATCGTTACGACACATCGGAAGCATCCAAAGTGTCTGAGTACAGACAAGATCCAAATAGGCCTAAGAGGCCGGAAACGAAAAGACGGAGCCCATCCACGATGTCTCGGATCCTGCCCGGGTCCGCTATCTACTCGTCAGCAGCCTCGTCATACTCCACGTAATAGCCACCATGGGGATCCTCGGAAACGTAGTCTGCGGAAACCACAGCCCCAAAGGGGTCAGTACATAAACGTACTGGCAAGCAAGACTCACAATTCACCAAAGTGTACCCCACAACATCAAGCACAGCTGCTTTGGGTTCAACGGAAGAAAGGGGTGATACAAAAGATGCGGCAGCTGGCTGCACTAACCAACTACAGAACATACTACAACTTCCGGCTAACAGAAAAGAAGGTAAGATAGCGTATCGTAACCAACTATAACTAACTCCAAACAAACCCATCCTGGATCTCGCCCCTTATCCAAAGAAGCAATCCGAGGATAACTCGCACAGTTGGATTAGTGATGGTTCAAGTTGTTGTGTCAATAAACCTATTACTAGTCAAGTTATCATTAGTTAGGTGTAAGTTATTCTGAGTACTTGTTAGCCAGTACTTTCACCAAGTCAACCATAACCGCGGAAAACACGGCTTCTCGAGAAGATTTATCCCTGCAGGGGTGCACCAATTTGGCCGTACACGTAAGAATAACCCGCCAGATGGAATGCCTCCCATCAAGCAGGGCACTCAACACAACTCAACTCTTCTTCGCATCAAGCCCAAAGAACCCCGTGCAATTGAGCGCACGGCTAATCAAGCCCCACGAAGAAAAGGGGACCCTCATAGCACTCTAAGAACGTGTCTCCCTAAATGCCGACTACAAAAGTTCCACCCTGGCCTGGGTTCGCAAATATATATGCATGCGGCAAATGGAAAACCCGAACTAAATGAGGCGATTTGGACGAGATGCGAATCGAATCAAATTGAGGGGGGCGCCCATACACGCTTCCCACATGCGGATAGTGCGCTCATCATGGATCAGTAGACAAGACCCTTTTCCTAATTAGGGTCGACACTAGCAGGCCTCAAAACCACGCCGGGCCTCCTGCCGGTGCCTTATCATCAAATTATTATTAACCATAACATTAGCATGTTGATTGTTTAAACATCGAGCCCCAGAACATAATAAATAAGGTAACAGAAAGTAACGGGTAACAGACTCGAGCAGAAACAACCCTAAGCATGCTAGTAAGACACGGGCAACAAGCAATGGGGTTATACGTGTGGAGGTGAGGCTATATCAGGGTTAAAGGATAACATGTGATAGGTTCGTAACAGAAACAAAGATTCATAAGGCTAGCAGAATAGACAACGGAAAGTATCGGTATCCAATGTTGAAAGGAACACAATGGTTCATATGAGTGAATACTTGCCTGCAAACTCAGCAGCCTGGTACTGAGCTAACTCCTCAGAAATAGTGTCGTAAACCTCGTCTGTCTCAACGTCGTCGTCTATTCGAGAAGAAGCAAACAAACAACGCAGAGAGACAAACAATCAATAACATGGCATAATGCACAATCATGGGATGATGCATGACCATTTACTTGGTGCACCAAAATTAAACTAGTTGACATGGTAACATAACATGATTAAATGGACCCACATGCAATTTGGGATTGCATATGGAAAGCCCATCAATTAAGGTTGGAATAATTGTTTTACAACTAATCAACAGGTGAAAGTGGATTAGTATGATGCATGGATGAGGAAAACAGAAAAATAACAACAATAGAAACAATTTTGAAATAAGGTTTACCAAGTTTGGAATTTTATTTATTAAGTTATGAAATTTTGGTTTCTTAGAGGTGTTACACAAGCATTTGTTGTTTTCACCAATTTAAATTATTCAAAATAGATAACAAAGTTCATATTTGGAAAGTACACAAAATTTTAGGTGGAATACATGTTTCAATTATTGAGAAAGGAATTAGAATGAATTACTTATGAATTAAACAAGTTTAAACATGATTTAATTGAATTTAATTCAAATATGAATTTATTTGAATTTTTATTTGTTCCAAACATTAAACCAAATTCATATTTGAAAAGATTATGTTTTTCTGGTTTGAAAACATATTTTATATGTTCAAAAATAATTTAATTTGCGCAAGTTATGAATTTAGCAAATTTAAATGATTTAAATAAGGTTTAAATTATTTAACCAATTTTAATTATTCAAATCATGAAACAAAATTTATATTTGGAAAGAGGGTTTAATTTAGCATGGAAAACATATTTTATTTGTGTTATTTGAATTAAGTTTGAATTTGTTATGCATTTAATCAAATTTAAAAGAAGTTGTTTGAATTTGAATTTTGCAACAATTTGTAATGTTCAAAACAGAATACAAATGTTTTAAACATGTAGAGAATTTAATTTGGTTCAGGAAACATATTTTATTTGCATTATTTGGAGTTGGATTTTAAAAGTTATTTGCATTTTAATTATGGGGACTGTTCTGTAAAAGAAAAAGGACTTAAATAAAAGAAAAGCTGGGCAGAAAACATTTTACACCCCGCAGTGGCTAGCTCCAGCCACTGACAGAGGGTCCCCTGGGCCACCGTGGCCCGCGTGGCGCACAGCAGCTGACAGGGGGCCCTCCTGTCAGCGCTCCTCGCAAAAAGGTGGGGATTTTATTCCGCAAGGGCAGGGCTCGAACCCTGGCCTCCTGCGCGCGCTCGCTGTTGCGCTACCACTGCGCTGCGATTCGTTCCTTGTCAGGTAAGGATACGCGGCGAGGTTAACGTTCAGATAGTGCTAACTGAATTTTTCTCTGCAGGTTCGTTTCTGAACTTTTCGACAGAGGGCTCGCTGGCCGGCGACGAGCTGCTGCCGCGCTGCGTTTGCTACTGCCGCTGTGCTCGGGTGCGTAGGAGGTGGGTGGTCGTGTGCTCGCCACGGTTGCAGAGAGGAGGGAGATGGAAGGGATGGAGGTGATGCTCACCTCCCTGTAGAGGAAGCAGAGACCCGTGGGAGGTCGTCGCCGGCGACAGAACAAGGACGGCGGCGGCGATGTAGTCCTTCTCGGGCTCAACGGAGGCGTCGAGGATGGTGAGGGAGCAGTGGGGGATCGATTCCCGCTGCTAGGTTGGAAGGTGGAGCATCGAGGCGGCGGTGATCACCGGAATTCAGAGGTGGTGGCTCGGGGTGAGGTTCAGAGAGAAAACGCTGGGCAGAGAGAGGAGGAGTGGCGACGGCGGCGAGAGAGGGAGAGTGGAGGGAGGACCTAGGGCTAGGGGAGAGCTCGGGGGTCTAGGGTTAGGTTTATAGGGGGAGTGGGCGCGCGGTGGCCGTCTTCTCCTCGCCTCTGCAGACGTGGATAGCCCCGATGGCAGCCGTACAGGAGGGAGACGACCTCGAAGAGGTATCGGGCCGTGGGGGTGTGGTGGGCTGGCCCAACTAGGCTGGCCTGCCCACCCCTCTCTGTTTTTCTTTTATTTTTGTTCTGTTTTTTTTTTGCAGATTTGAAAAAGGAAAGAAAAGGTTAGATTTTGGGTTAGAAAATTTAGGGAATAATTTTGTATAGGTTAGTTATTACAACAGTAACAACTTTCCAACTTTTGTTTTCAAAAAAAATTGAATTAAAGTGCTGTTTGTATTTTAATTGGATTTGAGCAAAATTGATATTAATTAACTTATTGAAAGAAACATTTTAAACTAGTGTGAACTTTCCATGTTTAATTGAAACAAATTGATTGGAGTGTTTTGTAATTTTCATAAGTTTCAACATGGTTGCTGTTTGAAAAATGAATTTGAATAAAATTTGGATTAAGTGAATTATTAAAAGCCATAACTTTAAATAGTTTGAACCTTATGGTTTAATGGAAACAATTGATGTTTTGATTGAACTTTTTATTTGGAAAATTGTAACAGAGAAAGTATGAAACAAAACATTTGAATATTGTTTGAATTTCAAATGGGAAAACAAAGGAAAACAGATGCAAACAAAAGGAAAACAAATGCAATGATTAAGATGCCATGATGCAAAACAATAATAAACAAGAAACAAACATTCTAAAGGTAATTTTCATACTTGGGATGTTACAAAACGCCCCCCCTTGAAGGAATCACGCCCCGAGATTCCTACTGAGAAGTGAAAAGGTCCGGATACTTCTTGCGAAGATCCTCTTCGGTCTCCCATGTTGCCTCTTTATCGGAATGATGCGACCACTGCACTTTCAAGAACTTGGTGCTCTTGTTGCGAGTCTTACGCTCGATCTCATCGAGAATTCGAACAGGGTGCTCCTCATAAGAGAGATCTTCTTGCAGTTCAATTGAATTATGATCAACTGCACGATCTGGATCTTTGAAACACCTCTTGAGTTGTGACACGTGAAACACATCGTGCACCTTGGATAGCTTTTCTGGAAGTTCAAGACGATAAGCATTTTCCGGACGCCTTGAGAGAATGTTGAAAGGACCAATGTATGTTGGTGCAAGCTTTCCTTTCACACCAAAACGATGTGTGCCTCTGAGGGGAGTTACACGGAGATATGCCTTGTCACCAGGTGCATAGATCATATCCCTGTGCTTGCTGTCATAGTAGCTTTTCTGACGAGACTGAGCAATCTTGAGATTGTCACAAATGATGCGAACTTTCTCTTCGGCTTCCTTAACAATGCCAGGGCCTAAGAGTGAACGTTCACCAGCTCCAGACCAATTGATTGGACTCCTGCATCTGCGGCCATAGAGAGCTTCAAATGGTGCCATGCCTAGGCTTGCCTGGAAGCTGTTGTTGTAGGAGAATTCAGCATATGGAAGGAAATCCTCCCATTTCATGCCAAAGGAGAGACCACATGCTCTGAGCATATCCTCGAGAATCTGATTGACTCTTTCGACTTGCCCTTGAGACTGAGGGTGGTAAGTTGTGCTGAACAGAAGTTTGGTGCCCAATGCTTCTTGAAAGCTTTTCCAGAAATGAGAAGTGAATATACTTCCACGGTCTGATCTTATTTCCAATGGAACACCATGAAGAGGAACAATCTTTGCTGTGTAGAGTTCTGCTAACTGGCTAGCTAAGATTGTTTCTTTGACAGCAAAGAAGTGAGCTACATTAGTGAGACGATCAATGACAACGAAGATCGCATCGTTGCCCTTATTGGACTTTGGAAAACCAGTGACGAAGTCCATTTCAATCATGTCCCACTTCCACTCAGGGATTTTCAGAGGTTGTAGAAGACCGGCTGTTTTCTGATGAACTGCCTTAACACGTTGACAAACGTCGCATTCAGAAACGTATTGAGCAATTTCACGTTTCATGCCAGGCCACCAATACAGTGTTTTGAGATCCTGGTACATCTTTGTACTTCCAGGGTGAATGGAAAGAGGAGTTTCATGAGCCTCCTTGAGAATGACATCTTTGAGACTTTGAACTTGAGGAACTGCAATGCGTCCTTCGAAGAACACAGTTCCCTTATCATCAATTGAGAAGGACTTAAATTTCTCCTTGCCTTCTTTGATGTGTTCTACCATCTTATTGATTTTAGCATCACGAAGTTGTTCAGAACGAATCTTGTCCTCGAGAGTTGGACTGGCTGTCAAGTTCGCAATATAGCCTTGAGGAACAAGACCAAGGTTGAGCTTCTGGAATTCTTCATGAAGAGGAGGTTGGCTTTCCATGATCATGAGATTATTGCAATACGACTTGCGTCTGAGAGCATCGGCCATAACATTAGCCTTGCCTGGAGTGTAAGAAATGGTAATATCAAAGTCCTTAATCTTTTCAATCCATCTCCTTTGCCTGAGGTTTAGATCTGGTTGAGTGAAGATGTATTTCAGACTCTTATGATCGGAAAAGATTTCAGTGCGGTTACCCAACAAGTATTGTCTCCATTTCTTGAGGGCAAACACAACTGCTGCAAGTTCAAGGTCATGAGTGGGATAATTTTGCTCATGTGCGTTCAACTGACGTGAAGCATAAGCCACAACTTGACGTTCTTGCATAAGAACTGCACCTAGACCTTGGAGAGAAGCATCACAGAATATCTGGAAAGGTTTGGATGGATCTGGGCCAACCAAAACTGGTGTAGAAGTGAGTTTAGTCTTCAGGAGATTGAAACTTTCATCACATTGTGGAGACCAAACGAACTTCTTGACCTTCTTTGTGAGGTCAGTGAGAGGTTTAGCAATCTTGGAGAAGTTTTGGACGAAACGACGGCAATAGCTAGCCAAGCCAAGAAAACTTCTTACTTGCTTTACCATCTTTGGAGGTTTCCAATCAACAATTGCTTTAACCTTTTCTGGATCAATGGCTATGCCCTTGGCAGAGATGATACGACCAAGGTAAGCAACTTCTGGAATCCAGAACTCACATTTGGAGAACTTGGCATATAGACGATGCTCGCGAAGTTTCATGAGTGTGAGACGAAGATGTTCCTCATGCTCTTCCTCGGATTTTGAGTAGACGAGAATGTCATCAAGATATACCACAACGAACTTGTCGAGGTATTCATGGAAAACAGAATTCATGAGTCGAGAGAAGGTCGCCGGTGCATTGGTGAGACCAAAGGACATGACGGTGTATTCATATAGACCGTAGCGAGTGGTGAAAGCTGTCTTTGGAATATCTTCCTTTCTGATCTTTATTTGATGGTAACCCATCCTCAAGTCCAACTTTGAGAATATTGAGGCTCCAGCAAGTTGATCAAAAAGATCATCGATACGAGGAATTGGATACTTGTTTTTGATGGTTTTCTCGTTAAGAGGACGATAGTCAACAACGAGTCTCTTTGTGTGATCCTTCTTCGCAACGAACAGAGTTGGGCAACCCCAAGCCGAGGAACTAGGTTGAATGTAACCTTTTTCCATGTACATATCGATTTGCTCCTTTAACAGTTTCAGTTCAGGAGGAGCTATCTTGTATGGATGCTTAGAGATTGGAGCAGTACCTGGTTCAAGCTCGATCACGCACTCAACTGCTCTGTCCGGAGGCATCCCTGGCAACTCTTCTGGAAAGACGTCAGGGAATTCACAAACCACCGGAACATTTTCAAGTAGAGATAGAGGTTTTGCATCGAGTGTGTATAGCTGAACAGAATTTGATCCATTTGGAGAATAGACTATCTGGCCAGAAGGGTGGAACAGAGTTATTGACTTTTGAGCATAGTCAATCCTTGCTTTATTAGCTTTCAACCAATCCATACGAAGAATGACATCAATGTCAGAATTTCCCAGCAACATGAGGGAAGCAAGGAATATGTGGCCCCCAATTAGGATTTGATTATCCTTACTTATCTTGGAAGTCAACATTTGAGATCCCGGGGAGTAAAAGGTGATTTGATTGCTTAGTGGAACCACACTTAAGTTGTTTGTTGCGGCAAAAGTCTTTGACACAAAAGAATGCGATGCTCCGGTATCAAACAACACTTTAGCTGGAATAAAGTTTACAGGGAATATACCGAGAACGACGTCAGCAGCTTCCTCAGCTTTGTCGATCTTGACATGATTCACCCTTGCGGTCCTCCCGATAGGCCTGTTGTTGGAGTTGAAGGCCTTAGGCGGGGGAGCGCGCACCATTGCCTGGTTTGTGTTGGGACGAGGTGGTGGTGGAGGTAGCTGCCTCTGCGTGCACTTGTCAGCGTAGTGCCCCGTCTGCTTGCACTTGTAGCAAGTGACGACACGAGGAGGCCCTGGCCTTGGCTGCCCCATCGAAGCCCTCTGATCATGCATCTGAGCAGGGTTGGGTGGGCGGGGAGCGAAGCCTAGAGAAGCTTGGGCATATGGCGCCCGAGTGACAGCACCATTTGGCACCCAGATGCGGCGCTTCTGCGGAGGGGTGGTCATGTTGGAGGAGGAACCACCCTCACGCGAGTGCTTGCGAGACTCCTCGAACGCCTTGCGCCCATTTTCTTCATTGAGCGCGGTGTTAACGAGCTCCTCGAAGTTGTTGGCCTTGATATTGGTGAGGGCGTACTTGAGTTCCGGGTTAAAACCTCTGCGGAACCTTGCCATCTTCTTAGCTTCAGTGGACACCTCGTCTCCAGCGTATCGAGCGAGGCGATTGAACTCACTCTGATAGCCGATGACGTCCAGTTTGCCTTGCTTGAGAGAGCAAAACTCTTCACGCATCCTTTCCATGAGACCATCTGGAATGTGGTGGTTCAGGAAGGCTTCCTTGAAACAACCCCAGGTGATTGGATAGCCAGCTCTCATGGTCTGGTAGTTTTCCCACCAAGTAGCTGCCTGACCCTTCAGCAGGTAGGAGGCATACTTGACCTTGTCTTCCTCGGCAACGTGAGCAATGTCCAGAGCCTTGGCTATCTCACGGATCCAGTCATCAGCATCCAGAGGCTCGCGTGTTGCCACGAAAGCTCTCGGCCCTAGACTGCGAAACTCCTTGATACTGACTCGTGGAGCATTCTGGTTGTTATGCTGATTAGTCTGGAACTGGGTCATCTGCGTCATGACTTGAGTCATCTGAGTCAACAGCTCCGTGATTGGCGGTGGCTCAGGCGGGGTGTTCCTTGTTGGCGGCATCCTGAATAGACATGCATTTTAGCACAACAACAGAAAAGGATAGACTTGGAAACCGAAAGAGAGATTATTCCGACGCATGAATAGATAACCAACAGTTACATCATCACATGTTCAAATACATCAAAATATCCAACACACCACAAATGGTTCGAATGTCAAAGGATAACTAAACATAGCTAAGAATGGATACATCGGTACTCCCATGCTCATCACGCAGGACGGCGGCTAGGAGTACGGCGAGAGGTACGGTGAGGATCACGCCCACGAAAGTAGGTAGAACGACGATCCACATAGATCTGACGTGGTCTGAGAGCGACTCTAGGTGTGGTGAAGTACATAGCGTCGACTCCCTGTGCTCCAAAGCGGGGAATCCCAGTGTAACCAGCAGCAAGGTTGAGGAGTGGACCTCTGATCGGCTCGTAACCTCCAGCATCTGGCAGACGATGACCAACTGGCTGATCGAAACGTGCAAAGCGCTCGTCTCCAACAAAGTCTGTGGTGTACGTCGCCAGACGAGTCAAAGCAAGGTAGAGCTGCTCTCTGACTGAAGCCAACTCCTGAGATAGTGTGCTGGCAACTGCGTCACTGTGCCTCACAAACTGAGCGGTGGTGTGCAGCCTGGAGTTATCATGCTCATAAACATCCAAGTTGTCGTAGAGAGTGAAGTGAGCTCCCTCCAAAGTGATGTAACCACAGGGGATGTGGCGATAAATGGAATCGTCAAATCCCCAGTAGTCAGCACGAAGGACGGTGAGACTCACATAAGCTGCCTGCTGCACGGCCATATCCACTGTGGAACCTACTCCCTCGTAGCGGTGGACAACGCTCATGCCATCATCTGACAGAATGTAGACGATAGCCTGGTAGTAGGTCTGGTCAAACTCTCGCTGCTGCTCGTAGACCTGGTACTCTGGTGCCCAACGGAACCCCAGATAAGTGACCATGTCCCTCAGCATCTCCGGATAACCGGCAGTGCTCTCGCAACGAGTCATACGAACCACCTGCGGGAAGAACCTGAGATCCATCTGCAGATGATCGGGGAAGTTTCGATTAGACGCCGGTAGAAGATCTAAAGTGGAAAGCAACAACAAGGTTTCAACGGACGAAAAGGATGTTGAGAAGAACAGGATATCGAAGCAACATTCGGGAAACACGAGACCAAAAACTCCTGAGGTACTACGGAAAAACCCATCCGGGCTTCTAAAGGATCAATATCTACTGCTTAAGGAATAGAGGATCTGCTTCCGGGGCTTACACGCCTCCGTTCTCAATCATGAGTAGGCAACATGATAAATCATGTCACAACCACCTCCATTCCTATGTTCTAGTAGATATAACTATCCTAGAGAAACCAGGATATGTGAAATCCGAACTTGAAAGTTTAGATGAGAAGGGAAAACAACGTTGCACTTCCTTACCATAAAAAGGGAGGGTGGGTGGGGAAAGAAGAAAAAGAACAGAATTCCTACTCTCACGTTTCATTTTTCCTATATAGCTACAAAATAGTTTCTAGACTCAACTGCGACCAGTAAAAAGGGATCCTACAGGCAGACAGGCTCTGATACCATTTGTCGCACCCGGACTTCTAGACGATACTCACAGTCCGCTAAATAGTAGAACAAATAGCTTACGGGGCATACCGGCACCCGCATCTCAATATGAGCAGGCCAACACGTAAACGTGTGACAACCATTCTCTACTATCCATCGTCTGCGCAAACCATCCCATAGAAATCAGGACACTTCCGTTGACGCACTTCATAACATACACACATGGTACGTCAACGGCATTAGAACAACTGATATCACAACATATCTCTAAGACACAAAAGATTGAAATAAGTTGCAAATGGCACTCACTAGAGCAGAGATAGCAAATACAATCATCCAGAGGACACATGTCCCAACAATTCATCGTTACAACACAGCGGAAGCATCCAAAGTGTCTGAGTACAGACAAGATCCAAATAGGCCTAAGAGGCCGGAAACGAAAAGACGGAGCCCATCCACGATGTCTCGGATCCTGCCCGGGTCCGCTATCTACTCGTCAGCAGCCTCGTCATACTCCACGTAGTAGCCACCATGGGGATCCTCGGAAACGTAGTCTGCGGAAACCACAGACCCAAAGGGGTCAGTACATAAACGTACTGGCAAGCAAGACTCACAATTCACCAAAGTGTACCCCACAACATCAAGCACAGATGCTTTGGGTTCAACGGAAGAAAGGGGTGATACAAAAGATGCGGCAGCTGGCTGCACTAACCAACTACAGAACATACTACAACTTCCGGCTAACAGAAAAGAAGGTAAGATAGCGTATCGTAACCAACTATAACTAACTCCAAACAAACCCATCCAGGATCTCGCCCCTTATCCAAAGAAGCAATCCGAGGATAACTCGCACAGTTGGATTAGTGATGGTTCAAGTTGTTGTGTCAATAAGCCTATTACTAGTCAAGTTATCATTAGTTAGGTGTAAGTTGTTCTGAGTACTTGTTAGCCAGTACTTTCACCAAGTCTACCATAACCACGGAAAACACGGCTTCTCGAGAAGATTTATCCCTGCAGGGGTGCACCAATTTGGCCGTACACGTAAGAATAACCCGCCAGATGGAATGCCTCCCACCAAGCGGGGCACTCAACACAACTCAACTCTTCTTCGCATCAAGCCCAAAGAACCCCGTGCAATTGAGCGCACGGCTAATCAAGCCCCACGAAGAAAAGGGGACCCTCATAGCACTCTAAGAACGTGTCTCCCTAAATGCCGACTACAAAAGTTCCACCCTGTCCTGGGTTCGCAAATATATATGCATGCGGCAAATGGAAAACTCGAACTAAATGAGGCGATTTGGACGAGATGCGAATCGAATCAAATTGAGGGGGGGCGCCCATACACGCTTCCCACATGCGGATAGTGCGCTCATCATGGATCAGTAGACAAGACCCTTTTCCTAATTAGGGTCGACACTAGCAGGCCTCAAAACCACGCCGGGCCTCCTGCCGGTGCCTTATCATCAAATTATTATTAACCATAACATTAGCATGTTGATTGTTTAAACATCGAGCCCCAGAACATAATAAATAAGGTAACAGAAAGTAATGGGTAACAGACTCGAGCAGAAACAACCCTAAGCATGCTAGTAAGACACGGGCAACAAGCAATGGGGTTATAGGTGTGGAGGTGAGGCTATATCAGGGTTAAAGGATAACATGTGATAGGTTCGTAACAGAAACAAAGATTCATAAGGCTAGCAGAATAGACAACGGAAAGTATCGGTATCCAATGTTGAAAGGAACACAATGGTTCATATGAGTGAATACTTGCCTGCAAACTCAGCAGCCTGGTACTGAGCTAACTCCTCAGAAATAGTGTCGTAAACCTCGTCTGTCTCAACGTCGTCGTCTATTTGAGAAGAAGAAAACAAACAACACAGAGAGACAAACAATCAATAACATGGCATAATGCACAATCATGGGATGATGCATGACCATTTACTTGGTGCACCAAAATTAAACTAGTTGACATGGTAACATAACATGATTAAATGGACCCACATGCAATTTGGGATTGCATATGGAAAGCCCATCAATTAAGGTTGGAATAATTGTTTTACAACTAATCAACAGGTGAAAGTGGATTAGTATGATGCATGGATGAGGAAAACAGAAAAATAACAACAATAGAAACAATTTTGAAATAAGGTTTACCAAGTTTGGAATTTTATTTATTAAGTTATGAAATTTTGGTTTCTTAGAGGTGTTACACAAGCATTTGTTGTTTTCACCAATTTAAATTATTCAAAATAGATAACAAAGTTCATATTTGGAAAGTACACAAAATTTTAGGTGGAATACATGTTTCAATTATTGAGAAAGGAATTAGAATGAATTACTTATGAATTAAACAAGTTTAAACATGATTTAATTGAATTTAATTCAAATATGAATTTATTTGAATTTTTATTTGTTCCAAACATTAAACCAAATTCATATTTGAAAATATTATGTTTTTCTGGTTTGAAAACATATTTTATATGTTCAAAAATAATTTAATTTGCGCAAGTTATGAATTTAGCAAATTTAAATGATTTAAACAAGGTTTAAATTATTTAACCAATTTTAATTATTCAAATCATGAAACAAAATTTATATTTGGAAAGAGGGTTTAATTTAGCATGGAAAACATATTTTATTTGTGTTATTTGAATTAATTTTGAATTTGTTATGCATTTAATCAAATTTAAAAGAAGTTGTTTGAATTTGAATTTTGCAACAATTTGTAATGTTCAAAACAGAATACAAAGGTTTTAAACATGTAGGAGAATTTAATTTGGTTCAGGAAACATATTTTATTTGCATTATTTGGGGTTGGATTTTAAAAGTTATTTGCATTTTAATTATGGGGACTATTCAGTAAAAGAAAAAGGACTTAAATAAAAGAAAAGCTGGGCAGAAAACATTTTCCACCCCGCAGTGGCTAGCTCCAGCCACTGACAGAGGGGCCCCTGGGCCACGGTGGCCCGCGTGGCGCACAACAGCTGACAGGGGGGCCCTCCTGTCAGCGCTCCTCGCAAAAAGGTGGGGATTTTATTCCGCAAGGGCAGGGCTCGAACCCTGGCCTCCTGCGCGCGCTCGCTGTTGCGCTACCACTGCGCTGCGATTCGTTCCTTGTCAGATAAGGATACGCAGCAAGGTTAACGTTCAGATAGTGCTAACTGAATTTTTCTCTGCAGGTTCGTTTCTGAACTTTTCGACAGAGGGCTCGCTGGCCGGCGGCGAGCTGCTGCCGCGCTGCGGTTGCTACTGCCGCTGTGCTCGGGTGCGTAGGAGGTGGGTGGCCGTGTGCTCACCACGGTTGCAGAGAGGAGGGAGATGGAAGGGATGGAGGCGATGCTCACCTCCCTGTAAAGGAAGCAGCGGCCCGTGGGAGGTCGTCGCCGGCGACAGAACGAGGACGGCGGCGGCGATGTAGTCCTTCTCGGGCTCAACGGAGGCGTCGAGGATGGTGAGGGAGCAGTGGGGGATCGATTCCCGCTGCTAGGTTGGAAGGTGGAGCATCGAGGCGGCGGTGATCACCGGAATTCAGAGGTGGTGGCTCGGGGTGAGGTTCAGAGAGAAAACGCCGGGCAGAGAGAGGAGGAGTGGCGACGGCGGCGAGAGAGGGAGAGTGGAGGGAGGACCTAGGGCTAGGGGAGAGCTCGGGGGCCTAGGGTTAGGTTTATAGGGGGAGTGGGGCGCGCGGTGGCCGTCTGCTCCTCGCCTCTACAGACGTGGATAGCCCCGATGGCAGTCGTACAGGAGGGAGACGACCTCGAAGAGGTATCGGGCTGTGGGGGTGTGGTGGGCTGGCCCAACTAGGCTGGCCTGCCCACCCCTCTCTGTTTTTCTTTTATTTTTGTTCTGTTAGTTTTCTTTTTTTGCAGATTTGAAAAAGGAAAGAAAAGGTTAGATTTTGGGTTAGAAAATTTAGGGAATAATTTTGTATAGGTTAGTTATTACAACAGTAACAACTTTCCAACTTTTGTTTTCAAAAAAAATTGAATTAAAGTGTTGTTTGTATTTTAATTGGATTTGAGCAAAATTGATATTAATTAACTTATTGAAAGAAACATTTTAAACTAGTGTGAACTTTCCATGTTTAATTGAAACAAATTGATTGGAGTGTTTTGTAATTTTCATAAGTTTCAACATGGTTGCTGTTTGAAAAATGAATTTGAATAAAATTTGGATTAAGTGAATTATTAAAAGCCATAACTTTAAATAGTTTGAACCTTATGGTTTAATGGAAACAATTGATGTTTTGATTGAACTTTTTATTTGGAAAATTGTAACAGAGCAAGTATGAAACAAAACATTTGAATATTGTTTGAATTTCAAATGGGAAAACAAAGGAAAACAGATGCAAACAAAAGGAAAACAAATGCAATGATTAAGATGCCATGATGCAAAACAATAATAAACAAGAAACAAACATTCTAAAGGTAATTTTCATACTTGGGATGTTACACAATATGGCAAGTTTCTTACCTCCAAACAAAATATTTACTTGTTACTAATAGAAAAATCAAAAAATTTAGCCTACATTCTTCCTTAGATCCCCTTTTTTACTCCGATAGTATTGCGGATCACAATCGATGCAAAGAAAATGAATGCATTTCCATACTATAATAAGAAAGGGTAAGTGGAATATTGGATCATGTCACATGACTTATTCCATTTTTACTCTATGGGATCTTACAGAGCCTGCTCAATGATGACATGGTTGGGGTATGATCATAGAAAATATTCTCCTCAAATGAACCAGCCTATCCTTCCTAGGTAGGAGACTTACGTGTTGATTGGATGCGGAGACACTTTTGCTTGTGAATTCTAATGTGGCAGATCCAATTCTTTATCTACATGGCCAAATCAATAATTCAATTCACACGCTCCCATAATCCGCATTTTTTTATTTCGTAAAATTAACTTCAACTATGTTGGATTGTATAAAAATACTTCGGGGTTGAAAAGAAGTATCCAAATGACATGTGTTATTTTCAATAACCCATGTTTGTAGAAATGAAATATCACAACCTACCCTATATGATATATGAGAATTCTAATTCTTTATGATATGTCTTCCTTATAAAGGGCCCGAAATACCTTGCTTACGTATCATTAGAAAGTGCATTAACAGAAATACAGCAGTAAGAAGAGGCAGTACAAAGGGATGTAAACTATAAAAACGAGTCAAAGTGGATTGACCTACACTAGAACTTCCACGTAATAAGTCCACTAAAGGCGATCCTATTACCGGAATGGCATCACGTACACCTGTCACAATTTTGTCTGCCCAATAACCAATTTGATCCCAAGGCAAAGAATAACCAGTTACACCAAATGATGCAGTTAAAACAGCCAAAACCACGCATGTGACCCAAGTTAATTCGCTAGGTTTTTTAAATCCACCTGTGAGATACACAGAAAATACATGCAGGATCATCATTAGAACCATCATACTTGTTGACCATCGATGAACTGATCGGATTAACCAACCAAAGTTGGCCTCGGTCATTATGTATTGAACCGAGGAAAAAGCCTCTGTAACGGTTGGGCGGTAGTAAAAAGTCACAGCAAAACCAGTAGCGACTTGTACTAGAAAACAAGTAAGTGTAATTCCCCGTAAACAATAAAATATGTTGACATGGGGAGGAACGTATTTACTAGTTATATCATCTGCAATTGCCTGAATCTCAAGTCGTTCCTCAAACCAATCATATACTTTATTGAGATAGGTAACTAACCCAAGTCCCCTGTAAGAGCCGTATATGAAAATTTCATCTCGTACGGCTCAAGAAGAAACACACAAATTTTCAACGAATATTAGAAAAAATTTCAAAACTTCATCAACCACAGGATTGGGTCGATTCGCCTTGAAGATATGAAATAAGAAAAATTCCGAATATAATATATTATTTTCTTTGTGATGAGAATGCCAAAAAATATCAAGTTGGCTCATCTGTCTTTCTTCCTTTCCCTTATGGCGGTCATTAGAGGCCTCTTGACTTTTCTCTTCCATATTTTGGATTTGTTTTTTTTGTGGGTAATCGTAATTATAGAAATTATCTTGTTGCGATCCTATGAATCAGTTCAATTTAAACCTTAGATTCATACTAGAACCACGATGATTGAGTCTCAAGCTAAACAAAAGGCAAAGGTTCTTTGAATAAGAACCACTTGATAATCATTTAGTGAATCATCGTAATGATTCGACAAAATCGAGAGAAAAAAAGTTGTCTTTTGGGCAAACAAAATTGGAAGGAAGAACAGTCGGTGGAGCTACTCTCGGACGAATTTTCAACTTTCTTGGGGAGACTGTTGACAATTTGGGTCCTGTAGATAGTAGTGCGACGTTCCCTATTCATAGATCTGCACCTGCCTTTATCGAGTTAGATACGAAATTATCCATCTTTGAAGCAGGTATTAAGGTTGTCGATCTTTTAGCTCCTTATCAACGTGGAGGAAAAATAGGACTATTCGGGGGGGGGGGTTGGGGGGGGGTGGAGTAGGTAAAACATTACTCATCATGGAATTAATCAATAACATTGCTAAAGCTCATGGGGCGTATCCGTATTTGGTGGAGTAGGGGAACGGACTCGTGAAGGAAATGATCTTTATATGGAAATGAAGGAATCCAGAGTAATTAATGAAAAAATATTGAGGAATCTAAGGTAGCTCTAGTCTATGGCCAAATGAATGAACCACCGGGAGCTCGTATGAGAGTTGGTTTAACTGCCCTAACTATGGAAAAATATTTCCGAGATGTTAATAAAAATATGTACTTTTATTCATCAATAATATCTTTCGTTTTGTTCAAGCAGGATCAGAAGTATACGCTTTAGTAGGGAGAATGCTCTCTGAAGTTGGTTATCAACCTACTCTTAGTACAGAAATCTCTCTCGACGATGAAGCTTATCCCCCATCGTCTCACTAGCCGACCTTGACCCTTGTTATTTTTGGGTCATATCTACTATTCAGAGTTTGCCTCGATTTGGTACCGCTCGCGCAGCCCGCACCGAAACAGTGCTTTACCCCTAGATGTCCAGTCAACTGCTGCGCCTCAACGCATTTCGGGGAGAACCAGCTAGCTCTGGGTTCGAGTGGCATTTCACCCCTAACCACAACTCATCCGCTGATTCTTTAACATCAGTCGGTTCGGACCTCTGCTTAGTTTCATCCAAGCTTCATCCTGGTCATGGATAGATCACCCAGGTTCGGGTCCATAAGCAGTGACAATCTCCCTACGAAGACTCGCTTTCGCTACGGCTCCGGTGGGTTCCGTTCCCTTAACCAAGCCACTGCCTATGAGTCGCCGGCTCATTCTTCAACAGGCACGCGGTCAGAGATCACTTTCCCCTCCCACTGCTTGGAAGCTCAGCACAGTTTCACGTTCTATTTCACTACCCAATGGGGGTCTTTTCACCTTTCCCCGACAGTACTACTTCTCTATCGGTCACCCAGGAGTATTTAGCCTTGCAAGGTGGTCCTTGCTGATTCACACGGGATTCCACGTGCCCCATGCTACTCTGGTTGGAGCATAAGCTAGTGATGCTTTCGGCTACTGGACTTCAGCCGTCTAGGGCGCGACACTCAACCGCTTCGCCTAGCAGCACAACGCTTGTATTGCTCTCCCACAACCCCGTTTTCACGGTTTAGGCTGCTCCCATTTCGCTCGCCGCTACTACGTGAATCGCTTTTGGTTTCTTTTCCTCTGGCTACTAAGATGTTTCAGTTCGCTAGGTTGTCTCTTGCCTGCTCATGGATTCAGCAGGCAGTTTAAAAGGTTGACCTATTTGGGAATCTCCAGATCTGTGCTTATTTTCAATTCCCCAAAGCATTTCGTCGCTTGCTACTCCCTTCCTCATCTCTGGGTGCCTAGGTATCCACCACAAGCCTTTCCTCTTTTGAACCTCGCCATTAACATTAAGGCTATGCCATCCTAAGGTGCTACTAAATGGAAGGATCTTATCAACGTCCATGAATGCGAAATCATATATCGAACTTCCGAATTGGAAAAATTCGGTGCTATCATAGTATCCGCTAAGTTCACGGGCTGGAGATAAGCGGACTCGAACCGCTGACATCCGCCACAGGGTAAACCACCGCCTCTCAGGCCTCCCCGACGGGTTCTACCATAGAGGCGAACGATAGACAATAACTCCCCCCCCCCCCCGAACATAGCTTACAACTTTCATCGTACTGTGCTCTCCAAAGAGCAACTCTTCTCAAAATCTCAAAACAAAAGGTGCTGAGTTGGAATCCCATTCTAAGGATTCTTGTGGTCCCGGGGAATCCAGCTACAGGAGAACCAGGAACGGGGAGATCTCCCCTTTTTCGCCCGACTCTTTGATCTTAAACTTAAGAATGCTGGTTTTAAGAACGAGTGATTTCCCTTCTCTGACCCTTACTGCCCAACCGTAGAGCGGACTGCTAATGTGTTCCACTTATTGAACAGGGTCTATGGTCGGTCCATGACCCCTGGACGCAGAAGGCGTCCTTGGGGTGATCTCGTAGTTCCTACGGGGTGGAGACAATGGGGTCGGTCAATGGATTTTCCTTCCTTTTGCTACATTTCTCTCAAAGGGTTGAAGGGAGATAGTGCATCAAGTTATTCGCAAGGGCCAACTTGATCCTCTTCCCCGGGGATCCCGGATGAGGGAAGCCTAGGAGAGCCGCCGACTCCAACTATCGTCCATGTACGATCAATACTAGATCTGTCCAACTGCCCATCCTACCTCCTCTACCTTTTTGACATCCCATCTTTTTTGTCTCAGTAGAGTCTTTCAGTGGCATGTTTCAGTCCTCTTCACCATTACTTAGAAAAAGTGAGCCACCATTCAGGTACAAGATACTATCATTACTGCCTGGACAATTAGACAGCCAACCCGTAATCGCAATGACCCAATTGCAAGAGCGGAGCTCTACCAACTGAGCTATATCCCCCCCCCCCCCGAGCCAAGTGGAGTATGCATGAAACAGTCAGATGCTTCTTCTACTATTTTCCCAGGCGCAGCTGCGCCATCCTGGACTTGAACCAGAGACCTCGCCCGTGAAGTAAATCATCGCCCCTACGATCCAACCAATTGGAAGAGAATCAATAGACTTCTTTTCGGGAGCGATTCATCCTTCCTGAACGCAGCATACAACTCCCTCAGTTATAGTCTTTATTTGCATATGCTAATTGTGATCTTGCATGCTTTCTGTTGCTAGTGGTTGCTCTGGCCAAGTAGTTGCTAGTTACTCCAAGAGGGAGTATTTATGCTCGATATTGGGTTCATGCCTCCTCACCACCTTGCTCGAGTGACAGAAATGTGAAGGGGGATGTGCTGTTGCCATTAGGGAGAAAACAGCGGTGAGAGTGCCCGCGTGCATAATCATTGCTTACATTACACACTTTTTTTAATGTAGTTATATGTTGCTTGCAACTTAATACCTAAGGGGGTTCGGATGATAACCTGAGGGTGGATTATTGGTCATAGATGCAGCTGGATGTCGGTCTATGTATCTTGTTGTAATGCCCGCACTAAATATCATAGTAATCTTCATGTCATATTGTGCACTACGGTGCAACCTCTATTTGTCAATTGCCCAGCTGTAATTTGTTCACCCAGCATGCTATCTTTTATGGAGATACACCACTAGTGAAACTATGAACCTCGGTCCAATTTTCCACATTGTTAAACAAACCACAACATTTTCCTGCTTTCTTTACTTACTGGAAGCATACACTATTTTCCACACTATAAGTCTAATCTTTGTTTTCAGCAAGACCGGTGAGATTGACAACCTCACTGTACCGTTGGGGCAAAGTATTTTGGTTGTGTTCTGTGCAGGTTCCATGTTGTTGCTGACACCGGTGAAGTGCCAGCACCACCGTCAGTGGCATCAACCTTCCGAAGATTCTCTTTCTCCTACTGGATTGATAACCCTGGTTCTTAACTAAGGGGTAAACTCCTACCGCTGTGCTCATCACACCCTCCTCTTGGGGTTCCCAACAACACATAGCAAGGATTTTTCTAGCGCCGTTGCCGGGGAGGAAGAAGTCTTTTGGCAAGGGGAGTCTCTCACTCTCAACCTCTTTATTTTGTTTATTGTCTTGTTTTTATTTTTGTCTTGTTTTTCTTCTCTATATTAAAAACACAAAAAAATTAGTTTACTTCATAGCTGCTATTTATTTGCTAGCTATTATTCTGCTAAAATGAGTTCCTCTGAGAATACTAAGTTGTGTGATTTCACTAGCACAAACAACAATTATTTTATTTGCACACTTATTGGTCCACATGCTGCTTTCTATGAGATTAAACCTGCTTTATTAAATCCGTGATGAAAGAACAATTTTCTGGTATTAGTACTAATGATGCTGCTGCCCACCTTAATAATTTTTTTGAATTATGTGAGATGCAAAAATATAAAGATGTAGATGGAGATATTATTCAACTAAAATAATTTCCTTTCTCTTTGAGAGGAAGAGATAAAGAATGGTTGCTATCTTTGCCTCGGAATAGTATTGATTCATGGACTAAGTGTAAAGATGATTTCATTGGAAAATATTATTCTCCTGGTAAGATTATATCCCTAAGAAGTGACATGATGAATTTTAAGCAATTTTATAATGAACATGTTTCTAAAGCTTGGGAAAGAATGAAAACTATGGTGAAGAATTGTCCCACTCATGGACTGACTACTTGGATGATTATACAAACCTTTCATGCAGGACTGAATTTCTCCTCAAGGAACCTATTGGATTCAGCTGCTGGAGGTACCTTTATGTCCATCACTTTGGGCAATGCAACAAAGCTTCTTGATGATATGATGATAAATTATTTAGAGTGGCACACTGAGAGAGCTCCACAAGGTAAGAAGGCAAATTCTATTGAGGAAACCTCATCTTTGAGTGAAAGGCTTGATGCTATTATGTCTATGCTTGTTATGGTAAAGCTCAAGTTGATCCAAATAATGTTCCTTTAGCCTCTTTGGTTGCTCAAGAAGAGGATGTTGATGTAAACTTTATTAGAAATAATAATTTTAACAACAATGCTCATAGAAATAATTTTGGTGGAACAATTATAAGCCATATCCTCCTAATAATGGTTATGGTAATTCTTATGGCAACTCCTACAATAGTAATAAAAGCTCTACCTCTGATCTTGAAAACATGCTTAGAGAATTTATTAGCACACAAACTGCTTTTAATAAATCTGTTGAGGAAAAGCTTGGTAAAATAGATGTTCTTGCCTCTAAAGTAGATAGCCTTGCTATAGATGTTGATTTTATAAAACTGAAGTTTTTGCCACAAGATGTTAAACAAAATAAAGCTTTGAATGCCATCCAAGTTCATATAGACAATAATGTTAGATTGATGGCTGAATTACGTGTTAGGTGGGAAAGAGAGGATGAATTGGCTAAAAAGAATAATATTTCTAGAGTTTGCACTATCACAACCACTAGTAAAACTGAATTTCCAAGTGCTAGTAGACCCCCTACTATCAATGGTAAAGTATTTGGTGTTAATAATGTCCATACTCCTTTGGTGAAACGTGCTAAATTGCCTCAAACTGCTGAAAGTGCTTATGATAAAAGTGATGAAATTTTTAAAGATGTAGGAGATAATGGTTCTGTTACTTTTGATGATAATAATATTTATTTTGATGATTGCAATATCTATGAAGTTATTATGTTTCTACAAAAGCTTGCTAGAAGTCCCAATGCTAGTGCCATGAATATGGCATTTACTAAACATATTACCAATGCTCTCATGAAAGTTAGGGAAGAAAAGTTGAAACTTGAGACATCTATCCCTTTAGATGATGGTTGGGAGACTATCATTAAGATAAAAGTAAATGATTTTTATTGCAATGCTTTGTGTGATCTTGGTGATAGTATCTCTGTTATGCCTCAAAATCTTTTGAATATGCTTGATTTACCACCATTGGAACACTGATATTTGAATGTTCATCTTGCTGATAATGCTAAGAAGAAACCTCTTGGTAGAATTGATAATGTTCTTATTATGGTTAATAATAACCTTTCCCCTGTTGATTTTTTTGTTATGAACATTGAATGCAATGCTTCTTGTCCTATTGTTTTGTGAAGACCTTCTCTTAGAACTATTGGTGCTATTATTGACATTAAAGAGGGGAGTATTAAATATCAACTTCCCCTCAAAAAAGGTTTGGAACACTTTCCTAGAAAGAAGATGAAGCTAATCTTTGACTCTATTATTAGAGCAAAATATGATGTTGATGCTTCTTCACTTGAAAATACCTGAGTTGATCTTTTAGGCCTAGCTGAAAGGTGTTAAAGAAAAGCGCTACCGGGAGACAACACGTTTCATTTCTCTGTTTTCATTCAGTTTTGTTTCGTTTTCTTTGGTGTGCTTTGCACCTGTGTGTTGTCTATTTACTTAGAAACCCCGCTTTTTCTTTTGTGTTTTTGATGAGCCAAGTACTAGTGGAAAGTTGACACTATATTTCGGATTTCTGCGCAAGAACCAAATTTATGCTGTCCACTGTTAATTCCGTTAAAAATCACAGAAAATTCAAAATGACCTGAGCTTTTTGTGCTTAGTCCTGAGTTATATACGCAACGTTTCTTAGAAGAACACTTTTTTATTTGAGCAACAGAAGATTTTTGAAAAAATCGATCTGTACCTGCTATTCTGTTTTGACAGATTTCTGCCATTTATCGCATTTGCATCTTAATCTCTTTCTTTTGGTGTTCTTTTGAGAACAAGAGTTTTGAAAGAAATTGTGACAGTAGCTAATGTTTTTTTAGTGTTATACTTGTTTTGAAACTGAACCATGTGAATTTATTATTTCAATTGCACTAACGTCGCTAATGAAGATTGTGAGCATTTTGATGTGAAGGAAGTTTTCAAGGGCCAAGAGAGCAGGATGATATGATGTGATCAAGAAGAGTGAAAAGTCTAAGCTTGGGGATGCCCCGGTGGTACATCCAAGTAAATTCCAAGAAGACTCAAGCGTCTAAGCTTGGGGATGCCCAAGGCATCCCCTTCTTCATCAACAAATTATCAGGTCACTTCTAGTGAAACTATATTTTTATTCGGTCGCATCTTATGTGCTTTACTTGGAGCGTATTTTATTTTTTTGTGTTCAGTTTGCTGTTGCTTTTTCTTTTAGTTTGTTTTTAATTTTTCAATAATCTTGGTTGGACCCCCATCATTCTTTTATTGGAGAGTGACACGCTCCGCTTTTTCATGAGAATACGTTGTATTCTTAGTCTCTGTTTGGCTGCTGCATTTATTAAGCTCCTGTTTTGCATGCATCTCTTACCAGAGTTGTTAGTTTTAGTAGTATTATTTTAGTACTCTCATGTTTTCTTGCTGTATCATAAAGAGTATTTTTGTTAAAGCATGTTTTGTATGCTGCTTGTTGGGAGAAAGAAAATTGCTGCTTGAAGTAGAATTTACAACAGTACTAGTAGTAGCTTGTATAGACTGTGGCTAGAACTTTTTCATGCCATGCTAAATGTTATTTTAGTTTTAAGGCCTTTTGGTTATTGAGTATCATGAATACCCTCAAATAGCTGAGAGTGTTTAATATGTATTGAAAGATTCATGAGTTGTTCTTGTCATAGTAAAGCATCAATATATGGTATTCTCTTTCGAATGATTTATTTGGTTGACTTGGCGCATGCTCACACCATGTTTATGACTACAAACCAGTCACGAATAGCCTCCTTGACCACTTAGTTTCTGAACTTGTGATAATGCTTATGCTTTAATTAATGATGCTTATGTCGCTATGCAGGATTATGGCTCTTATGCTCTCTTGATTTGTTGCTCCTAGTCTTTTGCTAGCCTCCACCTGTACTGAGTATGATCTCTACTCGTGCATCCAAACTCCCTTAAACCATTTTTTTCCCATTGTGTACACCATACCTACCTACATGTGGTATTTAACTGCCATTCCAAAGTAAATTACTCATGTGTCACCTTTAAAACCTTCAAAATTATTCCTGCTTTATGTTCCTGTTTTTGCTCATGAGGACGTAAATAGAGAATCTTTATCTCACTTGTTGATTGCATTTCACACCCTGGACTAGTGTCTTCATCCGCTTATCCAAATGATAGAAGAGCTGGCAGCAGGGTGCCCAGCCCCAAATTAATGCAAACAAATTCTCTTCACTATTTTTTGCCCCTGATTTATCAGTCAAAGCATAATTGTGAAAACAAAAAAGAAAGAGGGATGACCTTCTACACCAGTTGCATCCTTCACCATGGAAGCCGCTCTTGTGAATCCAGTTCGCTTGTGACGTACTGTATTTTCTGTTTACCATTCGTTGACATTAGCATACATCTCCCAAAATATAGACACTCCTCCACGGTATGTGCTTGTTGGCAGACACTCGAGGATTCGGTTAGCCATGGTTTCTGAAAGATGGATGGGACGAGTGTCAAACTTTTAATACCTCTGATTAATAAAATAAAAGCTCTAGCACATGAGTGATCCCTACTTCCCTCTGCGAAGGGCCTTTCTTTTACTTTTATGTTGAGTCTCCGTCTTCTAACTTTATGCACAGTTGAGAGAGCATTTTTGCCATTCTGAGTTCTATATGCATTTGTACCATAAGAATCAATAATTACTTCATGATGTGATATCATTTGTTCTTAAATTATTTGTTCTAGTCTTCCTCTTGAACTTTGAAGGTGTCCTGGCATTTATGTTTTGCCCCACTCTTAAGGACTATCGAAATATCACTTTGCCATGCTATCTCTATACCTGAATGTCGGGGGGTTACCCCCGAGTAGGGTAAAGGCAAGTGGTAAAGGCAACAGTCAGAAGGGAAGTTTGGTCGAGTAGCCGCCTACCCGGTACTTGCTACCCGGTCGACTGCTACTCGGTCTTACGAAAAGATGACCAGAAGGAGATATCAAGAGAGTTATGTCCATTCGAGTAGAAGAGCTGGTCCGAGTAAGATTGGCGGGAATCTACTCGGGCCAGAAGTCAAAGGAGCCGTTCTGACACAGGATCCCGCGTATCCTGGGTCCGTACTTGGCACTATTCAAACTACTGTTCATCTGGGACCGGCCTGCCTGACAGTGACAGTGTGGAAGCAGGCGGTCGCAGGATAAGGGGGCCCTACTCTGTGTTTGGCACAGTGATACCAGACTGTCCCCTTGGTTTTGCCCAACGACTTTCCGGATGCAACCAAGATTAGGAACCAAAGCTGTCAGCGGGAACTCGGAAGAAGGACGATGTGCACACTATGTCGACACTTGTCCGTGTTTGGACGTTTCCGGCTGGGCACCGTGTATATAAGGTGCCCCGCCGCCTCCTCCGTGAGGGATCGCATGCTGGGACATTGGAAACCCTAGATTATTAACCTAGTTCATCACAAAGAGAGAAGAGTGGCTACTCGGTAGCAAGAACATTGTACTGTGGCTACTCGGTGAGATACCAGAATACATAGAGAAAGGCAGGAGTAGGGGTTTTACCTCCTCACGAGGGCCCTGAACCTGGGTAGATCGTGTTGTTTGCAGTGCTTAGTTCTTACCTCACGCGGCTACTCGTCGTGTGATCCCTCCCCGAGCACCTCCAGCGTCCATCGTTCCCACATCTTTAGCCATCCTATGGCATCTGCCGTGACACCACCACGACAGTTGGCGCCCACCGTGGGGCAACCAGCGGCGCTGGCTGGAGTTTCTGTTCGGACGGGATCTTCTTCAGCGGAGCGCGTAGTCTGTGGTCTTGTCCATAGATTCGGCTCCTTCGACTTCGTCACCGACAACGCAGGCGATTTCGGCGGCAAGGCCATGCCGGAGGGCGGCACGGTGATCTCCTTCGGCGCGCACCTCGTCTACGTCGCCACCGTCACCGACCATGTCTACCCCGAGCTGGTGCATGATGCGGAGGATCCTCCTGCGGTGATAGCTGCTCGCGGAAGGCCTGCGTGCCGTTCTGCGGATCGCACTGAGGTGATGGTGACCGGCTTGGCGGCAAACGCCGGCGCAGCTGCTACTGGCGCCGCGGCCGTCGTCGAGGATCTTGCGGCCTCGAGCGCTGGTGGCAGGACCCACAGGCCTTACGAGAAGGACTGCAACCTCCCTCCCTCCACCACTCCGACTATTCCCGCGTCGGCTGGGCGGAATGGTATGCCAACCCCCACTGACCTCGAGCTCCTGAGCATGAAGGAGCAGCTCGAGCGGCAACGCCAAGAGCTGCTTGCCGAACAGGCAGAGTTGGACAAGGTCAGGCTAGAGCTTAGCTTAGACCAGCTTGAGTACAACAAGGCTCATGGTTTCACGCCAGTCACTAGGAGAGCTAGCAGAGTAGGCGCCACGCGGCGTAATCTTGGTGCCGAGATGGCGACAGTTGTAGAGGTTCCTGCTCAGTCCGCCACCGCAAACACTTCCACTAGGCCTAGGTATAGCACACCTGCCAAGACACTTAGAGCTGCAGAGGCTGTAGCTGCCGAGTTGCCTCGTCTCGACGGCGACGCGCGTGTTAGGCAGCAGGAAAGGCTCAACGAGTTGGTGTTGGAGGCTGCTAGGCAGAATGAGGAGTTCCGGAAGGCCAACCCGGGTGCTGGAGCTTCGCAGGTGGTGCATTCGCACGCGGCTAGATCTAACGATCAGGCCTCGTCCCCGCATCCCAGCCGCGAGAAGAGCCGCAGCGGACGTTCGGCCAGAGACAGGCAAATGCAGGTGTATGACCCGGCTGCTGCCGCGAGACAGCTTGCTGCACCGCAGCAGCCCGGGCAGGAACACAACGCTGCAAGAGCAGGCTCTCAAGCCCATCAAGCTCAAAGCCAGGCCCGAGGTGGAGCGCGTCCAGGTCCTTCTCAGCGTCCCGCTGCTCCGCCTACTCGGCAGAGGCAGCAGCCGCGCGCAGTGGCGCCAGTCGCCAACCCGGTGGAGCAGCCTGCAGCTGTGCAGGTGGATAGATATGATGACGGCTACTCGGCCATGGAGATGGCTGGCTATGATATTCAGGACCGTGTTGGCGAGCGCGTGTTGGCGCCTGGAGATGCGAGGCATCAGCTGGACCGGATCAACTTGTCAGCTCGGTTGGAGAACACGGGTCCTCCTGGCCCCGAGTGCTTTGGCCCGCGCATCATGAATGAGCCGTCCGTGAAGAACTTCCAGCTCGCAAGGGGTACCAAGAGCTACAATGGCAGCACCAAGCCGGAAGATTGGCTCAATGACTATGTCACCGCGGTTCATATCGCGAATGGCAACAGAAGATGGGCGGTGCGCTATGTTCCACAGATGCTAGAGGGTCCAGCTCGCACTTGGCTCAACAACTTGCCCAAGAACAGCATCAATTGCTGGCTGGACTTCTCGGACGCCTTCATCAGCAACTTCACCAGCACCTACAAGAGGCCGAATAGGCCACAGCAGTTGTCCGCTTGCAGGCAGCGAGAAGATGAGACGGACCGCGAGTACCTTACTCGGTGGAGCACATTGAGGAACACCTGTGAAGGTGTGAACGAGGCCCAGGCCATCACTTGGTTTGCGCAGGGATGCAGGCATGGCAGCATGTTGTGGCAGAGGTTGCAGAGGGAGATGCCAAACACTCTGGCAGAGACCATCAAGATTGCGGATCAGTACGCACTCGGTGATCCTACTCAGCCCCTGATGGACTCCTCTGAGCCGAGAAGAAACTTCAGCAACAGCAAGCGCAACGAGTTCCGCAACGAGCGCAGGAGTGACCGAATAGATACTCGGTATGACCCTGAAGAGGTGAATGCAGTGACTGTTGGAGCTGGCAGTAGCCAAAGGCAGAAACCTGCTGGAGCCTACGGGCAGAACCAGAACCAGGGCCAAGGCAACAAGAAACCATTCCGTACCCCTCAGTCGGGTAGCGGCAACTCCGAGCAGCCGAGGAAGTTCGTCTTTGACGACATGAAGGATGGCCCATGCAGTTTTCACACTCACCACCCCTCAAGGCCTGCTAACCACACTACTCGGCAGTGCGAGTGGTGGGATGTGATCAAGAATGATGGCTTGCCTCCTCCTCCTCCTCTGCCAGCGGCCAATGCCAATGTGCAGCCCACTCGCGCACCCGCAGCTCGGCCGCCAGTGTTCCCGAGAAGAGAAAATGTGAATTAGGTGGCTTTAGGAGCCAACCGTCACTTCAACAATGAGAGCTACCGCAACAACAACAACAACTACAACCGCAACAACAACAACAACAGAGGCAACAACAACTACCAGGGCAACAACAACAACGGCAACAATGGGGGCGGAGGCTCCAACCAGTACCAAGAGCACCATGAGAGCTACATGATCTTCACCTCTGAGCCAGTCGACAAGCAATCACAGCACAGGCGGGCCATGGAGGTCAATGCGGTGATTCCTGCTGTCCCTCACTACATGTATTGGTGTGACCAGGAGATCAGGTGGTCCCGAGTAGATCATCCTAAGGTGATGCCCAATCCGGGTAGCTACGCCTTGGTGTTGGATCCTACTTTCCTGGGTCCCGAGAAGAATGTGAGGTTCAGCAAGGTGCTAATCGACAACGGCAGCAGCATCAACATCGTGTACAAAGACACACTCGAGAAGCTTGGCCTGGCCGAGAACATGATGCTGCCCAGCAAGACCACTTTCCATGGCATTGTGCCCGGGATCTCGTGCAACCCGATTGGCCGAGTGTGGATAGATGTGCTATTCGGCACCAGGGAAAACTGCCGCACAGAGCGCCTGCAGTTCGAAGTGGTTGATCATCAGAGCCCCTACCATGCTCTACTTGGCAGGCCTGCTCTGAGCAAGTTCATGGCCTCTACTCATGTTGCATATCTGAAGATGAAGATCCCTGGTCCCAATGGCATAATTACTATCTCTGGTGATTACAAGAAGTCCATGGAGTGTGCCTCTGCTGGTTCCCAGTTGGCGGAGTAGATGGTGATTGCTGCCGAGAAGAAGAAGATGTATGAGGTAGTGGCTATGGCGCAATCCGCGCAGGCTGGCGCGCAAGGCGTGCCGAGTACCCAACACGGGACCGCATTCCAGGCATCTCAAGAGACCAAGAAGGTCCAGGTCGACCCCGAGTTCCCCGACCGCGTAGCCATCATTGGCTCCGGGTTGGCGGAGAAATAGGAAAGCGAGCTCATCCACTTCCTCCGTGAGAATCGGGATGTATTCGCCTGGTCCAATGAAGATCTACCAGGAGTCCCGAGGGAGTTGGTTGAGCACTCATTACATGTGCGTCCTGACGCCAAGCCAGTGAAGCAGGCTATGCGCCGCTTCGGAGACGAGAGAAGGAAGGCCATTGGTGATCAGATCACCAAGCTGCTGATAAGCAACTTCATCATGGAGGTGCTGCATCCGGATTGGCTAGCCAACCGAGTCATGGTCGAGAAGAAGAAGGAGGATCCCAAGGCTGCCACTGCATGGCGCATGTGTGTCGACTACACCGACTTGAACAAGGCATGCCCCAAGGATCCCTTCCCGCTACCTCGCATCGATCAGGTGATCGATTCCACTGCTGGTTGTGAACTGTTGTCTTTCATAGATGCCTACTCTGGTTTCCACCAGATCGCACTCAATCCTGTTGATCAAATAAAGACTGCTTTCATTACCCCGTACGGGGCTTATTGCTATCGTGTCATGTGTTTTGGCTTGAGGAATGCGGGTGCAACCTATCAGAGAGGCATGCAGAAATGCTTGCATGACCAGCTCGGCAAGAATGTGCAGGTGTACGTAGATGACATTGTCATCAAAACGAATAAAACACATACTCTGCTTGCCGACCTGGAGGAAACCTTTGCTAACCTACGCAAGTACAAAATGAAGCTGAATCCGAGTAAATGCACCTTTGGTGTCCCGGCTGGTAAGCTACTCGGCTTCCTGGTGTCTAGTCGGGGCATCGAAGCCAATCCTTCAAAGATAAAAGCTATTGAGAGCATGTCTTTGCCGAGATCCCTGAAAGACGTGCAGAAATTCACTGGTTGCTTGGCATCTCTGAGCCGTTTTCTGGGCCGAATGGGCGAAAAGGCCCTGCCTCTGTACCAGTTGATGAAGAAAAGTGACAAGTTTGTCTGGACTTCGCAAGCAGATGTGGCATTCAACGAGCTGAAAGCAATGCTGGCTAGCGCTCCCATCTTGGCTAGTCCGCTACCCAAGGAGCCAATGCTGTTGTACATTGTTGCGACTAACCGAGTAGTCAGTGTGGTGATTGTGGTGGAATGAGAAGAAGAAGGCAAGAGTGTGCAGCGCCCAGTGTACTATCTCAGTGAAGTGCTGTCCAGCTCCAAGCAAAACTACCCGCACTACCAGAAGATGACCTACGGCGTGTACCTGGGCGCCAAGAAGCTAAAGCATTACTTCCAAGAGCATCCTATCATGGTTGTGAGCTCTGCTCCCATCTCGGATATCATGGGTAACAAGGAGGCAAGTGGCAGAGTAGCCAAGTGGGCAATCGAGCTGGCCGCGTATGCACCCGCGTACGCGAGAAGAGAAGCCATCAAGTCTCAGATTCTGGCGGAATTCCTGGTGGATTGGGCCGAGGTGCAGTATGAACCTCCTGCTCCAGTTTCTAATTACTGGAAAATGCACTTTGATGGCTCGAAGGTGAAGGAAGGCCTTGGTGCTGGCGTAGTGCTTACGTCACCCAAGCGAGATCAACTCAAATATGTGCTGCAGATTCATTTCAAGGCATCCAACAACGTAGCAGAGTACGAGGCAGTGGTGCATGGCTTACGAGTAGCCAAGGAGGTTGGCGTGCAGCGCATTATATGCTATGGCGATTCAGATCTGGTGGTGCAGCAAGTCTCTGGCACTTGGGATGCTCTCGATGCTAACATGGCATCGTATCGCTTCCTAGTACAGTCTATGACTGGATTCTTCGAGGGCTGCGAGTTCCAGCACATTCACCGAGCAGAGAACGAAGCGGCAGACGAGCTGTCCAAGTTGGGATCTTCTCGGCAATCCATCCCGGCGGGGGTTGCCTTGGAGCATTTGAGGAAGCCATCCATCAAGCCCTCTCCCAACTCGGAGTCCATATTTGTTCCTTCTCTGCCAAGTGAGGAATCTGATCCCATGGAGATTGACTGGGAGAATGCTGCAGGAAACCCGGGGACTGCCACTCCCGACTCGGGGACTGCCGTCCTCTACTCGGGGACTGCCAATCCTTACTCGGGGACTGCCACTCCTTACTCGGGGACTGCCACTCCTCCCTCGGGGACTGCCATTCCTTACTCGGGGACTGCTATCCTCAACCCGGGGACTATCGCATTCATTGAGGAAGTCCTTGCCAATCGATCTGGGCTTCAGAGAAGTGCTCCCATCCCTAAAGAGCAACCAGAGGTGCCTATCCCGATGGAAGTGGACGAACCAGTGTTTCCCACACGGGAGACACCGAGTTGGGCCATGCCCATATTATCCTTTCTAAGGGATGGTACTCTGCCAGAAGATGAAGTGACTGCAAGGCAGATTCAGAGAAGATCCAAGGGCTACACTATAGTCCGAGATGTGCTGCACAAGAGAAGTGCCACCGGCGTGCTGCAACGTTGTGTGGACCCAGCGGAAGGAGAAGAGATTCTGGTAGAGATACACCAAGGAGAATGCGGGCACCATGCCTCTTCTCGGGCATTGGTCAAGAAAGCTTTTCGGCATGGCTTCTACTGGCTCACAGCACTGCAGCAAGCTGAAGACATCGTGAGAAAGTGCAATGGCTGCCAGATGTTCGCGAGTAAGATTCACATGCCTGCTTCCGAGCTGAAAACCATTCCTATCACTTGGCCATTTGCTGTTTGGTGCTTGGACATGGTCGGGCCCTTCCAGCCGGCTAGAGGCAACATGACTCACATCTTGGTCATGGTGGACAAGTTCACCAAGTGGATCGAGGTGAAGCCTATTCAGAGGTGCGATGGGGCCACAGCTGTGAAATTCGTGAAGGATGTGATCCTGAGATATGGCTACCCGCACAGCATCATCACGGATAACGGCACAAATTTTGCTGAGGGAGCAATGGTGCGGTTCTGCAGAGATAAGCACATCCGACTAGATGTTGCGTCTGTTGCGCATCCAGCCTCCAATGGACAAGTTGAAAGAGCAAACGGCATGGTACTGGCAGGCATAAAGCCAAGGCTGATGGAGCCACTGCTGAAAACACCTGGGTGTTGGCTAGACGAGTTGCCAGCGGTGTTGTGGAGTCTAAGGACTACCCCTAACCGGTCAACCGGCTACACGCCATTCTTCTTGGTATACGGGGCTGAGGCCGTGTTGCCAATAGACCTAGAGCATGACTCCCCCCGAGTAACCCTCTACACTGAGGTGGAGGCGAGAGAAGCTCGAGAAGACGACGTTGACCTGCTTGAAGAAGCAAGAGAGCTGACTCTGTCACGTTCGGCTATCTACCAGCAAAACCTGCGGCGTTATCATAGCCGAAAGGTGAACCCAAGGGTTTTCCGAAAAGGAGACTTGGTCCTTAGGCTTGTGCAGCGCACAGCCGGGATGCACAAGCTGTCTCCTCCATGGGAAGGGCCCTTCATTGTGAGCAAAGCGCTACACAACGATGCATATTATCTTATAGATGCGCGCCCACCACAGGCGAACAGGGCAGATAAAGCTGGAGAGGAAACCAAGCGCCCTTGGAATGTAGCTCTACTCCGTCGTTTTCATTCGTGAGCCAAGATGTGTATGTACCCTCCTATCCGAGTTGAAATTCTATTCTGCAATCTGAAATTGAACTCGGGGACTGCCCTCGTCCAAGATTGCTCTAAGTGTTTCTACTCGGCTTTACCTTTTGCCTATTCGGTTGCTCTACTTCAAAATTCAAAGGTACATTGAGTACTGTGTTTAAACCTACATGCCAACTCTTCGACTTTGCTGCTGTCCGAAACCCGGCTTCATGGCAAGCAAGAGAACAAGCAAAAGGTCCATGAGCACAAGAAAAATTACTAAGGAAAGGAAGAGTGCAGGAACCGAGTAGGGTGCTTTTATTACTATTCTGTGTCTTATCTTTTCGGCTAAGTGGTGGGCTGCGTTACTATGATTGTTTCTAAGCGGCTAAGTATTTGCAGCTCTGCTCTTTAACTCTTGTGACTCGAATACCAAAAAAGCAACAAGTTGCGGGTAGAGCTGAGACTAAAAGAGAGAGTGAATAAGAAATGCAACTCGGGGACTCGCATGATAACGCAACCCGGCATCGAGCCCAGGCTAAACAAATTGATTAAGTTGAAAATAACAAGTGGGAATAAAAATGAGTAGCAACGGAATAAATAGTCTGATACATTTGCACCCGGCATCCCGGGGATCTGATAAGTGTTTGAGAAATAAAGCTGCAGGATAAACTCAGGTCGAGGCGGCGTTCTCGGTGCTAGCCTTAGCTGCCTCGTCTTCGGTAGTGGCAGTGGTTGTGTCCGCCTCTGCGCTGGCATCAACAGACTTCGCTGTTTCGTCCTCGGCGTTGGGCTTGGTGGCTACCTGGTCTGAAGTGGCTGTGGCCACCGAGACGGGCGTTGTCGCGGAGGTGGAGCCGCTGGCTTGGGCGCGAAGGCTGACGGTGTCGTCAAGGGCAGCTCCTGACGAGGTGCCGAACTCGAGCGCGGAGGTGTCGATCGACATCTCCACGTTCTCGTCCTCCTCATCGCTACCCGCGATGACCGCGGCCTTCCCCTTCCCGTCCTTGGCAGCTGGAGAGTCGAAGTAGCTCAGGTCCGGCTC
Organism: Alopecurus myosuroides; assembly: GCA_028641055.1. Taxonomy (NCBI): domain Eukaryota; kingdom Viridiplantae; phylum Streptophyta; class Magnoliopsida; order Poales; family Poaceae; genus Alopecurus; species Alopecurus myosuroides. Next base: position 334,724,933 of record CM054057.1, on the reverse strand, counting down.
GTCGGTGTCCGTCTCCTCGTCTTCATCCTCCTCCTCGCCCTCGTCCACCTCGGTGTCGGGCTCGGTGAGGCCGTCGATGAAGGTCGCTGTGTCGGCATACTGCGCGATCTCGTGAGCAATCACCTGGCGAATAGCCACGCAGTCGGGGTCCTTCTCCCACTTGGAGTCTCGGCGCATCTCGCGGATGATCTGCATATTCAGGTTCTCGTACCAAGTGGTGACGAAGAGCAGCATCATGTCCGCACCTGCCCGAGCTCCCGAGGCGCGCCATTTCTTCAATTCAGCTTTCACGCGCTGCAGCTTCAAGGCAAGCCCAGAGATCGTTGTCGGCGCGGAGTCATCAGGCCAGAAGACATTGTGGATCTGGAAGGCGACGCGCACCAGCTCGGTGCCCACGCCCGCTAGCCGCGGACACTGGCTCTGCATAATCAGGATACTTTCCTCGATCTCTGCCCTGGTGTCCAAAGGCTCGCCCTTCTCGGCACGAGCTGCTCGGACCTTTTCCAGGGCGGGCACGCTAGAAGATTCAAGGTTGGGAAAGATTCCTGCAAGAGCTATCGAGAAGATCAGAAACGGTAACAGAGTGGAAGCGTGAAACGAGAAGAACAGAAGAAATGCGCAGCCGAGTAGCGGAGAAGCGGAGAAAAGGGAACACTTACTGTTCAAATCATGGCGCAGCCCTAACAGCTGGGTCTTCCAGGCTTCCTCGTTGGATATATGCTTCTCTTGAATCAAGCGGAGCTCCTCGAGCTGAGTGAAGAGCCTAGCGTTGGTCTTCGTTAGCACCTCACACTCCTGCTTGAGGGTTCTCTCCCTGGCCTTGGCTGCTGCTTCGCTCTTTGCCTTCTTGGCGATTACTCTATCCCTTTCGGCACCAAGATTGATGGCATCCCGGAGCGCAGTCTGCAGCTGGACTTGGAGCTTCTCCATCTCAGTAGTGTGCTCTTTCATCAGCTCGACAGCCTGGCTGGACAGTTGCTGCTGCACCTCAGCCGGTTTGAGGCAATCCTGATGTTCTTCAACAAACTTCTTATGATCTTCTGAAAAGAGCAGAGCACGGTTAGCAGAGAAGCGAAAGAAAGAAGTACAGGAAAGGCCGAGTAGACGGCAACGTACCTTCCAATCTCTTAATGGTGGCCTGGCCACTCTCGACGAAGGCACGGCAGTTCTCGTGCTCGTCAGTTAGGGCCTTCAGCTTCCCTGCAGAGTAAAATTAGTTAGCGCAAAAAGCAAAAGCGGGCGTAAACACCAAACGCAAGAACCGCGCAGCTAGAAGCGTACCTTCAACTTCAGACAGCCTCAGAGTGCTGTTCATCACTTCCTTGTCGGCTTCCTCGGCGATCGTTTTCTCTTTTTCCAAGGCGGCAATGCGCCTCTTGGCAATGGCATGATTCTAGAGTAGCCGACGATGCAAGTTGGTCCGTTTCAGTACGCTATTCTGAGAAGCAAAAGAAACAAGAATCAGGCAAAGTACTTGAGATTCAACCCGAGAAGGTGGCTACTCGGGAGAGTGTCCGCCTACTCGGCCAGAATCTCGGGGACTGGGTGATGGATAAGGAAAAGAAGAAGAGTAGAAAAGAAGTGAAAATGCAACTCGGAGAGGATGAATAGGAACTTACCGCGTAGGATTGCTCGAGGTCTTCGGCGTTCTTGCGGTGGACAAACATCTTGGCAGCAAGTGTAGCAGAGGTGGTCGAGACAGTCATGGGTTTGCAACCCAAGTCCACCTTGTTCCAATCCTGACGCATATGGTCGATGTCGCCCAGATCGATGCCGTTCCAATTGGGGTTGCCGAGAACTTTGCTGTCCCACTTGGCGTCGATGAAGCCGATCAAGTCGAGTACTTGCTCGAGGCTCTGGGACGTTATCGCCTGGTCTTGAACTCCCCGAGAAGCAATGGAGATGGACTTGTCTTGATTTGGGGCCGGGGGCCTGGAGTCCACTGCCACGGCTTTCCTCCCTTTCTGAAGAGCAAGATTCCGGTCCTTGGGGGAAAAGCCGACCTGGTGCTGATGGCTAACCTTCACCATGTAGTCAGGGTAGCAGGGCTGATCAGCTGCAGCGGCGGCGGCAGCAACCGCGTTGGGATCGCGAATAACCAGCTGACTGGACTGGCCAGTTGATGTTGGCGGCGGCATGTCGGCAGCCCGCTTCTTTGTCTTCTCCTTTTGAGCAGTTGGCTTCGCGGCGATTGGCTTCTCGGTTTTCTGCTTCTCGGTCTTCTTCTCCTCAGCCTTCTCCTTCTCGGCGGCTTTCTTCTCGACTGCCTCTTTCTCTGCAGCATCTTGGGCACTCTTCCTTGTAAGCGGCCTGGCCGGAGGGCTGGGTGCAGCCTCGGTTGTCTGCACCGAGGAGGAATCAGGCTGAGCGCTACCCTGATCTGTTGGTGGCGCCAGGGGCGCGCTATCCGGTGCGACATCAGGCTGGGCGCTACCCTGCGCGGCGACTAGTTGCACGTCGCTTAGAGGGTAATGCCCAGTCGCGTCTTCTACCCGCTGCTCGGCAGCGGGATCCGGCTGTGAGGCATCCATTTCTTCTACCCGCGGCTGGGCTGCAGGGTCTTCTTGTCCAGCAGCCCCTGTTGCTGGCTGCTCCTCTCCTTCTTCCTGCCGCTCAAGGGCGGCGTCGTGGTGCATCTCTGTCTCTTGATCTTGGTTCTCCTCGGCGGTGTTGGCCGGAGGAGAAGGTGGCTTCTCTTGGTGAGCAGCGTCCTGCGCCTCCTGCTCGGCGCGGGACTGCGGCTCTGGCTCGGCGTTCTGGGCATCGGTGCCCTCTGATCGTGCGTTGGCGGCGTCGTTCTCATCGCCGTCGAGGTCGATTAGATTGTCGACATCGATGGCAGCCTTCTTCTGAGTCTCGGTGGACGCAAGAGCGGCGTCCGCGTCCAAGGGGGCTCTGAAGAGAAAATTGGGGTCAGAAATAAGAAGAGGGCAGAGGAAATCAAGAGAAAACAGCGAGGCAAAAGGATTGGGAGTCAACCGAGAAGAACGAAGTAAACAGAAGCGTGCAACCGAGAAGGAACTTACCCCTTGCGGGAAGGAATCACTGGCTTCTTTCTCTTCACGACCTTCTTGGTCGTCTTCTCGGTCGTCTTTTTCTTCTTGGCGGGAGGTTCTTGGGCGCCACTACCTGTCCGTTTGCGGGTGGCAGGAGCGGCAACTGCAAGAGGCTTGACGACCTGGGCCGCCTCGTCCTCATCATCATCCTCGTCTTCGCCGCCAGCATCAGCGACATCTGTGAAATAGAAAGGAAGAAAAGCACTTCAGAAGCAGAAAGCAATTGGTTTGCGCTACTCGCGGTCAGAGGGGATAAGTTCAATTACCTTCAACTTCATCATCGGACCAGTCACGAAGGGACGATTCCGCGGGAGGATCACCCGCCTGGGCGGCGTCAGAAGGATCGAGCTGGTCCGTGGTCTCGAAGGAGGCCTGGTCATCTTCCTCTCGGTCAGATGACCAGTTGCCCTCGAAGCGCTCACAGCTCTCAGCAAGCTGGCGGTCAAGGACCTGAAAGACAGAGAAACATTGCAAATTAGCCGAGTAGCGTGAAGGCATTCTACCTGGATGGGCGTGCAAACACAAAGCACACTAAGCCTAGGGAAATTTGCTAAGTGTCCTACTCGGCAAGGCGTGCAAACAACAAGCACATTAAGCCTAAGTATTTCTCCTAAGTAAGCTACCCGACAGGGCGTGCAAACATCAAGCATATCAGGCCTAAGCAGTACTGCAGCATGCTCTACTCGGCGCAGAATGCAGTTGCTAGTCGCAGCAAGGAGAGAAGGCTATCTACTCGGATTACATATATACTGGAAGCAGAGTAAGGAGAACGTACCCGTGGAATCGGCTTCGTGCGGCTGAAGGGGATGAACCCATACTGCCAGTTGTCTCGGAGGCCTGTGGTGAGGATGGACCTTGCGTGCGCGGCGACGTCCGCGTTGCTGAGCTCGAACGTGGTCGTCCGAGTGCAATCGCGGGGGCCTCCCAAGTAGCACATTGGGTGGGAGCGCTGCTGCAGAGGCAGCACCCAGTTCCGGATCCAGCAGGCCACGGGATCATCGCTCTTGAGGCCTTCTCCGATTAATTCAGCGAGCCGCTCCTCCATCTGCACGGTGTTGCGGTCGTTGGAGGGCTTCGTCTTCCAATTCTGCCCGGATGGAGCTCGGTTGCTCCAAGCAGGCAGATTGATGCGGTCAGTTACCTTTCCTCCCTTCGTGGCGGGGATATTCTTCACGTAGAGGAAGGATTTTTGCCACATACGGACGGAATCCAAGCCCTTGAGGCGAGGGTGATTGGTTCCCGTCCGCTGCACCATCATGGCGCTGCCGGTATCGGTTACCCGGCTGCCAGCGGCCGCGCCATCCTTCTTCCCTGTGCTCTGCTGACGGAGGTGGAAGTACTTCAGCCATGTCTGCACCGTGGGGCGGACGCCTAGAAAGGCCTCGCACACCACGGTGTGATAGGCGAGGAAGACGACTGCGTTTGGGGGGAGATGGTGCATCTGAACACCGAAGTGGTCCAGAAAGGAGCGGAGGAAATCGGAAGCCGGCAGGCCGAATCCTCGCGCGAAGTGCGCGAGGAAGACGACATGCTCGCCCTCCCGCGGGGCCGGAACGATTTCGCCGTCGGACGGCCGGCACTGAACACCAGGAGGAACCCTCCGAGTGTTCACGAGCCAGGAGCAGTCGTCGACGGTGACATCAGAACCAGCCCAGCCGGCGCGAGCAGCCATGGCACCGAGTAAGAAAGCGGTGGAAGGTTTGGAAGAATCTGGTGGAGAGAGTGAATCCGCGGCGGCGCAAAGAGTTGCGCGGCGGCGGAGAGCTCGACGGCGGAGAAGAAACAGAGAGGCGAAAGATGAAAGTACGGAGGAAGGAGAAGAGGAAGTTACCGATGGGGGTATTTATACCCTCTCCTCAGATTACCGTTACCATCGGGGTAGTGGGATCGATCGTGGCCATAATTCTCGTGTGGTGGGGCCTGTGGCCGGTTAGAAACGCACGCAAGCGCGGAACGCGCGCGTAACGGCCACAGTTGATCCCACGACCAGATCGTGGGTTATTACTGCGCTTGATGGGACATGACGAGCCGGTGGGCCCACTCCGTGAAAACTGGGCGCGTGGCACGTCGTGTCCTGGGCAGCGAGACGTCGGGGTCGCGGATGCTTGACACGTGTCCAGTTGCAGCACGGAAGGCTGGATTGTGCTCTGCGCTGCAGAGACTCTGCTTGAGAAATTCGCTAAGTCCTTTCACTCGGCATCTTGAGGTTCAAGGGTGGTGTTGCAAAGATTGGTTTTAAGCTGGCAGAGCCTGGTGAACGAGTTCGCAAGACTCTACCAACTTCGGGGACTGCTGTCGGGGGGTTACCCCCGAGTAGGGTAAAGGCAAGTGGTAAAGGCAACAGTCAGAAGGGAAGTTTGGTCGAGTAGCCGCCTACCCGGTACTTGCTACCCGGTCGACTGCTACTCGGTCTTACGAAAAGATGACCAGAAGGAGATATCAAGAGAGTTATGTCCATTCGAGTAGAAGAGCTGGTCCGAGTAAGATTGGCGGGAATCTACTCGGGCCAGAAGTCAAAGGAGCCGTTCTGACACAGGATCCCGCGTATCCTGGGTCCGTACTTGGCACTATTCAAACTACTGTTCATCTGGGACCGGCCTGCCTGACAGTGATAGTGTGGAAGTAGGCGGTCGCAGGATAAGGGGGCCCTACTCTGTGTTTGGCACAGTGATACCAGACTGTCCCCTTGGTTTTGCCCAACGACTTTCCGGATGCAGCCAAGATTAGGAACCAAAGCTGTCAGCGGGAACTCGGAAGAAGGACGATGTGCACACTATGTCGACACTTGTCCGTGTTTGGACGTTTCCGGCTGGGCACCGTGTATATAAGGTGCCCCGCCGCCTCCTGCGTGAGGGATCGCATGCTGGGACATTGGAAACCCTAGATTATTAACCTAGTTCATCACAAAGAGAGAAGAGTGGCTACTCGGTAGCAAGAACATTGTACTGTGGCTACTCGGTGAGATACCAGAATACATAGAGAAAGGCAGGAGTAGGGGTTTTACCTCCTCATGAGGGCCCTGAACCTGCGTAGATCGTGTTGTTTGCAGTGCTTAGTTCTTACCTCATGCGGCTACTCGTCGTGTGATCCCTCCCCGAGCACCTCCAGCGTCCATCGTTCCCACATCTTTAGCCATCCTATGGCATCTGCCGTGACACCACCACGACACTGAAACAAACGTCTACCTTTCTTTGCATTATTATTCATGATCCTTTATTTGAGTTACTCTTCGTGATGCAAAGTAATTCTTATGCTTTATTATTAAAGTTTTATTTATCATGCATGTGTTTAAAGTTTTATGATCTCAACATGCATATGCTTTTAAATTAGATTGATCAAGTTTATGTTAGTAGCATGTCACCTCAGAAATTATTGTTTTATCGTTTACCTACTCGAGGACGAGTAGGAACTAAGCTTGGGGATGCTTGATACGTCATAAGCGTATCCCTAATTTCTGATGCTCCATGATCATATTTTGCCAATTGCTACTTGTTTTCTCCCTTATTTATAGCATTTTTATACGTTTTCCGGGACGAACCTATTAACAAGATGCCAAGTGCAAGTTCCCTATTTTCTGCTGTTTTTGGTTTCAGAAAAGTTGTTCTGCAAACATTCTCGGAATCGGACCCCACAAAGCCCGAAGTTCCTATTTCCCCCGGAAGCATCCAGAACACCGAAGAGGAGTCAAAGAGGGGCAATAGGGGGGCACACCATAGGGTGGCGCGGCTCCCCTGGCCGCGCCACCTATGGGTGTGGGGCCCCTGGAGCTCCACCACCTCTGCCCTTTCGCCTATTTAAGCCCCCCTGTATGGAAAACCCTAGGAACCTGATCAAAATCCCCGAAAAAGTTCCGTAGCCGCCGTCACCGTCAACCCTAGATCAGGAGGGTTCTAAAGCTGTTTTCCGGCACACTTCCGGAGAGGAAATCATAATCAGAGGCTTCTACATCACCATGCCTGCCTCTGGAGTGATGTGTGAGTAGTTCATCCCTGGACTACGGGTTCATAGCTGTAGCTAGATGGTTGTCTTCTCCTCATATGCCTCCATGTTTAGATCTCGTGAGCTGCCTATCATGATCGAGATTGATCTTATGTAATTCTATATGTTGTGTTTGCTGGGATCTCATGAATATGGAACTCATGCCAAGTTGATTATAGTCTTTATTGCATATGTTATTTGTGATCTTGCATGCTTTCCATTGCTAGTGGTTGCTCTGGCCAAGTAGTTGCTAGTGACTCCAAAAGGGAGTATTTATGCTTGATAGTGTGTTCATGCCTCCTTGTTGCCTTGCTCGAGTGACAGAAACGTGAAGGGGGAGGATGTGTTGTTGCCATTAGGGAGAAAACAACGGTGTGAAAAGTGCCCGCGTGCATAATCATTGCTTACTTTACACACTTTGTTTAATGTAATTATCTGTTGCTTGCAACTTAATACCTAAGGGGGTTTGGATGATAACCTGAGGGTGAATTATTAGTCATAGATGCAGATCGATGTCGGTCTATGTATCTTGTTGTAATGCCCACACTAAATATCATAGTAATCTTCATGTCATATTGTGCACTACGGTGCAAGCTCTATTTGTCAATTGCCCAGCTATAATTTGTTCACCCAGCATGCTATCTTTTATGGAGAGACACCACTAGTGAAACTATGAACCCCGGTCCAATTCCACATTGTTAAACAAACCACAACATTTTCCTGCTTTCTTTACTTACTGCAAGCATACACTGTTTTCCACACTATACGTCTAATCTTTGTTTTCAGCAAGACCGGTGAGATTGACAACCTCACTATACCGTTGGGGCAAAGTATTTTGGTTGTGTTGTGTGCAGGTTCCACGTTGTTGCTGACACCGGTGAAGCGCCAGCACCACCGCCAGTGGCATCGACCTTCCGAAGATTCTCTTTCTCCTACTGGATTGATAACCCTGGTTCTTAACTAAGGGGAAAACTCCTACCGCTGTGCTCATCACACCCTCCTCTTGGGGTTCCCAACAACACATAGCATGGCGCGCCCCCTAGCCGCGCCACAAGGTGGTGTGGCCACCATGGCCCACCTCTGGTCGAGGTCTTTCGTGTACTTGACCCCCAGGGAAACGCAAGCCTCAGACCATCATCGAAGAATTATTCCGCCGTCGCCTCGGGCGGATAACACCCGAGAGAGAAAAGCTCTCTGGCAGGGAGAAATCTGCCAGGGAAATTCCTCTCCGAAGAGGGTAAATCATCTCCATCGTCACCGTCATCACTCCGGGCATCATCGAGATCGTCATCATCATCATTATCACCACCAGCACCATCACCCTCATCATCCACCGTCATCCCGCTATAACAATTAGGGGCCTCTATCGTTGTTTAACATTAGATCTCTCTCCCGGGGTGGATTACTTGTTAGTAGTTGATGCTTGTGAGATTTATCGGTGTTTACACTTTATGACCAAATTTTTATCAACTATTATATCACCTCTGATCATGATCCATATGATGTCTTGTGAGTAGTTTGTGTTGTTCTTGAGGACATGGGAGAAGTCAAGTTGTTAGTAGTGAAGTAATGTTGAGTAATATTTAATGGTTTGATATTTAAGTTGTGGTGTTATTCTTCTAGTGGTGTCATGTGAACATCGAATACATGATACTTCACCATTTATGGGCCTAGGGGAATGCATCGTGTATTTGGCTACTAATTGTGGGGTTGCCGGAGTGACGAAAACCTAAACCCCCGTGAGGAAACCATTACACGAGGGAGCGTAGGATCCCGGAGTTTAAAGTTGTGGTTAGATTTATTCTTAATTACTTTCTTGTAGTTGCGGATGCTTGAAAGGGGTATAATCACAAGTATATATTAGTCTTGGATGGGACGGTACATCAGCATAGGTTCACTCACACAACACTTATCAAAACACAAAGATTATTCAACGGCATGAAACAAAAGCACTTGACAGAAACCTCCTGTGTGTCCTCGAGAACGTTTGTCAATCATCAATAAACCCACCGGCTTGTCCTTTGCTGAAGAAAGGATTGGGCCACTTGCTGCAATTATTATTACTGCATTTTATTTACTCGCACTTTATTTATCTGCAATATCAAAAAACCCTATGAATCTATCTTTCAGTATTTACAGTTATTCCTTCATCCAAACTTCTTTTCAACACCTTCTGCTCCTCGTTGGGTTCGACACTCTTATTTATCGAAAGTACTACAATACACCCCTATACTTGTGGGTCATCAAGACTATTTTCTGGCGCTGTTGCCGGGGAGTGAAGCGCTATTGGGAAGTGGAATTGATAAAGGAAGCTTCTGCTGTAAGTGTTGTTTTTATTACTGTATACAGCTTTATTACACTATGTTTGGATCTCCTTTTGAGTCCTTATTTGCGGGCAATTCTGCCACTGCTAGGGTAGTAAGTGACCCATCGCATGATGATTTGGATCCTTATAAAATACCTATAAAGATTGTTAAACATGTTATGAATAACTCCTATTCAGGTGATGGAACTGTCCATCCTGGTGATCATTTGCTCTTTTTATTTGAATTATGCGAGTTGTTCAAGTGTGCTGGTATTACAATGGGCCAAGCGAAGAGGAAATTATTCTCTATATCATTGATAGGCCGAGCCGCTAAATGGTTCAAACTGCTGAAAAATAGCCAGACTATTGGATGGGAGGAAATTGTGCCTCCCTTTTATTCTAAATTCTATCCTCCCAGTGAAATTCATAGAGATCGGAATTATATATATAATTTTTGGCCTCGTGATGGAGAGATTATTGCCCAAGCATGTGGGAGATTGAAGTTACTAATGCTCAAATGCCCCATTCATGAGCTCCCCAGTAATATTGTTATTAATAATTTATATGCAAGACTTTCTCTTCATGATAAGGATTTATTGGATGTTTCTTGTTCTGGATCAATTACATGTACGAATGATGAAGCTAAATGGGATCTTCTTGATCGTATTGAAGAAAACACTGAAGGTTGGGAGAATAACAAAGGTAGAAAGTCAGGTATAAACTATGATTGTGAATGCATTAAAACTTTTATGTCATCTGATGATTTTCATAATGTTAGTATTGTTTATGGTCTTGATTCTCAAGTTGCTGCAAAATTATATAAGGCTTTTGCTTCTTATATTGCTATTCCTAAAAACGAATGGGATAAGTACCATGCACCTTATAAAGATACGGTTAATTGTGTTCCTACTAGAGATATAGAAGTTCATACCGTTGATTCTATTGTGCTTGAACCTTAGATTGAGAAGATGCCTTTCCCTGCTAAGGTAAAATAACATTCTATGTTAGCTAGTGTGGTTAATAAAAGTGCAAGGAAACCTGTAGAACTCGAGGAACAAATAACTATAGAACCTACAGTAGCAATAGTAAAGGACCTTTTTTCTGAAAATATAGAAGAGGAACACATTATAGTTTGTGAAGATGCTTCTAATATTGTCTCTCATCCTAGTAAATCTAGGAAACCTAGTGTTCGTGTGCTATCTGTTAGGATAGGTCATCATTGCTATTATGGTTTGTGTGATATTGGTGCTAGTTCTAGTGCTATTCCTTATGACCTATATAGAGAAATCATGCCTGAAATTGGTTCTTGTGAACTTGAAGACATTGATGTGATTATTCAACTTGCTGATAGGGAAACTATTTCTCCAATTGGTATTGTTAGAGATGTGGAGGTCTTATGTGGTAAAACTAAATATCCTGCTGATTTCCTAGTACTAGGCACTTCTGCTAGTGATACTTGTCCTATTATATTTGGTAGACCTTTATTAAATACTTGTGGTGCTGTTATAGATTGTAAAAATGAGAAAATCCTTACAAAGTTTGATGGAGAGTCTTACGAAATTAATTTCTCCAAATTTGCTAAAGCACCTTATGAAGTTGAATTACCTAATGAGAATTATAGAGTTGAACAATCGACTGCTATTGCTCTTGCTCCTAACAATCCTTTGCATCAATTCATGGAAGACCACGAAAGTGATGTCTTTATGGAAGAAAGAAATGAAATTGACGAGATTTTCTTACATCAACCAGCGATGCTGAAACATAATTTACCGGTGGAAGACTTGGGTACCACATTACCACCCAAGGAGAATCCTGTTTTTGATTTAAAACCTTTGCCTGACAATCTTAAATATGCTCATAGTGATGATAAGAAATTATATCTTTTTATTATTAGTTCTAAACTTTCTGGTAAAGAAGAGGAGAGATTATTGGGAATATTGAGGAAACACAGAGGTGCTATTGGTTATACTCTTGATGATTTGAAGGGGATTTCTCCTGCTATATGTCAACATGCTATTAAGATTGAACCTGATGCAAAGCCAGTTGTTGAGCATCAATGCCGTTTAAATCCTAAGATGAAGGTTGTGGTAAGAAATGAGGTATTGAACCTCCTTGATGCTGGTATTATTTATCCTATTGCTGATAGTAGATGGGTTAGTCCTGTGCATTGTGTCCCTAAGAAAGGAGGGATGACTGTTGTGCCAAATGAAAATAATGAACTTATTCCTCAAAGAGTAATGGTTGGTTATAGGATGTGTATTGATTTTAGGAAAGTTAATAAGTTACTAAGAAAGATCATTATCCTTTGCCTTTTATTGATCAAATGTTAGAGAGGTTGTCTAAGAAAACTCATTTCTGCTTTCTTGATGGTTATTCTGGGTTCTCTCAAATTGTTGTTAGAAAGCCTGATCAAGAGAAAACAACTTTCACTTGTCCTTTTGGAACCTATGCTTATAGACGTATGCCTTTTGGTTTATGTAATGCTCCTGCTACTTTTCAAAGATGCATGTCTGCTATCTGTCATGGTTTTTGTGAAGAAATTGTGAAAGTCTTCATGGACGATTTCTCCGTCTATGGAACTTCTTTTGATAATTGTTTGCAGAATTTTGATAAAGTTTTGCAGAGATGTGAGGAGACTAATCTTGTTCTTAATTGGGAGAAATGTCATTTTATGGTTAATGAAGGAATTGTACTTGGACATAGAATTTCTTAAAGAGGTATTGAAGTTGATAGAGCTAAAGTTGAAGCTATTGAGAAAATGCCCTGTCCCAGGGATGTCAAAGGTATTCGTAGTATTATTGGTCATGCTGGTTTCTATAGAAGGTTTATTAAAGATTTCTCTAAAATATCAAAGCTTCTTACTAATCTTCTTCAAAAGGACGTACCTTTTGTTTTTGATCAAGATTGTAAAGAAGGCTTAAATATCCGCCCCTATTGTTCAACGCCCTGATTGGAATTTACCGTTTGACATTATGTGTGATGCTAGTGATTATGATGTAGGTGATGTTCTTGGACAACGAGTAGATAAGAAGCTATATGTTATTCATTATGCTAGTAAAACTCTTGATGCCGCTCAAAAGAATCATGCTACCACTGAAAAAGAGTTCCTAGCTGTAGTTTTTGCTTGTGATAAATTTAGGCGGTATATTGTTGATTCTAAAGTTACTATTCATACTGATCATGCTGCTATTAAGTACCTTATGGAAAAGAAATATGCTAAGCCTAGGCTTATTAGATGGGTGCTTCTCTTACAAGAGTTTGATTTACATATTGTGGATAGGAAGGGTGCTGAAAATCCTGTTGCTGATAATTTGTCTAGATTAGAAAATATCTCTGATGATCCTATTCCTATTAATGATAGTTTTCCTAATGAAAAGCTGGCTGCAATAAAAGTGAGCTCTCAATAGAGTCCATGGTATGCTGATTATGCTAACTTTATTGTTTCCAAGTATTTGCCTCCTACCTTTACAGATCAGCAAAGAAGAAAATTCTTCTATGATTTGAGGCATTATTTTTGGGATGACCCACACTTATATAAAGAAGGTGTTGATGGTATTATGCGAAGATGTGTTCCTGAAAATGAACAACGAGAGATATTCATAAAATGTCATAGTAGTGCTTATGGAGGACATAACGCTGGAGATAGAACTGCACATAAGGTTCTATCGTCAGGTTTTTATTGGCCTACTCTCTTTAAAGATGCTAGAAAGTTTGTTTTATCTTGTGATCAATTTCAAAGGGTTGGAAATATTTCTAGACGTAATGAAATGCCTATGAATTATTCTCTTGTTATTGAACCGTTTGATTGTTGGGGTTTTGACTTTATGGGTCCTTTCCCTCCTTCAAAAGGCTACACTTATATTCTTGTTGCTATTGATTATGTTACTAAATGGGTAGAAGATATACCTACTAAAAGTGTTGATGGTGAAACCTAATTAAAAATGCGTAAAGACATTATTTTCCCTAGCTTTGGTGTGCCTACATATCTTATGACTGATGGGGGTTCTCATTTTATTCATGGTGGTTTTAGAAAGACTCTTGTTAAATATTATGTTAATCATATAATTTCCTCACCCTATCATCCTCAAACTAGTGGGCAAGTAGAATTATCAAATAGAGAGATCAAATCTATCTTGCAAAAGATTATTAACAAATCTAGAAAAAATTGGGCTAAGAAATTAAATGATGCTCTGTGGGCTTATAGAACTTCTTATAAAAATCCCATGGGCATGTCTCCTTATAAAATGGTTTATGGAAAAGCTTGTCACTTGCCCCTAGAATTAGAACACAAAGCTTATTGGGCAGTGAGAGACCTAAATAGAGATTTTAAACTTGCTGGTGAGAAAAGGTTGCTTGACTTAAGTTCTTTAGATGAATGGAGGAGTGAAGCATATGAAAATGCTAAGATCTTTAAAGAGAAAGTTAAAAGGTGGCACGATAAGAGAATTATTAAAAGAGAATTTCATGTTGGTGATAAAGTGCTATTGTATAGGTCTCATCTCAGATTTTTTGCAGGAAAGTTACTCTCGAGATGGGAAGGACCTTTTGTTATCGAAGAGGTATATCGTTCGGGGCAAATAAAATTGTTTCCCTTGAAGACAACACTTCACAAGTGGTGAATGGCCAAAGAATCAAGTATTATATTTCTGGAGATCCTTATAATGAAAATGTTAATTGTATTCGAGCCATGATCCTAGAGGAATTTATTAAGAAGCATATTTCAGAAACTGCAGAGTCAGTTTTCAAATAGGTATCAGTTTTGGTAAGAAAACGTTCGCGAAACATCTTCCAACTTTTATTTTTACTGTTTTTGGAAAATATGAAAATTATGAGCCAGAAACGAGGCGGAGACGGAGCCCGGAGCCCGGAGGTTCCACACCATGGGGTGGCGCGGGCCCACCCTTGGCCGCGCCAGTCCATGGTGTGGGCGCCCCGGAGCCCCTCTCCCACTCGTTTTCGACCTCGTCTTTCCTTTCATTATGAAATTTTTTGCTATATAATCCCCCGGACCCCCCGAGGTCCGTATATTGTTTTCTCGTTGTGTTTCTATTTTGAGCTATTTCTATCAGGATCTGTTTTCAGTTTTAGAAGCATAATGGTCTCCGCCAACAACAACAAGGGGAAGGGACCAAAGGAAGATGATCTCCAAGACCCGGAGCCGGAGGAGGAGATCGAGCGTTGAGCTGAAGGAGATGTAGAAGAATACCCACGAGTGCATCACCGTGCCACCATCGCAAGCATTAGAGTGGTTGTAAAACCTCGCAAGAAAACGGAAAGGATGAGCACCGGAGGGAAGGCTCCACGTCACTGCTTAGCTTCAAGGACACCCCTTTCAGCCATAAAGAAACCTTTCCGTACTTTAATTCATGAGTATCAATCTAGGAGGGTACCCGAGGCAGATTTGACTTCTTGTTGGGCTATGGATCGTTCTAACCGTGCAGACGAAGGAAGCTCTCAACCTAAGGAAGAGTGGGGGAAAAATCTTGGTGGATGGGATTCACAGTCTGACTGGCATGCAAACCGTATTCATCGCAATACGGAGGTGATGCATATTCTTATGTTCGCAATTGAAGATCTGAAGAAATCAATTGATAAGCTCACCGAGAAGGATTCACCACCACCACCGAGGAATTGATTCGTCATTGGTTTTGGCATCCCCTCAGCTTGTTCCAAGCTTGGGGGGAGTGTCGCGGTATCACATCACTATCTTTCATCTTTTTACATGTTTAGTAGAGTCATATCATGAGTATAGAAGTTATCATATAGGATGGTTTGCAGTATGGAAGTATCTCTCTTTAGTTGGTTATCGTTGTATCCCTTGGTGTGAGTTGCCGGTTTGAAATATTAATGAGAAGTTCCATCATTTACTTTATGTACACCTTATTTTAGTTTTCAATTTTTGTCGTATAGTTGAGCTTGTTGTTAGTATTTGGCGTCACTCTGGAAATCATTAAGTTAATCTAGTTGGTTTTGGCAAACTTAGCTTGGGTCAGTAGAAATAATATTTTGAGATGCTAGTATAATAAAGAGGAATTTGCCTATTGGATCATAAACTTAATATTCACAAGTTAAGATCGTTTGTGCTTTAAATGAAGATTGCTTGATTGGTTTCATCATATGTATATTTGTTTGTTTTCCCTCAACTCTTATGCTTGCTACCCAGCCTTGCTAGCTAAAAACCCCGTACCGAGAGGGAATGCTTCTCGTTCATCCAAACCTTGAGCCCCAAAACCTTGCCATTTGTGTCCACAATACCTTCCTACATGTGGTATTTCACCGCCACTCCAAGTAAATTGCTCATGTGTAACCTTTAAAACCTTCAAAATTATTCCTGTTTTGTGTTCCTGTTTTAGCTCATGAGGATGCAAATAGAGAATCTTTATCTCACTTCTTGATTGGACTCACACACATGTACTAGTGGCTTCATCCGCTTATCCAAATTCTAGAAGAGCTGGCAGCGGGGTTCCTAGCCCCAAATAATAATGCAAATTCTCTTCACTCTTTTTTCCCCTGATTTATCAGTCAAAGCATAATTCTTTAAACAAAACAGAAAGAGGGGTGACCTTCTATACCAGTTGCGTCCTTCAATGGGAGCCGCTCTTGTGAAGTCTAGTTGGCTTGTGACGTACTGTATTTTATGTTTGCCATTCGTTGACATAAACATACACCTCTCTCAAAATTTAGACACTCCTCCATGGTATGTGATTGTTGGCAGGCACCCGAGGATTCAGTTAGCCATGGTTTGTGTAAGAAAGGTTGGGAGGAGTGTCAACCATTTTATACCTTTGTTTTACAAAATAAAAACTCTAGCACAGGAGTGATCCATGCTTCCCTCTGCGAAGGGCCTATCTTTTACTTTTATGTTGAGTCAGTAAACCTACTTCCTTATGTCTCCAGCAAGCATTTGAGTTGTTGTGATCTCACCATCTATAGGTTGATTTATTCAATCATGTTTTATATCCTTCTTTGTTTAGCACATGCTTTATTATCTGAATGAATATTACTTTGAAAGCTATGAATCAATGTAAAAGGATTGTTATAATTAAACATGTTAAGCTCTACAATATAAGCCTTGTTATAAAGACTTCACCTAAGATAAGTATGATATCATTAAATATTCGCTGACCAAGAACGAAGTTTACCATCACCAATTTTGATTCTCTCTTTTGCATCTTTGTTTGTGACTCCCATTACTCGTTTCAAGTTAAGTTTTATGAGAGGAAGTTGCTGTCTATAATGATTGGTGCATAGATAAATGTGATGCTTCTTGTCCATATTTTATTTATCGACTCTTCACTCCATAAACCTATGGTCATGTTTACTGAGTTCAGTGTCGCTTGGGTACAAGGGAGGTCTAAGCTTGGGGGAGTTGATACGTCCATTTTGCATCACTATTTTATATCATAATTTTCTGTTATTCATCGATATATTTCATGTTATGATGCACCCCTTATGTTATTTTATCTTATTTTCCATGTTTCATATTTTTTGGAGAATAAACACCGGGACCAGAAATCTGATGGAAAAAAGCACCATCGAGATACCATATTTCAAAAGAGCAGAAGAAGAAGGGGGACACCGGGGGTGTCTTAGAAGTTTAGAGGAGGACTCCAGCCAGAAGGGGAGCCAGAGGGGGCCACCAGGGGCCCACACCATGGGGTGGCGCGCCCCTGGCCGTGCCACCTTGGCCCACCTCTGGTCGAGGTCTTTCGCGTACTTGACCCCCAGGGAACCCTAAGCCTCAGACCATCATCAAAGAATTATTCCGTCGCTGCCTCGGGGCGGAAAACACCCGCGGGAGAAAAGCTCTCTGGCAGGGAAAAATCTGTCGGGGAAATTCCTCTCCGGAGAGGGGAAATCATCGCCATCATCACCGTCATCACTCCGGGCATCATCAAGATCGTCATCATCATCATCATCACCACCAACACCATCACCCTCATCATCCACTGTCATCCCGCTGTAACAATTAGGGTCCTCTATCGTTGTTTTACATTAGATCTCTCTCCCGGTGTGGATTACTAGTTAGTAGTAGATGCTTGTGAGATTTATCGGTGTTTACACTTTATGATCAGATTGTTATCATCCATTATATCACCTCTGATCATGATCCATATGATGTCTTGTGAGTAGTTCGTGTTGTTCTTGAGGACATGGGAGAAGTCAAGTTGTTAGTAGTGAAGTAATGTTGAGTAATATTTAATGGTTTGATATTTAAGTTGTGGTGTTATTCTTCTAGTGTTGTCATGTGAACGTCGACTACATGATACTTCACCATTTATGGGCCTAGGGGAATGCATCGTGTATTTGGCTACTAATCGTGGGGTTGCCGGAGTGACAGAAACCTAAACCCCCGTTAGGAAACCATTACACGAGGGAGCGTAGGATCCCGGAGTTTAAAGCTGTGGTTAGATTTATTTCTTAATTACTTTCTTGTAGTTGCGGATGCTTGCAAGGGGTATAATCACTCACAAGTATGTATTAGTCTTCTATGGGATGGTACATTAGAATAGGTTCACCCACACAACACTTATCAAAACACAAAGATTATTCAGCGGCATGAAACAAAAGCACTTGACAGAAACCTCCAGAGTGTCCTCGAGAACAATTGTTAATCATAAGTAAACCCACCGGCTTGTCCTTTGATGAAGAAATGGTTGGGCCACTTGCTGCAATTATTATTAATGCATTTTATTTACTCGCACTTTATTTATCTGCAATATCAAAACCCCTTACAAATCTATCTTTCAGTATTTACAGTTATTCCTTCATCGAAACTGCTTGTGACGCTCTTATTTATTGAAAGTACTACGATACACCCCCTATACTTGTGAGTCATCACCACCCCACTTCCACCTCCTACTTGTCGCCGTTATGCGAGGATAAAGGCGAGGAGACGTCCCTATCGATCACTCCTTCTTCTCTACTCTCTCTCGTACACTCTCTCTGTCTCTCTCTACACTCAACAGATCCCTAACCCTAACCCGTCGGCCGCCGCTCATCGCCCTCGTCTTCGGCCAGGGCGGAACAAACCGAGACCAACAATAGCTCCATCGTCCTCGCCTCTCTCTCGTCCTCCACCATGATGAAATTCAGCCCGTTCCGGCAACTCCCAGCCTCCCCGACACCTGCACCAACCTCTTGGTGAGCTCCTAGTCCTCGAGGACCTATTTACCCTCTCACGTTTGCTTTGTACCGGCGTAGCGTCGTTACCCGAGCTCCGCCGCTGCAAAAGCTCGTTGTCGGCAGCATCCCAGCGACCATATCGGGGTTGCGCGCTACCCCTAAGATCCCCACGCGCCCCTCTATTTGTAGAAGCTATTAAATCGGAGAAATTCGCGGTAGATCGCTGGCTTGGAGGGTAGCAGTGAGGATTTCCTCCATCGTGACATCATCATTATGTCAACATGACATCGGGATAGCTTTTATTTTTCTTTTTCTTTTAGTTTTTTATTTAAAAATTAAACTTACAGGTGGGTCCCACCTGTTAATTAAAAAATGGCAGAAAAATCAATAAAACTAGAAATCAATATCTTTGAAAAATACTTATCAGAAAAATACAAACAAAATATGGAATAGTTTAGAAAAATATAATCTAAATGTTTATATAATTTAAAAAAATGTTTGACCAATTTTAAATTTGAGCATTTTTTGAAATTAAGTTAAATCATTTAAAATTGAGAAAAATAAGAAAATAATTCAATAATTCAGAAAAATAAAATTTATATACAAAAATTCTTAGAAAGACAAATTCAACTTAGTTATGATGTTTTCAAAGTAATTTGAATAATTTTTAAAATGGGAAATATTTGAATAGTCATTTAATACATTTAAATTTGAGAAAATAATAACTTGTTCAAATATTTTCAGAAATTTTCAAATGAGATACCAAATTAAAGAGAATAATATTTTTAATTCAACTATGTCAAACACAAAACATTTTGTTTAACTTAAGAACTTGTTTTTAAAAGTATAATGGAATTCTATAATGTTCCATTATAACCAGAAATAACTAACACAAAATTATTTTCCTTATTAATAAAACCCTAATGTTTTCACACTCCTAAAATCTCATCATAGTCAATAATAAGTTATTTGGTGGTAGAGTTGATTGTGTTATACACTCACTTTCAATTATGTTCCTTTGTTTTAGCTTTACACCTTCCATCAAATTAAAAGGAAAGCGTGTTTGTTATCTTTTGAAAGTTGTTTTCAAGGTGATATTATCTTATTGCTTAACCATTGAATAAATACTTATAATTTAAACATGGTAACAATTGATTTGCTAAATCAAAGTGGAGCACATGTACATCTAAAATAAGTAACAACATCATCACCACAAGCAATAAAACAACTCTAAGTCAGCTAAAACAGATGTGATCTCACTATCGTATCGATCGTAACTTACACTTGTAAACTAGGGTATTTTCAGGGTATTTTGAGATACATCTCATTAATATGCATGTATCATCTTGCTAGTGTTTTCAGTAGTCCTTACCGGGACTATTTTGCTATCTTTCAAATCTCTGGCTTTCTACGCAACCCTAGAATCCCGAAGGACATGGATTCTATCACAGGCAAGTTCATCACATACTCGTATCCTTTGAAGTATTTTCTAAAGAACTATTTGCAAAACCCATCGTATTACAACCTATTCTCAAAATAATGCATGATCCTATTTTATAATAATATGACTAATTGAATGACTACCTGAGTGGTAGTGTTCTGTTTGGTGGGCGGATGGAACCATGGTAATATGAATAGGTCAAAGGAAGGTTCCACCTGCATGGGAAAGTATTACGTAAAATTTAACAACAAATGTCGTCAGAATTCTTGCGCCTTAAATACCACGTTAACCATGGGTCCTGTATGCAGTGAGTAAGTCAGTTGTGATCTTTTCCCGTTCACATGTCAACGGGCTGCCAGAGCCGTACGATGTAGGTCTTGCGAGACTACATGCACATGGGTGGCCTTAATTCCCATGGACTCTGGGGTCTATGATGGTCTGTCCGGGGCGCCTAGATATCTATCGCGAGGGGTAGAATCAAGGGTTAAACCTACGTGGCAAAAATGGGTGGGCATGTGTTGTGCGGAGAAGCATGGTTTGGTTTGGATCAACAACCGGGCCTCACACCCGAGTGGGAGTGGACAGGAATGTACGCCTGGTTGTGCAACATGGTCTTGATCGCCTATGGGTAAAGTAACACACCTTTGCAGAGTGTAAAAGGACGCGACATGTTACCCCCTGTTCCGGGAAGGAGCTGCAAACGCCGCAGGAAAGGCAACTCCATGAAGTTCTAGCTCGCGTGAAGATTTGGTGGGCATAATTTTCAATATTAAAATCAACCTCTTGAAGAAAGATCTACAAAAACCTTGCATTATCTTATGACTCCTTTGAGTCTAATGTTGTAGTTACCGCATCAAACTACCCACTATATTTAATGAACTTGTTGAATAATGACCGTTACTCATTTGTTCCCGTTTGACCCCTGCTTAGAGTTGAAGCCCTTAAGGACAGTCTTCACCGTGAAGCCATCTCTATCTAATGAAGCCAGGAGAAGTCTTATTCTACTTAACCGATGAAGCAACGCCATCAACAATGATGGTGGGGGACAAGCTACCAAGTTGAAGGAGGAGACAATTCATGGATTTAGATTCTCACAAGTCATAGATTAGGGCTAACATCAGCCGTAGTGGATTAGGTTCTAAGCTTGAGATCTTCTCCAGCTTGGAGCTTTGATTTGATTCTTCTGATGTTGCATTTGCATGAGATCTTCTTTTTATTCGCCAAAGAGATTCTCGAGATTTTGTAATGAAAGTTTGTATCCTATAGCTTTGCTTTGACCTGCTATATTTCTGTTGTACCACTCTGAGGCATGTAATATTCGGATAAGTCCTTCTGTGAGTATTATGTCAACAACATGTGCACTACACATGCAGTGGTGTGCTGGGTCACCGAATAGGCATAGGGACGGAGGAACGTGCATCTCGTAGAGGTAATACCCTTACTCCTGCTTGTCTGTCTTTATACTATGAAGATTGGTTACAACGCTGGTGCACAAGTTGAGAGATTGGCTCTCGAACTATGGCTATGGTGGTGAAAGTCTCGATCGGATTCCCCCCTCGGGTGGCTATCCTAGCCCTTAAATAGGTGGTTGGGTCTCAATCCATACCTGGGGGGGTTACAAACCCTAGCTCTAGTCAGTGGAAACCTTCCATCTTGTCCCGCAAGTCTTGCGGGTGGGCCGCAGCTGGGCCTTCTAGAGCCATGGGGTAGTAATTTGCATTGGGCTTCAGTGTTAGGCCTTAGACCAGGTAGGCCCATCCGACAGGTCTGGAAGTAATATCCACATCAATGGCCCCTGAGTGTTTGTTCGATTGAGAATAGTCGAGTAAGAACTCAAAGCTTGTTTCTGGATCTCGCGACTGAGTAGTCAAATACTTGATCTGAAGGGCGTGTACCCTGTGTGGGATGTACTCGAGTATCGAGTGGTAAATGCGCCTTGTGTTGGATTTTTTCGCAGAAGGGTATGGCTCAGTCGCTTGGCTCTCCCGAATTAATTGCTTCTCGGGCAAAAACAGTTCTGGCCTACACGAACTCGAGACCTTCGAATCGAATTCGGTGAGGTGATCATTGCGACTGGGTCGTGGAGGACTTATCGAGTCGAATTTAACCTTAAAGGGGAATCCGGCGCATCCGCTAGGATTTTTCTACGTGTTGCTGACACAGAAAATTTACTGGAGGACACAGCTTGAGTGCGATTCTAGGCCCACAGGACAGATCATTGGTTCTTACCTTCATACTCGAAGAATACGGTATCCGGACGTGCCTTGACGGCTGAACGACCCAGGTTTGTATTGAGTGATGTGTCTGCACATCGTAATGCGAGTTGTGGTATTTGCGGGAGCCGCATACTCATGATTATCTCTCTGCTGCGTGGCGAGTGTCGCCCTTTGTTCTTTGAGAAAATGGCGAGTGCCAATGCTTTAATATTGCAATCTGATACGTCTCCAACATATCTATAATTTCTGATGTTCCATGTTGATATTATGCCAATTGCTACATGTTTTCTCCCTTCTTTATGTCATTTTTGTCGATTTTCCGGGACTAACCTATTAACAAGATGCCAAGTGCCAGTTCCCTGTTTTCTGCTGTTTTTAGTTTCAGAAAAGTTGTTCTGGAAATATTCTCGGAATTGGACGGTTCGAAAACCAGAAGCCTTAGAAGTCCCGGAAGCTTCCAGAAGTCCCAAAAAGCCCCGGAGGGGGCCACAGGGTGGCCACACCATGGGGTGGCGTGGGCCCCCCGGCCGCGCCACCTAGGGGCGTGGGCCCCTGGACACCCCCCGACATCGCCCTTTCGCCTATATATACTCCTCGAGGCGTAAATGCTAAAAGAATCAACCTTTTTCACAAAATACATCCATAGCTCCGCCGCCGCTGACGACAAGTTTTGGGGGACAGATCTCTATTCTGGCACCCTGTCGGGACGGGGAAGTGCCCCCAGAAGCCATCTCCATCGACTCCACCGCCATCTCCATCGCTGTTATTGTCTCCTATGATGAGGAGGGACTAGTTCTCCCCCAGGGCTGAGGGCTCTACCGGTAGCTATGTGTTTCATCTCTCTCCCATGGTGTGATCTATATGTGATCGTGAGCTTTGTAATTTAGTTGAATTCATAGATATTATTCTTCATCTATTATGCTACTCAAGTGGTTTTTGTTATGAGATCTCCGTAAACGCTTTGATCACGGTCTAAAGGTGGCAGTGTGTGAACCGCGTGGTTTAGCATTATATTTATATTTTGTGTTGGATAACCCTATGAAATTGTGGTGTTTGCGTGGAACCATCTGGGTCCCATGGTGATAGCGTGGGGGTTACTTAGTTGGGAAAGTGCTTACTCTGAGGAGTGTTGTTATAGCCCTACGCAATGATTGGTGTTTGTTATTCGACCGGAGAGTGGTTCGGAGTAGCATAGTGAAGAAATGATATTTATGCATTCAATTATGTTTTCATTGTTGAGAGTGTCCACTAGTGAAAGTAGGATCCCTAGGACTTACTTCCAAGCATTGAAACACCGTTTTCCGCCTGTTCTGCTACATGTTTGCTTGCTGCCATTTTCACTTCAGATTGCTATTATCACTTATTATCATCCATAGTACTTGCATTTTACTCTCTCTTCGCCGAACTAGTGCACCTATATACCTGACAATTATATTGGGTGTGTTGGGGACATAAGAGACTTCTTGTATATTACTTGCAGGGTTGCTTGAGAGGGATATCTTTGACCTCTACCTCTACGGATGGCAATGGGGCCCCGAAACCCGAAAACCCGACGGGTACCCGCCTTAAATGGGGAGGGTTTGGTAAAATGTTCGACCCGCCAGGTCTAATGGGGCGGGTATGGGGGTGGCAAACCCGTACCCGCATACCCGCAGACCCGCTCTAAGTCCTAATCATATCCCTAATGATCTTATGCCTAGCCACACGTCCACGAGTTATGAAACACAAACCACACACATCACATGGAAGCGTTGAAATTTTGGTGTCCCGAAGATAACACACGTACACACGTGTCTATTCCCACCAACATCATTCCTATATTCATTGTTTTATTCCCCACATGTGTCGCCGTCGTTCCTTAAATGGGTACCCATTGGGGCCCCGGACCCGGTAGGGTCCTGGGTATGGTAAGAAATGAGACCCGACAAGTTAAATGGGGCGGGTATGGGGGGCGCCGACCCGGCCCCGAACCCGGTGGGTGCCATCCGGATCTACCTCCCTGAGTTCGATAAACCTTGGGTGATCCACTTAAGGGAAACTTGCTGTTGTTCCACAAACCTCTGCACTTGGAGGCCCAACACTCTCTACAAGAATAGAAGCGTGCGTAGACATCAAGCCCTTTTCTTGCGCCGTTGCCGGGGAGGTAAGGTAAAAGGTTCTCACATCCTCAGGTGTGATTGCTCGAAGTTATTTCCTTTAGATTCTGCAATTATATCTTTTTGTTTCTTGTTTTCACTGGTTAGTCTTATTTTTACTTCTTGCTTGTTTTTATTTTTACTAGTTAGTCTTAATGGAAAACAACAAAAAGATGAGAGAGCTTCATTTGCATTCTAGTAGTAATGTTATTAGAATTAATTATTTGGATACCATTATTTCTAGTACTATGGAAAAGTCTAAGGTTGGGAAAGCTAGTTTTTATAAACTTTTTATTTCCCCAACTTTAGAGGAGAAAATTTGCTCTGATGATACTTTATCTCCCCTATGTGATAAATCTAATGATGCCTGTGATATTTTAAATCCTCCTACTGAAAGCATTCCTTTTAAAATACCCAAGAAAATTGTTGAACTTGTCATGGATAACCGTTATTTTGGAGATGGAACTGTCCATCCTCGCGATCATTTACTCTTTATACATGAATTACGCAGGTTGTTCAAGTGTGCAGGTATTTCAATGAACCAAGTTAAGAAGAGGTTATTTTCTTAGTCTCTTAAGGACAAAGCAAGGGAGTGGTATGAGCTTCTAGATGACCCTCATCATTTGGAGTGGAAGGAGCTCGAATCTCTATTTCATTCTAAATTTTATTCTTCTTATGTACTGTATTTAGATAGGAATTACATTTATAATTTTTGGCCTCGTGATGGAGAAAGCATTGCTCAAGCTTGGGGAAGACTGAAAACATTAATACTTAAATGTCCTAACCATGAGCTTCCTAAGGAAATAATTGTTACTAATTTTTATGCAAGGCTTTCATGACATTACAGGGATTATCTAGATGCATGTTCAGAGGGTTCTTTATCAAGTAAGAAGGTTGAAGCTAAATGGGATCTTCTTGAAACAATTGAAGCCAATAGTGAAGGATGGAATAATGACAAAGGTAAAGAATCAGGTATAAACTATGAGTATGATTGCATTAAGTCTTTCGCTAAAACTGCTGATTTTCAAGAGCTTTGTGCTAAATATGGTCTTGATTCTCAAATGATTATTGGTTGGTATAGATCCTTTGCTTGTTATATTAATGTTCCTAAATCAAATGTATACATATATCATGAACCTTTTAAATACACTTGCATAAAAAATGAAACTGTTATTAATGATTGCAATGAACATGCTCAAACTTCTGAAAGTACTATTTCTTATAAGCATGTTAATTTCTGTGGAGCACTTAGACCTTGTGAAAGAATAAAATCAAAGAAGAATATTGTATCCATCATAGAAATGAAAAAACTAGAAAGTGGGATAGGGCTCTAAATGATCTTGGTGAAAAAGTGTGTGCCCTCTATCGTTTTATTTGTGAACTTTGCTATAAAGTGGGTCATTTTAATTTTCAATGCTCAAGCCATGATAGTAGCCTTTCGAATCCTATGAGTACTGCAAGATTGTATTGTGATGACATGATCACCCCTAATGAGCATGATGAACTGACATTATTTTTGGGATGTGAAGAGTTATTAAGAAAAACTTGTTTGATTTATATGAGTGCTTTTGATATGAATAGTGTCTTGCATGAATGACATCTTTGTTGTGTTGAAAATTGCCATGCAAATACTTAGATATAAAATATTCTAAAAGAGGACACTTTACCAGAATATGACAGGGCTAATATTTGTTTTCATCTTATTAATGAAGAGGAGGAATCCTCCAAGGTTTGTTCTATTGTTTCTGACAATAAACCAGGGTATGTGGACAAGCTTCCTTTCAAGCCTCTCCCTCCTATAGAGAGTAAGAAGAAGAAGAAGAAGAGTAAAAAGAGAGATGTAACTGTATCTCTCCCTAAGAATGTTGCTCATATTACAGCTTTTGCTAACGAGTCTGAACTCGATGATTTTCCTATGTCTGTTATTTATGAAAGTGACCATGATTGGGAGAAACACAATACTTTTGATATTGAAAATCTCTTTGGTACCAATTCTGAAAAATGATGATAATTGCTGTACTATTAGTACCATCCATGTTCCTTCCAATGATAATAAATAAAGCTCTGAGCTTGTGGATGATGTGTTTGAAAATCCTTTTGCTATCGATGATATGCTTGATACATCTCTTTCTAGTAAAAATGATGATTTGTTTACAAATGAATGCACTTTGAAAGATAACTATTATATTGCCTATGATGATACTATGCCTCAAGTCTTTGATAACTATTATGAAAGATGCTATAATATAGGCTATGATTACAATTATCCTTATGAAACTTGTCATAGTTATGGAGGGATTACTCAAAACCATCTCCCTAATATATAACTTGTCTATCATGTTGGAGTTCTTTATGATGATTGCATTGATAAATATGATATTTTCAGTACACCTACCATTGAGGAGAAAATTAATAATGATTACAATAAGCCTCCTATGTTTTATGATTATGATGATGAGAATCATAATGATAGCTATTCTGTTGAATTTGCTCCCATTTCTATTAATAAGAATGACTATGCTTATGTGGAGAGTATTAATTCTTTTATGCATGTGGCTCATGATAAGAATATTTATTGTGATAGTTATATTGTTAATTTTATTTATGATGCTACTGAAAGTTATTATGAGAGAGGGAAACATGGTTTTATGCATCTCAACAACATAAAGTTTCCCCTATTTATGTTGGATTTTTTGAAGTTGCACTTATTTTGTCTTTCTATGCTAGTCAGTTTGTACTTTCTTGACTTGTTTTTCTACAAGATTCTTTTTCATAGGAAGTGGGTTAGACTTAAATGTGTTTTATATTTGCTTCTTGATGTTCTCTTATTGTGCTTCAACTCTTATTATGATGTGAGCATTTTTTTAAAATCACTATGCCTAGCTGAAAGGCGATAAAAAAAAGCGGTACCGGGAGACAACCCGTTCTATTTCTCTGTTTTCAACCCGTTTTCTTCGTTTTATTTTGTGTGCTTTGCACCTGGGTGTTGTCTATTTCGTTCGCAAACCTGCTGTAACTTTTCATTTATGTTTTTGTTGAGCCAAGTAAAGCCTCTAGTGGAAATTTGAGACTATCTTTCGTTTTTCTGCGCAGTAAACAGATTTCTGCTGTCCACTGTTAAAATCGTATAAAATCACAGGAAATTCAAAATGACCTGAGTTGTTTTGTGTGTAATCCTGGGCTGCATACGCAACTTTTCTTAGTTGACCACTTTTTGATTTGAGCAACAGAATATTTTTGAAAAAAATCATCTTTACCTCCTGTCCTGTTTTGACAGATTTCTGCCAATAATTGTATTTGCCTCTTAATCTCTTTCTTTTGGTGTTCTTTTGAGAAAAAGAGTTTTAAAATAAGTTGTGACAGTATCTAATGTGTTTATTAGTGTTAGTCTTGTGTTGAAACTGAACCATGTGAATTTATTATTCGATTGCACTAACGTTGCTAATGAAGATTGTGAGAAGTTTGGTGTGAAGGAAGTTTTCAAGGGGCTTAGTGGTGGATTTGGGAGCTGGAGTGGGTTGCACGGT
This sequence comes from Alopecurus myosuroides, assembly GCA_028641055.1. Classification (NCBI taxonomy): domain Eukaryota; kingdom Viridiplantae; phylum Streptophyta; class Magnoliopsida; order Poales; family Poaceae; genus Alopecurus; species Alopecurus myosuroides. The sequence continues at coordinate 334,697,149 of CM054057.1, read as the reverse complement.
GGCGGAGCGCAAGCGACGGCGGATGGGCTTCGGCGATGTGCGTAGGGCTTCCGTGGTGGCACCCCACGAACTCGAGCTTGAGGAGAAGAGGAGCGGGGGAAATGAGCCGTTAGGGTTGAGTTTGCTCCTTGGGTCTATTTATAATAGCCCGGGTGGAAAAGCCTAACCTAACGGGCGAAACCCGGGAGGTGCGGAGTAATAGTTGGCTATTTTGAAATTTGAAAGACGCGCCTTATGCATAGATCGATATAATCCAGAGAAAAAGGAAGGGGAAATCTCTTTCCTGGTATTAGCGATAGTTATCGAGGAAGATGTGAAATTATCGAGTTTCCTATTAAGACTCAAGTCTGGAAGATTGAGGGAGAGCCTTTGGGGGAGAGCCGGGTTGCTACCTGATTCCCTTGGTGCTAATCCCAGCCATTCATCAACATATTGTATCTTGATCTTCATGTGTTTTTGTATCCAATATTTCTGCAGGGAATAGCCAGCGCTTCGAAGAGTAAATCTTGGAAGCCCAGGCTATTCTGGGGACTACTGATGGGGGGGATAGTAACCCGGTAGGCCAACTCCAAGGTGTGATCCGGCCCAAAGGATGTTGCACTGGATCCGGCTAAGAATAAAGAGACTTCTGGAAGGCCCAAAGTTTGTAGGCCTCGTAACCCGGATTGTGGGTTGCGGTAAGGAAAGCTAGGGTTTGTAAGTAAAGTTCGAATAGGACTCAAGATGTGCCTTGAAGGGCAAGTTAGGGGTGCACGGGTGCTTTATAAACCGGCCCCTAGGTTTGGTTTGCCAGAGATTCAAGTCATAGTTGTAACACCTGTCATCGAGTATCCAGAATAATTCATATTGAGATCCGGCGAGTTATTTTCCGGTTCTTAGATTGCTTTCCGCCATGTCTTCCTTCGAGCTAAACCCTCTCCCGAATACCTGTGTCGACTTGCCCCAAGATCAGTTACCCCCGGTAACATCTGCCGTGATTATCCCACGACAGTTGGCGCCCACCGTGGGGCCTGCGTCCAAAGGTGTTTGCATCACGGGAGAAGCTCGGAAAAGCATGGAGAACCTCGTCGTCGGTGAGATCTACGACGACCACGAAGGAAAGAAGATGGTGGACGATTCCGGCTGGGGGCCTGAGTCGGATCGCCTCGAATCTGGATCGGTCGTGACGATCGGCCGAATCAACGTCTTCATCGGCATGGTATGTACCTCTGGTTCGATTCCTGACAATTTTTCTGATCCTGTATCAGGGGAGGTTGCGTATGCCCAACCCGATAGAGAAGAGTCAGTCGGAACAACATACCAGGCAGAGGAGCCTATTACACGTTGGGAACAGCCGGAGGAGCCGGCATGGACTCCGCGCGACCCAAGCGATGGAAAGGATGACACTGCATCCATTAAGGATTTGCTGGAAGATCGATATGAGAAGGAAAACAGCGAGGAAGAACAATACGAATCTACACCGGGCATCATGCGCCGGGTTGCAGTTTATGCGGCTCCCGCGATCAATCTCGATCAAGAAAACGCAGCCGCGGCGCCAGTCGGGGCGGCTCAGGCAGTGGCCCAGCAGCAAGGTACAGTTGACCCGGTCTTGGTCCAGGTCGATGGAGAGTCGGCATCAGTCACCAGTCGCCCAGCAGACGAGGAGCGACACGCAAATATGTTTGGGTTCCAAGCAAACCGGACACCGGGGGCGGGCCCCTCGAATCCGCGCCACCCGGCTCTGTTTGATAATAATTTGATCTTGGACCCCACGGTCTTGGCCACAGTTATTACCCCAGAAAACGCGGCAGAGCGCGTAAGAGACCTGGACGTGGCTCGTCGTGCATTGGAGCAGCAAAGAAGGCAAGTAGAAGCAGAAAGGCAGGGGATGGCCGCGCGGCAGCGCGAATTGGATGACCGAGAGACCCGGCTCCGGGAGGAAACGACAAGGATGCACCAAAGGCACCGAACTATGCTGCCGGCAACAGGAGGGGTTATTAACCCGACTGCCCTGGTGTTCACGCCTCAAGATCAGCCGATTCCACCGGTGAACCAAGGGACCATACCGCGACCGTCAACAGGAGCACAGCCGGTAAACGCGCCAGCCGGGTTACCTTTGCCACAGACGGGGGTGACAGCCGGCAATACCATGCCGCCACCACCATCACGATTCCACACACCAGCAGGCCATTACAACAATCCCATGGACAACGTGTACGCAGCAACGCTCGCATTAAACCAGATTCCTGTAGGAGATTCGCCTCATGCAGAAGGAACCCGACGAGCGATCGATCTGCTGCACACCGCGGTAGCACAGCAAGCCAATTATCCGGATCATAGAAGCGGAATGCATGGGACGCCGTACGTCAGTCAGCAACAGGGCAATGTCCAAGCAAGTGCGGCACGACGAAGGGAAGAGCAACAGCAAATGCCGCCTCCACCGCGTATCCAGACAGTACCAGTAGTATCAGCAGCGCAGGCGGTGGTGGACAGTTCCAGGGCCAGAAGAGCCGGGGCCGGGTCTGCAGGGCGCGAGTTGCCGGTGGCGCCGCACCTCGTGGCACCCCCAGCCGGGTCACGTGTCTCCCGAGTAAGACCAGCCCCAACCACCCTGGCGGGACCCAAGTGCCTCTCGGACGATATCAGAGCAGAACCTTACCCGGAGAAGTTCAAAGAACCGGGGAAAGTAGTAAATTATGAGCCAACAATGGATCCAGAAACGTGGCTGAGCAGCTACGAGATGGCGATGTCAATTCGCAACGCATCCGAGAATCTCCAAGCCAAATTCATGTACCTAATGATGTCAGAGGGAGCAGCAAAGTTATGGTTCACCAATTCACCGGAAAAGTCAATCAAATCGTGGGAGGAGCTAAAAACCGCATTTATCAAGCACTTTCATGGGACATGCAGAAAGTTGTTTACTATTGATGATTTAGAAAGATGCGTTCAGAAGAAAGGAGAGTCAGCACGCAGCTGGGTACGCCGGGTTATGGAGATACTCCACTCGTCTACAGATATCCAGCCTAAGGACGCGCTACAAGCTATGGCAAAAACATGTAAGTATGTTCCTTTAGTGCAAAAGCTAACTCGCATGAAATCTAGTAGGAATGCAGCGGAGGTTACGATGGGAGAGTTAATGGATGCATGCAACAAACACGCTGCAACGGATACCACAGAGGAGGAAGTTGATGACAAGAAAGCAAAAGCAAACACAAGTAACAGTGGGAAAACCGGCAATGGATCGGCGCCAAACAATAATGGAAATAGCCAAAACAAGCGCCCGTTTGAAGGGAATTCCGAGTTTGTAGCCAACACGGAGGCCGGGTCTTCAAGACCTAGATCCGAAGGAAATTTTAATACTGGAAATCACAATGGGGGACACTACCAAGGACCTCCAAGACCAAGCAACAGTTGGGACATATTTAGGATGGCATGCCCGAAGCATAGCAGGAACGGCAAGCCGGCCAATCATTCATTGGAGCAATGTGCCGACTTACAAAGGTGGAAGAACGAGGAAGTGAACAGAGCCATGCGAGGCGCAGGCCGAGGAGGAGGCCCGGGCCAAGGTGGAAATTTGGGCAACGGACCGCCCCCAGCCGGCAACCCGCCAGCTGGAAATCAAGGTAACAATCAAGGGGGAGCGGGAGGTTTTCAAGCTAACCCCAAACAGCTGGGTCAATATCATGTGCACACTACGGGAGGCTCTAACAAGGATAAGAAGATACTGAAACAAGCAGTTAATTCGGTCTCTTCCGCTGTTCCAAGATATTTGAGGTGGTCAGAACAAGAGGTAACATGGAGCAGGAAGGATCACCCGGACAGAGTTGACCACCCGGGAGTCTTAGCTTTGGTAGTGGCACCACAGGTCAACGGCTACGAACTGAAAAAAGTCTTGATGGATGGAGGAAGTAGTATCAATATCCTGTACTGGGAAACTTTTCTGTGTATGGGCTTAAAGGAATCGCAGCTGCAAAAGAGTACAACAGTTTTTCACGGGATAGTGCCGGGTCATTCGGCATGCCCCGAAGGAAAGGTGGCACTGGAAGTAGCTTTTGGAGAGTCAAAGGACAATTACCGAGTCGAGTGGCTTACCTTTGAGGTAGTAAAGTTGCGCAGTCCTTATCATGCATTGTTTGGAAGGCCGGCTTATGCCAAGTTCATGGCAAGACCGTGTTATGTGTACCTACAGTTGAAAATCCCGGGTCCCAAGAAGACCATTACAGTACACGGAAATCGAGATATAGCAGCTGAATGTGATGAGGGAGATGCGGCAATGGCCGAGCAAGCCTGCAGGAAGGAAGAGCTCAAACATTACCGTTCTCAGGTGGACTTAGAAGAGAGGACAACGTCAAAAAAGCCAACTCCTGAGGGGGACAAAGCAAAAGTTAGGGCAGAACAAAACCCTAAGATGGTAGGCTTCATCGGGAGCGATTCTTTCAAAACTCCTAGCAGGGAAGGAGAAGACGTACCGCCATCCGCAGCTGATCACGCTTCAAGGACGATATACCCGGATTGGCTAGCAAATCCGGTACTCATTATGAAAGGGCATAGCAAGTGGAGAATGTGCATCGGCCGTACCAACGCGAGGCCGACTCTCGAGAATAACTAAAGCAGTGTAATGAACGGCAGGTTTCATACGCACTCTTTTCCTACCCAGGGTACCTAAGGGGACTGGAAGGTTTTTAATGAGGCGGCCTGCTGATTCAAAAAAGAAATTTTTATCAATAAAAGAAGATGGTCTCGAGTCTTATCATGGCCTTTGCTTCAGTTACAAGTAAGTAATGCTTGTTATTATCAATACGTCAATATCATCGAAATACGTCACGTGCATATAGGTCTTCGGGGATTGGTGTGCTTAAATAAGTAATCACAAACCCGGAGACCCGGCCTCGATGCCTATGAGTTATGAGGGCTGATTACTCGAAAAAACGGGTACGGCTGCAATCTTATAACCGGACAAAGGAGCCAAATTTCTTGATTATTCTTACTTAAGCTCGATGTGACTCGCGCTAAAGTGGCATGATCTGTTCACTTACGATTACAATCAAACTATGCAGCCCAATGGGACTTGCTTGACCCTGTTTTTCGTATAGATGTGACAGCATGGTATCCACGCGAAAGCCGGCTTACAGTACAAGATAATCAAAAGGGTCATCTAAACCACAAGTCCATGCAGAGTATAAGGCTCAAATAGCCGGAAACTCAACAAGTATTAAGCATGACTTCAGTATTTATGTGAATAGCTATTGGTCTTCAGCTTGGTAAAGAGCAGTTTGTCATCTGAGAAAGGCCACGCCCCCTTAGCTCGTACTTTGGGTCATGGGGACTGGGGACTTCGAGACAGAAACAAACTGCTTAACTACTAAAGCTCGTAAACCTTAGTTTCCGAGTCTTGGGGACTTAAAGAAAGGTCCGTCTATCAAAACCTACGATACTCGGTTAGCCGAGTCTCAAAGGGGAATCAAAAGCAAGAGTTCAAAGTATCGAGAATAAGCTTACATGTAACACAAGGATCGAGATTATCAAAAGCCGGGAGAGGCAAAGAGTTATCATAAATTAACAAGCGCAAAGTCATAATATCAGTATCAATGTTGCACAGGCGCACCGCTAAAAATCATATCAGTCTCGAGAAACGCAAAAGCACTAGGTATCATCCTACTTGGCATCCTGGGAGTGGTCCTCTGGGTCTTCGTCTTGGACTTGCTCCTTGGCTTTGCCAGCAGTTTTACCCGGACTCTTCACGTCAGGACGGACAGGAGGAGGAACGGCTGGTGTTGAGGTAGACGGCTTTACGCCTAGTTCGGTTTCTCTCTTCGCAGCCTCTTCTTTCCTCCTGGCCAGGTCAGTCGACCACTTTTCCAGCATATCAAAAGGAGGGGGTGCCTCCACCAGAATAACCTTGCCCTCAGAGTCATATGAGCTCATAATTGTGTTTAGATCCATTTTATCTGCCAAAGTTGTGGCCGAGTGACGTACCGAAGATTGTATAGCTTTGAAGTCCTGGGGTTTAAACTTAGACCCGTCAGCCTTGAATTCTGGGAACCCGGACACTACCTTGGCCGGGTCAAGCTTAGGAAAATAAGCCTTCGCCAGCGTCAAAGCCCGGGTCATCCCAATCCGGCAAGACGAACGCTTCAATATTTCAATCCACCCAGGCGCTGTGGACAAGGCCTGCATGAGATTTTCTTCGCCCGGGTATACCTCCGAAGGCCACTTTATAGCATCCAGCAAAAGTTTCGTGCCGGCAAAAAATGTCCGGAGCACAGTCTTCAGAGTTTTAGCCTGAGTAACGGTGTTCTCCTCCGGAGCAGCAAGGTTAGCACCTGCAATCGAAACACACAAAAGCATATCAGTAATCTTGATTATTACAACGGCAAGATAGAGATACGCAAGTTAATTGCAGATAACAAACTTACTTAGCAAGATACGGTAAGTGTCCGTAATTTGAGTCGACAGGTTGTTCAGCGAGGATTGGGCAGCGTTGTATTTGTTCTTGTATTTGGAGACATCTTTTTTCAAAGTCTTTATCTCCGCTTCAAGGGTTTCCCTACGTTTTGTTTCCGCAAGCAAGAGCTGCTCAGTTTTAAGTAATGTTTCATCCGACTGAGTTATCTCCGCCTGCAAAGAAAGAGTGCAACTGTAAGCCGGATATCACGAGAATATTTCCTTCTGAGAAAATAATTACAGAAAATTATTTATGCGAAGTACCGAGGCAAATTACAGAAAATTATGCTCGGAACTTGGGGACTGGATGTATAGTAAGAAGTATCAAGTAAGATTACCTGATGTGCTGCAGCCATACGCTCTAGGATATTTCCTTCTGAAGCTTTCATGGCGAGAAGAGCGCTCATCAGCTGGTTAAAATCAGCGTTGTCCGAGTTAGATGACTCGGGTACCTGGAAAGTGGGAAAAGGAGCTTTTCTTGTAACAGGAGGCGGCACCCGGGTCATCCGAATGTCGGAGTCTGGTCCCCCTCCCGCGCTCGAAGCTGCTCCCTTCTCCTTCTCGCCTGCGTGCGAAGCGATTGGATACCCGGTGTCATGCCTAGCTAGCTCCGGTGGCGACGCTTGCTCGTCGCCAGTTGTGGTGAAGGCATCGTCAGCCGGCTCGTTCTCGACCCGGACCTTAGCCTCAGTGTCCTCCTGGTCGCTAATAACAACCGTGGCTCTGAAGAAGGTGCGAAGGCACAATTAATATTTGGTTATGAAAAAGGCGATAAAAGCTTGGTATAATGTCAGGAGAAGGCGTTTACCCGGTGTTCACCGGGAAGTCCGAAGGAAAGCCGCTGCTAGATCCGGAAGATACTGAAAAATGCCAAGCAAGGTTTGAGATTATGTTGCAAAGGAACGTCCGGAAAGAGTTTTTATTTACGATATAAATACCAGAGTGTCGAGCCGGAGGCGATGAAGTGCCCGGGTTAAGGGCCTCGTTGCCCGGATGGTTCCGGGTTACTCGGCGCCTAGTCGCGGGTGGCTCCTTCATTTATGATCAAAAGGGGTGAAGGTGGGGTTAGCCCCGAAATGACGTTATGGGAACAAAAATTAAAGTGCAAGGGAACGAAATAAAAACCTGGAGGGCGATCCTCTGGGATTTCCTCTTGGATCCAGCTTTGGTGGCCGGCTCCGGCTCGTCCTCCTCGCTGGCGGACTCTTCCCAGCCATCTGTCTCTTCTTCCTCGTCTTGGTCCTCTCGTTCTGAAAGGTATTAAAGTTATAGCATAAGGAAAAAGAGGAGACAGGATATAATGTGTGCAAGGGGGTTAAGTATGCACCTTCGTCCGAATTAACGGCATCATCTTCCTCCTCCGCGTCTCCAGAATTGGGAGGAGTGTCGATTGTCCAAAAGTCATTATCGGCCTGAGGTGAAAATGCCAGGGTAAGGGCCAATATTGAGTCAAGAGAAGCGGATAAAAGATGGCTTGTTAGAATCCAAAATCAAAGGGTAGAAAACTTACTGCGGGGGCCGGGTTCTCGAGGGTAAAAGGCTCTAATCCGGCTATGTTCCGGATTACCTCGAGCTTCTCTGTTAAGAAACCTTTAATCGTCTTGTTTGTATCGTTAGGAGCGAAGGTGCTGGTGGAGTATCGGATCGGGTCCGTGGTTTGACCCGAATATTCACACATCAGTTTTTCACGAATAGAGTTGGGCTGGATGCGGAAGCTAACCCAGGTCTTCACCAAGTTTAGCCCGATGAGGCCTCGGGCTGATAAGATGGAGATCTTAGCCAACGAAGGCAAGATCGCCTCCCTGTCCGAGTCAGGGGCGAAGGCATTGAAAGTCTCGGAAATGTCAAGCTGACCCTCCGAGTAACCCGGCAACTTCTTCTCGCCGGGTGGGGAGGTATCCTGGCAGTAGAAGTATGAGAGCTGCCAGTGCTTTACATGAGAGTTGAGAGTGAGGGGAGGCATCAAGGAATTCTTGCGGCGCTGGATAGAAACCCCGCCGCAAGTAAGAAGTGCGCCGTCACCGCTTTCGCGGCACGGCTTGCACTGAAAGAGTTCAACAAAGAGAGCCAGACTTGGCGGAGTGCACAAGTAAGACTCGGAAAGAACGATAAAATGGGTGATGTTCAGAACGGAGTTTGGGCCTATATCGAAAATACGGAGGTTGTAGTGATCTAGGACGTCACGAAAGAAAGGGTGACCCGGAGGCCTGAAGCCCCGGGTCACGTGTTCGACGAAACATATTACCTCATCCGTTGCTGGAGAAGGCCGGGTTTCGTTGCTTGGTACTCTCCAGCGGATAGATTCCTGGGGAGGAAGGATTCCCAGCTCGACCAACTCCTCCAGTTTAGCCTTGGTAACGGAGGATCTCCCCCAATTGGCTGAAATGGAGTTAGTGGATTTAGCTTTAGCCGACTGTTTCCCCTGCCTCTTGGGTGCCATGGGGTTGACCTGGTAAAACATCAAAGGAAAGGAGGTGAGAAGCGAAAACTCGGAAATTAATGAATAATCAGTTACCGGTAACTTAAACATGATCCGGGTATTGCCTTGCTGGATCAAGTACGATCTATCCGGGTATCGCATGTCGTTACGGAAGCTGTGAAGTTTTTCCGTAAAACAAGTGTCTGGGGAAGGTAGAAGGATACCCTTATGTCTATTATCAGCAAGTGATCCGGAGAAGTGAGATTTTCCGGATGATAAGAACAAGGGAGGAAATTTTTGGTGGTCCGAGCCCAGATGGGAAATTCAATTTCTGTATTTAAGGCCAAGCTAATGATACTTAGTGGTAGGGGAGTAAGATAAGCTGCGCATCCTATCTATGGGAGTGGTTATGGTAAACACTAGTGAGTCAATTCGGCAGGGCCCGAGAAATTGCAGGCGACTCGATTCAGATCTGATCTAAGGAAAAGCTAAGAGATTGCAAGGTTAGGCTGGAGGATATCAAGAACTTACCGGAGGAGGCTGAAGTAGGGATTTGCGGAGACAGATGGCGCAAGATTGATGCCCTTTCGCGATTTCTGGCCGGCGAATCGGGGGCTTAGTGGTGGATTTGGGAGCTGGAGTGGGTTGCACGGTGGCGGAGCGCAAGCGACGGCGGATGGGCTTCGGCGATGTGCGTAGGGCTTCCGTGGTGGCACCCCACGAACTCGAGCTTGAGGAGAAGAGGAGCGGGGGAAATGAGCCGTTAGGGTTGAGTTTGCTCCTTGGGTCTATTTATAATAGCCCGGGTGGAAAAGCCTAACCTAACGGGCGAAACCCGGGAGGTGCGGAGTAATAGTTGGCTATTTTGAAATTTGAAAGACGCGCCTTATGCATAGATCGATATAATCCAGAGAAAAAGGAAGGGGAAATCTCTTTCCTGGTATTAGCGATAGTTATCGAGGAAGATGTGAAATTATCGAGTTTCCTATTAAGACTCAAGTCTGGAAGATTGAGGGAGAGCCTTTGGGGGAGAGCCGGGTTGCTACCTGATTCCCTTGGTGCTAATCCCAGCCATTCATCAACATATTGTATCTTGATCTTCATGTGTTTTTGTATCCAATATTTCTGCAGGGAATAGCCAGCGCTTCGAAGAGTAAATCTTGGAAGCCCAGGCTATTCTGGGGACTACTGATGGGGGGGATAGTAACCCGGTAGGCCAACTCCAAGGTGTGATCCGGCCCAAAGGATGTTGCACTGGATCCGGCTAAGAATAAAGAGACTTCTGGAAGGCCCAAAGTTTGTAGGCCTCGTAACCCGGATTGTGGGTTGCGGTAAGGAAAGCTAGGGTTTGTAAGTAAAGTTCGAATAGGACTCAAGATGTGCCTTGAAGGGCAAGTTAGGGGTGCACGGGTGCTTTATAAACCGGCCCCTAGGTTTGGTTTGCCAGAGATTCAAGTCATAGTTGTAACACCTGTCATCGAGTATCCAGAATAATTCATATTGAGATCCGGCGAGTTATTTTCCGGTTCTTAGATTGCTTTCCGCCATGTCTTCCTTCGAGCTAAACCCTCTCCCGAATACCTGTGTCGACTTGCCCCAAGATCAGTTACCCCCGGTAACATCTGCCGTGATTATCCCACGACAGTTTTCATTGCTTAGAACACTCTAGTTTTCATTCTTATTGTTCTGTGAGTGTTCACTTTTTGCTAGTACTGCGTTTAGCCTTTTTTTCATGCATATCTTATTTAGAGCTGTTAGTACTCTCTAGTTTTCATTTCTATATGCTTAGACAGAGTTTTTGTTTTCATATATATGTGCTTGGTTGAGAATAGAAATGCTTATGTGGTAGTTGGTATAGTGGAAAAATTCGCATGGTCTTGTAGATCACTAAACTGCTTCACTTGAATCACTGCTGTTGTTTTGAGATATTAATTTGCTTAATGGATAAACGGGAAGGACTAGTAAGTATAAAATTTTAATGGTTGGTCTAAGAAACTTGAAACTGTGCCACACTTAAATTACCAGCTGATAGAAACAATGGTATATGATTGCTACGAGTGGTACATTTGTGATCGGCCTTTTGTTACGCGCTACGGTCGGGGTAGCAAACAGTGACTTGTCACTGCCACGGACCGTCTTGGAGTGATTTGCATTGTGCCTTGTAAGATGATTGTCTTGCTGTAATCTTTTAACTTGTGAGTCTATGTTGCGGTTCCTGGCACTTCCACCATCCATATTTTTTTTTGAACCTAAACTATGGGGTAAAACCCCATAGCATTTTATTTATTAAAACCAAAGATTCTGTACAAAGAGAGATTACAAAATATATACATCTCCTAGTAGGATCAAGCAAGATGCTGAATCCACTGGAGCAACAGTTGTAAATGTTTATCCTTCACCCTATGTGTATGCATGGTGATATCATGAACAAAGTTTCTCTTCCAAGCCCTGAAGGTTGGCATAATGTGTTGAAAAACAGCCTCATTTCGTATTTTCCAAATGTGCCACAAAGCAATAATGACCACCTCTGCAAAGAATGGTTTATCAAACCTTTTCCTAGCATCATAGAAAATCTGATCAAAGTTGTCTCCATCTTCCCAGTGTATCTGAAGATAAGACCAGATACGGGCACTAAAATTGCAGTTGAAGAAAAGATGCATCCAGTCCTCTGTTTGCTGAGTGGGACATAGCGCACAGTGGAAGATATCAGTCACATTCCAATGGCGGCACCGCAACATATCCCTAGTATTCAATCGATCACTGGCCAAGAGCCACGCAAAAACTTTGATGCGGAGGAGAACCTTACTTTTCCAAATCCAAGTATAAATTTTTGCAGCCTTCTGATCCTGAAAACAGTGGTGGTAGTAACGATTTGAGGAATACTGTCCCCCTTTCCATATAGTATTCCACTGATCATCTCTCGAATGATCCAGCTGAACATGCTGCAAAGCGACCTCCCAGCTCAGAAACTCTTGGTAAGCTAAATGTGTGTAACATCCCAAGTATGAAAATCATCCCCTTAGAATGTTTGTTGCATGTTTATTAAAGTACTGCATCATGTCATCATATTGTTTCCATGTTGTTTGCATTTGTTTCTTAATTGTTGCATTTGTTTTCCACTGTTTTCACAACTCAAATTCAAACTTTATTCAAACAATGGTTTCATACTTGCTCTGTTACAACTTTTTGAATAAAAATCACAACTAAAAAACAACCAATTTGTTTCATGTTTTACCTTAGTGATCACTTGTGAAAATGATGGTTTTAAACCAATCAGTTATTTTCCAAACACATTTAAAATTCAAATCCAAGCACCCAAAACAGAACCATTTTGAAATTATGGTGATACCCAAAACAAATCAACTCAATTTGTCTAATTTACCATAGGGGTTACCCTATTTAAATGATTGGTTTTATTAATGATCTTTAATATTAAAAATTTCACCTAAATTTGGTTTAATTTCAAACAGCAAGCCAATATTTAAACTTTTGAAAATAAAAGCTAACAAATGTTTGCATTTGGCCTGAGGAACTTCCCCTAATTTTTTCCAAATTTTTCTCTAACCTAAAACCCTACCTTTTCTTCCAAAACCAAACACTACAAAAAAAACAGAAAAGGATTTTATTTTTGAAAAAGAAAAAGGGAACAGCCAGGGAGAGTGGGCTGCGTCCAGCCCACTGCTTTTTCCTTCTCTAACGGGCGCGCGGCCCAGCCCGTCTAATCCCTCACTTACCGCTTCAAAAAGCGTGCACTCCATCTGTTCTGTGTACGGCGGCCATCCAGACGCGCCACGGCGGACGCAGTCGTTCCCCGACGGCATCCACCTCGTCGTCCGCGCCTATAAGTACCCTAGGGCACCCCGCAGACCTAACCCTAGCCCTAGGTACCCTGTCCCGTCGCTCGCCGCCGCCAATTGCTTCTCCCCCGTCGAGCTCCCCTCTCTGCAACTCCCTCCGGCGACCTCCCCCTCTGAACCCCGATGGATTCCGTCGTCACCGTGCACCACCAACCCACCTAGGCCACTGAAATCGAACGCTCGCTTCTTCCTCTACGGCTTGGACACCGGAGCGCCACCGGAGAACGGCTACAGACGCGCCGTCGTCCTCTTCTCCGCCGCTGCCGCCATCGTCATCGTGCGTCAGCAAGCCTCTGCTACGGCTACACCGGTGGTGAGCATCCACCATCTCCTCCTCTCTCCCTCTGATTGCGCACGGTTCCATGCACGTCCACCGCGTCCAGCACACGCACACACCCCACGCAGCGAGCACGGACGTGCAGTTCCCCGCCGGCGAACATCTGCTTTCTGTCAGTCGAGGAAGGATTTGGTCGTCAGAGAAAAGTTCAGTTAACTCCAGGCGAGGAACGTTAACTTGTCCGCGTCGCTTACACTGTCAAACGACTGAATCTAGCGCAGTGGTTGCGCTACTCTGAATCTTACGGCCGGTCGTGGGTTCGAGCCCCGCAGCGCCAATCTTTTTGTGGCATTTTTGCTTCCCCGCGCAGAGGCCCACCAGTCAGCGACTCACACGGCCACGCAAGCACTCGCTCCCCGCCACGCTGGCTAGGCCCCACGGGGCAGTGTCTGTGGCTGGCTAGCAGTGCAGTACCAAAAGGTTTCTGCGCAAATTCCTGTTAATTCCTAAATCAATTAAATAACAGATTTAAAACCCAAACTTTAAACTTTAATATCTTTTAATTTATAAGTCCAATAAATAAAAGTTTTATATGTTTTCTGATCCAAATCAAATGATCTTTCCAAATAATCCAATTGTGTACTGTTTTGAACTTTCAAATTGCAATTCAAATTTAAATTCAAATCATTCAATTGTATTTTGCCAAAATTCATAAGTAATTCATAATAAATCCAAATCATGCAAATAAAATATGTTTTCAATGCTATTTCAAATAACCTATTCAAATATAAATTTTGCTTCATGGTTTGAATAATTTAAAATGCCTAAATAATTTAATACTTGTTTAATTCCTTTAAATTTGATAAAATCATAACTTGCTCAAAATAAAATAATTTTAAACGTGCAAAATATGTTTTCAAACCATCAAAGTGTGAACTTTTCAAATATGAGATTGAAATTATGTTTTGAACAAATAAAAATTCAATTAAATTCAAACTTGTTTTAAATTCATTTAAAACTTGTTTAATATTGTTTAATTCATAATTAAATAATCCTAACTCCTATTTCAATATTTGAAACATGTAATCCAACTGAAATTTGATGTTCTTTTCAAATATAAACTTTGTTATTTTTTTTGAACAATTTAAATGGTTGAAAACAACAAATACTTGTGTGTCACCTTTAAGGCACCCAAAAATTCCCTAAATTAATAATAAAATTCTAAACTGCTACACCCTATTTTAAATTGGTTCTAATGTTGTTATTTTGCTGTTTCCCTTTTGCATGCATCATACTAAACCACTAGCACCTGTTGATTAGTTGGCAAACAAATAATCTAACCAAAATCCATGGGATTTTCATATGCAACTCAAAGTTGCATATGTGTCCATTTAAATTGTGTTATCATGTTATCTAGTTTATTTTGAGGCAACCATTAACTTGTCATGCATCATATTTGATTGTGCACTATGCCATGATAATGATTGTTTATATTTCTGCCTTGTTTGTTTGCTTCTTCTCGGATAGACGACGATGTTGATACCGACGATCTTTACGACACCCCTTCTGAGGATCTAGCTCAGTACCCGGCTACTGGGTTTGCAGGCAAGTTATCACTCACATGAACCATCGTGTTCCTTTCAACATTGGTTACCGATACTTTCCGTTGTCTATATTTGCTAGCCCTATGTATCGTTGCTTCGGTTACGAACCTATCACATGATACCCTAAACCCTGATTTTGCCTCACCTCCAATCCTATCACCCCTTTGGTTGAGCCCGTGTCTTACTAGCATGCTTAGGGTTGTTTTTCTCGAGTCTGTTATCAGTTACTTTCTGATTTTATATCTGCTTATATTCTGGGGCTCGATGTTAAACAACAATTTGTTAATTTGAGGTAATAATAATTTGCTGATAAGGCACCGGTAGGAGGCCCGGCGTGGTTTTGAGGCCTGCTAGTGTCGACCCTAATAGGAAAAGGGTCTTGTCTACTGATCCATGATGAGCGCACTATCCGCATGTGGGAAGCGTGTATGGGCGCCCCCCTCAATTTTACTCGATCCGCATCTCGTCCAAATCACCACACTTAGTTCGGGCTTTTTCCATTTGATGCACGCATATGCAGGTACGAACCCGAGGCCAGGGTGAACTTTTGTAGTCGGCATTTAGGGCGGCGTGGTCTTACCAGTGCTATGAGGGTCCTCCTTTTCTTCGGGGGCTCGATTAGCCGCGCACAGCACAGCACGTGGTGCTTTGGGGCTTGATGCGAAGAAGAGTCTGAGTTGTGTTGAGTGCCCCGCTTGGTGGTAAAAGGCCTTCCCCTCTGGCGGGTTATTCTTACGTGTACGGCCAAATTGGTGCAACCCCTGCAGGGAATAAATCTTCTCGAGAAGCCGTGTTTCCGCGGTTATGGTTGACTTGGTGAAAGTACTGGCTAACAAGTACTCAGAAAAACGTACACCTAACTAATGATAACCTGACTAGTAATAGGCTTATTGACACAACAACTTGATCCTCATTAATCCAACCGTGTGAGTTATCCTCGGATTGCTTCTTTGGATAAGGGGCGAGATCCAGATGGGTATGTTTGGTGGTTAGTTGATAGTTGGTTACGATTACGCTAGCTTATCTCTTTCTGTTACACCGGAAGGTTGTAGTATGTTCTGTAGTTGGTTAGTGCAGCCAGTTGCCGCATCTTTTACCCCCCTTTCTTCCGTTGATCCCAAGTCATCTGTGCTTGGTGTTGACAGGTTACACTTTGGTGAATTGTGAGTCTTGCTTGCCAGTACGTTTATGTACTGACCCCTTTGGGGCTGTGGTTTACGCAGACTACGACTACGGCTATGATGACCACCAGGATGGCTACTTCGTGGAGTTTGACGAGACTGCAGACGAGTAGATAGCTGGACCAGGGCTGGATCCAGGACCTACGTGGATGGGCTTCGTCTTCTTTATTTTCCCGGCTTCTTAAGCCTATTTGGATTTGTCTGTACTCAGACCCCTATGAATGCTTCCGCTGAGTTGTAATGATGCTATGTTGGGACGTGTGTCCTCTGGATGATTGCATTTGCTATTCTCTGCCCTAGTGAGGGCCTGTTGCAACTTATTTCAATCTTTTGTGTCGTAGAGGCTTGTTGTGTTATCTTTTTTTCAAAGCCGTTGACGTACCATGTGTGTATGGTATGAAGTACGTCAATGGTAGTGTCCTGATTTCTACGGGATAGTTTACATCGACGGTGAACAGTAACGGTTGGTTGTCGCACGTAAGTGCTGGCCTACCCGTAAGGGGACGCGGGAGCCGTCAAGCCCCGTAATCCAATCAAAATGCTGTTCAGTTCGTACGGTGAGTATCCTCTAGAAGTCCGGGTGCGACAATGTGAAAGAGGGAGTTCGAAGAGTTGAGTCTTATCTGTGGAGTTTACCACTTCCCGAACTGAAAGTTTCTTGTCAATCACAAAGGAAAAAAGTCTTGGGTATGTATCACAGAACCTACTGCCATGCCAATGATCAGACCAGAATAGAGCAGTGTCACCCCTCCCAATGGATACCCTACTGACCTTGAAATATAGAGGGGCCAGCTTGATAATGTCACGCCACCAAAAGGAACCACAGGGTGCTGCTACTTGTGGGACACCATTTGGATAATAATTCCACACCAAATCAACCCAAGGTAGCTGCGCTTTCTTAAAAAAATTGTGTAAATGTTTGATGAGCAGACCCTGATTCTGTTTCTGAAAATCCACAATACCTAGTCCACCTGCACTCCTAGGTTTGCAGATCATATCCAACGAAGCTAAGGATTGCTTCTTGGAGTCAGGATGATTTCCCCTCCAAAGGCATTGTCTGATGATTATGTAAATCTGTTTTAAGATACCAGCTGGCAGTTCCAATGAACACAGAAAGTAGACCGGCATAGAGGACAAACATGAGTTGATGAGTTGTAATCTACCACCATAGGCTAAAAAAGTAGAACTTGCTGTGAGCCTTCTCTCTAACTTAGTGACCAGAGGCATTAAGTCCACTATTCTAGGTCTCGTGGTACCCAGGGGGAGACCCAAATAAGTAAAAGGGAAAGAACCAACCACACACCCAAAAGCCAAGGCCAAATCCTTTACCTCCTCATCCGAAATGTTAATGGGCAGCATGCAGGGCTTATGGAAATTGACATGTAAACCAGTGGATATACTGAAATCTTGCAGTGCTTTCTTTAAAATATTTAACTGAGAGGCATCTGCCTGTAAGAGCAATATCGTATCATCTGCATATTGTACCACTGGGAAGTCTTGACCACCTATCTCAATTGGTAGTTTCAATAAACCCCTCTCCTTTAGATCATTTACCACATATTGTAGAATTTCTGCCCCGAGCACAAAGAGCAATGGTGATAGAGGGTCACCCTGTCTCACTCCTCTTCTGCACTTGAACTTTCGGCCTGGGACTCCATTTACTAAAACCGAGGAAGTGCCTGATTCCAACAGAATTTTCACCCAAAATATGAACTTCTCAGGAAAACCCAACTGTCTCAACACCTGATAAATTGCCTCATGCTCCACTGAGTCAAAAGCCTTTTCAAAATCTAATTTGAGTATCACAATTGGGTTTTTTGAAGCCTTGCATTGATGAATATACTCAAAAGTCCAAGACAAGCAGTCATGAATGGTTCTGCCTTTGATGAAACCATATTGGTTTTTGTGAATACAATCAAGAATCCTTACCTGAAGCCTATCTGCCACCATCTTGGTTAAAAAATTTAAACAAGTGTTTGTGAGTGATATTGGTCTGTAATCATTGATGGTTTCAGGAGATGACTTCTTGGGAACTAGAGTGATAAAAGAAGAGTTAATACTTTCCAGGCATATTGACTCGTTATGAAAATCTCTGGCAAGGGCATAGAAGTCCTCCTTTATGATATGCC
Source organism: Alopecurus myosuroides (assembly GCA_028641055.1). Taxonomy (NCBI): domain Eukaryota; kingdom Viridiplantae; phylum Streptophyta; class Magnoliopsida; order Poales; family Poaceae; genus Alopecurus; species Alopecurus myosuroides. The sequence continues at coordinate 334,679,259 of CM054057.1, read as the reverse complement.
AGCATTTCTTTAAGAACATTCCATTAAATCCATCTGGACCCGGAGCTTTATCCACAGGCATGTCCTTGATGAGATCATCCATTTCCTTGTTTGAGAAGGGTACAATTAGAACATCCAGGTCATTAACTCTTTGTATCATTTCCTGAAGCTGAAACATCATATTGATTCCTTCTGAAGTTCCCATCCTGTTCTTATAGCATTCCCATGCTACATGAGCCATTTGATCATGATCAGTGACCACATGACCATCTGAAATAACAAGACTAGAAATTGAATTTCTTCTATATCTTTCTGTGGCCATAGCATGAAAAAACTTAGTGTTCTCTTCCCCCAATTTCATCCATCTAATGGAACAACGTTTTCTCCACTACTGATACTGACACTTAAGCAGACTCTCATGGTGCAATTTAACAAGTTTTCGAAAATTGGCCTCATGTATGAACAAGGTCCTATTCTCTTCAAGTTCATCAAGGAATAGGATAACCACATTGCACCTAGCAATTAGCATTTTCAGCCTAGAGAAACCCATTTTCCATTTTTTCAAACCTACTCGGAGTGCCTTCATCTTCTCGGTTAGAATACCAGAGGAAGTAGTAGCACGAGTAGGTCTTTTCCACACCTCTGTAACACAATCAGAAAAGCCCAACTGATCAACCAAGAAATTCTCAAAACGAAACAAGTGCACCTTGGGAATCACTGTGCCAATGTTAACAATGCATGGTATATGATCAGAAGTTGGCTTAGCCATAGGAGTGACAGTAGTGTTGGGGTACACTGAGATCCAATGAGAGGAAGTGAAAAACCAGTCCAACTGCACTAGAAGAGGATCATCCTGCATGTTGGACCAAGTGTAAGATCTCCCCTTAATAGGTAATTCAAGAATCCCTAGATGATCAATCAGTTCATTGAACAAAAACATGTCATTAATATCTCCCCCTGGTCGATTCCTATCTTCATCAGACCTAATGAAATTAAAATCTCCCATGAACAGCCACAGTTCATCATCTGGTATTGACAGACTAAATTAGCCACTGCACAAAGAGATCCCTCTGTTCTCCATGACAAGGACCATAAACCACTACTAAAGTCCACTTTTGTAATGATTGTGCTGATTGAAAATCAATAACAACACCAAACCTATGTGTTTGCACTATAGTTCCAATCAAAATGCCAGATTTCCAAGCAACCAAAATTCCTCCCGAAGCACCCACAGAAGGAGAGAAAGCAAAACTATCAAATTGCTTTGGGCAGCATAACTTAATAAAAGCACGGTCAAAATCCTCTTTCTTAGTCTCTTGAACACAGACAACAGCACACCCACTTTCAATGATTTTGTTATATAGGGCAAGTTGCTTATCAAGTGAATTAAGGCCTCTAATATTCCAGCACAGTACTTTCCAGATAAGATTGGTAATATTATAATCCATAAAAACCAAACAATGGGGCAGTATCAAACCACATCCTACTATAGGAAGGGAAACTCAAAACGATATAAACTCGAAAGCAAGCACAGTGAGCATAATCCAGAGGAACAAAAAATAAAAGATACAGGATGTGAGAAAGGGTACATCCACCCCTAAACTCTGACTGATCACTTATCATTGATAACCTCCTCTTTGCTTGGTTCAGCTGCAGATACTGCCATAAGCTTGTCTGCTTCGAGGTCTGATTGGTTCATATCAAGGAGCTGACCAATCTGTTGAATCGTGGTGACAGAAAGGGGTGGTTGAGTGTGCATAGTGTCACTTGATTCCTCTGGAAAACTAGCCAACCCCTTTTTCGCCCTCTTCTTAGGCCTCACCACCCCCGGCGTGATCGGTGGCTTAAACCCATCCAACTTTGTCTGACTACGGGTGCACATACGCACCGCAGTGTTCACCAAGGGGGCTTGGACCTATTCTTTTTCTGTGGTACTTCGGTAGAGGGAGCAACAAACTGAAAAACTGCACCATCAGCTACAGCTATCGGATCTTCTGATGAACGAGACGGCAGCACCATCCTGCGCTTCTGTAACTCCTCTTGGGCAACAGCAGTCCGAACACCTGAACCAGCAACAAATGCAGCCGTAGCCGAGCGTTTACGGCCAACCAAAGTATCCTCTGAAACAGTCTCCACAGGGACAGAGGCAGACTGTGTGTTGGTCGGGGCAGGCACCTTAGTAAAATCTGCTACGTGTGAGACCACGCCATGCTGTGAACCAATAGAACTTGAACCCGAGCCTATGTCTGCCCCAAGTGTGTCAGTCAAAACTTCAGATTGGGGCTGAATAAAAATTCCTTTGGCAGATTCCATAACAGAGGCTAACCCAGCTACTGTATCTGTGGCAGCAGTACCATCAACAACAGCTTGGCTCAAATTAACAGAAAGCAAACCATCCACCACGCCTATGCTATCCACTGGGCCAACTTTCACACTCGAGTTGTTGACAGCAACTGTAATAGTAGGAGTGTCCATCTCAGCACCCAAACCAACAGAAATCGCATCGACTGAAATATTATTGATCACATTAGATTCTTGCCCAACTGAGAGGAGAGTATCAGCAGGAGGATCAGACGTCAGGAGATTAGAAACTGCAACACCCATCACAGCTGAAAGCCCAACACCTTGCTGATCGACTGTATCCACCTCATACTGTGCCCCAAAGGAACCAAGAACAGAGCCACCTGATCCTTCAGAAAAACTGTTCATAGAAACCGAAAAAACAGGTGCAGGTGCATGCTGCTGTTGAGCACCAGGTGGAGAAGGGGGGTGCTGATCACCAATTGGACCATCATTGCCATGTGGAGGGGATGGAATGTTCCATCCAATCTCAGGAAACTCAGGCAAGCCATGCCATAAACCATCATCATGTAAATTTCCAGGCAGTGGGTGTGGGTTACCATCAAGGGGCATTGGGTCCTCATCTGCAGGGTGAACATCTGCGAATTCACTAGATAGGATGAAGCATGGAGCAGTCCAAGAATTCCTAGTGCCCGAGAACCTCCCAACTCTAGGCTGCCTGAAAACCACATCCCTAGGCACCAGAGAAGGAGCAGTAAAAGAAGCATAAACCAGTGTCCTGCACTTCTGAATATCTCTATGCTGCCAATAATGAAACTCTCCAAATGTGTTAACAGCTTCTCTAATACTCTCTGTATTCCTATAATCCATAGGGATTCCAATAAAAATTAGCCAACCGGTCCTAATCCCTGACTGAGATCTGAAGTTGATTCCCTCATCATGCTTAATAAAACGAAGAGTGTACTGTCCACCAAAACCCCACGGAGGATGAGAAGCAAGAGCCTGCCTAACAACCGGGTTTCTAAACTGAAAAAGCCCAACACCATGGAACCAAGGCCAAGAATTCACTACCTCCACATCTTGATCATTGAGGAAAAACCGAACCTGTTGCAGAAAGTGGAAGAGTTCATGTTCCATAGGCTGTGGTTCAATGATTGCCACCGCATATGTCTCATGTCCATCCACTATAGGGCAATATGGCGTCACGAAGGTCCGAGGCAGCCGATTTGCTCCACCATCAATGATTTGAAACCCTTCAGGCATCCAGGGAGCGGGATCAAACTCGAAATTTTCCATGGGGGGGTCGGGAGGAGCAGGAGGACAGTCCAAAGAAGATTGGATTTTCGGTGGCGTCGTGGGTTCAGAGGGAGCAGATGAGATCGATCTCTCTGTCGATGCCAAACTCTTATAGGTAGTATCCTCCTTATTCTTCGGAACCCAACGCAGAGATTTCTTGGGGCGGGGGAAGGTACATTCCTTACGTACGTGACCTGACCTGAAGCAGTTGCGGCAGCGGATCTTCCTCGTACAATCCTTAATTCCGTGGCCCCAACTCAAACAACGTTGGCAGTCATAAACTTTCCAAACCATCTGATCAATCACCGCAGTGAACCCCTCGAGAGCAGGAGATGACGGATTCTCCAGATGGGCTTCTGGCGGCCCAATAGAAGCAGCCTTTACTGGGGAAACCAAGGGCCCAGCAGGGACAACCGTATTTGATTGCAGGTGCAGATTTGAAGAATCAATCCGCGCGCGATCAGCGGAGGGCATATCCTCTTGCACGGGACTCTCCAAAGAAATCGGATCAAAGGATCCGAAACATAACTGCAGGGCTGAATTAACGGTGGGGGTTACCGGAATACCTGTGGATGGAGATTTGCCCGTCGGCGAGCATGAACGGCGGACGGAATGGCCGATCAACGGAACTGCAGAAGATTTCGACCTGCGTCTTCGATTCGCCAAGATCCATTCACCCGCACATTCTCGCTGCCACCAGACGAATTCCCTCTTCCAATTCGGGCCTCCCGAGCCCCAAAGATGGTACCAACATTTGAATTGCGGGAAGCTATAGAATCTCCGACGACATAACCAAAACCCAACTTCTTTTGAATAAACCACGAAAGAAAACACCCGATCATTGAGAAGAGTAACCTTAAGCTTGCCACAAAGACCACCAGTAGCTGCCTCGAGCGCAATAGAGACAAGATCTTCATCCATACGGAATTTTGCTCGGGCAAAAGCAACAACCATGGTGAAATGCCCCGAATCCTTGACTGGATGAACAGATCCCAACCCTAGACGGCGAACTTCCTTGGCAAAACCAATTCCAGGAGAGAAATCCAAACCCATCGAAATGGCCGCATGGACCGACATCTTGATAGTCGATCTGAAGAAAAACCTATTGAAACCAAAAGGAGAGCGCCCGAGAGAGAGGGGACTCCGGCGACGTGCGGTGGTCGCAGGGTGAGGGAGATCACCAGCGAGGGAGTAGTGGCCGCCGGGGAAGGAGATCACCGGCGGGGAGGGCTAGGATGGGGTGGGGGCGCAGCGGGGTGGGAGGTGGGAGAGAGCCATCAGAAAACCGTTTCTCTCTTTCCACCATCCATATTTGCTAGCCTCTTCGGTACTTTGCATTGCCCTTTCTCACATTGAGAGTTGGTGCAAACTTCGCCAGTACATCCAAATCCCGTGGGAAGACTTTGTTATCCTACACATAAGACCATATATTATTCCTCAAAACATCCACCATACCTACCTATCATGACATTTCCATAGCCATTCCGAGATATATTGTTGCACAACATCCACCTCCATTATGTTACTTGATGATGAGCTTCATGGTTATTATGCATACTGCTACACTGGCAGGAGCATGCGGTGGATACATCAGACATATTCCATTATAAGTTATGAGTACTAAAAGTGTGATGATCCATTGTAATGTAGGATGTTGCCCCTACCGGTGAGGATATATAAAATAAAAAATAATTAAAAAAATCCCAAAAAAAAGGGCCAAAGAGAGAGGGGGCGCATCACTATCCTTTATATACCACACTTGTGCTTCATATTTAGCACCAATACTTCAGTTTGGAGGGAGTTTTCATATTATCATTCATTCATAACTATGTGGGGAACTTTACATTATAGAACTTGTCTTGTATATTCCAATGATGAGCCTCCTCAAATGAGCTCTAGGTCTTCGTGAGCAAGCAAGTTGGATGCACCCCCACTAGTTCCATTGGAGAACTTTCATATACTTATAGCTCTGTGTGCATCTGTTGTGTGGTAATCCCTAATCCTTGCATAGCTTCGGTTGTAAGACTTTTAATGACCACTTTCAGCTTTGTGAGCCTTTCTTCCATTGACCTTCCAAACCCCACATAATGTTCTCTTAGCCATAACATCCCGGTGCCAGGGACCAACGCAGAACACTTGCTTGTTTTTGGTGCGCAAATAGTTTAAGATTCAAGCATTGCATCGTCTGGAAAGCTTGACTTGATCCTAACAGGGGTTGTGAAGATAGTTTGACGTGCATGATATTGTTGTTCTTGAAAGCTTAAATCATCTCTAATAAACTTTGCACGGTTGATAGTCTTTTAGTATTGATTCATTAAAAGTTTTACTTCTTTCTTCTTTGTTTATGCATTACTTGTTGATATCAAATATAGATCACACCTTTAGTTCATTTGATCCTAGTTTACATGCTCTATATTACATATTATGATCAACATTGTGTGGTATCATGTCACCTCACAAATTATTTTGTTTTATCGTTTACCTACTCGAGGAAGAGTAGGAACTAAGCTTGGGGATTCTTGATACATCTCTAACGTATCTATAATTTCTGATGTTCCATGTTGATATTATGCCAATTGCTACATGTTTTCTCCCTTGTTTATGTCATTTTTATCAATTTTCCGCGACTAACCTATCAACAAGATGCCAAGTGCCAGTTCCCTGTTTTCTGCTGTTTTTAGTTTCAGAAAAGTTGTTCTGGACATATTCTCGGAATTGGACGATTCGAAAACCGTTAGTCTTAGAAGTCCCGGAAGCTTCCAGAAGTCCCGAAGAGCCCCGGAGGGGGGCCACAGGGTGGCCACACCATGGGGTGGCACGGGTCCCCCCTGGCCGCGCCACCTAGGGGTGTGGGCCCCCTGGCCACCCCCCCCGGCATCGCCCTTTCGCCTATATATACTCCCCGAGGCGTAAACCCTAAAAGAATCGACCTTTTTCACAAAATACATCCGCAGATCCGCTGCTGCTGCCGACAAGTTTCGGGGGACATATCTCTGTTCTGGCACCCTGCCGGGACGGGGAAGTACCCCCAGAAGCCATCTCCATCGACTCCACTGCCATCTCCATCGCCGTTGCTGTCTCCTATCGTGAGGAGGGAGTAGTTCTCCGCCAGGTCTGAGGGCTCTACCGGTAGCTATGTGTTTCATCTCTCTCTCTCCCATGGTGTGATCTATATGTGATCGTGAGCTTTGTGATCTAGTTGAATTCATAGATATTATTCTTCATCTATTATGCTACACAAGTGGTTTTTGTTATGAGATCTCCGTAAATGCTTTGATCATGGTGTAAAGGTGATAGTGTGTGCACCGTGTGGTTTAGCATTATATTTATATTTTGTGTTGGATAACCCTATGAAATTGTGGTGTTTGCGTGGAACCATCTGGGTCCCATGGTGATAGCGTGGGGGTTACTTAGTTGGGAAAGTGCTTAATCTGAGGAGTGATGTTACATCCCTACGCAATGATTGGTGTTTGTTATTCGACCGGAGAGTGGTTCGGAGTAGCATAGTGAAGAAATGATATTTCTGCATTCAATTATGTTTTCAATGTTGAGAGTGTCCACTAGTGAAAGTAGGATCCCTAGGCCTTATTTCCAAGCATTGAAACACCGTTTTCCGCCTGTTCTGCTACATGTTTGCTTGCTGCCATTTTTATTTCAGATTGCTATTATCACTTATTATCATCCATATTACTTACATTTTACTCTCTCTTCGCAAAACTAGTGCACCTACATACCTGACAAGTATATTGGGTGTGTTGGGGACACAAGATACTTCTTGTATCTTAATTGCAGGGTTGCTTGAGAGGGATATCTTTGACCTCTACCTCCCTGAGTTCGATAAACCTTGGGTGATCCACTTAAGGGAAACTTGCTGATGTTCCACAAACCTCTGCACTTGGAGGCCCAACTCTATCTACAAGAATAGAAGTGTGCGTAGACATCACAATCCTCGAGTGAGGTGAGCTTTTCTTTTGAGTCTATACGAAAGAAATTTCGTGTCGTGAAGTTCTATACGAAAGAATTTTTGGGTAATGAGGTGCGCAATGACGTCACCGCGCACTCGCCTGCTCCCGATGAGACGTGACTCTGTGGGGCAGGGAACGTAGGGCCAATCGTGTCAGCTTATGACCGGAAGTGTGCCGTCTTACGCTGGTTTTTCCGCAGGACGTGCAATAATTACGCACAATCATGCGTAAAAGATCGTGTGGAGTAACCGCCCTCCGTCTCTTTGTTTTGGCTCAGCGCGTGGTAGCCGGGATGCTTGCCACGTACGCAAATCAACGGTCCTTGGTGACCCAGTGGCAGTATAAATAGTGGGTATTAGGGAAAAGTTACTTTCCCCGACCCTTATTCATCTTTTTCTTCCTCCATCGCGCCCACCTTCCCTTACGAGAGAGCGAGCACCAATGGCACCAGGCAAGAAACGTGGCGCGGCCGCGGCTTTCGGCAAGGAGGCGGCCAGCGCTTCCACGGCAGCTCCGGTGAAGAGGACGGGCGAGTGGCGCCCGTCGAATGTGACGAAGAAAAGCATCTCCGAGATGCAGAGGGAGGGACTGCTCGATTCAGAAGACTCAAGGCATGTTCGCATGCCGATGAAAGGAGAAGAAGTTCCCAGTCCGCGCGCCAATGAGCGCGTCGCCTTCTCGGAGCATGTCGCCCGAGGTATGTCCTTCCCCCTCCACCCGTTTCTCCTCAGTTTGTTGTATGTCTATGGCATACAGCTGCACGATCTCCCTCCCAACACGGTGCAGCACATTTCGTGCTTCATCGTGCTGTGCGAATGCTTCCTCGGCATTCGCCCACATTGGGGGATCTGGAAGGCCATCTTCCAGGTGAGGATCTTCCGGGAGAAGCCCCTGGCGGGTGAGAAGGTGGGGTCCAGACGACCCAGGAGTTCCCGTACCTGGAGATGAACTTCATCGAGTCGGCGCAAGGATGGCGCCGGAAGTGGTTTTATGTCCAGGACAATGACGCGGGTGGCGTCCCAGAATTCAAGCCATTCACGATTCTGAAGCGGAGGAAGTCGTGGGCACACAAGCTATACCCCGAGGAGTTCAAGACGGTGTCCCCCCTACTTGCGCAATTCGGGCGACTCCAACGGAAGGATCAGGGGCCTTTGCTGAATGGGATGCATCTGGCGAGCGTCTTCCTGCGCCGTAGGTTTCAGCCACTTCAAGACAGGCCCACCCCTATGTGGGTGTTCTCGGGTATCAACGATCCGAGCCGGACGTGCGACGACATCCTCTCGAATGCAGAGTTCGAGAAGAACATTACCGCCATCACCAGCCTGAAGAAGGGAGAGAGCCACTCACCATGTCCCTTCACGCCTTTTGACGCTGAGCATCCTCCGAGCGAGGTAAGCTTCTTATTCTTCTTGTTTATTGTTTCACTCTTATTGGATTTCTGTCGATTGAATCTATTTCTTTCTTTCTCTCTCTTTCTTTGTAGAACAAAAACGTGGCGAAGTGCTACCCACCACTTTCCGCCGATGACGGAGGCTCGGATCTTCTTGCGAGTAACTTTGAGGCTCCTCCCGAAGCCAGCGTCATGGATGCAGAATGCAGCGAGGAGCATGAGGAGCTAGAAGAGGAGGAGGAATCGCTCGGGCACCGCAACACCGTCGAGTGGGGGATGATGAGGCGACCTCCAAAGACAGGTCCTTCAGTGAGGACACTGTCGAGGAGATCTAAACTCACCCCATTATGGCGACTCCTCTGAACGTGCTTCCTCCCTCGATCCAGTAGTCGAAGATTCCCACCACCTGGGACGTGGATAACCTCGACGAGAACGACGAGGACGAGTAAGTTTTCATGCTCTTGCTAGGTGAAGTTATCTTGTTAGTTCTCTCCTTTTGACTTTGGCTTAGTCTCATGGTCATTGGCAGGGACCAATTCGCGTCTTCCGCTCAATCTGTGAAACAGAAGGGGGTTGCCGCGAGTATACCTCGACCTTCAAGTAATCCTCGACGACATTCGAGCCCTGCAAAGACGGTCGACACTTCTACGTATGCGATTCCCAGCTTGGCGGGCGAGCAGCATTGGGATGTCGGGGCATCAGCAAACAAAGAGGTATCGGCCAGTTCTCCTGACCCTTTGTCGACCCTGAATGGCAAGGTAAGGTTATTTTTCTTTCAAGTAGTTGTTCTTATTTTTATCGGGTGCACGGAAGTTCTCCCGATGGGAGTAGCCCCCGAGTATGTGATCGACTGTCTGCAGTCGGTTACAGACTCAAGTTGCATCCTTGATTTGATTGCTTTTCTTCTTTCGTCTTGATTTTATCGGGTGCATGACAGTGCTCCCGATGGGAGTAGGCCCCGAGTCTATACTCGACTGCTAGCAATCGTATGTAGACTCAAGCAGCACTTGTCTAACTCGCGAAATTTTGCAGGCCATTCTTGATTCTTTGGTTGCTTTCGGGCGTCGCCTTGCTATGGTCGAGGTGGAGTACGTTTCCCTTCACCAAGAGCGCGACCAGTGCCTTCAAGACGCCCGTTCTTCGAGAGGTGAGTTACCATGCGATTCATGTTTTTCGCTTCATTTCTCCAGATTGCATCATTGTTTGATGCACGATTTACGTGTCGCAGATGAGGCCGGCCACGCAAACATCGAGAAGACTGAAGCTAATTCTCGGATCAAAGATCTCGAGAAGGAGTTGGAGTCTACCCTAAGGGAGCTGGAGTCCACTCGCAAGGAAGCGGCCGAGCGTCCTGCTGCATCTCACGAGTCTCTCAAGAAATTGGAGGACGCGGGTGTGGCGCACGACAACGACCTAACCGACACACTTCATCCTATAGCTCAGGCTTTGGCGGGTACGTTACTTGTCCATTCGCGATTTTATCTTGTCGCTTTCTCCTTCCATTTGTGACTTGTTTCATCCTGTTGCAGATGCACTTGGCGTTGCCTTAACGCTTCCTGGAGGGGTCCGGGTCGATGCTCTGGCGGATGTGTGCACCCAGCTGCAGGTTCACGGGAAGAAGGCCCGCCTCTCCCTTCGTGATGCTTCTCGAGTGTTAAGCGACTGCTCGCAGGGAAGCCAGTTCCATCGACCCTGGAGGGCCTCCTGCAAGTTTTCCTTGTCGAAGGCGATCCTCTTCGGGAGTACACTCTCGCCCAGACCGAGTGCGGAGCCAGGACAGCCATCCAGTTCGCTCTAGGCAAAAAAAATAGCGCTCCGTCCTTTTGGCGACCGCGCTAAGAAGTTAGCAAAGATGCTTTCTGAGCTGCTTTCTCGTGGTCGTGGTGCGAAACCATCTGCAAGTGGAGCTACTTCTCGGAAGTCTGTTGCTCCTTAGGATAGATAATATTTCTGCTTTTGTATGCATGATTATGTAATGAACCTTTGGGGAATATTCTATGTTTTTAATTTCCGAATGAAGGGTTTAAAGTGTCAACATTTGTTGTTTTGCCTTACTTTGTGTTCTCTCGATGGGAGTAGCCCCCTAGCACTCGAATATATTTTCGTGGTATAGCGTCGAGTGATGTGCGTCCTTGCGACTGAAACTGCCATGTGTCCTGTATTGTTTGCAGGTTGTGGATTCTAGCGGTGGCCCATCGAGCGTTGCTGCTCCTTCGACTATGTCGTCGATTACAGACGCGACTATGCTTACTTCGCTTCGCGGCCGTGTTGCGGATGGCGAGCGTAAGCTTAAGGATCTGCAGGGTGTGGCGGATGTTGCCAAGTCCAAGCAGAAGCTTGCTGCTGAGCGTGAGCAGTTTGTCATGGAGGAGCTGGCCAGCGTCCCGAAGAATTTGCTCTGTGAGTCCTGCGAGCATCCGAGTCTTTTCGGTGTTTTCTTGCTTGTGGACTGACATGTTTCCTGTCTATGTAGTTGTCAAACCTGATGGAGCATCTAAAGGTCGTTGGGTGGATAATAGGGTAGCTTGCGAGTCTGGCAGCTTGAACATCCATGCGTGCAACTTCTGGTGTGATCGTAGTAGGGGCTTTTTCATGGCGACTCTACAGTATCGAGTAAGTCAGGCACAAATTTTCGTCGAATCCTGCCGGGAGGCCCTTTCCTCGGTCTGTCGGGCGTTGTATCCATTCGACGTTGTGCCTGGTCGACTGAGCGGTCTGCTGAGGCTCTTCCATCGGGCGGAGGATGTTCGCGAGTGTGTGCGTCAGCAGTTTATTTGCGGCGCTCAGGTGGCACTCGCGTTTGTGCGGCTATGGCATCCTGACGTGAACTTCAACTCTGTGGCGCAACTTCCTGTGACCCGAGGAGCAGCCATTGACCTTTTTCCGCACTATGAGGTTGTGCGGCCTGGGGCGGAGCGCATTATTCGGCTAACTTCAACAGAGACGGAGCAGCTGCTCCGAGAGGGTGATGTTCGACGATAGTTGTGTCTGTTAAGGTGTATGTACCTTGTGTGTTGTTCGATTTGTTTAAGGTGTATGAAGGTGTGTACCTTGTAACCTTGTAAATATTTATTGTGCATAAGCACTCGAAGAATGTTTATGCTAGTTTGGTGTGGCCCCCGTGTGTTGGGGTGTGACCATTGTTAGCATCTGTTAAAAAAGATGCGACTAAGTAGTCTTTTATAGCGATAGTTGAGAAACCATGTTTTTATTGCAATGAGCGAGAAGCCATGTGTTTGCTCGAGTTACAATGTGGCTGGAACAGCCTTATTTGCGGGTAAAATACTCTTCTAGGAATAGAATTTTCGCAGGTGCGCCGTGTTCCAAGGGTTGGAGTACACGCCACCTATTTTTGGGTTCTTCAAGCGATAGGCGCCTCCAGGGATAACTTCGTGCATGATGAAGGGTCCTTCCCATGGTGGCTCGAGCTTGTGTCCACTATTGTCGTGGGATAATCACGGCAGATGTTACCGGGGGTAACTGATCTTGGGGCAAGTCGACACAGGTATTCGGGAGAGGGTTTAGCTCGAAGGAAGACATGGCGGAAAGCAATCTAAGAACCGGAAAATAACTCGCCGGATCTCAATATGAATTATGCTGGATACTCGATAACAGGTGTTACAACTATGACTTGAATCTCTGGGAAACTAAACCTAGGGGCCGGTTTATAAAGCACCCGTACACCCCTAACTTGCCCTTCAAGGCACATCTTGAGTCCTACTCGAACTCCACATACAAACCCTAACTTTCCTTATCGCAGCCCACAATCCGGGTTACGAATCTCACAAGCCTTTGGGCCTTCCGATAATCTCTTTACCCCTAGCCGGATATCGCTCAGCACACCTCGGGCCGGATTATATCTTGAAGTGGGCCTACCGGGTTACTATCCCCCCATCAGTAGTCCCCAGAATAGCCTGGGCTTCCAAGATTTTACTCTTCGAAGTGCTGGCTATTCCCTGCAGAAATATTGGATACAAGAACACATGAAGATCAAGATACAATATGTTGACAAGTGGCTGGGATTAGCACCAAGGGGATCAGGTAGCAACCCGGCTCTCCCTCAAAGGCTCTCCCTCAATCTTCCAGACTTGGGTCTTAATAGGAAACTCGACGATTTCACATCTTCCTCGATAACTATCGCTGGTACTAGGAAAGAAATTTCCCCTTCCTTTTTCTCTGGATTATATCGATCTACGCATAAGGCGCGTCTTTCAAATTTCAAAATAGCCAACTATTACTCCGCACTTCCCGGGTTTCGCCCGTTAGGTTAGGCTTTTCCACCCGGGCTATTATAAATAGACCCCAAGGAGCAAACTCAACCCTAACGGCTCATTTCCCCCACTCCTCTTCTGCTCAAGCTCGAGTTCGCGGAGTGCCACCACGGAAGCCATACGCACATCGCCGGAGCCCATCCGCCGTCGCTTGCGCTCCGCCACCGTGCAACCCACTCCAGCTCCCAAATCCACCACCAAGCCCCCGATTCGCCGGTAGGAAATCGCGAAAGGGCATCAATCTTGCGCCATCTGTCTCCGCAAATCCCTACTTCAACCTCCTCCGGTAAGCTCTTGATATCCTCCAGCCCAACCTTGCAATCTCTTAGCTTTTCCTTAGATCAGATCTGAATCGAGTCGCCTGCAATTTCTCGGGCCCTGCCGAATTGACTTGCTAGTGTTTACCATAACCACTCCCATAGATAGGATGCGCAGCTTTATCTTACTCCCCTACCACTAAGTATCATTAGATTGGCCTTAAATACAGAAATTGGATTTCCCATCTGGGCTCGGGCCACCAAAAACTTCCGCCCTTGTTCTTATCATCCGGAAAATCTCACTTCTCCGGCTCACTTGCTGATAATAGACATAAGGGTATCCTTCTACCTTCCCCAGACACTCACTTTACGGAAAAACTTCACAGCTTCCGTAACGACATGCGATACCCGGACAGATCGCACTTGGTCCGGCAAGGCAATACCCGGATTATTTTTAAGTCACCGATAATTGACTATTCATTAATTTCCGAGCTTTCGCTTCTCACCTCCTTCCCTTTGATGTTTTAACAGGTCAACCCCATGGCACCCAAGAGGCAGGGGAAACAGCCGGCTAAAACTAAGCCCACTAACTCCATTTCAGCCAATTGGGGGAGATCCTCCGTTACCAAGGCCAAACTGGAGGAGTTAGTGGAGCTTGGAATCCTTCCTCCCCAGGAATCTATCCACTGGAGAGTACCAGGCAACGAAACCCGGCCTTCTCCAGCAACGGATGAGGTAATATGTTTCGTCGAACACGTGACCCGAGGCTTCAGGCCCCCGGGTCACCCTTTCTTTCGTGATGTCCTAGATCACTACAACCTCCGTATTTTCGATATAGGCCCAAACTCCGTTCTGAACATCACCCACTTTATCGTTCTTTCCGAGTCTTACTTGTGCACTCCGCCAAGTCTGGCTCTCTTTGTTGAACTCTTTCAGTGCAAGCCGTGCCGCGAAAGCGGTGACGGCGCACTTCTTACTTGCGGCGGGGTTTCTATCCAGCGCCGCAAGAATTCCTTGATGCCTCCCCTCACTCTCAATTCTCATGTAAAGCACTGGCAGCTCTCGTACTTCTACTGCCAGGACACCTCCCCACCCGGCGAGAAGAAGCTGCCGGGTTACTCGGAGGGTCAGCTTGACATTTCCGAATCTTTCAATGCCTTCGCCTCTGACTCGGACAGGGAGGCGATCTTGCCTTCGTTGGCTAAGATCTCCATCTTATCAGCCCGAGGCCTCATCGGGCTAAACTTGGTGAAGACCTGGGTTAACTTCCGCATCCAGCCAAACTCCATTCGTGAGAAGCTGATGTGTGAATATTCGGGTCAATCCACGGACCCGATCCGATACTCTACCAGCACCTTTGCCCCTAATGACATGAACAAAACGATCAAGGGTTTTTTAACAGAGAAGCTCGAGGTAATCCGGAGCATAGCCGGGTTAGAACCTTTTACACTCGAGAACCCCGCCCCCGCTGTAAGCTTTCTGCCTCTTGATTTTGGATTTTAACAAGCTTACCTTTATCCGCTTTTCATGACTCAATATTAACCATTACCCTGGCATTTTCACCTCAGGCCGATAATGACTTTTGGACAATCGATACTCCTCCCAATTCTGGAGACGCGGAGGATGAAGATGACGCCGTTAATTCGGACGAAGGTGCATACTTAACCCCCTTGCACACATTATATCCTGTCTCCTCTTTTTCCTTATGCTATATCTTCAATACCTTTCAGAACGAGAGGACCAAGACGAGGAAGAAGAGACAGATGGCTGGGAAGAGTCCGCCAGCGAGGAGGACGAGCCGGAGCCGGCCACCAAAGCTGGATCCAAAAGGAAATCTCAGAGGATCGCCCTCCAGGTTTTTATTTCGTTCCCTCGCACTTTAATTTTTGTTCCCATAACGTCATTTCAGGGCTAACCCCACCTTCACCTCTTTTGATCATAAATGAAGGAGCCACCCGCGACCAGGCGCCGAGTAACCCGGAACCATCCAGGCAACGAGGGCCTTAACCCGGGCACTTCATCGCCCCCGGCTCGACACTCTGGTATTTATATCGTAAATAAAAACCCTTTCCGGACATTCCTTCGCAACATAATCTCAAACCTTGCTTGGCATTTTTCAGTATCTTCCGGATCTAGCAGCGGCTTTCCTTCGGACTTCCCGGTGAACACCGGGTAAGCGCCTTTTCCTGATATTATACCGAGCTTTTATCGCCTTTTTTCATAACCAAAAATTAATTGTGCCTTCGCACCTTCTTCAGAGCCACGGTTGTTACTAGCGACCAGGAGGACACCGAGGCTAAGGTCCGGGTCGAGAACGAGCCGGCTGATGATGCCTTCACCACAACTGGCGACGAGCAAGCGTCGCCACCGGAGCCAGCTAGGCATGACGCCGGGTATCCAATCGCTTCACACGCAGGCGAGAAGGAGAAGGGAGCAGCTTCGAGCGCGGGAGGGGACCAGACTCCGACATTCGGATGACCCGGGTGCCACCTCCTGTTACAAGAAAAGCTCCTTTTCCCACTTTCCAGGTACCCGAGTCATCTAACTCGGATAACGCTGATTTTAACCAGCTAATGAGCGCTCTTCTCGCCATGAAAGCTTCGGAAGGAAATATCCTAGAGCGTATGGCTGCAGCACATCAGGTAATCTTATTTGACACTTCTTACTATACATCCAGTCCCCAAGTTCCGAGCATAATTTTCTGTAATTATTCTCGGTACTTCGCATAATAATTTTCTGTAATTATTTTCTCGGAAGGAAATATTCTCACGATATCCGGCTTACAGTCGCACTCATTCTTTGCAGGCGGAGATAACTCAGTCGGATGAAACATTACTTAAAACTGAGCAGCTCTTGCTTGCGGAAACAAAGCGCAGGGAAACCCTTGAAGCGGAGATAAAGACTTTGAAAAAAGATGTCTCCAAATACAAGAATAAATACAATGCTGCCCAATCCTCGCTGAATAACCTGTCGACTCAAATTACGGACACTTACCGTATCTTGCTAAGTAAGTTTGCTATTTGCGATTAACTTGCGTATCTTTATCTTGCCGCTGTAATAACCAATATTACTGATATGTTTTTGTGTGTTTTCGATTGCAGGTGCTAACCTTGCTGCTCCGGAGGAGAACACCGTTACTCAGGCTAAAACTTTGAAGACTGTGCTCCGGACATTTTTTGCCGGCACGAAACTTTTGCTGGATGCTATAAAGTGGCCTTCGGAGGTATACCCGGGCGAAGAAAATCTCATGCAGGCCTTGTCCACAGCGCCTGGATGGATTGAAATACTGAAGCGTTCGTCTTGCCGGATTGGGATGACCCGGGCTTTGACGCTGGCGAAGGCTTATTTTCCTAAGCTTGACCCGGCCAAGGTAGTATCCGGGTTCCCGGAATTCAAGGCTGACGGGTCTAAGTTTAAACCCCAGGACTTCAAAGCTATACAATCTTCGGTACGTCACTCGGCCACAACTTTGGCAGATAAAATGGATCTAAACACAATTATGAGCTCATATGACTCTGAGGGCAAGGTTATTCTGGTGGAGGCACCCCCTCCTTTTGATATGCTGGAAAAGTGGTCGACTGACCTGGCCAGGAGGAAAGAAGAGGCTGCGAAGAGAGAGACCGAACTAGGCGTAAAGCCGTCTACCTCAACGCCAGCCGTTCCTCCGCCTGTCCGTCCTGACGTGAAGAGTCCGAGTAAAACTGCTGGCAAAGCCAAGGAGCAAGTCCAAGACGAAGACCCGGAGAACCACTCCCGGGATGCCGAGTAGGATGATACCTAGTGTTTTGCGTTTCTCGAGACTGATATGATGTTTAGCGATGCGCCTGTGCAACATTGATACTGATGTTATGACTTAGCGCTTGTTAACTTGTGATAACTCTTTGCCTCTCCCGGCTTTTGATAATCTCGATCCTTGTGTTAAATGTAAGCTTATTCTCGATACTTTGAACTCTTGCTTTTGATTCCCTTTTGAGACTCGGCTAACCGAGTATCATAGGTTTTGATAGACGGACTTTTCTTTAAGTCCCCAAGGCTCGGAAACTAAGGTTTACGAGCTTTAGTAGTTAAGCGGTTTGTTTCTGTCTCGAAGTCCCCAGTCCCCATGACCCAAAGTACGAGCTAGGGGGGCGTGGCCTTTTTCAGATGACAAACTGCTCTTTACCAGGCTGAAAACCGATAGCTATTCACATGAATACTGAAGTCATGCTTAATACTTGTTGAGTTTCTGGCTATTTGAGCCTTATACTCTGCATGGACTTGTGGTTTAGATGACCCTTTTGATTATCTTGTACTGTAAGCCGGCTTTCGCGTGGATACCATGCTGTTACATCTATACGAAATACAGGGTCAAGCAAGTCCCATTGGGCTGCATAGTTTGATTGTAATCGTAAGTGAACAGATCATGCCACTTTAGCGCGAGTCACATCGAGCTTAAGTAAGAATAATCAAGAAATTTGGCTCCTTTGTCCGGTTATAAGATTGCAGCCGTACCCGTTTTTTCGAGTAATCAGCCCTCATAACTCATAGGCATCGAGGCCGGGTCTCCGGGTTTGTGATTACTTATTTAAGCACACCAATCCCCGAAGACCTATATGCACATGACGTATTTTGATGATATTGACGTATTGATAATAACAGGCATTACTTACTTGTAACTGAAGCAAAGACCATGATAAGACTCGAGACCATCTTCTTTTATTGATAAAAATTTCTTTTTTGAATCAGCAGGCCGCCTCATTAAAAACCTTCCAGTCCCCTTAGGTACCCTGGATAGGAAAAGAGTGCGTATGAAACCTGCCGCCCATTACACTGCTTTAGTTATTCTCGAGAGTCGGCCTCGCGTTGGTACGGCCGATGCACATTCTCCACTTGCTATGCCCTTTCATAATGAGTACCGGATTTGCTAGCCAATCCGGGTATATCGTCCTTGAAACGTGATCAGCTGCGGATGGCGGTACGTCTTCTTCTTCCCTGCTAGGAGTTTTGAAAGTATCGCTCCTGATGAAGCCTACCATCTTAGGGTTTTGTTCTGCCCTAACTTTTGCTTTGTCCCCCTCAGGAGTTGGCTTTTTCGACGTTGTCCTCTCTTCTAGGTCTACCTGGGAACGGTAATGTTTGAGCTCTTCCTTCCTGCAGGCTTGCTCGGCCATTGCCGCGTCTCCCTCATCACATTCAGCTGCTATATCTCGATTTCCGTGTATTGTAATGGTCTTCTTGGGACCCGGGATTTTTAGCTGTAGGTACACATAACACGGTCTCGCCATGAACTTGGCATAAGCCGGCCTTCCAAACAATGCATGATAAGGACTGCGCAACTTTACTACCTCGAAGGTAAGCCACTCGACTCGGTAGTTGTCCTTTGACTCTCCAAAAGCTACTTCCAGTGCCACCTTTCCTTCAGGGCATGCCGAGTGACCCGGCACTATTCCGTGAAAAACTGTTGTACTCTTTTGCAGCTGCGATTCCTTTAAGCCCATACGCAGAAAGGTTTCCCAGTACAGGATATTGATACTACTTCCTCCATCCATCAAGACTTTTTTCAGCTCGTAGCCGTTGACCTGTGGTGCCACTACCAAAGCCAAGACTCCCGGGTGATCAACTCTGTCCGGGTGATCCTTCCTGCTCCATGTTACCTCTTGTTCTGACCATCTCAAATATCTTGGAACAGCGGAGGAGACCGAATTAACTGCTTGTTTCAGTATCTTCTTATCCTTGTTAGAGCCTCCCGTAGTGTGCACATGATACTGACCCAGCTGTTTGGGGTTAGCTTGAAAACCTCCCGCTCCTCCTTGATTGTTACCTTGATTTCCAGCTGGCGGGTTGCCAGCTGGGGGCGGCCCGTTGCCCAAATTTCCACCTAGGCCCGGGCCTCCTCCTCGGCCTGAACCTCGCATGGCTCTGTTCACTTCCTCGTTCTTCCACCTTTGTAAGTCGGCACATTGCTCCAATGAATGATTGGCCGGCTTGCCGTTCCTGCTATGCTTCGGGCATGCCATCCTAAATATGTCCCAACTGTTGCTTGGTCTTGGTGGTCCTTGGTAGTGTCCCCCATTGTGATTTCCAGCATTAAAATTTCCTTCGGATCTAGGTCTTGAAGACCCGGCCTCCGTGTTGGCTACAAACTCGGAATTCCCTTCAAACGGTCGTTTGTTCTGGCTGTTTCCATTATTGTTTGGCGCCGATACATTACCGGTTTTCCCACTGCTACTTGTGTTCGCTTTTGCCTTCTTGTCATCAACTTCCTCCTCTGTGGTATCCGTTGCAGCGTGTTTGTTGCACGCGTCCATTAATTCTCCCATCGTAACCTCCGCTGCATTCCTACTAGATTTCATGCGAGTTAGCTTTTGCACTAAAGGAACATACTTACATGTTTTTGCCATAGCTTGTAGCGCGTCCTTAGGCTGGATATCTGTAGACGAGTGGAGTATCTCCATAACCCGGCGCACCCAGCTGCGTGCTGACTCTCCTTTCTTCTGAACGCATCTTTCTAAATCATCAATAGTAAATAACTTTCTGCATGTCCCATGAAAGTGCTTGATAAACGCGGTCTTTAACTCCTCCCACGATTTGATCGACTTTTCCGGTAAATTGGTGAACCATAATTTTGCTGCTCCTTCTGACATCATTAAGTACATGAATTTGGCTTGGAGGTTCTCGGATGCGTTGCGAATTGACATCGCCATCTCGTAGCTGCTCAGCCACGTTTCTGGATCCATTGTTGGCTCATAATTTACTACTTTCCCCGGTTCTTTGAACTTCTCCGGGTAAGGTTCTGCTCTGATATCGTCCGAGAGGCACTTGGGTCCCGCCAGGGTGGTTGGGGGTGGTCTTACTCGGGAGGCGCGTGACCCGGCTGGGGGTGCCTCGAGGTGCGGCGCCACCGGCAATTCGTGCCCAGCAGACCCGGCCCCGGCTCTTCTGGCCCTGGAACTGTCCACCACCGCCTGCGCTGCTGATACTACTGGTACTGTCTGGATACGCGGTGGAGGCGGCATTTGCTGCTGCTCTTCCCTTCGTCGTGCCGCACTTGCTTGGACATTGCCCTGTTGCTGACTGGCGTACGGCGTCCCATGCATTCCGCTTCTATGATCCGGATAATTGGCTTGCTGTGCTACCGCGGTGTGTAGCAGATCGATTGCTCGTCGGGTTCCTTCCGCATGAGGCGAATCTCCCACAGGAATCTGGTTTAATGCGAGCGTTGCTGCGTACACGTTGTCCATGGGATTGTTGTAATGACCTGCTGGTGTGTGGAATCGTGATGGTGGTGGCGGCATGGTATTGCCGGCTGTCACCCCCGTCTGTGGCAAAGGTAACCCGACTGGCGCGTTTACCGGATGTGCTCCTGTTGACGGTCGCGGTATGGTCCCTTGGTTCGCCGGTGGAATCGGCTGATCTTGAGGCGTGAACACCAGGGCAGTCGGGTTAATAACCCCTCCTGTTGCCGGCAGCATAGTTCGGTGCCTTTGGTGCATCCTTGTCGTTTCCTCCCGGAGCCGGGTCTCTCGATCATCCAATTCGCGCTGCCGCGCGGCCATCCCCTGCCTTTCTGCTTCCACTTGCCTTCTTTGCTGCTCCAATGCACGACGAGCCACGTCCAGGTCTCTTACGCGCTCTGCCGCGTTTTCTGGGGTAATAACTGTGGCCAAGACTGTGGGGTCCAAGATCAAATTATTATCAAACAGAGCCGGGTGGCGCGGATTCGAGGGGCCCGCCCCCGGTGTCCGGTTTGCTTGGAACCCAAACATATTTGCGTGTCGCTCCTCGTCTGCTGGGCGACTGGTGACTGATGCCGACTCTCCATCGACCTGGACCAAGACCGGGTCAACTGCACCTTGCTGCTGGGCCACTGCCTGAGCCGCCCCGACTGGCGCCGCGGCCGCGTTTTCTTGATTGAGATTGGTCGCGGGAGCCGCATAAACTGCAACCCGGCGCATGATGCCCGGTGTAGATTCGCATTGTTCTTCCTCGCTGTTTTCCCTTTCATATCGATCCTCCGACAAATCCCGTATAGACTCGGTATCATCCTCCCTCTCTATCTGACCCGTTGTTCCAATCGACTCTTCTTTTTCCGATCGGACATACGTGTCTTCTCCTGACACAGAATCAGATCCAATATTATCACAATTCGAACTGGAAGTACATACCATACCGACAAAGACGTTGATGCTGCCGACTGTCATGATGGATCCGGCTTCGAGGTAATCCGCCTCTGGCCCCCAGCCAGAATCGTCTACCATCTTCTCTCCTTTGCTGTTGACGTAGATTTCTCCGATGATGAGGTTCTTCATGCCCTTCCGAGCTTCTCCCGTGATGTAAACACCTTTGGACGCAGGCCCCACGGTGGGCGCCAACTGTCGTGGGATAATCACGGCAGATGTTACCGGGTGTAACTGATCTTGGGGCAAGTCGACACAGGTATTCGGGAGAGGGTTTAGCTCGAAGGAAGACATGGCGGAAAGCAATCTAAGAACCGGAAAATAACTCGCCGGATCTCAATATGAATTATGCTGGATACTCGATAACAGGTGTTACAACTATGACTTGAATCTCTGGGAAACTAAACCTAGGGGCCGGTTTATAAAGCACCCGTACACCCCTAACTTGCCCTTCAAGGCACATCTTGAGTCCTACTCGAACTCCACATACAAACCCTAACTTTCCTTATCGCAGCCCACAATCCGGGTTACGAATCTCACAAGCCTTTGGGCCTTCCGATAATCTCTTTACCCCTAGCCGGATATCGCTCAGCACACCTCGGGCCGGATTATATCTTGAAGTGGGCCTACCGGGTTACTATCCCCCCATCAACTATCTTGCTTGAGCCGTAACACCAGGTCGCCTACCACGAAGAATCTGCAGCAGATGCAGCGACTGTGGTGGTTGTGTAGCGCTTGCTGGTGCGACGTCCCTAGCCTCGTCCAGTGCATCCATATATTCCGCGAGTGCTCTGTTGGAGGCTTCTTCGCTGTAGGCAACGACTCGTGGAGCACTGAATCTAACATCCTCGGGTAGGACTGCTTTGGCGCCGTAAACCATGAAAAATGGCGTGTATTTTGTAGATCTGTTTGGAGTTGTTCGTAGACTCCATAGGACAGACGGTAGTTCCTCAGCCCAATGCCCTGCTGCTATATCTAGTCGGGCGAGTAGGCGCTTCTTTAGGCCAGTCGAAACTAATCTGTTGGACCGTTCGACTTGGCCGTTTGTTTGGGGTGTGCCACCAAGGCGAAGCGAAGAGTTATCCCTTTTCTTTGCAGAAATCTTGCGCCTCCTTGGCTGTGAAGTTGGTCCCATTATCCGTGATAATATTGTGAGGGACGCCGAATCTGCACACGATGGAATCGAGGAACTTGTCTGCGCACTTCGCGTGTTGCGACGTAACTGGGACAGCCTCTATCCATTTGGTAAATTTGTCGACTGCGACCAGCAGGTGAGTATATCCTCCGGGTGTTGCCTTCCGTAGTGGTCCCACCATGTCTAGCTCCAATTGGGCGAAGGGCCAAGACAGAGGGATCATGTGGAGCTCTGTGGCTGGTGCGTGCGGCTTGGGCGAGAATCGCTAGCAAGCGTCGCATCTGTCGACCAGGTCCTTGGCGTCTTTAGCTGCCGTTAGCCAATAAAATCCTGCTCGAAAAGGTTTGCCCAATATGGCTCTCCATCTTGCATGGTGTCCGCAGTCGCCTTGGTGTATGTCTCGGAATAGTTCCTTTCCATCTTCGGGTGCGATGCACCTCTGGAGGACTTCCGATGTACTCTGCTTGTAAAGTTCTCCTTTTATCACCCGGAAGGATTTGCTACGCCGAATGATCTTCCTTGCTTCAGAGGTGTCCCTTGGGAGCTATTTTCAAATCAAGTAGTCGAGATACTTGTTCGTCCAGGCTGGCTCGACTAGGAAGACTTGTCATGAGATGTTGTGAGAAAGTTCTATGATGGCGCTTTGTTGACTAGACTTTGTTGATGGCTTAACCGATCTTTTGTTGATTCGCTCGAAGTAAATTCCTGGCGGAACTAGGGCGTTTGTTCACCCGATGTTTGCCAGTCTGTCAGCTTCTTCGTTACTCGATCGCGCAATGTGTTTCAGTTCGCACCCTTTAAATCTTCCTTCGAGCAGATTATACATGTCATGATAGGCAATCATGTTGTCTGCGACCGCATCGCAATCTTTCATCGTGTGTTGTACGATGAGGTTTAAGTCTCCGTAGATCATCACTCGAGTGGCGCCGCAGGCGATCGCCATTTTCATGTAGTGTAGGAGTGCCTCGTATTCGGCGTCGTTGTTGGATGCTGGATCAACGAGAGGGAAGTCGAGACGCAGGACATACTGAAGCTTGTCACCTCTTGGTGATATGAGGATTACACCGGCTCCCGCTCCTTCGTTTCTTTTCGACCCGTTGAAGTACATGATCCAGGAGCTCGTGTATTCTTGAGGTCCTAGAGTTTAGAGCTCCGTCCATTCTGAGAGGAAGTCTGTGACCATGTGAGACTTGAGGGAGTTGCGTCCTGTGTATACTATGTCCCAGGCGCCTAGCTCGATGCTCCACTTTGCGATTCTTCCAGAAACCATAGGATTATTCATGATTGCACCGAGTGATGCGTCGTTTAGCACCGTGACGGTATGCTCCGGGAAGTAATGCTTAAGCTTGCGAGCTGTGAAGACCACCCCATACGCGAGCTCCTCTCGTAGTAGGGGTATCGTTGCTTGCACGGTGAGAGTACCTCGTTGAGGTAGTATACTGGTCTCTGTACACCGTGTGCTTTTCCGTCCTCTGGTCGCTCGACCACAATTACTGTACTGACCACCTGATTTGTTGCGGCTAGGTATAGGTACAGGGGTTCTCCTTCCTGAGGTGTGGCTAGTACTCGTCTGCTCTGTAACACTCTTTTCAAATCAATGAACGCCTTTTTTGCTTCTGCGGTCCACTCGAATTTATCTGTTTTCTTTAGTAGTTTGTAGAAGGGGAGGGCTTGCTCGCCCAATCTTGCAATGAATCTACTGAGGGACGCCAGTCGCCCTACCAGCTGTTGGACGTGCGGAGATTTGTTGGCTCTTTCATTGTCAGGATGGCCTGAATCTTCTCTGGATTCGCTTCTATTCGTCGAGCTAAGACCAAATAGCCGAGCAGCTGGCCGGCAGGCACACCGAAGACACATTTCGTCGGGTTGAGTTTGATTCTATATGCGTTGAGTGCGTCAAAAGTTTTTCTTGTGTCCCCGAGGAGTGTGTGTTCCACTCGAGTCTTGATGACGATGTCGTCAAAGTACACTTGTACGTTCTTGCCAATGAGCTTGGCGAGGCATTTTTCCATGCAACGCTCATATGTTGTGCCTGTTTTTTTAGCCCGAAAGGAATAGTCGTGTAGCAGTAAACACCGTGTGGTGTGACGAATGGTGTCTTCTCTTCGTATTCATGTTTCATCCTGATCTGGGTATAACCCGAGTAGGCGTCCAGGAAGGAGAGGTGTTCGCAGCCGGCCGTGAAGTTGACGATCTAGTCAATCCGCAGGAGCGGGAAGTTATCCTTGGGGCAGTGTTTGTTCAACGACGTATAGTCGATGCACACGCGAAGGATGTGTTGGAACGCGTAGAGATAAACGAAAACTTTTTCCTACGCGGTACTTCCAAGATCTAGCCGAGGTAGAAGGCCACGAGTATTACCACTAGACGTGCAGGTGCGGATTATCGATGCAGCGCGTCGGGGCAGTGCAGTCCTACGATCCGATCCAGCCGATCCGATCCCTTGAACGTCGAAGTGCTGAACGTACAACACCTCTGCCGGTATCCACACGTACGAGGAGGAGCTCCGCCGGCGGACTGCTAGGTCCGGTGCGACGGCTGGACTGAGTGGGGCTAGGGTTCCCAACGCATGGGAGAGTGGACTAACGTGCCCGCTGGGCAACCTGCGCCCCTCTTTATATAGCGAATGGTAGTGGGCTTCACAACACTTGTGGCCCATTCCCTCTGTGAGTCCGACGCACAAAATCAGTCCATTTCCGGTTCGGGTCCAACCCGACCAATACTTGCTCCCGCTCTTAAGTGTGCGACCCTGCAGGCTCATGGCGACTTGGACACGATTGGAGTCCAACTCCCAATCGATCAATCGGTAGCGGCTCCTAGCAGAACGTGCCGACTCCCAAGTACCATTGAGTCATGACGACATACCTTTCAATATGATATTCATCTTAGTCCCTTTTGCCTCACGATATACCTTGTCGAGCTATAGGCGATTTATCGTGATCCCTTAAATAGCTCAACTCTCTTCTCGATCTGTGACATGTGATTCATCTGACTAACTCTTAGTCAACCGACACAGTTAACACTTAACTGAGTCGCGCATGGCCATGCTTCCTGAACCATATCACTCGAGAGGGCCCAGAGAATATCTCTCCATTCGGAGGGGCAAAATCCCATCTTGATTATCCACATCACGCAGCTTGCTTCTCATTCGACCCGAACTCTGCCTTTATAGCTGCCTTGTCACAGAACAGCGTTTGACAGAACCTAAGTCGGTGATCCACAACTCGGATTGTGCGACAACCTCAGGTATAAGGATTACATTGATTGAGACATGCAAATGACGACTTGCTCGTTGCATCTCAATGTGGGTCAGCCCGACTTGCTAAACTCTTTAGCCAAGTCCGTGAACGTTGGAATGGCATCACCATGCCCATGACAAGTGGAACCGTGTCATCAGCCAACACTCACATTAGTCTAGGGTGTGTGTCCAGCACAACCTAAATGACCAAGGAGAATCTAGTATGAACAACATGAATATATAGTACCACAATCGAATCACATATTCAATGACATATATCAGATGTTCAAAACAAGGACAACTTAATAACTTTATGAATACAGTGGGAACTACATCATACATGATTGCCTCTAGGGCATATTCCCAACAGGATGTCTGTGTTTTTCTTCGGGGCCAGCATCGGGTTTGCTAACCAGGTGGAAATCTTGATCTCCCTGATTAACTTTGTCGTGGTGGTGTAAAGACGGATGCCATAGGATGGCTTAAGTTTAGGACCGATGGACACTGTGGGTATCCAGGGAGGGATTGCACTCCTAGCCGGCACGCTCACTACACTGCAAACACAAAGATCTACCCAGGTTCGAGGCCCTCGTGTGGAGGTAACATCCCTACTCCTGCATGTATGTCTATATCAATGGTGGGTAACCAAATACAAATGTGGTTCCTCAAGCTCACGGAGTTAGAGGAAGAAGAAGGAGCTCACTCTTGCTCTCTCTCTCTCTTTTATCTAAGGCAAAACACTAGAAGCTCTCTCTGGGATCATCTGGAACGTCCCTCACGCAGGAGGGCAGTGGCCACCTTATATACTGGTGTCCACTGGACCGTCCGACGCGCTCACCTTACAAGGTTAAGTAAGATACACTATGGAGTAGCGCACGCCGTAGAGCATGGAGCCGAAAGTCTCCTCTGCGGTATGTCCTGTGTGTCATGTCCCCTCTGTCAGAGACACGACATGACTCGGCCCATACCTCTGCACTGTCCCCATGTATGCTCCACGTCACCCGCCTAGTAAGTTGAACCGCACGCCTGTACTCCTCCGTGATCTGCGAGATACACCTGGTCCATTGACCCTGCTCTGGGATGGATAGATCTTTGTGTACTCGGATTTTCCAAGTGCATCTCGGATAACCCGGGGGACACCCGTTTCAGCATATGGCCCAGTATTCTTCTTACCGAGATAGATTCATCTCGGTAACTCATCTCATTAACCCATCTTGGTAAATTCCATCCTGGTAACCCATCTTGGTAATCGATCTTAACTTCTATCACGGTAACTTACATCTCGGACACCATCTAAGACCAAGTTTGACCCTACTTGGGGGTAGCCCAACGACATTAGTCCCCGAAGCTGGCGCGGTCCTGCAGCCTCGGATGAAGGGCCACGACAGTTTCCATAGAAGATAATAACACTCACACCCGTCATAACTTAACTCAGCTCGATCTTTCCGCCGGATTTGGTTATGCTCCTCTTTGGTATGGACCTTTGGGGCGTACCAGGTACGCGTATAGGGTTTAACCCTTTTGACTTTGCATTTATGCCGCTTTTTGATGTATTGCCTTCATGGGCATATCGGGCACGCGTATAGACTTTAACCTTTTTGCGTTTGCGTTTATGCCTCTTTTCGATGTCTTGCCTTCATGGGCATACCGGGCACACGTATAGCCTTTAACTTTTTTGCCTTTGTGTTTATGCCGCTTTTTGATGTCTTGCCTTCATAGGCATACCGAGCACGCGTATAGGCTTTAACTTTTTTGCCTTTGCGTTTATGCCGCTTCTTTGGTGTCTCGCCTTCATGGGCATACCAGGCACGCGTATAGGCTTTAACTTTTTTTCCTTTGCGTTTATGCCGCTTTTCGGTGTCTTGCCTTCATGGGCATACCGGAAACGCGTATAGGTTTTAACTTTTTTGTCTTTGCGTTTTGATTCGAATGGAGCCGACATAGTGTACCACCATAATTTGGTGATACCAAGTTAGCGGAGATATTACACATTTACAAGGCTGAGATTCTAGCCGTGATACTTTGACGATGTAAGAAATTTTAATGATATCATGATTTACCAGCCGACATTGGCTATGTCGGCGTAGTTCCGTGATATCTCGGCCAACCGAGGTAAATGCCGTGATATCCTGATAGTCCGATTTAGGTGATGATTCGGGATATAATATAGTGATGATTATGGTAACTGAGATAGATGAGGATTCGGGTAACCGAGATAGTTGATGATATGTAAACACGATCTGGATTTGCCGATATGGATGATAACTCGGTAAGATATGCCATTTATGATTCGGCAGGCCAAAGTCAACAGATGTCCGGGATACACACTGTAGCCATGCAGAATGTAAGATGAATTCGACATGAAAAATATCCTCATAATAATTTGCTTACTCGGAAATATCTCCAAGCATACAAATACGGTTAGTCCACATACCGGTTAAATATACATATCCGGTAAGAAATAGTAAAAAACATAGTGGTTGCAGTGGGTGGTAGCCGACATAAAAAACATACAAGGATATCAGTCATGGTAAATAAGCAAATAAGCAACGAAAACTAACTTCAACAATAAATTTAAGCATGGAGAAACAAACTCGGTTTGGGTCTAGCCACCGAGTCACTTTTAATATCTAGGAAGAGATAAGCTCCTGAATAAACGGGCAATCCTCGGGTCGAAATGCTTGATCCCGGGGGGAAATAAATTAAACGTGGGGCAGTCCCTGAGCTAAGATAACTCGGTCCCGGGGAAAACGGCTAAGCATGCTAGAGGGTAGCAGTCCCCAAGTGTTGTTTGGGTAAAACATGGTAAATACTCACGGAGCATTGTTGGTGCAGAATGGACGGATAGAACCAACACGGGCCTAACCATCGGAGGGCAGTTACCCGAGATGTGTTGATGACGATCATTGGCGAAGACTGGATGTGTTGATGACGATCATTGGCGAAGATTGCGCCAGCCTTTGCCTACGGCGGCAAGCTAGAGCGCGGGAGGAAATGGCAACGTCGAGTTCCCGAGTTGATGAAGAAGGTCCCGTCCAGATGGAATCCTAGCCAGCGCAGCTGCTGGCCCCACGGTGGGCGCCAACTATCATGGTGTTGTAAAGACAAATGCCATATGATGGCTTAAGTTTAGGGCCGATGGACACTGTGGGTATCCAGGGAGGAATTGCACGCCTAGCCGGCACGCTCACTACACTGCAAACACAAAGATCTACCCAGGTTCGAGGCCCTTGTGTGGAGGTAACACCCCTACTCCTGCCTGTCTATCTATATAAATGGTGGGTAACCGAATACAGATGTGGTTCCTCAAGCTCACAAAGCTAGAGGAAGAATAAGGAGCTCACTCTTACTCTCTCTTTTTCTAAGGCAAAACACTAGAAGCTCTCTCTCTCTGGGATCGTCTGGACCGTCCCTCGCGCAGGAGGGCAGTGGCCACCTTATATACTGGTGGCCACTGACAGAACGTACAAGCTTAGGCGAGATACATTGTGGAGTAGCGCACACCGTAGAGCACGGAGCCGAAAGTCTCCTCTGTGGTATGTCCTGTGTGTCACGTCCCCTCTGCCAGAGACATGACATGACTCAGCCCATACCTCTGCACTGTCCCCATGTATGCTCTGCTTCACCCGCCTAGTAAGTTGAACCAGACGCATGTACTGAAGGGAATATGCCCGAGAGGCAATAATAAAATGGTTATTATCTTATTCCTTGTTTATGATGAATGTTTATTTATCGTGATAGAATTGTAAACGTTGATACATGTGTGTTTAATAAACAAACAATGGTTCCTAGTAAAGCCTCTCTTTTAACTAGCTCGTTGATTAATATATGATCAAGGTCCCTGATCATGAACATTGGATGTTGTTAATAACGGGATCATGTCATTAGAAGAATGATGTGATGAATATATACCCAAAGTTAATATAGCAATGCGATCAAGTCATCAATTTTACATTGTTATATCAAACATACGAAGTAACTTATTCCTTAGACCATGAGGTCATGTCAATCACTGATACCGGAAGGGTGCTTTGATGTCATCAAACGTCACACCGTAACAGGGTGACTATAAAGTTGTCGTTAGGTATTCGGAAAGTATTAGTTGAGGATCATGGATCAAGAGTGGTATTCGTCCATCCAAAATGACAGAGAGATATACTCTGGGCCCTCTCGGTGATATCACATCGACACCGCTTGCAAGCACGTGATATGATCACAAGGATGTTATATCATGGGAACGAGAAAAGAGTACTTGTCGGTAACGAGATCGAACAAGGTATGGTTGATACCAATGATCGAATCTCGGACAAGTAAAATATCGCAAGACAAAGGGAGTGGTTCACGACGTTGTTGGTTCACACGATCACGAGAGTCATCGTTGAATATATAGGAGTCATCACGGATCTCCAGATCCCGCTGTTGATTATTGATCGGAGAGGAGTCTCGATCGTGTCTATCTTATTCACGAACCGTAGGGTGACACACTTAAGGTTCCATGACGCGTTTGAATGGATACGGAATATCGAAGAATATTTTGGGCAGCACCAAAATTGTTTCGGGGAAAATTGAAATAGTTCAAGGGGTTTTTTGTCGAATGGTTGTTAATAGAATTAACAAATGATTCGAGGTGCTATATGCAAAAGTTTTTTAATAGAATTGACAAATGCTGAAATAAAGAAATAAAAATGTTTTATTTATTTATAAAAGAAAAACTCTTGGATTTTCTAAGTGGAGTTTTAAGGGAAAATGAGTGGATGTGAGTGGGGCTTCCACTCACATGAAGAGGGAAGAGGTGGGGGCACCACCATGGCTGGTTGCACCCCCCTCTTGGGCTGCCTCCACCTCCCGTATAAAAGGAGGGTGAGAGCTCCTCTTCTCACACACACTTGCCCACCTCATTTCCTCTCCACCCTCTGCTCCATTCCATGGTCTCTGGCTTGGCAAAGCCGTGACCGTGGGATTCTTCACCACCACCACGCCGTCGGGCTGCTGGAGTTCCGAGGGATCCTCTACTTCCGCGCCCCATTGGATCCAGGGAACGGAGGTCGTCATCAACTGTATGTGTGACCGATCACGGAGGCACCGCCGGATTGCGGTGCACATCTTCTCTCTATCGGGATCGGTGTGAGTACGACTACGCCAACAACAAGATTTGATCTCGTAACGCTTTGTGCCTTCGAGGGTATGTGTTCTCCTTAACCCTCTTGTTGCCCGTTGCACTTCGTCTCCTAGATTAGATCTTGGCCTTTCGGGTGTCTCTCGCGTAGGAAATTTTTTGTTTTCTATGCAACGACCCCTTCAGTGGTATCAGAGCCGGATCTATGCGTAGATGTTTTATACGGGTAGAACACATAGGTGTATGTGGGCGTTGTTGATCATGTTATTACCTCCTTGATTATTTTATGATCTTAGTGGCATAGTGGGATGAAGCGGCCCGGACTAACCTTACATGTCCACGTACATGAGACTTGTTCCACAACTGACATGCAACTTGTATTGCATAAGTGGCTTGCGGGTGTCTGTTTCTCCTACTATAGTTAAGATCTAATCTACGAAGGGTTGTTAAAAATGTGTTTATCAACGTTGTGGTTGATGTTCGTAGGTATGAACGATTCTATCCTCGAAAGCCCTAAGCCACGTAAAATATGCAAAAGTAAATTAGAAGCGTCTAACTAGTTTTTGCTGGGCATGTGATGTGATATGGTCAATGTTACAAATTTGATTATGGGATGATCTATTTTGTAGTTTTTTGATATACCGGAAGGTATCCATATGGTTGTCTTATTATTGATGGACAATCAAGATTGGGGTGCCATGGTACTTGGTACCACGCCGGTGGAATGATGGAGATCATACCATATTGCACATGATGGAGATCAAGTGCAAGGAGGACCATATCATATCACGTTATCCTTACATGTGATGTCTGTGATGTTAATCCTTTTATGCATCTTGTTTTGCTTAGATAGCGACGATAGCATTATAAGATGATCCCTCTCACTTAATATCAAGATAATAATGTGTTCTTCATTAAGTATGCACCATTAAGAAAGTTCGTCGTTTCGAGACACCACGTGATGATCGGGTGTGACAGACTCAACGTTCGCATACAACGGGTGTTTTCAAGCCTAGCATGTACAGACACGGCCTTGAAACACACGCAATACTACGGTTCTACTTGGCGATCCTAGCATGTACAGACATGGCCTCGGAACACGTAACCGAAAGGTAAAGCATGAGTCATATGGATGATATGATGATCATGTCGATGTTCGCCTTTGAAGCTACATCATCTCACGTGATGATCAGTTTTGGTGTAGTGAATTTGGTCCGTGTAATCACTAAAGACGACAAGAGGGATGTTGTTTTTGAGTGGGAGTTCATGGATAATTTTGAATTAACTTGAACTTATTTATCATAAAAACCAATCAAAGTGAATTTGCACAAATTGTAGTATTCATTGGTATCCACATAAATACCTTACACTTAGATTGTTAATTGAGATATAACTGTTATGATCTCGTAAAAATCATTTAAGATTGGTACCGTATTAGTGAAATTTAAAATTGAGTCCTATTGTAGATTTTTGGTATTTCCTACCTAGCTCCATATGGTTAATGATTGATTGATCTAGAGAGAAAATAATTCCTACTTAGAATCCAGAGTCATGGTTGCTTCTGTATTACTTTATCTTCAAAAGAATGTTTTGTTGATCAAGGTGATTTTGGAACTGAAAACAGTTGTTTTCAGAAACAATCAAGTGAAAGATATATTGATATCTAGAAACTTATTTGTAGCAACATGACTGAGTATAATTTAGCGTGACAATGTTTGCTTATATTATTAGAATATATGCAATGATTGAAGACGCTAGGCGTTTGAATATTCCAAGAAATTGGGCGCTAAACATTATCCTCTAAATTCCTTCCTTCGAGCTATGGTAGCTTAATCATAAAATTGTTATGATGGGATGGATTAAAAGTATGGGTAAAAATCGTTTACCTTACTTGGAGATTGCTAAGAGTGGAAGCTAGAAGAATACTATTAATATGGTGATATTAGTAGAACAATCAAACTCAAAGTATGACTCAATGGGTGATAGTATATGACTAACACACCAAAGAAAATGAGCTAGTACAACTAGCATTGTTTGATGTTGAATGATTCTTCTAAAAAGGAAAGGGAATATTGAAAATAGAATTACAAAAAGATATATGGCAGAAAAAGAATATAACTAAAAAGTCCAGCTCAGGAGTATGCTTGATATACAAGTTATAGATTTATTACTAGTTAACAAAGTATTTTTGGGTATTTTGGTACCATATTGGTTGGTATGAGTTGTCATACAAAGCAACGCAATGCAATAAATACAAGGGCCTAAAAGGAACTAGTAATAGATGTGGAATCGATTATGACAAGAACAGTAATAAAGTGTTATTGTGTTCATTGTCGTATCGAACCAAACATTCAAGATTTATTTTAAGAACTTAATAAGTTGTTATTTTTTTCTGGTCTTTTGTGAGAACAAATGAGATTGTTCAAACTATGACCATATTTCATAATTGATGGATATGTTAATATAAATCATGTTGGTAAAGTAAACATTTATAAAACTAAATGCTAAACGTTGCAAGACGTAAAAGAGTTTCACTTAAATTGTGACACTACCATTTTAGTTCATATCGGAAAGGAAAACATGAAGGAACTCCATATTGATGGACTTCCAGAGTCATTTTGTTTTGAATAAATTGACGCTTGTGAGACCTCTTCCAAAAGATGACTAAAATTCCGTTCATAGGCCAAAGTAGAATGGACGACTAATTTAGTGGAAATTATACATATTGATGTATATAGTCCATTATGTGTAGTCATGTATGGTGGGTTAATTTTTCCTTCATAAAATTATGTCGATGATTTGAGTAGATATCTGAGTATATCTATTTAAAGAGAACGGAGTTTGATATTTTGAATTGGTTCAAATGGTTGTTAATATGAAGTAAAAATCATTGTAACAAGATAATCAAGTATTTATGATTGGATCATAAAGGATAAAGTTTGAGTTACAAGTTTAGCAAAGCATCTGAGAAGTTGCAGAATTGTTCTACAACTTATATTACTCGGATTACCCCACATTAGTTTGGAGTGTTCGAGAGAAAAAATCGAACCTTGTTTGACATGGTAAGATAAATAAAAATGCCATTATAATTTTGTAGTTTATACATTAGTGACAACCGTTTTTTCACTGAAAAAAGCACCATCATGATCCATTGAAATTGACAACATATAAGATATGGTTTGGGTAGTGACCCGAATTATCATTTTCTTAAGTTTTGGTATGCATAGCATGTGTAAAATGTTTACAACCAAAATAGGATAAAATATATGTTTATAAGGTTATCCCAAATAAAACATTGGGTATTTCTCCTATCACCGAACCAAAAGACAAATGTTGTTTGTCGGAAAGGGTTGATTTCTCGAGAAAGTAGTTTTTGCGAAACAAGTGAGTGGGAGCACAGTACAAACTCAACGAGATTAGAGAATCTTCGTTATCATGTCAAGAGTAGCGCAGCACTGGAAGTTGTTCCGGGGTTTGCTATTTTGACAAAGTAGAAGACACTACATGTGTTGTAAATACTTCAGATGAGTTTGCGTACGGAGCCTCAAAAGTCCTAAAACTTTGTACTTAGACCAACTTGTGGTTTAAGTGTAAAGTGTTGTTTTGACAACAAAAGGACCTGGACCTTATAAAGGAAGAAAATGATGGGCCCTGACTTCGTAAAATTGACTATGAGTCATTATATCCGCCATAGTATCCTTGTATGAATATCAAGTATGTGACTTGGTAGTCCTTTCGATAGGCTTGATGCCTAACGACAGCAAAAGGATCTATATAGCGACAAAGACATGGATTTTTACATCCTTTGAAAGTTGTACTTATCAAAAAGTTGTTTTCGACGAAGTTCAAAGAGTTGACTACTACAAGATTTTGATCTTCTGTAGTGATGTTTTAGTCTTTGTGGATAGTTCTAGCAAAAAGTTACATATTATGATATGGCAGTTGAATAACAAAACCAACTCTCCTCTCGAGGAAGTTTGATCAAAGATGTGTACTTTACACAGTCTGAGAGTTTTGTAAAATTCAAAAGGTTGCTAGAAAGGTATGCACACTTCAATGGTTGAATAGAGCATAACAAAGTTGAAATCTTTACCTTAATGAAGTTATCAAAAGAGTTTGATTCCATCATGAACGATAAAGATGCTTGTAGAGTTACAAGAAATTAAGTGGGAGCGCTATGACATATTTCCAATACTTTATGTAGATGGCATATGGTTGATTGAAAAATATGTATTTTAAATTAACACGGTTAAGATTTTCATATTAATAAAAGGCTTAGAAGATATTTGGCATCGATATCTATAAGAGATGGATTAAATCGCCTGATATGATTGAAGCCAAATTACATAGATGAAATATTGAAGTAAGTCAATATCGAAATGACAAAAAGGAATTCTTGTCGCATGGAAAATAATTGAGCAAGATTCAAGTGTTTTGGCACATGATGAGCATCATTGAAATTGAGATTTCTAAGTCATGTTTCCATGCTATGTACACAACTGGTTGAGTCCTATGCTATAAAATGTTATAGTAGGATAATTCATATGATGATTAGACACCAGTGGGAGAGATCCTTAAGTCATTTTAGAAATGCTAAGGATATGTTTTCCTATGTAGTAATGACATAATATTAGTTGTAATATGTTACACTAATAGTCTTGTCATTTATTCAAATAAATTTATCTCAATTAAAATACGTGATGAAGGGTAGCACAATAGGCTGGAAGAAAGTTCCATGCTGGATTTGAAAGACTTTCAAAATTAAAATATTGTGACAGATACTACAACAAAGGCTAAAGTATATCATTGTGTTGACAACTGATAGTAAGCGTATTTTGTGTCAAGGAGTTCTTTATGGAACTTGGGGAATTTCCAAGAATACTGACACTATGAAGCTACATTTTCACAATGTTAATAACATTAGTTTAAGCTGAGGAATTAAGGTATCACCGGAATTTGGTGAATTTCCAAGAATGCTAACACTATGAAGCTACATTTTCACAATGTTAGTGGCATCGGTTTAAGCTGAGGAGTTAAGGTTTCACCGATTGACCAAATATATATACAAAGCCATCTCATTAGAGAATGAGTGATGCGTGTAGACGCAAAGAACATGCAAATACAATAGGACCTGAAAAATTCAGATCTTTTTGATAATGTTTACCACATGCGAAGCATGGTAATAACACTATAACGCCACATGTGTTAAGTGCTTACAGACTAGATTATTGACTCTAGTGCAAGTGGGAGACTGAAGGGAATATGCCCGAGAGGCAATAATAAAATGGTTATTATCTTATTCCTTGTTTATGATGAATGTTTATTTCTTGTGCTAGAATTGTATTAACCGGAAACGTTGATACATGTGTGTTTAATAAACAAACAATGGTTCCTAGTAAAGCCTCTCTTTTAACTAGCTCGTTGATTAATAGATAATCAAGGTTTCCTGATCATGAACATTGGATGTTGTTAATAACGGGATCATGTCATTAGAAGAATGATGTGCTGAACATATACCCAAAGTGAATATAGAAATGCGATCAAGTCATTAAGTTTACATTGTTATATCGAACATACGAAGTAACTTATTCCTTAGACCATGAGATCATGTCAATCACTGATACCGGAAGGGTGCTTTGATGTCATCAAACGTCACACCGTAACAGGGTGACTATAAAGGTGTCGTTAGGTATTTGGAAAATATTAGTTGAGGATCATGGATCAAGAGTGGGATTTGTCCATCCAAAATGACGGAGAGATATACTCTGGGCCCTCTCGGTGATATCACATCGACACCGCTTGCAAGCACGTGATATGATCACAAGGATATTATATCATGGGAACGAGAAAAGAGTACTTGTCGGTAACGAGATTGAACAAGGTATGGTTGATACCAATGATCGAATCTCGAACAAGTAAAATATCGCGAGACAAAGGGAATGGTTCACGACGTTGTTGGTTCACACGATCACGAGAGTCATCGTTGAATATATAGGAGTCATCACGGATCTCCAGATCCCGCTGTTGATTATTGATCGGAGAGGAGTCTCAATCATGTCTATCTTATTCACGAACCGTAGGGTGACACACTTAAGGTTCGATGACACGTTTCAGAGGATACGGAATATTGAAAAATATTTTGGGCAGCACCGAAATTGTTTCGGGGAAAATTGAAATAGTTCAAGGGGTTTTTCGTCGAATGGTTGTTAATAGAATTAACAAATGATTCGAGGTGCTATATGCAAAAGTTTGTTAATAGAATTAACAAATGCTGAAATGAAGAAATAAAAATGTTTTATTTATTTATTAAAGAAAAAATCTTGGATTTTCTAAGTGGATTTTTAAGGGAAAATGAGTGGATGTGAGTGGGGCTTCCACTCACATGAAGAGGGAAGAGGTGGGGGACCACCATGGCTGGCCGCACCCCCTCTTGGGCTTCCTCCCCCTCCCATATAAAAGGAGGGTGAGATCTCCTCTTCTCACACACACTTGCCCACCTCATTTCCTCTCCACCCGCTGCTCCATTCCATGGTCTTCCTTCGATCCAGCTTTGGACAGCCCCGACGAGGTGCAAGTTTAAGTACAACATGGCCGTTACTTTGTTTCCGCGCTAGCACTTCACCGCGGTCGGGTAGTCTGAGAGCCAGGTCTTGGGTTCCTGCGAGCCAACATATTTCGGGACTTCCGAGGTGAGCTTGAATCTTTTGGGCATTGGTGCCTCGCGGATGCTGTTGCTGAAGCACATCGCGCCGCAAGCTTCCTCGCCGGAGGAGGTAGATAATGAGCGAGCGCAGTTTCTGCGTGCGCGTGCTCTGTCGACCTTGTTCTGCACGATGTCCCCTCGCGCGTCGTACTGGGCCCGGTCGCGACTGTCTTCTTGGCGCGTTTCCCTGCTGCGATGTCGCGAGCGGCTTCCGTGGTGCCGTGGGCTATTACCACGGTGTCACGGGCTATCGGCGTCGCTGCGTGGGCTATTGCCACGGCGCCTTGCTTCCTTGCCCCTGGGGCAGCGAGGCGACTCCTTGTCTCCTCTTTTGGGCGACGTACTCTCGCATCTGCGAGGTGTTATGTCCACTCGAGGTGTTTTATCGGCTTCCGGGGCGCTGCATTCTTGCGGGTTTGGGCGGCGATCGCTGCTCTGACCATGCCTAGCCCCCTTTGGACTTGGTGATGTTGTTCTGCGCGGGGGTCGTTTTCTGGTGGCTGGTTTGCCTGTAGGTAGGTAGCGACGGCCAGGACCGTGGCAGCAGGAGTTGTCAGGTGCATGTTGCCCTCGTTGTCGACGTGCATGAGAGAGGTCTCGATGGTTTTGCTGATCTCGCTGAGGGACCCTTAGTCCATGCGGGCGGTCCTCGAGACGTACTTTCCCTTTTTAATGGGTTGGTTCCCCGTCTAGTGAGTTCTGGAGAGCTCCGTGCGGCGCGCACTTGAAGCTTCTGCTGCGTGTTTGTGTACCTCGAGTTCTTTGCGAGCGTCTGCTAACTGGCGGCTTTTCAGCGACAGATGATAATGGTATGCTATCATGTCTTCTTGGGAGGACATGGGCTCCAACGGGTGGCCTGTTTGCACCGTTGTTTTAGCTTTGTTACAGGCGGCTCGCGAAACTTTGATATGTTGCCTTGTCGTGAGACTAGCCTCCATTTTGGCGGGTTCCTCAACTGGATTCGCCATATGGACGTGGGCCAGATATGGCTCGTGATTCTTTGGCGCGGGCCAGTAATCCTCGCCGAGTTAAGAGGGCTCTTCAGTCGCGATAGTGTGGAAGTCGAGCCTGTTGCGCGGATGGAGTCGTTGTTGGATTCCGAGTTGCGATTGGTATCACCGAGTGGAAATTCTTGGGTTGCCGTGCTCGAGACAGATTCAATGTCTGATCCATCGAGCATGGTTTGGTCGGGGAAGCGCATAATTCCCTACTTGCTGGCGCGGAAGTGGAGATTGCCGAACGTCATGTTGACGCTGTCCTGGAGACCGTTGAACGTCGGGCGTGATTCCGGCGAGTGGGGCGTGTTGATGAACGACCCGAAGCAGATTGGCTCCGAAGGAGCCGATGATCCCGGGCTCCAGTTGAAGCTCGGTGAAGATGAAGCTGGCGATGTCGTGGATCCAGTGCCTGTCGTTCCCACAGACGGTGCCAATTGTCGATGAGTCATGTCGACAAATCCCTCGGATGATCCAGTAGGGTTTCGAGTGGAAGAACGTTACCCAGGTTCGAGGACCTCGCAGAGGTAATACCCTTACTCCTGCTTATCTGTCTTTGTATTATGAAGATTGGTTACAACGCTGGTGCGCAAGTCGAGAGATTGGATCTCGAACTATGGCTATGGTGGTGAAATTCTAGATCGGATGCCCCCCCGTCGGGTGGCTCTCCCAACCCTTAAATAGGTGGCTGGGTCTCAAGCCATACCGGGGGGGGGGGGGTGGGTTACAGACCCTAGCTCTAGTCGGTGGAAACCTTCCATCTTGTCCCGCAAGTCTTGCGGGTGGGCCGCTGTTGGGCCTTCTAGAGCCACGGGGTATTACTTTGCGCTGGGCTTCAGTGCTGGGCCTTAGACCAGGTAGGCCCATCTGACACGTCCGGAATTCATCCCCACGTCAGCGTTAGTCTGTGTTAGTTGTATTGAAAACTCACAAGTTTAGAGGAAAAACAATAGCAATAGTGTTCGGGAAAGTAGATACATTTTGAGATACGTTTTGGACGTATCAGTCGACTCCGTAACTGGGTGAAGGACTAGATGGTTCTACACCAAGGACTCGCCCAATGTTGATGGCTCTCCTTTGCTGGATCTAGATAGTCCAGTGGTGCCAAGGAGCTCGTGGAAGAACCAGCTGTCCGCGGAGAGGTGGAGCAGACTAAAGATTTATTATCTTCGATTGCGACCTTGAAGGCCAGCAGGCTCACCGGAACCCACCTCGTCATGGTGTTTCTGAAGCGAAAAGTGAAGCCATTCCAGGACAGAGCGTTGCCCATGTGGGCATACTCGATTGCTTACTCGACTCACCGCCTACGCAGCGAGGAGCTCTCGAGCAATGAACTCGAAGGTTGTCTACACCAAATCACTCGAGGCAAGGAGACTGAGTGACTGACCCAGTCGACTCGACTCCTACTGTCCCTCCACTTTCTTCCGCGACTGAGCGCACCGAGGTGAGTTTATCTTCCTGTACACTTCGTTCTTTTTTTCTGAGTGAATTTCCTTGTTCATGTCGCTTGATTTTCTCTTCGACTTCTTCTTTCTTCAGAATCTGGATGTTCTCACTAGTAAGCCACCCAAAGCGGGCACTGCCCCCTTTATGGAGGGTTTGATTGTGGCTTGTTCTCCTCGACAAGTATCTTGGCCAAGGCTTTGTTCTCCTCGACATTGGCTGTCTTCTCATCGACAAGGGCTCTCTTCTCGTCGGCAAGGGCTTTCTTCTGTTCAATGGAGGCCTTGTGCAACCCCTAGTCCTTTGCACTTTGCCACTTCTCAAGCTTCTTTTGCGCCTTCTTCTCCTCTAATTCTCTTTTTTACGTCCAAGGTCTTGGCCATGCATATCTCATTGGACTTGAACATGTTGTCAATTCTATCCCCCAAACTTGTTGCCTCAGCATCCCTCTTGATCCTATCTTTGGCCATCTTGGTCCCATCCGGCTTGTTCTTGTTCCTTGCTCCTACAGCCTCTTCAATCCTCCATCTTGGTGAAGGAACCTTTTTTCGGTGGAGCTTTGTTGTCCATCACCTTACATTTCTCACTTTTCTTGACTAATTCCCAACAATGCATATATGGAAATGCCTTGCCTTTGGAGGATGGCATGTTCTTGTACCTTGCCATCGCATTTTTTCCTACTACAAAAAAGGAATGCCAATGTACATCATATGCAACATTGGCCACCAATTGAAATGGAAAATGAAACTTACCCAGTCGTCCTCATTGGTTCCACTAGGAGGTGCATTGTACACTTGCTCCACACATCCAGCCCAACGGTGACACGCCTGCTTGAGAGTATTCCCACGACCTTGGAGAGATATAAAGCCACGGGGGGGGGGGGGGTCTTTTCCACCACTGGTATGTCCGACATCAACTTAAAGAATTTGTCTTCAATTCTTTGCCAATACCTTTTGCCGGTATGGTCCGCGCCGGTGGAGGCCTCAAGGGTCACGCTCTCCCAAGCCTTGATAAAGATCTCATCCTCGAAGACGGTGTAGCTCTTTGACCTCTTGTGGATCGAAGACTGAGATACCGCGAACACCCCTGCATCAATCTCCTCCAACTCATCGTCGTCGCCTCCACCATCTACACCGCCGTCAAAATTATTGTATGAGCTGAGCGGGGCATCGTCAAGATCATTGGTGTTCTCGTAGAGGGCGTTATCGTAGGAGCTATAAATCTGGTACTAAATTTACCGCGCTACGTCTAGAACAACAAATACTAAACTATGAGCGTCGAGCATACCTCACAGCCGTTCCGTCGAACACCTGAGGGGCACCGGTGCTGGGGTCAGAGCATCCGCCGGTGTTGTCCTCGCAACATCCGCCGGTGGTGCCGTTGCAGCAGGTGGTGTAGTCGCAGCTCGATTGCCCTTGGATTCAACACTCTTCTTCCACTTAGAGAATACCACCCACGGTTTCTTCGGTGCCAGCGGGTCGCCATCAGCAGGAGTGGCAGTGGAAGCGGCGGTTGTGGCACGACCTGCCTTCGAGGCAGATCCGGCCGCAGGACGGGCATCGGGACCACCGCCCTGCACGAGGACATTTCCTAGCCTCTTCCAGGAAACGTACAAGGCGACGGGCTCCAGCGCGGCGGCCGTGCGGGTTGGGTGAGCTGGTGGCGCAAGGCCGACATCGACGATGACTAGGGAGGCGTCAGAGGTGTCCGTGACGCCTTCGCACGACCTGGGAGCGCCGGCCAGGGTCGAGAAAGGCAGATCAGCGGCGGCAGCGGAAAGAGGGAAGGGGAATTGTCGCGTTGATTTTTCCGTCCTGCCAAAATATAGTTGGGATAGAGGGTGCGCTTGGGTACTCCCGCCCCTTTTTTTACAGCTTTAGCGGGACTTTTTTCCGTGGCTCTTAAAAAATTTATGTGTTGGTGCGATTCAAGGAGTCTTCTAGTGACACTTTTTTAGCACTGATCCGTAAAAAGACGGTTATTTTACGGTTGCACGCAGGATAAAGGATCTGCTAGAGATGTTCTTATTAGGATTAAACAAATGAGGCCTTGATAAATTATGGCTAGCGGCACGCACCATCAGGCGAGGAAAAAAAGTTAGCGCCTCCAAAAGGCATTTGCGTTGGCGAGAGAGACAACTATACAGACGCTAGAGTACTCTTTTAGCGTCTACGGAAGCGCCCCTGAAATGTATATGGCCTTAATTACAATTCATATATTGTAGCTCAATTATACTCTATAGCTGTAAGCTCGATGGAAAGGGAGCGTTCTCAGGCCCCTTGTGTAGTTTTGTGTCTCTGGTTGTGGGCCCTTTGCTTTTTTGTTGTCGCTGGACTGTGGCCCGGTTGACCGTCTCCTTGTCTCCTTCCCTGGCAGCCGCCCTGCATCTCCAATCCCCGCCGGTAACCCTTGCCCGACGGAACACTGCTCTTTCTCCCCTCTATCCCGCGCTGCCATAGGGGATCGAGGCACCGCCGAGGGAGGGCGAGGGCGTGGCTCGCGGTCCTCATGCCCTACGGCGGCGCAGCGTCGTCTAGGCGCGGCCGAACGACGGTCTGCCTGCCGGGCGAGGGCGTAAAGGATGACCGCGGACGCCGCCACCTCTCCCCCCACGACGTGAATCGGCCCCGAGTGCCCAGAGGGCCCCTCGATCTATTTGTGAGGAGAGAGGGAGCTGGAGGGGCCGCCATAGAGGTTGCAGGCTGACTCTAGCGCCCGCCATGGTTTCTGCGTGCGGCCATCCAGTGCATCCGCCGCGGCTACTCCCTCCCAAACCACTCCAGCTTTGAGGTATCATTTTCTTTTGAATTAAGCAGCGCAGAGCAGCTGTTGCATGGGGTGTGTTGTTGTATGGTGGATTTGGTGCGTTGGGTTGCCATGGCGTCCCTCCCCTATCTCCCCTTGGTCTCTCCCCTGTCTCCTCAAGCGCCCTTTCTTCCCCTTTCCATGTCAATAGCGACGTCGGGGAATGGATATTGCTGGAAGTGCGGAACGGTGAGCCGGTGGTGGTGGGTAACTTCGAGATCAGCCACCTCCCTTCCTCTCTCTATACCCGTGCTCCACTGTCTTCTATGATGTCCCTTCTCAGACGAACAAGATGGCGACTCGGATATTCTTTATGAGATGTTAACAGGTGTATAATTGGATAGAACATTATAGCCTTCA
Source organism: Alopecurus myosuroides (assembly GCA_028641055.1). NCBI lineage: Eukaryota > Viridiplantae > Streptophyta > Magnoliopsida > Poales > Poaceae > Alopecurus > Alopecurus myosuroides. The sequence continues at coordinate 334,635,849 of CM054057.1, read as the reverse complement.
ATGTGGATTATGGGTGAAACTATCAGGTGTGAAGCCCATGTTTTCTTTAAATATTTACAGTTATTTTGACTTCTGATTCTTTGTAAAACTGGAGGTTCTTTATTTCTTTTCCTCTTATTTTCTGTAGTTACACAAACTAACTAATTCTTTTTTCTCAATACAATTGAATGTTGAACTGATGTTTTTCTGTTTTCATATGAATTCTGAAGTTGTTAGGGTAGGTTCTAACTCAATATTAGTTGCAAGTATCTTGTGAGAACTGAAATCTCAGTAATCATAGGATTTTAGTGGTACTATTTTCATCTTATTAATCAGTAGGTCATACACATTTCGTCTGCCTATGCTCAGTTAATGTATACCCGGTTACTCATTGGTCAGGTCTGAAGGAGTGTAACACAACCTTGCATTCAACCCTGCTCCATGATATAGCTGTTAGTCTTGGTTTATAACTCATGACATGCCCCCGTCGTTAGTTTGGTGTATCGTCATGCGTGTGTGTTCTTCCTTCTCCAATTTTTTTGGTGATTTTCCCTTCTGCAGTTTTCTGTGTCATCTATTATTAAGATGGATCACATATTAAACATGACATGCCTCCTTTGTCAGCTATCACCATATAAGGTATGGCCTTGACTCTGAAGGTTTACATGTTGCGAATCTATTTTATTACATCTATCAATTTGAATTTATTTCTGATAGCAACTATTATGTTTCCAAGCTCCTTTTGGATGAAAGATGATCTGATTAAGCTCTACATCGAAAGAGGGCTTCTACATTTTGGTGTAAAATTTACATTTTGTTACAATGCAGTATGTGTGTGTGTGTCTTATCAGTGCACCCTTAATCCATGTAGATGGCTAGGTGCAATATTCTTTTTTTTGCGGGTAGGCTAGGTGCAATATTCAACTTGGAAATTTTCAAAGCAGATGTACCTTATGGGTTATAAATCTAAGTTGGGATCACTAACTTGCTTTCTCCTATAGTCCTATGTGATGGACAATCTATATTTTATTGTTTACGCAATATTGTCCTGCGGTTTTCTGTTTTGATTTATTTTATTCTTGTAAAAGTAAAATATGGGATGATTCTTACCTAACGCCACGCTTTAGCTTCAAAACTTACGTGTTTATGGAATGGTGGTATACATGTTATTTTCCATAACAAGTCATTTTTTTACAGAATTTATCACTATAGGAACTACTGGATCATATATAACAGAGAGCATCAATGAAACTATATAATTGCCAGACACATCGAGGGAAGTGATGTTGTCCCTAAATAATGCCAAACTCCACCACGAGAGACGTCCTTCCCCGACTTCCCAGCACGCCACCAGTAGTTTTTTTTTATCGAGTTGACACGGTGGTTGCGAGGGCAAGAGAGCCTTCAGATTTCTTTTGCCTATACGTCCAGTAGCCTATGTCGCCGCCGGATCTCGGCTGAAACCATGGGTTTGTGGTTGCAAGATGTGCTTGAGATTCTAGCTTCCTAGCAAACCTGAATAGCATGATTACGTGGTCCAAGCACTACCACCTTCAATTAACAGTGTCCAATTTCATTGACGCGACGTTCCTGCTCACCTCCTTCGGTTAATTTCTCTTTGATTGCACCGTGGATGCATTTACCTCATTAGTGCTCTGTTCTTTGCAAAATTGTATTATAGAGTTCAAAGTTGAGAAGACATGTTTTTCTCCCCAGCTAGGCATACTGTTATTAACCTATGGCTTGAGATAGCATAAATTTGACGTTCATATACTTATTTCTCTTCATTGATATTTTTTATGGTATCTTTACAGGGATAACTCTCTTTTAGTTACTAGATCTTCCGGTCTGCTTGATTATCTCATGAGATTGCATGACCACACGGTCAAATGCTGAAATGACTCAATGAGAAAGAACTCCAAACAATACTTAGAGTTCACCTTATAATTTTTTCTTGAACCAACAAAAAAGGTGTGATCTCTCATTTCTAGTTTGTTGTGCTCCAAATTGTTACTAGAATTATCGTCAATTCATGTTCTTTTAATTCATTAGTTATGCTTAGTCCATATGTAATTTCTGTTTTACGGTCTCAGTTTTTCTTAGCCAATAAATTAAACCGGACTTTGTTGGTTCCTAACATATGTAATCTCAGTTTTTGCACTTGGTATGGATATTCAACTTTAGCCATTAAAAAAATGAATGCAATAGCGTTTGCAATGGGATGAACAGTCCCCTATGAATCTTGCAATTATTCCAAATCGTAAGCCATGTGTGTTGATAATGTGAGGTCCATAGGCGAGGGAATCTTTGTTGATCATGCGGCTGTCCTATTTGTAAAATCTTGACTAATAGTAGCAGCGTGGAGGTACAACTCATGTGTGTGAGGCATGCTTCTAGTTGGTTTGGTTTCAAATGAGCTAAGTGTAGACTTATGCAAATCATATTGAGTTGTACATTTGGCCAGTCATGCCATGTGGTTCTTCCGAATCACTTGGCTTTATGTGATTAGTCTGCTGCTCATTTGTTTGTAGCTAATGTTTTCAAGCTGACTCAATTCGATCATTCAGTGTTTGCTTTTACAGGTGTGTGTTATGCTGTTGTTGCGCTTGAAAACCAGGAAAACAGACTGGTTATTGGTTTGACAGAAGGAAATGGTCACATTATGTACAGGTGGGTCATGCCACATATTTGGTTAATAGACGTCTAATCCTGGGTCTGGGAAGCACTGAATCAGTATGTCTAAAGAAGCCACACGCCCACGCCCCCTGAAAAATGACTACTGGCCATGTGTCGTGGGATAATCACGGCAGACGTTACCGGGGGTAACTGATCTTGGGGCAAGACGACACAGGCGTTTGGGAGAGGGTTTAGCTCAGAGGAAAACATGGTGCAATTCGATCTGGTAGCCGGCAATCAAAGTCGCCGAGTCTCCGATCTTGATATAACAACTCGACCCTGGGATTACACTAGATGCTCGATATCAAGCGATATTGCTAGGGTTCTTAGATCTCTTTGTCTTGTACACAAGGATTATCCTGGTTCGACCTCTCCATGGGAGGTAATAGCTTACTTCCAGCTGGGATCTTATTAGCAATCGATCTAGAGGCTCGGACTGCAATGTCGCCGAGACCTGGAATTTAGCTCGGGCTGACTCTCGCCGAGACCTGGAATTTGGCCGACTCTCGCCGAGACCTGGAATTTGGCTCGTGCTGACTCTCGCCGAGACCTGGAATTTGGCTCGTGCTGACTCTCGCCGAGACCTGGAATTTGGCCGACTCTCGCCGAGACCTGGAATTTGGCTCGTGCTGACTCTCGCCGAGACCTGGAATTTGGCTCGTGCTGACTCTCGCCGAGACCTGGAATTTGGCCGACTCTCGCCGAGACCTGGAATTTGGCTCGTGCTGACTCTCTCGCCGAGACCTGGAATTTGGCTCGTGCTGACTCTCGCCGAGACCTGGAATTTGGCTCGTGCTGACTCTCGCCGAGACCTGGAATTTGGCTCGTGCTGACTCTCGTCGAGACCTGGAATCTAAGGTTTCTACCCGAAATCTCTCTCTCTCTATGACCTAGGAGTCTGCTTATATGGGCGGCTGGTCTCCTGGTCGTACAAGGTAAAAACTGGGTCATACCATATTAAGAGTCCTAATCTAGGTCCCCTGCGTGACCTCCAAGTCTTGAGTCTCCAACTTGTACAAGGTTTCCGGGTCTTCCAGAATCTTCCTTCTATAGCATCTTCCAAAGCTGAGTTACCCCCAGACCAGGCTTTGCCTCCTGGCCGGGTCTCGCTTCTGTCTGGTCATATTTTCTTCGTCCTTAGGGGTACCAGGTTATCTTTCCCCCGACAGTAGCCCCCAAGTTTAAGCTGGATTCGAGCTTGTCTTGTTCTCCTTCATGATCTTGATTTTAGGCGTCATGTTTCAGGTGAAGCAGCAAGCTCGATCATCCAGGTTAAACTCCCGAAATAAGACAAATAATATATAAAAGGATAAAACCCGGTTATTCTTCCTGGGTTCATACGCCTCCAGGTTTATCTCAATAACATCCCATAAATCATGTTTCTTCCTGGGTTCTTATGCCTCCAGGTTACCGAGGTGGGTCCTCTCAATATGTCGATGGTTTAGATGACTCTTTTGCAAACCTTTAACTGTAAGCCGGCTTTCGCATGGATTATCACTGCTGAACTCACTCTGAAAAACAGGGTCAGTTAAGTCTCCATGGGCATCATAACTGATTGAGATTACAGGAGAGCAAACAGGCCATATAAGTGCGAGTCACATCGAGCTTAAGCAAGATAGGCAAGGATTATACTGGCGGCATAAAAGCCAGGTCTTAGGATTGCAGCTACAAACTATTCAAGTAAGAGCCCCCAAGACCCGGATCAATGTTTATAAAGTAAAGACTTAATTGTGCAACATTACCACATTGATCCACATATTGTTGCCAAGAACTCTTTGGGCAACACTAACCGAAGTTGTGAAGCACTCTTGGACTAAACTTATACTAATAGGATATTTCTCAATATTGCGAAGCACTCTCGGGCCAAGCTAATATAAATTTTTGCGAAGCGCTCCGGGCCATGCTAACCGAAGTTGCGCAGCACTCTTGGGCTAAGCTAATATTAATAGAATATTTTACAATATTGCGAAGCACTCTCGGGCCAAGCTAATATAAATTTTTGCGAAGCGCTCCGGGCCATGCTAACCGAAGTTGCGCAGCACTCTTGGGCTAAGCTGATATAAATTTTTGCGAAGCGCTCCGGGCCATGCTAACCGAAGTTGCGCAGCACTCTTGGGCTAAGCTGATATAAATTTTTGCGAAGCGCTCCGGGCCATGCTAACCGAAGTTGCGCAGCACTCTTGGGCTAAGCTGATATAAATTTTTGCGAAGCGCTCCGGGCCATGCTAACCGAAGTTGCGCAGCACTCTTGGGCTAAGCTGATATAAATTTTTGCGAAGCGCTCCGGGCCATGCTAACCGAAGTTGCGCAGCACTCTTGGGCTAAGCTGATATAAATTTTTGCGAAGCGCTCCGGGCCATGCTAACCGAAGTTGCGCAGCACTCTTGGGCTAAGCTGATATAAATTTTTGCGAAGCGCTCCGGGCCATGCTAACCGAAGTTGCGCAACACTCTTGGGCTAAGCTGATATAAATTTTTGCGAAGCGCTCCGGGCCATGCTAACCGAAGTTGCGCAGCACTCTTGGGCTAAGCTGATATAAATTTTTGCGAAGCGCTCTGGGCCATGCTAACCGAAGTTGCGCAGCACTCTTGGGCTAAGCTGATATAGAATTATACTCAAAATCATCGGGGATTGAACCGGACGTACGTACCATGCCGATGAGGATGTTGACCCGGCCGATTGTGATGACAGATCCGGATTCGAGCAGATCCGACTCTGGCCCCCAGCCAAAATCGTCCACCATCTTCTCTCCTTCGGGGTTGATGTAGATCTCGCCGATGATGAGATTCTTCATGTTCTCCCGAGCTTCTCCCGTGATGTAAACACCCTTGGACGTGGGCCCCACGGTGGGCGCCAACTGTCGTGGGATAATCACGGCAGACGTTACCGGGGGTAACTGATCTTGGGGCAAGACAACACAGACGTTTGGGAGAGGGTTTAGCTCAGAGGAAAACATGGTGCAATTCGATCTGGTAGCCGCCAATCAAAGTCGCCGAGTCTCCGATCTTGATATAACAACTCGACCCTGGGATTACACTAGATGCTCGATATCAAGCGATATTGCTAGGGTTCTTAGATCTCTTTGTCTTGTACACAAGGATTATCCTGGTTCGACCTCTCCATGTGAGGTAATAGCTTACTTCCAGCTGGGATCTTATTAGCAATCGATCTAGAGGCTCGGACTGCAATGTCGCCGAGACCTGGAATTTAGCTCGGGCTGACTCTCGCCGAGACCTGGAATTTGGCCGACTCTCACCGAGACCTGGAATTTGGCTCGTGCTGACTCTCGCCGAGACCTGGAATTTGGCTCGTGCTGACTCTCGCCGAGACCTGGAATTTGGCCGACTCTCGCCGAGACCTGGAATTTGGCTCGTGCTGACTCTCGCCGAGACCTGGAATTTGGCTCGTGCTGACTCTCGCCGAGACCTGGAATTTGGCCGACTCTCGCCGAGACCTGGAATTTGGCTCGTGCTGACTCTCGCCGAGACCTGGAATTTGGCTCGTGCTGACTCTCGCCGAGACCTGGAATTTGGCTCGTGCTGACTCTCGCCGAGACCTGGAATTTGGCTCGTGCTGACTCTCGCCGAGACCTGGAATTTGGCTCGTGCTGACTCTCGCCGAGACCTGGAATCTAGGGTTTCTACCCGAAATCTCTCTCTCTCTCTATGACCTAGGAGCCTGCTTATATGGGCGGCTGGTCTCCTGGTCGTACAAGGTAAAAACTGGGTCATACCATATTAAGAGTCCTAATCTAGGTCCCCTGCGTGACCTCCAAGTCTTGAGTCTCCAACTTGTACAAGGTTTCCGGGTCTTCCAGAATCTTCCTTCTATAGCATCTTCCAAAGCTGAGTTACCCCCAGACCAGGCTTTGCCTCCTGGCCGGGTCTCGCTTCTGGCTGGTCATATTTTCTTCGTCCTTAGGGGTACCAGGTTATCTTTCCCCCAACACCATGTATAGTCCAACCTCTAAAATAGCTACCCTCGATTTGGTTAATTGGTGCTTCATGGGCATTTTCCTGTTCTAGATCTTTGCAAGGGTCCGACCTTTTCTATCTTTCTATTCTGTTTAGATTAGGGGCACTGTTGAAGACCAATTTTAAGGCTGAGTTGCTTGAGAACGGTAATGAAAAAAATATTTGTAGAGGAGCATGTAAACGATAAAGTATTTTCATCTTGAGTCGTGTCATTTTCCATTGCTTGTTTTCCACAAATTAGTAATTGTATTGAGCTTAGTAGAGTTCTTGATATTGCTCATTCGCTAAGAAAACAATATAACAATATTAGATGCTTGATCTTCTTTTTTTCCTGTTTGAACCAGGATACAGAATGTAATTTCCCTACTTTCCTTATCCTATTGAAAACTCATGTTGTAGTTGGGTCTGCTAATTCCTTCCTCTTGATTTCTTGAAATCGTGTTGGTGCAATTATGCAAAGGTAAAGGGAGATTGTCTTACTAACTTTGATGCTCTGTTTTCATGCAATTTATTTGTATATTTTTTCCTTCACGGCTTCACTGAATGTCGCTTCGTTGTTTGTAATGTATTCCACCACTAGGCTATGTTAGTGAGGCTGCGACGGCTGTAAAAAAAAATACTAAGTATGTACAACGGAGAGTTGTAAGCCTGAAACACATGCAGGTCCACCACATCTATCACACAGAGGCAAGAAGTGGTGAAGACGGCGCGGCGGAGCGCGCTTACCGACTAGTATGACTAGAGGCGTGGACTATAGGGTTCGTCCTCCGATCAGCAAGGGACAGGGGCTGGGGGTCCGACCCCTATGGAGACTATGACTAGAGGCGTGGTTTTTTCCCCTATGCTGCAGCGGCAGGTTGACGCGGTGGATATGTCTGTTGCGGTGAAGGAACACGACTAGGGTTCTGCCGGGCACAGAAATGATCCAATTTCTCTGCCGGGCGGCGGTTCCGGGCAGAATAACGCAGCTTCTCCTGCCGCAGACTGCAGTGCTGGTCAGTTGGCTGTTGATGCTTCTCGGCTCTACATTGTTGGGTCTGATTCTCATGTGGGCAACGTCTCAAGTCCTGTGGGTCGCTCGTTGGGAGGAGATTTGGAGGCTGCACTCTGGGCCCCCTCCGTGGAGGTGTTATCTGCCACCATGATGCCCGAGGATGTGTCGCGGACAGCCGACGTGGATGCTCACACCTTCCACGGTGATGTTAGTGGGGCGGAGGTCCTAGTTGCATCGCATGCTGCACTGCCCAAGAGTGCCCGGTCGCTGTCACCTAGGACGCCGAAGATTGCTGGGTCATTACGAGGGTAAAATTCGGACAGTGGCCTTCTTGCTGCGGATTATGAGGGTGCGACTATGGAGGTTCATCCGAGTTCTGTAGGACCAGCAGAGGTGGTGACTCCGTTGCTACAGCGTGAGGCTGTTATCGCGTATGGAGGGATTTTGGATCCCAAGACTTCTGGACATCGTTCGAGTGCTTGGATTAGGGCGCATCATTCGGCGGATGTGCCTATCGCGGAGCAGGCGTCACTGCAGGCCGAGCACAATAATGCTCAACTTAGAGGTATGTTGTAGCGCACTCACATTTAATAATGTAAGAACTACTGTGTTAAGTGCTAATCCCCGGATCAATGCTAGCACCACAGAACAAAATGTAAAGCATCATTGCAGAAGTATCAAAATTATTACAAAAGATCCAGAATAGCCAAGTATAGCTTTATTACAAAGTGCATAGTCTTGAAAGACTAGCAAAACACAGAGTTCTAAACAGCAGAAATAAAAGTAGCAATGAGCCTCCATCTTCAATCATGCGCCACATGCATTACGTGTTGGGTGTAGACTCGAGTCCAAGCACTTGATCAAACTTCATCATCAGAATTTCGTGCACGTTGGAATATGCATCCCCCAAAGGAGATTCAGTACAAACATTGTACTGGCAAATGACACTATGGTGGATATAAAATGGAAAGTCTAAACTACATGCATATCTGGCTTGGTGGAGTTTAGGCTATTTGCCGAAAGCAAGTTTTTCCCTAACACTTTTGAAAAAGAGTTTTCTTCTCAAAGATTGGCACCATGGGACACACCCATGAGCACCACAACTAATATTTCCTTAGACAATTTTTACTTCTTCAAATAGTGTTGAGATTCTTCTGTCTATCCTTGTCCAGCTGCTTGAAGTTGTCCATTATCGGGGACACGGCTATGATCATAGTTTCTAACTCTGCAGAGGTTGTGCACTTTCACTCTTTGTCTTCAATTAGCCCAAACATCCTATACACCCGGAGTGCATCATGGAAAGGAGAGAATTGAGACGAGATCTTTCGGAAGCAAGAAATTCAACCCAACCATCAAGACCCGTTCCACCTATAATTATGCTACATCTTCATGTCAAGCATGGGTTGAACTCTCACAACTTAGTTGATCAAGACAGACCCATATGTCAAAGGGTTGCACGGGAAGCTACTAAACTTAGAGGACTTGGTAATCTCTTTGTTTCCTGGGTGGCATTCCTCAAGTGAACTCCTTAGGAGATTAAAGGCCCCAAGGAGACACTCAACTTTCGACAACCACGCAATACCAAACCCACCCAGGTGGTTAATTGAAGCTTATACTTAGAATTTTCCACAACATCGAGTAAAACAAATTTGTAGCAAGGCTAAGCATCTACTAAGTACTAAGTCTCCAAAATAACAAGTCTAAAGGATGGCTACACACTACTTGGTATTTTTCATAGCATAATAATGACTTAGTAAAAATTCCCTATCATGCATACTACTCAAAAACACTAGTAATGCATAGTAAAAATAGGGGAGATTTGATGGTGTGTCACTTGCCTTGGCAATAGGAGGAACAATCACAGCAAGTATAATAGCAACAAGAGTAGACTTTCTCCTCTTCACAATCTAATACAAGCAAAACAAGCCACACATAAACATACAAACAAACATAACATAGAAAACAAAATAACAATACAAAAACATGTATGATGCTATGCAATCAAATTAATGCACAAAATTCACAATTAACAATAATTAATAATAATGAAGTTCTGTGATGTTAATAACATGGTTATGATGCATGCAAAACAAATTAATTATCAAATTATAATTATTAGCATTACTAGGGTTTTAATATAGGCTAATATGAAGATTAATAGGGTTTCTGTTACAAAGATGCACAAATAATTTTTTCAACGCTTCTACTGGATAGAGGACATTAAAACAAAACCATAGCAATTGATTTCACCTAAAAAGGAATTATAGATTAAAAGTTATGCCCAAATTAGTGATTATTAGAGATCTACAAATAACATGTGAGTGCACGTTTCAAATTTCAAATTTCAATATTCTAAGTTAATCTAGACAATGTGCTGATTTCAAAAGTCCAAAATCATTTAAATGGGAGTTACAGAACAAAAGTTATAGATTTTACAAGTTTTGCAATTTTTCTGGAATTTTAATTTGATTTAAAATCCGTGCTGACTGGCTTGCTGACTGGGCGCCCACGTGGTGCGTCTGGATTGGAGCGGAGCCGGTGCGGCGGCTGACGAGGAGGGCAACATGGCGAGCGACGTGGCATGCTTCCATTGGACGATACCGGTTCGCCGAATCGATCTAATCTAGGACGTTCGTTCCCGATCGGACGGTCGAGAGGAAAGGGGAGGGGGTACTCACCGGAGAGGAGATAGATGGTGACGTGGCGGCGGCTTGGATGGCGTGGTGGCTCCCGAGCTCCTCCGATGTCGCTGAGGATGGTGGCGAGTGCGGCGCGTCGTGGTGGGACTTCTCGTCTCCTCGGCTTCTCTCCTCGAAGCGGGGAACGGCAGCTGTGGAAGCTCCCGAGACCCTCGGTAATGGCGGCGGCGGCAGAATATTTCGAGGGGGCGGCGGCGACTCGTTTTCGATCTAGGGTTAGGGGCGGGGGCACGCACGTCGAGGGCGACTTTTATAAGGGGTGGTGGTGTGGGAGGGGGCTAGGGTTGCGGGGAACGGCAGCGCGAACGGATCTGTGTCCTCCACGGCGGCGTAGTCCGTCCTGGACATGGCGGCGCGGATGGGGTGACGTCAGCGCTGACGCGACGTCGGCGTCACGGTGGGGTCCATGAGACACAGAGAGAGGCGAGAACCGGGGCGGGATGGGCTGCTGCTGTTTCTGCTGGGCTCAGTTTTGCGGGCCGACCTGTTTACCGTGGACTGCGCGCGCGAGAGAAAGAGAGGGCGAGGGAAGATGGGCTGGGCCCTGGGGTGCGGGGGAGAGGAGAGGGAGACCGAGGGTTGGAGCGGCGCTGTGCTTCATCTTTTCCTTTTTTTTCCTTCTGTTTTTTTTCTTTGTTCAAATGATTCAAAAGCATTTCAAAACCCAACCAAAAAAAAACAGAAAAATACAAAAAAAATTGTTTAGGAGAGCTTATGAAAAATAGAACATTTTGGTACTAAAAGTTTCCCAAAATAAAATACTTATATTTGAAAAAGTATTTAAATTCAAAATGTGGTTTAATAGGTAATAATACCTAAAATTTTGTCTTTAAGAAATTTAACAGCCAATTTTTATGCAATCAAAATGCAAGGATGCTATGATGCACATGTATGCATGATGTTCTTGATTTTTTCAAAGTTTTCAAAATCCTGGAATGTTACATATATCGATCAATAATGTTTTTTCATTTGTTAAATTTTCAAATGAAGATATTATTCATAGGGCTGCTAGGATGGGTGTCTCTTTGGGTTCTTCACCATCTAGCGTTGATAGGGCTGCTTCTTTTCTTAAAGCAACAGAACACTCTCGTCAACTAGTTACTTTGCATAATAATTTAAGTTTAGATGGGGATGATACTGATCATAGCCTAGTGGTTCATAAGGCGTCAAACCTACGTGAGGGTTTTGAGGTTGACATTGAGGAGGGCATGGACGATCAATTGGATCGATTATCCCAGGGTGTCAAGTTGACACGGTCTCGTAAAACTTTTAATGCGAGTGGATTCTCAAAACCTAGAAGAAGCCAGAAGTAAAAAAGTTGAATATTAAGTAGAGATGAAAGGCCTGTTCTGGAATTGTGATGGGCTTGGGGATTCTGCTAAGCATTGGGCGGTTAGAGAGGTGATAGTTGAGTTGAAATTGGATTTCATAGCTACCAGTGAAACTGGGAGAGGGAGTTTTTTGACGGTATTTTTAAATCATTTAGCTGGTGGTTTGGATTTCAGTTGGTATTGTCTACCACCTCATGGAAGGTCGGGTGGCATCCTTATAGGCTTCAACAACTCTACTATAGCGGTACAGACTGTTATAGCTGGAGACTTTTCTGTTAAAATTCACGTGCGGTCAAAGGAGGATGGTTATCTTTGGGCACTGGTTGTCGTTTATGGGGCTGCCCAGACCGATGAGAAACACGTCCCATGTTGGTGGGAGGTGATTTTAATATCATTCGCAGACAATCTAAGAAAAATAATAACAACTTTAATTCACGCTGGCCGGTTATCTTTAATGCTATCATTGAGAGTTTAGATTTAAATGATTTGGAACTGTCAGGGAGACAGTACACCTGGACTAGTAGACGAGATGTTCCAACTTTGGAGAAGTTGGATCGCGTCCTCGCTAGTATTGAGTGGGAACAGAAATTCCCGTTGGTGCCTGAAAGGCATTGGACCGGATGGGATCCGATCACTGGTCGTTGCTCGTTGATTCGGTATCTTCGGCTAATGTTGGGAATAAATCGTTATTATCCTTTGAGCTCTCTTGGCTGAGGCATGCTGGATTCTATGACTTAGTTAAGAAGGAATGAGAGGCCATTTCGACAGGGTCAAGTCCAATAGAGAGGTGCAAAATAAGATTAGACATCTTACAATTTTCCTCAGAGGTTGGGCAAGGAATTAGGCAGGTGAATATAAGGTGTTGAGAGATAAATTATTTCTTCTCATCAACGAGTTAGACTTGAAAGCTGGAACTAGTCCGTTGTCGGAGTCCGAGAGGGCTGCGAAGTCGGAGGCGGATTCGTATCTTGCGAACCTTCGTCGCGATGAGGAGTCCAAGTGGGCTCAACGTGCGAAGGTTCGACATATTCAGGAAGGGGGAAACAACACTCGTTACTTTCATGTGGTGGCTAATGGTAGACATCGTAAGAAACGAATCTTCCAGTTAGAACAGGATTGTTGGGCAACAGAATTTGAAGGTCTTTATATCTGAGTATTACAAGAGATTATTTGGGCCATTGATACCTTCTACCTTCTCTATGGAGGAGTCTATGATAGATGATGTTACTCAGATTTCCATGGAAGAGAATGATCTCTTGACACAACCTTTTTTTGGAGGAAGAGGTGTGGGAGGCGGTTTCTTAAATGGAACTCAATAAAGCTCCGGGTTCGGATCGGTTTTCGGCTGAGTTTTATAAGAGGTTTTGGAGTGTCATTAAAATGGATTTAATGGCCATGTTCAATCAATTACATGATGGTTCTCTTGATTTGTTTAAATTGAACTTTGGTGTTATTACCCTACTTCCTAAGAAGGAAGATGCATGTAGGATTGAGCAATATAGACCTATATGTCTGTTAAATGTGAGTTTCAAGATTTTCACTAAGGTTGGCACGATTAGAGTGACATCGATAGCTCAGAGAGTAATTTGTCCCTCTCTATCTGCGTTTCTCCCTGGAAGAAACATTTTAGAAGGGTTTGTGGTTCTCCACGAGACTATTCATGAACTAAAACGCAAAAAATGTATGGTGTGTTACTCAAAATAGATTTTGAGAAAGCGTATGATAAGGTTAACTGGAATTTTCTCCAAAAAACTTTACGCATGAAAGGATTCAATCCACAGTGGTGCGATTGGGTAGCTAGATTCGTGCAAGGAGGGAGTGTGGGGATAAGAGTGAATGATGATATTGGTCATTATTTTCAAACTCTAAAGGGATTGCGGCAGGGTGATCCGTTGTCGCCCATCCTGTTTAACCTGGTTGCTGATATGTTGGCACTTCTTATTGCACGGGCAAAAGAGGATGGTCAAGTTGGAGGTTTGATACCACACCTGGTTGAGGGTGGTGTTTCTATTCTTCAGTACACGGATGACATCATTCTATGTTTAGAGCATGATTTCGAAAAGGCAGTTAATATGAAGCTTATTTTGTTCATCTTCGAGCAATTGTCTGGGTTGAAAATTAATTTTCATAAGAGCGAGGTATTTTGTTTCGGTAAGGCCATTGATTGTCAGCAAGAGTATAGAAATATTTTTGGGTGTGAGTTTGGTGCTTTGCCTTTTAAATATTTAGGGATCCCAATTCATTTCTGTAAGCTCTTTAATAGGGAATGGAAGTCGGTGGAGGACCGGTTTGAACAGAAGCTAAGTTCTTAGGTAGGAAAATTACTATCCTTTGGGGATCGTTTAGTTCTTATCAATTCTTTTCTTTCTAGTTTACCTATGTTTCTTCTCTCTTTTTTCGAGATTCCTGTTGGGGTTAAAAAGAGATTATATTTCTATCGGTCCCGATTCCTCTGGCAAAGTGATCATTTAAAAAAGAAGTACAGACTGACTAAATGGAATATTGTCCGTCGCGCCAAGCATCAAGGTGGTCTGGGGATAGAATGCTTAGATGTTAAAAATAAATGTCTTCTCAGCAAGTGGTTGTTTAAATTGCTCTCGGAGGAGGGTATGTGGCATGAAATATTGCACAATAAATATGTCAAAGGAAAACCGCTCACACAGGTGATCGCAAAGCCTACTGACTCACCTTTTTGGAAGGGTATTATGCGAGTCATTCGACATATTTCCTGTTTACTAGGCAATGGGCAAAGTGTAAGATTCTAGTAAGATATGTGGTTGGATGGAACGCCATTAGCTACCCGGTACCCTGCCCTTTTAAATATTGTACGTCATAAGAATGTGTTGGTAGCCGACGTTCTTGGAAATGTGACTCTAAATATTGAGTTTAGACGTGCTCTCTATGGAGATAAGTGGGTGGCCTGGCTAAATATGGTAGAGAGATTGATGGCAATCTCACTTTCAAATGAGCAAGATGCTTTCATTTGGAAGTTAACAGGCTCAGGGAGATTTTTACAGTCAAATCCTATTATGAGGAGCTTATGAATGGGAATATGAGATTCTTACATAAGTACCTGTGGAAACTAAAGGTCCCACTAAAAATTAAAATATTCATGTGGTTTCTTTCTCGTAAGGAACTTCTCACAAAGAACAATTTGGCTAAGAGGAATGGACAGGTTGTAAGAAATGCGTGTTTTGTGACTATGACGAATCAGTGAGCCATCTTTTATTCATTGTGAGTTTGCTAAAAAAAAATATGGAGATTAGTCCATTTTACTTTTAGCATAACTCCACTAGCTAGTGTTAATAATATGTTTGGATCTTGGTTGGACGGGTAGATAAGTCTACTAAAACTAGTATACGCATTGGTGTATGTGCTTTCCTTTGGGCAATTGGGAATTTGCCGAAATGATGTTATTTTTAACAATTTAGTGGTTGGTCATTTCCTGCAGGTGGTTCACAGGGCTACGTATTGGATCCACATGTGGTCTTTCCCGCTGACAGAAGACCAGCGTGAACGTTTCGATGCCGGCTGATGACGGTCGTTCGGGTTATATTCAGTACGGGTGGTTGTCTGCACACTAGGCGACTACAATAGACTGTAGTTTAATTTTGTTGCTATTTAGATGGTTGGTCTTTGTAGCCACCCTGCTGATCGCTGAGGATTTTTCTTGTACTCTAAACTTGGATTTCGGATGGTATTTTTAATATAAAAGCCGTGTATATCACTCTAATGCATACTTTAAAAAAACTCAATTAATTAGTGATGGGTTCTTCTTTCTACGTAACCTTACAGACATGAAACTAGCTAGCTTCCCGACATCAAAGGCGACCAATATACCCCGTGTGGCCAGGTATAAAGCTGTACTCCAACAGGAGCACGTATATGAAGTATAGAAAGCAACGTTCAGGTCAAAGTCTATGGCCAATAACAGAACAAAAGGAATCTGCACATACGATGATTTAATCAATCAGCTATATTTTCCATCCCCATCGAGAGAAAGTGATAAGAACGAACGGTGGGGAAAAGGTGAAAGCGAGTCGATGTCGATCGTGCATAGCCCTTGTCTGTATGCCGCACACCGATTGGCCGTTGCCCGTTGGGACAAAAAAAGAGTCAAGCACGTGCGGCAACAGAAGTCAAAGTAGTTCCATCAATGTTTCGTTTCAGTGATTAATCATTCTTGTGCTACAAGGAAGCGGGGGAAAACGAATACTGGTAGTGATCGAGGTAGACTTGATCCACGTAAGAGTAGACTTGGGTACTAGAGAAGATTGTTCTCCAAGGTAGAATATGCATGCATGCACCACATAGGTAATTAACTTGACCGGTATCAGGTCCTTCGATTCATAGGATAGAAAAATATAGAAATAGAAAACTTGTAGAATTGGTATGACATGACTAAATAAATCTTGTGAGAAGAGTAATTTCCTTTAATTGTGTGAAGAAATTTTCCATGAGGTTGCACCTTAAGTTATTTTTCTATAGGATTTGTACTATAAGATTTCTATAGGAATAATTCCTGTTAGATATGGTCAAGCAATATAGGAAAATTTTCTATCTCTTAAGAGATCTAACCGCAGGGCTATTCAAGCCCTGAGGTTGCTCCTGGCTGCTGCCCAATGTGTGCCCCCACCTGGGAGAGTTGTTGGGTCGGTGGCTCGTTTATGTGCTGGCTGTAGGTGGTTGGTTGGAGCAGGGTCGGTTGGTTCCTTTGACTTCTATTACTCCCTGGGCTTCACCGACTGTGATGATTCTCTTTTTTCTCTCCACCCCTGCCCGCCAACTATCCCCAAATCTCTTCCTCTCCGACGGTGAGGTAGTGTGATATGGGGTGGCCCAATCTTCTCAATGAGCTTCTCTCTCTCTTTTTGTATTTTCTGATATATGTGGATAACTAGTGCTACACTGAGACCTCTCACTTGGATGACCCTTGTTGCCAATGCAACAACAATCAAACCCTTTGGATATTCTCAACTACACACTCTTGCACAAGCAATCAATGATCACAAGTGGTCCTGTATCCCCCTAATTCCCAATGGAATAGCAAGATATCACACAAACTTTGACTTGGTAATACTTCAAGATGAATGCTTAGCAGCAATACAATCTCAAGGCTAGGGTTTCTGTTGTCTAAATTGTTCTCCCTAATCCACACGCGGGTGGCAAGAATATAAGGGGGAGGGGTGCGGCCACAAGGGTCCTTGCGCAAGCAACCCACCTTGACGGGGGGATGATAACCCGGTAGGCCAAACTCCAAGGAGTAACCCGGCCGAAAGGACGCTGTGCAAGATCCGGTTAAAGATAAGGAAACCTATAAAGGCCCAAGCTTGTAGGCCCAGTAACCCGGATTGTGGGTTATGGTAGAAGAAAGTTAGGGTTTGTGCGCCGTGTCCGGGTAGGATCCAGGATGTGCCTTGGAGAATAAGCCAGGGGGTACGGGTGCTTTATAAACCGACCCCCAGGTCTAGTTTAGGCAGAGATCTAAGAACCCTAACAATATCGCTTGATATCGAGCATCCAGTGTAATCCCAGAGTTGAGTTATTGTATCAAGATCGGAGACTCGGCGACTTTGATTGCCGGCTACCAGATCGAATTGCACCATGTTTTCCTCTGAGCTAAACCCTCTCCCAAACGCCTGTGTCGTCTTGCCCCAAGATCAGTTACTGTCGCACCCTGGTTTCTAGGGGATACTCATCGGGCCGAACTGGATAGCAGATGCTTGGATTATGGGGCATAACTGCTCCCACGTCCCAGCTTCCTGGTAGGCCTGCGCTTATGCGCGACAACACAAGCCCTGCTATTCCATCGTCGATGTAAACTATCCACTAGAAGTCATAGGCACTACTGTCGACGTACTTCATATCAATCACGCACGGTACGTCAACAGCTTTGAACGAATGATAATCACAACATATCTCTAAGACACAAAAGATTGAAATAAGGTTGCAAATAGCCTTCACTAAGGCAGAGATAGCAAATACCATCATCCAGAGGACACATGTCCCAACATAACATTCATTACATCAGCGGAAGCAATCAAGGTGTCTGAGTACAGACAAATCCAAATAGGCCTAAGAGGCCGACAATGAAAAGAAAACGGAGCCCATCCACGAAGTCGTCGGATCCTGCCCGGGTCCGCTATCTACTCGTCAACAGCGTCGTCGTACTCCACGTGGTAGCCTCCATGGGGATCCTCGGAATCGTCGTCTGCGTAAACCACAGCCCCAAAGGGGTCAGTACAACAACGTACTGGCAAGCAAGACTCACAGTTCACCAAAGTGTAACCCGTCAACACCAAGCACAGATGCTTTGGGTGCAACGGAAGGAAGGGTGATATAAAAGATGCGGCAGCGGGCTGCACTAACCAGCTACAGAAACATACTATAACTTCCGGCTAACAGAAAAGGAGATAAGATAGCGTATCGTAACCAACTACAACCAACCACCAAACAAACCCATCCTGGATCTCGCCCCTTATCCAAAGAAGCAATCCGAGGATAACTCACACAGTTGGATTAATGATGGTTCAGTTATTGTGTCAATAAACCTATTACTAGTCAAGTTATTATAGTTAGGTGTAAGTTGTCTGAGTACTTGTTAGCCAGTACTTTCACCAAGTCGTCACATAACCGCGGACAACACGGCTTCTCGAGAAGATTCATCCCTGCAGGGTGTGCTCCAGTACCCGTACACACTCGAGCCACCAACTAAAACTCAGGTGGACTCGACACGACTCGAACCATCACTACAGTCTGTCCTAGGAGCCACGGAGCTATAAGGTCCCAGCCACGCAGCCGAATACTCAGCGCAGGTGTGCAAAACTCCCGCAGGACACAACACCCCGGCACTACAGGCCTCGCCCTATATGTGTGCGTCATCATCATCATCAGTAACCATGGGAGCGACCCATTCATGCGTATGAGCCAAATGGAACACCCGAACTAAGTGTGGCTCTTCGGACAAACTGCGGATCAGATCAAAGCCGAGGGGGGTTCCATACCACCACCCGGATGCGGTGAGCACGCTCATCATGGATCAGTAGACAAGACCCTTTTCCTAATTAGGGTCGACACTAGCAGGCCTCAAAACCACGACGGGCCTCCTGCCGGTGCCTTAACATCAAATTATTATTATTACCCAAGCACTAACAGGTTGTTGTTTAAACATCGAGCCCATAGAACATAATAGAAATAGCAACAGAAAGTAACGGGTAACAGACTCGAGCAGAAACAACCCTAAGCATGCTAGTAAGACACGGGCTCAAACAACGGGGTTATAGGACTGGAGGTGAGGCAATATCATGGTTTCAGGGTATCATGTGATAGGCTCGTAACAGAAGCAACGAAACATATGGCTAGCAGAAATAGACAACGGAAAAGTATCGGTAACCAATGTTGAAAGGAACACAGTGGTTCATGTGAGTGATAACTTGCCTGCAAACCCAGTAGCCTGGTACTGAGCTAAAACCTCTGAAGGGGTGTCGTAAGGATCGTCGGTATCAACGTCGTCGTCTAACCGAGAAGAAGCAAACAGACAATGCAGAAAGGGTAGACAATCAATATCATGGCATAGTGCACAATCATGGGGATGATGCATGTCATGTTAATGGTTGCATCAAAATAAACTAGCTAACATGGTAACACAAATTAAATGGACACATATGCAATTTTGAGTTGCATATGAAAAGCCCATGAATTTTGGGTTAGATTATTTGTTTTCCAACTAATCAACAGGTGCTAGTGGTTTAGTATGATGCATGCAAAAGGAAAAACAGCAAAATAACAACATAGAATCAATATAAAATAGGGTTTACCAATTTAGAAATTTATTTAGTAAGTTATGGAATTTGTGGTTCCTTAAAGGGATTACACAAATAGTTGTTTTCACCAATTTAAATTGTGCAAAACAAATAACAAAATTCATATTTGAAAAGTTCACACTTTGATGTTTGAAAACATATTTTGCATGTTCAAGATTATTTTATTTTGAGCAAGTTATGATTTTAGCAAATTTAAACGAATTAAACAAGGATTAAATTATTTAAGCAATTTTAATTATTCAATTCATGAAACAAAATTTATATTTGAATTGGTGGTTCAAAATGGTATGGAAACCATATTTTATTTGCATGATTTGGATTAATAATGAATTAGTTATGGATTTTAGCAAATTGCAATTGAATTATTTGAATTCAAATTTGAATTGCATTTTGAAAACTCAAAACAGAAAACAAATGCTATAGATAGATAGAGAATTTAATTTGGTGCGGTGTACATATTTTATTTATTTTTGTTGGAGTTGGGATTTAAAAGTTATTTGGGTTTGAAGTTTAGGGACTAAACGGTAATAAAAACTGGACTTAAAAATAAAGGAAAACGTGCAGAAAAGCAATTTGCACCGCGCTGTGGCCAGCCACAGGCACTGACAGTGGGGTCAGCGCCACTGTGGCGCTTAGGTGGCAGGCTGGGGGATGACATGGCCTCCAGGGCCCATGACAAGCGGGCCCCACGGGGGTTGCGCGCAGGGAAAAAATTGGGGAGGCAATTGCCTCCCCTGGGATTTGATCCCGGGACCTCTCCCTTTGGTCGCACGGTTCGGTACCAGTTGGGCTATGAGCGTTGTGTTGACAGGTAGGCATAACGATTGATCTTAAGGTGTGTTTCCGTCAGATATTAGACTGACGAAACTGAACTTGTGCGTGCGTGCGGTACAGGCGAGCAGGGCGGACAGCGGACAGAGGCGGGGATCGCTCGCCGTGGCTCCTGCCGTGTGCATGCGGTGGCCACCATGTGCGGGCGCTGCGGGCCGGGCGGTGGTGCGGCCGGCGTGCGGTGCCGCGAGCAGAGATGGGAGGAGGCGAACGCTCACCTCGCGACCGACAGAGATGGAGGGATCGGAGACGGGGCGGTGCAGTCGGTGGCGACGGTGGCGGAAACTCGGATGGCGGCGGCGAGTCCGGTGCCCTCGGGGAAGACCGAGGCCACGGGGAGGAAGAGGGCGCCGCGCCGGTTCCGTTCCCGGCCCTAGCGCGGCCGGGCGGGCACCGTGGCGGCGGCGCCTCGCCGGAGAAGGAGGCGGTGAGGAGCTCTCGGTGGTGGAGAAGCAGCGAGAGGGAGAGAGCGGGAGGAGAGCGGCGCGAGGGAGGAGAAGGGCTTAGGGTTAGGAGGAGGATCGGCCTCGAGTTAAAAGGAGGAGGAGGGAGGCATCGATCACCGTTCTCTCCTCTGTATGCGTACGTGGCCACCATGGATGGCCCTCCGTACCGTACGGAGGTAGGAGAAGGTCGTGAGGGGGTACCAGGCCTTGGGCAACTGGGCTGGCCCAAGTGGGCTGGGTGCCTTTCCCCCCTCTCTCTTTTTAATATATTCTGTTATTTACTTTTTTTTGCAGATTTGGATAAAGAGAGATAAACAAATGGTTTTAGAGTTAGCAAAATTTGGAATAAATTTTATATTGCTCTGTTTTGTAACAACACCTTAAAACAAACATTGTTTTCCAAAAATAAATTTAACGGATGTTATTGTTTTGGAAATTAAAATAATTTGAGCAATTTTGGTATCGGAAGAATAAATGAACCTAGGCCAAAAAATTAAGGTTTTGGATTCCACTTTTTGGTGGAACAAAATATTGTTGGTTTGGTAGTTTTTAGTTGACACATTGTAACATAACAAGTATGACAAATAATTGGATTTTGTTTTGCAATTCAAATAGAAAACAAATGGAAACAATTCAATTCAAATGCAACAAAAGGCAATTATGATGACATGATGCAAAGCAATAAAAAAAACAAGAAACAAAACATCTAGGGGGGAGATTTTCATACTTGGGATGTTACAAAACGCCCCCCTTGAAGGAATCGCGCCCCGAGATTCCTACTGAGAAAGGAAAAGGTCCGGGTACTTCTTGCGAAGATCCTCTTCGGTCTCCCACGTTGCCTCTTTATCGGAATGATGCGACCATTGCACTTTCAAGAACTTGGTGCTCTTATTGCGAGTCTTACGCTCGGTCTCATCGAGAATACGAACAGGGTGCTCCTCATAAGATAGATCATCTTGCAGTTCAATGGAATCATGATCAACTGCACGATCTGGATCTTTGAAACACTTCTTGAGCTGTGACACGTGAAACACATCGTGCACCTTGGATAGTTTTTCTGGAAGTTCAAGACGATAGGCATTTTCCGCACGCCTTGAGAGAATGTTGAAAGGACCAATGTATCTCGGTGCTAGCTTTCCTTTCACACCAAAACGATGAGTGCCTCTGAGGGGAGTTACACGGAGATATGCCTTGTCACCAGGTGCATAGATCCTATGCCTGTGCTTGCTGTCATAGTAGCTTTTCTGACGAGACTGAGCAATCTTGAGATTGTCACGAATGATGCGAACTTTCTCCTCGGCTTCCTTAAACATGTCAGGGCCTAAGAGTGAACGTTCACCAGCTCCAGACCAATTGATTGGACTCCTGCATCTGCGGCCATAGAGTGCTTCAAACGGTGCCATGCCTAGGCTTGCCTGGAAGCTGTTGTTGTAGGAGAATTCAGCATATGGAAGGCATTCCTCCCATTTCATGCCAAAGGAGAGACCACATGCTCTGAGCATATCCTCGAGAATCTGATTGACTCTTTCGACTTGCCCTTGAGACTGAGGGTGATAAGCTGTGCTGAACAGAAGTTTGGTGCCCAATGCTTCTTGAAAACTCTTCCAGAAATGAGAAGTGAATATGCTTCCACGGTCTGAGCTTATTTCCAATGGAACACCATGAAGAGGAACAATCTTTGTTGTGTAGAGTTCTGCTAACTGGCTAGCTGATATTGTTTCTTTGACAGCAAAGAAGTGAGCTACCTTAGTGAGACGATCAATAACAACGAAGATTGCATCGTTGCCCTTTTTGGACTTTGGAAAACCAGTGATGAAGTCCATTTCAATCATGTCCCACTTCCACTCAGGAATTTTCAGAGGTTGGAGGAGACCGGTTGTTTTCTGATGAACTGCCTTAACACGTTGACAAACGTCGCATTCAGAAACGTATTGAGCAATTTCACGTTTCATGCCAGACCACCAATACAGAGTCTTGAGATCCTGGTACATCTTTGTACTTCCAGGATGTATGGAGAGAGGAGTTTCATGAGCCTCCTTGAGAATAACATCTTTGAGACTTTGAACTTGAGGAACCGCAATGCGTCCTTCGAAGAACACAGTTCCCTTGTCATCAATTGAGAAGCACTCATACTTCACATTGCCTGCTTTGATGTTATTTGCGATCTTCTTGATCTCAACATCACGAAGTTGTTCAGAACGAATCTTGTCCTCGAGAGTTGGACTGGCTGTCAAGTTCGCAAGATAGCCTTGAGGAACAAGACCAAGGTTCAGCTTCTGAAATTCTTCATGAAGTGGAGGTTGGCTTTCCATGATCATGAGATTATTGCAATACGACTTGCGACTGAGAGCATCGGCCATAACATTAGCCTTGCCTGGAGTGTAAGAAATGGTAAGATCGAAGTCTTTGATCTTTTCAATCCATCTTCTTTGTCTGAGGTTTAGATCTGGCTGAGTGAAGATGTATTTCAGACTCTTATGATCAGAAAAGATTTCAGTGCGATTACCCAACAAGTATTGCCTCCATTTCTTGAGGGCCAACACAACTGCTGCGAGTTCAAGATCATGAGTGGGATAATTTTGCTCATGTGCGTTCAACTGACGTGAAGCATAAGCCACAACTTGACGTTCTTGCATAAGAACTGCTCCTAGGCCTTGGAGAGAAGCATCACAGAATATCTGGAAAGGTTTGGTAGTATCTGGGCCAACCAGAACTGGTGTAGAAGTGAGTTTAGTCTTCAGGAGATTGAAACTTTCATCACACTGTGGAGACCAAACGAACTTCTTGTCCTTCTTTGTGAGATCAGTGAGAGGTTTGGCAATCTTGGAGAAGTTTTGGACGAAACGACGGCAATAGCTAGCCAAACCAAGAAAACTTCTGACTTGCTTCACCGTCTTAGGAGGTTTCCAATCAACAATTGCCTTAACCTTTTCTGGATCAATGGCTATGCCCTTGGCAGAGATGACATGACCAAGGTAAGTAACTTCTGGAATCCAGAACTCACATTTGGAGAACTTGGCATATAGACGATGCTCGCGAAGTTTCATGAGAGTGAGACGAAGATGTTCTCCATGCTCTTCCTCGGATTTTGAGTAGACAAGAATATCATCAAGATATACCACAACGAACTTGTCGAGGTATTCATGGAAGACAGAATTCATGAGTCTAGAGAAGGTCGCCGGTGCATTGGTGAGACCAAAGGACATGACGGTGTATTCATATAGACCGTAGCGAGTGGTGAAAGCTGTCTTTGGAATATCTTCCTTTCTGATCTTTATTTGATGGTAACCCATTCTCAAGTCCAACTTGGAGAATATTGAAGCTCCAGCAAGTTGATCAAAAAGATCATCGATACGAGGAATTGGATACTTGTTTTTGATGGTTTTCTCGTTGAGAGGACGATAGTCCACCACGAGTCTCTTTGTTTGATCCTTCTTAGCAACAAACAGAGTTGGGCATCCCCAAGCCGAGGAGCTAGGTTGAATGTAACCTTTCTCCATGTACATATCGATTTGCTCCTTCAACAACTTCAGTTCAGGAGGAGCTATCTTGTATGGATGCTTAGAGTTTGGAGCAGTGTCTGGTTCAAGTTCGATGACGAACTCAACAGCTCTGTCAGGAGGCATTCCTGGCAATTCTTCTGGAAAGACATCGGGGAAATCATAAACCACCGGAATAGTTTCAATAGATGGTAGAGGATTTGCATTGAGAGTGTAGAGTTGAGCAACTGGATTTTCAGCATGGAAGTAGACTATCTGGCCAGAAGGGTGTGTGATTTTGACAGACTTAGCAGGACAATCAATGACTGCTTTGTTGGCTACAAGCCAATCCATCCCAAGAATGACATCAATATCTGAAGAGTGGAGAGCTATCAGAGATGCCTGGAATGGAAGGTTTCCAATTGTGATCTCGATGTTCTGGCTAACTTTATTGCTTTGCCAGCTAGATCCCGGTGATTTCACTAGGAGAGGGATAGACGACTGTTCGAAGTTGATTCCACTGTTGTTTGCAAAGCATTGAGAGATGAAAGAGTGTGAAGCACCAGAATCAAACAATACTTTAGCACGAAACGAGTTCACAAGAAGTGTGCCCATTACAACCTCTGGAGATTCTTCTGCTCCCTGGGCCTTGACATGGTTCACCCTCACAGTTCTCAAGACAGACTTGTTCCTGTTGCGGGGCTTAGTCGAAGAAGTGTGTACTATCACCTGATTGACCTTAGATAGGTAGTGATGGTAGCTTGTTCTGCGGGCACTTGTAGGAGTAGTGTCCTGATAGACCGCACTTGAAGCATGTACTAGCAGAACGAGGATCTGTTGGACTTGGCTGAGATGGAGCACCTCCTGAAGATACCACTGGGGTGGGAGGGAGGGCAAGAAATCCTGTCGGGCTTGGCAAGCTGATGTGCGGTGTTGGAGTGGTATATGGAACCCAAACTCTTCGTTTTTGTGGAGGCATGATAGCTTTCGAGAGATTTGCCTGTTCACGAGAGTGATTACGAGATTCCTCAACCAACTTGCGCCCATGCTCTTCATTTAGAGCGATGTTGATGAGGTCCTCAAAACTCTTGGCCTTGATGTTGGTGAGAGCATACTTGAGTTCCGGGTTGAGACCCCTACGGAACTTTGCCATCTTTCTCGCTTCCGTGGAGATTTCATCTCCGGCGTAGCGAGCTAGACGATTGAACTCTCTTTGGTATTCCAGAACGTCCAGATTGCCTTGTGTGAAAGAATAGAATTCCTCACGCATTTTCTCCATGAGCCCATCGGGAATGTGATGGCGCACGAAGGCTTGCTTGAAATCCTCCCATGTGATTGCCACACTAGGACCTCTCATTTCTTGGAAATTCTCCCACCAAGACATGGATTGTCCACGGAGAAGGTAGGTCACGTAAGGAACACGGTCCTCGTCAGCCACATGAGCTACCATAAGAGTACGGTTCATTTCACGGAGCCAGTCATCAGCATCCAATGGCTCGGAGGAGTTATCAAACGTGCGCGGATTGAGCTCAAGGAACTCCCGAATAGACACCCGGGTGTTGCCATTACTCCCAAGGTCTTGGTTCTGCTGCATCTGCTTTATAACTTGCGTCATCTGAGACAGCACTTTCCCCATCTCAGGTGGCAGGGTGTGTTCTTCGTCACCACTTTCCATCCTGAAGAGGATACCAAGATTAACACAGTAACCGGATAACAAAATCCAATATAAGTGCTTAAAAGGATTACTTCAGACGGTAAGAAGGTAGCATGGATCAAACATATACTACCCTCAACGTTCACCATAAATGGTTTGAGTACCACACGGGTGCGGTGTTGAAGAAGAAAAATCTCCGGAACAAAACGGATGGAGGTTAACCACGAAAGAGAAGATTTGTGAAGGACGATATCGAAGCAACAACTGGGAAACAGGAGACCACAAACACCTGAGGTACTACGGAAGAACCTAGAACACGTGAAATCCTAACTTGAAAGTTTAGATGAGAAGAGAAAAACAACGTTGCACTTCCTTACCAGAAAAGGGAGGGTGGGTGGGGAAAGAAATAAAATGGCAGAATTCCTACTCTCACGTTTCATTTTTCCTATATAGCTACAAAATAGTTTCTAGACTCAACTGCGACCAGTAAAAGGGATCCTACAGGCAGACAGGCTCTGATACCATTTGTCGCACCCTGGTTTCTAGGGGATACTCATCGGGCCGAACTGGATAGCAGATGCTTGGATTATGGGGCATAACTGCTCCCACGTCCCAGCTTCCTGGTAGGCATGCGCTTATGCGCGACAACACAAGCCCTGCTATTCCATCGTCGATGTAAACTATCCACTAGAAGTCATAGGCACTACTGTCGACGTACTTCATATCAATCACGCACGGTACGTCAACAGCTTTGAACGAATGATAATCACAACATATCTCTAAGACACAAAAGATTGAAATAAGGTTGCAAATAGCCTTCACTAAGGCAGAGATAGCAAATACCATCATCCAGAGGACACATGTCCCAACATAACATTCATTACATCAGCGGAAGCAATCAAGGTGTCTGAGTACAGACAAATCCAAATAGGCCTAAGAGGCCGACAATGAAAAGAAAACGGAGCCCATCCACGAAGTCGTCGGATCCTGCCCGGGTCCGCTATCTACTCGTCAACAGCGTCGTCGTACTCCACGTGGTAGCCTCCATGGGGATCCTCGGAATCGTCGTCTGCGTAAACCACAGCCCCAAAGGGGTCAGTACAACAACGTACTGGCAAGCAAGACTCACAGTTCACCAAAGTGTAACCCGTCAACACCAAGCACAGATGCTTTGGGTGCAACGGAAGGAAGGGTGATATAAAAGATGCGGCAGCGGGCTGCACTAACCAGCTACAGAAACATACTATAACTTCCGGCTAACAGAAAAGGAAATAAGATAGCGTATCGTAACCAACTACAACCAACCACCAAACAAACCCATCCTGGATCTCGCCCCTTATCCAAAGAAGCAATCCGAGGATAACTCACACAGTTGGATTAATGATGGTTCAGTTATTGTGTCAATAAACCTATTACTAGTCAAGTTATTATAGTTAGGTGTAAGTTGTCTGAGTACTTGTTAGCCAGTACTTTCACCAAGTCGTCACATAACCGCGGACAACACGGCTTCTCGAGAAGATTCATCCCTGCAGGGTGTGCTCCAGTACCCGTACACACTCGAGCCACCAACTAAAACTCAGGTGGACTCGACACGACTCGAACCATCACTACAGTCTGTCCTAGGAGCCACGGAGCTATAAGGTCCCAGCCACGCAGCCGAATACTCAGCGCAGGTGTGCAAAACTCCCGCAGGACACAACACCCCGGCACTACAGGCCTCGCCCTATATGTGTGCGTCATCATCATCATCAGTAACCATGGGAGCGACCCATTCATGCGTATGAGCCAAATGGAACACCCGAACTAAGTGTGGCTCTTCGGACAAACTGCGGATCAGATCAAAGCCGAGGGGGGTTCCATACCACCACCCGGATGCGGTGAGCACGCTCATCATGGATCAGTAGACAAGACCCTTTTCCTAATTAGGGTCGACACTAGCAGGCCTCAAAACCACGACGGGCCTCCTGCCGGTGCCTTAACATCAAATTATTATTATTACCCAAGCACTAACAGGTTGTTGTTTAAACATCGAGCCCATAGAACATAATAGAAATAGCAACAGAAAGTAACGGGTAACAAACTCGAGCAGAAACAACCCTAAGCATGCTAGTAAGACACGGGCTCAAACAACGGGGTTATAGGACTGGAGGTGAGGCAATATCATGGTTTCAGGGTATCATGTGATAGGCTCGTAACAGAAGCAACGAAACATATGGCTAGCAGAAATAGACAACGGAAAAGTATCGGTAACCAATGTTGAAAGGAACGCAGTGGTTCATGTGAGTGATAACTTGCCTGCAAACCCAGTAGCCTGGTACTGAGCTAAAACCTCTGAAGGGGTGTCGTAAGGATCGTCGGTATCAACGTCGTCGTCTAACCGAGAAGAAGCAAACAGACAATGCAGAAAGGGTAGACAATCAATATCATGGCATAGTGCACAATCATGGGGATGATGCATGTCATGTTAATGGTTGCATCAAAATAAACTAGCTAACATGGTAACACAAATTAAATGGACACATATGCAATTTTGAGTTGCATATGAAAAGCCCATGAATTTTGGGTTAGATTATTTGTTTTCCAACTAATCAACAGGTGCTAGTGGTTTAGTATGATGCATGCAAAAGGAAAAACAGCAAAATAACAACATAGAATCAATATAAAATAGGGTTTACCAATTTAGAAATTTATTTAGTAAGTTATGGAATTTGTGGTTCCTTAAAGGGATTACACAAATAGTTGTTTTCACCAATTTAAATTGTGCAAAACAAATAACAAAATTCATATTTGAAAAGTTCACACTTTGATGGTTTGAAAACATATTTTGCATGTTCAAGATTATTTTATTTTGAGCAAGTTATGATTTTAGCAAATTTAAACGAATTAAACAAGGATTAAATTATTTAAGCAATTTTAATTATTCAATTCATGAAACAAAATTTATATTTGAATTGGTGGTTCAAAATGGTATGGAAAACATATTTTATTTGCATGATTTGGATTAATAATGAATTAGTTATGGATTTTAGCAAATTGCAATTGAATTATTTGAATTCAAATTTGAATTGCATTTTGAAAACTCAAAACAGAAAACAAATGCTATAGATAGATAGAGAATTTAATTTGGTGCGGTGTACATATTTTATTTATTTTTGTTGGAGTTGGGATTTAAAAGTTATTTGGGTTTGAAGTTTAGGGACTAAACGGTAATAAAAACTGGACTTAAAAATAAAGGAAAACGTGCAGAAAAGCAATTTGCACCGCGCTGTGGCCAGCCACAGGCACTGACAGTGGGGTCAGCGCCACTGTGGCGCTTAGGTGGCAGGCTGGGGGATGACATGGCCTCCAGGGCCCATGACAAGCGGGCCCCACGGGGGTTGCGCGCAGGGAAAAAATTGGGGAGGCAATTGCCTCCCCTGGGATTTGATCCCGGGACCTCTCCCTTTGGTCGCACGGTTCGGTACCAGTTGGGCTATGAGCGTTGTGTTGACAGGTAGGCATAACGATTGATCTTAAGGTGTGTTCCCGTCAGATATTAGACTGACGAAACTGAACTTGTGCGTGCGTGCGGTACAGGCGAGCAGGGCGGACAGCGGACAGAGGCGGGGATCGCTCGCCGTGGCTCCTGCCGTGTGCATGCGGTGGCCACCATGTGCGGGCGCTGCGGGCCGGGCGGTGGTGCGGCCGGCGTGCGGTGCCGCGAGCAGAGATGGGAGGAGGCGAACGCTCACCTCGCGACCGACAGAGATGGAGGGATCGGAGACGGGGCGGTGCAGTCGGTGGCGACGGTGGCGGAAACTCGGATGGCGGCGGCGAGTCCGGTGCCCTCGGGGAAGACCGAGGCCACAGGGAGGAACAGGGCGCCGCGCCGGTTCCGTTCCCGGCCCTAGCGCGGCCGGGCGGGCACCGTGGCGGCGGCGCCTCGCCGGAGAAGGAGGCGGTGAGGAGCTCTCGGTGGTGGAGAAGCAGCGAGAGGGAGAGAGCGGGAGGAGAGCGGCGCGAGGGAGGAGAAGGGCTTAGGGTTAGGAGGAGGATCGGCCTCGAGTTAAAAGGAGGAGGAGGGAGGCATCGATCACCGTTCTCTCCTCTGTATGCGTACGTGGCCACCATGGATGGCCCTCCGTACCGTACGGAGGTAGGCGAAGGTCGTGAGGGGGTACCAGGCCTTGGGCAACTGGGCTGGCCCAAGTGGGCTGGGTGCCTTTCCCCCCTCTCTCTTTTTAATATATTCTGTTATTTACTTTTTTTTTTGCAGATTTGGATAAAGAGAGATAAACAAATGGTTTTAGAGTTAGCAAAATTTGGAATAAATTTTATATTGCTCTGTTTTGTAACAACACCTTAAAACAAACATTGTTTTCCAAAAATAAATTTAACGGATGTTATTGTTTTGGAAATTAAAATAATTTAAGTAATTTTGGTATCGGAAGAATAAATGAACCTAGGCCAAAAAATTAAGGTTTTGGATTCCACTTTTTGGTGGAACAAAATATTGTTGGTTTGGTAGTTTTTAGTTGACACATTGTAACATAACAAGTATGACAAATAATTGGATTTTGTTTTGCAATTCAAATAGAAAACAAATGGAAACAATTCAATTCAAATGCAACAAAAGGCAATTATGATGACATGATGCAAAGCAATAAAAAAAACAAGAAACAAAACATCTAGGGGGGAGATTTTCATACTTGGGATGTTACAGTTACCCCCGGTAACATCTGCCGTGATTATCCCACGACAGTTGGCGCCCACCGTGGGGCCTGCGTCCAAAGGTGTTTACATCACGGGAGAAGCTCGGAAGAGCATGGAGAATCTCGTCGTCGGCGAAATCTACGTCGACCACAAAGGAGAAAAGATGGTGGACGATTCTGGCTGGGGGCCAGAGTCGGATCACCTCGAATCCGGATCCGTCGTGACAATCGGCCGGATCAGCGTCTTCATTGGTATGGTATGTACTTCCAATTCGATCCCTGACAATATTGGATCTGATTCTGTGCCAGGAGAAGCCACTTCTATCCGATCAGATGACGAAGAATCGATTGGAACGACTCATCCGGCAGAAGAACCCATCGCGGAGTGGGAACAGCCGGAGGAGCCGGCATGGACCCCGCGCGACCGGGTCGAAAGAGAAGGTGATACCGGGTCTATCCTGGATCTGCTGGAAAACCGGTATGAGGAGGAGAACGATGAGGAAGAACAGCATGAACTTACACCGGATATCGTACGCCGAGTCGCAGTCTATGCGGCTCCCGCGGCCAATCTCAACCAAGGAAACGCAACCGCGGCATCAGTCGGGGCGGCTCAGGCGGTGGCCCAGCAGCAGGGCGCGGCTAACGGAGACCCGGTTTTGGCCCGGGTTGATGGGGAATCGGCATCAGTAACCAGCCGCGCAGCAGACGAGGAGTTGCACGCAAACACGTTCGGATTCCTGGGAAACCGGACACCAGGGGCGGGTCCTTCAAACCCGCGCCACCCGGCCTTGTTCGATAATAATCTGATTCTAGATCCCACGGTTCTTGCGACGGTTATCACTCCGGAAAACGCAGCGGAACGTGTCAGGGATCTGGATGTAGCTCGTCGTGCGCTGGAACAGCAAAGAAGGCAGGTAGAGGCAGAAAGGCAAGGGATGGCCAGGCGGCAGCGTGAGTTGGATGCGCTAGAAACTCGGCTCCGAGAGGAAACGTCTAGAGTGCATCAAAGGCATCAAACCAGGTTACCAGCAACGGGCGGGGTTATTAATCCGGCTAATTTATTTGTCACACCTCAGGATCAGCCGATACCAGTGGTGAACCAGGGAACCGCACCCCAACCGGCGACAGCAGGGACACATCCGGCCAACGAACGGGCCGGGTTACCCCCACCACAGACCAGAGTCACAACCGGCAACGATCTACCACCACCGCCACCATCACGATTCCGCACACCAGCCGGCCACTACAATAACCCCATGGACAATGTGTATGCGGCGACACTCGCGTTAAATCAGATCCCCGTGGGAGAGTCGCCCCATGCAGAGAAGACTCGGCAAGCCATCGATCTGTTGCACACTGCGGTGGCACAGCAAGCCAATTATCCGGATCACAGAAGCGGTATGCATGGAACGCCATACGTCAGTCAACAACAAGGGAATATCCAAACAAGTTCAGCACGGCGGAGGGAAGAGCAGCAGCAAATGCCGCCTCCTCCCCGCGCTCAGGCAGCATCAGCAGCATAGGCTGTCGTGGACAGTTCTAGAGCCCGGAGGGCCGCGGCCGGGTCTGCAGCGCATGGACTTCCCGCAGCACCGCGCCCAGCCGCGCCCCCCGCGGCATCACACGTTTCTAGAGCAAGTCCGGCTTCAACCGTTCTTGCGGGACCCAAGTGTCTCTCGGACAATATCAGAGCTGAACCTTACCCGGAAAAATTCAAAGAGCCAGGGAAAGTAGTGAATTACGAGCCAACTATGGATCCAGAAACATGGCTAAGTAGCTATGAGATGGCGATGTCAATTCGCAACGCATCCGAGAATCTCCAAGCCAAGTTCATGTACTTGATGATGTCAGAAGGAGCAGCAAAGTTGTGGTTCACCAATTTGCCGGAAGGATCGATCAAGTCCTGGGAGGAATTGAAGACCGCGTTTGTCAAGCACTTTCATGGGACGTGCAGGAAGTTGTTCACTATTGACGACCTAGAGCGGTGCGTCCAGAAAAAGGGAGAATCGGCGCGCAGTTGGGTGCGCCGGGTTATGGAGATACTTCACTCGTCCACGGACATTCAGCCCAAGGATGCGCTACAGGCCATGGCAAAAACATGCAAGTACATACCTTTAGTGCAAAAGTTAACTCGCATGAAGTCTAGTCGAAATGCGTCGGAAGTTACAATGGGAGAATTGATGGACGCGTGCAACAAACACGCTGCGACAGATACTACAGAAGAGGAAGTTGATGACAAGAAGGTAAAAGCAAACACAAGTAATAATGGAAGAACCGGCAATGGATCAGCACCGGGTAATAACGGAAATAGCCAGAACAAGCGCCCGTTTGAAGGAGGCTCCGAGTTTGTCGCCAATACAGAAGCCGGGTCTTCAAGGCCCAGAGCAGAAGGAAATTTCAACGGAGGAAATCACAATGGAGGAAACTATCAAGGGCCGCCAAGGCCGGGTAACAATTGGGACATATTCAGTATGGCATGCCCGAAACACAGCAGGAACGGCAGGCCAGCTAACCACTCTCTGGAGCAGTGCGCCGACTTACAAAGATGGAAAAATGACGAAGTGAACAGAGCTATGCGAAGTGCAGGACGGGGAGGAGGACCGGGTCCAGGGGGAAACCCGGGCAACGGCCCACCCCCAGCTGGTAACCCGGCGGCTGGAAATCAAGGCAATAACCAAGGGGGGCAGGAGGTTTCCAGGCTAACCCCAAACAACTGGGTCAATATCATGTGCATACCACAGGAGGCTCTAACAAGGACAAAAAGATACTGAAGCAAGCGGTCAACTCAGTTTCGTCAGCTGTCCCGAGATACTTGAGATGGTCAGAACAGGAGGTAACATGGAGCAGAAGGGATCACCCAGAAAGAGTGGAGCACCCGGGAGTCTTGGCATTAGTAGTCGCACCACAAGTCAATGGGTAATTCAACCTTAGCTTTGCACATAACTCCTTGCTTGCTAGATTTCTACAACTTCCTCCATCAATAATCACCTTGCAAGCCATATTAGGTCCAACAATTGCCTTGGTTTGAAATAAATTGCATCTTTGGCTCTCATCATTGCTAGGAATAACACTCAAAGCCTTGGTGCAAACAATGGTTGGATAATTTGTAGCATAAGCATTAAGTGGACCATCATCATCATCATCATATGTATCCTCTCCATTAGGATTAGCATCATCTCCACTCTCATACTCATCATTAGCATTGATCACCATAATTTTCTTGTTAGGACAATCTCTCTTGAAGTGCCCTCTTCCTCCACAAGTATGGCATGTCATGTCTCTATGTCTAGCTGATGATTGAGTAGAACCACTTCCACTAGCTGCTGGTTGTGGTGTTTTCTTTGTATTAGTGATGCTTGTCTCGGGTTTGGATGGTGTACTAGCTGCTGGTTGTGCAATTGGAGGTGTTGGAGGTGAAAAAGAAGAAGATCTTGATGGAAAAATCCTCCTTGGAGCCATAGTAACCTCCTCGGCCAACCTCTTTTCTGCCTCCCTTGATTGATGCAACAATTCTGTCATATTGCTATATTGAACATGCCTCACAATGCATCTAATTTGAAAGTTCAATCCTGAAAGAAATCTTTGCATTGTTTGCTCATGTGCTTCAACAACCCGAGCTCTTTGTAGTACTAATTCCATCTCCTTGTAATATTGATCCACTGAATTTGTTCCTTGCTTCAAATTTTGCAATTTATCATAGAGAGTCCTCAAATAATTTGTTGGAACAAACCTTGTAGTCATGAGTTATTTCATCTCAGCCCAAGTAGTAATTTCTGGTTGATTTTGTGTTTCCCTCAATCTTATGATGCCATCCCACCACAAGAGAGCATAACCATCAAATCCAGAAGATGCTAGCTTGATTTTCCTCTCATCAGTGTAATTATGCAATCTCCATAGCTTTTCTATCTTCAATTCCCACATCAAGAACTCCTCAACATCATCATTATCACATGTGAGAGTAGGCACAAAGAATTTGGTTTCCCAAGGCCATCCTCCTCTCTATTATCATCAACCAATGGTACCCTTCTAGGTGGAAAATTGCCACGTCCTCCATATGCAATGGCTCGGCCTTCTTCATGATTACCACCAAGATTAGCTCTTTGTAATTGTGTGGAGATATTTGCAACTTCCCTTGTGAGATTAGTCATGGCTTCTTGAAGAACACGAATTGAATTAGCAGCCTCATTTTGTTTCTCAATAACCACTATCAAATCCTTTCTTAGGACATCATCATATTCTTCTATTTTCTTCTCAACTCTTTGCTCAATCCGATTAGCAACTCCTCCTCTAAAGAGATTAAAATCTGCCCATGTACATGTATCATCAACAGTCTTTGTTTTGGGCATCAAATCAGCTTCCTCCTTGTCACCCTGCACAGAAGCTTCACTAGCAAAACTCATGATTAATAGGTTAGTGAAACAAATAATCAATGGGTTGTGGTGCCTCTCAAACTCACTCAAACCAGCAAAGAAAGGTTCACTTATTGTTCCAAAGTGAATAGGATTAACTTACCAACAAGTACCAAGGAAAACTGTGTCAAGTGTGAGAAGAGAATACCCAGGCTCTCAAGTGTTACAATGCAAAACAAGGTATTTGGTGGGGCTTGGTTGGGATTCCTAACAACACCAAAATAACAACTCCAATGCACTGCTCAATGTGATAAATACACTAAAGAAACACACTCACTCTTGGAGACAATTGTGGCTTAGCAAATATATGGTAGAGATTTTGCAAGCACTAGAAAGACACTAGAAAATACTCAATGAAACAGGCACAAGATTGCTCAATGTCCACAAAAATTCCAATAGAAAATAGCTTCCACTAGTGATATGTAGCTCGGCCTCTTTTGCTTTTTCTTTCTTTCAATTTTTTTTTATACTTTTTCCCTTTTTCTCAATTTTTTTGATTTTTTTCAATGGCCCTTGAATCAACTAGGAGCAATAAAATAGATGGAAACAAAAATTAGTGGACAGATTAGATCAAATGAGCAGCCTGTTAGAGCAATAAAATAGCTAGTCTTTGGGTTTTGGGAACCTAAGTGTAGCTGTAGAATGGCTGTAGCTATGGCTTATCAAAGATCAGACAAGAAACCTAGAGATAACAGGGAGTAAACAAAAGAAAAACTATGAAAAACTAGAGAAAAACGAGCTCACGGCAGCACTAGATGCTCATGGCAGAGAAAACAGCAATTTCGTGCCGTACAGCAGCGATTTTGCTCAAAAACAGACTCACGGCAGAGCTCACGGCAGGAGTATTGTGTGTTGCGGTGTTGTGCTGCGGGTGGTGCACGCGGTAAGGAAAATATGGGCGCGGGTAAGCGGAATCCGATAGCGAGTAGGAGGGGTGCGCGGAAGTGGCGGCAGCGGGGGCAGCGTTTTTGCGTTGTTTTGCGCTCGCGGCAGCGAATCCGAGTGGGAATAGGAACCCGACTGCGGCTAGGCGTGCGCGCGCACTGGTAAGGAAAAAAGGGCACCGCGGGTGGGTTTGGTAGGGCGTGTAACGGTGCGGTAGGGTGGGTGGTGGCGGCAGCGATTTGGTGAGTTTTTCTGTCACGGCAGGAATCAGATTTGAAACCGAATATGGATAGAACCCTAAGCACAAATAGAACCCAACTTTTTCCGCAACAAAGGCAGCTCGTAAAATTAGATCACCTTGAGAACAAGATGTAGGTCTAGACTTTCCCGAGAGCAACAAGATCCAAGCACACTTATTTTTGGTGGGAATTTTCGGATAGAAACAAAAAGAAACTAGATGAACCCTAATAGATGAAAACTAAAAATAGAAAAACAGGAACACAAATCAACAAAAAGCAGTAACTTAGTAGATGCAAATTGGTGTTGATCTAGGCTCTGGCAATGATCTAAACAACTATTTTTGTGTGGCTTTTTCTGGATAGGAATAAAAACAACTAAAACTAGGGATAACTTTGCTCACCGAGTAAACCTGGAGAATCTGATACCAAGATGATATGGGGTGGCCCAATCTTCTCAATGAGCTTCTCTCTCTCGTTTTGTATTTTCTGATATATGTGGATAACTAGTGCTACACTGAAACCTCTCACTTGGATGACCCTTGTTGCCAATGCAACAACAATTAAGCCCTTTGGATATTCTCAACTACACACTCTTGCACAAGCAATCAATGATCACAAGTGGTCCTGTATCCCCCTAATTCCCAATGGAATAGCAAGATATCACGCAAACTTTGACTTGGTAATACTTCAAGATGAATGCTTAGCAGCAATACAATCTCAAGGCTAGGGTTTCTGTTGTCTAAATTGTTCTCCCTAATCCACACGCAGGTGGCAAGAATATAAGGGGGAGGGGTGCGGCCACAAGGGTCCTTGCACAAGCAACCCACCTCCTACTAGGACTAGGACTCCTATTAGCACTAGGAGTCCAACTAGGACACTAATAGCACAAATATGGATACAAACCGACCCACACTATGGGATTTCGGCCACACATGGTATACAAACCATACATACTCAAAAATAGGATTTCTAGGGTGCATTTGACTTGGTGGAGGCACCTATCCCCATGTCTTGATGAATAACAATTGTTCTATTGAAATAACAATTGTTATGAATTGTTTTCACCATCTTGCTTGATTGTTTTCACCAATGTGATCTTGTTTACAACCTCTTGAATGTTTGTTTTCACCATGGTCATGTTGTCTTCTATCAACTCTCTATTCATGCTTGTGAGAACATAATCCTTAGGCATATCCCTATCATAGTGGTCGGCGACATGTGAGGGCCCGGAGGAGCTGCAGGATGCTGCCACGTCCCTAGCCGTGTTCCGCGCCACCGATGCAGTTCAGATGTGAGAGCTTGCCGCTGGACAGATGGTGGCGGTTGTGGCTGCATTTGGAAGGCCGCTACGGCTGCAGCGAAGAATCAAGGAGCAAAGTGGAGCTGGATTCTGTTCGATGCAGCAGGAGAGAAGCAAGTGTCGGAGCTGGAGGCCAACAAGGACGACATCATCAACCGCGTCAACATCAACACGCGACGTACGAATCCCTCAACCTCTCAACTTGTGGCTCTCCTCCCCCCTCCACCATCACGGGTACGCCGTCGTCCTCAATCTCAAGGTGCATCGTCCCCCACACACCCAGATTTGAGGTTTTTTCTGGGCGCAATTACGTGGTAAACCGGGATATCTTACTTTTTCGTGAGTAATTTATAGCACCGATGAACTGAAGCAGGGGCAACGCCAATTCCTAGAAATTACTCTGTCTCTCCCTTTTTAAGGATCTTTTCAAGTATCATGTGAGGATTTATGCTCAGAGTAATGCTTGGTTTACAATCAATTTTCGACCCATATACTAAAATTCTTATAACTTTGTGTTTCGTTATGACGATTTTAATGTGGATCAAATAGATTGATACAACTGCCAATTAGTTTAACTGAAAACAAAGTGATATATATGGTTCACTTGTGGTAATCTCTGAAGACTCTTATGTTTACTTTAGTGAAATTTTCATCGGTGGGATGATCAACATAAAAAGGCGACTAGGTACTTGCTCCCTGGTTTAAACTATTTGGTATATATAATCTTGATATACTTAACAGAAGACGGGGGTTTTTATATAGTACCTGCAATGAACATTGTACTGATTATAAGTTTCAAATCAGTTTAATACCTTGCGACCTGTAGCTTCTTTCATAGAAAATGTGTGGATATATTAATATTTTTCTTAGTTGTCCAGAAATGTTGGTGATACACTCGCAGTTACTGGTCTTTCTTGGGCTCAGGTTTTGCTTAGAGATCCTTCTTCTTATGAGGATTGGGGCCGGATGTGACTGCTGCAGCGAGCTTGGTGACCAAAATCGCTCAACTGGTGCTAGCAATGACTCTGGTCACATCTGTAAGTTTCGCGCCTACAAAAACTATAGTTAATAGCACCACCACAATCATGGTATGGCTTTTTATGCACTGTTGTCATTTTATTCATTTATCTTTGGCCTTTTCTTGAAAGATGCAGGGCATGCAAAATTAGATCATGCTTATCATAGTGAACTCAGGAGGCAGATGATTATTTCCAGGAAAATTCGTTAAATTGATTGCATGCCCTATCTTCATGTGTTGAAGAAAAGCACTAAAGTTATTTCAAGTGCTTCATGTCAATCAGTAATTATTTCCAGGAAAATGAACCTTATATTAGTTACTCAAATACTTACATATTTAGATCCATATAGACATTATTCTAACAACACCACAAGATATAACGTGTTGCAGTAATTGCAAATACCTCCCACAGTTAATATATGCTAAAATAAACAGTGCTACTGGGCAGTCATTGTATAAAAGAAATAACTTCATAACAGAGGCAACTTTTTCGGTTGCAAAAACCATTTTGATATACAACTTGCAGAAGGTAAAGCATTGTATTCAGGAAGCAAGTATAGTCTAAGGAAGGATCAAGTACCTACACAAGGTTTGGTTGATTGTTATTGTCCCCTCTCAATGCATCAATTTCTCTTCCTTTAACTACTTAGTGGAGTTATAACTGAAATAATATTGTAGAACAAGGTTAGAATGTATATTTCAGCTATTTTCAATCCTGCATGCAGCTGACCATGTGTTAGTTTTTTGTTCATAATAAACACAAAACACCATGGTCAATCAACAATAGTATTGTTAATTGTGAGTTTGTGATGTCTTCCTCTGCTAGTGTTTAAACTTAGGCCCTTCATATAAGCTTAAGGGCTATGTTAAGCAATAGTACCATAAGTACGTGTGATATACTCGTGGAAAGGATATGACGTACCGAGGACTGGCTATCTTTTTTTTACTGAAGCTTGAGGTTTGGCTAAACTTGGAAGATGAGTTCAAGAATCTGTAACATCAGACGTAAGGTGCATTGGATGGATACTCATATGGTTGAAGTAACTAAAAAATATTTGGAAACAGAGATTAGTTTGAGCACATCCCCTCTTGCTTCATATCTCCATTTTGAAGGCGTGCATAAAACATAAATATGAGTTATATGTCTATATTTGCTTAAAAAAACTATATGTGTATATGAATTGCCTGGCAAAAATCCCCCAACGAACTCGAAATGAATGGAATCTTGTGTGCCTTTTTCTTTCATCATGTAAATGGAACGGATGTCTTGTTCCTTTTTTTCTAGATCCATGGGCATATCACTATACAAACCTGAAGGTGATCCGGGATAATGACATGATGTTTGTCAAACATCTTCATATCACTTGGTTTTTTTGTCCATTTTCGAAGAGATATATTCCTTGTAAATGGAAGTCGATAAAAGAACTGATTGTGGAGCATCCTTCATAGTAACAGGTACATCTCAGATGGGTAACATTTTCAGCTTGGGTGGGTTTGTTCGTTGGTTTTGGCTTCCACTCCTTATCTAGAACAACTAAATAGCAGAAGGAAAGTAGAGTGATTTTTTTAAAACAAAGGATTGTTCCATTCAAGTGTTGAACTATAACTTATAAATCTGTTTAGAAGTCAAGAATCTATCATTTATAAAGACATGAGTTTGATTTGCTTCCCAATTAATTGGAGGCATTTTCTAATTCACGTGAAAGCAATTATAAAATAGAAAACTATGGACTTTTTTTTTAGTTCATCATTCAATTTACCTTAGCATCCTTGCCATCTCTAATCAGTATCAAGGCCATCACTGATCATACGATGTCTCCAAGAGACGCTGAACGACAAACACTACTCTTAGCAATCAAGTATTGAAGCAACCTAGATCAAGATTTTGTAAGAAGACTCGCTAGAAGAAACAACCTAAAGTTTACAAAGAACTAAAAAGTAAGTGGTGATATTCTTCATAACCATTCAATAAATCATGTTGTCTCCAGATTCTTTAGTGTTTGTACTAATACCTTACCCTATTTTTGGATCTATGTATTGATAAATTATATTTTCTACTCTATAGAAGTTTCGCATAAGTGACGAAGTGTTACTTATCTTTTGTTATGCCTTATAACAGGACCCAATCGCTGAATAAGAGAGGTTGTTGTTAAAAGGTTTATAAGCCAAATTCTTAAAATTTGGTCATAATTAAACGATAGTGGCAAGAAAATAGCGCAGCAAGGCGCGTTGGGTCCATCTAGTATGATCCAATCCTACAAAAATCCTATAGTATTCCTATGAATCAAAGAGGCCCTCAAGATGCTAAGACGGGGTCAATGCATTGATCGTATTATGTCGGGTCTTGTTACTCTCGCAGGAGAACGCCGCCTATGCCTCGAGACAACAATAGGATCCTTTAGATATGGAGCACAACACGTAAGCTTGAATATGTATAATGGACGCTTCATGAACCCTCAAACTGATTCGAATGTAAACATCGAAATTTGCAAAAGAACCACTCAATTTTGCAGAGTATGGAGTATGAAGAGAGCAGGTGTGTTCTCCTTTTTAATGTAGAAAATACATAATTATAGGGCACCTTCTCCAACTCCTCTTCGGCTCGGTGTTTTTTATATTTTCCAAAAATCAATAATCTATAACCGAAAAGGTATTTCACGAACTTTTTCTTAACATAACTTTTTCTTAACTGACTCTGCAGATTCTGGAATCTTCCCTCCGATGAAATTCTCCGGAGTCATTACTTGAATAACATCCACATCTTCATCATAGAATCCCCAGAAATATAATGTTTGAGTCTTTGTCCATTTACCACTTGTGTAGTGTTATCTTTGAGGGAAGCAATTTTGATTGCGTCCGAACGATACACTTCTTCAATAATATAAGGTCCTTCCCATCATAAGAGTAATTTTCCTGCAAAAAATCTGAAACGAGACCGATACAATAGAACTTTCTCACCAACATGAAACTCTCTTTTAAAGATTCTTTTATCATGCCATTGTTTAACTTTCTCTTTAAAGAGCTTGGCATTTTCATAAGCTTCATATCTCCATTCATCTAAATGATTCAAATCAAACATTCTTTTCTTACCAACAAGTTTAAAATCTTTATTTAATTCTTTCACTGCCCAATAATTTTTGTGTTCTCGTTCTAAAGGCAAGTGACACGCTTTCCCATAAACCATTTTATAGGGAGACATACCCATAGGGTTTTTATAAGCAGTTCTATAAGCCCATAAAGCATCATTCAACTTATCTGGCCAATTCTTCCTAGATTTATTAACAATCTTTTGCAAGATAGATTTAATTTCTCTATTTGATAATTCTACTTGCCCACTGGTTTGAGGATGATAAGCTAAGACAATTCTATGATTAACATCATATTTAGAAAGGGTTTTTTCTAAAACCACCATGAATAAAATGAGAACCTCCATCAGTCATAAGATATCTAGGCACACCAAACCTAGGGAAAATAACATCTTTAAGCATTTTTATAGAGGTCTCACCATCAGCACTTTTAGTAGGTATAGCTTCTACCCACTTAGTAACATAATCAACAACAACAAGAATATGAGTATAACCATTCGAAGGAGGAAAAGGACCCATAAAGTCAAATCCCCAACAATCAAAAGGTTCGATAACAAGAGAATAACTCATAGGCATTTCATTACGCCTAGAAATATTTCCTACTCTTTGACATTTATCATAAGATCAAATAAATTTACGTGCATCTTTAAAAAGGGTAGGCCAATATAAACATGATTGTAGAACCTTCTGTGCAGTTCTATCTCCAGCGTGATGCCCTCCATAAGCACTACCATGGCACTTCTTCAATATTTCACGTTGTTCATGATCTGGTACACATGTTCTCATAATACCATCTACTCCATCTTTATATAAATGTGGGTCATCCCAAAAATAATGCCTCAAATCTTAGAAGAATTTTCTTCTTTGTTGAGCTGTAAATGTTGGAGGCAAATACTTTGAAACAATAAAGTTAGCATAATCAGCATACCATGGACTATCTTGGGGTTTTACCTTTATTACAGCCAATTGTTCATTTGGAAAACTATCATTAACAGGAATAGGATCAAAAGTAATGTTTTCCAACCTAGACAAGTTATCAGCAACAGGATTTTCAACACCCTTCCTATCCACAACATGCAAATCAAATTATTGTAAAAGCAACACCCATCTAATGAGCCTAGGCTTAGAATCTTTCTTTTCCATAAGGTATCTAATAGAAGCATGATCAGTATGAATAGTAACCTTTGAGTCAACAATATAAGGCCTAAACTTATCACATGCAAAAACTACAGCTAAGAACTCTTTTTCAGTAGTAGCATAATTCTTTTGAGCAGCATCAAGAGTCTTACTAGAATAATGAATAACATTC
This sequence comes from Alopecurus myosuroides, assembly GCA_028641055.1. Classification (NCBI taxonomy): domain Eukaryota; kingdom Viridiplantae; phylum Streptophyta; class Magnoliopsida; order Poales; family Poaceae; genus Alopecurus; species Alopecurus myosuroides. The sequence goes on along the minus strand of CM054057.1, from coordinate 334,593,026 downwards.
AACTTCTTATCTACGCGCTATCCAAGAACATCACCAACAACAAAATCACTAGCATCACACATAATTTCAAAAGGCAAATTCCAATCATACGGTTGCACAATAGGAGCAGTAGTTAAAGCCTTCTTTAAAGTTTCAAAAGCTTCCTTACAATCATCATAAAAAATAAATGGTACATCTTTTTTTAAAAGGTTAGTAAGAGGCATTGATATTTTAGAAAAATCTTTAATAAACCTCCTATAAAAATCAGCATGACCAAGAACACTACGAATACCTTTAACATCCCTAGGACAGGGCATTTTCTCCATGGCTTCCACTTTAGCTCTATCAATTTCAATACCTCTTTCAGAAAATTGATGTCCAAGAACAATTCCTTCATTAACCATAAAGTGGAATTTCTCCTAGTTAAGAACAAGATTAGTTTTCTCACATCTCTGCAAAACTTTATCAAGGTTGTGCAAACAATTATCACAAGAAGTTCCATAGACGGAGAAATCGTCCATAAATACTTCCACCATTTCTTCACAAAAACCATAAAAAATAGCAGACATGCATCTTTGAAAAGTAGCGGGAGCATTACACAAACCAAAAGGAATATGTCCATAAGTATAAGTACCATAAGGACAAGTAAAGATTGTTTTCCCTTGATCTTGTTTCCTAACAACAATTTGAGAAAACCTAGAATAATCATCAAGAAAGCAAAAATGAGTTTTCTTAGACAACCTCTCTAACATTTGATCAATAAAGGGTAAAGGATAATGATATTTCTTAGTAACTTTATTAACTTTTCTAAAATCAATACACATTCTATAACCAACTACTACTCTTTGTGGAATGAGCTCATTGTTTTCATTAGGCACAACAGTCATTCCTCCCTTCTTAGGGACACAATGCACATGGCTCACCCATCTACTATCAGCAATAGGAAAAATAATACCAGCATCAAGAAGTTTTAATACCTCATTTGTTACCACTTCCTTCATCTTGGGAATTAAACGGCGTTGATGTTCAACTACTGGCTTTGCATTAGGCTAAATATCAATAGCATGTGACATATAGTAGGAGAAATTCCCTTCAAATCGTCAAGAGTATATCCAATAGCTCCACGGTGTTTCTTCAGAATTCCCAATAATCTTCCCTCTTCTTCACCTGAAAGTTTAGCACTAATAATAACATGATATATTTTCTTATCATCAAGATAAGCATATTTAAGATCATCAGGCAGAGGTTTTTAATCAAATACATGATCTTCCTTGGGTGGTAATGTTGTACCCAAGTCTTCCACGGGTAAATTATGTTTCAGTATCACGGGTTGATGAAGAAGAATATCATCAATCTCGTTTCTCTCTTCCATAAAAACATCACTCTCGTGGTCCTCCATATATTGCTGCAAAGCATTGTTAGGGGCAAAGGCAATAGAAGCAAGTTGTTCAACTTTAAAATTCTCGTCAGGCAATTTAGATTCATAAGGTGCTCTAGCAAATTTGGAGAAATTGAACTCATAAGATTTTCCATCAAATTTAGTCAAAATCTTCTCTCTTTTACAATCTATAATATCACCACAAGTATTCAAGAAAGGTCTACCAAAAATAATAGGACAAGTCTTACTAGCAGCTTTACCAAGTACTAGAAAATCAGTGGGATATTTAGTTTTACCACATAAAACTTCTAAATATCTAACAATATACCAGTTGGAAAAACAGTTTCTCTATTAGCAAGCTGAATAACCACATCAATATCTTCAAGCTCACAAGAACCAATTTCATGCATAATTTCTCTATAAAGCTCATAAGGTATAGCACTAGAACTAGCACCAATATCACACAAACCATAATAGCAATGATCACCAATCTTAACAGAAAGCACATGAACACTAGTTTTCTTAGGTCTATGAGGATGGGAAACAATATCAGAAGCATCCTCACAAAAGACAATGTGTTCATCCTCCACATTTCCACAAACAAGATCTTTCACTATTGCTACAACAGGTTCAACCGTTATTTGTTCATCAGGTTCAACAGATTTCTTATTACTCTTATTAACCACACAAGCCACCATAGAGTGTTCTTTCACCTTAGCAGAGAAAGACATTTTATCAACATAAGGCTCAGAAACAGCAGGATTAATAGCATGCACTTCTATATTACTAGCAGGAACAATATCTTTATAAGGTGCATGGTACTTATGATAATTCTTTTTAGGAATAGCAAGATAGGAGGCAAAAACTTTAAGACAATTTGCAAAAATTTGAGAATGAAGACCACAAACATCACTAACATCATAAAAATCATTGGTATCCATAAAAAATTTAATGCATTCATAATCACCTGACTTTCTACCTTTGTCGTTCTCCCATCCTTCAGTGTTTTCTTGAATATGATCAAGAAGATCCCATTTAGCTTCTTCCTTCATACGTGTGAATGACCCAGAACAAGAAGTATCCAATAAATCCTTATCATGAAGAGAAAACCTTGCATAAAAATTATTGATCGCAATATTTCTCGGGAGTTCATGAACGGGACATTTAAGCATTAATAACTTTATTCTCCCCCACGCTTGGGCAATACTCTCTCCCTCATGAGACCAGAAATTACAGATTTGATTCCAATCTTTATGAATCTAACTAGGAGGATAAAATTTAGAATAAAAGAGAGGAACAATTTCCTCCCATCCAATAGAATCACCATTCTTCAGTAATTTGAACCATTCAGCGGCTCTTCCTTTCAGTGATAAGGATAATAATTTCCTTTTAACCCGATCCATTGTAATACCTGCACACCTGAATAACTCGGATGATTCATGTATAAAGAGCAAATGATCACCGGGATGGACAGTTCCATCACCGTAATAGCAGTTATCCATAACACGTCCAACAATTTTCATAGGTATTTTATAAGGATCTAATTCAGTAGCGGACGGGTTACCAACTACTCTAGTAGCAACGGTAGAAGTACGCTTAAATAGAGAACCAAAAGTATTCTCCATAATGAAATAAAACAGCAGACAGAAAAAAAACGACAATCACAGTAAAAGTTTCTCTTACCAATTCCACTTACCAATAGCGCTTCACTCCCCGGAAACGGCGCTAGGAAATAGTCTTGATGATCCACAAGTATAGGAGGTGTATCGTAGTACTTCCGATAAATAAGAGTGTCGAACCCAACGAGTAGCAGAAGGTGTTGACAAGCAGGTTGGATAGAGGATTCACTGTAAACACTAATAAACAGGTTTTTGGTTGTTTTAGATATAGCAGATAAATAAAGCACGAGTAAATAAAGACCAGCAAATAATATTGCAGCGAGTGGCCCAATCCTTTTTAGAGCAAAGGACAAGCCGGTTGAGTTACTTATGACTACCAAACATTCTCGAGGACACATGAGAATTTCGTCAAGTGCTTTCGCTTCGTTACAGTTGATTAATATCCATTGGTTCTTGAAGTGTTGTGTGGGTGAACCTATGCTAATGCACCGCCCAACTAGGACTAATACATACTTGTGATTATACCCCTCGCAAGCATCCGCAAATACAAGAAAGTAATTAAGATAAATCTAACCACAACCTTAAAAACTCCGGGAGTCTACGCTCCCTCGTGCATTGGTTTCCTAACGGGGGTTTAGGTTTCTGTAACTCCAGCAGCCCCACAATTAGTAGCCAAATTCACAATGCATCCTCCTAGTCCCATAAAGGTGAAGCATCATGTAGTCGATGTTCACATGACACCACTAGAAGAATAACACCACAACTTAAATACCGAACAACTAGATATTACTTCAACATAACTTCACTACTAACATCATAACTTCTCTGTAACATCCCAAGTATGAAAATATCCCTTAGAATGGTTGATTTCATGTTTAATTAAAGTATTGCATCATGTCATCATATTTTGTTTCATTGTTTGCATTTGTTTACTATTTGTTTTGCATCTGTTCTTAATTGTTTTCACATTTGAAATTCAACTTATTTCCAAACTTTATTTCATACTTGCTCTGTTACAACATTTTAAATAAAAATCTCAAAAAAAACAACCCACTTGTTTTCATATTATTCCATATTGATCAACTAATAAAATGGTGCCCTTTTATTTCAATTAATTAATTCCAAAGTGGTTTCAAATTCAAAGCAAATCATCAACAACACCTAATTTGAAAGTTATAAAAGTACCAAACAAATCATAATCACAATTGTTCTATTTAATCAATAGGGGTCACCCTAATAAAAACTTTGTTTTCAATATTAATTCATTAATTAACAAATTCTTCAAATTCAAACCAAAAACATTCAAACAGCACACCAATTTGAAGTTATAAAAATAATCAAGACATTTTTATACTCATAGTTTCCAATTAAAGATATTTGAGGCACCATATTTAAAATTTTGATTTTAATAGTCATTTAAAAACTCAAAATCATCTAAACTTGATTTAATTAACAAAGAGCAAATAAATTTGAATTTCAAAAACTTAAGTGGCCAAGTGGTAGATGTTGGAATAACAAACCCACATGATTTTTTTCCAAATTTTTCTACACTCAAAACCCTATCTTTTCTTCCATTTCTAATTGCTACAAAAAAAACAGAAAAAGCAAAAATAGAAAAAAAAAGAAAAACGCGCGCGCGCAGCACCTAACTACCCGGCCCAACCCACCTATCACTTACCTCGCGCGCGCCCAGCCCGCTAGCTCCCGCGTACCGCTTCGTTTAGACGCCCGCGTCGTCTTTCTCCAGTACGGCGGCAGATCCGCCGCGCCACGTCGCCGTACGGCGCCCACCGACGGCCGTCATCGTTTCTCGAGCCCTATATAGCCCCTACGGAACCCTAGACACCTAACCCTAGCCCCTAGTTCCTGTTCCCCTCGTCTCCGCCGCCGATCGCCACCTCACTGTCCAGATCCCCTCTCTGAATTCTCGCCGGCGTTTTCGTCTCTGAATCTCCGATGGCGCCGCCCACCTCTTTGCTCCACCTACCTATCTAAGCACTGGAACGAAGCCACCTCGTCACCGTCGTTCGTTTGCACACCGGAGGGAGCACGGAGATCGACTACAGCCGCGCCGCCGTCCTCGTCCACGCCGCTGCTGTCGCCGCCGTCACGCCGTCGTCACCAAGCCGCTGCCTCGTCTACGAACGGTGGTGAGCACCACCGTCTCATCCTCTCTCTCCCTCTGTTGTATCAACGCGTATCCGTGCACGTCCACGCATCACCAGATCGAAGCAGCTACGAGCACAACCACCGCTCGCCGCCGGCGTCTCTTTTCTGTCAGCTAAAGTTCAGTCGTTGCGCGCGTTTGAATTCAGTTAACCTGAATCTGAAGAATATCCTCCCCGCGTCGCTGTTACTGACAAGCACACGAAAACACCGCACTGGTTTCAGTCTAACGAGCGCGCAGCGAGGGCGTGGGTTCGATCCCTCGCGCTGCGATTAAAATCCACACTTTTTTCCCACTGGCTGACAGGCATGCCCCACCAGGCAGTGACCCTGGTGGCCACGCAAGCATGCACAAGGCCACGCTGGCCCCAGGCCCACGCACAGTGGCTGTGGCTAGGTTGCTGTGCTGTAACAAATGTTTTAACACGTTTCTGTTTTAAATTCTAATCCTTTTAAATTGCAGATTGAACCCTAAATTTAAAACTTGAATAACTTTTAAAATATAACTCCAATTAATAAAAGTTATATATGTTGTTCTAAATTTACTTGTCTATCCCAATAATCCAATTGTGTACTGTTTTGAAATTTCCAAATGCATTTAAATTTTAAATTCAAATAATTCAAATGCAATTTTCTAAATTCCATAACTAATTCATCTTTAATCCAAATAATGCAAATAAAATGTGTTTTCCATACCATTTCAACTCACCTTTTCAAATATAATTTTTGTTTCCTGGTTTGAATAATTTAAATTGCCTAAATAATTTAATCCTTGTTTAATTCATTTAAATTTTGCTAAAATCATAACTTACTCAAAATAAATTATTTTTGAACATGCAAAATATGTTTTCAAACTAGAAAAGTATGAACTTTTCAAATATGAATTTGAATTTATGTTTTGAATAAATAAAATTCAAATAATATTCACACTTGTTTTAAATTCATTTAAAACTTGTTTAATATTGTTTAAGTCATAATAAATTCATCCTAACTCATATTTCAATATTTGAAACATGTAATCCAACTAAAATTTGATGTTCTTTTCAAATATAAATTTTGTTAATTGTTTTGAACACTTTAAATTGATGAAAACAACAAATGCTTGTGTGACATGTTTAAGTAACCCAAAATTTCCAAACTTAATAAATAATTTCCAAACTTGTTAAAATCCTTTTCCACTTGCATCTATTGTTGTTATTTTTGTTGTTATCATCATGCATGCATCATGGTAATAAACTTTCACATGGTACTAAGTTGTAGATCATTTGTTCCCACTTAATTCATGGACCTTTTGCCATATGCACTCCAATGGCATATGTGTCCATTTAAATTGTGTTGCCATGTCACTTAGTTTATTTTGATGCATCTATTAAATTGACATGCATCATCCCATGATTGTGCCCTATGCCATGATATTGATTGTTTATATTTCTGTCTTGTTTGTTTGCTTCTTCTCGGATAGACGACGACGTTGAGACAGACGATCTTTACAGCACCCCTTCTGAGGATCTAGCTCAGTACCCGGCTGCTGAGTTTGCAGGCAAGTTATCACTCACATGAACCATTGTGTTCCTTTCAACCCTGGTTACCGATACTTTCCGTTGTCTATTTCTGCTAGCCTTAGTAGTAGTTGTTTCTGTTACGAACCTATCACATGAATCCCTTAACCCTGATATTGCCTCACCACCACTCCTACAACCCTATTGATTGAGCCAGTGTCTTACTAGCATGCTTAGGTTGCTTTGCTCGAGTCTGTTACCCGTTACTTTCAGTTACCATATTTTATTATGTTCTGGGGGCTCGATGTTTAATCAATCAATCATGCTAATATTATTGTTAAATAATAATTTGATGATAAGGCACCGGCAGGAGGCCCTGTGTGGTTTTGAGGCCTGCTAGTGTCGACCCTAATAGGAAAAGGGTCTTGTCTACTGATCCATGATGAGCGCACTACCCGCATGTGGGAAGCGAGTATGGGCGCCCCCCTCAATTTGATTCGATTCGCATCTCGTCCAAATCATCTCATTTAGTTCGTGTTTTCCATTTGCCGCATGCATGTTTTTGCGAGCCCAGCGCAGGGTGGAACTTTTGTAGTCGGCATATAGGGGGACACGGTCTTAGAGTGCTATGAGGGTCCCTTTTCTTCGGGGCTTGATTAGCCGTGCGCCCAAGGTGCTTTGGGCTTGATGCGAAGAAGAGTTGAGTTGTGTTGAGTGCCCCGCTTGGTGGGAGGCATCCCATCTGGCGGGTTATTCATACGTGTACGGCCAAATTGGTGCAACCCTGCAGGGATAATCTTCTCGAGAAGCCGTGTTTTCCGCGGTTATGGTTAACTTGGTGAAAGTACTGGCTAACAAGTACTCAGGACAACTTAAAACTAATGACTCACAATCTCACCCCATGATTAACAACTTGACTAGTAATAGGATTATTGACACAATAACTTGATTCATCTTTAATCCAACTGTGTGAGTTATCCTCGGATTGCTTCTTTGGATAAGGGGCGAGATCCAGGATGGGTTTGTTTGAAGTTATCTTTCAGTTGGTTACAATCCTCGATCTTATCTCCTTTCTGTTAGCTGGAAGTGGTAGAATCTCTGTAGTTGGTTAGCGCAGCCAGTTGCAGCATCTTTCATATCCCCTTTCTTCCGTTGAACCCAAGGCATCTGTGCTTGGTGTTGACGGGCTACACTTTGGTGAACTGTGAGTCTTGCTTGCCAGTACGTCTATGTACTGACCCCTTTGGGGCTGTGGTTTCCGCAGACTACGCTTACGAGGATCCAGATGACGGCTACTACGTGGAGTTTGACGAGGCTGCTGACGAGTAGTTAGCGGACCCGAGCAGGATCCGAGGCTACGTGGATGGGCTCCGTCTTTATTTCAGTTTCCGGCTTATTAAGCCTATTTGGATTTGTCTGTACTCAGACCCCTTTGAATGCTTCCGCTGAGATGTAATGATGTTATGTTGGGACATGTGTCCTCTGGATGATTGTATTTGCTATCTCTGCCCTAGTGAGGGCCATTTGCAACTTATTTCAACCTTTTGTGTCTTAGAGATATGTTGTGCTATCATTCTGTTACAATCCGTTGACGTACCATGTGTGTATGGTATGAAGTACGTCAATGGTAGTGTCCTGATTTCTATGGGATGGTTTACGTCGACGCTGAACAGATAGGGGTTGGTTGTCACACATACGTGTGTTGGCCTACTCGTAAGAGGACGCGGGTGCCGGTAAGCCCCGTGATCCAATCTACTACTGTTCAACGGAACGGCGAGTATCCTCTAGAAGTTCGGGTGCGAAAAATGGTATCAGAGCCTGTCTGCCTGTAGGATCCCTTTTACTGGTCGCAGTTGAGTCTAGAAACTATTTTTGTAGCTATATAGGAAAAATGAAACGTGAGAGTAGGAATTCTGCCATTTTTCTTCTTTCCCCACCCACCCACCCTTTTCTGGTAAGGAAGTGCAACGTTGTTTTCTCTCTTCTCACCTAAACTTTCAAGTTAGGGTTTCACGTGTTTTGGGGTCTCCGTAGTACCTCAGGATTTTTGGTCTCGTGTTTCCCGATGTTGCTTCAATATCCTGTTCTTTTCAACATCCTTTTCGTCCGTTGAAATCTTGTTGTTGCTTTCCACTTCAGTTCTCTATCGGCGTCTAATCAAAAACTTCCCTGATCATCTGCAGATGGATCTCAGGTTCTACCCGCAGGTGGTTCGGATGACTCGTTGCGAGAGCACTGCCGGTTATCCGGAGATGCTGAGAGACATGGTCACTTATCTGGGGTTCCGTTGGGCACCAGAGTACCAGGTCTACGAGCAGCAGCGAGAGTTTGACCAGACCTACTACCAGGCTATCGTCTACATTCTGTCAGATGATGGCATGAGCGTTGTCCACCGCTACGAGGCAGTAGGTTCCACAGTGGATATGGCTGTGCAGCAGGCAGCTTACGTGAGTCTCACCGTCCTTCGTGCTGACTACTGGGGGTTTGACGATTCTATCTATCGCCACATCCCCCGTGGTTACATCACTTCGGAGGGAGCTCACTTCACTCTCTACGACAACCTGGATGTCTACGAGCATGATAACACTAGGCTGCACACCACCGCTCAGTTTGTGAGGCACAGTGACGCTGTTGCCACACTTTCTCAGGAGTTGGCCTCAGTCAGGGAGCAGCTCTACCTTGCTTTGACTCGTCTGGCGACGTACACCACAGACTTTGTTGGAGATGAGCGCTTTGCACGTTTCGATCAGCCAGTTGGTCGTCGTATGCCAGATGCTGGAGGTTACGAGCCGATCAGAGGTCCACTCCTCAACCTCGGAGCTGGTTACACTGGGATTCCACGCTTTGGAGCACAGGGAGACGACGCTTTCTACTTCACCACACCGAGAGTCGCTCTCAGAGCAGTCCCGATCTACGTGGATCGTCGTTCTACCTACTTTCGTGGGATTCCTCCTCACCGTATCTCTCGTCGTACTACTCACCGCTGTCCTGCGTGATGAGCATGGGAGTACCGATGTATCCATTCCTAGCTATGTTTAGTTATCCTTTGACTTTCGAACCATGTATTGGTGTGTTGGATATTCTGATGTATTTGAACATGTGATGATGTACCTGTTGGTTATCTATTCATGCGTCGGAATAATCTATCTTTCGGTTACCAAGTCTATCCTTTTCTGTTGTTGTGCTAAAATGCATGTCTATTCAGGATGCCGCCAACAAGGAGCAACCCGCCTGAACCACCTCCGCTCACAGAGCTGTTGACTCAGATGAATCAGGTCGTGGCTCAGATGGCCCAGATCCAGGCTAACCAGCACAACAACCAGAATGCTCCACGGGTCAGCATCAAGGAGTTCCTCAGTATTGGTAGGAGAGCTTTCGTGGCAACACGTGAGCCTCTGGATGCTGATGACTGGATCAGGGAGATGGCCAGGGCTCTGGACATTGCTCACGTTGCTGAGGAAGATAAAGTCAAGTATGCCACCTACCTACTGAAGGGTCAGGCAGCTACTTGGTGGGAGAACTACTAGACCATGAGAGCTGGCTATCCTATCACCTGGGGCTGTTTCAAGGATGCCTTCCTGAAGCACCACATCCCAGATGGTCTCATGGAAAGGATGCGTGAGGAATTTTGCTCTCTCAAGCAGGGCAAGCTGGACGTCATTGGCTATCAGAACGAGTTCAATCGTCTCGCTCGATACGCTGGTAATGAGATGTCCACTGAGGCTAAGAAGATGGCAAGGTTCCGCCGAGGTTTTAACCCGGAACTCAAGTACGCTCTCACCAACATCAAGTGCAAGGACTTCGAGGAGCTCGTGAACACCGCGCTCAATGAGGAAAATGGGCGCAAGGCGTTCGAGGATTCTCGCAAGCACTCGCGTGAGGGTGGTTCCTCCTCCAACATGACCACCCCTTCGCAGAAGCGCCGCATCTGGGTGCCAAATGCTGCTGTCACTCGGGCTCCATATGCCCAAGCTTCTCCAGGCTTTGCTCCCCGCCCACCCAACCCATCTCAGATGCAGAGTCAGAGGGTTCCAATGGGGCAGCCAAGGCCAGGTCCTCCTCGTGTCATCACTTGCTACAAGTGCAAGGAGACTGGACACTACGCTGATAAGTGCACTCAGAGGCAGCTACCTCCACCTCCTCGCCCCAACACCAACCAGGCAATGGTTCGTGCTCCCCCGGCTAAAGCCTTCAACTCCAACAACAGGCATGTCGGGAGGACCGCGAGGGTGAATCATATCAAGGCCGACAAAGCTGAGGAAGCTGCTGACGTCGTTCTCGGTATATTACCCGTAAACTCTATTCCAGCTAAAGTGTTGTTTGATACCGGAGCATCGCATTCTTTTGTGTCAAAGATCTTTGCTACAACGTACAACCTAGCTCTGGTTCCACTAAGCAATCAAGTCTATGTTCACTCTCCGGGAACTAAAATGATTACTTCCAAGATAAGCATGGACAATCAAATCCTAATTGGAGGTCGCATATTCCTTGCTTCACTCATGTTGCTGGGAAATTCTGACATTGATGTCATTCTGGGCATGGATTGGTTGAAGACCCACAAAGCAAAAATTGACTGTGCTCAAAAGTCAATAACTCTCTCCCACCCTTCTGGCCAGACAGTCTATTCTCCATATGGATCAAGTTCTGTTCAGCTGTTCAACCTTGATGCAAAACCTCTTCCTGCAATTGAAAATGTTCCGGTGGTTTGTGAATTCCCTGACGTCTTTCCAGAAGAGTTGCCAGGGATGCCTCCGGACAGAGCAGTTGAGTTCGTGATCGAGCTTGAGCCAGGTACTGCTCCAATCTCTAAGCATCCATACAAGATAGCTCCTCCTGAACTGAAATTGTTGAAGGAGCAAATCGATATGTACATGGAGAAAGGTTACATTCAGCTTAGTTCCTCCGCTTGGGGTTGCCCAACTCTGTTTGTTGCCAAGAAGGATCAAACAAAAAGACTCGTGGTTGACTATCGTCCTCTCAACGAGAAAACCATCAAAAACAAGTATCCAATTCCTCGTATCGATGATCTTTTTGATCAACTTGCTGGAGCCTCAATATTCTCAAAGTTGGACTTGAGGATGGGTTACCATCAGATAAAGATCAGAAAGGAAGATATTCCAAAAACATCTTTCACCACTAGGTACGGTCTATATGAATACACCGTCATGTCCTTTGGTCTCACCAATGCACCGGCAACGTTCTCAAGACTCATGAATTCTGTCTTCCATGAATACCTCGACAAGTTCGTTGTGGTATATCTTGATGACATCCTAGTCTACTCAAAATCCGAGGAAGAGCATGGAGAACACCTTCGTCTCACTCTCATGAAACTTCGCGAGCATCTTCTATATGCCAAGTTCTCTAAATGTGAGTTCTGGATTCCAGAAGTTGCTTACCTTGGTCATATCATCTCTGCCAAAGGCATAGCCATTGACCCGGAAAAGGTTAAGGCAATTGTTGATTGGAAACCTCCTAAGACGGTGAAGCAAGTCAGAAGTTTTCTTGGCTTGGATAGCTATTGCCGTCGTTTCGTCCAAAACTTTTCCAAGATTGCCAAACCTCTCACTGATCTCACAAAGAAGGACAAGAAGTTCGTTTGGACTCCACAGTGTGATGAGAGTTTCAATCTCCTCAAGACTAAACTCACTTCCACCCCAGTTCTGGTTGGCCCAGATACTACCAAACCTTTCCAGATATTCTGCGATGCATCTCTCCAAGGTCTAGGTGCAGTTCTTTTGCAAGAACGTCAAGTGGTGGCTTATGCTTCACGTCAGTTGAACCCACATGAGCAAAACTATCCCACTCATGACCTAGAACTTGCAGCAGTTGTGTTTGCCCTCAAGAAATGGAGACAATACTTGTTGGGTAACAAAACTGAAATCTTTTCCGATCATAAGAGTCTGAAATACATCTTCACTCAACCAGATCTAAACCTCATGCAAAGGAGATGGATTGAAAAGATCAAAGACTTCGATCTCACCATTTCTTACACTCCAGGCAAGGCTAATGTTATGGCTGATGCTCTCAGTCGCAAGTCCTATTGCAATAATCTCATGATCATGGAAAGCCAACCTCCACTTCATGAAGAATTCCAGAAGCTGAACCTTGGTCTTGTTCCTCAAGGTTTTATTGCTAGCTTGACAGCCAGTCCAACTCTCGAGGACAAGATTCGTTCTGAACAACTTCGTGATACTGAAATCAAGAAGATTGTAGAGCACATCAAAGAAGGCAATGATAAATTCAAGTCCTTCTCAATTGATGACAAGGGAACTGTGTTCTTCGAAGGACGCATTGCAGTTCCTCAGATTCAAAGTCTCAAAGATATCATTCTCAAGGAGGCTCATGAAACTCCTCTCTCCATCCACCCTGGAAGTACAAAGATGTACCAGGATCTCAAGACTCTGTATTGGTGGCCTGGCATGAAACGTGAAATTGCTCAATACGTTTCTGAATGCGACGTTTGTCAACGTGTTAAAGCAGTCCATCAGAAAACAGCAGGTCTACTCCAACCTCTGAAAATTCCTGAGTGGAAGTGGGACATGATTGAAATGGACTTCGTCACTGGTTTTCCAAAGTCCAAGAAGGGCAACGATGCAATCTTCGTTGTTATTGATCGTCTCACTAAAGTAGCTCACTTCTTTGCTGTCAAGGAAACTATCTCAGCTAGCCAGTTAGCAGAGCTCTACACAGCAAGGATTGTTCCTCTTCATGGTGTTCCATTGGAAATAAGCTCAGATCGTGGAAGTATCTTCACTTCTCATTTCTGGAAGAGTTTTCAAGAAGCATTGGGCACCAAACTTCTGTTCAGCACAGCTTATCACCCTCAGTCTCAGGGGCAAGTCGAAAGAGTCAATCAGATTCTCGAGGATATGCTCAGAGCATGTGGTCTCTCCTTTGGCATGAAATGGGAGGATTGCCTTCCATATGCTGAATTCTCCTACAACAACAGCTACCAGGCAAGCCTAGGCATGGCACCATTTGAGGCATTGTATGGCCGCAGATGCAGGAGTCCAATCAATTGGTCCGGAGCTGGTGAACGTTCACTCTTAGGCCCTGACATTGTTAAGGAAGCCGAGGAGAAAGTTCGTATCATTCGTGACAATCTCAAGATTGCTCAGTCTCGTCAGAAGAGCTATTATGACAGCAAGCACAGGGATATGATTTATGCACCTGGTGACAAGGCATATCTCCGTGTAACTCCCCTCAGAGGCACTCATCGTTTTGGTGTGAAAGGAAAGCTTGCACCAAGATACATTGGTCCTTTCAACATTCTCTCAAGGCGTGCAGAAAATGCTTATCGTCTTGAACTTCCAGAAAAGCTATCCAGGGTGCACGATGTGTTCCACGTGTCACAGCTCAAGAAGTGTTTCAAAGATCCAGATCGTGCAGTTGATCATGATTCCATTGAACTGCAAGATGATCTATCTTATGAGGAGCACCCTGTTCGTATTCTCGATGACACCGAGCGTAAGACTCGCAACAAGAGCACCAAGTTCTTGAAAGTGCAGTGGTCGCATCATTCCGATAAAGAGGCAACGTGGGAGACCGAAGAGGATCTTCGCAAGAAGTATCCGGACCTTTTCACTTCTCAGTAAGGAATCTCGGGGCGCGATTCCTTCAAGGGGGGGCGTTTTGTAACATCCCAAGTATGATAATATCCCTTAGAATGGTTGATTTCATGTTTAATTAAAGTATTGCATCATGTCATCATATTTTGTTTCATTGTTTGCATTTGTTTACTATTTGTTTTGCATCTGTTCTTAATTGTTTTCACATTTGAAATTCAACTTATTTCCAAACTTTATTTCATACTTGCTCTGTTACAACATTTTAAATAAAAATCACAAATAAAAACAACCCAATTGTTTTCATATTATTCCATATTGATCAACTAATAAAATGGTGCCCTTTTATTTCAATTAATTAATTCCAATGTGGTTTCAAATTCAAAGCAAATCATCAACAACACCTAATTTGAAAGTTATAAAAGTACCAAACAAATCATAATCACAATTGTTCTATTTAATCAATAGGGGTCACCCTAATAAAAACTTTGTTTTCAATATTAATTCATTAATTAACAAATTCTTCAAATTCAAACCAAAAACATTCAAACAACACACCAATTTGAAGTTATAAAAATAATCAAGACGTTTTTATACTCATAGTTTCCAATTAATGTCGGGGGGTTGTCCCCGAGTAGGGCAAAGACAGGTGGTAAAGGCCGCTTACAGAAGAGAGGTTTGGTCGAGTAGCCGACTACCAGGTACTCGCTACCCGGTCGACTGCTACTCGGTCTCACCTCAAGATGACCAGAAGGAGATATCAATCAAGTTCTGCCCTGACGAGTAGAAGGTTTGGCCCGAGTACAATTGGCGGGAACCATTGGCGGGAACCTACTCGGGCCAGAAAGTCAAAGGAGCCGTTCTGACACAGGATCCCGCGTATCCTGGGTCCGTACTTGGCAGCATTCGAACTACTGTTCACGTGGGGACGGCCTGCCTGACAGTGACAGCATGGAAGCAGGCCGTGGCAGGATAAGGGGGGCCTACTCTGTGCCTAGGTACAGTGATACCAGTCTGTCCCCTAGTTTTGCCCAACGACTTTACAGAAGCAGCCAAGGTTAGGAACCAAAGCTGTCAGCGGGTACTCGGAGAAAGGACGATGTGCACACTATGTCGACACTTGTCTAAGATTTGGACGTATCCGGCTGGGCACCGTGTATATAAGGTGCCCCGCCGCCTCCTGCGCGAGGCATGCTCTCACATGCTCATAGTGAACCCTAGAAACCCTAAGTTCTTGACCTAGCTCTACTCGGAGAGGAGAGAAAGGCTACTCGGTAGAGATACCATTTGTACTGTGGCTACTCGGAGAGACATCGTAATACATAGAGAAAGGCAGGAGTAGGGGTTTTACCTCCTCACGAGGGCCCTGAACCTGGGTACATCGTGTTGTTTGTGTTGTGTGGATCTTACCTCACGCGGCTACTCGTCGCGTGATCCCTCCCCGGACACCTCCAGCGTCCATCGTCCCCACATCTTTAGCCATCCCATGGCATCTGCCGTGACACCACCACGACAGTTGGCGCCCACCGTGGGGCAACCAGCGGCGCTGGCTGGAGTTTCTGTTCGGACGGGATCTTCATCAGCGGAGCGCGTAGTTTGTGGCCTTGTCCACAGATTCGGCTCCTTCGACTTCGTCACCAACAACGCCGGCTGTTTCGGCGGCATGGCCTTGCCCGAGGGCGGCTCGGTGATCTCCTTCGGCTCGCATCTCGTCTACGTCGCCACCGTCGCCAACAGCGCCTACCCCGAGCTGGTACATGACGCGGAGGATCCTCCCGCGGTGGTTGCTGCTCGCGGAAGGCCTGCATGTAGCTCTGCATGCTGCGCTGAGGTGATGGTGACGGGCTTGGCGGCAAACACTGGCGCAGCTGCTACTGGCGCTGCGGCCGTCGTCGAGGAGGTTGACGACCCGCCTGCTGGTGGCAGGAACCACCGGCCCTACGAGAAGGAGAGCAACTTGCCGCCTTCCACGTCTACGGTCATCCCCGCGTCTGCCGCGCGAACCGGCATGCCCACGCCCACCGACGTCGAGCTCCTAGCCGCGAGGGAGCAGCTCGAGCGGCAACGCCAGGAGCTGCTTGCCGAGCAGGCGGAGTTGGAGAAGATCAGGCTTGAGCTGAGTCTAGACCAGCTCGAGTACAACAAGGCTCACGGCTTCACGCCGGTCGCCAGGAGGCCTAGCAGGGTAGGCGCTACGCGGCGCAACCTGGGCGCCGAGATGGCGACAGTTGCGGAGGAGCCCGCGCAGTCCGCCACCGCGAACACCTTCACAAGGCCAAGGTACAGCACACCCGCCAAGACGCTGAGGGCTGCGCAAGCCGTGGCTGCCGAGTTGCCGCGCCTGGATGGAGAGGCGCGGCTCAGGCAGCAGGAGAGGCTCAACGAGTTGGTGTTGGAGGCCGCCAGGCAGAACGAGGAGTTCCGCAAGGCCAACCCGGGAGCTGGAGCCTCGCAGGTGGTTCACTCGCACGCGGCTAGATCTAACGATCAGGCCTCGTCTCCGCATCCTAGCCGCGAGAAGAGCCGCAGCGGGCGTTCGGGTAGAGACAGGCAAATGCAGGTGTATGACCCGGCTGCTGCCGCGAAACAGGTTGCTGTGCCGCAGCAGCCCGGGCAGGAACACAACGCTGCAAGAGCAGGCTCTCAAGCCCATCAAGCTCAAAGCCGTGTCCGAGAAGCCGCGCGTCCGGGTACTTCTCGGCAACCCGCAGCTCAGCCTACTCGGCAGAGGCAGCAGCCGCGCCCAGTGGCACCAGTCGCCAACCCGGTGGAGCAGCCCGCAGCTATGCAGGTGGATAGGTATGATGATGGCTACTCGGCCATGGAAATGGCTGGTTATGACATTCATGACCGTGTTGGTGAGCGCGTGTTGGCGCCTGGAGATGCAAGGCACCAGCTGGACCGTATCAGCTTGTCGGCGCGGCTTGAGAGCACGGGTCCTCCTGGCCCCGAGTGCTTTGGCCCGCGCATCATGAACGAGACTTCCGTGAAGGGTTTCCAACTTGCAAGGGGCACCAAGAGCTACAATGGTAGCACCAAGCCTGAAGATTGGCTCAATGACTACGTCACCACGGTCCACATTGCGGGTGGCAACAGGAGATGGGCAGTGCGGTACGTCCCGCAGATGCTAGAGGGTCCAGCTCGCACTTGGCTCAACAACTTGCCCAAGCACAACATAAATTGCTGGCTGGACTTCTCGGACGCCTTCGTCAGCAACTTCACCAGCACCTACAAGAGGCCGAATAGGCCACAGCAGCTGTCGGCCTGCAGGCAGCGAGAAGACGAGACGGACCGCGAGTACCTTACTCGGTGGAGCACCTTGAGGAACACTTGTGAGGGTGTGAATGAAGCGCAGGCCATCACTTGGTTTGCGCAGGGTTGCCGACATGGCAGCATGCTTTGGCAGAGATTGCAAAGGGAGATGCCGAACACCCTGGCCGAGACCATCAAGATTGTGGATCAGTACGCACTCGGTGATCCTACTCAGCCACTGATGGACTCCTCTGAGCCGAGAAGAAACTTCAACAGCAGCAAGCGCAACGAGTTCTGCAACAAGCGCCGAGTAGATACTCGGTATGACCCTGAGGAGGTGAACGCGGTGAATGTTGGAGGCGGTGGTGGCCAAAGGCAGAAACCTGCTGGAGCCTACGGGCAGAACCAGAACCAGGGCCAGGGCAACAAGAAACCGTTCCGCACTGCGCAGCCGGGTAGCGGGAACTCCGAGCAGCCGAAGAAGTTTGTCTTTGATGACATGAAGGATGGTCCGTGTAGCTTTCACACTCACCACCCCTCAAGGCCCGCCAACCACACTACTCGGCAGTGCGAGTGGTGGGATGTGATCAAGAGTGATGGCTTGCCTCCTCCTCCTCCTCTGCCAGCTGCCAATGCTACTGTTCAGCCTACTCGCGCTCCCGCAACTCGGCCGCCAGTCTATCCGAGAAGAGAGAATGTCAACCAGGTGGCTTTAGGAGCCAACCGGAACTTCAACAACGAGAGATACCGCAACAACAACAACAACTACAACCGCAACAACAACAACAGAGGCAACAACAACTATCAGGGCAACAACAACAACAACAATGGCAACAATGGGGGCAATGGCTCCAACCAGTACCAAGAGCACCATGAGAGTTACATGATCTTCACTTCTGAGGCAGTCGACAAGCAATCACAGCACAGGCGGGCCATGGAGGTCAATGCAGTGATTCCGGCTGTCCCTCACTACATGTACTGGTGCGACCAGGAGATCAGGTGGACTCGGGCAGATCACCCCAAAGTGATGCCCAATCCGGGTACCTATGCTTTGGTGCTGGATCCTACCTTCCTGGGCCCCGAGAAGAATGTGAGGTTCAGCAAGGTGCTAATCGACAACGGCAGCAGCATCAACATTGTGTACAAGGACACACTCGAGAAGCTTGGCCTGGCCGAGAACATGATGCTGCCCAGCAAGACCACTTTCCATGGCATTGTGCCCGGGATCTCATGCAACCCGATTGGCCGAGTGTGGATTGACGTGCTATTCGGTACTCGGGAGAACTGCCGCACAGAGCGCCTGCAGTTTGAAGTGGTGGATCATCAGAGCCCGTATCATGCTCTACTCGGCAGGCCTGCTCTGAGCAAGTTCATGGCCTCTACCCATGTGGCTTATCTGAAGATGAAGATCCCTGGTCCCAATGGCATCATCACCATCTCGGGAGATTACAAGAAGTCCATGGAGTGTGCCTTTGCTAGCTCCCAGCTGGCGGAATCGATGGTGATTGCTGCCGAGAAGAAGAAGATGTATGAGGTGGTGGCCATGGCTCAGTCCGCACAAGCTGGTGCACAAGGTGTGCCGAGTACCCAGCATGGTACTGCTTTCCAAGCTGCCAAGGAGACCAAGACAGTCCAGGTTGACCCCGAGTTCCCGGAGCGCGTGGCCATCATTGGTGCCGGGTTGGCGGAGAAATAGGAAAGCGCGCTCATCCACTTCCTCCGTGAGAATCGGGATGTGTTCGCCTGGACCAATGAAGATCTACCAGGAGTCCCGAGGGAGTTGGTTGAGCACTCTTTGCATGTGCGTCCTGACGCCAAGCCCGTGAAGCAGGCTTTGCGGCGTTTCGGGGATGAGAGAAGGAAGGCCATCGGTGATCAAATCACCAAGCTGCTGATCAGTAACTTCATCATGGAGGTGCTGCACCCGGACTGGTTAGCCAACCCGGTCATGGTCGAGAAGAAAAAGGAAGATCCCAAGGCTGCCACTGCCTGGCGCATGTGCGTCGACTACACCGACTTGAACAAGGCATGCCCCAAGGATCCCTTCCCGCTACCTCGCATCGATCAGGTGATCGATTCCACTGCCGGCTGTGAACTGTTGTCTTTCATAGATGCCTACTCTGGTTTCCACCAGATTGCACTCAACCCTGCTGATCAAATAAAGACTGCTTTCATTACCCCGTACGGGGCTTATTGCTATCGTGTCATGTGTTTTGGCCTGAGGAATGCGGGTGCAACCTATCAGAGATGCATGCAGAAATGCTTGCATGACCAGCTCGGCAAGAATGTGCAGGTGTACGTAGATGACATTGTCATCAAAACGAATAAAACACATACTCTGCTTGCCGACCTGGAGGAAACCTTTGCTAACCTACGCAGGTACAAAATGAAACTGAATCCGAGTAAGTGTACCTTTGGTGTGCCAGCTGGAAAGCTACTCGGTTTTCTGGTTTCTAGTCGGGGCATTGAAGCCAATCCTTCTAAGATAAAAGCTATTGAAAGCATGTCTTTGCCGAGATCACTGAAAGATGTGCAAAAGTTCACGGGTTGCCTGGCATCTCTGAGCCGTTTTCTGGGCCGAATGGGCGAGAAGGCTCTGCCTCTGTATCAGCTGATGAAGAAAAGCGACAAGTTTGTCTGGACTCCGCAAGCGGACGTGGCATTCAATGAGCTGAAAGCAATGCTGGCTAGCGCTCCCGTCTTGGCTAGTCCGCTACCCAAGGAGCCTATGCTGCTGTACATTGCTGCGACTAACCGAGTAGTCAGCGTGGTGATAGTGGTGGAGCGAGAAGAAGAAGGCAAGAGTGTGCAGCGCCCAGTTTATTATCTCAGTGAAGTGCTGTCCAGTTCCAAGCAAAACTATCCGCACTACCAGAAGATGACATATGGTGTGTACCTGGGCGCCAGGAAGCTGAAACATTACTTCCAGGAGCGCCCCATCACTGTTGTGAGCTCTGCTCCCATCTCGGACATCATGGGAAACAAGGAGGCGAGTGGCAGAGTAGCCAAGTGGGCGATTGAGCTAGCCGCGTACGCTCCCGCGTATACGAGAAGAGAAGCGATCAAGTCTCAGGTCCTGGCGGAATTTCTTGTGGACTGGGCCGAGATGCAGTATGAACCTCCTGCTCCAGTTTCCAACTATTGGAAAATGCACTTTGATGGCTGAAAGGTGAAAGAAGGCCTTGGTGCTGGCGTGGTGCTTACATCACCCAAGCGGGATCAGCTCAAGTATGTGTTGCAGATTCATTTCAAGGCATCCAACAATGTAGCCGAGTACGAGGCAGTGGTGCATGGTTTGCGAGTAGCAAAGGAGGTTGGTGTGCAGCGCATTATATGCTATGGCGATTCGGATCTGGTGGTGCAGCAAGTCTCAGGTACCTGGGATGCTTTGGATGCCAACATGGCGTCGTATCGCTTCCTGGTGCAGTCAATGACTGGGTTTTTCGAGGGCTGTGAGTTCCAGCACATTCACCGAGCAGAGAACGAAGCAGCAGACGAGCTATCCAAGTTGGGATCTTCTCGGCAGTCCATCCCGGCAGGGATTGCCTTGGAGCATTTGAGGAAGCCATCCATCAAGCCTTCCCCCAACTCGGAATCCATCTTTGTTCCTTCTCTGCCAAGTGAAGAATCTGACCCAATGGAGATTGACTGGGAGAGTGCTGCAGAGAACCCGGGGACTGCCGTCCTCTACTCGGGGACTGCCATTCCCCACTCGGGGACTGCCATTCCCTACTCGGGGACTGCCACTCCCTACTCGGGGACTGCCACTCCCTACTCGGGGACTGCCACTCCTTACTCGGGGACTGCCACTCCTTACTCGGGGACTGCCACTCCTTACTCGGGGACTGCCGCCCTCAACCCTGAAGCTGTTGCATTCATTGAAGAAGTTCTCGCCAATCGGTCTGGGCTGCAAAGAAGCGCTCCTACTCCTCCTGTGCAACCACAAGAGCCTGCCCCAATGGAAATGGACGAACCAGTGTTCCCCACACGGGAGACACCGAGTTGGGCAATGCCCATATTATCCTTTCTAAGGGACGGCACTCTACCTGAAGATGAGGTGACTGCAAGGCAGATTCAGAGAAGATCCAAGGGCTACACCATAGTCCGAGATGTGCTGCACAAGAGAAGTGCCACCGGCGTGCTGCAACGCTGTGTGAGCCCAGAGGAAGGAGAAGAAATCCTGGTGGAGATACATCAAGGGGAATGTGGGCATCACGCCTCATCTCGGGCTTTGGTCAAGAAAGCTTTTCGGCATGGCTTCTACTGGCTCACTGCACTGCAGCAAGCTGAAGATATTGTGAGGAAGTGCACCGGCTGCCAGATGTTCGCAAGTAAGATTCACATGCCAGCTTCCGAGTTGAAAACAATTCCTATCACATGGCCATTTGCTGTTTGGTGCTTGGATATGGTGGGTCCTTTCAAGCCGGCTAAAGGCAATATGACGCATATCTTGGTCATGGTGGACAAGTTCACCAAGTGGATCGAGGTGAAACCTATTCGGAAGTGCGATGGGGTCACAGCTGTGAAGTTTGTGAAGGATGTGATCATGAGATATGGCTACCCACACAGTATCATCACCGACAATGGCACCAACTTTGCAGAGGGGGCAATGGTGCGATTCTGCAGAGATAAGCATATCCGACTAGACGTTGCGTCAGTCGCGCACCCTGCCTCCAATGGGCAAGTTGAGAGAGCAAATGGGATGGTACTGGCGGGCATAAAGCCAAGACTGATTGAGCCATTGCTGAAAACACCTGGGTGTTGGCTAGAAGAGTTGCCAGCGGTGTTGTGGAGTCTAAGGACTACCCCTAACCGGTCAACCGGCTACACGCCATTCTTCTTGGTATACGGGGCTGAGGCCGTGTTGCCAATAGACTTAGAGCATGACTCCCCCCGAGTAGCCCTCTACACTGAGGTGGAGGCGAGAGAAGCTCGAGAAGACGACGTTGACCTGCTTGAAGAAGCAAGAGAGCTGACTCTGTCACGTTCGGCTATCTACCAGCAAAACCTGCGGCGCTATCATAGCCGAAAGGTGAATCCAAGGGTTTTCCGAGAAGGAGACATGGTCCTTAGGCTGGTGCAACGCACAGCCGGGATGCACAAGTTGTCTCCTCCATGGGAAGGGCCTTTCATTGTCAGCAAAGCGCTGCACAATGACGCGTACTATCTTGTAGATGTGCGCCCATCGCAGGCGAACAGGGCAGATAAAGCTGGAGAGGAAACCAAGCGTCCCTGGAATGTAGCTCTACTTCGTCGTTTTCATTCGTAAGCAAAGATGTGTATGTATCCTCTTATCCGAGTTGAAATTCTACTCTGCAATCTGAAATCGTTCTCGGGGACTGCCCTCGTCCAATTTTGCTCTAAGTGTTTTTACTCGGCTTGTTCCTTTGTCTATTCGGTTCCTCCACTTCAGAACTCATAAGTGCATTGAGTACTGTGTTTAAACCCATATGCCAACTCTTCGACTCTGCTGCTGTCCGAAACCCGGCTTCATGGCAAGCAAGAGAACAAGCAAAAGGTCAATGAGCACACGAAAATCACTAAGGAAGAAAGAGTGCAGGAACCGAGTAGATTGTCGGTTACTTTTTGTTCCCTGTTTTCGTCTTCTCGGCTAAGTGGTGGGCTGCGTTACCATGATTGTTTCTAGCGGCTAAGTATTTGCAGCCCTGCTACTTGATTCTTGTGACTCGAATACCAAACAAGCGACAAGTCGCAGGTAGAGCAGAGATGAAAAGACAGGGTGAATAAGAAATGCTACTTGGGGACTCGCATGGAAACACAACTCGGCATTAAGCCAGTGTCGTTCAAATTGATTAATGTCAACATAAACAGAGTGGGCATAAAAACTGAGTAGCAAGCAAAATAAAGATA
This sequence comes from Alopecurus myosuroides, assembly GCA_028641055.1. Classification (NCBI taxonomy): domain Eukaryota; kingdom Viridiplantae; phylum Streptophyta; class Magnoliopsida; order Poales; family Poaceae; genus Alopecurus; species Alopecurus myosuroides. Next base: position 334,569,697 of record CM054057.1, on the reverse strand, counting down.
GTCTATTACATCTGCTCCCGGCATCCCGGGGATCTGATAAGTGTTCGAGTCTGAAAGAGAGTGCAGGTTGCTTCAAGATGAGGAGGCAGTGTTCTCGGCGCTGGCCTTGGCGGATGTTTCCTCGGCGGCGGTCTTGGCAGCAGTTTCTTCAGTGGCGGTCGCGGCAGCCGTTCCTTCGGTGCTGGCTTGGGTGGCATCCGCTCCCGTCTGGACGGTGGCGGATTCCGTCATCTCGGCATCATCCTGGGTGGCCGCCTGCTCGGAAGTGGCTGTGGCCACCGAAACGGGTCCCGGAGCCGAGGAGGAACCTGAAGCTTGGCCAGGAGGGGGCACCGTGTCGTCGAGAGCAGCACCTGAGGAGGTGCCAAAGTCGAGTGCGGCGGTGTCGATGTGGGCGTACTCGTCCTCATCGCTACTCGCGACGACGACGCCTTTTCCCTTTCCGGCCTTGCCCTCAGGAGATTCGAAGAAGCCCTCCAAGTCGGATTCTACCGCGCCGTCCTCTTCTTCTTCATCTTCGTACTCAGTGTCGGGTTCGGGGACGCCCTCGATGTAGACCTCCGTCTCGGCGCACTCTGCGACCTCATACGCAATCTGCTTGCGCAAGGCCACGCTCTCGGCATCCATCTCCCACTTGGAGTCATTGCGCTTCCCGCGGATGCGCTGCATATCCAGGTTTTCATACCAAGATGCTATGCAGAGAAGCATCACGTCCGCACCAGCACGGGCTCCAGAGGCTCGCCATTTTTTCAGCTCGGCCTTCACGTTCTCCAGCTTGAGGGCGAGATCCCGCATGTTTCTTGGCTGGGGGTCATGAGGCCAGAACAGCCGGTGGAGCTCAAAGCCCGCATGCACCAAGTCAGTTCCGACGCCGGCCAGCTGTTCGAAGTAACCTTTGAGCACCAGCAAGCTGTCCTCGATATCAGCCCTGGTGTCAATTGGCTCACCCAGCGAAAGGCGAACCGCTCGGGCCTTGGCTACCGTAGGCGCAGAGGAAGAATCAAGACGAGGCCAGATATCTGAAATAGCAAGTGGCAAGATCAAAAACCGAGAAGAAAAAAGAAGCCGAGAAGGAACAAGACCGAGAAGAAAAGATGCAATGAAGAGAAAACTTACCGATCAGTTGGCGGCGCAGCTGCTGCAGCTTGGTTTTCCAGGACTCCTCGTTGCCAATGTGCTTTTCCTGGATATCGCGCAGGGTGGTCATCTGAGCGAAGAGATCAGCGTTGGTCTTCTTCAAAGTTTCGCATTCAGACTCGAGGGCCCTCTCCTTGGCTCGGAAAGTGGTCTCGGCCTTGGCCTTCTCGGCGATGGCCTTGTCCCTCTCGGCGCCAATCTTGATGGCATCTTGGAGTGCCTTCTGAAGCTGGAGCTGCAGCTTCTCCATCTCGGTGGTGTGGTCCTTCACCAGAGTAATGGCCTGGTCGGATAGCTGTTTCTCCACCTCCGCTGGCTTGACGCAATCTTGGTGTGCCTCAGCAAATGACTTATGATCTTCTGCGAAAAGATAGATGAGGTTAGTAAATAAGCAGAGAAGAACCAAATTCAAGGTCACACCGAGTAAACAGCAAGCTTACCTTCTAGCCTTTTAATGGTGGCCTCGGAGTTCTCCACGAAGCTGCGGCACTTCTCATGTTCGTCTGCTAAGGCCTTCAGTTTTTCTGCAGAGAAGGAGAGGTTAGTGCATAAGAAAGCATAAGCGAGCGTAAACAAAAACGCATGAATCGCACAGCTAAAAGCGTACCTTGCACTTCAGTCAGCTGCTGGGTGCTGTCCTTGGCGTTCTTGCTGGCCGCCTCCGCAGCTGCCTTTTCCTTCTCTAAAGCAGCAATGCGCCTCCTGGCGATAGAGTGGTTCCAGAGAAGATGGCGGTATAGATTGGTCCGCTTCAGGACGCTATCCTGAGAAGCGAGAAGAAAATGAGTTAGGCAAAGCAGAGAAGATTCAGCCCGAGTAGGAGGCTACTCGGAGAGTATCCGTCTACTCGACCCGAATCTCGGGGACTGGGAGTGATGGTAAGAAGGAAGAAAGGCGAGTAGCAGAGAAGAAATTTCAACTCGGAAAAAGCAAGAAGGACTTACCGCGTAGGACTGCTCGATGTCCTCGGCATTCTTGCGATGCAAGAACATCTTGGCTGCGAGCGTCGCGGTCTCGGTGGAGACGGACATGGGATTGCGTCCCAGGTCAACCTTGTTCCAGTCCACGCGCATGTGGTCGATGCCGCCAAGGCTAAGACCGTGCCACTTATCCACGCCGAGAATCTTGCTATCCCATTTGGCGTCGATGAAGCCAATGGTGTCCAGTACCTGCTCAAGGCCTTTGGAGGTTATTGGTTTGTCTTGGACTCCACGAGAAGCGATGTTGATAGACTGGGGTGGTTGGCTTGGATCTGGAGGAGGGGAGCTCACGGCTACAACTTTCCTTCCCCGCTGGATAGCTAAAGCTTTGTCCTTGGGAGGGAAGCCGATTGAGTGCTGTTGGCTAACCTCGATCATGTACTCCGGGTAGCAAGGCTGGCCAGCAGCGCGAGCGTCCGCAGAGAGCGCAGCAGGAATCGGGCCGGACTCGTGGATCACGAGCGCTCCGCCTGAGGATGTACTCTGGTCTCTGGCCCGCTTCTTCGTTTGCTCCTTCTCAACTTTCTGCTTCTCGGGATCCTCAGTCGTCTTCCCGTCAGTCTTGGCCTTCGCCTTCTCGGCGACTGCCTTCTCGGCAGCTTGCTTCTCGGCCTTCTTCTGTTCAGCCCTGGCTTTCTTCTGCTCGGCCTTGGCTCTCTCAGCAGCTTCCTTCTCAGCCTTGGCCTTCTCGGCGGCTTCCTCCTCGGCCTTGGCCTTCTCAGCAGCTTCCTTCTCGGATTCCCTTCTGACAACCTCGTCCCTCAGAGCTTCCAAGGCTCGTTGCCTGGTTACTCGCCCGGCGGGAGGGCTGGATGTATCCTTGGTCTTCGACGGCGAGGAGGAGGTTGGCGGTGTAGGGCCTTGCGCAGTTGGAGGTGTAGGGCCTTGCGCAGTTGGTGCGGTAGGGCCTTGCGCAGTTGGTGGCGCCGCAGATCCATCGCCTTGTGCAGCTCCTGGCTGGGCGCAACTCGGTGTCACGCCCGGTTGCACGTTGCTCAATGGATAAGCAGTGGTATCCGTGGCGGTGGTATCTTCTACTCGCTGCGCGACAGCGAGGCTCTCTTGTGCAGCAGCCCCTGTGGCGGGCTGCTCTTGCTCTGCTTCAGGCCGCTCGGCGGCGGTGTTGTCTTGCATCTCGTGATCTTGGTTCTCCTCGGCGTTGCTAGCCGGAGGAGAAGGGGCTCTCTCATCGTGGACGGCAGTGTCCTGTGCTGTTGGTTCTGATGCTGCTCCTTGTGCTGGATTGGCAGCAGCAGTATTGGCGGTGTGGTCCTCATCATCATCGTCTAGGTTGACCAGAGGTACTGGTTTTTCCTTGGTAGGGTCAGACGCGAGAGCTGCGTTTGCATCCATAGGAGGTCTGCGGAGAAAGGGAAATCACAAATTAGAAGGAGATTGGGGAAAGTAGCACAGTGCGAGAAGGGAAACGACCGAGAAAAGGGCTTACGCGGTGGTGCACTTGAGCTCTCGTCTGGTTCTCTTCACGACCGCCTTCTTCTCGGCGGGTTTCTTCTTCTTGGCAGGAGGCGCTGGTGCCCCGCTACCAGCCCGTTTGCGGGTCTCAGGAGCGGCGACGGCCAGGGGCTTGACGACTAGGGGCGCATCGCCCTCGTTCTCGTCTTCGTCCTCGTCGTCCTTGTCCGCGGCAACTTCATCTGGGAATCAAAGAGAAAAGAGGAAAGAATCAGAAACAGCACACGAGGGATTGGTGCTTCTCGGAAGCAAACAGAATGAAAGTACAGTTACCATCAAAATCCTCGTCGGACCAGGTGCGGAGAGCGTCGCGCTTATCAGGGACGGGGGAGCGAGAGAGGTTGGGCTGCTCCACGGCATCAAAAGAGGGCACATCATCCTCCTCACGGTCAGGAGACCAGTTGCCCTCAAAGACCTCGCAGCTCTCAATTATCTGGCGAGTGAGAACCTGAAAAGCAGAGAAGGATCACAGACTAGCCGAGAACCAGGAAGAAATCCTACTCGGATAGGCGTGAAGGTACAAAGCACACAAGGCCTAGGCAGTTTACTAAGCATTTTACTCGGATAGGCGTGCAAACACAAAGCATACTAAGCCTACGCATGTTTGCCGAGAGATATTACTCGGAAGGGCGTGCAGGCATAAAGCACATGGAGCCTAAGAAACATTCTCGAGTAAGCTACCCGGCAAGGCGTGCAAACACAAAGCATACTAAGCCTAAGACAATTCGGCTAGATGTCCTACTCGGAACGCGAGGCAACTGCTAGTTGATGCAAGAAGAAGAAGTTATCTACTCGGAAAATGTATGCAGAGAGCAAAGTAAGGAAGGCGTACCCGCTCAATTGGCTTTGTACGGCTGTACGGGACGAACCCGTATTGCCAGTGATCGCCAAGGCTTGTCGTCAAGATGTTCCTGGCATGCCAGGGGACGTCGATGTTGTCGATCTCGATGGTGGTGGTCCTGGTGCAGTCGCGGGGCCCTCCCATGTAACACATGAGATGGCACCGCTCCTGCAAGGGCAGTACTCGGCGCTGGATCCAGCAGGCCACCGGGTCGTCGTTCTTGAGGCCCTCCGCCTTCAGCCAGCCGAGTCGATTCTCCATCTCGATGGCGTCATCGTCGTTGACGGGCTTGTCCTTCCAGTACATCCCGATTGGAGCGCGGTTGCACCAAACGGGAAGGTTGATTCTGTCATTCACCGGGGCTCCTGGCTCGGCGGCAACGTTCCTGACATAAAGGAACGTCTTCTGCCATAGCTTGACGGAGTCCAGCCCCTTGATGCGGGGGTGGTTCGTCCCGGACCGCTGCACCATCATGGCGCAGCCGGTGTCGGTGGCGCGGGCGACGCCCGCGGAGTCTTTCTTCCCGGTAGATTGTTGGCGCAGGTGGAAGTACCTGAGCCACGTCTCCCACGTGGGCCGGACGCCGAGAAAGGCCTCGCAGACCACGGCGTGGTAGGCGAGGAAGACGACGGCGTTGGGCGGCAGATGGTGCATCTGGATGCCGAAGTGGTTGAGGAATTTCCTCATGAAATCGGAGGCGGGTAGTCCGAACCCGCGCTCGAAATGCGCCAGGAAGACGACGCGCTCTCCCTCCCGCGGGGACGGCACGATTTCGCCGTCCGGCGCCCGGCACTCCACGCCGGGAGGGACTCGCCGGGTATTGACGAGCCAGGCGCAATCCTCCGCGGTGACGCAGGAGCCGGCCCAGCCTGACTTGGCCATTGTGGTGAGTTGAGAAGGTGGAAGATTTCGAGTGGAGTTGGCTGGTGGATTGAGTCCGCGGCGGCGCGAGAGCTTGCGCGGCGGCGGAGAGCACGGTGGCGGAGAAGAGCAGGAGACGGAGAAGGAATAGTGCGAGGGAAGGGGAAAAGGAAGTTACCGGCGGGGGTATTTATATCCCCTCCGCGAGTTTACCGTTACCGTCTTGGTAATGGGATCGATTGCGGCGTGTGGTGGGTCCTGTGGCCGGCTAGAAACGCACACAAGCGCCGGTTGCGCGCGTGATGGCCACAGTTGATCCCACCACCGAATCGTGGCCTATAACTGCACTTGATGGGACATGACGGCCGGTGGGCCCATTGCGTGAAAACTGGACGCGTGGCAGGTCGTGTCCTGGGCAACGAAACGACAAGGTCGTGGATGCTTGACACGTGTGCAGTTGCTGCGCGAAGGGCTGGATTGTGCTCTGTGCTGCAGAGGCTCAATCTGAGAAATTTCTCTAAGTCTTTTTACTCGGTTACAGAGTAGAAAGCAAGTGCTACTCGGAAGAGAGGAAACTCAAGGTACTTTCCAGATAGCTACTCGGAGGACCTACTCGGCATCTTGAGGTTCGAGGGCTGAGATGCAAAGGCTGGTTTAAGCTGGCAGAGCCTAGTGAACAAGTTCGCAAGACTCAACCAGCTTCGGGGACTGCTGTCGGGGGGTTGCCCCCGAGTAGGGCAAAGACAGGTGGTAAAGGCCGCTTACAGAAGAGAGGTTTGGTCGAGTAGCCGACTACCAGGTACTCGCTACCCGGTCGACTGCTACTCGGTCTCACCTCAAGATGACCAGAAGGAGATATCAATCAAGTTCTGCCCTGACGAGTAGAAGGTTTGGCCCGAGTACAATTGGCGGGAACCATTGGCGGGAACCTACTCCGGCCAGAAAGTCAAAGGAGCCGTTCTGACACAGGATCCCGCGTATCCTGGGTCCGTACTTGGCAGCATTCGAACTACTGTTCACGTGGGGACGGCCTGCCTGACAGTGACAGCATGGAAGCAGGCCGTGGCAGGATAAGGGGGGCCTACTCTGTGCCTAGGTACAGTGATACCAGTCTGTCCCCTAGTTTTGCCCAACGACTTTACAGAAGCAGCCAAGGTTAGGAACCAAAGCTGTCAGCGGGTACTCGGAGAAAGGACGATGTGCACACTATGTCGACACTTGTCTAAGATTTGGACGTATCCGGCTGGGCACCGTGTATATAAGGTGCCCCGCCGCCTCCTGCGCGAGGCATGCTCTCACATGCTCATAGTGAACCCTAGAAACCCTAAGTTCTTGACCTAGCTCTACTCGGAGAGGAGAGAAAGGCTACTCGGTAGAGATACCATTTGTACTGTGGCTACTCGGAGAGACATCGTAATACATAGAGAAAGGCAGGAGTAGGGGTTTTACCTCCTCACGAGGGCCCTGAACCTGGGTACATCGTGTTGTTTGTGTTGTGTGGATCTTACCTCACGCGGCTACTCGTCGCGTGATCCCTCCCCGGACACCTCCAGCGTCCATCGTCCCCACATCTTTAGCCATCCCATGGCATCTGCCGTGACACCACCACGACAATTAAAGATATTTGAGACACCATATTTAAAATTTTGATTTTAATAGTCATTTAAAAACTCAAAATCATCTAAACTTGATTTAATTAACAAACAGCAAATAAATTTGAATTTCAAAAACTTAAGTGGCCAAGTGGTAGATGTTGGAATAACAAACCCACATGATTTTTTTCCAAATTTTTCTACACTCAAAACCCTATCTTTTCTTCCATTTCTAATTGCTAAAAAAAACAGAAAAAGCAAAAATAGAAAAAAAAGAAAAACGCGCGCGCGCAGCACCTAACTACCCGGCCCAGCCCACCTATCACTTACCTCGCGCGCGCCCAGCCCGCTAGCTCCCGCGTACCGCTTCGTTTAGACGCCCGCGTCGTCTTTCTCCAGTACGGCGGCAGATCCGCCGCGCCACGTCGCCGTACGGCGCCCACCGACGGCCGTCATCGTTTCCCGAGCCCTATATAGCCCCTACGGAACCCTAGACACCTAACCCTAGCCCCTAGTTCCTGTTCCCCTCGTCTCCGCTGTCGATCGCCACCTCACTGTCCAGATCCCCTCTCTGAATTCTCGCCGGCGTTTTCGTCTCTGAATCTCCGATGGCGCCGCCCACCTCGTTGCTCCACCTACCTATCTAAGCACTGGAACCAAGCCACCTCGTCACCCTCGTTCGTTTGCACACCGGAGGGAGCACGGAGATCGGCTACAGCCGCGCCGCCGTCCTCGTCCACGCCGCTGCTGTCGCCGCCGTCACGCCATCGTCACCAAGCCGCTGCCTTGTCTACGAACGGTGGTGAGCACCACCGTCTCATCCTCTCTCTCGCTCTGTTGCATCAGTGCGTATCCGTGCACGTCCACGCATCACCAGATCGAAGCAGCTACGAGCACAACCACCGCTCGCCGCCGACGTCTCTTTTCTGTCAGCTAAAGTTCAGTCGTTGCGCGCGTTTGAATTCAGTTAACCTGAATCTGAAGAATATCCTCCCCGCGTCGCTGTTACTGACAAGCACACGAAAACACCGCACTGGTTTCAGTCTAACGAGCGCGCAGCGAGGGCGTGGGTTCGATCCCTCGCGCTGCGATTAAAATCCACACTTTTTTCCCACTGGCTGACAGGCATGCCCCACCAGGCAGTGACCCTGGTGGCCACGCAAGCATGCACAGCGCCACGCTGGCCCCAGGCCCACGCACAGTGGCTGTGGCTAGGTTGCTGTGTTGTAACAAATGTTTTAACACGTTTCTGTTTTAAATTCTAATCCTTTTAAATTGCAGATTGAACCCTAAATTTAAAACTTGAATAACTTTTAAAATATAACTCCAATTAATAAAAGTTATATATGTTTGTTGTTCTAAATTTACTTGTCTATCCCAATAATCCAATTGTGTACTATTTTGAAATTTCCAAATGCATTTAAATTTCAAATTCAAATAATTCAAATGCAATTTTCTAAATTCCATAACTAATTCATCTTTAATCCAAATAATGCAAATAAAATGTGTTTTCCATACCATTTCAACTCACCTTTTCAAATATAATTTTTTTTTCCTGGTTTGAATAATTTAAATTGCCTAAATAATTTAATCCTTGTTTAATTCATTTAAATTTTGCTAAAATCATAACTTACTCAAAATAAATTATTTTTGAACATGCAAAATATGTTTTCAAACTAGAAAAGTATGAACTTTTCAAATATGAATTTGAATTTATGTTTTGAATAAATAAAATTCAAATAATATTCACACTTGTTTTAAATTCATTTAAAACTTGTTTAATATTGTTTAAGTCATAATAAATTCATCCTAACTCATATTTCAATATTTGAAACATGTAATCCAACTAAAATTTGATGTTATTTTCAAATATAAATTTTGTTAATAGTTTTGAACACTTTAAATTGATGAAAACAATAAATGCTTGTGTGACATGTTTAAGTAACCCAAAATTTCCAAACTTAATAAATAATTTCCAAAATTGTTAAAATCCTTTTCCACTTGCATCTATTGTTGTTATTTTTGTTGTTATCATCATGCATGCATCATGGTAATAAACTTTCACATGGTACTAAGTTGTAGATCATTTGTTCCCACTTAATTCATGGACCTTTTGCCATATGCACTCCAATGGCATATGTGTCCATTTAAATTGTGTTGCCATGTCACTTAGTTTATTTTGATGCATCTATTAAATTGACATGCATCATCCCATGATTGTGCCCTATGCCATGATATTGATTGTTTATATTTCTGTCTTGTTTGTTTGCTTCTTCTCGGATAGACGACGACGTTGAGACAGACGATCTTTACAGCACCCCTTCTGAGGATCTAGCTCAGTACCCGGCTGCTGAGTTTGCAGGCAAGTTATCACTCACATGAACCATTGTGTTCCTTTCAACCCTGGTTACCGATACTTTCCGTTGTCTATTTCTGCTAGCCTTAGTAGTAGTTGTTTCTGTTACGAACCTATCACATGAATCCCTTAACCCTGATATTGCCTCACCACCACTCCTACAACCCTATTGATTGAGCCAGTGTCTTACTAGCATGCTTAGGTTGCTTTTCTCGAGTCTGTTACCCGTTACTTTCAGTTACCATATTTTATTATGTTCTGGGGGCTCGATGTTTAATCAATCAATCATGCTAATATTATTGTTAAATAATAATTTGATGATAAGGCACCGGCAGGAGGCCCTGTGTGGTTTTGAGGCCTGCTAGTGTCGACCCTAATAGGAAAAGGGTCTTGTCTACTGATCCATGATGAGCGCACTACCCGCATGTGGGAAGCGAGTATGGGCGCCCCCCTCAATTTGATTCGATTCGCATCTCGTCCAAATCATCTCATTTAGTTCGTGTTTTCCATTTGCCGCATGCATGTTTTTGCGAGCCCAGCGCAGGGTGGAACTTTTGTAGTCGGCATATAGGGGGACACGGTCTTAGAGTGCTATGAGGGTCCCTTTTCTTCGGGGCTTGATTAGCCGTGCGCCCAAGGTGCTTTGGGCTTGATGCGAAGAAGAGTTGAGTTGTGTTGAGTGCCCCGCTTGGTGGGAGGCATCCCATCTGGCGGGTTATTCATACGTGTACGGCCAAATTGGTGCAACCCTGCAGGGATAATCTTCTCGAGAAGCCGTGTTTTCCGCGGTTATGGTTAACTTGGTGAAAGTACTGGCTAACAAGTACTCAGGACAACTTAAAACTAATGACTCACAATCTCACCCCATGATTAACAACTTGACTAGTAATAGGATTATTGACACAATAACTTGATTCATCTTTAATCCAACTGTGTGAGTTATCCTCGGATTGCTTCTTTGGATAAGGGGCGAGATCCAGGATGGGTTTGTTTGAAGTTATCTTTCAGTTGGTTACAATCCTCGATCTTATCTCCTTTCTGTTAGCTGGAAGTGGTAGAATCTCTGTAGTTGGTTAACGCAGCCAGTTGCAGCATCTTTCATATCCCCTTTCTTCCGTTGAACCCAAGGCATCTGTGCTTGGTGTTGACGGGCTACACTTTGGTGAACTGTGAGTCTTGCTTGCCAGTACGTCTATGTACTGACCCCTTTGGGGCTGTGGTTTCCGCAGACTACGCTTACGAGGATCCAGGTGACGGCTACTACGTGGAGTTTGACGAGGCTGCTGACGAGTAGTTAGCGGACCCGGGCAGGATCCGAGGCTACGTGGATGGGCTCCGTCTTTATTTCAGTTTCCGGCTTCTTAAGCCTATTTGGATTTGTCGGTACTCAGACCCCTTTGAATGCTTCCGCTGAGATGTAATGATGTTATGTTGGGACATGTGTCCTCTCGATGATTGTATTTGCTATCTCTGCCCTAGTGAGGGCCATTTGCAACTTATTTCAACCTTTTGTGTCTTAGAGATATGTTGTGCTATCATTCTGTTACAATCCGTTGACGTACCATGTGTGTATGGTATGAAGTACGTCAATGGTAGTGTCCTGATTTCTATGGGATGGTTTACGTCGACGCTGAACAGATAGGGGTTGGTTGTCACACATACGTGTGTTGGCCTACTCGTAAGAGGACGCGGGTGCCGGTAAGCCCCGTAATCCAATCTACTACTGTTCAACGGAACGGCGAGTATCCTCTAGAAGTTCGGGTGCGACATTCTCCCATGTCCTCAAGAACTAAACGAACTACTCACAAGACATCATATGGATCATAATCAGAGGTGATATAATGGATGATAACAATCTGGTCATAAAGTGCAAACATCGATAAATCTCACAAGTATCAACTACTAACAAGTAATCCACACCGGGAGATAGATCTAATGTAAAACAACGATAGGAGCCCCTAATTGTTAGAGCGGGATGACGGTGGATGATGAGGGTGACGGTGCTGGTGATGAGGATGAAGATGATGACGATCTTGATGATGCCCGGAGTGATGACGGTGACGATGGCGATGATTTCCCCTCTCCGGAGAGGAATTTCCCCGGCAGATTTCTCCCTGACAGAGAGCTTTTCTCTCTCGGGTGTTTTCCACCCCGAGGCGGCGGTGGAATAATTCTTTGATGATGGTCTGGGGTTTAGGGTTCCCTCGGGGTCAAGTACGCCAAAAATCGCCACTAGAGGTGGGCCAGGGTGGCCACACCATGTGGCGGCGCGACCATGGGGGGGGGGAAGGGCGCCACCCCATGGTGTGGGCCCTGGTGGCCCCCTCCGGCTCTCCTCGCGGCTGGCTCCCTCTTTTGAACTTCTAAGATGCCTCCGGTGTCACCCTCTTCTTCCGATCTTCTGAAATAGCGTATCTCGACGGTGCTTTTTTCCATCAGATTTCTGCTCCCGGTGTTTATTCTCCAAAAATTATGAAACATGCAAAATAAGATAAAATAACACAAGAGATGCATCATAACATGAAATATATCGATGAATAACAGAAAATAACAACATAAAACGGTGATGCAAAATGGACGTATCAGTCGCGCACACGCCGACGAAAGCGACGTTGTCCGCTCAATCCATGGTGACGGTGGCGCGCGATGAACCTGCGGCGGCCGTCGCCTTCGTCGCGAGCGAGGCTAAGAAACAGAGTTAGAAAGTCAGGCATTACCTTCTGCATGTTCTTCTCGTCTCAATCTAGAAATTGTTATTTTGGTGTGATCCAAATTCGTATTCGTATATACTGATAAAGGCCGAACTTCTGACGAGTGGAGCCGGAGGCGCAACGAATACCACCTTGTCTAGGGTTTCATCCCCATATACCTCATGTAAGCCGCCGGTTGGGATAAGTCATACAGTGTAAATCCCCGGCGTTTGTAACCTCACCCCATCATAGTGAAGATTTGCTGGCTGATGCCTGTGGTTTTTTCTCTTCCTCATTGGAAGGGTTTTCCACGTTAAAAATCTCGTGTCCCTGTCGTGCTAGATCTCTTCTGTTCATCGTTTTTGTGCTATCGTTTATAACAGAAATCGCTAAGATGTCGAGCGTCTTAATAACGTGTGAAGAATCAATTGTAATGATCTAAAACTTGTCTTATTGATCAAAAGGATTGGGATATATACCCTTTGCACAATCGTCTCAAAGGTGGTATACAACAGGTGGCGTCCATCGGACGCAGAGAAGTGCCTCTGTCATGGCCAAGTCGGTTTGACGTTGGACACTAAGAGCATCTCCAGCAGAGGCTGAAAATTTCCACGTGCTAAAAATGAGTATGAAGCGCGTGGTTTGTCCTTCTCGCCCGCGGGTGCAATGCGAGCGATTCTGCGCGCGAAGGACGCGTTGAATGTTTGTCCGTGCACAAAAGGCGGGGCTCCAAATTTCCATCGCTACGGATTGCACGCTGTATTTTTTTTGCGCGCCAGATCAGATCAGCGTCTGCTGAAGCGACAGATGTTTGTCCGCGCGCCAAATTGACGGTTTTTCGTGGGCCGAGATGCTCCAACTAGCCGTCGTTACACGGATCTAAGGGCATCTCCAGTCGCCCCCCAGGCGGCCTTTTTAGCGCCGGAAGCGGCGAATAGCGTCGTTTCCTCACCACTCGCCCCCCAGGAGCCCAAATAGCGCGCCGCGGCACCCAGGCCAAACCCAGCCCGCTGGGTTCGGCCTGGGGGGCGAAACTGCGCGGCAGCACGCGCGGGCCAGCTCTGTCAGTGACGCGCCGAAAAAGAGCGGGAACAGAATCCACCGCCCGTGACCTTCTTCTCGGCGCCCGCGCCGTCAAAGACTGCCGGAGTAATGGCGTGGCGGCCGGCCATTGCATGCGCCCCAGTCAAAGGCTGCCGGATTAATGGCGGGGGCGGTAGCGGTGACACGCGCGCCGCAGCGACTGGCCCGCCAGGCTATAAAAAGGGTGCTCGCCCCTCGCCGTCCGTCCACTCTCGCCTCCTCCTCCTCGTCGTTCCCCAATTCTAGCCTCCTCCTCCTCGTCCCCTCGCCGCGCCTAGCAACGATGGACCGCCTCTGGGATGCGTGGCCCGAGAGCGACGACGAGGGACAACAGGAAGTGGCGCCGGAGCAGCAGCCGGCGCAGGGAGCAGCGGCGCCCGAGCAACCGCCTGTCCAGGCAGAGCTCGCGCCCGAGCAGGAGGCGGCGCAGGCTGCCCGGCGCTGGAGGAGGGAGCGGAGGCTGCAGCCAATATGGCCGGAGCAGCACGCCGCCCTGTACTCCATCGAGACCGCGCAGAATGAGGGGGCGTACCGCCAGGTCCTTGGCGGCCTCGAGCAGGCGGCGGCGGCGGCGGAGGCTGCCGCCGTTCGGGCGTCTCTGGAGACGCACCAGAGGGAAGAGGCGGAGCGTGAGGTGCGCCGGCAGCTGGCCGAAAACGCCGCATCGGCCGAGCAGCAGGCGATCATCGCGCAGTACGAGGCCGACCTGCGGCAGGTGGCGCTGCGGAGCGAGCAGCGCAACCGCCAGCCCTCCGAGCAGGCGCAGCTGCACCGGCTGCGGGTGCAAGGCCGGGCGGAGCGGCACCGGCTCGCCGCAGCGAAGCTGGTCCCTCCAACCGGCTCGCCGCGGCGAAGGAAGACGACGACGCCTAGGATAGTCGTCGCACAGTTTTAGTTTTACTTCTCGCTGTTTTAGTTTAAATTCGCGTCGAATTGTACGAAGTTTGCCTAAATTCAATAAAATACGTCTAGTTTTAAATCGTGTTTTTTTTGGCCGAATCTTGGCCTCGGGAAGCGACTGGAAAGTCTGCCCTCCAGGTTCCAGATTAGCGCCGTTTGACGCCGTGGCGGCCCTAAAACGACGGCGTTTTGATCCCTGGGGGCGCAACAACTGGAGATGCCCTTAGCTTCGGGACGAAGCATGTGCTTATATTTCATCAAGTATATCGCCTGCGTCCCGACGACCATGTCCCCTATCGTGCATGTCCGCAGAAAATATACGTGGCATGATTCAGAGGCTCAGTTGAGAAGAGTGCCAGTATGGTGGGACAGGATAGGCACATGGGTCATCGTGCTCTGCTCGTCGATATTGACCAGTTCAACCTCCCCTGCAGCCTCCGAGATCGGACGGCTCCGCGCGACCCAAAGCAAAACGACGTGCGGACGGGCGTGCCCGTGCACACACAGACAGCCAGTAAGAAGCGGCGCCGTACGCCGTCCCGTCTCCTTCTCGTCGCCGCGGTCGCGTCCGCCTTCTTCCCAGAACCTTCCGCCACTTCCCGTCGCGGTGGTTGCTTGCTTGGTCCGGAAGCACATCCAACCTTTCCCCCATCTCATTTTTATAGGCTCACCCTCATCCATTCCGTTCCATTCAGATCCATTCCATGTCTCCCCAGCCCCCACAACATCGCTGCTAGGCTAGGCAGGCTGGTTAGCTAGCAAGTTGCTGCACACATCTCCGTCGACCATGGCCGCCATGCCCGAGCAGTTCCTGCGGGAAGGCGTCGACTTCCTCGCCGACGCGGAGCCGCTCTCCCCGTCCCTCTTCCTCGACCTGCCGCCCACGCCCACGCAGTCGCCGCCGCGCGCCGCATCCCCCGACGACCTCGACCTCGACTTCATCTCGCGCATGCTCATGGAGGACGACATCGACGACAAGTTCTTCTACCAGTACCCCGACCACCCCGCCATCCTCTCCGCCCAGAACCCCTTCGCGCAGATCATCTCCGACTCCAACACCTCCACCGACGACTACCCCAGCTCCGCCTTCTCCTCCGACTCTGCAGCCCACAAATCCACCTCCACCGACGACTCCCCCACCTCGGCCTTCTCCTCCGACTCTGCAGCCCACAAATCCACCTCATCCGACTCCTCCCACTCTGTCACCAACGCCGCCAACTCCACCTCTTCCTCCCCCGACGCCGTCGCCGTCGGCCCCGCCAGTCCCATCTGGCCGTACGACCCAATAGAGCTCTCCCAGCTTCTCCGCTCCCCGCCCTACATCGGTCTTAACTCCGACTTCCCCGCCGACGATGCCGATAACCTCCTCTTCTCCACAGCGGAATATATCGATCACAGTACGGCGCTCTCCGAGGACAACGATTCCGGTGCCACCGCCAGCCAGAACGGCGGCAGCACGGGCGTCCAGCGTTCAACGGCCTTCTCGAATGGGGGCGCGGAGAACAAGCCAAATCCATTATTGAATAGTGGCACGGAGAAGGAGTCCAAGCACAAGCCGGTGACTTCTCCCGCAGGTGACGTTGGCCAAGACGTGCTGGCCTCGGCCTTCTTCAGTGGCCAGACCGCCAGCGACATGGCCATGCTTAACATGGCGTTTCGCAAGGGCATGGAGGAGGCCAACAAGTTCTTGCCCACCAACAACACCCTCCTCGTCGACCTCGACGCCATCCCCGATAACCCGATACTGAGCGGCTTCACCACCGGCAGCCAAGTGAAGAAGGAGGAGGCGGATGGATTGGGAACCTTGATGTTCGGTAATGGCCGTAGCCGCAAGAAGAGGCACGATATGGAAGAATTGGAGGCGGAGACAGGCAGGAACAGCAAGCTGATGACCTGGGAGCAGGAGGAAATAGGGGCACGCGAGATGGTCGACGAGATAATGATCCACGGCTACGAGATCTGCATGAAGGGGATGGAGGACCTGCGCATTGCCATGAGCAGCGAGGCCGAGAAGAACAACAGGAAGGGCACTGGCAAGGCAGCACGGGGTAAGCAAGGCACCAACAGCGAGGTGGTCGACCTCCGCACCATGCTCATCCACTGTGCCCAGGCAGTGGCCTCCGGTGACCACCGCGGTTCAAATGATCTACTCAGGCAGATCAAGCAGCACTCCTCACCAAAGGGGGATGCCACGCAGAGGCTGGCATATTGTTTCGCCCAGGGACTGGAAGCCCGCCTTGCAGGCACGGGGAGCCAGGTCTACCAATCGCTCGTCGCCAAGCGCACCTCGGTCGTGGAGTATCTCAAGGCGTACAAGCTGTACATGGCAGCCAGCAGCTTCTTGAAGGTGATCATGGCTTTCACGGGCAAGACCATCATGAATGCCATGGAGGGGAAGAGCCGCTTGCACATCGTGGATTACAATGTCCAATATGGATTCCAGTGGCCAGCCTTGTTGAAGTGGCTAGCAACTAGGGAAGGAGGGCCACCGGAGGTGAGGATCACTGGCATTGACCTCCCGCAGCCTGGGTTTCGCCCGGCCTTCCAGATTGAGGAGACTGGACGCCGGCTTAGCAATTGTGCCCGCGAGTTTGGCCTGCCATTCAAGTTCCACGGTATTGCAGCTAAGTTGGAGACTATCTGTGCAGAGAACCTAAACATTGACCCAGATGAGGTGCTTGTTGTTGTCGGTAGCCACTGCGGTTTCAGCACCTTGATGGACGAAAGTGTTGTCATGGACAAGCAGGACAGCCCAAGCCCTAGAGACATGGTCCTCAGCAACATTCAGAAGATGCGACCTGATGTGTTCATTGAGAGCGTGGTGAATGGAACCTATGGCGCTCCTTTCTTCGTGACACGGTTCCGGGAGGCACTCTTCTTCTACTCAGCACAATTCGACATGCTGGATGCGACCATACCCCGTGACAATGACGAGCGTCAGCTCATAGAGCGGGATATCTTAGGGCGATGTGCCCTGAATGTCATTGCCTGTGAGGGTGCTGATCGGGTGGATCGCCCCGAGACTTATAAGCAGTGGCAGGTGCGGAGCAACCGAGCTGGGCTGAGACAGCTACCATTGAACCCAGAGGCTGTTAAGGTTGTGACGGATAAGGTTAAGAGCCACTACCACAAAGACTTTGTCGTCGATGTGGATCAACGGTGGTTGCTGTCGGGGTGGAAGGGGCGTATTCTCTATGCCATGTCAGCATGGGTTGCTGCTGAGGACGACAAGTCCAAATGTTAGCTGCTTCTCTTCAATTTATTCCAGAGCGCAGATATAGAAGGTAATGATGTTGAGACAGGTCCATGTTTTGTTTAATGGTTAGCAGCCAAAATCTATGCCCCAGCTGATATGGTTCAGTTCAGTATATTTTCTTTCCAAGACAGCTTGGACGGGCGATAACACTTGTATGGTAGAAATAAGTAGAGACACAGACAGTAGTGTCTTGTAATGTTCAGATGCTTATTAGAGATGCATAGGATCTAGGTGTAGTTATGGACATGTTGCTGAAGAGCCGTGATAATGTATAACGAAATGTAGAACACTAGTTTCCTTTTCCTAGTGTATGGCTGTATGCTCTTTCTCCTGTAGCTGACAAGCAATTTTACAGATCACATATATTTGATTTTGATGGTATAAAGATGTGTCTTATGAACTTCATTTTCTGCTGTATCATCAAATTGGCTTTTCCTTGTGCTGGGAAAGAGTAAACAGATGCTTTGATTGAGCAAGAAACTTGCGCCGGCCTCAGGGTGTTTGATGTGTAAATCCTATTTTCTGTGTGCATGCATGATCAAGAAAAGGTATCTATTTTTTGTGTGCATGCATGATAAAGAAAAGGTATTGCTCCCCGGTTTCAGTTTCTGCTTGATAATTTTCTGTGTTATCATTTGGATGTTCACAGGTAAAAGAGGTCAGAAGATGATACATCATATGAGAGATATCTTCTGAAAAAACCTGTGATCATTTCATCGAAGTTTAGAATGAGTTAATGAGTAGCTATCGATGATGACAACTGAGGAGTCCATTAGTTAAAAGAAACGGAGAAGAAGCCCACAGATTCAACAAACCTGTTCTATGTTAGTTAATCCTTGGTCAGTTCTGAATCTATTAGGAATTTAGAACTATGAAGTCCTGCTTCCAAAGCAAACTATTAGCATTGTACGGAACAATTGAACCTTGTGGTCAAATTGTGTTCCAGCTATCAAGTAAGCAGAGCAGTTTGGTCTGTCTTTCGCCATGACTTTGTTAGGCATCTGTTTACACTGGTAGAGCCATATTGTGTGTTTTCTCTGAGCATTAAGAAGCAGGTTCAGAATTGTATAGTAGTACTATGAATGGAGATTATTTAAGTTTGTGTAGTGAACAGATAAAGGTGTAGTTATGGACATGTTGCTGCAGAGCCGTGATAATGTACAACGAAATGAAGAACACTGGTTTCCTTTTGATAGTGTACTTTTGATAGTTCTCCTGTAGCTGAGAATAAATTTTACAGATTACATGTATTGATTTTGATGCTTTAAAGATGTGTCTTGTGAACTTCATTTTTCTTGCTCTATCATCAAATTGTCTTTTTTGTTGTGCCTGAGAACAGTAAACAGATGCTTGCTTGAGCAAGAAACTTGCATTCGAACTAGTTACTGAAGAGTGTTTGATGTGTGCATCCTATTTTGTGTGTGCATGCATGATTAAAAAGGCATTTCTCACAATTTCAGTTTCTGCAAGATAATTTTCCAGTTTTTATCATTTAGATGTTCACAGCTAACAGAGGTCAAAAGACGATACATCATATGAGTAATTCTCTGAGAAAGCTCTGATCATACCATTTCATCGAAGTTTACTGGATTATGCGGTTATGCCTTAGCCAATTCCAGCACATACTGATGATTGTAGCCAGGCAGGTGATGCTATGTTAAATTGAATTGCCTTTTTAATTTTATTTTATCTCATAGTTTGAGCAGTAAGGGCCATGATGCTTGATTTTATATCACTGCATATTGGATTTTACTCTTGGTTGCTTGTTCTCAGATACCCATCCTTCATAGTCCTTGAAAGTACATTTCTAAAATTAGAATAATTGGAGGCCATGAAACTGTGCACAACAGAAAATCTGAATTGTTTGTCATTAGCATACAGTCAGGATGAAATAAATGTAAATAATCTGAAGCGCATATTATCTAGATATATGTTGCCTCTGGGAGCATGCTCCTGATTGAACTATATGTTTATCTTGCCAAGGTCGAAAGAGGTGCTTATTTTGCATTGTGTTAGAATTCTGATTCGGTAAACAAATGATCATGTTTCATTTTGGTTATTTGCTGCAGCTTTTCTATGAGGCATCCAAAGAAAGATTCTATAATGATTCAGAATTTGAAGATAAGGCTCAACAAGTTGTCGTTCAGTTACAGGTAAATTGACCCCCTTTATCTTTTTTAGATGAAGTTGACCTTTCTTATATGTGTGTAGTCTGGGAAGATTGCGTTCTTCTCTAATTCTCTTCTAAAAAATATATACATTATAGGGAGGGGATTTGAAATATTGTTCTGCTTGGAAAAAGATACGTGAAATCAGCAGGAATGAGTTTGACCAGGTTTACAAGCTCTTAAATGTATAACTTGAAGAAAAGGTAGTATCACTTTGTACTGAGATTTGACTTACTATTCTAATAAGTTACCCAGCAAACGTGTGCAATGTTTGTTGACTAGCAATCTTCGCTCAAAGCTTAGTATTTTCTTTCTCTCATTTGAACCACAGTAAAGAAGATTATGTCAAACATTTGAGTTGATTCACCCTGGAGTATTTTCTCATTGTCATATGAAGTCTCAAAGATGGAAAATTCTACAGCTGCTACTAAAATTTTACAATTGGCTTTAGTCATTAAATGTTATATGCATAATTTTGCCAGAGAAACGTAGTACTCTCTCTGATCCCAAAATAATGTAGGAAAGAGTTCAATTGCACAGTCACGGTTGGTCTCTGGCACATTTGGCTGGAACGAAACAGTAGAGTGTTTGACCATGAGAGTCATGTACCCCATGCTGTTGCCCATGGCATTGTGGAGAGCTGAAACAGCTTAGGTTGGCAGGTAGAGGCGGTAGAGAGCGAGGAATAACGTAGATGTGGTGGACACGCTATGTCGTGTGTGTAACAAACTCCTGTAATTAACTTCTATCCAATCTTGATGAAAAAGACACGCAAGTCTTTTGCATGTTCTGGAAAAATATGAGTGATGTCTTGTGAAGAAATCTCTGAACATATCATTTCATCGAGTTTGATAAATAAGTAGTCATCGACGATGATAGCCGAGGAATCCATGAGTTAAAAACAATGGAGAAGAAGTCCAGAGATTGAAAACTGTTGCAGTATGTTAGTTAATCCTTGGTCAATTTCTGAATCTATATAGGAATTTAGAACTATGAAGTCCAGCTTCCAAAGCAAACTACTCCACTGTACAGAATAATTAAATTTGTGGTCAGATGCTTGCAGCTTTCCTGAGTTATTTATGTAGTTGCAGGTTTGAATTGCCACTAAATTAGTGCATCAGTCAAGCGTACCAAAAAAAAATTGTGCTTAATATCGCAATTCGCCCAGGTAGAGCAGTTTGGTCTTCCTTTCGCCATTATGACTTTTTTAGGCGTCTGTTTACATTGGTAGAGCCATATTCTGTTTCCCTGTGAGAATTGAGAAGCAGATGCAACCAAGTCAGAAATGTAAACTAGAACAGTACACTGAATGAATAATATTTAGGTTTGCGTAGTGTACTAGTAGTATGCAGCATCTGGGATTAGATAAAGTAAGACGATGCATCGGTGTCTGGATGCAGAGCTATGATCCCTACCAGGGACGGCCAATTGCCAATTGTCCATCACGTTCGGAGTAGTAATAGCTTGCTTGGGTTGGTGTACCTGCTCAGCTCAGCTTCATCCAACTTGTAGTCCTTGCCTTGTCCAGTTAAATAATGACCAACTAGTATCAGTTAGCCCTTGAATCTTCTTTATTGCACGACAGAAATCTTCTGAAATGATAATATTCATCCATTGGCCATGTTAGGCTAAGCACAATGACAGTTGGCAAGTTGCTTTCCCTTGTGATTTTTCTTAGCAATTCTTTGTGCTCCACCCTGGGACCGGCGGCGAGCCGGAATCGCCTTTGACGCTCTGCACTTTTGTTGCCTCCTCCGTTTCCACGAAAGTCCCCATGGCTCCTAGTCCTTCCTCCTTTTAAGGAAGCATCATCAGCAGAGCTTGACAGTGGACTTTCTTCTTGTTTCCTAGTACTATCACACAACACATCCTAGGTCGCCAGCAGCTACACTACTACTAGCAACAGAGCAGAGCAATGGCTGGCACGCCGGAGGAGTTCCTGGGGCACCACCAGGGTTTCCTCGCGCGCCTGGAGCCGCCGTCGCCGTCCCTCTTCCTCGACCTGCCGCCCACGCCCCAGGGCCAGGAGGATGGGGACGACTCCTTCGACGACATGGCGCTCCCCTACATCTCGCGCCTGCTCATGGAGGAGGGTACGGACGACCACTTCTTCTTCCTCTACCCCGACCACCCCGCGCTCCTGCAGGCGGAGCAGCCCTTCGCCCAGATCCTCGTCGACGACGTCCACAGCGCCTCCGCCTCCGCCCGCTCGCCGTCTTACTCCTCCTCCGACGCCACTGCCTCCGCCACCAGTGCGTCGCCGCACGACCGAGCCCAGATCTCCTTTAATGGGAACTGCTTGTTGCCCGGCGACCAGGACATATTCAACTTGGCCTTCCTCAAAGGCATGGAGGAGGCTCAGAAGTTCCTCCCGCCCGACAGCAGCCTCCCGGTCCACATCGGCCCCACCTTCGCCGTCACGGAGGAGGAGGTTCATGGAGTGCACGCAGGGGCCGGCCTCAAGAAAAAGAGGGACAAGCTGGGACCGGAGGTGGGCAGAGCCACCAAATTCATCGCGCCGGAGCAAGAGGAGGATGGCGCACGCGAGTTGTTCGACGAAATGATGTTCCAGGATCAACACGAGATATGCATGAAGGGGGTTCAGCAGCCGTGCATCCCTGTGGACCGCGAGCCAGCCAAGACCAGCAGGAAGGGGAGTGGGAAGAGGGGGCGACCCAGAAAGGCCGTGGTTGGTAGTGAAATGGTGGACCTGCATACGCTGCTGCTCAACTGCGCGGAAGCCGTGTCCACAGATAACCGCTGGAGCGCAACCGAGCTGCTGAAGCGGATCAGGCAGACCTCATCCCCCCTCGGGGACGCCGCGCAAAGGCTGGCACATTATTTTGCCGAGGGGCTGGAGGCACGGCTGGCGGGCAGGGGCAGCGAGCTGTACCAGTCGCTAATGGCGAGGCGCACATCCGTCGCGGACTTCCTCAAGGCCAACCAGCTTTACATGGCAGCTTGCTGCTGCAAGAAGGTGGCCTTCATCTTCGCCAACAAGACCATTTGCAATGCTGTGGAAGGGAAGACCCGGTTGCACATTGTGGACTATGGTCTCAATCAAGGGTTCCAGTGGCCAGGCTTGCTACGCGTGCTGGCGGCTAGAGAAGGCGGACCTCCGGAGGTGAGGATCACCGGCATTGATCTCCCTCAACCTGGGTTTCGTGGATCCTACCACATTGATGAGACGGGGCGCAGGCTCAGCAACTTCGCCCGTGTGTTCGGTGTGCCGTTTAAGTTCCATGGTATTGCAGCAAAGCGGGAGACTGTGCAGCCTGAGGACCTGAACATCGACCGGGGTGAGGTGCTTGTGGTGATCAGTCTTTGCCATTTTAGACTTTTGATGGATGAAAACCTCGGCTTTGATAGCCCCAGCCCCAGGGATCAGGTTCTCAACAACATCAGAAAGTTGCGCCCGGATGTGTTCATCCATGGGATTATGAATGGCTCTTATGGTGCTACATACTTCTTGACACGGTTCCGGGAGGCGCTGTTCCACTATTCGGCCCAATTTGACCTACTGGATGCAACCGTCCCCCGGGACAACGATGGGCGTCTGCTGCTCGAGCGGGACATCTTTGGCCGGTCTGCCCTGAATGTAATTGCATGTGAGGGCGCAGACCGGGTGGAGCGCCCTGAGACATACAAGCAGTGGCAGCTCCGGAACCAACGGGCTGGCTTGATGCAGCTGCCGTTGAATCCAGAGGTTGTTAGGCTTGTGCTGGACAAGGTTAAGGACAGCTACCACAAAGACTTCGTTGTTGATGGGGATCAGCGGTGGTTGCTACACAGGTGGAAGGGGCGTGTGCTCTACGCCCTGTCAGCCTGGATTGCAGAAGATGCCACCTAGCTAACTTTGATTATAGACATCGATAGATCTATCCATGTTTATACTTAGCTTTACATCTATGTTGTAGTAACTTCCATAGTGCCATGAGGTAGGCAATTACTTCTACTATGACACAGAGCTTGATGACAAGTTTTAATTCAAATACTATTTGATTATGCTCATCATCGATCACAAAGTTCAGGTGTGGAACTTTTTAAATTAGAAATCTGCAGAGATGCATTAATGTCTTGGCATATCACTAAATTGGATGTTTTCGCTGCCGTGTTGATGCAGAATTTGTAACAATGTACTACAAGACCTGTAGAGTTCATGAGCTCAGGTAGTCAAATTGTTTGGCACTTCCCTTTGGGCCTGCGTAGAGTAACCCGGATGTGTGTTCAAGCTGTAAAGTTGTACGGGTTGATGGGTACATGTTCCGTTCCTATCATTCTCTGCATGAACAATGTAAGGTGTGTTGGGGTTGGCCGTACGTAACATGAAATTTGCACTGATGATGGTTTTTGTGAACAATGGGCAACTTAATTTTGCAATTGTCCTAGAATACTTATGATCCTATAACGCCTCTCTGAAAAGAGAAAGTCTACAACTTTATAAAAGTACAGTGATATACCGTTGAATGATTATTCTGAGAAAGTTGCAAATTTGCACAATTGCAGATTGGATGTTGCTCCAGTTGTTAATTTCTTCTAGGCCCATTCTTCATACTGTGCTCTGCTGATTTTGGGTTTCAATGTTGCTCTAGTGATGCTTTCTAATGTGTACTTTATGCTTCCAGCAATGATTATCTGAACTTCTGTACATCCATGTAGCTTATTACTTGATCTCAGTTGCTATTTTTCTTTTATGCTCGCTCGCACCTTGCAATTTTTAGTATTCTGTGATATGTTTTGTTTGTTTACCCGCAGGACTGTAGGAGGCCACTGATTTGATTAAATGTGTAGAGCATGTGAGGAAACATAGGACTAAGGATTGAGCATGTCTAAGACGAGTACAAACTAAAGCGTGACCAAGATCTTAAGGTATGTTTTGATCTGTGCGAACATATTATTTACTCTCTTGACATATTGATGTGACCTTATAAACATCCATATAAACAATCGTCTTTACGCACTTCTTTTCCTTTTGAGATTCATTTGGGACAGAGTAAAAGGTATAAGTATGTATGCATGTAATTTCAGGTGGAGTTCAGAATTCAGGGTAGCGTATTGTGTGCAACTCTCTTGTTCGAAAATCAGGAGTAGAGTAAAATATGCAACTCTCTTGTACTAGGAAGTGGAACAAGAAGCTCAGAAGGTGACATCATACCATGGTTGAATAGGAAATCAGGTGTTTTTTGTTCTTTCCTGTTGGAAAAAAATTGGTGATTCCTAAGAAACAAGCTTAGCACAGCAACATCATAGCTACCATGTCTCTACTCCATTCACCAACAGTTACTCTTGAACCGCAAGTAGCTCATTGCCATTGCACTGCACACCATCATGGCTGCAACTCCCGTTGATGACTGCACCACTACGCAAGATCACCTGGCACTTCCCTGTATAGCGAGGATCCTCATGGAGGAGGAGGACAACGATGTGGATGACGACCACCCTGCGCTCCTTCATGCCCAGCGGTCCTTTGCCCAAATTCTCTACTCCTCCAGTACGCTTGCCTCTGTCTTGTTGGCAAACCAAAGCGACATTGGCGTTATGCGCTCAAGGAGTTCGGTCAAGGATAATGGTGTCCAGAGCATGCCTTGTTCGTCCATCTTCAACTTCAAAGGTGCTGATGAGGCTGGCAGCCTTTTGCTGCTCGCCGACAATGAGTACAGCATGGACATGTTCAGCACTGCCTTCTTCAAAGGTATGGAGGAGGCCAACAAGTTCTTGCCTACATACAACAACCTAACGGCCAGCAGTCAGGACCAATCAAAGGAGAAAAGCGGCAAGGGCCGCAAGCACATGTACATCAACCTGGAGGCCGGTGCCGGCAGGACAAGCAAACTGGTGGAAGCTGGTGCCGGTGAGGTGTTCGATCAAATGCGCATTACCATGGACAATGGGTCTGGGAACAATCAGAAGAAGGGGAGAAAGAACAAGGCGCAGGTGATTGACCTGCACACGCTGCTCGTCCACTGTGCCAAAGCAGTGATGGATGACCGGCAGAGTGCGGGAGAGTTGCTCAAGGAGATCCAGAAGCATGCCTCACCCACCGGCAATGCTACTCAGCGGCTTGCCTACTGGTTCGCGGAGGGGTTGGAGGTTCGGCTCACTGGCACAGGCAGCCAGGTGTATGGGACCCTCACGGCAAAGGGCACCTCTGCTGTGGCACACACAGAAGCTTATCACATATTTATGTCCACCTGCTGCTTCAGGAAGGTATCCTTCTTGTTCGCCAATAAGGCCATCTTCAATGCCGTTATGGGCAGGAGCAGGCTGCACGTCGTAGATTATGGCTTCCATTACGGGTTCCAGTGGTCAGAGCTGCTGCGCTGGCTGGCAGCAAGGGATGGTGGTCCACCGAAGGTCAGAATCTGGTAGGAACTAGGGTTCTACCGTGTCTAGGGCGTAGATTGTAGGGGAAGGAGGGAGTTGAGCGCGGCCGATCTCGCGGACGCCGGCGGCTGGGCGCCGTCGTGCGAGAGGGAGAGGAGGCGCAGGGAGGAGGTGCGGCTAGGGTTAGGGTTCCGGCTCCTCGGGGAGCCGGCAATAGGAATATTCTTATTGCTTGCCTCTCACGACCTATTACAATCTATATATATAAGGGAAAACTGAAATAGATAAATGGGCTAAGCCCTAGGGTGACCCACGGTTGGGCCCCCTCCTCCTATACGTGACTCCAGTCATAACATCTCTCCCCGCCTGCACAAACAGCTCGTCCTCGAGCTGGTAGTCGGGGTAGTGGAGGCTGAACTCCTCGCGCTTCTCCCAAGTGGCCTCTTCCTCCGAAAGGCCCTCCCACTGGATCAACAAGTACCAAATGTCGCGACGGAGTTGTGCGCGCAACACCTTCGCGGGACTGGGAAGTAGGCGCCCATCAGATGTAGGTGGTAGCGCCGGCGGTGCCGCCGGTGGCGCCCCATGGTAGGGCTTCAGGAGTCCCACATAAAAGACGTCATGAATGCGGGCGCCCGCTGGCAGCTGTAGGCGGTAGGCCAGTGTCCCCACGCGCTCCAAGACAACGAAGGGGCCTGCGTAGCGCGGCCCAAGCTTGCGCTTCGCGCGTGGGTCGAGCGACTGCGTGGATCGATGAAGAAGACGCAGCCACACCCAGTCGCCCACTGCATATTCCACCTCGCGATGGTGGCTGTCGTAGTAGTGCTTGGCCAACTGCTGGGCTTGCACGAGGCGTTGCCGCACCTCTGCCAGCATCTCGTCGCGGGCGCGTAGGAGCTCCCCCGCGGCCTCCGTCCGGGCGGTCGCCGAGTCGACCGGAATAATGGGCGGTGGTGGGCGGCCGTAAACCACCTCAAATGGCGTGGCGCGCAAGGCGGAGTGGTAAGAGGTGTTGTAGCAGTACTCCGCCCATGCAAGCCAATCCACCCATGCGCGAGGACGATCACCTGTAACACAACGCAAATACATAGCGATCACTTTGTTAACCACCTCTGACTGGCCGTCCGTCTGAGGATGAAACGCCGTGCTGAATCGGAGCTTCACCCCCGCCATCCTGAAGAGGTCGCGCCACACATGCCCCGTGAACACGGGATCCCGATCACTGACAATCGACGCGGGAAAGCCGTGAAGACGAACAATGCCGTCGAAGAAGGCACGTGCCACGGATGCGGCTGTATACGGGTGACCGAGCGCGATGAAGTGCGCGTACTTGGAGAAGCGGTCGACCACCGTGAGAATGACAGACTTGCCGCCCACCTTAGGGAGGCCCTCGATGAAGTCCATGGAGATGTCGCCCCAGACCTGTGAGGGCACCTCTAGTGGCTGCAACATCCCGGCGGGCCGCAGGGTCTCCGTCTTGTTGCGCTGACATATCTCGCAAGAGCGCACCCAATCACGGACTAACGCCCGATCACTCGGAATGTAGAAGTCGGCGCGGAGACGGTGGAGGGTCTTCTGGATCCCCTCATGGCCCGACGAATGGGCCAGCAGCAACACCTGATGCCGAAGGTCGTCGTGGTCGGGGACGAAGATGCGGCGCCCATGCAAGAGGAGTCCCTCCGCAAGACGCCACGGTGCGTCGAGCTCACCCGCCTCCAGCTGCTGCCGCAGGAGCTGGGCATCCGGCGCCTCCGCCGTGGCCCGGCGAATGGTGTCGAAGAGGGCGAAGGAGGGCCCCGAGCGGATGCATATCAGCGTCCCCTCGGAAGCGTCGGCGTCGTCGGTAGTGTCGCGGCGCGAGAGGGCGTCGGCCACAGTGTTGAGGCGCCCTGGACGGTACTCCACCGTGAAGTCAAAACCAAACAGCTTGCTGATCCATTGATGCTGTGGTACTGTAGACAGCCGTTGGTCCAGCAGATACTTCAGGCTGTAGTGGTCCGTGCGGATCAGGAACGAGCGCCCCCAAAGATAGGGACGCCAATGCCGCACGGCCTGCACCAAACCAATGAGCTCCTGCTCGTACGCCGCGAGCTTGAGGTGACGTGCGGCGAAAGGCCGGCTGAAGTAGGCGAGGGGCCCCTCCCCCTGGTGAAGGACGGCGCCGAACCCCACCCCGGAGGCGTCGCAGTCGACCATGAACGGCCGTGTGAAGTCCGGCATCTGGAGAACGGGGCCCGTCGTGAGGGCCCCCTTAAGGGCCTCGAATGCCGCGGTGGCCTCGTCATCCCAGGCGAATGCATCGCGACGTAGCAGTCGCGTGAGCGGTGTCGCGATGAGGCCGAAGTCCCGGATAAATTTCCGGTAGTATCCGGCGAGACCTAGGAAGCCGCGAAGAGCGCGCGGCGAGCGAGGTAGCGGCCAAGCTGTGACGGCCGCCACCTTGTCGGCGTCCATGGCCACCCCCTCGGCGGAGATGACGTGGCCGAGGTAGGCGACCGACGTCGTCCCAAACGAGCACTTCGAGCGCTTAAGGTGTAGATGATGCGCTCGAAGCTCGTTGAAGACGATGGCGACGTGCTGTAGATGCTCCGCCCACGAGTGGCTGTAGATAAGAATGTCATCAAAGAAAACGAGCACAAACCGACGTAAGTAGGGGCGGAGGACGTCATTCATCAGGGCCTGAAACGTTGCTGGGGCGTTGGTGAGGCCGAAGGGCATCACCACAAACTCGAAGTGGCCATGATGAGTCCGGAACGCCGTCTTGGCGATGTCGTCCGGGTGCATGCGCACCTGATGGTAGCCCGACCGGAGGTCGAGCTTGGTGAAGAAGCGCGCCCCATGGAGCTCGTCGAAGAGCTCATCCACCACCGGAATAGGGAACTTGTCCTTGAGCGTGAGTGCGTTGAGGGCGCGGAAGTCGATGCAGAAACGCCATGTACCATCCGCCTTGCGGACGAGCAGCACCGGAGCGGAGAATGGTGATGTAGAAATCCGAATAATGCCCGCGGCGAGCATGAGGGCGCACTGTCGCTCGAGCTCGTCCTTCTGCAGCTGGGGGTAGCGGTACGGCCGTACTGCAACTGGTGCCGTGTCCGGTGCGAGGTGAATCCGATGGTCATACACCCGGACCGGCGGAAGGCCGTGCGGCTCGTCGAATAGGTCGCCGTGC
This sequence comes from Alopecurus myosuroides, assembly GCA_028641055.1. NCBI lineage: Eukaryota > Viridiplantae > Streptophyta > Magnoliopsida > Poales > Poaceae > Alopecurus > Alopecurus myosuroides. Next base: position 334,540,867 of record CM054057.1, on the reverse strand, counting down.
TGCTGCAGGAGGTGAGTGAGCAGGGGGTGCTCAGCGTCGGGGTCGGCCGTGGCGAGCTGGAGCTGCGGTGCCGGAGTGGCGCCCCCAATGCCCTCCCACCGGACGCGGCGGCCCTGATGAGAGAAGGTCATCGTCAGTGCGGTAAAGTCCCACAGTATTGGACCCAGTGTCCGCAAGAAGTCCACGCCGATGATGAAGTCGAAGCAGCCCAAATCGATGCCGGCGCACGTGATGGTGAAGTGTTCGTCGCCGATGGATAGCGGCACGTTCCGCGCCATACCGTGGCAGCGAAGGCGATCGCCGTTGGCCACGGTGACGCGGAGGTGATCGCCGCTCGTCGGCTCGAGTCCCAAGCGGCGCATCGTGGCCGCCGGCAAGAAGTTATGCGTGGAGCCGGTGTCGACGAGGGCGACGAGACGCTCGCCCAGTATCGTCACCGGCAAGAGCATCGTCTGCTCATTGCGGATACCCGCCAACGCGTAGAGCGAGACCACGCACGCCGTGGCCTCGACTGGTGGATCGGCGGGTGTGTCCGCCTCGCTGTCGTCGACCGTCTCCAAGTAGAAGAGGCGCGGGCAGACGTGGCCCGGCGCGTAGGTCTCATCGCAGTTGAAGCACAGGCCGAGGCGACGGCGCTCAAGTTGCTCCGCTGGGGTGAGACGCCGGAACGTGCGCGGCGCAGACGCCGGAGCGGTGGTCGGCGTGGTCGGCGGCGGTGGTCTTGTGGCCGACGTGGTCGGCGGCGGGGGTCGGGTCGGTGGTCGAGCTCCGCGGCTCGGGGGACCCGGCTGCATGGCCTGGGCGCGGCGCTCGTAAGCCCGCGCGTAGTGCATCGCCGTCTGCAGGTCCTGGGGGGCTTGTAGTTCCACGTCCACCCGTATGTGGTCCGGTAGACCGCCGATGAAGAGCTCCGCACGCTGCTGGCCTGTCACGCCTGGGGCGTGGCACGCGAGGGTCTGGAAGCGCTCGGCGAAGTCCTGCACCGTGGAGGTGAAGGGGAGGCGCCCAAGCTCCGCCAGGCGGCTACCGCGAACAGGCGGCCCGAAGCGAAGGAGGCATAGCTCCCTGAAGCGGTCCCATGGGGGCATGCCGCCCTCGTCTTGCTCGAGGGCGTAGTACCAGGTTTGGGCAGCGCCCCGAAGGTGGTACGAGGCGAGCCAAGTGCGATCCGACGCCAGAGTGCGCTGCCCACGGAAGAACTGCTCGCACTGGCTGAGCCAATTCAGGGGGTCCTCCGACCCGTCGAAGGTGGCGAAGTCGACCTTGGCGTAGCGGGGCGGTGGCGGTGCGGCGGCTCCGTGGCCGTATACCCCGGCGCGGTCGTCCTGGGGGCGCGCGAAGCCCACGGCGGTGGGACTCGGGAGGGTGGGCAGCGGCGGTTCCCCGGCGGCGGTGTAGACCGGCGGAGGTGTCGACTCGGCGAGCCAAGCCGGCAGCGGTGACGGCGACGGGGGGAAGCGTATCTGGTTGATCGGAACGCCCCCCGGCGCGGTGGAGACCGGCCCTCCGGTGGCGGGTGGTGGCCAATGCGGCCACGGCAGCGTCGAGGGCGGCTGCGGCTGCGGCTGCAGATGGCCGACGGAGAACGCCGGCGGCCAAGGCGACGGCGTCGGCACGGGGAAGATCGGGTGCTGCGGTGGCGCTGGGGGCCCGTGGGAGCTCATCAAGAACACCCGTATCCCCTGGACGGCGGTGGCGAGGTCGTTGATGGCCCCGCTCAATTGCTCGGGGGAGTAGATGACCGGCGCGGCGGGGGCGGCGGCGGCGGCCGTGGTGGCGGCGGCGGCCGTGTTGGTGGCGGCGGCCGTGGAGGCGGCGACCGTGGTGGAGGGCGGCGGCGGCGCCGCGGCCGCGGAGGCGAACGGGGGCGATGACATGATCGAACAAGTGCTAGCTGATACCAAGTTGGTAGGAACTAGGGTTCTACCGTGTCTAGGGCGTAGATTGTAGGGGAAGGAGGGAGTTGAGCGCGGCCGATCTCGCGGACGCCGGCGGCTGGGCGCCGTCGTGCGAGAGGGAGAGGAGGCGCAGGGAGGAGGTGCGGCTAGGGTTAGGGTTCCGGCTCCTCGGGGAGCCGGCAATAGGAATATTCTTATTGCTTGCCTCTCACGACCTATTACAATCTATATATATAAGGGAAAACTGAAATAGATAAATGGGCTAAGCCCTAGGGTGACCCACGGTTGGGCCCCCTCCTCCTATACGTGACTCCAGTCATAACAGAATCACTCACATTGACCTCCCACAGCCTGGGTTCCACCCAGAAAAACATATGGAGGAGGTGGGTAGTCGGCTTACTGACAGTGCCCGAGAGCTTGGTGTTCCATTCAAGTACCGGGCAATCATGGCGCAGTGGGAGACCATTTGCATCGAGGACCTGGACCTGGAACCTGACGAGGTGCTTGCTGTGAATGACCAGTTCAATTTCAGGACCTTAATGGACGAGAGTGTCGTCATAGCCAGCCTGAACCCCAGGGATGCCGTCCTCAGGAACATCAGCAAGATGGAGCCAGACGTGTTTGTCCAAAGCATCATGCATGGCGCCTATGGTACCTTCTTCCTGTCACGGTTCCGAGAGGCCCTCTTCTACCACTCTGCGTTTTTTGACATGCTTGATGCAACCATGCCACGAGAGAGCAAACTGCGGCTGGCGCTGGAGCGTGATGTCTTTGGCTGGATTGCCCTGAATGCCATCGCATACGAGGGAGAGGATAGGGTGGAGCGTGGTGAGACCTATAAGCATTGGCAGATCAGAAACCAACGGGCTGGCCTCAGGCAGCTGCCACTGAACAGAGAGACTATTAAGATGGCTAGGGACATGGTCAGGAATGACTACCACAAGGATTTTGATATTGATGAGGATCACCAATGGCTGCTGCAGGGGTGGAAGGGTCGCATTCTCTACGCCCACTCGACATGGGTGGCAGATGGAGGTAGCTACCACTGTTAACTATTTGTCTCCTTGCTGCACTGGAGCAAAAACAGCTACAGATAATTAACACTACTATTTGTGGTGAGGTTTGCATTTTAAACTTTGAAGATGCATTTTGACTCGTCCAGTGTTTGTCGGACGGCATTAAGCATTTCGGATGATATGGTGTTTCGTTCTCTCTTGTCTTGTACTAAACCTGATTGTGAGTCATCTGGTCGTGACAGACTGTTGGTTCTACTGGTTGGTGCATGGAACTTAATACATGAAACTTAATATGGTATCAGACCAAAGGTCTTGGGTCCAAGTCCCGGCTTCCACAATTTAATAAAAAAAATCGTCTGCTGTCTTTCTATCACGTTTAGGCCTTATCGACCCATACGTGAGAGGGGGTGTTGAAGTATATGTGGATTACCCAACCTTCTTCATCAGTTCGGACTTTTGATTCTACCGGTTGGTGCATGAAACTTAATTCCAACTACCAAGTGACTACTACAGTCTGTCACGACCTAAGTTACAGAGGGTGTGGCCGTAAGAGGTAGGAGATCTAGGGCGAGGCGGTTTGGGTTTAGGCGCCGCTATGGAGGAGAACCTCCCGTTTTCTTGATTTTAGCTTGATCCCCGTTGCACGAGGACTGCCTCGCTTATATAGCAGCCAGCCAACTAGAGATAGAAACCAAATCAACTAGGATTCCTGATTCTGAACAACAAGTATTGTGAATCTATCTTAGAAAGGTAACGATTACTCCAGTTATCTTCCTGAGCAAATATTGTTCCGATGGTTTGCATCCAAAAATATACTTTGCACTGCCTGAGCAAACTAGAGCAACAATAAGAACTGAGCAGCCTCTATAAATAATTAAATATATATTTTCTTACTTCGCTTTTTATTTCTCTCTATATTTTCATCTTCGAGGTTCATAGTATTCTTTGCTGTCTTTATTTCGTACTTGCAGGACTGAAGGAGGTTACTTATTTGGTCAACTATGCAGAGCATGGCTGGAATATAGGACTGAAGATTGAGCACGAGTAAGTTGATTAAATATTTTAGCATGTTCAAGATTTTTAAGTAGGTATATTTTGTCGTCTCCCAGCATTATTTACTCTATCGTTATATCGGCACAACTTTTAAGCATCCACTGAAATAATTATGTTTATGCTTCAACTTTCCTGTAAGATTCATGTGCAACAAAGTAGAAGATCTAAGTATGTATAAATATAACTGAGAGACTTTTAATAGTAGTTCAGGAGTAGTGTGTTGTATATATGCCGTGCTTTAATTTTTTCCAAAGATCAGGAGCAGAGTAAAATATGCCATGCCGAGCCCAATGTTTTGGCACCTCAGCTCACCTACACCTTCTAAAAAACGGTGTTGCAAATTTTAGAAGTTGGCAAAAATTGAACACATGTATATGTTTGAGTACTAAGTGAACATTCAAACTAAATCTTGTGCAAATAGAGCTCCTTGTTTAACCTTTCAATCATTTTACTAGTAACAAAGATATTCAAGTGCACATAGTAGTACTCGAACATGATCCATTTGTGATTTTTTCCAGAGTTTTGTAGAATGTCAGTTTGCTTTCGGCATCTTGTACTTGGAAATGGGACAAGAAGGTCACATCATACATAGATATAAGGAAAGCATCTGTTTTGTGTTCTTTCTTGTTGGAGACAGATCGGTGATTCCAAGGATACAAGTTTGACCGAGCAACATCATGCCTACCTTGAATTTTTTGAAGGGAACCTACCATGATTCCATTCCATTTATTCCTGGAAGTGCATTGTCACTGCCCATTGTCATCACCATGGCTGCCCCTCCTTTCTTGCCTGACCTCTTAATGGCCCCTGAGGACAGCAACCGCTCTGCCATGCAGGATCACCTGGCACTCCCAAATATTGCGCGCATCCTCATGGAGGAGGAGGAGGAGGAGGACGGCGTTGACGAAGATAACCCAGCGCTCCTCAAAGCCCGGTGGCCCTTTGCCCAAATCCTCTCTTCCAGCACGCTTAACTCTGCCTTAATGGCAGATCAAGGCGGCATCTTGGCTGGTGACATGCACTCTCCCAGCTCCACCAACTTTAAGTTCAAATGTGTTGATGAGGTTCGCAGCTTGTTGCCGCTCGCTGATGGCGAGTACAACATGCAAATGTTTAGCACTGCCTTTCTCAAGGGCGTGGAAGAGGCTAACAGGTTCTTGCCCACAGAGAGCGAGCTGACGACCACCCGTGGGCAGGACCAGTTGAAGAATAAAAGCGGCAGGGGCCGCAAGGAGAGGCACGGAGAGCTGGAGGCTGATGTCGGTAGGATGATCAGATTGGTGGAACCTGGTGCTCGCCAGGTATTGGACCAAATTCACATAGCCATGGACAATCAGGGCGACAAGAATAACAAGAAGGGGAGAAAGAGCAATGCACATGAGATTGATCTGCACACGCTGCTGATCCACTGTGCCAAGGCGGTCATCGATGACCGCCGAAGTGCAGGTGAGTTGCTCAAGGTGATCCAGCAGCATGCCTCACCCACTGGTGACGCCACACAGCGGCTTGCCTACTGGTTCGCCGAGGGGCTGGAGGCGCGGCTCACCGGCACAGGCAGCCAGGTGTATGGGACACTGACAGCTAAGGGAACGTCTGCTGTGGCACACTCAGAGGATTACCAGCGATTCATTTCGACCTGCTGCTTCAGGAATGTATCCTTCTTGTTCGCCAACAAGGCTATCTTCAATGCAGCAGTGGGGAGGAGCAGGTTGCACATCGTTGATTATGGCTTCCGTTACGGGTTCCAGTGGTCAGAACTGCTGTGCTGGCTGGCAGCAAGGGATGGTGGTCCTCCAGAGGTCAGGATTACCCACATTGACCTCCCGCAGCCCTGGTTCAACCCAGAAAAACATATGGAGGAGATTGGTAATCGGCTGAGTGACATTGCCCGAGAGCTTGGTGTAACTTTCAAGTACCGTGCTGTGATAGCGCAATGGCAAACCGTTTGCATCGAGGACCTGGACATGGAACCTGACGAGGTGCTTGCTGTGAATGACCTGTTCAATTTCAGAACCTTAATGGATGAGAGTGTCGTCATAACCAGCCCAAACCCACGGGATACTGTCCTCAGCAACATCAGCAAGATGAAGCCAGACGTGTTTGTCCAAGGCACCTTAAATGGCTCGTACGGCACCTTTTTCTTGTCACGGTTCCGGGAGGTGCTCTTCTTTCACTCTGCACTGTTTGACATGCTTGATGCAACCATGCCACGGGAGAGCAAGTTGCGCCTGGCCCTGGAGCGTGACGTCTTTGGGTGGGTTGTCATGAATGCGATCGCGTACGAGGGAAAGGACCGGCTGGAGCGTGGTGAGACCTATAAGCATTGGCAAGTTAGGAACCAACGGGCAGGCCTGAGGCAGCTGCCACTGGACAGAGAAACTGTTAAGATGGCTAAGGACATGGTCAAGAACAAATACCACAAGAATTTTGTCATCGATGAGGATAACCAATGGCTGTTACAGGGGTGGAAGGGTCGCATCCTCTTGGCCCACTCGACATGGGTGGCAGAGGAATCTAGCTCCCACTGTTAGCTATGTTTCTACAGTCCTCCTTCATGCACCCAAACATAAATAGATATTGGTACAAATATTGTACTGTTTGTTGTGAGCTTTATACTCTGAACCTGAAAGATTTATTTTGGGTCATCCAATGTCTCTTGGACTGCATGAGGCATTTCAAATAATGCGGCATTTTCTTTGCTCTATTGCTGTACTCAACTGTATAAGATAAATACTCAGTCAGTTCGCAATTATAAGATGTTTAGATATTTCAATGTGGAATATATACTGACCAAAATGAGTGAATCTACACACTGTAACGCGTCTAGATACATGCCTTTCAGAAAAAAGCTAAAACATCTTATAATTGTGAATTGGGGGAGTATATGGCGAACCAGGCCCCCCTATTTGGCATCGGAGGGGCCTGAGACAGGGTGATCCGCTGTCGCCACAGCTTTTCGTCCTGATGATGAAGGTGCTCGACAGGCTTCTGGCAAGGGCGGCGGAACTCGGAATTCTCCGCGCCCTGTCAACCCGTGGGTTGGGTGCTAGGGTGTCGATGTATGCTGATGACGTGGTCATTTTCTGCCACCCAGTAGAGGATGAGCTACTAGCGATTCGCCGCATATTGGCGCTCTTCGGAGCCGCCTCGGGGCTCCACACCAACTTCGGAAAGTGTTCGGTGTCGCCTATTGGGTGTAGCACTGAGGTGGCGGAGTCGGCGGCGGCGGCGATGGGGTGTCAGCTTGAGGGCTTCCCAATCAAATACTTGGGGATCCCTCTTGGTCTGCGCAGGCTCTCAGGGGAGTCCCTCCAACCTCTCGTGGACAGGGTGGCGGATCGGTTACCCTCCTGGAAGGCTGCTATGATGCCTAAAGCAGGGAGACTCGCGCTTATTAAATCGGTATTAGCAGCGATCCCCCTCCATCAACTGATGGTGTTAAGCGCCAATAAGAAATTCCTTAGGAGGCTGGAGAAGATCTTCCGGGGCTTCCTTTGGACCGGGAAGGCTGAGGCTCAGGGTGGTCACTGTCATGTGAACTGGGCTAAGGTTAGCCGACCATTGCGCCTTGGCGGCTTGGGCATTCCGGATTTGGTCCGAACTTCGGCTAGTCTGAGGGTCCGTTGGCTGTGGAGGATGCGTACTGACCATGATCGCCCGTGGAAAGGCTTAGATATGCAGTTCTCTAGGACAGAGCGCGCCATTTTTGAGACCTCTACGGTTGTGGAATTGGGGGACGGATCCTCGGCCCTTTTCTGGGTTGATAAATGGATTGATGGGAAATCCCTTGGGGAGTTAGCGCCGGCTTTGGTGGCGCTGGTGCCGAGGAGACGTCGGAAGCGGCGAACGGTTCGAGAGGCGCTGATGGAGCGCCATTGGATCTCGGATATTTCTGGAGCGCTTGAACCGCTGGCCCTCTGGCAATATGTGCAAACTTGGAGGCTCACGCAGAGTACACAACTATCTGAGCTGCCGGACAAGCTGATCTGGCGCTGGACTCCAGATGCGGTGTACTCAGCGAAATCCTGTTATGAGGCAATGTTTCTTGGGTCGATCGAATCGACATCCTGGCAACTTAATTGGAAGACTTGGGCGCCACCGAGGGTGAAATTCTTCATTTGGCTAGCCTGCTTGGACCGCTGTTGGACGGGTGAGAGGTTGGCAAGGCGCGCCCTACCTCATTGTGCGCGCTGCCCCCTCTGCGATCAGGAGCCGGAATCCATGTCACATCTCCTTACTGGGTGTTCGTTCTCGAGGACGATCTGGCATGAGGTGCTCTCCTGGATTCGATCCACGTTCAGAGCCCCGCTTGTGGAGGACGACTTCGTATCCTGGTGGTCGCTGACTCTACGATCTACGCCGAGGCTGTTGAGGAAGGGCACATCTTCGCTCATTATGCTCACGGCTTGGCGGATCTGGAAGCAGCGCAACGCGATCGTCTTCGACAATGCGAGCCCTTCGGTCAGCGCGCTGGTGGAAACCATCAAGACCGAGGCTAGAGATTGGGTGTGCGCGGGGGCGTCTGGCCTCAGACTGCTTCTCCCTTAGTTCCTTGGGTCGAGTTGTAGTGTGTGGGGTGGCCTGTTCCTTTGGGCTTGTACTTATAACTCTCTTTCTATCAATGCAATGAAACGCAAAGCTTTTGCGTTTTCGCCAAAAAATATGTTTATGGTTGTTTGTTATCTGGGATGATTGCTATACATGAGCTAGTAAGCTTGAACTGGCCGTATGCTTGTTTTTATGGTTAAAGTAGCTGGCCACTATGGTGCCTGATCAGTCTCCAGAATTTTTTGTTGTTCTCTGGATATTAGCAGGAGATGTCTGATCTCTTTGTCGTGGTGTAATTGATTCGATGCTGGTGTGGAGGATGGAGGTCTTAAGACTGGAAGTAAAATCTTGAAGATTATAAGAATGGGGTAATATCATCCTCATGTGTTTGTAAATTGGATGTTACAGACCTTGATCCACAACAAGATAATTTTGGTAGGATAAAGGTCTAAAGACCGGGGATATTGATATTTCTCAATAGTTGTGCGACAGGACTTGCCCTGTCATGGAAGAGAGGCTTGGAGTGCCGGTTATTTCATTGCTTTATATTAACAGATTACACGGTGTTTTTTGTACAGGGAGAGTCGTCTCCGACCACCAAAAATAGGAGATCTTCTTTCCTTACAAACTCTATCTAACTCTCCATGTAAACTTAACTCTTTAACTCTTTTCTAACTCCATTTGTTTCTGGCTAGCACATGTCACATGCCAGTTGCATCTGACTGACCATGCTTTTAGCCCATAACAAGCATGGTAACCAGTTTTGTTGCTTCTGAAGCTACCATGCTCTTATACAGTTGGCTGGTCAGCAATTTATAGAAATGTCATATTTTATTTTTTATCTTTTTTTTGAATGCTTTATTTTTTATCTTTAGACAGTCTAGATTATTTAACGGAAACTTGTTGTAAGTATGACCAGTTAGAGACCTTTAAGTTTAACTTGATCAGTAATCTTGCTTGTGGCCAGTTGCTAAAACAATTTTGAGTTCATGGCATATGTTTACTTGCAGGTCTTGTGTCAGTGTGTAATGCAGGGGATAAAGGATCATGTCTGAAGGTACCAAACGACTACCACAGTCCAAAACAATTGACGTTTTAGGTTTGTCCTTTGACCAAAGTTATATGAAAATGAGTCAATATCTACAATGTCGAATCTATATGGTACACAGTTTTATTTTATGATGAATGTAATAAAATTAATTTGGTGTCTTAGATGTTGATATACTTTTCTACAAACTTGGTCAAACTAAAATTAATCTGACTTACGGCAAACCTAGAACGTCAATTACTATTTTGGAACAGAGGGATTATTTTTCTACAAACATGCATGTATACTATTTTTTTGTGGTTGTTAAATTCAAAAGTACATATCATAGCAATTTTCCTTAGAGAACATATTATCTTGGTGTGGGCCACCCATGTTCTGGTCTGGTGTATAGGAATATTTCTTAGGTCTCCTTTTTGAAGAGACAACGAATCATGTCTATTTTGGAGGCAGGTGCATGGTTGATGGATGATTCCAAGTCTCCAAGCATGGGAAGCATCGACCCAGCCCCTCTATCCGTACAAAGCACTCAGCCATGTCCTTGTGGAGTGCAGCACCATCTACAGTTCAGTTCACCACCATGCCAATCACTCCGGAGGAGTTTCTGGCCCTGGAGAGTCTCCAGGAGTCCCCTCCGCCATCCCCGTCCCTCTACCTTGACATCCCTCGGTCGCCGCACCGCGGCATTGTCGGCGACCCGGTTCTCCCATACATCACGCGCATTCTCATGGAGGAGGACATAGACGACAGGTTCTTCTACCAGTACCCGGACCATCCCGCCCTCCTTCAGGCGCAGCAGCCATTCGCCCAAATTCTCGATGAGGCCAAGAATTTGCAGTCCGACAAAGGCGGTAACGCTGAGAGGATGAGTTCTGATGCGTCTTTGCGGGTTGTTCGTGGGGGCAGCCTGTTTTTGACCGACATGGGCATCCAGAGTTTGGTCTTGGATGGTACTGAGGTGGACAGTAATGGTGATCAGAGCAAGTTCAACCCCTCCAACGAAGACATGCTTAACTTGACATCCTTGAAGGTGACGGAGGAGGCCAACGAGTTCTTGCCTGGAAAGAACAAGCTGCTGATTGGTGCCTTCAGCGCCGGCCAAGCAAAAGAGAATTTTGGGCGATCTTGTAGTGGTGGGGGGAGGAAGGGACGGGCTGACGGGGACAAGCAAGAGGAAGCGGTGGGCAGGGCCAGCAAACTGATGGTGCCGGAGCTGGAGGAGGCTGGCGCCAGTGAGTTGTTCAACAAAATTATGCAGAACAGTTATAAGCTCCGATGGGAGGCGATGGATGAGCTAGAGCTCACCATGGGGAATGTCAAAGCTGAGAGAAGAAATAAGAAGGCTGTGCGGGGACGGCAGGGAAAGAGTGACGCCGTGGACCTGCGCGGGCTGTTACTAAGCTGCGCACAGGAGGTGTCCGTGGGGAACTACCAGGGTGCGGGCAATCTGCTGATACAGATCAGGGCGCATGCGTCTGCGAATGGGGATGCCGCTCAGCGGCTGGCACATTGTTTCGCCAAGGGGCTTGAGGCACGGCTGGCAGGCACGGGGAGCAAGGTGTACAAGTCACTCATGGCGAAGCACACCTCAACCGTGGAGTTCCTCAGAGGGTACGAGCTTTTCATGGCAGCCTGCTCCTTCAAGAGGGTGGCGTTCACATTCGCCAGCATGACCATCTTCGATGCCGTGGAAGGGAAGAGCAAGTTACACATTGTGGATTATGGCTTGCATTATGGGTGCCAGTGGCCTGGCTTGCTATGTTGGCTGGCGAGTAGGGAAGAGCCGCCGGAGGTGAGGATCACCGGGATTGACCTCCCTCAGCCCGGTTTCCGCCCAGCTAAGAGGATTGAGGAGACAGGGCGGGCACTCACCAACTGTGCCCGTCAGGCTGGCTTGCCATTCAAGTTCCATGCCATCACAGCCAAGTGGGAGACTGTCCGTGCTGTGGACCTGAACATTGACCCTGACGAGGTGCTTGTGGTGAATGAGTTGTTCAATTTCAACACCTTGATGGACGAGAGCCTTGTTATCGACAGACCCAGCCCCAGGGATGTGGTCCTCAGCACCATCCAGAAGATGCGGCCAGATGTGTTCATCCAAGGTGTTGTGAATGGTTCGAGCGGCCCATTTTTCTTGGCGCGGTTCCGGGAGGCGCTCTTCTTTTACTCTTCGGTGTTCGACATGCTTGAAGCCACCACCCCGCCGGGGAGCTATGAGCGCTTGGTGCTTGAACGGGACATGTTCGGGCAGTGTGCCTTGAATACTGTCGCCTGCGAAGGTGCAGACCGAGTCGAGCGCCCGGAGACATATAAACAATGGGGGCTGAGAAACCAAAGGGCAGGCCTGAGGCAGCTGCCCTTGAAGCCAATTATCGTTCAGACGGCAACGGGCAAGGTCAAGAGCCTGTACCACAAGGACTTAGGTGTGGATGTGGATCAGGGGTGGTTGCTGCAGGGATGGAAGGGGCGAATCCTCTATGCTCACTCGGCGTGGGTGGCAGAAGACACTAGCTCTGATTATTAGCTTCTTTTTCCTGCGTAAAAGAAAGTGGCGTTAATTTGTTACAGGCACAAATGGAAGATATAGTCGTGGGATCCATACTGCTCCCCTTCGAAAAATAAAATACTACAATATATATAGACTGGAGCTATCCTGTTTCATGCTAAAACATATTCAGTAGCTGTCTGAAAATTACTTCCACAACATCATGTTTGACTTTCATGAGATAAAGACACCTTCTAAAGGTCGGCAGCTGTTGCAACTTCTCTTTTTCCTTGAGAAAACGCAAAAACACGTGTCTCCATGCATATTTATTGTCAAGCCCAAGCATAGAAGAAAAGGTTGGTGCTAAAAATTATTTACCTGCTTTTTTTTTGCGGGTATTTACCTGTTTAACTGTGTAGAGATGCCACTGCATTATATGGGGGATGAGGTTAAATTGCATCCTACATCATCCGGACCAATAAGATGGTTGGAAATTTGTAATTTCCTTACTTCTACAGATCCATTTGTTCGTCTTGCAGGTGTGAAGTGCCACTGATTTGGTCCAGGCGTGGAGTAGCACAGATGGTCTGAGTACAATTATGCTCTCTCCAGAATTTTACTGGTCCTCTCCCTGTATCAAATGGAACATAATCCTCTCATGTGAACTCACATCAGCACAACATTTCAAACACATAAGATCAATCTCTACAAGACAAACTGCAGCTTTCGATCATTCTGGGACAGGAGGATGGCTGCAGCACCAAGGTGAACATATTCTTTTTCAAACCAGCCATTCTTTGTTTATCAATTTGTGCAGCCGCTGCTGGTTGATCAAACCAACCTTCTGAAATGTAAAGCTTCGATGGTTCCAACAGCTAGCAACGGTGGCTTCACATGGAATGGATGGAGGGCAAGATGGTATCTCCAATCCAAGTCCAAGATATTTACACTGGCCACCACCAAGCACCCCATCATGGCTGCCACCCCAGAGGAGTTGCGGGGCCTCATCGAGCCTGCACCACTGAGCCCTTCCGTCTTCCTCGACCATCCATCAATGACCCATGGTGACTCAGAGCCACCTCAGGATGATCTAACCCTGGCATACATCTCACGCATGCTCATGGAGGAAGACATCGTCGACAAGTTCTTCTACCAGTACCCTGACCATCCGAAGCTCCTGCAGGCCGAGCAGCCATTCGCCCAGATCCTCTCCGGCACTACCACCACTCCGTCCAATGCCCAGGAATCCTCGGCACCTGGCACGGTTGCCTCCACCTTGCTGCCTAGGAAAGGCAACAACAAGGACATCATGGTTTCCAGGGTCTTTCCTCGTGAGGTACAAGATCCAACCTTCTTGAGTGGCACATGTGTGGTGGAGGCCAACAGTATGGTGTTCCCCAGCGAGGTCAGCACCAGCATGGACATGCTGTCGAGCATGGCATTCTTCAAAGGCATGGAGGAGGCCGAAATGTTCTTGCCCAGAGACAATGGTGTGGTGGATGGCAGGGGGTGTAAGAACATGTTTGACATGGGTGGTGATACGGAGGCGGACCTGGGCAGGAGAAGCAAGAAAACAGTGGTGCTGGTGCATACTGACTCCGAGGAGGAAGCCACCGCTCTAGAGAAGTTGGACCGGCTCATCCTCAATGGCTATGACACGTACCCCAGTGAGATGCAGGAGGTAGTACGCTTCACTTTGGACAGGGAGAATAAGGCAGCACAGCTGAGCATCTGCAGGCGTGGGAGGCGCGGGCTGAGGCAGACGGCGGTGACTGACCTAGAAACGCTGCTGATCCGCTGCGCAGAAGCAGTTGCCAGCAATGACCGACGCAGCGCGGTGGACCTGTTGGAGCGGATCAAGTGGCACTCCTCACCTACAGGGGACGCTAGGCAGCGTCTGGCTCATTACTTCGCCCAGGGGCTGGAGGCACGGATGGCAGGCACGGGGAGCCAGCTCTACCGCGAGCTCATGGGGAAGCCGACCTCTGTCGTCGAGCTCATCAAGGGCTACCATCTGTACATGGCCGCCTGCTGTTTCCTCAAGGTGGCCTTGCTCTTTTCCAACAAGATCATCTACAATGCCGTCGCAGGGAGGAGGAAACTGCACATTGTGCACTACGGCATCAACACCGGGTTCCAGTGGCCGGAATTGCTCAGGTGGCTGGCAGACAGGGAGGGTGGGCCGCCAGAGGTGAGGATTACCGGCATTAACAACCCTCAGCCTGGGGTCCATCCGGCTGAGCAAATTGAGGAGGCAGGACGCCGGCTCAGCAAATGCGCCAGCCAGTTTGGCGTACCATTCACGTTCCACGCCATTGCATCCAAGCCAGAGGCTGTCCGGGCTGAGGACCTCCACATTGACCCCGACGAGGTCCTTGTTGTGAACAGCCTATTCTTTTTCAGGGTCTTGATGGACGAGAGCCTCACCTTTGACAAGGTAAGCCCAAGGGACACGGTGCTGAACAATATCAGGAAGATGAAGCCGTCCGTTTTCATCCAATCAGTTGTCAATGGATCATACAGTGCGGCCTTCTTCATGACGCGGTTACGCGAAGCCTTGTACTACTTCACGGCGTATTTTGACGTGATGGAGAGCACCGTCCCAAGGGACAACGAAAAGAGACTGCTGGTGGAGCGGGACATTTTTGCACGGTCCGCCATGAACATGATCGCCTGCGAAGGCGCAGACCGGGTGGAGCGCCCTCAGAACTACAGGGAGTGGCAGGCGCGGAACCAGCGGGCGGGGCTGAGGCAGCTGCCACTGGACGCTGATATTGTCCTGATGCTCAAGAATGAAGTGAAGAATAATTACCACAAACATTTCACGATCAATGAGGATCACCGGTGGCTTCTGCAGGGATGGAAAGGCCGGGTGCTCTGCGCCCACGCGACATGGGCTGCTGATGATGCTAGTGGTTCTGAACTGACATAGGTAGATAGATTGAAGTACCAATGGATATACATTTCATCTGGTGTTTGTCATGTATGGCTGTTGTAGCACCACATGTGTGTGTCCTCCTTTGTATATGTAACTGAGTACAAGAAACCATGGTCATGTTTCTCAGAGTGGATGAGCACACATGTCTTTTTTTAGGTAAAATTGCCCCTGCATCATGAGAGATGAGATTACATATGTGGAATCTACATTACTCGGTCTGCTAACTAGGTGGTGGCACATAATCAGTTTTCTCAAGTTAAAAAACATGAAAGGATATACGAGAAACAGTGCCGTTGCAATGATACATACAATTAGTTACTACTAGAACCGAATCACATCTATGTTCTTGTTACTTTCAGACACTGATGCTGGGTTTATTCCATGTGCTTCATTTGTAATGTGAATTGAATGTTCATCTTGTTAGTACTTGTAGCGTCTGTGCATCTGAAGGTAAGTTCACAGTTTTGTCATCTTGTCTGCATCGTTGTAGACTCCAAAGCTTTTCTTCAATATAGCTTCGTCAAATTGTGCACAAGTACATTTGTCCCGGTACACAAAAATGTACGCCTAATACTGGGTCTGCTTGTTGCTTGGTCTTCCATAGTTCCATTGGATGGTGGATGGTAGCAGGCGCAAGAACGGGTCTCACGGTTCCATTGTCTGGTCTTCTGTAGTTTTTTATGTGAAATGGTTGTTTGGAAAATATCAAACCTGAAACATGTCACCTGTTAAAACAAAATGTTCATAAATAGGGCTGTCATGTATGATTTTTATGGGGTTTAAACCAAGCAACCAAACCGATGGCTATATCCATCACCAATAATGCTACACTTACGGGCAAAACTCTTACGTGATTTTGTTACGGGATTACGTGTAAACTGCACAGCTACCGCATGTCCTTGAATCACGCGATGCAAAAGGATTTTCACCAGCCAACTGCTCCCACGTAATCCCGTAAGTCATTCACGTAACTTGCATCCCGTGAGTGTAGCATTATTGATCCATCACATACTTGTCACTAGTACAAAACAAACAATAATGCTACACCTACGTAAGACTTCTACGTAAAACTCCTACGGGATGATGTGGCACGCACGATCCGCTCGCGAGGAAATAGAAGTGGGCAGAAAAAAAACCGAGCAACAGAAAACAATCCCCATCCATTCTCGCTCGGTCAGTCGTCAGGCTACAGGCGACGGCTGGTACAACAGATCAGCGGCGTGGGCGTCAAGATCTCTACTGATGGGGGAACGCGACGATGTCCTCCGAAGCAGCGTTACCCCCATTGCACTGTGGCGCGGCGAGGCAAGCTTCCCCGTGGTTGCCCGGTGATTTTATTCCTGCCGCCACGGGCTACTTCGCTGGCAGCGGTGCGGTGAGATCCCTGTCGCCGGAAGCCGCGCCATAAAATCATTTGAAGCTCTTGGTCGTTTGAAGAGCTACTAGTGATGGGAGCGGCCGGAGGACACGGACACGATCCGGTCACCGTACAAGATCGCCGCGGTCACTGTACAAGATCGCCGCGGGGTTGTAAGCCGCCGGTGGGGTGGCAGCGACGCTCATGTCTTACCTGGTCTCCAAGGACGCCAAGAACAGCTCCAGCCTGCTTCACAACCAGGGCTCCAACAATCCTCTAAATGAGTTCAGTTAGGACATTCAGGCAAGAAAGTTGTTCTGCCAGGACGACAAGCAGGCAGAAGCCAAGATGCTTCACGAGTGACAGTCTGATACACATATTGATATTGCCATGACGAAGGAAGTTTTTTTTTCCCCACCCCCGTTCCCCACCCCCAGCCCCGTTGAGAGTCGTATGTGAGGCCCTCCCGGCGAGCTCCCGCTCGGTCTCCGGCGGCGCGGCCGGCCGGCGTCGAGAGGGTAGCGACGCGCGGGCTGTACAGAGTAGTGGTAGGTTGTTTTTCCTTCTCGTAGTTGTACTGTTTGTAGCTGTCGACGTGATGTCGCCGAGGTGGTGTTTGTGCGGGTGCCCGAGCCACTCTGCCAAGCCTTCGGCCGTGCTTTCTTTGCCATTGAAGCTCCGGTGGACGGAGCAGTTGGAGAAGAGCCACGGCGCAGCCTCTCTCTCGCATAAGCTCGAGGACTGGCCTCTGAATCTGGAGGCCAGGGCGTGCCTCTCTGCATCTGTATCAAGACTGGTGGTGCCTCTTCTTCCGGCCGGCCGAGGTGGCGAGGGGAGGAGGAGATGCGTCTTGTTCTTGATTTCTTTTACAGGGAAGCCAATCCAGCTGCAGATCTGCTCGAATCAAGCTGCGTACAAGATGTACTCAGCCATCCGTGGCCGGCATGGCGGCCCATCTAGCTCCTCCGTGACGGAGGTCTCTCGAGCCATGTCCCGGGGCTCGTTGTGGAGAAGAGGGCAAGTGGTTCGTCCCCGCCCTCATCTCTGCAACCGGCGGCATGAGCTCTTCGTCGGTTTTGGAGAGTGCCTGAGCGCAGAGCTCTCGAACCTTGGCATCAGCGCCTTGAGGTCACCGGCGATTGGGAGCAGAGACGACCAAGGACTTGATTGCGTTCCTAATTTTTGTTCTTTGGTCTTTTTTGCAATTGTTCTGTCCTTATCTTCAAATAGCTGGTTCATTAGGGCAAGTGATGTAAAACGGACAGAACTTTCTTTGTACCTGCTCCCTAAGATTCTATAAATGCAGCATCTGGGTCCTCGGACCCCTCTCTTGTTCAAAAAAAAAAAAATATTGCCATGGCGTGCAGACAAATTTCAAATTATGCAGAAGCTTTTCATCAAAGTACATAGCGAACGTATCTTAATGTTAGGAGCATTTGAGAGGAAAGAAATTGTCAGTAGTAGTCTGAGATGCTCAGTCCTGTAGTTGTATGCTCTTTGTACTCTTCATGCTATACATATACTTGTCAGTATAGACATATATATAAGAATCATCGGCTCTCTTCAAAAAAAATTATATACAGATGGTCTGATCACTTGTTCTGAGTCAGAGCAGCAGAATAGAACGAGTCCAAACGGAGACCAGAGGAAGCAGATCGATTGATCGGAACGTAATTTTCTCTTTTTCCTTCGGTCATTAGTGGGCCACTTCCTTTTTTATCTAACGAACGTTTGGATCTCACGGGAGCAATTCGTGGGCCACGTCATCCCGTAGGAGTTTTACGTAGAAATCTTACGTAGGTGTAGCACATCCAATAGGGAACCTAGATCCAGTTAGAGCAAAAAAAAAAAAAAAAAAACCCTAACCGCTGCTATACCTCAGAACGGTTAGAATTTTTTTTTTTGCATGAAAAAATTCAAACCGCTGCTTAGACCAGCCACAGTGTGAGGCCAAAGTGGTTTAATGGAGACAATGAATCGATTCCACACATTTCCTAGCATCGCTTTTTCTCCTCTGACACGGAAAGCGGTTCACAAAGATGGTTCGTTTTCTTTCTATAAATAATGAATTTTCTGCCCAGCGTGAGATCGCGCAGCCAATTGCCGTTGAAGATTTTCCTTGTGCTTAAACTATGATGCGGTTCCACACAGTGCAAGTAAACGCGTAGCGGTTCAGCATCTGACCACTTTTGCAAAGAATCGGCACCACAGTGTGGATGGTCTCAGTATCTTGTCTTTGTTTCTCTGGTTGATCTTAGTTTCCAACTTGGACGATGCTTGATTTGTACTATTTTGGATTCATATTTTCTTTTATTAATATAAAAGCTACAGCCGTGTGCATCGTCACGATGCAGAGGCTGAGGCTATATTCCCATTTCAAAAAAATACCTCAGAACGGTCAAAAATTCCTTTCTGTCCCTACTTTTATAAGAGTCGGGCAGTACTACTGATCATCTCTAATAAGCTACAATCTGAGCCGGTTGGCATCAACGACCGTCTCTGAAATTACTTTAGACGGCTATTATACATGGCCGTCTCCAGTTTTTTTTTTGAGCCGGTTGATATAATTAACCGGCGCGTTGTTTCGATGCACATTTATTTCTATGCGGCGTATTTCCGGTAATCAACGCGTTTTACTTATGATCGACCGATATATACATTTATGGATCGTGTCCTTTGAAAGTGTGGAAGCCGATCGATCCACGCGCGTGATCACATTAACTTGCATGTCCACGCATGCATTGTTCATACTAACTCGCACGTATTTCAATGATCATCCAACGCGTGTTTGCTTAATGATGATCGATATATATATGTATCCTCGCCTCTCGATCGACCGCACGCTCCGTACATTCCCTCTCGCTCCCTCTTCCTCGTCGGCGCCCTCTCTCCTTCTCCACGCGGCGCGATCACAATCGAGCTCTCTCCAATGGCTGTCGCCGTTCCTCCATCGCGATTGTACTACTTCGACCTTGAAGGAATGCACTTCAAGGTCTGGATCACCCTCTGCGGATACCGTGTGGAGAAGTGGATCCAACACGTGAAGACGGAGTTACTGGACGACGCGCCGCGCAAGTGTGTTGGACTCGACAGCGAGTTCACTGACCCTGCCTGAAGGGCGCTCCAGGCGAGAAGCAACGCGTCGCCGTGCTGCAACTATTGATGGCGTACGAGATCCTAGTGTTCCAGATATGCCGCGCTGATTCAGTGCCGGCAATCCTTAAGGAATTCTTAGTGGACCCGACCATCCGATTATGCGGCGCGGCTATTGGCAATGATCTCCGTATGCTTCGCGCATACAGGATCGAAATCGCTGGTGCGGTCGACCTCCATACTGATGTGAAAAACCCAACCATCTATCCCATCCTGAGTCTGTACGCTCTCGCCAATGCGTACATCAAGACCAACCTTACTCTCAAAAGAAGAATACGAAGAAGAAGGACATAAACAGGACAAGAAGAAGAAGCAAGAGGAGTAACTCCGAATTTTCAGATGGGGCGAGGTTCCACTGAGCTGCGATCCTATTTGGTATGCAGCCTTGGACTTTGGCGTGGCTTCGAGTTCATGAGAAAAGTATGGAGACTACAGGGCTATAATGGCCACGTCGACTGTCTCAATGTACTCTGAATGTAATCTTCGAAATGTTAATATATAGATATTTTTTTTATCGGTTTGATATGAATGTTTGCATTAGAGATATCATATTCGTGGGGTCCGGATATAGTTCCATAGGGTTCGGATAGTGCACACGGGCGCGCGCAGTGAATATGCACATGGCTGCGCCAGCGAGCGACGCGTGTACTAGCTAAATGAAACGCCGCCGGGAACGTGGGCATGCATATGCGAGCGCGCGTGTACTGTATGTACATGCATGACACGCGCCGCCGTGCGCGTGTCATGTATACGCGTGATCGCACTGCCGTTCGCACGCGTTCGCGTTGTTCACACGCGTATACATGCACGCCGACACGCCGTCGTGTACATGTACGAGCACACTCCCCATCGCGATCATGTTAGGCATCGTGTGAAAATATCCGCACCGTCCGGATATTTTCCGTAGGGTCCAGTTACGTTCCGAAATTAAATTAGCTATATATTTGCATAGTATATTATTATGTAAAATTATACTAATATTTTTGTAATGACGCATAGCTGAATATATTTATAATTTGATTTTTTATTATAAAATGATTTTTTCTATTTTTCTAGCATTAAATGAATTTCAACACAATATATTCTTATAATAATTTCTAAAATATGAAAAACTTGTCAGAAAATAATGAAAAATGGATGTGTGTTCATTATAGCACACTACTACGTTGTAGTAATTATGATAGACATTTTTGTAAAACTTTCGACCAATTCACAATGTATTGAGAACATCCTAGGTTAGAAAGAGTAATACCTTCTCGTGTAATCATGGTAGTTTATACTAGATGATATTAGCATGTCAACTTATGGACATTATAAGGTTTATTCAAGATTATATACCATTACACAAGATTATATACCATTACAGAAGACATGGTGTAATACTTAACTTTAAATAAAAAAAATCTCCCTTTATCAATTTTTTTAATGCGAATTGAATGTACATCTTGTTAGTACTAGTAGCCAGTGTCATTGAAAGGTAAGGTCACAATTTTGTCATCTTGTCTACATCGTTGTAGAATCCAAAGCTTTCTTCGATATATCTTCGTCAAATTGCGCACAAGTACGTTTATCCCGGTACACAAAAATCTACACCCAGTACTGGGTCTGCTTGTTGCTTAGTCTTCCATAGTTCCATTGGATGGTACATGGTAACCGTGGCGGAGCTTAGTTCATGTCAGAGGGGGCCACACACCCCCCCCCGGGGCTTTTGCAAATGCATGAAGGTTCTTTTAAGTTGTTAGATTAGTTAGATTTATGTGCCCCTCCCCCCCCCCCCCCCCCCCCCAAGAACTCACATATCACACTTTGCCCTCGTAACAGATTCTGGCAAGCTCCGCGACTGGATGGTAGAAGGCGTAAGAACAGGTCTCAAAATTCCATTGTCTGGTCTTCTAGTTGTTTTTATGTGAAATGGTTGTTTGGAAAATATCAAATCTGAAACGTGTCACTTTTTAAACAAAATGTTCATAAGCAGGACTTTATAAGGTTAGGAAGAGCAGTACATTCTCATATAATCATGATATTTTATACTAGATGATATAATCATGTCAACTTATAGACATTATAAGGTTTATTCAAGATTATATACCAACCGGAAATTTCTGCTCAACCGGATTATCCGGTTCTATAGAAGCACAACGAAAACGACTAAGTAAAGTTAACTCTCTGACACTGGATGTAGCCGGAAATTTCTAGCAGACAGGAATATACGGTTGTCTCCAGGGCCTGGAGAAAACGGCTAAGGACCAAGCGTTTTCGGGACAGAAGACAACCGGAAATTTCGAGGCGACCGGATTATCCGGTTTGTGGAGAAGAACTCGAAATTGGCCTAAATCTCATAAACTATTTGGCACTTGACCCTACCGGAATTTTTCTACCGGAAATTTCCAGAAGCCGGAATTTCCGGTTTGATCAACGCCACCCGGAATATCCGGTTCAAGTTTGAACCGGAAACTCCGGCTGTTTCCTGCACTCTAACGACCACATCTTGTGAGGGGGTATAAATACCCCCTCCTTCTTCTCGAAGAGAAAAAGTTCGTCCAAGTCTTCAAAATCCATTCTTAGAGCTCAAAAAAGCTAGATTTCTCCCAATCACTCTACCCAAACTCGTTGATCATTGAAGGATTGAAGGAGAATGCCCCAATCTAGAACTTCACCAAACCGTTCTTCATTTCCCTCTCATTCACTTGAGAGATTTGAGTCTAGGGTTTCTTTATGGAAAACCTAGACTTTATTGTTGGTTACTTGTTGATTGAAGCAAGATTGTTGGTGTTTTAGGGAGCCCTGTAAAGGCACCGATTTCCGCCTCGAAGTGAATCAATAGTGGAAGGTGAATTAGGGCTTTGTGGTGAAGTTCATCGGAGAATAGGATGAGGCCTTTGTGGCGTTTAGTAGGCCTTCGTGGCAAAACTCACACCCCCCCAATGAGACGTACTGCCCTCAAAAGGAGGAACTCGGGAATACATCCTTGTCTCCGCGTGCTTCCGTTATCGGTTACCTCGTTCCCTCTCCTTTACTTTGTGTTTGTATCTTGCTTAGTGTTGTGCTTGTCATATAGGTAAATTCACCGTAGTTGCATATCCAGAGAATTTACCTTTGTGTCAAGCCTAAATTGGAAAAGAGTTAAAATTTGAAGTAGCACCTATTCACCCCCTCCCCCTCTAGGTGCCCATAGTATCCGTTCATGGCTGCCACTAATTTGCCCTGTAATATTTACTTCCTTGTAATTGGTAGATTGGTATATCTTACGGCAGGCTGCCACTAATTTTGCCTCTTATAAAACTTGCAATATATAGTCCTTGTAAATTGATGGATCTTGGGCCGACTGCCACTAATTTTGTAGATGAACTACTTAACCAATTTGCTTATAGTTTATAATAAATTACTCTGTTTGCTTATATTTATAACAAATTACTCTTTTTGCTTCTAATGTATAACAAATTACTCTGTTTGTTTGTAATTTATACTTCTAATTTTGTAGATGAACTACTAAGTTAGCTTGTAATTACTCTGCCGCCACTAATTTTGTAGATGGACCACTAAGTTAGTTTGCAAAATATCTAAATTATGCTTTTAAACCTAAGTAAAAAGTAGATGTCATGCCATGTATGCAACCATTACTGCGCAATCTGTTCTGATGACGAGATTGACGAAGATGACATAATCATTGTTGCCTAAAGGGTTACTCTGCAAAATGATGAGGAGGACCGTCTAGCTCAGCTTCTACCCGTTGGACCCTATGTTGGGCTTCTGTTTGTGACTCGCTTGACGGCCATAAATCTGAACAGACATGATATGGTATGTAATCAGCTTCTACCCGTCCCTCTCATTTATGATATTTTCCTTAGTGTTAATATTCAGTATACATGATCCGCCTTACATGTTTCATGCGCAGAAACTACCTAAGAAGATAGCGGAAAATGATGGCATACGGAGTCATGGATGCGGTGGACTACGATTTAGAGCAGCAGGGGCGCCCGTCACGAGCATCACATACAACAGGACACCCAAGCGTCGCATAATCATTGACATGTTGGGATGGAAAATTTTCGTCATAGGAAAGAATCTTCAAGTTGATCAACCTGTTTTGATTATTCCGAGGGAGTCCAATGACCTCAACATGGATATCTTCTTTGAGATGCATCTCATTTAGAACTATAGTTTTAGATACCAAAATTTTTCTATATAAGGGTGTGTTGTACAATGAAATGTATATTTTTTTTCTTACTTTGTGCTAGCTATAAATGTATGTGATCGATCTGTTGTATGTATATTACTAGATGCAATCGCTGGGTAAGGATATCTCCTGTGTTGTGGTGCAGTAACAAATAATCGGACATCCGGGTATTTTCCCAAAGGACACGATATTGCCAATGTTTAGCGTTTTTTGATGTCGGAGAGAAAAAACGGATAGTACAGAACTAGCGACGACCACGGTTAGAAGCCGTCTCTGATGAGCATCTTTCATAGACGACCTTTTAAATCGTTCGTCTCTACTATTGGAGACGGTTATTATTTTCAGCCGCCTGAGAGATTTTGTCTTTAGAGCCGGTTTTATTAGAGACCCTAGCTTGGAGCCGGTTGACGAAACCCGGCTCTGCCCGTTATACGTAAATCGGCTCTAGTGCCAGATTTTGTACTAGTGTATTATAATGTTCTCATATTTGGCTCAAATGTCCGTCTTGTCATTGCAAGTAAAAGTCTTACATAATTTTCTAATTTTATTGTGTAAATGAATGATTTTTCATTTCTAGGTACTAAAAAATGGTTTCTGTGACGCACAACCAAAAATATGGACCAAGCTGGCGCCAATGAAATTTTCACACAAACTAGATCTTGTGGATGGCCAACTAACAGATCTTAAGAAAATCTCGCTTTATATATAGTTTTTTTAGTTTCGACTATCTTTTAAAAGTGACTCAATAAATTTTGAACTACAAATGTGTAATAGTTGGTCATAAATTTTGAAAAAAAATCATTCTAAGATATTCTAGTATGATTTCATGCGGTATACACGAAGAAAAATACCTTTGTTATGAATGATCAGGTGGTCAATTCTGAACCATTTAAAACAGTTAAAAAACAATTGTGCAAAAATAGTCTCTTTTATGTATCATGGTTGTCATGAACAATAAAAAAACCTCAAATACGAAACTTCTGAAAAAAAAAGGTTCACAAATAGGGTATGAAAATTCATGGGTTTCAACCCAAATGACCAAGGCAATGGCTATAAACATGGCATATTTGTTCTAAATTTGCCCATATTTTGCACAAATGTCCATATTTCCATTGAGAACAAAAGTGTGAAGCGACAATAAAAAATTTGTGTAAAAATGATTTTCCATTTCATGTCTCACCAAAAATGTTTTTTTGTGTGAAGCGGCAATAAAAAAATGGGTCGGAATAGCGGCACTAAAATTTTCATGCAATGTAGGCCTTGCGGGTTTGGCAACTACCTTATGTGAATAATTTTCTTGCTTTGCAGATTTTTTTCTGAGTTCTGGAATTTTTTTCAAAAGTAAATCAAATTAGTACTACAAGTGCATGATAGTTTTGTCATCAATTTTTAGAAAAATAGTTCTAAGGTATCATATTATGATTCCATGCAGTATACATGAAGAAATTTCAAATATTAACCCCTGGCTATGAATGGTCAAACATGAAATTTTAACCAAAATTAAAAAAAAAAAACAATGTGAAAAAAGAAAACTTGCGCAAAAAGTTCTTTTATTTGACATGGTTGTCAGGAAATTACAAAACCAAGAATATGTCACTTTTGAAAAAAGCAGGTTCAGACGGAGAGTTGTCATGTATGAGCATTCATGGTTTTCAATTCAAATGACCAAGACACTGGCCATATCTATGACCTAATTTAATATAATTTTCCTATATTAGTCACACATGTACTCGTCTTTCCATTTCAAAAAAAGGTCACAACTGGATTCTTCAACTTTCTTGTGTAAAAAATTATTTTCCATTTTATGGGTGCCGAAAAATGGTTGTTTGTGAAGAAACTACCAAAAATATGGGTCAAAACGGCTTTACTGCAATTTTTACGCAAAATAGACCTCATGGGATGATCAAATACGAGATTTGAAAAAAAAACTCGCTTTGTAGATATATCTGCTTTTTTTAGTTTTTATCGATTTTCCAAAAGTAACTCAAATTTAAAGTACAAGTGATTTATAGTTTGATTGTAAGTTTTGGAAAAATTATTCAAAGCTACCATATTATGATTTCAGGTAGTGTAGCTACGACATGTCTAGCAAGTAACTATAACCCTATTATGAAAAAAAAATGAAAACATTGAAAAAGTAGAAGGCTTGTGCAAAGAGTCCTATTATTATGTGACATGATTTCTAGGAAAAATAAAAACCTAAAAAATGGCACTATTGAAAATACAATTCTTCACAAACAAGGATATCATGTATGAGAATCATGAATTTCAATACAAATGACTAAGTAGAAGGCCATATCAATAGCATACTTTGTTAGAATTTGCCCATTTTTCATTGTAAACAAAAGTTTCAATAGAATTTTCCAAGTAATAGTTTTCCCATTCTATGAGTGTCAAAAAAGATTTTTTGTGAAACGACTTCCAAAAATATGGAAAAATGACGTCATTCATTTTTTCACATAAAGTAAAACTCGTGTGATAGCCAACTACGAGATGTGAGGAATTTTCACGCTTTTTGTAGATTTTTTTATTCGATAAATTTTAAAAAAATTAAGTCAACTTTTAACTACCAGTGTATTATAATAGTCCGTACGTAAATTTGGCAAAATCGATTCTAAGATGCACGATTGTAATTTCATATATTACACATGAACAAAGTTTAATACTCTACCTCTTGCTATTGATGGTCAAGCAGGAAATTTTGACCCCATTTGACAAAATCAAAAATAAAGTGATAAAAAATCAACAAAATAGAAAATCCGCGCAAAGATTCATTTTATGTGACTAGGTTGTCAGTGAAAAATTCCAAACCTGGAATATGGCACTTAAAAGAAGTTTTCACAAACATTGGTATCTGATGGTGCAGATCTTACACTCGTTGGGAGACCCCAAGAGGAAGGTATGATGAGCACAACAGCAGTTTTCCCTTAGAAAGAAACCAAGGATGAATCGACCAGTTTGAGGAAAAAGCAATCTCTAAAGGTTGATACAGCTGAGGTGTCAGGACGCACTACCGGTTCAGCGGTAACGTGGAACCTACACAACACAATCAAATCACTTTGCCCCAACAAAGCAGTGAGGTTGTCAATCTCACCGGTTTTGCTGAACACAAAGAGGTTAAACGTATGGTGTGGAAAATAGTATAAGAACAGTAGCAACGGTGTTAAAACAGTGGAAGCAGTATGAAAACAGTGGAAGCAGTGTGTGTATTATCAGTATTAGAAAATGGACCGGGGTCCACAGTTCACTAGTGGTGTCTCTTCGTGAATGATAGATAACATGTGTGGTGAACAAATTACAACTGGGCAATTGATAGAAATGAAGGTTGCACCGTAGTGCATATGCAAGACATGACGATTACTATGTGATTCATGCGTGCATTACAACAAGATACATAGACCGTCATCCAACTGCATCTATTACTAATAATCCACCATCCGAATATCATCCAAACAAACGTTGGGGATTAAGTTGCAAGCAACAGATAATTGCAGTAAGAAAAGTGTGTAATGTAAACAATGTAAACGAAGTAAACATCATTATTTTCTCTCTAATGGCAACAACACATCCTCCATCCGTCACATTTCTGCCACTTGAGCACAGATGCAAAGGAGACACGAACCCACTGTCGAGCATAAATACTCCCACTTGGAGTTACTAGCATCTACTTGGCCAGAGCATCTACCAATAAAGGAGAGCATGCAAGATCATAAATAACATATGCATGAAGATAACATGATAGACTGATAATCAAAAGACATAGCATTCAGCATTCATCGGATCCCAGCAAACACAACATGTAGCATTACATAAAGATAATCTCAATCATGTAGGGCAGCTCGCGAGATATAAACATGAGGCATAACGTGAAGGAGACAACCATCTAGCTATTGTTATGGACCCGTAGTCCAGGGATGAACTACTCACGCATCACTTCGGAGGAGGGCATGGTGGTGTAGACCCCTCCGGTGATGAATTTCCCTCCCAACAGGGTGCCGAGGAGAGCTCCAGAACCCTCACGATCTCGGGATGACAATGACGGCGGCCTCGGGTGTTTCTCGAGAAAAAGTGATATCTCCTTAGGGTTCACGTATTGGGGGATTATATAGGCGAAAGGGCGATGGAGGTGGACGCCCGAGGGGCCCACACCACTCCCAGGCGCGGCCAGGGAGGGTGCGCCGCCCTATGGTGTGGCCCCCCTCTGGGCCTCTTCGGGACTCCGTGGAATGTTCGGGAATTCTAAGACTTCCGGGGTTCTAATTTCCAATTTCGAGAATATTTCTAGAACAACTTTTCTGAAACTAAAACATCAAAAAACAGGAAACTAGCTCTGTGGCATCTTGTCAATAGGTTAGTCCCAGAAATCGATAAAAATGACATAAAGTGTATAGCAAACATGTAGGAAACAACATGGAATATCATAAATTAAGGATACGTTTATGACGTACCAACATCCCCAAGCTTAGTTCCTACACGTCCCCGAGTAGGTAAACGATAAAAACACAAAATTTCGGAGGTGACGTGCTACCAACATAAAGTTGATCATCAATAATGTAAAAGCATATGTAAGCTGAGATCATAGAATTTGAACACAAGCATGATAAATAAAATTTTAAAAATAAAGCATAGCAATCACCTTGTGTCATGAGAAGTAACACAAATAAAAGATCATGAATGACAATGTATCGAAAGTTATACGTTTGTTTCAAGTATAGAGAAAACATGGCAAAGTGATATTTCGCTAGTCCTTAAGAGTGGGGAAAAACATAAATGCGAGGACACCTTCAAAGCTTACGAGAAAGACTAGAACAAATAATTTGAAAACAAACAATAACACATAATGAATCAATTAATAATGTTTCTGAGACAAATGAACATTAAACTCAGAACGGCAACTATGCTCTCTCAACTGTGCATAAAGTTAGAAGATGAAGACTCAACATAAAAGTAAAAGAAAGGTCCTTCGCAGAGGGAAGCATGGATCACTCATGTGCTAGAGTTTTTATTTTATTAAATAGAGATATAAAATGTTTTTAAGAGAGGTGTATGCTTATGTCAACGAATGGTAAACATAAAATACAGTACTTCACATGCCAACTAGACTTCATAGGAGCGGCTCCCATTGAAGGATGCAACTGGTGTAGAAGGTCATCCCTCTTTCTCTTTTGTTTACACAATTATGCTTTGACTGATAAATCAGGGGCAAAAATAGTGAAGAGAATTTGTTTGTATTAATTTGGGGCTGGGCACCCCGCTGCCAGCTCTTCTATCAATTGGATAAGCGGATGAAGTCACTAGTCCTGGGTGTGAAAGTCCAATCAACAAGTGAGATAAAGATTCTCTATTTACATACTCATGAGCTAAAATAGGAGCACAAAACAGGAGTAATTTTGAACGTTTTAAAGGTAACACATGAGCAATTTACTTTGGAGTGGCAGTTAAATACCACATGTAGGTAGGTTTGGTGGACACACTGGGTATACTTTGGTTTTTGGGAGTTGGATGCACGAGTAGAGTTCACAGTCAGTACAGGTGGAGGCTAGCCAAAGACTGGAAGCGACAGATCAAGAGAGAAATAATGGCCATAATCGTGCATAGTGACAATAACATCATTAATCAAAGCATAAGGGGTACCACAAGTTCAAAAACTAAATAATCATAGAGGCTATAAGTGACTGGTTCGTAGTCATAAACATGGTGTGACATGCGCCAAGTCAACCAAATAAAACATTCAAAAGAGAACACCACAAATTTATACTTCAATATGACAAGAACAACTCATGATTCTTTCAATGACACATTAAACACTCTCAGCTATTTGAGACAAATCATGATACTAAATAACCACTAGGCTTTAGAATTAAAATAACATCTAGCATGATATGAAAAAGTCTAGCCACAGTCCATACAAGGTTCTATTTGCATCGTTCATGTAGCATTACATAAAGATGATCTCGATCATGTAGGGCAGCTCACGAGATCTAAACATGAGGCATAAAGTGGAGCAGACAACCATATAGCTACTGCTATGGACCCGTAGTCCAGGGATGAACTACTCACACATCACTTCGAAGGAGGGCATTATGGTGTAGACCCCTCCGGTGATGAATTTCCTTCTCGGCAGGGTTCCGGGGAGAGCTCCAGAACCCTCCTGATCTCGGGATGACGATGACGGCGGCCTCGGGTGTTTCTCGGGAAAAAGTGGTATCTCCTTAGGGTACACGTATCGGCGTGATTTTATAGGCGAAAGGGCGATGGAGGTGGACGCCCGAGGGGCCCACACCACCCCCAGGCGCGGCCAGGGGGTGCGCTGTCCTATGGTGTGCCGCGCTCCGGGCCTCTTCGGGACTCCGTGGAACCTTCGAGAATTCTAAGACTTCCGGGCTTCGAATTTTTCAATTCCGAGAATATTTCCTGAACAACTTTTCTGAAACTAAAAACAACAGAAAACGGGGAGCTGGTTCTGTGACATCTTGTCTATAGGTTAGTCCCAGAAATCGATAAAAATGACATAAAGTGTATACCAAACATGTAGAAAACAACATGGAACATCAGAAATTAAGGATACGTTTATGACGTATCAGTATCATATATGAACATTTATACTATTCATACCAAATGATCAAGGAGATGCCCATATTGACATACCTAGTTACAATTTACTCACGTTCGGCACACATATGAGTATTGTCATTGCAAAAAAAAAGTACCAACAAAAATTTCTAGCTTTGTTAAATTTTTTAGTTTACATTTTATGAGTGTAAAAAAAATATTGTGAAGTAACAACAAAAATATGGGTCAAAATGGCAGCACCGCATTTTTCATACATATTAGACCTCCTGTGATGACTAAAAACCATATTTGAAGATTTTTTCTCTCTTTCTAGATTTGTTTTTTAGAGTTTTGGACGATTTTCAAAAGTAACTCGAATACATATCTCTTATATAAAGCAAAACCCCACTTAAATGCATTAATTATTTTTCTACCTCAACATGGAAGTTATCCACACCATCTATTCTTTTAGCCAATTCATTACCCATGCCATCTCCGTAATATTTATTAATCACTATATGCAGGCTACATATCATTCTGCTTGATATTAATAATTTATAATACACACTCATCACATGTATATTAAATTTAGTATCTTGAATAAAATAAATTTAATTTTGCATATTTTTTTAGACAATGTAATGTATCATACATTTTAAAACCTTTTGTTTATGCAGTATAGTTTCTAAAGGGCTCCTTGCTACAAAGCGCCGGATATAATTTTAGCTAGAATTATAAGTGCGTGATAGTTTGGTCATAAATTTTGAAATAAATTGTTCTAAGATACCATAGTATGACTCCTTACAATATACACGAATATAGTTCAAATATTCGACCCCTAACTATGAACGGTAAGTCGGGAAATTTTTATCCCATTTAAAATCAAACAAAATGTGAAAATTAAAAAAAAAACTCGCACAAATAGTCTTTTGTGTAACAAGGTTGTCATAAAATATCGAGCCTAGAATATGACACTTACAAAATAGTGTTCACAAACTGGATTATCATGTATGAACATTTATGGGTTTCAATCTAAATGATCGAGGAGATGGCTATATCCATGGCATAATTGCTTATAACTTACCTATATTCAGCACGCATGTCCGTATTTTCACTGAAAAAAGTGGCAACAGAATTATCTAATTTTTTATTTAAACAAATAATTTAAAGTTTTATAAGTGACAAAAATTGACTTTTGTGAAGCGACAACCGAAAATATGGGTCAAACTAGTGTCTCTACAATTTAATACAGAGTAGACCTCGTGGGATCAACAACTACCAAATGTGAAGAATTTTCTCACTTTGTACATTTTTTTTGAGTTTCGGATGATTTTCTAAAAGTAACAAGTGAACTACAAGTGTGTAATTGATTTGTCATAAATTTTTAGCAACAAGTCATTATAATGTACACTATTATGATTCCATGCAGTATACATGAACACAATCCAAATATTTGACCCCAGACTATGACTGGTTAAGCGAAAACTTTTTATCCGAATTTTTTAAAAAATGTAAAAAAACTTGCGCAAAAGTTCCTTTTATGTAACATGGTTTCTAGGAAAAATGCAAAATCTAGAATATTTCAATTTTGAGAAAAATATTCACAAACAGGATTATCATGTATGAACATTCATGGATTTCAACCAAAGCGAATAAGGCGGAAACCATATTCATGGCACAATTCGTTATAAGTGGACCATATTCGAGCACATATGCGTCTTGTCATTGAAAACTAAAATCCAAACTTTCTAACTTTGTTATGTATAAAAATACTTTCCATTTTATGGGTAACAAAAAAAAAAATGATGCGGCTACCAAAAATATAGTACAAAATGGCACGTTGTAATTTTCACACATAGTAAACCCCTGATGGCGTGAATCACACAAATCCGTTGAGGAACCCCAAGTGAAAGATAATGTAGCATAGCAGAAAATTTTGCTTAGTTAGAAGCCAAGCCAAGGTTATCAAAGTTATAAACCAAGTTTATCAATTCAGTAGGATTTCAAAGACGAACAGTTAGGCGCTAGAAAACCACTTGTGCGATGAAGGGAATGAACCTACACACAAGAAACAAACTTCCCTTTGTCCCAAACTTTTGAGAAGGTTGTCAACCTTCTCGTCTTGTTGTTAACGAGAGAATAAAACGTACGGCATATTTGGAAGCAATAACAATAAAACTAGAACGTAACAACGAGCATGGATTTACACACAAGAAATAAACTTCCCTTCGTCCCAAACTTTCGAGGAGGTTGTCAACCTTCTCGCCTTGTTGTTAACAAGAGAATAAAACATACATCATATTTGGAAGCAATAAAACTAGAACGTAACAACGAGCAAGTGATGTTTGAAAGTAAGTAAACGAGGTAGTAATTAATGTAAAAGAATGGACCGGGGGGCATAGTTTCACTAATGGTATCTCTCTAAAGAACAATGAACATGCTGGATGAACAAAATACAATTGAGTAATTAACAAATCATGAGGGCATAACAATGCTATTATGACAGGAGAGAAAGTTCACTTCACTATCCATGTAGCCATTATGTCAAACATATATAGAACACTATCCAACATGCATACATAACTAATAATCCACCTTGAGACCGGCTATCTAGCATGCATCTCGTTGGTATAAAGTTGTATAAGAAACGGATATTTTTATTAATTACCGTACATAATGTAAGCAATATAATATCCTATGTTAAAGATGACAACTTTCTCGTGATTCTAGCGATTCACGTGCCATCCATGCCGCGTTTCCCGTCGGGTTCGCTTCCCATAATTTTGACGCGTGTCTTTCGCTCCCCCTGTAGATGTGCGGAGACGTGCGAACTTTGTTTTTCGTACCTTTTTCTTGGTCTTGCCTGCGATATCCTACCGGCTGTTTCCGGTTGCCCGCGCCTCTGCCACAATTTATGCCCCTTTCCTGTTACCGGCCTACCGGATGGGTAGTCAACTCCTACCATAGTTTTCCAGTTGCCACACAGGTGCTCCTGTTTTTTTTTTAGATCAGGTGCTCTGACATACCTCCCCGTCGACTGCTCCTTCTCATCCGGTTCTCTTCCTTTTTCTTTCCGCGTCGGAGAGTACGATGTGTTTTCTTCCGCATCTGTTTCTCTCTTCAGCCTTCTGATCTCCCCTTCTAGGCTTCCACCTGTGATAGGGATATCATAGAGGTCCATGAGATTTATTCATGCTTAAGTTGGAAAGAAATATTAAGTCTCACTAATGATTATTTTAAGGTGAATTTTTCCTATTATTAAATATTGTTTGTAATTGTAAGAATGTTATACTACCTAAGCTATGTTATTATATATTAGCAGGGTTATTGTTAACACAAACATGGATGGAGGATGACCTCAAGAGGAGCTGGAAAACAATATGTGGCTGATGGAAAACAAGCTTACAAGTGTTGAAAACAATCAAGCCATGGTGAAAACAGAAGTACAAGTGATGAAAACAATCTTGCAAATGGTGAAAACAATTGTGGTAAGGTTGAAAACAAGGGGATGGTGCCTCCATAGGCTTAAATGCTCCATGACCAAGTCCTAATTTTATTAGGCATGGCTTGTATGCCATATTGGGCCGAACCCCATAAAGTGGGTCGGTTTGTATCCATGTGTGAGTCCAAGTAGGAGTCCTAGTCAAGGGGGGCAGGTTTGCTTGCGCAAGGGGACCTTGTGGTTGCACCCCTCCCTCTCTTATACCCCTTGGGGCGAATTAGAATAGGTTAGACTACGTTAAAACATTAAACCCTAGACCTCTAGATTGAATCAGCTTGTAAGCCTTCATCTGAAAGTTCATCTGCAAACTTTACGTGTTACCTGCTGTTCCACTGGGAATAAGACGGTACGGGACCACTTGTAGTCGGTGGATTACTTGTGCAAGAGTGTGGAGTTGAGAATATCCTTGGGGTTGCTATCTTTTGCATTGGCATCAGGGATCAGCCGGGAGAGTTCTTAGTGGCGCACTAGTTATCAATCAGAAGTTATCTGTGAGTTCACTGAGAAGATTGGGCCACCCCTTATCATCTTGGTATCAGAGCTACAGGTTGCCTCGGTGAGCTATCATATTTTCCCTTTAGATTCGAGTGTTTTTCTTCCTATACAGAAAATTGCCCCACAAAAATAGAGTAGATCATTGCCATCGCCTTAGATCATCCCCAATTTGCAATCTCTAGTTGTTGTTCGTGTTGATTTTTGTGTTTCTTTTCTCCTTTTGTGTCTTTTAGATTTCGAGTTAGGGTTAGGGTTCTAGTTGTTCTTCGTGTTCTTCATAGAGTCCACCGAAAATTCCACCAAAAACATTCAATCCGAGTTGCTCTTTTCCATCTATTTTCGTGTTAGGGTTTTGGTTCCTACCGTGGCACTTTATTCTCATCAAATCCCTGCCGCATACCTACCCTAGTTATACTCGAATTCGTGGCTTACCGTACTGTTGTTTTTCCTTACCAATTGGTTCACGTACGTGATCAAATTCTAGTCGCAGTCGGTTTTCTACCGTGGCAGGAAAAACGTCCAAGTCGTTGCCGCCACCAACCCTATCAGCACTCGGATTCACCCCGTCTCACCCTTACCAATCCGCCCCGCAGTGCTGTAACGCGCTTACCGCATCACCGCACCGCGCGCTGCCGCGGTACGAGATTGGCGCAAATCGCTGCCGCGCCTTGCTCTTCACTGCTGTGCACCGTGCTGCCGGCAGGATTTTGGTGCGTTTGCTGTCGCGGTGCGCTGCCGTGGGCACCGAAACGGCACGTTTTTCTGCCGCGGTACAGAATTCCTGTCGTGGGTTTTTGTGAGCTCTTTGCTGTTTTTCTTTGCCAATTTCGCATTGATTCCACTCCGTATCTTTGAGAACCATAGCCACGGCCTATCTACATATTAAAATAGGAGCATACCCATATAAGACTAGCTCATTTTTGTGCTCACATGCTGCTCAACTTATCATTGCATTGTGCTGTTTTTCTGGGAAAAAATTCTCCGCGGTGCGACATATTGTGGCCAAAATAAACAAAAAATTATGTCCGTACAGTCCGTACAAGAGGCATAATTTCGCCCAAAAGAGTGAAAAAATAAGAGAGAAAAAAAAAGAGAGGAAGAGGCCTAAAATTGTTGATCATTGCCACATGTTTCGGAGATGTTTACATGCTGTTTTGCACTAGTTCTTTGAGCAATCTTGTGCCTGTTTATAAGAGCTGTAGCTAGTGTCTTTCGAGTGCATTGCAACACTTCCATCCATATAGTTGCTTGCCACATTATTCTCCACGTGTGTGTTTCCTGTGTTTTTTTATATCACATTGGACATCAAATAGGATTGTTATTTTGGTGTTGTTAGGTATCCATACCAAGCCCCACCATATACCTTGTTTGTCATGTGATTGTTAACTCCCTGTTTATTCTCTTCTTCACATCAAAGCATATTAGTTGCCACTACTTGTTGGTAAGTATTTCTATTCACTTTGGAACGGTAAGATAATCTATTGTCTTGCTAGATTTGTGAGTGAGTTGTGAGAGAACACCACATCCCATTGTTATTTTGTTACTAACAATTTAATCAATGGAGTTTTGTAGTTCTTCTGTGTGCAGTGATACTTTCTGGGAGGAGGATTCTAGTGGAATACCTGCAGAAAATTTGTTCCACTTCACAGGAGACATCAATGGTAGTACTGTTGCTATTACCCTTGATAAGGGTACACGGTTTAATTTTATTAGTATTGAGGTTGTTGAAGCATTACAGTTGAAATCTTATGCAACTCGTAGTTCATTTATGTTAAAAACTAAGGATGCTACACTTCACATTACTCATACTATTTGGATTCCCTTAACTATTCATGATCATACAGTACAAATTAGGTGTAATGTGCTTCCTAGAGCTTTTACTTACTGTCACCTTTTGTTGAGTGCATTTTGGTGCAATAGCTATAAGGTTAATTTTGATAGCCATTATCCTGATTTACAATTCTTTTGGAATAATAAGATAGATTGGATAATACATGAATGTCCTACAAAATTTAAAATAATTATACATCAACCATTGGTTATGAGTTTGGTAGAGGTTGAGAAGACCTATGAGGCTGTTTCTACTAATGTAACTATGTCTACTCCTAGTGTTGTGTCTTGTGATGTGCAGGTTGCTTTTGAAGAAAGGGAGCCTATAGTACAACCTGCACCACCACCTCCACTACCACCATCACATCCATTGGAGGAGCATACCGTTGTGCCTAGTATTATTTCTTGTGATATGCAGGTTACTCTTGAAGAAAGGGAGCCATCAATAGTACAACCTGCATCACCACTTGAGAGAGATGAATCAGTGCCTACTATATCTGAGGAGGATGTTATTGACATTGGTGCTAATTTGGAGCTACCACTTCCAAGTACAACTTTTTGTGAGTCTACTAATGTTTTAGTTAATTCTTCTGAGTTGATAACCACATATAGTTCACCATCATGTGATATTTTGAATATTTCGAATTTTGATCATGTGGTCTTGATTACACATAAAGAAGTGCTTGCTAAAATACCACCTATTAATATTGTATATTCCATCATGTTACATGAACCAATTAATGTGCAATGTGCTATGAATAGGATTGCTGAAATTTTATATATCAATTCTAGCACCTATGCTACTTGCTTTATTTTTAATTTGGTTGGTGACTATAACATGAATGAAATTTTTTTGGTGGATCACATATGTATTACTTGTGATAAAATTGCTGAATTGAACATTGTGTTACCTCATTTGGATTGTTTACAATTTGCTAAATCTAAGCATGATTCTACACATATGTTTGATTTACAACAAAACTTGATAAGTACATACGCTACTGATTTATATTTCACTTATATTTGCAAAATGAGTTGCAATTTGCATGATGATTATACTAAACATGAGAAGAAAATTATGTGTATTACTATTCGGCCATTACTTTGTTATACATATCAGAGTAGCACAGTTGAAGCATGGTATCCACTATCCAATGAGTTAATTTGTTTGGATTGTTTTGACTTTACTACCACCAATTTTGATCATAGATCTTCTGTGAAAACACTTAGTTTGATACTAAACAATAAGAATTTATACATAGGTGTTTCTCCTTTTGATCATGATTTTATGAGCTTCACTTATATTTGCAATTATGATTGCTATTTTATGAGATGCTATGATATTTATGTGTTGTTTTCATGCCAATTTCATGGTCACATGTCATGTGAAAAAATTTATGACCTGCTAACAACCAATGCACCCCATTATAGATATTTGTATTGTGCATACACGTTGTTCTTTTTGTTTCTTCCACTTTCAGCTTACCAGAAGCCGAGGACGTCTTCTCTTGAAGAAAGGGAGGAGAGTCATAGGATTTTTTTTGAAGAAAGCGAGGATGATAGGGATATCATAGAGGTCCATGAGATTTATTCATGCTTAAGTTGGAAAGAAATATTAAGTCTCACTGATGATTATTTTAAGGTGAATTCTTTCCTATTATTAAATATTGTTTGTGATTATAAGAATGTTATACTACCTAAGCTATGTTATTATATATTAGCAGGGTTATTGTTAACACAAACATGGATGGAGGATGACCTCAAGAGGAGCTGGAAAACAATATGTGGCTGATGGAAAACAAGCTTACAAGTGTTGAAAACAATCAAGCCATGGTGAAAA
Organism: Alopecurus myosuroides; assembly: GCA_028641055.1. Taxonomy (NCBI): domain Eukaryota; kingdom Viridiplantae; phylum Streptophyta; class Magnoliopsida; order Poales; family Poaceae; genus Alopecurus; species Alopecurus myosuroides. The sequence goes on along the minus strand of CM054057.1, from coordinate 334,502,978 downwards.
CAGAAGTACAAGTGATGAAAACAATCTTGCAAATGGTGAAAACAATTGTGGCAAGGTTGAAAACAAGGGGATGGTGCCTCCATAGGGTTAAATGCGCCATGATCAAGTCCTAATTTTATTAGGCATGGCTTGTATGCCATATTGGGCCGAATCCCATAAAGTGGGTCGGTTTGTATCCATGTGTGAGTCCAATTAGGAGTCCTAGTCAAGGGGGGCAGGTTTGCTTGCGCAAGGGGACCTTGTGGCTGCACCCCTCCCTCTCTTATACCCCTTGGGGCGAATTAGAATAGGTTAGACTACGTTAAAACATAAACCCTAGACCTCTAGATTGAAACAGCTTGTAAGCCTTCATCTGGAAGTTCATCTGCAAACTTTACGTGTTACCTGCTGTTCCACTGGGAATAAGACGGTACAGGACCACTTGTAGTCGGTGGATTACTTGTGCAAGAGTGTGGAGTTGAGAATATCCTTGGGGTTGCTATCTTTTGCATTGGCATCAGGGATCAGCCGGGAGAGTTCTTAGTGGCGCACTAGTTATCAATCAGAAGTTATCTGTGAGTTCACTGAGAAGATTGGGCCACCCCTTATCATCTTGGTATCAGAGCTACAGGTTGCCTCGGTGAGCTATCATATTTTCCCTTTAGATTCGAGTGTTTTTCTTCCTATACAGAAAATTGCCCCACAAAAATAGAGTAGATCATTGCCATCGCCTTAGATCATCCCCAATTTGCAATCTCTAGTTGTTGTTCGTGTTGATTTTTGTGTTTCTTTTCTCCTTTTGTGTCTTTTAGATTTCGAGTTAGGGTTAGGGTTCTAGTTGTTCTTCGTGTTCTTCATAGAGTCCACCGAAAATTCCACCAAAAACATTCAATCTGAGTTGCTCTTTTCCATCTATTTTCGTGTTAGGGTTTTGGTTCCTACCGTGGCACTTTATTCTCATCAAATCCCTGCCGCATACCTACCCTAGTTATACTCGGATTCGTGGCTTACCGTACTACTGTTTTTCCTTACCAATTGGTTCACGTACGTGATCAAATTCTAGTCGCAGTCGGTTTTCTACCATGGCAGGAAAAACGTCCAAGTCGCTGCCGCCACCAACCCTATCAGCACTCGGATTCACCCCGTCTCACCCTTACCAATCCGCCCCGCAGCGTTGTAACGCGCTTACCGCATCACCGCACCGCGCGCTGCCGCGGTACGAGATTGGCGCAAATCGCTGCCGCGCCTTGCTCTTCACTGATGTGCACCGTGCTGCCGGCAGGAATTTGGTGTGTTTGCTGCCGCGGTGCGCTGCCGTGGGAACCGAAACGGCACGTTTTTCTGCCGCGGTACAGAATTCCAGCCGTGGGTTTTTGTGAGCTCTTTGCTGTTTTTCTTTGCCAATTTCGCATTGATTCCACTCCGTATCTTTGAGAACCATAGCCACGGCCTATCTACATATCAAAATAGGAGCATACCCATATAAGACTAGCTCGTTTTTGTGCTCACAGGCTGCTCAACTTATCATTGCATTGTGCTGTTTTTCTGGGAAAAATTTCTCCGCGGTGCGACATATTGTGGCCAAAATAGGCTAGACCTTGTGGCCGCACCCCTCCCTCTCTTATACCCCTTGGGGCGAATTAGAATAGGTTAGACTATGTTAAAACATTAAATCTAGACCTTTTGATTGAATCAGCTTGTAAGCCTTCATCTGGAAGTTCATCTGCAAACTTTACGTGTTACCTGCTGTTCCACTGGGAATAAGACGGTACAGGACCACTTGTAGTCGGTGGATTACTTGTGCAAGAGTGTGGAGTTGAGAATATCCTTGGGGTTGCTATCTTTTGCATTGGCATCAAGGATCAGCCGGGAGAGTTCTTAGTGGCGCACTAGTTATCAATCAGAAGTTATCTGTGAGTTCACTGAGAAGATTGGGCCACCCCTTATCATCCTGCCTCGCGTCGCCGGCCTTGCTGTCGACTTGTGTGTTCTACTCGTGGATACCGGGTTGCGCGGCCTCCACCGTTGTCATCGCAGTGTGGCCGGTCGTCCTCTGTTCTGCCGTTCCTGCCCGCCGCCGTTCCGCTCGCACTGCGCCTCTTCTTTATATTCTTTGGCCACTGCCGGATGCGTACTGACGTCATACCGGGAAGCCCGCCGCCAGGGCCATCGCCTCGCATTGGAGGAAGCAAACTCGAGGGGTGCCTCTGTCACCCGGAGGAGGCCGTCAGGCCGTCGGCGCCACCACCTTAGGTGCACAGGTGGGTTCCTGACCGCTCTCTGCTCTACATCATCTCTCGCTCTCTCTCCTGCCTCACAATCTCGATCTCTCTGTCTCTTTCAGCCGCAAACGGCGACGAGCGTGTGTTCTCACCTAAATTGCAGCTATATGACGTAATTTTATTTCTTGGTGGTTTAGGATGGCAAGGGGCAAAGAGTGGGACGGCTCAAGCTGGCATTGCAGAACTAGCCAGTAGCGTCATCTTGCTAACGACGTGTTAACGAAAGTCTGCTACCCAGTAGCGTCATCTTGCTGCCGGCTGCTGCATGTATGAAAAATTCATAGTAACTATGTCTTCTTATTACGGCTTGCAAGATGTGTTCAGTCTGTTCACATATATTAATGTTTCAGATTGACAATAAGGCACCCTAGATCAGTAGACATATTGACCCGGAACCAGGAATGATCACTAAGTTTCAGAATATGGCCACTGTCGACAACAAAGTTGTATCTTTATAGAGTGAAGTTCACCTCGAAATGTCCAATTGGTCCAGTTTTGGAGAGTGCATAGCACTTAGTAGTAGTTACCTGTGCAGCCATCACTGAAATTTCTCATGTGGGTTTTCAAGATCATGACTCATGTTGTGATTCTTTTGTAGTATTGATAGACTACATGGGTTTTAGGGGAACATATGTTAGTGTTGTTGCAGGTTCCGCGTTTTTTTTGTGTTAAACGATGAAATTGGATAGCTCCTGCAGGTTCTGAATTTCTTAACCGTGGGGTATTCCAATCTCCATATTTTGACAGACATGTTCATTATTACAGGTGTGTTACTGGAATGTCTTGGAAGATGGAAAGATTGGAATGTACTTACTTAATTCTTATTGTTGATAATGGTGAATATATACTATATGTATATATGAATGGTTGTTTCTTTTTTCATAAAACAGTACCGGATGTGTTTCTTTTTGCAATGTAAAACAGTATCTAACCAAACCATCGTACATTGTGCATTCTGCTAAAATCATATAGTATATCGTTGCAACACTAACACAAAGAACTCTCTATCTAAGCTCAAGACTCCTGCTTAATTTGACAATGGCATGCCAATTGTTATCACCCCACGGGCGCGGCGTGCCGCCGCGCCAAAGCTTCCTAGTTTATAATCAAAGTAGAAGTAAACATCGTTGTTTTCCCCTTAGTGACAACAACACATCCTCGCCCTTAGATGTTTATGTCACTCCTGCCCAAGATCGGAGGAGGCATGAACCCAATATCTAACACTAAACTCCATCTTGGAGATGCATGTAATCACTTAGCTAAAGCAAGCACACACACTGGAGAGCAAGGAATAAAAAAATAGAGAATCAATACAAATAAAGTATCAAGATCATATAAGAAACATGAACAATCTTATCATAACTTCACAATTCATTGGATCCCAGCAAACACATCATTTAGCAATTACATAACGGTGATCTTGATCATATTAGGCAGCTCACAAGATCTAAACATGGTAGCCCAATGAGGAGAGACAACTATCTAGCTACTTCTATGGACCCGTAGTCCAAGGACAAACTACTCACGCATGGATCCAAAGGTAATCATCATGATGAAGAAGCCTCCGGTGACGATTCCCCCCTTTCGATAGGGTGCCGGAGCAGGACTACAGAAGGTCTAGATTGGGCTTTCGAGATGACCACGGCTCTTGATGAATTTTGTTTAAAATAGGTACTGGTGTACATTGCAGAATTTTAAAAAAAATCCCTACTCAGCCACCAAGATCACTGTGCAGATAATGACGCATGCCCATACATGCATTGATCAGGAATCACGACTCATCGGGCAGCGGAATGTCGATGTAACCTAGAAGAATTTTGAACAATCATAGATCCTCACAACTATCCCTACTTGCAAGGATGTCACTAAGCTTCCCTCACCAATGATCAAATGTGTAATACGTCTTATGGTGTGCACGCGTACACTCATGTCAACCTGCTAGCGCTCCACCGTCCAGGACTCGACACCGACGAAGAGAGACGACCTTTCGGCGTTGCTAATTAGTAGCTCTAATTAACTGTGATTAGAGCTATATGATTCTGGAAGTTTCTCAACACATGAGAGAGAATAGAAAATAGAGCTAGGTCTAATCGGAAGAGGACACCTCAAAAACCCCAATTAGAAGAAGTCCTTGTCCAATTAGAGGGGCTCTAATTCTATTAGAGAGAGAGGGGCTTGAGAACCAATTGATGTGTTTTGCCTCAAGGTCTTGGGGTCGTTTTATAGGTGGAGTAGGGGGAAAACTTGCCTTGGGGAAAGAGAGCACAACTCCCAATCCACTAGGAAGTGTCTGCACCAAGGAGGTGGCCGCACCCTCTGTCTAGACCAAATCGGATTGGACTCCCTGATCCTCCTTCCTTTTATCCTTTTACTCCTTTTCCCTTTGGTATTTTATTTTAACCCGTAAACCAAATAATGAAGTAACCAATCGTAGGCACCTTGTGTGGCGTACTGGGTCCCACCTGGCAGTCCCCAAAATTGGGTGCGGACATGGGGCAATCATTCCCCCTCCCTCCGGCACGTCCCCCTTCTCGGTTTTGCTCAAAACTCTTCCGAAACCTGTTGAACTCAATAGATAAAACCATAGACCTTATCTACTAATGCTAGAAACACATTTCTAACATCCCGGGACATATCATTTCCTATATTTTCTCTCGTATAAAATCCTGCCTACCACCCACATTATTTCTCTCTCAGAACAACTTCCCTGAAACCCCTCCGATTGATACCGGACTTATTTCCGTGACATAGTATCGACATCTAACATTCATAAAACCGATAGAAAAAACTTTATTCTCTCAATTAAAGGTTGTCACTGCATAAGTGTGTGACCCGTAAAGACTCGATAACAAATAGACATGTTCATGAAGTTACCGAATAATAACAAACAGCAGAGCCGTGGACGCCCATGATGGTTGTTGTGTGTCCACGAAGAACGAGGGAACCTTCAAGTTACTAATTACACTTGTTCCCTTAACTTCAACGATATCACGAGGTGATACTATGTTCTCTAGGATCAAACCCTTTGATCATAACACATAAAACCTCATACCGACATCGTTCTCTTTTCTCATTCATATCCTCAATGTCCTTGTGATAAACCATATTGTGTTTGGCCAGACGATTGGTTGACATCGGTGATACTGAGAGGTCCCAGAGCATGTATCTTTCCATCGTCTGAAGGAACTAAGCACTTATCTTGAACTATCTCAGTTCCATTACACACTCTAGATTATACCGAGATCTCAACGTTATGATCCCCTGTTACGGTGGACGTGAAGATATCAAAAGCATAACTATCAATTGTGCGATCACTAGATATTCTCATAGTATAGAAATTATAATCAACGAAAACTCCATATGTACTCTGCTAAATACATTACAATTGTTTAATCTCTTAGCAAGATCATACACTTGGGCCGGTTCAGTACTATTGTTACCCTAACAATAAACTCTTATGTTTGCTAGACTTTATCAAAGTCCATGATCGGGAAAACATGATCGTCTCACAAACCATAAGCTAATCTTAGAGACAATATTAGGAACTCTTGTTTGTTTATATCTTCACACCCGCACAAAGATTTTCCTCTGAAAACTCACTTTTCAAGTGCCCTAGCGATTGTAGAGTGATGACATAAACTTAATTCTGAACTTGGAGACAGAATAATAACTGAATATTATTGTCTCCAGGGAAGATCTCCAACAATCTCCCACTTGCACTAGAGTAAATAATACTCTAATTAGTATGTTGTCATAACAGTTATGGAAATCCGGTGTTACTCACACTTTGCATTTGGTTCCTTAACCATTGTCTTTCACCTTTTGATCCAATCAACTTGTGATAAACTTGCATTGGATTTATTAGAAATTGGAGTTGTGTGAATCTGCCTCCATAGTAGCATTAATAATTCAAGCGTCTCCGAATGAATTATATCGTCTTTTGAAATCTCACTAAGTCGAATGACTTTTATCCTTAACTTACAATCCACAATATCTTACATTGTGTTTCTACTATCCATATGGATATATATTTTAGATTCCATAATACTCTAATGTTGATAATTATGCAACATGCGGTATTATAAATTAAATAGTCATAATCTAAATTAAAATCAATAAATATTTGATTTCGTAATTCCACTACAAATACATATGTGAGTAAACATCTCACAATATTATTTGAAGCTTTACAAAATCTCACTGATTTGTTTTCACTTTGTAATACCACCGTAAATATCTATGTGAGAAACTTCTCACCATAATATTATGGGCTTAATTACAAACAATTAACTGCTTTTGTGAGAAACATTTTACTTAATTTTTTTCTCTTTTATACCGGTTGGCTAAACAGTTTAGCTCATCAGAAACATACCGGTTCTTATGTGACTATCCATGACAACGAGATTAGTCAAATCACAAATTGTTTGACTTCATCTCAACCATTTCTACTTTGCTCACCAAGACTACAAAAGTAAAGGTTACTATATAATATCGCGTCATGCTTACGTTTGAGACAAATTCTTTTGTCGCATTGCAATCCAAAATTTCTTTCAGAAGCACAATTATCACACACATCATATTCATGCTTATTAAACTGTTTAATCTATCTCATAGATTCTAAATTTAATAAGACACTTTCTGACAATTTATTTACAACTCTTTAAACTAATTTTCCATGAGGTAACTTTCTTTCAATTAGGTCTATCCCAATTAAAAGATCATATTCAACTCCCACAGACTTTTAAGGCCCTTCGTTTTATATAATGAAAAAGAATAACATATTGTTTCATTAATATGACAAACTTAACACTCATAATGTAATATTTCAGATTAATCAAGTAATCTAAAATTAATTACACTTGGCAACTATTTTTGCTAATTGATCCAACAACAACACCAAGCAATTGATTTGATAATTTTTTCAGTTCATCATTTCATTTATTTTTCCTTGATAAAACAATTTTAATCTAAACTAGATTTATGAATATCATACATATTCATATATGTTTCTCATGTGAAATATTCATATTCCCCTGATTTGCTATCACTTCAACTACTCTTAAGATAAAATCTTGGATCTAGCATGAACATCTCTTTTTCTTGGATCTCTATGACAATTCAGTGTCATTTATAAGAATTATTATCTTGTTTGTTTTTTTATCTCAACTTTTGATTCAAAGCACTCCCACTGACTTTTATGAAATATTGAATCTTCAATTATTTCATCTATTCCACTTCATCAATATGACCAACTTATCATATTGAGTCTTCAATGGAATTTAGTAAAATGGTAAAACATCCATCCTTTATGTGAATGTCAAAATTCACAAGTGCCTAGCATTTTATGGATTTTTAGCTTTATGAAATAATTTGGAGATAATCTTCAAACCTTGATAAATCAATAAAATACTTATCTCCAATTTATTTAACAAGCACAACAAATATTACTCAAGCTTAGCTTGGGATTTACACACATATTTTATAATTCAAACTCAACAAGATTCATGAACATAAAATATCAATTACAAAATGATTGAACTCAAAATAACTTTTATTTCGAAGTCCTAGTGTTGATCCTCTCTATTAACTTTGAGTTCGTAAATGATGCAGCTGGAATGGCGCCATTAAATGCATCTTCCACTACGCTTTCCACATTTCTTGCCTCTTTTCCTTTTCACTCCACAATTAATTGCAAGTTGAGAAATTTTAGTATCCAATACCAAAATATTTTTGAGAGAAGAAAATGTCAATAATTAGTTAACTCTTATACCTCATGCTGACGTGTCAATTGGTGCAGTCATCATAGCGTGGGCGAAGACATTCATCTTAGCTAACATGAGGATCTGGAAGACCTTTTCAATTGTCTTCTCCACTTCCATCAGATTGTAGCGAGTCACAAAACCGAAGTAATGTAATGGAAGTAACTTCCCTCGTTGGAAGAGTTCTCTAGAGCTGTGTTTGGCTCTCAGTGAGTTTCATTATGCCTTGAGGGAGGACAAACCTATGGCGCCCGATGTTGGTGCCGCAGGGTACGGCGAAAGTAAGAAAGTTTATGATGCTAACATGGAGAAGTAGCGAAAGTCAAATCATGTTGTCATGCTTGTAATGACTTATTCCATTTTATCTGACATAATTGGTGCCTTAGACAAGAAAGATGTTGCCAAGGAGTTCATGGCTTCCTTGGAGGAGCAATTCAAAGGCTCCGAAAAGGTTTATGCTCATGAGCTTTTTCGGAAGCTCGTAGGAAAGTATAGAAATGATGGTGATGTCAGATCACATTCTCAGGATGTTAATGCCTCGAACAAACTAAAAACCTGAAAAATGTGAGCTGAGTGAGAAGCTCTTGGTGATTATAATCTTGGAATCACTTCCAGAAGATTTTGACCAGTTTAAAATAAACTAACAACTCACTTAAAGAAAAGTGGTCCCTTGGTGAGATCTCTCCTCGTATAGTCATGGAAGAGGAAAGAATTAAGAGGCAAGGCAAGGACTACGCCTTTCATTATATCTCTTCACAGACAAAGCATGACGGGTCAGGTCCTTCCAAGTCACGTAAGAAGTTTTTTTAAGAAAGATGTGCCAAAGTCGCACAAAGTAAAGGAGAGGGAGAGTGGACAGTCTTCAGGCACAAGTGTCTCTTCTGTGAGAAAGAAGGGCATTATAAGAAGGATTGTCCATATTTCCTAAAATGGACTATGAAGAAAGGTATGTATGAAATTACTTTTGTTGATGAAACAGCGTATGTTAATTTCTCTAGTACCACTTGGTGGATTGAGAGGTGCAACTCAAATGCCCATGTTGTTAATTCCATGCAGGGAGTAAGTATGATCCAAACTATAAGAGAGGGGGCAAGAAAACTTAAAGTACCAAATGGAGTTGAAGTCGATGTTGAAGTTGTGGGACCCCTCACATTGGAGCTCCACACCGGCTTTTGTCTTCATCTGAATAATGTCATTTATGTACCTACTTAAAGTAGGAATTTAATTGCGGTCTCTTGCTGAGATGATGAAATGTTTGAGTGTAAGTTTGGAAACAAAAAATTTGAGTTAAATTATTGTAATAAGAATGTTGGCCTCGGTGTCAGATGGGCAAGCTATACAGCTTATCAATAAATGATGATTCTATTATGCATGTGAATGATGTTTCTAATGTTGAGAAGAAATGGAAGGGTACTAGCACTTCTTCAAAATTGTGGCACCGTCGGTTGGCCCATCGAGAGGAGAATCGAAAGACTTGTTAAAAATGATGTACTCCTTCCATTAGACTTCTTCAATGTAGACAAATGTGCTGAGTGCAAAAAAGAAAAATAGCTAAGACAATTAAGAAAGGAGAGTAAGAGCTACGGGCGTCCTAGAATTTATACACACTGACATATGTGGACCCCTTAACGTTAACTCTATAAACGGTTTTGATACATTCATCACGTTTACAAACGGATTTTTCCGATACAGGTATATTTACCCTATACATGAATGATCGAAAGTTTTGTACAAGTTCAAATTGTTCAAAACTGAAGTTGAGAACCAAGTGAATGCTAAAATAAAAGTTGTACTATCTGATCGCGAGGGAGAGTATTATGGTAGATATGCTCTTTATGGGCAAATTCAAGAACCTTTTGCAAAGCCCTGAGGATGGAATTGTTGCCCAGTATTCAATGCCTGGTGAATCTCAGCAGAATGGAGTGGTTGAGCGTCGGAATCGAACATTTATGGATATGATGCGAAGTATGATTAGCCATACAAGATTGCCAGTAAGCCTATGGATGGAGGCATTAAGGACCGCCACATATATTTTAAACCCGGCTCCCACTACGTCAGCATCAAACACGCCTTATGAGATGTGGACGGGAAGAAAGTCAAGCATGAATTATTTGCGTGTGTGAGGCTGACGTGTTGAAGCTAGAGTAGTCAATACACAACTTAAAATATTATATCCAAATCTATTTTGGTGTTCTAGTTGGCTATCACAATTAATCTAGATTAATTCTAGATGTATTAGTTCTAACACCAAACACACAATTTTCCTGGGCGTCCCGTACAAAACTCGGAATATACCTCTCCAAAAAAGCACATAACAGTCAAATAATATATAAACTACCCCTTCTTCTGCTATGGGGTAAGTTGACCAGCTCCCATTGATAATATTTTTCATACGCTCTCCTCCATAGTTAAGCGCTAAAACTTGAGATGAGCAAACTCGAATTCCTTTGTGAAAAAAGAAAAACCAGTTTTGATCTACGATTCCATCAAGTCAAAAGTGAATTCCTTTGTGAAGCATCCAAGGTTGTGGATTCATACTCTGAGAGGGCTTCACTTTAAAGCCCGCACTAGTGACTGAGAGGACAAAACCATGGCTGAAACAACAAGACAAAACATTTTTCTTTTCTCAAACGAAGCTTGTTTTGTTTGTCTATACTATCCGTGCAGGCGCTGCTCGATGGTTAGACCGGTCTTCTGCAATGGAAATATTCGATGGTTCCAACTGCAAGATGAGCTTGTTGGCCTTACATGGGATGGACAGAGGACAGGATGATATTTCATCTACACCATGACCAAGCACCATGCATGTACCTTACAAACAATGTCTGCCGCCCAGGACAAGTTGTTGGCACTTGTCGAGCCTGCACCACCGTCCCCTTCCATCTTCCTCGGCTGTCCCTCGACGACCCATGGTGGTTCACAGCAGCCGCAGGATGACCTGGCCCTGGCATACATATCACGCATGCTCATGGAGGAGGACATTATTGTCAACAAGTTTTTTTACCAATACCCAGATCACCCTATGCTCCAGCAAGCTGAGCAGCCCTTTGCCGAGATTCTTTCCGCTCCCGGCGCCAGCTCAGCTCATGCCCAGCCACAGGAGTCTTCCACCTTACTGACCGGCCATGGCAACCACACGGGCACCGGCAGCATGGTTTCTGGGTTCTTGTCCGGCGAGGTACATAATCCTGCTTTCTTCCTGAATGGCAGAGTCACAGCGGAGGAGCCCAGCATGGGCATGCTGTCGAGCATGGCTTTCCTCAAAGGCAGGGAGGAAGCCAACAGGTTCTTGCCCACGCACAATGGGTTGATTGATGATAGGGGCCATAAGAAGAGGTTTGACGACATGGATGGTGAGACGGTGGAGTGCATAGGCAGGAGCAGCAAGCAAATAGCGGTGCTGGTGCCTACTGACTCTGAGGAGGACGACACCGCGCTCGAGATGTCAGACCTGTTCATCCTTCACCCCAGTGAGATGATGAAGGAAAGGGGGGACAAGGTGGCACAGCAGAGGATTTGCAGGAAGGCGCCGCGTGTGAGGCGCAACACGTCACAGATGATGGTGGCTGACCTGGAAACGCTGCTGATCCGCTGCGCGGAGGCGGTGGCTACCAGTGACCGGCGCAGAGCGGGCGATCTTCTGGAGCGGATCAAGCGGCACTCATTGCCGACGGGAGACGCAATGCAGCGACTGGCGCATTACTTCGCCAAGGGGTTGGAGGCACGGCTGGCAGGCACAGGGTGGCAACTCTACCACACGATCACGGTGGCGAAGCGCGCCAGCATCATGGAGCTCCTCAAGGGCTACCACCTGTACATGGCCACCTGCTGCTTCCTCAAGTTATCAATCCACTTCTCCAACAAAAACATCTACAATGCAGTGGCCGGGAGAAAGAAGCTACACATTGTGCACTACGGTGCCAACGACGGGTTCCAGTGGCCGGAGTTGCTCCGGTGGCTAGCGGAAAGGGAGGGTGGGCCACCGGAGGTGAGGCTGACCGGAATTACTAGCCCGCAGCTCGGGTTGTGTCCGGCCAAGGAAGCCGAGGAAGCAAGACAAAGGCTCAGCTACTGTGCAAGCCAGTTCGGTGTGCCGTTCAAGTTCCGTGCTATCATAGCCAAAACAGAGCTTGTCCGTGCTGAGGACCTTGACATCGATCCTGAGGAGGTGCTCGCCGTAAACAACCTGTTCCATTTCAGGACTATACTGGACGAGAACCTCACCTTTGACACGGTAAACCCAAGGGACCTAGTGCTGAACACTGTCAGGAAGATGAGACCAACCGTGTTCGTCCACGCCGCTGTCAATGGATCCTACAGCTCTGCGTTCTTCAAGACTCGTTTCCGCCAAGCGCTCCAAAACTTCACAGCGCAGTTTGACATGATGGAGACCACCATGCCACGGGACAACAGCAAGAGGTTACTGGTGGAGCGTGACGTCTTTGCCCGGTGCGCTCTGAATATCATCGCATGTGAGGGCGCTGACCGGGTGGAGCGCCCTCAGAGTTACAAGGAGTGGCAGGCACAGAACAACCGAGCGGGGCTGAGGCAGCTGCCGTTGGACCCTGATATTGTTCAGATACTCAAGGACCAAGTGAAGGAGCAGTATCACAGACATTTCGTGATCAATGAGGATGGCCGGTGGCTTCTGCTGGGATGGAAAGGCCGCGTGCTGTACGCCCTCTCGACATGGGCAGCTGATGATTCTAGCCTCGCAGCTGGCGTAGCTAGATAGATTGCACCATAATCAGGTTGCCAAGTTGAACCTGTTTCCCAGAGCTGCAGTGAGCACATATGTATCCGTTTGAACTGTGTAAATTTCAAACTGTATTGTGAGAGATAAGATTATGTGGAAAGATAACGTCAATCAGTTTGATAAGGTGGCTGGATATCTTTCTGCAGTTCTGTCAATCAGACATGACATGATAACGCACTTTATAGCATTGTAGAAGTTGTGTAAGAGTATTCCAAAGGCTTTGGGGGACCTCTCTGTGCAGCCACCACATGCATCCTCGGTAGAGGTGCTAAGATTCAGTTTTCGAAGGATTCAGGGATGTGCAGTGCGGTACATTGCACCAGATCTGCTACCGTTTGTTAGCCAATCTGCTCAGTGTTGCACAGTACAGGAAGCATTGGCGGACAACAGATGGATCTCTGATATCAAAGGGCAGCTTTCCGTCCCGGCAACTGCCCAATTTTGCGATCTATGGGTGTCTGTCTCTCCAATCCACCAGGAGGCTCTGAAATTTGGTCATCTTGCACCCCTCTTCGAGCAAAGGCTTTGTCTTGCTGGCCCTGCAAAACCGATGTTGGACTGCGGATAAGCTAGCTTGCAGGCAATTGCCTCACCAGCTGAGCTGCCCTCTGTGCTCTCAGGCTCCAGAAAGGCAGAAACTATTAACCATCTCCTGGTTGGGTGATCCTACCCACGCTGTGTGTGGTTGGACACCCTACGAGCTTCAGGTCTGCAATCTATCACGCCAGACAGAACTATTTCAGCGCAGGACTGGTGGCATCATCCTGAAAGACGATACTAAACAGGCTCGTGATAACGTGCATGGGGAATCTATGCCTCGAGCTCGATACAAGGATCTTCGGCAACAGAAGCAGGCCAATTCAAGAAGTCTCAGCTTTCATCAGAGCAGATTTGAGCGTCTTTCTTCAGGCTAGCAGAGGCAGAAGACCCCGAGATGCAACTTAGCTTGTAGCGGCAGGTTTTGGAGCTAGCAGGGACCTGCTCTTTATTCTTTGCTGCCATGTTAACACCTCTTGCAAATAAATAAAAAACCTCTTTCTTCTTAATGGAATGACGCACAAGCCTTTGTCACGTCCTGGAAAAGATAAAGGATACAATCAGTCTGGTAAGACGACTGGAATGCTTGAAATTGTAACTTATTTCTCTGTGCACGTTTCATGTTCCCTTTGTTCACCTACAGGTGGGGGTGGGGGTGGGGCATGAAAAGAGCCTAGGACTGAACATGTATGCAGGAGAAGTGCAGAGCCCGAAACATCGCGACTCTTGAGGATGATATGACAAGAAAATCATGTCGAGGAGATGGAGCGCAGGTTACCAACTGTGCATACGAGCCCAGTGTAACATTCAAGTTCTGTGCAATCACCATCCCAGTGAGGCGATGAAGGTGCCCCCAAGGGAAAAGGAGCAACAGCTGGTCCTTTGCGTCTGAACCATGCATGATCCTCATTCTATAGCAGTCAGTGCCTAACTGACAAAAAATGAAGAAGTAAATGTAAACCGCAGAGGAATTGTAAGTTGTAACCCTGTTTTCAAGTCCTGGTTAAATTTCAGCGATGCCTTGTCAAGGTTGCTGTACTGCAGCACCCGATGTGTAGTTTTCCTTTAGCTGCAGCTGGCAGGACGCTTGCACAAACTACTACAGGTCCCCAGCTATTCGTAGGTTGATGCCTGTTTGCTTCTAGCTGTTTTTTTTGGGGGGGGGGGGGGGGGGGGGGGGGGGTTGGTATATTGTGCGGACCGCACATGCATGAGCCAAGTCATGTGGTGGATGTGCTCCTTTTGGGACGCTTTTAGCTGTTGTTATTCTATGTGGTTCATTTTTTAATTGTGTATTGGAAAGTACATCTCATTAATATGTTTTGTCCTTGCGCATTGGAATGTAAGTTCACAGTTTGTTCATGTTGTTGAATCCAAAGCTTTTCCATAGTAAATCGTAGTCAACTGCAAACAATTACGTTTGTCCTGGTCTTCATTTGGATGGTTGGAATCATCGAACATGGAGCAGCTGACAAAATCTCCTAGCTGCTAGCTAGCTAACTTCGTCATACATCCTTTGTTGCTTCAACGAAATTAAAAGGTTTCATGTCAAAGGACTGAGTGAGAGCACATCAGCACCACTAGCATGGCATCCTCACCCTTCGTCCTCCTCAACCATCCTGATCTGGCATCGCAGCAGCATGATGACCTGGCCCTCGACAACATTTCGCGCATGCTCATGGAGGAGGATATCGTCGACAAGTTCTTGTTCCAGTACCACGACCAGGCCGCACTCCAGCAGGCTCAGCATCCCTTTGCCCAGATACTCTCCACCTCCGGCGCAGACCCATCCCATGCCCAACAGCCCTCTGTCTTGCTGCGCGGTGAAGGCAGCACCCATGGCAAGAATCCAGCCTTCTTATTCAATGGCGTGGACAAGGTGGAGCCCAACAGCAACATGGACGTTCTGTCAAGCATGGCATTCTTCAGGGGCATGGAGGAGGCCAACAGTTTCTTGCCCACAAACAATGGGTTGGTGGACAGTACCGGGCTGAAGAACATGCCTCACAGTGGCAACCCCGAAGCGGAGACAGAGCCGGGCAGGCGCAGGAAGCAAATGGCGGTGCTGGTGCAGCCTGAATCCAAGGAGGAACCTGCCAAAGGCGAGATACTGGACCAGCTCATGCTCGATGTCTGCGACATGTGCTCCTCTGAGTTAAGCACCGCCATGGAGAGGGAGAAAAATGCGGAACAGCAGAGAATCTGCAAGAAGGCGCTGCGTGGGAGGAATTGTGCAAGGTTGGCGGCAGTGGACGATCTGGAGACACTGCTGATCCGTTGCGCGGAGGCTGTGGCGACCAACGACCAGCGTAGTGCGTGCGAACTAATTTGGCGGATCAAGCAACACTCATCACCAACAGGAGACGCCACGCAGCGGCTGGCGCATTACTTCGCAGAGGGTCTAGAGGCACGCCTGGCTGGCAGGGGAAGCCAGCTTTATCGCTCTCTCATGGCGAATCGCACCCCCACTGTGGAGCTCATCAAGGCCTACAAGCTCATCATGTCCGCCTGCTGCTTCCTGAAGGTGTTCTTCCTCTTCTCCAACAAGACCATCTACAATGCTGTCACGGGGAGGAACAAGCTTCACATTGTGCACTATGGCGTCAATGATGGGTTCCAGTGGCCAGACTTGCTCCGATGGCTAGCGGACAGGGAGGGCGGCCCTCCGGAGGTGAGGATCACTGGCATTACCACTAGCAGCCCCAGACAAGGATTCCGTCCTGCCGAGCAAATTGAGGATATAGGACGTTGGCTCACCCAATGTGCAAGGAAGTTCGGCGTGCCATTCAAGTTCCGCGCCATCACAGCCAAGTCGGAGGATGTCCGGGTAGAGGACCTCAACATTAATCCCGACGAGGTTCTCATCGTGAACAGCCTACTGCATTTTAGGTCCCTGATGGACGAAAGTGTCATCATCAACAGGTTAAGCCCCAGGGACATGGTGCTCAACACTATCAGGGAGATGAAGCCAGCTGTTTTTGTCCATGCCATTGTGAATGCATCATACAACACGACTTTCTACGCGACACGTTTCCGCCAAGTACTCCATAACTTTGCCGCACACTTTGACATGATGGAGACCACGGTGCCACAGGACAGCAACGAGAGGCTGCTGGTGGAGAGAGACATCATTGCACGGTGTGCCATGAACAACATCGCCTGTGAGGGCATGGATCGGGTTGAGCGCCCTCAAAACTATAGGGAGTGGCAGATTAGGAAGCAGCGAGCAGGGTTCAGGCAGCTACCATTGGACCCTGACATTGTTCAGATGTTGAAGGCCAAAGTGAAGAAGCAATACAACAAGCATTTTATGATCAATGAGGATCAAGAATGGCTTCTGCAGGGATGGAAAGGCCGCATGCTATACGCCCTCTCCACATGGGTAGCTGAGGATGGTAGCAGTTCTCAAGTGACATAGATTAAAGTAATGAATATTGAGTACATTTGATCTACTTTTATGATGTATGGCCCAGAACATTCTTTTAGCAGCTGATTGATCCAGCAGTGAAGTTGTGCGGTTATTTTGCAATTCTTATGATGTTACAATATGAAGATCTACAGTGTAACTTGCACCAAGGGTTTATGTTTTTTCATGATAAAAGTTGTAGATATCAAGAGCAAAGTCTGTTGGTATTTTATTTACATTTTGTGGCTGAAATTTAGATTGTTGTTCATAGAAATTATAAACTAAAAACTAAACTGCAGATCCCTGAACTAAACCAACATGATTTTTGGGCACATAAATCCCCAAATTTAAACCAGCAGAATTTCTCTCCTAAATAAGTGTGTTTGCTCATGGTATATATCACTTACCGTTTATCACAACCATCTTCCATATAAATATTCCAGACAAACGATCTCCTTGTCATGGCATGATTTGACAGTGGTAGGCAGCAAAAAGTCAAATACACATTCCCTTGAAACTATCACAAGCGGTAGTGCTCCTGAGTAACCTCCCTTGTGAACTTGCATGATGAAGATGATATCTTGTGAGACATTCCGACATCTGATACAGAAAACAAAGAGGAAGGTGACAATGAAAAAAGATCAACATGAGAAACCAAACATCAGTGTCAACAATGCTGAAAACTAGAAACAAGAAGAAAAAAAATTAGCAATGACAGCGACATTAGGTTGAATGGTTCTACAAATGACAAATTAGTATAGTATATACCGTCAAAATATTCAAGGAGACAATATCAAATAAGATACACCAAGTTGCAACAGGACAAAACAACAAACGCCATATACGAGGATATGGTAGCCAGGAGAGAGCAGACCAATCAAATAATAAAATGGAAGACAGTATGATGTAAGCTGCACATACTCCCCAGGCTAAGAAAGATTATAATTCCATAGTCCATACAGATTACAGTGCAAGAACAGGATCATTCTTGTAGTTTAATTTTTTTTATTATATTCATGTTAAGGATTCCGTCATCTGATCCACATGAGAATTTTTTGTGTCCATGCTTCTAATAATATTTTCTGACAAAATTACGATGCAAATATTAAATTCACTGTTTCTGTTTTTGACATAAAGGCAGGAGTGCTGCCCATCCATTAAATTCACTGTTCCATTGGCAGGTTATGCACGGGGAAAGAGAACTGAGTGCTAGCTCAGTGGCAAGAGGCAGCGAGTGCGCGCCAGCCTGCCCGGGTTCAAGTCCCAGCTGAGGCATACTCGAAAAATCGAGTCCCAGCTGAGGAATACTCGAATATACCGGGTGTCTCACCTACCAAACAACGTATAACCAAGGGAGGGATCATTCCCCCGTTGGCAACGTTTTGGTTATGCACGGGGAAACGACATAAGCCAGTTGTGTATTGACACTAGTCGGCATAAGAATGGAGCAATACAATGGTGGTGTATGATAGACTGATAGTGGAAGCTCGTGCAAATAAATTGCATTTGAACCTTAGCCCTTATTCTAAACTCTTGTCTCTTGATATAAAATGTGTGATTAACAAATGATTGTATGTCGTACAATCATCTAGTTTGATCATAACAATAAGATACAAAAAGAAATTTTGAAAAATGTAAAAGAAAACACCCACATATATATGCACCACAACAGACATAAACAAGGCCACCCCAGGTAATGAAGATTTTGAAGTGCTTGGTTGGAGAACATATTGCACAGGTCTGATGCTATCAGAATGTTTTTCTTTTCTTTCAATTGCTACATAGAGTTTATTTTCAGTTATTCACTCAGAAAATAATAGTAATACAACCAGGGAGGGATCCAGGGGGGGGGGGGGGGGGTGAAAGCCGGGGCAAGCCCCCGCCAACAATCGGCCACCCCCCAAGAACATACGACAAGG
Organism: Alopecurus myosuroides; assembly: GCA_028641055.1. Classification (NCBI taxonomy): domain Eukaryota; kingdom Viridiplantae; phylum Streptophyta; class Magnoliopsida; order Poales; family Poaceae; genus Alopecurus; species Alopecurus myosuroides. The sequence goes on along the minus strand of CM054057.1, from coordinate 334,484,340 downwards.
GCCAGTACTAATTACATTGGTGATCAAGATTTTCTTACAGATATTAGACTACTAGCTCATGAATTTGATGGCTTGGGCTAACTGTCGCACGATCTGAACTCAACGTACAACTACGTATGTGAGGCCTAGAGAGCGGCTTAACCCTCAACGATCTATTTCCTACACCAATACGAGATGACCGATCGCTGCCGCCCCCACCTGGCCCTACTATGCCACTATCGTCCATGCCTATTGGCGTCACTCGCCGTCTGAAAGTGCCTGCCTCTAGTGAATGTTCTTCTCCCGATCCACATCTAAACTTGGTACTCACGATGCTGCAACATCTGCGTTGTCATCTTGCGCACGCCATGTCCAACGAACTCCCCACCAGATTATTTTTCAAGGTATGCCCGTACTACTTTTCTGCTTTGATGCAGTAATGTCTAACACATTAGTTAGTAATCTACTTAGATAAGAGTTAGAGATCCAATTTATCTTTTGTTTAGTTTAGCTATGTTTCTCAAGATAAAACATGAAGAGAAAAACACCGACGTAACATGTTGCTTTTTGTGAGCTACTTGTTTCAAGCTGGGACCCTTGTACGCTGAAAATTCAGATTCAGATTAGATTTAGATCAGTGTCATTATGAGATATTAACTTGTAAGATCTTGTAAGCAATCATAAAGCTTAAGTTAAACCGATTGTTGAAAAAACGTGTCATTATATTTATAGGTGAAAATATTTGAAACAAAGTATTGATGTGTATTATTGTTGTAAAAGATATATGCGATATTACGGCTGACTCCATATTATTATTATTTTTGGTAGAGAACCTGATATTTATATATAGACCTATCAAATCCTAGATCCGCCCCTGAATACAACTGAAGAACTGCTTATATTTCTTTTTTAACTGTATGCGAAAGCACAATCGGGCACATGTGCTCGTTTCTTAGTAGTAATTACCAGCCATCATTCCTCAGGTAATTCTTCCTCGCCAAACCACCTTGGAGGATCATAGCCCTGTCCACCTACGTGTGTATGAGAGAACAAAGTGATCATGCTCCATAAACATGACATGATGAAAAGTCGAAAATATCTAGCAAACAAAAGGAACACATACCAAGAGGATTACAACGGCAAAGACGCCACGCTGTCAGGATGGTACCCTTTGAAACACCATATCTTTTGTAAGCCTGCATAGAGTACTCGCTGCACGTTGGCACATAACGGCAGCTGGAAGGCAGTAAGGGTGATATCTCTCCTGTTCACATAAATCCTGAGCCAGTGAGAAGCAGCCATATAGATATAGTTGGTCTTAAGAGGATGATCTATGACTGCATAGTCAAATACAATCAGAAATCATTGGCTGTATGCATGCTTAGTTGGTGCAGAGGCTGGGAGTTATTCAGCTTCCATTTTCTAAATAAAAACGACAATGAGAAATCAAGCGGTAACAAACTGCAAGTACAAACTTACTTTTGTAGAATCTTAGCATCGACAGTGCCACGTTGACTCCCAAATCGTTGACTTCCTCTTCTCAGAATCATAACATGCACAAAATGTAGGCAAGTGGGTCAGTTTTGTTACTTCTGTAGCTAAGCTACTTAAAGACCAGGAAGGCTCCTAGCCGGGTGACCGCGCCCACGGTTACACCTGACAGCGCGCACATCCTGCCTAGGCTGCAGCTTAGCCACGCATCGGAGACACTAGATGGCATGTCCGAATATTAACCAGGCCACCGGTCACCCGTAAACTAGATTAGCCCCTTAAAGACTGGGAAAACATAACTCCATGTTCAAACAAATAAAGCTCAATTTATGATTCCACAGTGTGTTACTTAAGCTAGTATACGTTCAGTCCTAAAATAATGTTTTACAGGAGCGTGTAAATTATTCCATAAGTGCCTAATGAATTTTACAGCGTGCGAGTATCAGCCACCCATTATGAGCCTCTCATGAACATTTTTGCCTAGTAGTCTTCTCTTGCACAAAATTGACTGGGGAAAACTCCACGCATGCAATGCTAAAACGCAAAGCTGAAATACCTGTGCTAAACACTCCCATACTTAGAAAAAAAAACATACAAGGAAATACCGGTTCTAGGGAAAATTAAGAAACAGGAAGTACATTCGGATTTCTCACTATGTCATGACTGACTAACCTTCGTCGTCAGCTGCACAGCGGACCCGCACCATTGGAACCCTTCTCTTCGTCTGGTAGGAACAAGCGTAATAAGCTGGAGATTTGGAAACCAACAGGCAAATAAATGGGGGTAAGAAAGAGAGAAATTAGTCTGTCAGTCGTCGCGAGATAGGGTTCAAGACAGCTTTTCGCCGAAACGAAGAGATTGAGGCAAGGGGATTCACTTGTGCTTATGGGGAGAGGCCGCGCGGCCGTGGTAGGCGAGAGGGAGGAGGAGACGGTGGCGGCCATGGCGACGGTGGTCGCGTGGTGCGGTGCCTACCGGCAGTGGACGAGCAAGAGCTGTGATTTTTGCAGATTTTTTCCTTTTCTTTTGACTGGATAAACTTCTTGCCCGCATGGCCGCATATGAGATTTTTTTTTTCTGTTTGATATTGAAAGGAGGACTTGAGGCCATTTGGGCTCAATACACTTCTCATCCTACCCTTTTAAACTGGAATGGGCTAATGCATTTAAAGCCTGCCAAAGGCCTAAGGGGCGCGCCAGCGCCGCGCGCCCCACTCTTGAGTTATTCGTCTAGGCTATCGGCCCCGTCCCCACCCGTGGGGGCGATTTGAGAGCAACGAACAAAACGGCGTGCGTGGACTCGTCCTGTCAGTGGAACAGCAACAAAAAACACCAAAAATCTCTCCATGTCACCCCACGGTTCATTTGCCCGGCTCCCACCACAGTTGTTTGGGTTGCTGCTCCTACCTTCCAGAGGAAGGTTCATTCAGTTCTTGAGGTTTCTGTTTCGACAGAGCCTCAGTTCGAGCGCTCCAGATCCCCACGGTCGACGCCAATGAAGAGGATGGTACCTCAACAATCCCCATGGTTAGGGACTTGGGGTTTCGTAGGGAAAAGAACGCTGGTTGACTACTCGGCTAGACGGGGTACTGCCCGCCTGATTCTTATTCCGGTGAGATGAAACAGATTACATGGTGCCACATAGATTGGATCTAGCGCAGTTTTAGTCTAGGGTTGCTTGTCCTGATCTATGACCCCCTCTCAGCCCTTATATGGGAAGCCGGGTCTGAGGAGTTGTATATGAGCCCTTATAGGACTCAACCCCGAGTCGGCTCTATCCTACCCTGACTTTCTGGGCAAGTCTTTCCTTGCGCCTGCTCCGTCTTGGACCCGTAGTGGGCTCTAGCTCCGCAACCCAAAGATCTTTCTGGAGTGGCCTCTGATGGGCTGCACCCGGTAGGCCCACCGTGGGGGTCTCTCAGGCACCCCCATGTCAAGAGGAAAAAAGAAAAATGGGAAAGAGGGGAGGAGTTGGACTCCATCTAGGAGTCCAATCCGAAATCCCCTAGGGGATTGGTGTGGCCAAGGGAGGGGAGGCCAAACCGACCTCCTCCCCATGGCATGTGCCCTCCCTTGTCCACCTATATAATCCCGCCCCCTCCTCTATTTGGAGGACACACAATTAGCCTCCGGGCTTCTCTCTCAGAATTAAAGATCTAATTAGAGACCCTCTAATTGAATGAGAGACTCTAATTAGAACATATCTAATTACATTAGAGCCTCTAATTAGAACGCTTCTAATTGGGTTAGAACTTATGATTAGAGACCCTCTAATTGGTTTACGGCTTCTTCTAATCGGGAGATGATGATCATCTCTCGATAGACCTAGCTCTAATCTCTATCTCTCTTTCCCATGTGTTGGGATATTTCCACCTCAATTGTGAACCTGCGGTGCCTAGTCCTGAACGGTGAAGCACTGCAGAATTTTGAAGGACGTATGTGTACGACCTCTCAGAGGGGTAACACGTGATACTCTCACTCTGCTAGATCCGGAAGGTGGAATACGGGGGATCGACAATAGTCCCACCGCTAGGCTTAGTCGTGGGACTCTTCATCGGGCATCACCAGCATCGTCATCGACACTACTTCCGTGCTTCGTGTCGGTAAGGAATCAGATTTATCTACGCCTTTACATGCATAGTAGATCATGTGTGTTGCGTAGGACGGAAAATTTTAAATTCCACTACGTACACCAATAGTTTTCAAGCACATAGTGAAGTCAACGATAGAATATTGATGATGCTCTCATCAATGACCAAAGACTTTAAAAAAAATTTAGAAGTAATGTCTTAGTGATGTCTTGAAAATATCAAGTCATAATTTGACTAAGTGAGACAAAGTCAATACTAAGAAGGATTCTTTTACAAATAGTACTTGATATTACCTATGGAATACTATAGTAACTTAAGTTTTAATTTTAGCACAAAATTATTGTCTTTGCTAAGTGTCATAGTTTTGAAAGATAAAATATAAAGAGACATGTTAGTCTTAGAATCCAAAGTTTATGAAATATTGAAACTTGATCCTAAGATTGGAGAACAAAGTTATACTTTGTTGGTTGTTCCAATTTCATATTGGAAATCCTTATGTAAAATCACCATATAAGCAACAAAGTTTTGTTACTAAAGATATGCGATTCTTAAGGAATTCGTTCCTTGTTGAGTTCAGTGGGAGGATGGTGTTTCTTAAAGAGATTAATTAATCTTCAAAAATAGTTATTAGATTTGTGAAAGCGGCAGCAATTCCAATTGAAAATTCTTTTAGACTAATACCGAGAGCCATTGCGGTTTGCGGCATGGCTGCTTGTCAAGAAAACACTTAACCAAGTATGAACATAACCATAAAGGTTATTTTGTTTTAAATAGTTTATGACAAAATCAAGATTTGACTACTAAAGATCTTGTGATATGCAGCAAAGCTTTATCGATATGTATAATAAGTATGTATGAGAAATGAACAAAACAAATTCCTTTAAAGGAAAATTGATCGAGTTTGTGTACTAAGTACAACTCGAGGGTTTTGCTAAAAATAGTACTGATCGTATAAGGGCTTAATTAGTTTGTATGAATAAAAGCCGGTTGGTATAAAAGTTTGGAGTGGAAATGTAATTTGTGAAGTAAAACGAGAGTTGTTTTGACTTCATGGAAAATTATAGGAGTCTAGTTTTGTTTAAAGTGAGTGGGAGTTGTTCAATGATATCTAAGTAATTAGAAATCATTGAAGGACTTGTTTGACATATAGGATGTATCATTGAAAATTTTATTTTCTAAGATACATGTGATAGCAAAGTTATTAAATTCACAAAGGATCAAATCCTAGGTGTGAATTGATTTAATGCTATGAGATAAATATGCATGAAGTTTTGAATGAAAAATTGAAACTTGGGAGAACTAGATTCTCGGAAGAAATTTGGATTTCAAGTGCAAGATCAAAAATTGTAAAACAATGGTAAGCATGTCAAATGATTTATCATTATGATCATAATAGAAATTCCTCAAACTATGAATTATGTCAATACATGTGAAAATAATAATTGTTGGATAAATTTAATTTGACAAAAGTTCAATTAAAACACCAAATTATTATGAGTATTCACCACAAAAACTATTTTGAAGATGTTTCTTCAAAAGGATGGAGAATTGGCTAGTAGTGTAAGAGTTACATTATAAAGATCAACTTATGAGATAAGTACATAAAGTTAAGTAGTACTTATGTGATAAGTATTGACTAAGGATTAACATATAATCTTGTGATTATATGAATAGCAATGGTTGAAGTGCTTGATTAATTTTGAGCATAAATTTACGAACAATACAACAATAGCAGTAAAGAGTAGAAGTTTAAATACTTCTAGTATTTGGCTATCGGTTCTAGGTGTGGTCTTTCACAAAATATGCGGAATGATATGTGATAAACGGCAAAACTTTATTCTTAGTTAAAACACCAAAGTTTCACCTAGTATATCCTATACTGCAATTGATATTAAAATTAAGGGGTATTATGAAAGAAAGAGGTTCTTCATAATACATATGGTTCATGCAACCTTAGAAGGGGTTGATGACAAATGTATCTAAAAAAATGTTTGAATTAGAGTTCACTTACATCTTCTAGATATTTGATGGACTTATACAAATAGATTATTGCCAGTTGTGCAAGTGGGAGACTGATGGATGTATGCCCAAAAGGCAATAATATTCATACACCGGTTTCATAATTATGATTGGTATTACTATATTATAACTGACGTGGCTCCTGAATATAAGATTCAGAGGAGAACTTATGCTCACATTGAATGGATAGTATGGGCACCTGGAGGGGGGTGAATAGGTGCTACGACACTTTTATTTTTTCTTCAAATTAAGGCTTGACCCGAAGATAAATTCTCTAGATTATGCAACTAAGGTGAATTTACCTATATGACAAGAACAACAATAAACACAATACAAGCACAAAGTAAAGGAGAGAAAACGAGGTAACCGATAACGAAAGCACACGGAGACACGATGTAATCCCGAGTTCCTCCTTGTTAAGGGAGTACGTCTCGTTGAGAGGTGTGAGTTTCTCCATGAAAGCCTACTAAACGCCACAAAGAGCTCACCCTATTCTCCGATGAACCCCACCACAAAGGCCTAGTCCACCTTACACTATTGATCCCCTTTGAGGCAGGAATCGAGTCATTTACACCAAGCTTGGGGCACACACCCACAACCAAATTGGGGGCTCCCAAGAATCTCCAAGAATCACCAAGAGAAGAAATGAGGCCTAGGTTTTCCACACAAGGAAACGCTAGACTAGTTCTCCTCGAGCAAATGAGGGGGGAATGGAAAACCAGTTGGTGAAGCTGTAGATCGGGGCCTTCTCCTTCAATCCTCTGAAGATCAACAAGTTTGGGTGGAGGGATTGGGAGATCTAGCAAGGTGGGTGAGCTCAATAAATGGAGCATTCAATTCTAGGCGAGCTAGCTGGAGGAAGAAGAAGGGGAGGGGGTATTTATACCCAATCCCAAAAACTAGCCGTTTGGTGGCTTTCTGCGAAAGTCACACTGGAGACTCCAGTCTGAGAAGTCCGAAATTTCTCCTGAGGGGCCGGAGACTCCGCACAGTCTTTGGACACTCTCCGGACCCATGGCAGTGTGTGACACTGTCTTGACTTGGAGATGGAAAAGCTTCAGGCCGGAGACTCCGGTCTGCTGGGACGGAGACTCTGGCTAGGCCGGAGACTCCGCAGAGTTTCCGCTAAAAACTTCTCTCCTAAGCGCGGAGGATATCTCGGGTGCGTTGAGCGCAGTGAGGCAGCCGGGAGTCCGGAGACTCTGGCCCTGCGCCCCAGAGACTCCGGGAAGTCTCCACACACTTTTCGGAGGGTGTTCAGTGGGTAACACCACTTTCTTGATTCTTCTCCTTCGTAGGAAATTCCTCACATCGGGAGACTCCGGTCTGGTGGACCGGAGACTCCGGCCTGGAATTAATTCCAGCAACTTCTAAGCATGTAGTTCTCTTTGAATTTTTTGGAGATCACACCACCATTGGTAAATTTATCAAATGCCCTTGAAACATCAACACACATAAATAGATACACTTGTGTGTTAACAAAAACTCAAAACAAGATTTAGGCGAATTTGCGCTTTCAATCTCCTCCTTTTTGGTGTTTGATAACAACACAAATATTTGCAATGATAATCATAACTAGGCATTTGTTTGTAAAAAATAGACGGGCTCCCCAACAACAAGTTTTTGTGAGCCCCCCTATGTTTTACTAACTAACACCACAAGCACAACAATAGTGAACAATATAATTGCATGCATAGGTAATATAAGTAAAGCGAAAAAATTAGCACAACCATAAGATAGCTTCCCACATAGTCTCACCACACACAATTTAAGGTTCATTGGGAAAGGGAAACTCAAAAGTAACTAAGATAAAGGGAACACAAGCCATAAAAGCAAATCAATTCCAAAGGCTTGTGTTCCGAAGCAAAGCAAAGCAACCATTGCAAATCCCCGAGAAGTCTAGATATCCACTTCTCCCCCTTTGGCATCGAGACACCAAAAAGGGAAAATATCAACTACAAGAAAGCCAAAGGATCACTCATCCCCATCGTACTCGTTGTCGTCATCATCATCTCTTGGTTCCTCCTCTTCATCAGTAGTCTGAGTCTCCTCTTCTTCAGTGTGCTCTTCTTCTTCCTCGGTCATAGGAGCCTTTCCACGGTTGCTAGAAGACAGAGCTGAAGTAACCTCATCAAAGTCACCCCAAGGAAACGAGGAAGTGTTCCACTCATGGTAGGACATGGTGTGGGACTCAGGAGGAGGCTCAAGTGGAGGGGTATTTACAATACCCGCATGATCCTGAAGAGTAGTGAGCATCCTCTTCATCTTCATCCTTTTCAAGTAAGCCTCGTGGTTCTCCTTGTGAACAGAAACAGTCATGCACAGGATGTTGCGCTGGAACCAAGTGATCTTCTTGAGCTCATCCTGAACCTCTTCCTTGCCCCGGAGACGAGTAGGTGGATCGACATTCTTTCTCCTAGTCCTCAGAGCCTCAGCCTCTCCCATAGGGGTGCCCTCATCCTCAACAAAGTGAGTAGACAGAATCTGGAGGGAGCCAGGAAGATTTATTGTCTCACACACAAGACCTAGTACCTTCTCCAAAATAAGCTTCATCACATAGGAATCATAAATAGGCACTTTCTTGGGATCGATCATGGCATGATAGATCTCCTCCTTTATGAAGTCCATGACATCAAACTCAAAGCCCACACGGTCCGGTCCAGCATGGTGTTACTTTAAAGCATGGTGAAGCAAGCTGAAAAGCCCACCACCAATAGCATCCACATTCCCGGCCTTAGGAGCAATGTTGCAACGAAAGAGAAAGAGGAGAATGTTGTAGACACGCTTCAAGTCCTTGGCGGTGCCCACACTTGTGATCTTGTCATACATGGGAGCCAACCTTCTCTTGTCATAAGAAACACTGGTAACATGCATCTTCTTGCCATTGTCATCATGAAGATGATAGACAAAGAGCTCGGAGAGCCTGAGGAGGGACGACACACACTTGATAGGGCTAGTCATTCAAGTTAATGGAATATTCTCCTCCTCTCCAAAGGTAACTATGGCAAAGAACTGTTGAACTGCCTTGCTGTTGTAGTCCTGCTGGATGCCCACAAGATGCTCAAGTCCAATTATCCTAGTCACCCAGACGGCTTCCTCAAAGTACTCCTTTGTGGCTAGAGCATATAGATCAAGAACCTTCTGATGACAGACAGGATGTGCAAGAATGTTGTAGACCTCTGTCTGAATAAGCTCTTGCTCCTTCCTCCAATAGTTAGGATTATTAGAAGTGCGAGCCATATAGAAGAATGGTTGCGCTCTCATAAACCTATATTCGCTCTTGCTCATGCCCTTCAAGGTAAAGATCCTATCAAACCGGGCCTTCTTCGCCTGTTCTTCCCTTTGGCACTCTAAGATGGCTTCCTCTCAATAGTCCGGCGCTGAGCCACTCTCTCAGTCTCTGGATTAGTGACAAGGTAGTTGCGAGAATGAGCACGGGACCTCCTTGGATTCACATGAGGGTTAGATAAGGATGCTTTGGTCCTTTTCCCTAAAAATAGACAAACAACAAACAAAAATAGCAGTACATGAGCATGCATGTCTAGGAGCCAAGTGGAGAAACTAGTAAGAGATTCTGGAGACAAGTTTCTGATTTTGCACTAGAGTCTTCGGCCTTAGGGTGCGGACTCTCCGGTCCACACCGGAGTCTCCGGTCTTGGGGACCGGAGTCTCCGGCCCTGCGGCAGTTCCTCCAGATGCAAACTCAAAAACTTCTACTCCACTATCTAATGTTGGTTTCTAGATGAATGTAATTTCCTAGGGAGTTTCTACCATGTGTGACAAGGGCTAAATCTCCAAAAAATAACGCATCTAGGTCAAACCCTAGATGGAAAAGAGAGAGAGAGAGGAGGGGGCGGAGATACCCTTTTAGACATGGTGCGGAACTAGGAGGGAAAGAAGATTCCCCCTCGAGGTGGAGTGGATGGAGCCCGGTGGCGGACGGAGGGGGTCCTAGGCGATGGTGGCGACGAAGTTGGAGGTTTGGGGGTCGGGAGTGGAAAGAGGGGAATGAGAAACCCTCCACCCCGGTCCCCTCTTGTTACTGCGGAAACCGCCAGGCCGGAGTCTCCGGTCTAAGAACCAGAGTCTCTGGTGTACCGGAATCTCCGTGCTTAGGCCGGAGACTTTGGCCAGACCGGAGTCTCCGGACCCAAAGCTCCAGAAAACACCCAGATATTGTGGGGACATGCATGTGGCTGTAAAACTTGTTTTTTATGAAAGTTTTGGCTTGGGATAAGAAAAACCAAATAGGGGTGGTACTTTACACTCAAAGTTTACAAGATCCAAACGACTAAAAACCAAAATTTGAGTGTGTTTCCCATGAAACCAACTGAACTCAAAAAGAGAGAAATAAGTCAAATAAAATCCAAATAACAACCAAATAAGAGCCACCTCTTCAAAAGAAGAGGTTGGTGTCCTAAGACACCATGTAAGAGATTATGGTATGACACCGCGAAGATATATCTTGGGTGCATTGCCAATTCTTGACATTGAAGCTCACAATTCAACATTAAAAGCAACGAAGCAGTGAGGTTGTCAATCTCACCGGTTTTGCTGAACACAAAGAGGTTAAACATATGGTGTGGAAAACAGTAGGAAAACAGTAGTAACAATATGAGAGCAGTATGAAAGGTAGTAGGTGTTTTATCAGTATGAGGAAAAAGGACCGGGGTCCATAGTTCACTAGTGGTGTCTCTCCGAGAAAGATAAATAATATGTGTGGTGAACAAATTACAGCTGGGCAATTGAAAGAAATGAAGGATGCACTGTAGTGCATGTGCAAGACATAAATATTACTATGTGATTCATGCGGGCATTACAACACGATACATAGATCGTTATCCAACTTCATCTATGACTAAAAATCCACCCTCCCAATATCATCCTAACAAACATTGGGTATTAAGTTGCAAGCAACAGATAATTGCAGTAAGCAAAGTGTGTAATGTAAAGAATAACAACATCCTTAAACAAAGCATTGTTGTTTTCTCCCTAATGGCAACAACACATCCTCCATCTGTTACATTTCTGTCACTCGAGCACAAATGAAAGGGAGGCATGAACCCACTATCGAGCATAAATACTCCCTCTTGGAGTTACTAGCATCTACTTTGCCAGAGCGTCTACTAATAACGGAGAGCATGCAAGATCATAAATAACATGAGCATGAAGATAACATGATAGATTGATAATCAGAAGACATGGCATTCAACATTCATCAGATCCCAGCAAACACAACATGTAGCATTACATAAAGATGATCTTGATCATGTTAGGCAACTCACAAGATCTAAACATGAGGTAAAAAGTGGAGAGGACAACCATCTAGATACTTCTATGGACCCGTAGTCCAGGGATGAACTACTCACGCATCACTTTGGAGGAGGGCATGGTGGTGTAGACCCCTTCGATGATGATTTCCCCCTCCAGCAGGGTGCCGGGGAGAGCTCCAGAACCCTCCCGATATCGGGATTACGGTGACGGCGGCCTCGGGTGTTCCTCGGGTAAAAGTGGGATCTTTTTAGGGTTTACGTCTCGAGGGGATTATATAGGCGAAAGGGCAAAGGCGGTGGAGCCCTGGCCCTCCCACACCACCCCTGGCGCGGCCAGGGGGCGGCGCCCTATGGTGTGGGCCCCCTGAGCCCCCCTCCATGTCTCTTTGGGACTCCGTGGAACCTTAGGGAATTCTTAGCCTTCATGGCTTTGAATTTTTGCAATTCCGAGAATATTTTCAGAACAACTTTTCTGAAACTAAAAACATCAGAAAACAGGGAACTGGCTCTATGGCATCTTGTCAATAGGTTAGTCTAGAAAATCAATGAAAATGACATAAAGTGTATAGCAAACATGCGGGAGACAATAAGAAAACAACATGGAACATCAGAAATTAAGGATGCGTTTATGACGTATCAACATCCCCAAGCTTAGTTTCTACTCATCCTCGAGTAGGTAAAAGATAAAAACACAATAATTTCTGAGGTGACATGCTACCAACATAAACTTGATCATCAATAATGTAAAAGCATAAGTAAGCTGAGATCATAGAACTTCAACACAAGCATGATAAATAAAAATTTAATAATAAAACATAGCAATCACTTTGCATCATGAGAAGTAACTCAAATAAAAGATCATGAATAACAATGCAAAGAAAGATATACGTTTGTTTCAAGTATAGAGAGAACATGTCAAAGTGATATTTCACTAGTCCTTAAGAGTGGGGCAAAACATAAATGCCAGAACACCTTCAAAGTTCATGAGGAAGACTAGAACAAATAATTATAGAACTAGCAATAACAGATCATGAATCGATTAATAATGTTTCTGGGACAAATGTACATAAAACTCAAAATGGAAAAAATGCTCTCTCACCTATGAATAAAGTTAGAAGGTGGAGACTCAACATAAAAGTAAAAGAAAGGCCCTTCGCAGAGGGAAGCATGGATCAATCATGTGCTAGAGCTTTTATTTTATTAAACAGAGGTATTGAAAACATTTTTAAGAGAGGTGTATGCTTATGTCAACGAATGGTCAACAAGAAATACAATACGTCACAAGCCAACTAGAATTCACAAGAGAGGCTCCCATAGAAGGAAGCGTATGGGTAGAAGGTCATCCCCCTTTCTCTTTTGTTTACAAAATTATGCTTTGACTGATAAATCAGGGGCAAAAATAGTGAAGAGAATTTGTGTTATTAATTTGGGGCTGGGCACCCCGTTGCCAGCTCTTCTATCATTGGATAAGAGGATGAAGCCACTAGTCCAGGGTGTGAAAGTCCAATCAACAAGTGAGATAAAGATTCTCTATTTACGTCCTCATGAGCTAAAACAGGAGCATAAAACAGTAGTAATTTTGAAAGTTTTAAAGGTAACACATGAGCAATTTAGTTTGGAGTGGCGGTTAAATACCACATGTAGGTAGGTATGATGGATACAATGGGAAATTTTTTGGTTTTAGGGAGTTGGATGGACGAGTAGAGCTCATACTCAGTACATGTGGAGGCTAGCAAAAGACTGGGAGCGACAAATCAACGGAGCATAAGAGCCATAATCATGCATAGCGACATAAACATCATTAATCAAAGCATAAGTGGTAACACAAGTTCAAAAACTAAATTATCATGGAGGCTATTCGTGACTGTTTCATAGTCATAAACATGGTGTGAGCATGCGCCAAGTCAACCAAATAAAACATTCAAAGGAGAACACCACAAATTTATGCTTCAATATGACAAGAACAACTCATGATTCTTTCAATGGCACATTAAACACTCTCAGCTATTTGAGGCTAATCATGCTATTCAATAACCACAAGGCTTTAAAACTAAAATAACATCTAGCATGATATAAAAAATTTCTAGCCACATTCTGTGCAAGCTTCTACTTGCACCGTTAAAAATTCTACCTGAAGCAGTAGTTTCTTTTTCCAACAAGCACCATACAAATCATGCTTTAACAAAAACTCTCTAAATATTACATCAAGAAAACATGAGAGGACTCACATAACACTACTAAAACTAACTGCTCTGAATAAGAGGTGCAATGAAAACGAGAGTTAAACGTGCATTTTTGCAGCAACTAGAAGAAAATCTAAGAATACTAGCATAGCGAGTATTCAAACGAAAAAGCGGAGCGTGTCTCTCTCCCAAACAAATAATGCTACGATCCAGATATATTATTGCAGCAAGGAAAAAAAAGAAGAAAAAAGAAAACAAAAGAAAAACAAACAAACGCTCCAAGTAAACTTCATATGATGTGACCGAATAAAAATATAGTTTCACGAGAAGTGACCTGATAGATAGTTGATGAAGAAGGGGATGCCTTGGTAATCCCCAAGCTTAGATGGTTGAGTCTTATAAAAATATGCTTGGATGAACCACGGGGGCATCCCTAAGCTTTGACCTTGCACTCTTCTTGATCACATATATCACCTATTCTCTTGACCCTTGAAAACTTCCTTCACACCATGCTCAAACAGTAACTCGCATTACAGGGTTAGTGAAACAATTAAAAATCCATTGGTTCTGTATGGAAAAAAGTGTTATTGATACTTTTAAACATTAGCTACAGCCACTGATATTTTGTGAAGCAAAGAAATCCACTTTACATCACAAAAGAGCAAATCCAAGAAAATTGGTAGAATCTGTCAAAACCAGGACTGTCTGTAAATACGATTTTTTTCGAAGCACTTACGCTGCTCATATCGAAAAACCTAAAGAACGAATAAGTTGCGGAATTAGCTGAGGAATAAGCTAAAACAATTTCAGATCATTCTGATCTTCCAGGATTTTATACGATTTTTTACGGTGGACAACAGAAATCTGTTTCCTGCGCAGAAATCTGAAAACTAACTCCAACTCTCGTCAGAAACCTTACTTGACACTACTAAAACTTGAAAAGAAAGATACAAAGGAGTTTCTACAGAAGTATATAACCCCCTGACTCAAAGAAAACAGATAAAAACAAAGCAAAAATAAAACCATGGGTTATCTCCCAAGAAGTGTTTTTCTTTAACGCCTTTTAGCTAGGCCCAAAAAAGTGGAATCAAGTATTTTTCAAGTGAAGAAGCATCCAAATTGTTACAAATCTTACATTTACCTTTCTTACCCTTATTCTTGTTAGGTAACTGATGGTCCAAGCATGATTTAGAGGTGAAAGTCATGGTACCTTTCCCCATATCAATAGTTGCTCCTAAGAGCTTCAGCAGAGATCTTCCAAGGGTAATTTGTCCCCCTCCTGCACATTCAATAACAAGATAATCAGTGGAGACTGTTTTTCCTAGGAGATTTGTAAACACTCCCTCGGCTATCCCAATGGGAAATATAGTGGTGTTATTAATGAGAGGAATTTCTTCTCCTCCTTCAGCTAGTCCCCAAAGGTTCAAAGATTCATAAATTTCCTTAGGCATAAGACAAGATTCAGACATGATATCACAACGAGCATGAAATGTTTCACCATTTATAACAACTTTAACCAAAGGAATCATATTTTAGGATTCAGAATTTATTGGGACATGGTCAAGATGTTCACGGATTTGACTATATCCCTCTTTTAAAATAGAAACATGTGACTCAAGAGTGTTCAATCTAGCATAAATATTTGCAAAGGCTTTATCAGAACTACTGGGTAAACTGTAGGTTGCAATTAATTTTCTTATAGAATTGAAAGCTTGATCTCCATCACAAGGAAGGAAATCCCCTCCTACCACAGTATCCAAAGCATATCTATAACAAAGAACAAGGCCAAAGTAAAAGGTACGAAGAAACATGCTTAGAGTCATTTTAGGTTCAATTTTGCAATAGGAATCAAAAACTCTAGACCAAGCTTCCTTGAAATTCTCATCATTCCCTTGTTTGAAAGTAAAGATCATTTCCTCATGTGACATGGTAACCGGAACAGGAGTATTCATTTTAACAAGACTAAAAACAGGAATAAAACTACAGCTAGAATAGGAACTATTTTTTTTGTGTTTTTGCTAAAGAGAAGGAAACAAGACAAAAAATAAACTAAGCAAAACAAAAATAAAGTAAAGAGATTGGAAGTGAGAGACTCCCCTTGCATAAATTCTCTTCCTCCCCGACAACGGCGCAAGAAAACTTGTTGATGGCCTTAATGCCCTCGTTGGTAAACCCCAAGAGAAAGGTAGTGAAGAGTGTAGCAGCAAGTTTTCCCTCAGAAAAGAAACCAAGGTTGAATCGACCAGTAGGAGGACAAGCAATGTATGAAGGTTGATGCAGCTGAGGTGGCAGGGTGCACTACCGGTTCAGCAGCAAAGTGGAACCCACACAACACAATCAAATCACTCTGTCCCAACGAAGCAGTGAGGTTGTCAATCTCAGTAGTTTTATTGAACACAAAGAGGTTATACGTATGGTGTGGAAAACAGTAGTAACAGTATGAAAGAAGTATGACGAAAAAGAACCGGGGTACACAGTTCATCAGTGGTGTCTCTCCGAGAAAGATAAATAACATGTGTGGTGAAAAAATTACAGCTGGGCAGTTGACAGAAATGAAGGATGCTCCATAGTGCATATGCAAGACATAAAGATTACTATGTGATTCATGCGGGCATTACAACAAGATACATAGAGCGTTATCCAACTGCATCTATGACTAAAAATCCACCCTCCCAATATCATCCTAAAAAACGTTGGGTATTAAGTTGCAAGCAACAGATAATTGCAGTAATCAAAGTGTGTAATGTAAAGAATAACATCATCCTTAGACAAAGCATTGTTGTTTTCTACCTAATGGCAACAGCACATCCTCCATCCGTCACGTTTCTGTCACTCGAGCACAGATGAAAAGGAGGCATGAACCCACTATCGAGCATAAATACTCCCTCTTGGAGTTACTAGCATCTACTTGGCCAGAGCATCTACTAATAACAGAGAGCATGCAAGATAATAAATAACATGAGCATGAAGATAACATGATAGATTGATAATCAGAAGACATAGAATTCAACATTCATCATATACCAACAAACACAACATGTAGCATTACATAAAGATGATCTTGATCATGTTAGGCAGCTCACAAGATCTAAACATGAGGTACAAAGTGGAGAGAACAACCATCTAGCTACTGCTATGGACCCGTAGTCCAGGGATGAACTACTCACACATCACTTCGGAGGAGGGCATGGTGGTGTAGACCCCTCCGGTGATGATTTCCCCCTCCGGCAGGGTGCCGGGGAGAGCTCCAGAACCCTCCCGATCTCGGGATGGCGGTGACGGCGGCCTCGGGTGTTTCTCGGGTAAAAGTGGGATCTTTTTAGGGTTTACGTCCGGGGGGATTATATAGGCGAAAGGGCAAAGGAGGTGGAGCCCTAAGGGCCCCACACAACCCCCCCGGCGCGGCCAAGGGGGGCGCCGCCCTATGGTGTGGGCCCCTGAGGCCCCCCTCCGGGTCTCTTCGGGACTCCGTGGAACCTTCGGGAATTCTAAGACTTCCGGGCTTCGAATTTTACAATTCCGAGAATATTTCTAGAACAACTTTTCTGAAACTAGAAACAACAGAAAACAGGGAATTGGCTATGTGGCATCTTGTCAATAGGTTAGTCCGGAAAATCGTTAAAAATGACATAAATTGTATAACAAACATGTGGGAAACAATAACAAAACAACATGGAACATCAGAAATTAAGGATACGTTTATTACGTATCAAGGATTCACTGTAAACACTAGCAAACAAGTTTTTGGTGGTTTTTGATATAGCAGATAAATAAAGTGCGAGTAAATAAAAGACAATTATAATAATTACAGGGAGTAGCCCAGTCCTTTTTAGAGGAAAGGACAAGCTAGTTGGTTTACTTATGATTACCAAACGTTCTCGAGGACACATGGGAACTTCTTCAAGTGCTTTCATTTCATATAGCTGATTAATATTTATTGTTTTGATAGGTGTTGTGTGGGTGCACCTATGCTAGTGCACCGCCCAACTAGGACTAATACATACTTGTGATTAAACCCCTTGCAAGCATCCTCAACTACAAGAAGTAATTAAGATAAATCTAACCACAACCTTAAACTCTAGGATCCTACACTCCCTCATGCATCGATTTCCTAACGGGGGTTTAGGTTTTTGTCACTCCGGCAACCCCACAATTAGTAGCCAAATACACAATGCGTCCCTCTAGGCCCATAAATATGAAGTGTTGTGTAGTCGAAGTTCACATTACACCAGTAGAAGAATTGCACCACAACTTAAATATCAAACCATTTGATATTACCTCAACATAACTCCACTACTAACATCTTGAATTCTCCCATGTCCTCAAGAAATAAACAAACTACTCACAAGACATGATATGGATCATAATCAGAGGTGATATAATGATGAATAACAATCTAGTCATAAAGGGAAAACACCGATAAATCTCGTAAGCATCAACTACTAACAAGTAATCCACACCGGGAGAGAAATCTAGTGGAAAACAACAATATATAACCCTAATTGTTACAGCGGGACGGAGGTGGATGGTGAGGATGATGGTACTGGTGGTGAGGATGATGATGATGATGATCTTGATGATACCTGGAGCGATGACGGTGACGATGGTGATGACTTGCCCTCTCCGGGGAGGAATTTCCTCGATAGATTTCTCCCTGCCAGAGAGCTTTTCTCTCTTTGTTGTTTTCCGCCCCGAGGAGGCGGCGGAATATTTCCTCCATGGTTCCCTGGACTTAGGGTTTCCTGCGGGTCAAGTACGTGAGAGGGTGCTGCCAGTGGTGGGCCAGGGTGGCCACACCACATGGTGGCGCAGCCAAATGGCGCCACATGGTGGTGTGGGACCCTGGTGTCCCCCCTCTAGCTCCCCTCATGGCTGGCTCCCTCATCTGGTCTTCTAAGACTCCTCCGATGCCCCCTTCTTCTTCTGGTCTTCAGAAATAGGGTATCTTGACGGTGCTTTTTCTATCAGATTTATGGTTCCGGTGATTATTCTCAAATAATTATCGAACATGAAAAATAAGATGAAATACATAAGTAATTCATCATAATATGAAGTATATCGATGAAAAACAGAAAATTAAGATATAAAATAGTGATCCAAAATGGACGTATCAGATACCTCCGAGGCCTTAGCCATCAAGCACTTGGCGGAAGGTTGAGGAAGATTCTTATTGGGGGATTCAAATAGAGATGAAGATGATGATGTTGATGCAGTAGCAAGAGCGGCCACTTCACTCGTGGATTCTTCTTATGCATCATCATCAGAATCATACTCTCCTTGAGTCACTAGCACAAACTTTGTAGGAGCCTTCTTATTGAAAGGTTTCTTCTTGAAATGAGGTTTCTTGTAAGCAACCTTTGAATTGTACTTGCGAATAAGTTTCCCTCCATGATGTATCTATTTTCATAAGGGAACTTGATGACCCACGAGTATAGGGGATCGCAATAGTCTTCGAGGGAAGTAAAACCCAAATTTATTGATTCGAGACAAGGGGAGCCAAAGAATATTTATAAGCCCTAACAACTGAGTTGTCAATTCAGCTGCACCTGAAAGTATACTTACTCGCAGCAATTCATCAGTGGTAACAGTTTTATAGCAGCAATAGTAGTAAAATAACAACATGAGTAAAATAGTAAAAACAATAGCAATCGCGGAAAACAGCTGGATGAAAGTACCATAGGCATAGGGAATGGATGAAGGGCGTTGCATGGATAAGATAGTTCATGTAATAATCTAAACATGGGCACTGCGGATAATAATAATAAAGCATCCAAGTTCTAGGAAAACCATAGACATGTGTTTCAATATAGTCATACGTGCTCGTAATGAGAAACTTACACACCATCTTTTGTCCTATCAGCCCGTTTGCAGCTGGCCTCAAGGGAAAGTAATGGTAATTAAGGTGCTCCTTTTAATAAAGCACCGGAGCAAAGCATTAACACTCCATGAACACACATGATCCTCACATCATAGCCATCCCCTCCGGTTGTCCCAATTTCTATCACTTTGGGGCCTCGGGTTCCGGACAACAATGTGTGTAAACAACTTGCATACATGATCAAGAAACATAATTATACTCATGAAACAATAACATTTTCAGATCTGAGATCATGGCACTCGGGCCCTAAGTGACGAGAATTAAGCATAACAAGTTGCAACAATCGTAGAAAACACCAACAATGGATACTAGGCACTATGCCCTAACAATCTGGCATTATTACATGATCGGTCTCATCCAATACCTTCCATCCCTCTTAGCCTACAACGGTGTTTACTCACACATGGACAGGGGAAACATGGATGGTTGATGGAGAAGAGGTGGCGGTGACGATGGCGATGATCTCCTCCGAATCCCCGTCCAGGCAGGGCGCGAGAACAGGAACTTCTGATCCCCGAATTGAGTTTCGAGGTGGCGGCGGCTCTATGTTGTGTTTCTCTGGAATATGACGAACCCTTTTTGTTTTAGGGTTATGAGCGATAAGTAGTCGAAAGGGGAGCCTGAGGGGGTCCCTGGGGGCCCACACCACCAGGGGGCGCCTAGGGGTGGTGTGGCCCCCTCCTGGCCCCTCTCCGGGACTCCTTCTGGCTCCGGGGGTCTTCGGGTGTTTTAAGGTCTTTGGGATCTTTTCTGGGCATTTTCCCAAAAGTTGATTTTCTGCACAGAAACAAGACACCAAGGCAATTCTGATGAAAACAACATTAGTCCATGTTAGTTGTATCCAAAACTCACAAGTTTAGAGGCAAACAATAGCAAAAGTGTTTAGAAAAGGAGATACGTTTTTTGGACGTATCAACTCCCCCAAGCTTAGCTTATTGCTTGTCCTCAAGCAATTCAGTGGAAACTAAGTGCGATAAAAGAACTTTCACAAGCACATTTGTTTCATATGATGTAAATATACTCACTATATGATCAAGTGCTTAGGAAATTCATAATAAGATGTATGCAAGATAAAAGTCACCTAGCAGTTATGCAAACCATGAAGAGATACCAACAAACTAATAATAAACAACATGAAGTATATCAATCTGCAGGATTGCAATGCTCATAATAGGGTATGAAATTGTACTCGCTTGCCCTTAATAATGGAGCAAAACATAAATTCCAGGGCACCTCTGAAGTTCAAATGAAGAGTTGAAGTAAAGATATCAAAGATACAAGCATCAAAGTTATATCACAATCAACCGTGTTTTGGGACAAGCACATTACACGAAGAATGACAACCATGCTCTCAAGAAGGTGCATAAAGTGAGAAGGTGAAGATTCAACATAAAAATAAGAGAAAGACCCTTCATAGAGGGAAGCAGGGATTAATTCATGTGATAGAGCTTTTTATTTTATAAATAGAGGTATTGAAAACATTTTTTAGAGAGGTGTATGCTTATGTCAACGAATGGTAAACAGACAATACAGTACGTCACAAGCCAACTAGACTTCACAAGAGCGGCTCCCATAGAAGAACGCATATGGGTAGAAGGTCATCCCTATTTCTCTTTTGTTTACACAATTATGCTTTGACTGATAAAATCATGGGGGGAAATAGTGAAGAGAATTTATAGTAACCAATTTTGGGGCTGGGCACCCCGCTGCCAGCTCTTCTATCATTTGGATAAGCGGATGAAGCCACTAGTCCAGGGTGTGAAATTCAATCAACAAGTGAGATAAAGATTCTCTATTTACGTCCTCATGAGCTAAAACATGGGCACAAAACAAGAATAGTTTTTGAAGGCTTTAAAGGTAGCACATGAGAAATTTACTTGGAGTGACGGTTAAATACCACATATAGGTAGGTATGGTGGACACATTTGAATTTTTTTGATTTTTAGGAGTTGGATGCACGAGTAGCGCTCGTACTCAGTACAGGTAAGGCTAGCAATAGACGGGGAGCGACAATAGAGATAGCAACAACTGGCATAATCATGCTTGCGACAAAACAAAATTAACATGGGCATAAAAGTGATACAAATACTCTGAGGCAAAATAAATCATCGAGGCTTAATTGACCTTTTGTTTCAGTCATATGGATGCGTGATCATGTGCCAAGTCGATTCAAGCGAAACAATCAGAGGGAGATACCACAATGTCATGCCCTTCTATGAATAAAACAATGCAAGCAAACATTTATACGACATGCTATTTAACATTAATAAGTTGGAACTAAACATGTGAGAGCACGAACTACTAAGCATTAATAAAATAACATACACATTACACGAACAAACTAGTCATGACCACATGGATGAGTATATGTACAAAAATGAAAACACATAGAGTTCATACCAGCCTCTCATCACAACTTGAATTATCGTAAATCGTCTTATTGCTCTTCACTCCAGTGGATTGAATAATATAGAATGATAACCAAGCTCCAATGGAGACACGGAAGACTAATGAACTATGCAAAAAACTTTACAAAACCAAAGAAGAACAACAAGTATTTTTGGGTTTTCGAATTGAAACAAGAACAGAAAGAAACAAGCAAATAAAGCAAAATATTTTTGGATTTTTGAATAATAAACCAAAATGAGAAAGTAAAGCAAACCAACAAAAGAAACTAGAGAAGCAAATAAAGAGAAACAACCGAAATATTTTTGGTCTTTTTGTTTTTTCGAAAGCAAGAACAAAATGATAAAAATAAAAGAAGCAAAACAAGCGAAAACAAACGTAAACATAAGAAAGAAATGAAAACATGGATATACAAAGAACCGACGGGAATATGATATATAAATGAGTGTGATGTTGGTATACCTCCCCCCAAGCTTAGAATTTTTTGCCTAAGTCGAGATCAATCACGGCGCGGGAAGTATCCCCACCGTGGTGGGTCGTCCCTCGCATGGTCGTACTCGGGCTCCCATGAAGAAGATGAAGCAACAGACACATAATCATAATCGGGGTGCTAGTATGGAAACCCCGCAGTGTCAGAGGGCTGGACAAATTACTGTCGTCCCCCTCTCCATCATCCTCTACATGCTGGGGGTGCTGCTCAATGTATGCATCCAGCTCACTCTGTAAAAGTGACCATCCTTGCCTGCCATCAAGGTTAAACAAAAGTGGTGCAGGCAGCAGTACTACTCTATCAGATTTAGTCAGTCTGCATCTTGATTGTTTGGAGAAAGTTATTCCAAAAGATAAATTGTTCAAGTTAGCATAGGTAGAGAGAAACTTATGTTGAACCATGGAAATAAGGTCTAGCTTCTCTAAAGGAAACTGAAGGTCTAGAGGGTGTGGCTCCATACCATGCAAAGCTAGCAAACAAGAGGCAATAAGACCTCCACAAATTCTGCCCTTATCACGGTTAAGCGAGAGACGGTAAACAATTAAAGCACCAAAGTTATAAGACCTATCATGTCTTAAAGCAGTTGAGATAAAAGCTAGATCATAAACAGATAACTTGTTAGCAGTTTTTCTAGCTAGCACACATTTGGAAAGAAAATAAGCAAAGTATCAAATGGATGGCAGTTGAATTTATCGTATTTTACCACTCTCCCCCATGATGCTTCTGCCTTGGAAAATATCCTCATATAAATCCAGCAGTGGTTTGGGTTGCCCTCTTATTTTCTCACATGACCCTTATTGTGGCACCTTGATAGCTGCACAAAAATCATTGAAAGGCAAGTCTATAGCTTTATTATAAATTTTGTAATGGATTATAGGGTTAGGCAAGGACCAGCTCAAGCGAAAATCCTGCACCACAGACATAGTTAGTTTAATATGTTGGTAGATTCATCCTCAATTAAACGATCCAATCCTCCATTTTGCACAAGAGTATAGAAGTCCTGCAGAATTCCCGTAGCGCGCATGAATTCCTGGCATGGATAGATTGATGGAAATACCCTTTCTTCATGGTGAACAAGCATGACCACATGTAATTCCAACTCGTGTTGGTTAAGGTGATACACATTGTGCTCCATCTCTAAAAAATTTAACAATCATCACAAAAATTGGTTTCAAGCAACTATAAGGTGGAAACTACTATAGAGACTTATAGGAGAGCTAATCATGCATCAAAACTATATTATTTCAACTTAAATCAAGCATGCAAACTCACGTAAGCTGTCACCTATAGTACCAAAATACTCAAGAAATACTCCACCAAATAAAATTCTACTTGGATAATCGGAGGAGTCACGTACCGGAGAGCAAATGCACCAGATTTCAGCAACAATGGTGGGCTGATCAAAGAGATCGGAAAATCTCGAGGAAGAACAACAATAACTCGGGTTCCAGGAAATGTTTTGAGTTTGGGGTGATAGAAGGGAATCTTTGGCATGGGAGAGAGTTAGTGGAGGGCCAAGATGCCCCACACCATGTCCTGGCGCAACCAGGGGCTGGCCGCGCCACCCTGTGGTGTCCTTACTGGTGGGCCCCCCTGCGATGCCCCAGGTGCCTCTCTGCCTCATTTTTTACGTAAAAATTTATTATAATTTTTCAGGAATTTTTCGAGAAACATTATTTTTGAGGTATTTTTAGAATTTAATATTTAATTAAAAACCAGAAAAAAAATGTGGAAAGGTGGAAAACGAAACCAAAACTAGAACTACAGAGGTTCTATGACACACCAATAGACAAATAACAAAGATAACAAAGGTGGAAGCGGTGAAAACCAAATTGTGAGTGGTGAAAATATTCATAACCACAGTAATCAAGATGAAAACGTGATGAAAAAAATGACTATGGATGATGGAAAACATAATTGTACTAAGGTAGCAAGGTGATAACATGGTGAAAACATAATGGGGAAGGTGAAAACATAGTGTAAACATTGTTCTCTTCATTCAAAATTATTTTGTTAACAAGGTTGATCAAGTCTTGGTACCAGAAATTTTTTATATGAAGCAAAACTTTGCATATCCCTAAATGATTATGTTACCTCAACCTTGATAGACATAGTCCCAATCATAATAATTTCATATTATTTTGGTGGCATTGGAATGGGACAATAAAATTCTCCAATCTTGATGGTCTCAATATTTTCTATTAAATTTAAACCATATCTTGTATCAATCTTCTTGGGAAAATAAACACTATGCTCTTTATCATTAACATTAAAAGTTACTTTTCCTTGATTGCAATCAATAATAGCCCCTGTAGTGTTAAGAAAAGTTCTCCCAAGAATAATAGACATATTATCATCTTCAGGCATTTCCAACACAACAAAGTCAGTTAATATCAAACAATTAGTAGTCACTTGAACATGAACATTCTCACATATACCAACAGGAATAGCAGTAGATTTATCAGCCATTTGCAAATATATATCAGTGTGTATCAATTTTTTCAGAGAAAGTCTCTTATAAAGAGAGAAAGGCATAACACTAACTCTTGCTCCCAAGTCACATAAAGCAGTTCTAACATAATTATTTTTAATAGAACAAGAGATAGTTGGAATACTAGCATCTCCAAGCTTCTTTGGAACCTTGCCATTGAAAGAGTAATTAGCAAGCATAGTGGAAATTTCCTCATTAGGAATATTCCTTTTTTTAGAGACAATATCATTCATATATTTAGAATAAGGAGGCAGTTTAATAGCATCAGTCAAAGGGATTTGCAAAAACAAAGGTTTCATCCATTCACAAAACTTGTTATAATGTTCTTCCTCGTTTGATTTATGTTTCTTATTAGGAAAAGGAATTGCTTTTTGTACCCAAGGCTCTCTTTCATTACCATGTTTATTAGGAATGAAATCCTCCTTAGTATACTTCACAGTTTAGTTTGGTTTTCAGGTTCAGCTATAGTTTCTTCTTTATCAGAAGCATCACTTTTATCATTACCACTTGCAGTTTCAGCATCAGAAATAGATATACAATTAGGATTTTTAGCAGGTTCAGGAGATTCTACAATAGTTTTATGTTTGTTCTTCTTTTTCTTAGAAGGATAACTATTGTTTTTTAGGTTACTGAGAATCTTGTTCAATTATTTTAGGATGTCCTTCAGGATACAAGGGGTCCTGAGTAGAAACACCACTTCTAGGAATTATTTCACAAACATGTTTCTCTCTAGAAGCATTAGCTAGCATATAAATGAAGTGTTGACAAGCAGGTTGGATAGAGGATTCACTGTAAACACTAGCAAACAGGTTTTTGGTGGTTTTTGGTATAGCAGATAAATAAAGTGCAAGTAAATAAAAGACAGTAATAATAATTGCAGCGAGTATCCCAATCCTTTTTAGAGGAAAGGACAAGCCGGTTGGTTTACTTATGATTACCAAACATTCTCGAGGACACATGGGAACTTCGTCAAGCGCTTTCGTTTCATATAGTTGATTAATATTTATTGTTTTGAATCACCTATGCTAATGCACATAGGACTAATGATTACTTTGATTAAACCCCTTTAAATTATCTAACCACAATAAA